>CM061547.1:44018453-46435953 GCA_030864215.1 Capsicum pubescens
TGGTTTTAATGGATGTCCAAATGCATCATCCATCACTGTTGCAAATGATTCTCTGCTTAGATTTAGTAGTAGCCTCGGGAATCCTGTTATTGTATCTTTGATTGCCCTGCATCAATTTTTACATTATTCTTTTTAATTATATGTTCTACAAATAACGAATTTAATGTAATCTTTCCATTCCAACCTCAATTATGTTATTTAATAGTTACAAAAATTGAATACATTGTAGATCAAAATAATAATCCAAAATTCTTAAATTTTGTGATGATGAAATACCTTCATATAGAATGAAACAAAAGTAGTACGACATAAGATATAGACTAGATTAGGAGATGAAAGTGAACTACACCTATGACTTAAAAATGATGTATGAGATATGTGAGCTAAAATTAAATGGCATTCTTACCATATTTCAATATTTATTATCCCAAACGCATTTATATATAATATAAGCAAAACATTATCAGATATTTATATGGATGTGGGAGAGGTATGAGAGGGTGGGAGTTGGTAAGGAGTGAAGGGGAGGGTTGGGGGTGGAATATTGGTTACGAGAAGAAAGAAAATTAACTTGTAATGCCCAATAATGGAACTTGTATCTGCCAAATTTTATTATGTTAAGTTTTGCACCCATTTTGAATATCTCCTTGCTCTGGAAGTGAAACATTTAAAGATTAGCTTATGGTTGTTACCATCTAGAACTAAATAATAAGATTTAGACATTTGGAGCATAAAGGTCTTGAAAATATCCTCTCGATCTTTCCGAGTTAGTCGTAGGATCTGCATTCTCATTATCAGAAGTAGTGGTAAGATCAGTGACATTATAGATGGACTATAGAGCTTCATAAATTCAAAGACATCCCTTATAGAATGTCGATGACTATTTTTTACTTATTCATATTAAATAAAAAATATAAGAACCAATATAAAATTATGAGATGGAAAAGAACCTGACATGTTCGACTTCTTGGAATCCAAACTGGGTTATCACATCTCTTATGAGAGGGCTAAGTTTTGCAATTTGAGCACCAATAGGTGGAGGCCCACTATCAGCAAGTTCAAGTGCGAATTTATCCAAACCATATCCCAAAGATCCCCACAAGAAAAATTCAGCTTCCAAGTACTCCAATTTCAATGGAAATTCTACTAGGTCCACATCTGATTTGGGCATGTCGCAATCAACATAATTTTCAAAATTCTCATTAGCGGTAGAATTTGAACTAAGCTGTAGAAAAACTAATAGGATGAAATAAACAAGTATCATTTTTTAGCTGAATGAAATAAAGAAGAAATAAGGAATTAAATTTGACCTTTGGCCTTTGGGTTTAATATCTTATGTTTGAATTAATACTAAATATCAAGGTAACAAGAGATATAATCAAAGAAATCGAGAGAAGGAGAGATTTTATTTTTCTTCAAACTAATGTAAAAATACCCTGCATTGACATCCTACTTATAGAAAAACATAAGTAGTTGTATAAGTTACTTGGTTTCATCTAAATTGAAAGCTTATCCGATTGCAATCGTATCTCATTGAAATCTTATCTGATTGCAATCTTATTAGATTTCAAGCTCATTTAATTGCAAGTCTATATAAGAATTGTATATTAAAAGGATATTCTTAATACAATGTATCTATAACACCCTCTTATATTTTTATTATATTAATAGCTAATATGGCTCCTTACAATCTTAATATGAAAAATTCAGCAAAAAAAGCTCCTAGTATAGAAAAGAAAAAGGTGCATGTATCTAGTAATATGCATTGTTAGATGCCTCATTAAAAATTTTATTGAAAAATTTGATGTGACAAATATCAATTAAGGAAAAAAAAGTTAATATATTCTTTACTTCTCCACCAATTAAAGCATCACATAATTATGTAAATGATAATTATCATATGTTGGATTTTGCGATGCCTTTGTGATCAAATTTGTCTAGTCTTCATTTAATAAAATAGTTAAATCATTTGCACCTACAAATACACTGCATTGACATCCTACTTATAGAAGAATATAAGTAGTTATATAAGTTACTTGGTGCCTTCGTGATTGGAAGTTTACTGATTACAATCTTATCTCATTGTAATATTATCTGATTGAAACTTTATTTGATTGCATGTTTATTTAATTGCAAGCTCATTAAATAGCAAGTCTATATAATAATTGTATATTAAATGGATATTCATAATACAGTATCTATAACACCCTCTCATATTTTTATTAGTAGATAATATGACTCATTACAATCTTAATAGAAAAAAATTTAGTGGAAAAATTTCCTAGTATAGAGAAGAAAAGATGCATGTAACTAGGTAATATGCAATTTTAGATGTCTCATTAAAAATTTTACAGAAAGATTTGATGTTACAAAATAATGATTAAGGAAAAAGAGTATAACATTTTACTTCTCCCAATTAAAGCATCACATAATTTTAAAAATGATAATATCATATGTTGGATTTTGCAATACCTTTGTGATCCAATTTGTCAAGTCATCATTTGATAAAATAGTTAAATCATTTGCAACTCCAATCCTTAGATATAGTTGCATCATCATCATATAATTTTGAAGGAAGAAAATTGGGTACATTTTTGGTTTGCTTCATAAATTGTTATCTTTTGTATTATTTGATTGTCATGTAAAGCAACATTGTATGACAAAAATTATTCATGAAAGTCTATACAACGTGTCTGAATTGAATCCTTATTTCAGTAAAATCAATGTACTTATTTGAATAAATAAATAAATAAATAAATAAATAAATATATATATATATATATATATATATATATATATATATCATGCTTCCATATGCAATACACGATTGATCTTATTGCAACTTTAGATAATCTTCTACTTTAGAATCTCTTTAACAGTCCCAATTCAAGTAATCAATATTTATAACAGTATGAAAGATTCTAATTTTCATTAAAAAAGAAAGGGATATAACAATGTCATTTTTATATTCTACATCAATGATGATTATTAAGGAAATAGTTTTGCATTAATCGTAATTAATTCAATCCATATTGGAATTATAAATAAGTTTGTAGTTCATAAAACTTGATTTTAAGTACGATTAAAAAATTCACAAGCTATCTCGATTTTCAAATTTTGGTGAAACCGAAAAGATGGGAATAAGAGAATTAGGGGGAGGTTGAATGAGGTTAAGTTTTCAACATAGAGTTCAGCCTACATATCCTCGAGACTCAGGGAATTAGACTGCTTGTGGTTTGACTCGATCGGTGGAAAAGATAGTTTCTTATTTAATACAACCTTTGGTTCAAAATGAGTGATAATTTATTTGAGCTTATGAAAAAAGGGCGTGTAACCTCTTAACCAAGAATGTGGGATCTTTCACATCCATAGGCAAGAATTTATCTGGACATAATTTTCAAAACTCTGAGTGCATTATCACTCGGATTTGACAGAAAGGGAAGGTTACTTCCAGTATGAGGTTAGAAGTATCCTGAAAGTGAAACAGAAACCAGCATATCCCAAAATATCCCATATTCCTTCTAATAGGGGTGTGATTTGATGGTGGTGGAAGTCTCCCTTAATTTCGCATCCAAAGAGTTTGATATTCCTCTTCGAACTATGTTCTAGTTCGCTGCTAAGAAAAAGTTTCATGTTGTGCTGTGTCTTTTTTGGAGTCATCCACAACAGTGATTTTTAATTGAGAATTTCATCCTTTCGGATTCTCTCGACAACATCTCAAACAGAATAGTTAGTTGCAAATATAGCATTACACTAACGTAAATTGGAGCAAATCTGTTTGAACATGTTTTGTTGAGATAGTTGATGAACCAATTTGCACAACCTTGAATGGAGTGACAGTCCAATATGTCTCATTGAAAGGTGGATGACTCATTTTAAATATAATATACCACTTTGAATAGAGTGATGGTTCAACATGTCTCATTGAAAGGTGGATGACCTATTTGAATGTAACATTCCACTTTGAAGGGAGTGACGTTCCAACATGTCTCATTGAAAGGTGGACGACCTATTTTGAATTTAATATGCCACTTTGAATGGAGTGACGGTCCAACATGTCTCAGTGAAAGGCGAACGACTAATTTAAATGTAACATGCCACTTTGAATGGAGTGATGATCCAACATATCTTATTGAAAGGTGAAAGACTCGTTTTGAATATAATATGCCACTTTGAATGGAGTGACTATCCAACGTGTCTCATTAAAAGACGAACGGCCTATTTTGTATGTAACATATCACTTTTAATGGGGTAACGACCCAGTGTGTCTCATTGAAAAGAAAACGACCTATCTTGAATGTAACATGACAGTCTAAATGGAGTGATGATCCAATGTGTCTCATTAAAAGGTGGATGACCTATCTTGAATACAACAGATTATTTTGAACAGAGTAAAGATCCAACGTGTCTCATTGAAAGAAGGACGACATATCTTGAATGTAATATTTCACTTTGAATGGGGTGATGGCTCAATATGTCTCGTTGTAAGGCGGACGACCTATCTTGAATGTAGCGTGCCACTTTAAATGGAGTGATGGTCCAACTTGTCTCACTGAAAGGCAAACAACCTATCTTAAATATAACATGCCACTTTAAATGGGGATGACAGTCTAATGTGTCTCATAGAAAGGCGGAGGACCTATCTTGAATGCAACGTGCCACTTTAAACGAAGTGATGGTCCAACATGTCTCATTGAAAGCCGGACAACCTATCTTAAATATAAAATATAACTTTAAATGGGGATGACGACCCAATATGTCTCATTGAAAGGCAGACAACCTATCTTGAATGCAACGTATCCCTTTGAATGCAGTGACGGACCAATGTGTCCTCTTAAAAGGTGAAAACCCAAAATAATAAGATGTGTCCTTTTGAAAGGGTGGATGGCACAAATATACCAACATGTGTCATCTCGGATGAACTAACGATTTGGTATGTCCTCTTGAAAGGTGGATGACCCAAAAAAGATATGTCCTTAGAAAAGGTGGATGACCCTAATAAGATAAGAAAATATAGAAGTTGATTTATTAAACTTCATCCTTGGAATCAGGAGTCCTCTAAAGGACAAGTTCATGTCCTAAGCTTCTGGATTTAATCCTCAAACTTTGAGAGGATACTTTTGTATTATTTCTTAGAGGCAATCTTGCATAAAGTCACCTATATAACTTAAACAACTCTCATTAATAATACAATAATTTGTCATAACTAAGTCAGGAGTGTAATAGAAGATTGAGTTTAAAGATAAAGATGGAGTTGTTTGACTCATGATGATTTAAAGATGGTAGTTCAGATATTATCTCCATATCTTCATCGTTATTCCCTATAGAGAAAGTGTCAGAAATCATAACAAAGTAATAGAAACATAAATCAAGAGGAAAATAAGGAAGAGAAGTTGTCTGGATTATTATGGCAAGGCGACAACGGGTCTGATAATTCCCTTTTTCATTCTTAATGTTGTAAACTTTGTGACTTCACTGTTCCCACATCCAAAGAAAAATTATTAGTTTTGAGAGACTGACTATGTTGGTATTACCTTGCTCTCCTTATGTACCTTGTTGATTATTGATTTGCAAACTTTCTGATCTTGAAGTACAACATTTGTGAAATTTTTTGGATCTTCCTCAAAAATTCTACCCCAATCTATAACACGTAACTCCTGATATTTCTTATAACTCTGGACATTGCTTAGTATGAAATTTTTTAGATTTTCTCAAAAATTCTACCCCCGTCTAAAATGTGAAGTACTTGAGATGTTTCTAACATGGAGTACTTAAGTATAGAGAACTTCAAATATTATTCCCTTATATTAGCTTCAACAACATCTGATTTTCAACTTTGTAGCAGATGTCAAGTTTTGTAAAAATTTTGAGACCTTCTCAAAAAAATATTCCCCAGTTACATGCTTCAATGCCATCTTCATTTAACTTGGGAAAGGATCCTTTGATGAATTTTTGAGATCTTCTCAAAAAAAATTTCATAGTATCTATGAAAATGTTACAGGAGATATGACCGAGCTAGTGTGATATCTATGCATTTAGTTGAGGTAGGAAAGGTAATTTCAATATACAATGGAAAGATAAATCTTCTAAGGGATTGACAGAAGCAGACATAGGCCGCCTATGTATCCCATTATTGGGAATTTTGGTCAAACATAGTTCATACATACAAAAGGGATATTTGATACTTTTGATAATGTGACCGAAGCCAATACACGACGCCTACGTATTTCACAAAGGAAATCAAGTTGAACGTAGTTCATTACAACTAAAAGGGTGCAATTACAAGGAAATCAAACCATAAAGTGCGATTAAAAGAAAATCAAACCATAAAGTACGATTACAAAGAAATAAACCGACAAAATGCAGATACAAGAAAGTAAAATAAGAAAGTATAATTACAAGGAAAGAAAACACTAACTTCCCTATGCAGGATAGAAGGATGCCAAAAGTGCTCCTTTTGAGGAAAATTCATGATTTTTCTAATTCATGATTCCAATGACTACTTCTTGTGATTGGGAAATGGATTTTTGTTAACATTAGGCGGAGCTTCTTCAAGCGTTATCACCTTGGCATCAATTAGATCCTGAATTTTGTGCTTGAGGGTTATACATGTATCTATATCATGTACAACAACTCCAGAGTGGAATTTTTCACAGGCTTTGCTTCCACTGGATAAAGTAGTTTTCCTTCTTTCAACCTTTCAAAAGGCTGAGTAAGAGATTCTTCCAATGACGTAAAAATTCAGGGAGGCTTCCTTCATGATTGGCACGAGGAGCATTATTTTTGTAGTTTTGTGGTGGAGGTTGAGCATGGTATGTTGCTTTTGCATTGAAGACCGGAAGTGATCATGTTGAGCATTGGGTTGGTATCGAGGAGGTTGCTTGTAGTTGGAATAACTTTCTTGAGTCATCACTCCCATTACTTCCTTCTCTTTTTTCTTTTTCTTTCCGAAAAAGCTAGTCTGGAAGTTCTTATGAAAGGATTGCAGTTCAGTCAAATTTATTATCCTTCTTATCTTGAGGCCATCCTTAATCATTTCCCCAGTCTAGATAATTTCAGTAAAAGTTTTTTCAGCCATTGTTACCATGCGATCGAAATATTCTTAATTTAGTGCATGGATGAAGTAATTGATCATTTCAGCTTCTTCTATAGGGGGATGTACCCTGGTCTCTTCTTCTCTCCGACATATGGGATATTCATGATAACTCTCATTTGATTTTAAACTTAGCTTTGTGATAGAGATCTTGTCGGGGAAGATATCGAACAAAAACTTGTAGTGATCTATAAAAGAATTTGCCAGGTCATCCCAAGTGCGCCATTTATTTACATCTTGTTTAGCATGCCATTTTAAAGACTTTCCATTCAAACTTTGACGGAACAGCTTGAACCATATTCCTTCATTTTTATCCATGCCAATCAACTTTTTGCAATAATTCTTCAAATGAAAGAAGGGATTTTTGGACCCATCACCCATTTCAAATTTTGAGATCTTGTAACCAAGAGGCAACTCGATCTCGGGAAATCCACACAACTCTTCATACTTCACACTTTGGTACTCCCAAGTCACCAAAGGCTTCTTATTATATCTTCTAATACCTTGAGCTATCTATTCACTATCTCATTAGTGTATACTCTTGGATCATTCTTTGTTTCAACATAATGAGTAGCATCTAAGCAGTATAACCCTTCATTTTGTTTCATTTGTGGAGTGGTAGAATACGTTTAAGCTGGCAGAGCTTGGTGTGACAATGATATGTTCTGAACCTTTAGATGATCAAATATGTACATAGAAATGGAATTTTGAGAAGTATGAGCAAAATGACCTTCCTGATCGACTACTTCTAACATTGGAAACATAGGTCCCTTTTGTCGAGCATTAGTATACAGAGTCATATTTGAAGGAGTCTGAGAAGGTGTTCTACTTTGAATCACCATGAGCTTTAGTTTGGCAATTTGTTGATACAAACTGCAATGAGCACTGAGGTTATTTCTCTTCCTATCGAGCCACACAGGTCCATATCCACAGACAAGGTAAGAATTGACTCAGATGAAGTATTTGTGTTAATCAAATTAGGATCCATAGTTGAACGAGTCCTTGTGTTAGACAAAGCAAGAAATAACGAATTGTAGTTGCTTTCTTGACCTTAGATCGTGTGAAATACTGATGTTCTACCATCGATTATTTTTTGTCTTTGTGAAACGAGAAAATTTGACTACCAACACAAATCAGCCACTCTTTAAACAAAAATAAAAACATTCTAAAGGTAAAAATATTAGTTTGTGACCAAAATAACTAATCAAAATAATATATAAAACAAATGACATATATTTGGTTTGAAACATACTAGTCCAGAACTTGAAGAATAGGATGCTTTGAGAAGAGTGATTGAATGATGGGAACTTTGACCACTTTATGGATTTTGAATTAGAATGAACAAATTGATTTGGAGAAGTTGGTGTTTACGAATAAACATTCTAAAAGTTTTATTTGAAAAGCTCTTTTGAAGACGACATAGTCTTTCTAATAGAACATCTGGGCATCTCTAACTATAATTAAGCGCAAGAGAAACAAATTGTAAGAGTAGTGTGGTCAATGTGAATTGGACAATGACCTAATGAAATTTTGAATAAAGTGTGGGTTAAATTGGAAGGAATAAAATTGATGGACTTTTAAGTGTATTTTGGAAGGGTTCAAATTTTGAGTCTTATATGCTTATTAATGCTCTAAGTTTTTGAAATAAAATAATGGACTAGTCTTGTTTAAAGCCAAAGATATATTATTTAAACACACAGATTAAGCAAATATAGACAAAGAAAAACAATAAAACACTTTGGTACATAAACAGTTATTACGCGTCCTAGCATACATGGTACCTTTCAAACAAAAGGTAAGACTAACGTTTGAAGGATATACGTGCCCCTTAAAAGAAGTTCCATTGATCCTAAATATGTCCCAAGGGACAATGGTCCATACAAATCAACATTACATCCTTCAATTAAAACACATGAAGGATGATTGTCTGTTATTGGCTCCTGGTCAATAGACGTAAGGTGAGTTTTTCTAATTGGCCCAATACCTCCTCAGGTATTGGGAGGTATTGGGCCGTCCTAGGTTCATTCCTAAAAATAGTTTGGTTTTGCTCTGTCCTAGGTATCTAGAGTGGGCTTTGATCTATGCAACACCCCAACTTAGGAAGAAGTCCCACATCGACAAAACACAGGAAGGATGTTGGGTTTATAAGTAAGAAAGTCTTACTCCCTAGTGACGCATTTTAAAGTCGTGCGGGCCTGGGACCAAAACAGACAATATCACTAGTGGGTTGGGTAGTTATAGTGGTGTCTTGGGCCTTGATGGTTTAGGATTCCCGTCGTGGACAAGTCCCTTACTCAGGTCATGATAGAATGGTATCAAAGTCGCTCATGTGTCCGTCTTGTCGATGTAGGCCAGAGTTCAAACTGAGTGTAGGCGAATCCCAGTAAGGCGAGGCAAACCTTAGTCCTGAGTATAGGTAAATCCCATTCGGTGGGGTAAACCTCATCAAGGATGTTGAGTCCATAAAGGGGGTATATGTAATACCCCAACTTAGGAAGAAGTCCCATATCAGCAAAACACATGAGGGATGTTGGGTTTATAAGTAAGAAAGCCTTACTCCTTAGTGGTCCATTTTAAAACCGTGTAGGCCTGGGCCTAAAGTGGACAATATAACTAGTGGGTTAGGGAGTTACAGGGGTGTCTCAAGCCTTGATAGTTCGGGATGACCATTGCAGCCAGTGCCCCAGGTTGGGTCATGACAAAATCAAGTTTGTAACGCCCCGAGAGTAACCCTGGGCTTTACATGGTGCTTACAGTCCCGAGGGACCACAAGCTAACCATGAGTTGGTACCTACTGTGAGTACTGAGTAAAACTGATATCAAAAGATCATATGCATAAATTAACTAAGGAATGTCATAAGGTTTTAAGTAATAAATCTGATAAGTCTATAAAACAAAACTGATAATGACCACTGAAATCTAAAAAATCTGACTAACTATCTGTACTAGTCTGAAAGCCTCTAACTGAATAACTGAGGAGTTGATAGGACAAGCCCCCAACTAACTCCATCTGTCTTATAAAATGAGAAATTAAAATAAACATAATAGGTCCTCAAAACATGAGGACTCACCACTATTGTTGCTACTGGTGTGCTAGGATAACTAGGTACGGTCAGGAACCTGAGCATTCGAACCTATGATATGAAACATCATAGCACAATAAAAGAGTATACGATCAATAATTTGAATGTGCTAATATGCTAAATAAGGTTGGATGATATGCATGGTTTCATGAATATGAATAATAACTATCTGAATGTATGTATGTAAGTATATGTAACGTGTAATACTAAATAGAGTACATAAAATCTGTAAGTACTAAGGATGTATGACCAAGGATATATAACATGTTCTGAATAAAATCTATAAATACTAAAATAATAAAATCTGATAACTGAATGTTTGATATTTGTATGCTATGGTCAAGCAAACTAAAACTGAATTACTGAACTAATTACTGGACTGAGACTGTAACTAAAACTGTGGGAGGTATCATCTAACCGACATGTCCCGCTCTGAACTGATTGGGGTCCAACCTGTAACACCAGTTGAAAGAGTGCTAGTACCATGCCATGGGTACTAACAATGGATGTGGAGTCAGTCCTAACTAACGGGTGACCCCTGAGATCAGTCCTAACTAGCGAGTGATCCCTGAGAGTGTCAGACCTAACTAACTGGTGACATATCATAACTTACGCTGGCTAGGTAGTTCTAGAAATTAGGGCTTTCTTCTAAGGACCCAGTCCTAACTAACGGGTGAGCCCTCATCCCTAGGCTTGCTTGGTGCTGAATCCTACTCCCAATTGAATTGACACTGATTACGAGACTGAGCTAAGATTAATTGGACAAGTAACTAATCATGATGGCTAACTGACTGAATATACTCATACGCGTCTGAAACTATTCTGAAACAACTGAGACTAAGTAAACAGCTAAATTTTGGGTATTCATAACCCCCAGGACTCGATAGCAATAACAACAGCGTCACATGAAAGCTTTGAAACCATAGAAGGAAATTATTGTTCACAATTATTCACTTAAGTATTTCATCATATACATGGGGGCCAAGACTTTAACAAGAGGATATCTCTAGACATGATGAGGTAGAAAGATCACATGATCAAATCATAAACTAAGGATTTATTCCAAATTTCTTATGAACATGATATAGAAACCATAATATTTAAAACATAAAAATAAATTCAAAAATTTTAACTTGTAAGCATATAATAAGTAGTAATTGTTCAAAACCCACTCATTTAGGTATTTCATCAAACACTTGTAGTTCATGGTTTAAACTAAGCATGGGAATAGTTTTTAAAAACTTGTAGTAATATCATGATTTCACTTCTAAGATCACCAATTAGGGTTTAAATTCAACAAACAACACCATTTAAACATGTAAGGTTTAATATCACCTACAATTTCATTAAAACATGATAAAGATTCGAAATTCATGTAAGTTCATGGACATAATTCATGAAATTTGTAATAAGGGTTGCTTTCAATGAAAATAGATTGTAAAGATCATGTATAAGCAAAATCATAAAAGCTTTATAGAGACAAATCATTATAAACGTGAAATTTCATGATTTTAAACATAAAAGATAGATTCTTGGACTCCGTGAGTGAAAAGGACCCATGGATGAACATCTAACATGCCTCAAAAGCTTGAATCTTGAAAGAGGGTAACTTTTCTCGAAGGTTCTTGAATGGTGACATTTTGATTCTTGAGTTTTCTTGAAGAAGAGCTTGAATCTTGTTCTTGGGAAAGGAACCCTAATTTTGATGCTATGGATAAATATGAAGTTATGTGCTTTGATTTGATGTAATTAGGTGTTAAAAATGGTGGGAAAAGACCCAAAAATTCCTTTTAAAATGGCTTTAAATCGCTAAACAGAGGTGCGAGACAGTTTGGGCGACGAACCATCACCCTGGGGATTGACCGTCCCTCAAACCATCACTTTATGGATATAAGATGGGCTTAATAACTCAGTTGTGATAGTTTGGGCGACTATTCATCGCTGGCGTGATGGTCCATTGGCTTTCCCGTCGCACATTGGCAGTTCGGACAGCTCACTGTAAAACGGCTATAACTCTTTTCCCCCGATATTGGATTTTTGGCGAAATTGGTATCTTTGGAAACCTAATTTAATTATCGATCTGTTAGTGGGTCATGAGCTCAAAAATTCAAGGTATAACAAAAGATATGCTTGTTTTAAGTTGACTATAGAAATATCCTTCTCAAGAATTCAATCGGTAAGGGATGTTTTGATTCGCCTAATAGCTAGGACTATTTGAGGCCTTAATACACATAAAACTTGATCATAAAACTATCAAATCACTAAAATTTATTTCTCATGAGCTTGAAGCATGGTTCTACTATTGATTGGGATTCTCGGGATATTACAATCTGGTTCCCAAGTGGACAACTCTAGATTGAAAATACGAACAGCCATCAAACGCCTAACGTGCCAATAAACCTTCATACTTCCAACACTTCATTTAGAATTGATAAATAGGGGATGATACATCCTCGAAACCCCAAACACTTTACATATTCAAACAAAACTATGCCATGAAATACAACTGTTTAAATTTTGTAAAAATTTAAATACATAAGAAAACAAATAGTTAAATAGTACAGAACCAAATAGTTAGTCAAATAAGTTGGTTCAAAAATTTTGTTGGAACCTAGTTAAATTGTCGATAGAGTCGCCATTTTTGTTTTATCCTTTTTGGATTTCAATTTAAAAAAGAAAATGGTTTTAGCTTTCTTTAAAACTATTTCAAAAGATTCAAGAAAATTTTGTAATAATTTTTAAGAAATTTATAGAGTCGCCACTTGATTTTTATAGAAAAAAATAAGAAAAACTTGAAAGATTTTCAAAAAAAAAAAAAAAATCTTTAAAACTAGAGAAACTGGGTAAGGGTTTAATTAACACCGTAAGAAGGTTTTTAAGGCATTTAGGAGCGTCCGTTTAAAATGGTTTACCAAAAACAACTAACTTGACTAACTAAAAATGGTTAATTTTTGCAAAGAGTTGATTTTATAGAAAATATTAAAATTATTTTTCTAAAAATTTAGAATGACATTTATTTATTCAAAGGAGAAACATTCTATTTGGATCAAACTAAGTAGCAATTTTTCTTTGAATTTCAAGAGGAAAATAATTTTCGTTTTTATGGAAAAGAAGAAGATTGTATAGTTAATTTTGTAATAGAAAATGCATTTGTAAGAAATGCTAAGAGAGTGTTAAAAGTTCTTTGCTAATTATTGAAAAGTTGATTTTCAAAACAAATTAGTTTCTTAGATTTAAAAAATAATAATTTGATCTAAAACAAACTATTAGTTATCTGAACCAGACAAATAAAATACTTAATCTTTAAAAGACTTGTTTTAAGGAGAAAATCGAAGGAACCAATTTAATCTGCCTTAAACAATATAGATTAGGTGGAAAATCATGAATTAAGTAAAAGAAAACTAAGATAAAATAAAATGACAATATCTTAGGAAATTTACCTAGATTAATTGATTTACTGTAATACCCCGCGTTTCAAGATCACTGTGCAACATATGACTCTTTTCCTTAAATTGTACACACAACATACGAGTCGTATATTGTATCGTATCTATGACAGAGTGAAATGGTGTAATACACCATATTATTCGTAGCTCTGTTCAGCTCCTAGTTCCAAGCATAAGAGGCTTAAAACCTAAAAATTTCACTACTGAAAATTTCACCCAATTGTTGGGGACTTAGTCATTTTTAAGGCCTCTTAACTTCGAGGATTTTTAAATTGGTCTTCCTGGCCTTGAGATGTTGGTTTTTGAGTTAATTCATATTTAGGGGTGTAATAAGCATGTCTCAGGAAAGTTTTGGATTTTTCAGACGGGGTGATGTTTGGATCAAGATTCTAGCAGTTGACTGCGATAGTGTCACTTCGTGGTTCTAACGAGGATAACACTCTCATCGCATCATGGTGACCCTATAAACCGCATTCCAGTTAAGAATTTAATTGCTTGAGGGGAAATTATGTCTTTTTCCCTCAACCCAATTCATCAAATCACGAATTATATCATCAGTTAAGGCATTATTTATCCACATTCTTTAATTATCCTATCAAATAAACCCTAGTCATCCCCAAAGATCTTTAAATTCCGTTACTTTCTCTCCAAGGAAACTAAGAATTCAAGTTCCCAAATCCAAGAACCTTCAAGAAAGTTTCAAGATTGTCATTTTCCTTTCAAGCTTAAGAGCTTAAGGTATGTGTGATGTTCATCCATGGACCCTTTTCACTCATGGGGTCCAAGAATTCCTTTATATTTTTAAAATATGTGTTTTTACATGTTCAAGTTGAATTATCTCCAGGAAGCTATTATTGATTTTGATTTTGAGTTAAGTTTACAAGAGTTTTCGAAGAGATGAGCCATTACATATTTTGAATATTGAAACTTTCATTTTGAAATATCTAATTCATGGTTTTAGTATTGTAGTGATGTTATTCTTGCATGATCTACCCATTCCCAGGCTTAAATTCATGACCTTCATGCATTTGATAAAATGTCTAAATATTAGGTTTTGAGCAATGATCCCCTACTATGGTTTTAAAGCTTTATATGTCATCATTGTTATTTCCAATCAGTGTTGGTAGGTTATGAACACCCGATACCTAATTTTATACATAATTCCAGTATCTTCAGAATAATTTTAGATAAACTATGAGCATTGTTATTCAGTCAGTTATTTATGATTAGTTATTTGTTTAGTTAAGCTTAGCTCAGTCCAGTAATTAGTGTCATTTCAGTTGGGAGTAGGATTTAGAATTGAGCAATCCTACGGATGGAGTCTCATGCATCAATTAGGATTAGTTCCTTAGCAGCAGTCCCTAAGTTCCAGAACTACGTAGCCAGCGTAGGATTATGAGATGTCACCCTCCAGTTTATGTAAGACCCCGCATTTTTGGGCTAGTCTTTGACCTATCGTTCCTACCTGTATTCCTACCTATATAAGTTATAATCCAAATGATTTTTATGTGAATATAAGTTTTATGATCTTTATCCTCGTGTTTTATGTGCTTTCGAGGTGAAAAATGTTCATAAGAATCACTTAGAACAAAGTTGATCTTAGAGCCTAAAATTCATCCAAAGTTTGGTATTCGATTCTACAAGGGTCAACTTTGAACGTATAGAACTTTTGATATACGTAGAATTTTTTAGCTCAAGACCCACCAAATAGTAAGGCCATTGGGGAGGGCGGGGGTTTAAGGTGGTCAAACTCACGAAACGGTGCGAATGTACCATTTTCAGGCTAAATTGGTCTGCTATACCCCACGGTTTTCTGGGTGGGCCTAGGGGACGGGCGTGATTTTTGTCAAAAATCGATCGAGCTTCCCCAGGTAGGCTGGGGAGCGGCCTAGTGTAGTACATTGGGGTAGGTAAGGCAATTTGGGTGGTCAAACGGGCAAAACGGCGTGAATGGGCCATTTTTAGGACAAATCGGTGTGCTATAGTCCACAGTTTTTGGGGTAGACCAGGGACCGGGTATGATTTTAGTAAAATATTGACTGCCCCAGGAAGGCTGGGAAGAAACCTAAAATGGGCAATTGGAGTGGGCAGGATGATTTGGGTGGTCAACGGGAGAAACATCGCAAACGGGCTATTTTTTGGCCAAATCAATGTGCTATAACCCACGATTTTTTAGGTATTTTTGGGGGCTGAGAATGATTTTTGCCAAAAATCAACCACGCTGCCTCGAGAAGAATGAAGAGTTTCCTATTGTAGGTCATTGGGGAGTTTGGGTCGTCAAACGAGCGAAATGACACAAATGAGCCATTTTTAGGTCAAATCAGTGTGCTATAGCCCATGGCTTTTGGGGTGGGCCGGGGTCCAGGCATGATTTTGGTCAAAAATTGATCGAGCTACCCCAGGCAGGCTGGAGAGAGACCTAGTGTAGGTCATTAGGTTAGGCGGGGCCATTTGGCATGTTAAACTGGCTAAACAGCACGAACAAACTATTTTTGAGCTAAATCGGTGTGTTATAGCCCACGGTTTTTGTGGTGGGCTTGGGTCCGGGTGTAATTTTTGCTGAAAATTAACTGGGCTGCCCCAGGCAGGCTGGAGAACGTCCTAGTGTGGTCCATTTGGATGGGTGGGGCGGTTTAGGTGGTCAAACAGGAAAAATGGCATGAACGAACGATTTTTGGGCTAAATCGGTGTGCTATAGCCCACGATTTTTAGGGTGGGCCCGAGAGAAGAGTGTTATTTTGGCCAAAAATTGATCGGGCTTTATCGAGAAGGCTGGAGAGCATCCAAGTGTGGGTCATTAAGGTGGGCAGGGCGGTTTGGGTGATCAAACTGGCAAAACGACGCGAACGGGCAATTTTTAAGCCAAATCGGTGTGTTATAGCCTACTATTTTTGGGGTGAGCTTGGGTACCGGGCGTGACTTTGGCAGAAAATAGATTGGGCTATCCCAGGCAGGCTAAGGAGCAGCCTAGTATGGGTCATTGGGGCGAGGCAGTTTGGGTGGTCAAACGGGCAAAATGGAGCGAATAGGCAGTTTTCGGGCTAAATCGGTATGTTATAGCTTGGGGTTTTCAAGGTGTACTCAGGGGTCGGGTGTGATTTTGGCAAAAAATGACTGAGATCCCCTAGGTAGGTTAGGGAGCGGCCAAATATGTGCCATTGGGGTGGGCGGGGGACCGAGTATGATTTTGGCTGAAAATCGATCGGGCTACCCCGGGCAGGATAACGAGCAGCCTATTATGGGTTATTAGGGTGGGAGAGGGGCTTCGGTGGTTAAACGGGCGAAACAGCACGAACGGGCTATTTTTAGGCCAAATTAATCTGCTATAGCCCATGGTTTTTAGGGTGAGCCGAGGCGTGATTTTGGCCAAAACTCGATCGGGCTACCCCAGGAAGGATAGGGAGTGCCCTAGTATGGGCCATTGTGTTGGGTAGGGCTATTTAGGTGGTAAAATGGGCAAAATAATGAGAATAGACCATTTTTGGGTCAAATCAGTGTGTTATAGCCCATGGTTTTCATGGTGGGCCCGAGGTCAAGCGTGATTTTAGTCAAAAATCGACCGGGATACCCTAGAGAGGTTGGGGAGTGGCCTAATATGGGTCATTATGGTGGACGGGGCAGTTTGGGTGGTCAAAAGGGCAAAACAGCATGAACGGGTCATTTTCGAGCTAAATCGATGTGCTATAGCCTGCGGTTTTGGGGAAGACCTGGGGGCTGGGCTTCATTTTGGCTGAAAATTGATCGGACTGCTTGAGGCAGGCTGGAAAGAGGCCTAGTATGGGACATTGGAGTAGGCAAGGTGGTTTGGGTGGTCAAATAAGCGAAACACTGTGAACGTCCTATTTCGGGCCAATCGGTATGTTATAGCCCATAATTTTTTAGGTGGGCCCGGGGCCGAGCGTGATTTTGGCTGAAAATTGACTAGTCTGTCCCAAACAGTTTAAGGAATGACCTAGTATTGGCCATTGGGATGGGCGGGGTGGTTTTTGTGGTCAAACGGATGAAACAGCATGAATGGGACATTTTGGGCCAAATAGGTGTGCAACAACCCACGGTTTTTGTGGTGGGCCTTGGGTTCGAGCGTTATTTTTGTTGAAAATTGATCGGGATGCACTAGAAAGGCTAAGGAATGGCTTAGTGTGGGCCAATGGGGTGGGCGGGGCAGTTTGGGTGGTCAAGCGGGTGAAATGGTACGAACGAGCCATTTACGAGCAAAATTAGTGTGCTATTGCCTACGATTTTTGAGGTGGGCTTGGTGAAAGAGCGTGATTTTTGACAAAAATCAATCGAATTATCCCAGGCGAGCTGAGGAGGGACTTAGTATGGATCATTAGGGTGCGCGGGGAGATTTGTGTGGTAAAGCAGGCAAAACGGTGTGAACGGGTTATTTATGGGCCAAATCAATGTGCTATAGCCCACAATTTTTGGGGTGGGACTGGGTGACGGGTGTGATTTTGGCCAAAAATAGATCGGGCTACTCTAGGCAGGCTGGGGAGCGACCTAGTATAGGCCATTGGGGTGAGCAGGGTTGTTTGGGTGGTCAAACGGGCGAAATGACGTGAACGCGCCATTTTCAGGCCAAATCGGTGTCCTATATAGCCCATGGTTTTCATGTTTGGCCCGGGAGTCGGGCGTGATGTTGGCCGAAAATTGATTGAGCTGCCCCAGGCAGGCTAGGAAGCAGCCTAGTATGGGCCATTGGGGTGGGCGGGGTGATTTGGGTGGTCAAACGGGCGAAATAGTGCTAACGAGCCATTTTTGAGCTAAATTGGTGTGCCATAACCTATGATTTTCAAGGTGGGCCCAGGGGATGGACGTAATTTTATCTTAAAATTGACCAGTCTGCCCCAGGCAGGATGGGGAGAGACCTAGTATGGACCATTGGGGTGGGCAGGCTGATTTGATGGTCAAACGGGCAAAACGGCAAAAATGGGGCATTTTCATGCCAAATTGGTGTGCTATAGCCCATGGTTTTCAAAGTGCGCCCAGGGGTCAGGCGTGATTTTGGTCAAAAATTGATCGGGCTTACCCATGAAGGATGGGGAACAGCCTAGTATGGGGAATTGGGGTGGGCATGGCAATTTGGGTGGTCAAACAGGAAAAACAGCAAGAACGAGGCATTTTGGAGTTAAATCGGTGTATTATAGCCCACGTTTTTTGGGGTGGGCTTAGGGGACGGGCGTTATTTTGTCCAAAAATCAACCGAGCTACCATAGGTAGGGCTGGAGAGCAGCCTAGTGTAGTCCATTGGGGTGGGGTAAGCCAGTTTGGGTGGTCAAACGGGCAAAATGGCGCGAACAGTCTAGGCCATTGGGTTTGGCGGGGTAGTTTAGGTGGTCAAATAGGAAAAACGGCCCAAATAGGCCATTTTCAGGCCAAATCGGTGTGGTATAGCCCACGGTTTTTAGGGCGGGCCTGGGGCCCGGATGTGATTTTGGCTAAAAATCAATCGGGCTGCCACTAACAGACTGGAAAGTGGCCTAGTGTAGTTCATTAGGGTGGGTGGGGCGGTTTGGATGGTCAAATGGGCAAAACGATGTGAACAGACCATTTTCACGTGAAATCGATGTGCTTAGCCCAGGTTTTTTATGTGGCCTCGGAGACCAGGAGTGATTTTTGCCAAAAAACATCATAGCTTCCCAGGCAGGTTGAAGAGCAGCCTAGTGTAGTCCATTGGGGTGGGCGAGGTGATTTGGGTGGTGTAACGGGAAAAACGGCGCAAACGGATTATTTTCAGGCCAAATCGATGTGTTATGGCCAACGATTTTTGGGGTGGGCCCGGGGTCGAGCATAATTTTTGCCAAAAATTGATAGGGCTACTCCAAGAAGGCTGGGGAGTGGCCTAGTGTGGTCCATTGGAGTGGGCGGGGAAGTTTGGGTGGTCAAACGGGTGAAACGGCACAAACGAACCATTTTCGGGCAAATTTAGGGCGGACTCGGGGTCGGGCATGATTTTGGTCAAAAATCCATAAGGCTACCCCAGGCGGGCTGGGTAGTGGCCTAGTGTAGGCCATTGGGGTGGGCGGGGCAGTTTGGGTGGTCAAACAGGCGAAACGGCATAAACGAACCATTTTTAGGCTAAATTTGTATGTTATAGCCCAAGATTTTTGGGGTGGCTGGAGGCTAGGCATTATTATTGCCGAAAGTCAACACAACTGCCCCAAGCAGGATGGAGAGCAGTCTAGTGTAGGATATTATCGTGAGAGAGGCAGTTTGGGTGGTTAAACGGGAGAAACAGCGTGAACGAGCCATTTTTGGGCCAAAAAGAATGCAATAGCCCATTTTTTTGGGGTAGGCCCAAGGCCGAGCATGGTTTTGGCCAAAAATCAACTGGGCTACCCTAAGTAGGCTTAGGAGCAGCCTAGTGTGGGCCATTAGGTTGGACGGGGTGGTGTGGGTTGTCAAACGATGCTAACGGGTAATTTTTAGGCCAAATCGGTGTTTTATAGCCCATATTTTTGGGGGTAACCCCGAGGCCGAGCATTATTTTGGTTGAAAATTAATCAGGTTTCCCCAGGTAGGCTGGGGAACTGCCTAGTATGGGTTATTGGGGTGAGCCAGATGCTTTAGGTTGTCAAACGGATGAAACGGCGTGAATGGGCTATTTTCGAGCCAAATCGGTGTGCTATAGCCCACGGATTTTGGGGTGGAACTGGTGGACGGGCATGATTTTAGCTAAAAATCAATTGGGTTGCCCCAGGCAGGCTAGGGAGTGGCCTAGTATGGGTCATTAGGGTGGGCAGGGAGGTTTGGATGGTTAAACGGCGAAACGTCGCAAATGAGCTATTTTCGAGCCAAATTGGTGTACTGTAGCCCATAATTATTGGGGTAGGCTCGGGGGCCAGGCGTGATATTGGCCAAAAATCTACCGGGCTGCCCTAGGCAGGCTAGGGAGTGGCCTAGTATGGGTCTTTGGGGTGGGCGGGACGGTTTGGGTGGTCAAACGAGCAAAACAGTGCTAGTGGGCTAGTTTAGTACCAAATCAGTGTGTTTTATCCCACAGTTTTTGGGGTAGGTCTGGGGGCCAGACTTGATTTTGGCTGAAAATCAATCAGGCTTCCCCTAGCAGGTTGTGTAGAGGCCTAGTGTGGGCCATTTGGGTGGGCAGGGCAGATTGGGTGGTTAAATGGGGGAAACGACGCAAACGGACCATTTTTAGGCTAAATTGGTGTGCTATAGCCCATGGGTTTTTGGGTGGGCCCCAAAGCCGTGCATGATTTTAGTCAAAGATTGATCGGGCTTCCCAAACAGGCTATGGAGTGGCCTGGTGTGGTCCACTTGGTGGACGGGGCAGTTTGGGTGGTCAAACAGGCAAAACGGCGCAAACGGGTCATTCACGGGACAAATCATTGTGCTATAGCACACAGTTTTTGGGGTGGGCCCAAGCGTCGGGCATGATTTTGGCCGAAAAGTGATCTAGATGCCTCAGGCAGGCTGGGAACAGTAAAGTGTAGGCTATTTGAGTGGGCGAGGAAGTTTGGGTAGTCAAGCAGGCGAAATGGCGCGAACGGGCCGTTAACGGGCCAAATCGGTGTGCTATAGCCCACGTTTTTTAGGGTGGCCCCGAGGGCCGGGCTTGATTTTGGCCAAAAATCGACTGGCTGCCCCAGGCAGGCTAGGGAGCGGCCTATTGTAGGCCATTGGGTGGCTGGGGCAGTTGGGGTTGTCAAGCGGGCAAAATGGCTCAAAGGGGCCGTTTACGGGCCAAATCTGTGTGCTATAGCCTATGGGTTTCGGGGTGGGCCCAAGCATAGGACGTAACTTTGGCCAAAAATTGATCGAGATATCCAGGTATGCTGGGGAGTGACCTAGTGTAGGCCATTGGGGTGGGCGGGGTGGTTTGGGTGGTCAAGCTGGCAAAACGCCCCGAGCAGGCCGTTTATGGACCAAATCGGTGTGCTATTGCCTATGATTTTCGGGGTGGGACAGGTTCCCGAGCATGATTTTAGTCAAAGATTAACTGGGCTGCCCCAGGCAAGTTGGGAAGCAGCCTAATGTGGGCCATTGGGGTGGGCAGGGCGGTTTAGGTGGTAAAACGGGCAAAACGGCACGAACGGATCATTTGCGAGCCAAATCGGTGTGCTACAGCCCATAGTTTTTAGGGTACGCCCAGGGGCCAGGCATGATTTTTGTCGTAAATCAACTGGGTTGCCCCAGGCAGGTTGGGAGGTGACCTAGTATAGGACATTGGGGTGGACAGGGCAGTTTGGGTTGTCAAGCGGGCGAGACGGCGCGAACGGGCCATTTTCGAGCCAAATCAGTGTGCTATAGCCCATGGTTTTCAGGGTGGACCTGGGGTTGGGAATAATTTTGGCCAAAAATCGACTGGACTACCCCAGGCAGATGGGGGAGAGACCTAGTGTGAGCCATTGGGGTGGGCGGGGTGGTTTGGGTGGTCAAGAGGCGAAACGGCGCGAACGGGCTATTTTCGGGAAAAATCAGTAGGCTATAGCCCACGATTTTTGGATTTGGCCCATGGGCCGGGCATGATTTTGGCCGAAAAGTATCCTGGGAAGAAAATGGGAATATTAATTATTAAGAATTTTAACTCACAACTTACTTTATCTAGTTGGGATTATGACATAAAGATAGAAAGAATATGAGTTAAAAGCTACTAGAGTGGAGTCAGAATTTTAACTTCATGAGTTTAGAAGCAAAATTATCGGATGTAACATATTTTCCTTAAGTAGTTTAGGTGTACGCGCCTCGCGCGTGTACCTCACTTTATTGAGTTTAAATATTACACTAAATAGGATATTTGTTTAAATAATAATAATAAATATAATAATTAAATTCAACATCTTTTGGAGAATTTATTTAATTAAATCTAACCTTTACCAAAAAATTTGTTAAGCCGATCGACATTCATATTTTGATTAAACCTAATCTTTACCAAAAATTTCTTGTTAACTAATCAACACATAATGATGTTTAATTAATTAAAATGAATTACCTTTAAATTTACAAATAGATTGTTCAACTTCTCTAGTATGTTCTTCACCATGCAAATCTAGCTTAAGCACAAAGTGGTGATGGTCTTCATTTGAAATTTGAGAATTCTTCGAGGATAAATTATGGGAAGGAATTAATTGAAAATTTTGTGTAGAAAAAATAATATGATAAAGAGGTCAATATATAGAAATTTCTATGGAGTATTTTTCTATCGTATTTTAGGAGTATTTTTTTAATTGAATAGTACAAAGAAAAATATTAATTGACTCTCTTTCGATATATTTTAGGAGTACCATATATTTTAGGAGTCTAGTTAATAAATAATAAATTAAAGAAAATAGTGAAAAGACAATTTTGTCTAAAGAAGGGTCTTTTAATGAAGAGCAAAAAGTTCAAATCACTTTTCGAAGGGTCTTCACACTTTAAATATATTATAGATTATTATTCGTTATAGTAGTATTTTTAAATAATTACTAGCTAAATTATATATTTTTACAGTATGTACCATGAAACAACATACACTTTACAGTTGCGTGGCCCATGTAGATAATGAACTTAACAAATATATTTCTTGAATAGGTATTATCAACTTATGACTTTTAACTGAATTTAAATCAGTCGAGCAAGTGAAATTAGTCAGAGTTGTTGGAAGAGCATGGATACAACAATGACCATAGTGAAGTTTTTGAATTGTTGTGAGGGGAAAAAAGAAGGATTTATTAGAAAATTGAACTCAGAGATGAAAAATGGTTGGCATGAAAAAGTGATTGTTGATGCATTAGGAATGCCATCTTGGCATCTATGTGAAACTTATAATAAAGAGTTGTTGTGAATTCGTATTTGATCGAATAAATAACTCTATGAACTAAGGAATCGATCAGATCGACTTGAAAAAAAATATATATGTAATTAAATTATTTACAAAGATCCAAAATGCATAATTATTTAAATAAATTATTAAATTCTATACCTAAAGTTGTCACAATAATGTACATTATCTCTTACATCAAGCTATTGTTTGATGGCAATTACATGTACCAAATGCTCCTAAATGAATGCACCAATAGAAGAACATGGCTACATAAATAAGAGAAATTGGAGTGGTGTTGAGAAATTAATTTTCATATATTTTTTCTTTCATATAATTGAAAAAATCAATTTATGATTTGTTTATGTGTTGCTTCATTTTTTAAATTATCATTTTTTTCATGATCAGCTTTGTATGGTGATTCTTTCTTTGCTATCTGATCGATGTAACATATAAAGGAAAAGTGTGTTTATTGTAATAAAATTAATTAACTCGTATCAGCTAATTAAATTTGTTGAATAATTTGATAAGTTGATTTTCCGAAGAATGTTTGTCTTTATTGTAACAAATATAGTTAACTCGTATTAATTAATTAAATTTGTTGACTAATTAGCTAAGTCAATTTTCCTAATCATGTTTGTTACATAAGATATGATTAGGGTCGTCTCTTCGGCTCGATGAAAATTAAAAACAAAATTTTGTTCTATACTTTATCACAATGAAAATCATATCTTTCCTCTATGTATTATTCGTCTTTTCTTCAGTGGACAACAAAAAAAATCCAATTGCAAATACCATTTAACTAGTACATGCTAAAAAGTACAAATAAATACTCATCTCATGCTTAGCTCTATTTGTGACAATTAATATAATATTAATAGTGCAAAAAAAATTTCTATACTTTTAAATCATTCAAAAATAAATGTACGTAAAATTAGTACAACGTGGCTACATATGAACTCATAAAACAAAAAGGTTTCGTACTTATATATATATATATATATATACGTGCTAGCACGTGCTAGCACGAGCTCAATATGCGTTATTTTTTTCATTTATCAATAGTTGTTTACGATTAACTTGACACACAGGTTAAGAAATTGTAAATGATAGGATAATGTTACTATATTATTGTTCAGAATATAATAAATTTAATGCTTTAAAAAATATTGAATAATTAATTGTATTTAATATTAATGGTTAAATATGTAGAAATTGATAAATTATCTATTGATTTTTTTAAATTAGCGAAGTATTATTGGACATGTATATTTTTTTTTAGTATAGTAATAAGTAAAATAAACGGATGGAGTAATTGTCCCCATTTATGGTGACATTTGGAATTAACTAAATTTTCTGAATGTTTTTTAAAAATATTTAAATTATTAATTATTGTAATTTGTAATATTTTTTAAAAAAGAAAATTATATTAGTATATGTTTTTCTGTCTATCCCCATTTTTATGACAAAAGTAAAAGTTTAGCATATTTAATGTGGAGGATATTCAACATTAAGAAAAATGTCGCTCAAATAATAGTCTCAAATTAAGAGAGATAATGTTAAATCAGTAAAAATTGATAAGTTTTTTTTCGATTAACTTTGGACAGGGCTCATTTTATTAATCACAAAAAAAAAAGTTGTACAAAACAGACTCAATTAAGCACAAAAAGCAAAATCCTAAACAAAAAATTCAAGATTTTGTGGGTCAAGACTCAGTTCATTCTTAACCCTCTATAAATATGACCTAAAGTAGGGCTTTCAAAATGAAAACAATCCATCAACATTTGCAAATGGCGCCGCTGGAAGCTCATTTCAATGTCAGTTTGTAGACACGTAATTTATCCCTCCCAAAAATCCAATTCATCCATTTTTACCTCGCGTTGTCATACACTCTCACCCACATAATTATCCCTCCATAAAATGACAAAAAATAACAATCCTTAATAAATTTTATCTTATTCTAACCTCCTTTTCACCTCATCCTAACAACCTACCCCACCCCACACCCTACCTTACCTCACCCCTACCCCAAATACTCCCACCCCTTCACGTGATCCTGGGAGAAAACACAGACGGTCCATCTTTGGTATTCACTGGAAATGGGAATAAAAAGAGAATTGCATTTTTGGTTTTTCAATTGAAAAAAGGAGAATAAGGGGGGGGGGGGGGGGGGGGGGGCGCACAGTGAAAAGGAGCATATACAATCCATTTTTGTTTCCATGGGAACATATAGTTATACCAAAACAAATACAACAAAAAAGAAAGGGAGGCCATTTTTGGGGACAGGGACCACACGACAATTCACACAAAATCACTCATACCTCACCATTTTTTTCACGCACACACACAGACGAAAAAGGGACGGATACACCTTCTTTTTCTCCTTCTGGGTTCACTAAATTTCGGATCTTCTTCTCCACAATACACAGTACCGAAAAACACACTCTCCATTGTTTTTCTCACTCGACCTCACAGATTCGAACACACACACGCACTGACCGGAGCTATACCCACCTGAGAGTGGAAAAATAAGAGAGATCGAGTGAGAGTGTTAGAGAAAACGAGAGAGAGAGGACGGAGAGAGGATAACACGTGAGAGAGAAGGCCGATCGGAGAAGCGACGGGAAACAAAACAAAAAAGAAACAGTGAAACACCGGCGAGAAATAGACCTTTTCATACAAAATTTGGTGCAGATCGCGATTATTTGCTACCGAGTTGGACGGGCTCATCGTTGAGATCCGAATCGAGGTTCTTCGGCGTAGATTCTATCCTTTTATTGAAGTATTATTGAATTTCGAACCCTTCGAGTAGAGATTATAGATTGATTACGGGTTTTGTGATGAAATAATATTTGGGGAGTGAGAATGAAAAATTGATAAAAGTGAATATTATGGTTTTTTGATTCATCGTTGATGTTTAACGTGGTAGTATCATACTTTGAGTTGAAATGGATAGACAAATTTTAAGAATAAGTGTTTTCTTGTTGAATGTTTTGAATGTGAAATTTGTGTTGAATGGTTTGGTTTTAGTTTTTGCATTTGAAAATGTATTCATTTGGTCGGGGAATGCCTTACGAGCACTTGTATTTATTCATCGGGGAATGCCCCAAAGTATTTTGTATTTAGAGGATGTTCGTGATCAAGGCCCGGGGCATCGGGTAAAGAATCGGAGCATAGTTTAGGATTAGTTTAGAATAGGATTTATATTTTCGCATTTTTCTATTTTGGATTGTATAATTGGATTGGACACTAAATTTTGAATTATTTTGTTTTGTTTGTTTGCTTTATTGTTTTTGCGTGCTTTGTGTGGTTTATGCACTTGTAATGTCAAAGTTAGCCGATACGCTCTACCAAGCAACCGTGGTCGAACCATGGGATCGAGGGGTGCCTAACACCTTCCCCGGTCAACAAAATTCCTTATTCGAAATCTCTGTTCGCGGATCAGTTTGAAAGAATTAAATCTGTTTTGAAAAGGATATCCAAGGGTAACTTGGCACACCCAATTTATGTCAAGTGGCGACTCTAAGTTAATTTTAAAATGAATTCTTTTTGGAACAAATCTCATTTTTGTCACTTTAATAATAAGAACTCTTTCGAACCTTAAAAACCATAACCTTTTTGGGAGTTAAAAAAGGAGTGTGACAGCTCTTGCGACTCTGCTAGGGATTTTTCAGAATTCGAGCTTATTTTGGAGTTGTATCGACTTAGTTTGGCATTATAGGTGTATAGACATTTTGTTTGTGTTGTTTTGTGTTATTGTTTATCATTGTTGAGTGCCTACGTGCTCTTTGTTTACAGTTTTTACTTTATATGTTATCGTTTTATATCTGGCATCATGTGCATAACCCGAATCTTTCTTTATGCAACAAGTCCGTAGTACAAGTGTGTACACAAGCTATAGTTGAGTCACCCTTATTTTAGGAGGGGGAGCCGTTGGGTTGTCTGGAGTAGGTGGACAGCTAAAGCAATCCACTATCGATCATATGCTCTCTCGAACAACCTTGTTAGTGGACCCCAGCGTATGTCATCCTTTAGATCATGCTTATCTGCATCATATTGAGACTTAGCGGGACCCATGTGGCACTTTGTAGGAGACTTACCTCTAAAGCATCCCTACGTGCTAAATGTTGCATCTTTGAGGGTAACGTGGTCATTTGACATACTGATTTGGGGAAAGCATGTGTTAGAAGTAAAGTGCGTAGGCAAGAAGTGTTGAAAAAAATAGAAAAAAAAAATTGAGTCGAAAAGAAAAAAAAAAGAGTGTTTCGTAAGTGCTTAGAGTTCTTTATGGCTTTTATTTTTTTTCACAATCCAAAAATTCAAAAAGATTTTTTTACCTTTCACACTCATTTTCTCAAAAACATCAAAAAGATTTTCCTTTTATTCCTTTATCATGCATTCATAATTCAAAATTTTCAAAAAAGATTTTTCTTTCATAGTTGTTGGTGTTATTTTTGTATGAAGTGTCAAATTAAAAATCCAAATAGATTTTATTTTCATCGTGCAGTCGTGTCTCTCAAGTCAAGGTTTTGTTTATTCTATAATCCTTAATTGTCCAATCAGGACGAACTACGCACCCCTGATTCTCCTCTCTCCGGAGTGAGATAGTAGGCAACCTATTGTTGGTTCGGGAATCTTATTTAAAAAAAAAAAGATTTTCTTCTCCTCATTTAGAGTAGGTGTTTCAGATATGCCTTGAAAAGAAAAATACAAAAAGATTTTCCTTAATAATCGTAGGTTTCATTTTTGGTGGATCTTATTTCAAAAAAAATTTAAAAAGATTTTCTTCACTTAAAGTAGGTGTTTCATACACATCTTTAAAAGAAAACCACAAAAAAGATTTTCCTTTAATAGGTTCAAGTTTCATTTTCATATGAAATTCAAAATCGAAAACCCAAAAAGATTTTTTCTTTGGTAATCATAAGTTTCATTTTGTATTAGAATCTGAAAAATTCAAAATAAAAATAAAAAATTTCGTCGATTCTTTTGATAATTTTATTTTTTCTTTTCTTATTAAAGTTTCAAGAAAAAGAAAGAAGAATGGAAAACGAGTTTAATTGGCCATTTTGCCAAGACTTCACGAACTACGCACACCTGATTCTCCCCTTTCGGGGGTGAGATACGTAGGCTCCTTTTTAGGGTTCGGTGATCTTTTCAGGAAAAAAAAAGAGGTTTTGAAAAATTATTGAACTCTAACGCATTTGCTATCTCTTGTCCAGTTAAATTAAGGTGGTTAGTTTGTGGCATTGTGGTTGGTCCTTCATATTGCTCCAAGTCACAGAGAAAGTTATGGCCAATAAGTATACCGAGTTAGTTGTCACTAATCAGATAGGGAGTTTAGGTAATGAGAATGTAGGAGCTAATGAAGAGATTCAGAAATTAAGATAGCAAATGATAGAGATGCATCGAGCTTGGGCTAATGGGTTGCCGCCTCCTCCATTTCCCGTTGATAATCTGGAATATCTTTCTAGTTTGCCTCCAATGTCACATGCAAAATTCCCTATTTTGGTCGACAAACCACCATATGCATCAGGACCTAATCCAGGGCAACAGTCTTCAAACACTTCCAATATTCATTTCCTCATTCCTCAATACAAAATTACCACATGCTCGGTTCCGCTTTCTATTCATGCTTTTGCAGCCGCACTCCCGTCTGAAGCTCCTGCTTTTAATGTCAATCCAACAGTTGTGATTCCTCACTCTACAAGCGACCCTGTATTGAATATTTTTAGTGTTCAACATTTTCTCTCGAGCCCACATTTAAGTCGTCCGGTCCTTACGACTACACTCAACCGTCTGAATTTCCTCTTAACACTGAGAATCCTGCTATGACAGAAGAACAAGAGGAAATGGCCAGAAAATGGAGAAGTTTGGAACTGACTATGAAAAACTTGCAAGGACTTAGGGGGTACAAAAGTGTCTCATATAAAGATCTGTGTGTGTTTCCAGGTATACATCTTCCTTTTGGTTTTAAAATGCTGAAGTTTGAGAAGTATGACAGACATGGCGATCCTATAGCATATTTGAGACACTATTGCAACCAGCTAAGGGGCACTGGAGGGAAGGAAAAATTACTTATGGCATATTTCGGTGAGAGTCTTTCAGGTCTAGCTTCAGAATGGTTTGTTGACCAAGACATCAACAAGTGGAATAGATGGGATGACCTGGATAATGAATTCGTGCAACAATTTTAATACAATATGGAGTTGATTCCTAATGAGAAATCCCTAACTAATATGAAGAAAAAGAGTACTAAGACTTTCAGAGAGTATGCGATTAGATGGCGTGAACAAGCTGCTAGGGTAAAACCGCCAATGAAAGAAAGTAAGATAGTGGAGGCGTTTATTCAAGCGTAGGATGAAACATATTATCAACACTTGTTACCTGCATTAGGCAAGCCATTTACTGAGGTCCTCAAAATGGGGGAGATAATAGAGAATGGAATTAAGACCGGTCGCATTGTGAGTTTTGCAGTATTGAAAGCGACTACTCAAGAAATTCAAAAAGGTTCGGGAAGTGTTGAAGGAAAGAAGAATGAGAAAGATGCATCTGCCATTGTAGTTGGACAACAGGCATGGGAAAGAGGATCACACCATCGTTACCCACAGACTTAAACCCAAGTTTATGCCAAAGCTTCATAGAATCTTTCCCAAAATCCATTATATTCCGTTCCCCCACCTCCATATTAAGTGTAATATGCGCAACCATATGTTCAACCCCCATCTTACCCACACTGGCGCATGCCAACTCTGTCGAGTCATCCTCCAACTCTACATACATACCAAAGCCCTTCTAGGCCTGGTTTTCAATTTAAGACAAACAATGAAATGAGACAGAAGTCGAGGGATAGTTTCGGTAACACCCCAATTTTCTAAACCAGAATGCTACACGGTGCTCATGACCCTGACCCCAAAGGACCACAAGATAACCCATGACTGATATATGTACATGTATACTGCATAATATATCATAAAATGAAGAAACATGAACATGAAAGGCCATAAGGTTCGAACTAAATAAACATCTTATAAGACAATGTCTGAAAGTGGTATAACAATACCAAAACAAATCTGAAATAACTGTCTGACATGCTATAGTCTGGAAAGCCTCTAAACTGTCTGAATAAGGACTTGATAGGACATGTATCCAACTAACTCAATCTAGCAACTAAACTAAAACAGCAAATGAAGCAATAATTATATCGTCCTCGAATGAAAAGGACTCACTGCAAACTCTGAACACCGAAATGCTACTGCTGATCTGGAGCTCATGCCTCTAAACCTATGGTGTAAAATAAAAGAAAACACCATAGCGCAAATGCGTCAGTACGTCTGAATGTACTGAGTATACGAGTGAGGTAGGCTAAATGCAAAGGGTTATATACATGAACAATGCTGACTAATATAAACGTGAGAATACATACATGCATACATAACTGTAACTGAACTCGTGGAGATACTGACTACTGAGTCTGAATACTTACAACATGAGTGTACTGATACTGAGTACTGAATAGATGAACGATTATTTCTGACAGTTCGAATTATGAGGAACTGGTCTAGTTGACTGTGTCTGACAGTCTTGAAGCTGAATATTGATATCATGAATTCTGATAACTGATATGACTGATACATGAGTTCAGAAAATTGATATAACTGATATAACTATGATGATCGGCCTAACCGATGTAACTGATACTGAGCGACTGTATCTGATAGTCTAAGTTCTGATGGAACTGTCTGATTTCCCTTCTACTTGGAGTAACTAAATCTGAGATCAGCTCTATCTAGCGAGTGATCATGAGTATACTGATAATAAGGATGATTTGACTTAGTCTGAGATCAGTCCTATCTAGCGGGTGATCTTTAAATCTAATGATTCTGATACTGATTAATCATAGTTGAGATCAGTCCTAGCTAATGGGTGATCTTGAAGTCTATTTACAATGATAAGCATTGACTGTATCTAACAGTACTGAATCTGTACTACTGAATTGAGTTGACTGTATCTGAAAGTCCTGAATCTGTAACTGAAACTATGGGATGTGTTCATCTAACCGACATGCCCCAAGCTAAGCTGACTGGGGTCCAATCTCTGCCCTGACTGAAAGGGTGTCAGTACCGCGCCACCAGTAAAGACATCTGTTGTGGAGTCAGTCCTAATCTAGCGGGTGACTCCTGGGATCATTCCTATATCTATAAATGTGCTAACGGGTGACCCCTGAGTATGTCAGTCCTATCTAACGGGTGACATCTCATACCTACGCTATCTACGTAGTTCTGGAACTTAGGGATTGCTTCTAGGGATCTCAGTCCTATTCTAGCGGGTGAGCCCCCATCTCTAGGTTCGCTCGGTGTTGAATCCTACTCTCATCTGAAAGACACTAAACTAAATAATCGGGATGGACTAAATAACTTAACTGAACTGATTTGCTAAACTGATACTGATTAACTGAACTAAAAATAGTGGTATTGTTTAGCAGAGCTAAAACTGAGTTTACTGGATTTTGATAACTGACAGAATGTACTGAGTTCTGAGGACTGGTTGAGAGTACTGAAGTTATTGAGATTGACTTTGAATATTGAAGTTACAGATATTACTGAGATCACTGAGATTACTGAACTACTGAGATTACTGAGGTTACTGGATTTTCCTGAGTCATATGACTGACTGAATTCTATAGATCATGGCTTAACTGAGAGTATCGTGATAACATGACATGGATCTAGGCACACAACTATAGTTTTCGGGTATGAATACCCCCAGGACTCGATGGAAGGAAACTGACACAATATGACTGACTTGATCATAAGATTGGAGTCCACAATTCACATTATCATAAATAGAGGATATTATACATCATGTAGTTCCTTAACATATTAAGCATGGTAGGGAGTGCATAGCTATATTTCATGTGCATATTGTATATCTCCATTATCATACATGCTTCATACCACAACAATAGCAACACATGAAAAACATGAAATTCATATTAAAGCATATAGCTAACATGGACTTGTCATTTAGACATCATGGAACCATATAAACATGAATTTCTAGCATCCTAAGCATTTTATCGAACACCTTGCATGCAATCTTTAAGGCATAGGTGTGTTTCATAACTTGTACCATTTTACACCATCTAAGGTTCATAGTTTTCAACTAACAAGCATATATATTCCATGAAAATACCGCTAGTTATCATCTTGAAACTTAAAGTTCACAAAATAGTATTTACAACATTGTTCTTGAGCTCTATGAATGGATTGGATCCATAGATGAACACTACGCATACCTTAGAAAAGAAACCTTGATGATTTGCTGGAGAGTTCTTGTATTGGGAAACTTAATTCTTAATTATCTTGGAAAAAGGCTTGAATCTTGCTTTTGAGAGATGAGTTTGATGGAAACCCTAATCATGTGGTTGAGAGTGTAAGAGAGGGACTTTGAGATGCTTGACTGAAGAAAAATGGAAAAAATTACGCCTCTTTAGGGTTATAAATCGTGGGAAGTGAAGGAAAAGGACCAAAATACCCTTATGAAATAAATTCCCAGTTGCTGAAAATAATAGATGAAGACATTTGTGACAAGACATCAAAAATATGGTAAGCCATCAAAAATGTCGTCACACAGAAGCTGGAATTGATGGTTTCTGCCTAAGTCTGACGACCTTCGTGGTAGGGCGTCACAAATGTGGTAAGCTACCACGAATGTCGTCACTTAGGAGCTGGTTTCTGCCTAAGGCTGATGACCTTCGTGGTAGGGCGTCACAAATGTGGTAAGCTACCACAAATGTCGTCACTTAGGAGCTGGTTTCTGCCTAAGGCTGACGACCTTCGTGGTATGGCATCACAAATGTGGTAATCTACCACGAATGTCGTCACACTATTTCCAGCCTAACATGCTGGAGTAAAATAGGAATAACTCTTTGCTCCGATATTGGATTTAGGCTAAATTTATATAGTTAGAAAGCTAATTCAATTATCTATATTTTGATAGGTCATGAGATCAAAAATTCAAAGTATAATGAGAGATATTCTCGTTTGAAGTTGACTATACCAATATCCTTCTCACGAATTCAATCGGTAAGGAATGTTTTGATTCTTCTGATAGCTGGGAGTTATTTTAAGCCTTAATATACATATAAATTAATCATAAAACTATAAAATAACCATGATATACTATGCATGATCTTGGTACATGGCTCTAATATTGGTTTGGATTTTTTAGGGTATTACAGTTTCACACCAATCAGAGAGTCATAAGCCAATTTATTTCAGAGATTGGTACAGCGGGGCATGATCAATCCTCTCCTTGGGTATACTCCTGACCCTCATTCAAGAAATTTTGATCCTAATGTACAATGTACATATCATTCTAATGTTTAGGGTCACAGTATTGAAGATTGTCGTGCCTTGAAAAGAGAAATAGAAAAGATGATTCAAGATAAATCAATTATGGTGCAGAACATTAATAGTGAGGAAATATATAGTCATGCTAATATGCAAACCAGTGGCTAAGATGTCAGGCTGAGCAATTGAGAAGTCACCCCTCTCCCTACAAGGAAGAGGTCTGGTAGTTTGTTTTGTTTTGTTTTCTGTTATTCAAATTATTTTAAGGTTGTAGTTCAAGATCTATTTCGTTTTGTCCCTTTGTCGTTATGTTCAAACCTTTCTATCTTTCATTTTAATTAAATGGAGTGTCCCTTTTTCTTTTGAGTTTTAAATATGCGATGTTTGTTTGTTTTCTTTACATAGTACATTCTATGTTGACTCTAGTAATATGACATGCTAGTGAAATTTTCAGTCAGATTTTAAAATCCAGTTTAAGCATGAACATTGAATCAGAGGGTTAAAGTTAGAAAAATATAGCATATAAGAAAATAGATAGAGTGCTGAGATATTTGATGACAAGTTAAGGCAATTATTTTGAGAATCACAAGAAAAAATTGGTCATCGATCGAAAGGCAGGTCCCAATTAGGTCAAATAGTGGACATGTGATCCCTATATCAAGAGAAACAAGAAGATAATCAGCTCTACAAAAGCATGAATCATTCGATGTGAGGGATGCATAACAAAGGTGGAGTTGTATGCTGGACAAGTATAGAAGAAGAAGTGACACACATGTTCAGTTTAAGTTAGTGTTGTTAAAGTATCACATATGATCTTTATCTCCCATTTTCCAATCGCATGTTATGTATTTGCATTCTCAAGGATTGATATGATGAAGACATTTCATTTTGCTATCCAAACATTGTGCCATCCTTTGTTTACCCCGTTTGAGCCTCGGTGTTATTTTCTTTCATACCCCTCTTTTGGAATCAAGATAGAGTTAGCAAAGTTCAAGAAAAAGTGTCGAGTGAAAAATAGAGTCAGAAAAATTTCAGAAAAAAAGAGGAGAATAAAAATAAAAGAAAATATGTCCAAAAAAAATAATATAGAAAAGAGTCAAAAAAAAGAAAAAAAATCAGAATCAATCAAAAGAAGAAGCTGCCAGAACTATACGTGACCTGATTCTCCTCTTTCGGGGGTGAGATATGTAAGCTGCCCTATTCTGGGCTCGGTCCAACCAAATAAATCATTTAGAGTCACCCAGTCAAAATAAACTTGGGCATGAGTTAATCTTCATTGTTTGAGTCAATTCCAAAAGTTGTAAGTCCCACCCTACTTCAAGTGTCGTTTGGGCCTCATGCCATCATTTCTTTCTAATCCTATCCAAAAGCCAAGTTACAATCAAAGAAAGACCTTCAGATCAATCTTTGAGGAATTTAAGGCTAAGCATGCAAGGGATATGATGATGCATTTGGGATCTACTTGTCTTCCTCAACATAAGAAATCAGGAGAGAAATAAAAATGAGAGAGTCTTATTGGTGAAAACCCTCACGGGCACCATAAGATGATGGTAAGTTGAGAGAGATAAAATGAGAGTCTTATCAGTTAAAATCCTCACGAGCACTGTAAGACGATGGTAAGTTGAGAGAAATAAAAATGAGAGAGTCTTATTGGTGAAAACCCTCACCGGCACCATAAGACGATAGTGAGCTGAGAGAAAAATGAGAGAGGCTTGTTGGCAAAAACCCTTCAAGGTGTCACTAGACGAATGAGGTCTTGAATGCAATGGGTCCAAGCAAGTAACTCAATTTCAGGGTCATTAACTCAAGAACAATTAGTAGAAAGTTTGGATGGTAAGATCAGGCAGCTTGATCCAAAATGCATGGCATAATCATTAGAGTTGACTGTCATTTCTAGATAAATTTTTCATTTCTTTATTTCAAATGGGGACATTCATTATCTTTTCTTTCTTCTCTTTATTTTTATTTTATTTTCTTTAGTCAGTTGTCTAAATAAAATCATTGTCATTTTTTCTCTTGTCTTTGAGTCAAGTCCTTGTCAAAACAAGTGAGAAAAGATTTCAAAATTGGATATCATCTTCTTCAATTGCGCAAAGCAAGACAAAAGGCCAACACATGAAAGAGACATGATTGTGAACAAAAATAAGGCATGCAGAAAGTTTTGTCAACCAACAAGTCTGGGAACTCATGGAAATACCAAAGTTCAAAGGGTTTATCTGAGAAGCATGACAAAGCAGAGATATTGTATCTGTTTCAGAGTCACTCTTAATAATCTAAGTTCGGGTCGATGATGCAGCAAGTCAGTGACACATGCTAATGGTTGAAAGCAAGATTAAATGTGACAGGGGCAAGAGTGATTTCCACGAAAGCCAAAGCCACAAACCAGTCACCATATTTTTAAACTAACAAGTTTTCTTTGTATGAAACAAGAACGCATGCTACCTTCAAATCAAGGATTTCAAAGCCTAAACATCAAAGGCCGTAATATTCTCACTTCTACAAATGCAAGAGGCAATGTTGTTGCACAGATTTGGTATTCAAAACCATGATAAAACCCATAATCCAATATCTCTGGGAGACACACTTCCTTATTTGGGTAATTCAAGCAACATTTGTAAGGAGACACATTTTCTTGTTTGGGTAGTTCAAGCAACATTTATAAGGGGACGCACTTCCTTATTTAGGTAATTCAAGCAACCTTTGTAAGGAGATGCACTTCCTTGTTTAGGTAATTCAAGTGACATTTGTAAGAAGACGCACTTCCCTGTTTGGGAAATTCAAGCAACATTTGTGAGGAGACGCACTTCTTTATTTGGGTAATTCAAGAAACATTTGTAAGGAGACGCACTTCCTTATTTTGGTAATTCAAGCGACATTGGTGAGGAGACACACTTCTTTGTTTGGGTAATTCAAGCGGCATTTATGAGGAGACGCACTTCCTTATTTGTTTAATTCAAGCGGCAGTGGTAAGGAAAAGCACTTCCTTGTTTGTTTAATTCAAGTGGCATTGGTAAGGAGATGCATTTTTTTGTTTGGATAATTCAAGATACATTTGTTAGGAGACACACTTTCTTGTTTTAGTAATTCAAGCGGCATTGGTAAGGAGATGCACTTCCTTATTTGGTAATTCAAGCGGTATTTGTAAGGAGATGCACTTCCTGTGAAATTCAAGCAACATTTGTAAGAAGATGTATTTCCTTGTTTAGGTAATTCAAGTGACATTTGTAAGGAGACGCACTTCCCTGTTTGGGTAATTCAAGCAACATTTGTGAGGAGACGCACTTCCTTATTTGGGTAATTCAAGCAACATTTGTAAGGAGACGCACTTCCTTATTTTGGTAATTCAAGCGATATTGGTGAGGAGACACACTTCCTTGTTTGGGTAATTTAAGCGGCATTTATGAGGAGGCTCACTTCCTTGTTTGTTTAATTCAAACAGCATTGGTAAGGAGACGCATTTCCTTGTTTGGGTAATTTAAGAGACATTTGTTAGGAGACACACTTCCTTGTTTTGGTAATTCAAGCGGCTTTGGTAAGGAAATGCACTTCCTTGTTTGGTAATTCAAGCAGTATCATAAGGAGACTCATTTTCAAAGGAGACGTACTTCCTTGTTTAGGTAATTCAAGCGGCATTGGTAAGGAGATGCACTTCCTTGTTTTGGTAATTCAAGCGGCATTTGTGAGGAGACGCACTTTCTTGTTTCGTAATTCAAGAAACATTTGCAAGGAGATGCACTTTCTTATCTGGGTGATTCAAGCAACATTGGTAAGGAGACACACTTCCTTGTTTGGTAATTCAAGAGGTATTTGTAAGGAAATGCACTTCCTTGTGTGGAAAATTCAAGCAACATTTGTAGGAAAATGCACTTCCTTGTTTGGGTAATTCAAGCATTTGTAAGGAGACACATTTCCTTGGGTAATTCAAATGGCATTTGTTGGGAGACGCACTTCCTTATCAGTCTTCATTTGTCAGGAGCCCGCTTGAAGAATAGGGTGATAAAACTCAAGTCAGGAGTCCAAAAGCAACTGCATAGATAGGATTTTTTGTAATTTCATTTATGTTTTAACTTGTAATTTTCATTTTTTGATGTAATAACAGAGCCGAGGACCGGAATCTCGACAGGACCTCACTCGACTCTCCAACTCGGTATTGTCCATCTTCTTCCAATCCTTTAAGATACCTGCGACTTGACTCCTTCATAACTTGGGCAGGTAGGATGTCCTAAGTCAAGACTCGGTTATCCTTCTTCTTTTGAATAATGGTCGGGTCAAAATTATGTCTCGTTATCTACTTCTTTATAAGAAAACATTTTGTGTTTACATGCAAAGAGGGGCATGATGTAGACACGTAATTTGTCCCTCCCAAAAACTCAATTCATCCATTTTTACCTCGCGTTGTCATACACTCTCACCCACATGATTATCCCTCCATAAAATGAAAAAAAAAATAACAATCCTTAACAAAATTTATCTTATTCTAACCCCCTTTACACCTCATCCTAACAACCTACCCCACCCCACACCTTACCTTACCTCACCCCTACCTCAAATACTCCCACCCCTTCATGTGATCCTGGGAGAAAACACACACGGTCCATCTTTGGTATTCACTGGAAATGGGGACAAAAAGAGAATTGCATTTTGGTTTTTCATTTGAAAAAAGAAGAATAAGGGGGGCCACAGTGAAAAGGAGCATATACAATCCATTTTTGTTTCCAGGGAACATATAGATATACCAAAACAAATACAACAAAAAAGAAAGGGAAGCCATTTTTGGGGACAGGGACCACACGACAATTCACACAAAATCACTCATACCTCACCATTTTTTTCACGCACACACACAGACGAAAAAGGGACGGATACACCTTCTTTTTCTCCTTCTGGGTTCACTAAATTTCGGATCTTCTTCTCCACAATACACAGTACCGAAAAACACACTCTCCATTGTTTTTCTCACTCGACCTCACAGATTCGAACACACACACGCACTGACCGGAGCTATACCCACCTGAGAGTGGAAAAATAAGAGAGATCGAGTGAGAGTGTTAGAGAAAACGAGAGAGAGGACGGAGAGAGGATAACACGTGAGAGAGAAGGCCGATCGGAGAAGCGACGGGAAACAAAACAAAAAAGAAACAGTGAAACACCGGCGAGAAATAGACCTTTTCATACAAAATTTGGTGCAGATCGCGATTATTTGCTACCGAGTTGGACGGGCTCGTCGTTGAGTTCCGAATCGAGGTTCTTCGGCGTGGATTCTGTGAAAGCCTTTCATTGAAGTATTATTTAATTTCGAAACCTTCAAATCAAGGTTATGGATTGATTACGGGTTTTGTGATAAAATAATATTTGGGGAATGGGAATGAAAAATTGATAAAAGTGAATATTATGGTGTTTTGATTCATCATTGATGTTTAACGTGGTAGTATCGTACTTTGAGTTGAAATGGATAGGCAAATTTTAGGAATAAGTGTTTTCTTATTGAATGTTTTGAATGTGGAATTTGTGTTGAATGATTTGGTTTTAGTTTTTGTATTTGGAAATGTATTTATTTGGTTGGGGAATGTCTCGCGAGCACTTGTATTTATTCGTCGGAGAATTCCCCGAAGTATTGTATATTTAGAGGATGTTTGTGATCAAGGCCCGGGGCATCGTGTAAAGAATAGGAGCATAGTTTAGGATTAGTTTAGAATCGAATTTATATTTTCGGATTTTTCTATTTTGGATTGTAAAATTGGACTGGACACTAAATTGGATCGAGGGGTGCCTAACACCTTCTCCTCGGTCGACAGAATTCCTTAGCCGGAATCTCTGTTCGCGGATCAGTTTTAAAGAGTCAAATCTGATTTGAAAAGGATATCCAAGGGTGACTTGGCACACCCGATTTATGCCAAGTGGCGATTCTGAGTTAATTGTAAAATGAATCCTTTTCGGAACAAATCTCATTTTTGTCACTTTAATAATAAGAACCCTTTCGAACCTTAAAAACTATAATCTTTTTGGGAGTTAAAAAAATAGGGTGTGACGCAGTTTTCTTTTGCTTCAGCTTTTGGTTATTAATCTTGTTGGAGATTGTTTTAGTGACGAGCTCCTCTTGATCAGCTCGCAAAGGCAACTCAATTGATAAGTAATTACTTTGTAAATAATTGATTTATCTGAGATCAATACACTAAGATTTGTAAATAAACTTGAATGTTTTTCCTTATTTTTCGGCGACGACAATCTTTTTCATTACTAAATTAAAATCACCAAAACATAAAGCACTCTTTCTTTATAAAATCAAACAGTTGAACTTGTAAGTTATAATATAATAACTCTTGTTAAATGAATAATGAGATAGTGTGAATGAGGATGTTGATTGATGATATAAGCAAGAGGGCAAATTGGTCCAAGCATGTAAAAGTTTAACATGAAAGCTACAGTAAAATTCTTGGTTTACCAATAATATTGTGTTATTATTGACAGCTTTACAAAAATATCCTTGTTGGACCATGTTGTTAAAGGTAGGACAATTTTAACAATCAGTTAAAAATTAATGATTATTTGGTCATTTGAAGTTCTCAATCAATCATTGAAGCCAAATGTTTAAACAAGATATTACATAAAAATTTAAGTAAAATGATCAGAAAACCCTCAAAAATAAACTTATTACTCCAAGCATACATGTCGACCAGTTGTGTATGCTTATTCCCTTTTATTATAGAGTATATAGAAATGATAACATAGATTATTCGTAAAGTGCATTAATTGTGGTTAAATAATAGCCTATATCGTATTATTGATGTTCTGATCAAATATTAATTATTATTTTTAAATGTGTTTTTCACGTTTTATTTCTTAGAACTTTTCTAACCAAATCTCAAGATATAGTCTGGTCAAATAATATAGTCTTTATTAATTATTCTTGAAATCTTGATCGAACATTAAGTATTATTTTTAGATGTGTTTTTTCACGTTTCACTTTTTTAAACTTTTCTGATCAAATTTCAGTATATAGTGTGGTTTATAATCCATATAAATTATTCTTGTACTCTTCAAATCTTGAGCAAATACTAATTATTATTTTAAGAAGTGTTTTTTAATGTTTCACTTTTTAAAACTTTTCTACCTAAATCTCAAGGTGTAGTGTGGTCAAATAATAACATATATTAATTATTCTTGTATTCTTGAAATCTTGATCAAATACTATCATATAGATAGATTTTTTTGTGAAAATAAATCAGCAATAATCTTCTCTGTATATTTTTCTATTTCACAAAATTCTCTCACATGAAAAAAGCTTCACACCATCATTTCAACTAAGAAGTTTAATTGTTTTCATAGTTTTAGTTGCACCGCATTTTTTTGTTGTTTCAAAAAAATCCCTTGTCACATCTTGGATAATGTATTCATTGAAGAAGACATCGATTTTAGAAGTACTTTCAATCTTAAAAGAAAAATAATTGGTTCAAGAAAAATATTTTTCTTTTGTGCAAGAAATTTTGATCGATTGTGAAAAAAGTTTCGAGGAAGAAAAAAGGACTATCGAAGAGAAATATAAAAAGGTAATAGAAGAGTACCTCAGAGACTATAAGGAGAAAATCGTTTTGTTTTATGAGAGTAAATGCGGAATTCTTTAATTAACCAATTCTCTCATATAGTAAATCGTTCTCTCCTTATAGTTCTTGAGACACTCTTCTGTTATCTTTTTATACTTCTATTTACTAGTTCTTTTTTCTTCCTCAAAACATTTTCACAATCCTTAGAATTCCTTGCACAAAAGAAAAGTGTTTTTCTTGAACCAATTATTTTATCTTTAAGATTGAAAGAACTTCCGGAATTGATGTCTTCTTCAGAGAATACATTATTAAAGATGCGATTGGGGATTTTTTCTAAAACATCAAAAAAAAAAAATTGCGGTACAGTTAAAATTGTGAAAAAAATTGAACTTCTTAATTGAAATGATGGTGGAAAGCTTTTTTCACGTGAGAGGATTTTGTGAAGCGAAAAAGGACACAAGAAGGATTAATGATGAATTATTTTCAGGAAAAATCTATATATAGAAACTTAAGAAGTGGAAGAAGAAGAAAGTGTACTACATACCTTGAAATTTGGACAGAAAAGTTCAAAAAAGTGAAATGAAAAAAACTTATTTAAAGTAATAATTAGTAGTTGGTCTAGATTTTAAGAATACAAAAATAATTAGTATAGGCTATTATTTGACCACACTATACCTTGAAATTTGATAGATAAGTTTAGAAAAGTGAAAAGTGAAAATCACAGCTAAAAACAATAATAAGTATTTGATCAAGATTTCAAAAATACAAGAATAATTAGTATGCTATTACTGGATCATAATACCTAAGATTTAGGCAGAAAAGTTCAATAAAATGAAACGTAAAAAAACACATCTAAAGACAACAATTAGTTTTTGTTCAAAATTTCAAGGATACAAAAATAACTAATCTAGGTTATTGTACAAAAATAATTTCAAGGTATGATCGATTTTCGTCATGATGAAGTAAAGAACGAGATTGTCTTTCCAATTTTCATTAAGCCAAAGAGACGATCCTAATCATATCTTACGTAGCAAACATGCTTAGAGAAAACGACTTATCTAATTATTCAACAAATTTAATTAATTGATATGATTTAATTATTTTTTTTACAATAAACATACTTTTCTCTTTATATGTTACATCAATCAGATAACAAAGAAAGAATCACCATACAAAATAGTTGGCCATGAAAAAAAGATTATTCAAAAAATGAAGCAAGACATAAATGAATCATAAATTGATTTTTTCAATTATTTGAAGAAAAGAATGGAAATTAATTCCTCAATCCCACTTCAATTATATAGCCATGTTCTTCTATTGGTGCATTCATTTAGGAGAACTTGGTATATGTGATTGTCATCAAATAATAGCTTGATGTAAGAGAAATAATGTACATATTGTGACAATTTTTAGGTATAGAATTTGATAATTTACTTTAAAAATAATTATTCTTTTTGGGTACTTGTATTTCGCATTATTAAAATTTAGATATGTATTTTGTAACGACCTAAAAATTTGATGAAATATGTGAAATTTATGATTTTGTGTTATTTGAATATTCTACCCCTTCCCGTAGTTGCATTATGGTATTTTTGGGGTGTGAGAGTGATTGACATGATTTTTGATGCATTTTGATATTATTTATGCAGTATTATGATTTTTGATAACTTTAAGAGTCTTATTTTGGACTTATGTGGATATGTTTTGATCCGTGCGACGGATGGCCGAACGGACTACGCCAGTAACTCCGGAATATTAATTTTAGGCTGGGTAAACCTTGGGTTCGGGTCCTGGTGCACCCGAGCTCAATTCGACCAATTGATCGGAAAGTTGAAAAATTAGAAAGTTGGGTGTGGGACCCACTTTTGGTCGAAACGATCTCGTATGAAAAATTCGACTTCTCCAAAAGATCCGAAATGTTGATTTTAGTGTATTAGCATGTTTGGTATGATTTTACGGCTTTTAAATCTCATTTCGACCCTCGATTTGGAAAATTGTGATTTCGGGTTTCGGGGGTCAATTTTGTGAAAACGACATTTTCTGGAAAATCTGATATCATCATCGCGTCTAGAATGTCGAATTTAGTGTGGTTGCATAGTTCGTTTTCTTAAACCGGACTCCGAACGAATCCCGAGCACCCCGTTAAAGTTCGGATTGAGTATAAAAAAAACAACTTTTATTTTTTACACAGTGCAGAAAAATCTGCACTATAAATAACTTTTTTTTGATTTATTTTGCTCATTTTTCATCTTGCCTCTTTGAGTTAAATCCTAAATAGTTTGGGAGTTTAAAAGTGAAGTTTGTGGGAGCTTGGGAAGCTAGATTAACACTCATTTCTTGATTTTACTATGGATTTAAGGTAAGAATTCATCCTTTTTCATAGTAATTTCTTGATAAATTTCTCAAAACCCCAAAAATCTTAAGGCATGATTTTAAACCCAATTTTCACCCCTTTCATTTGAATAATACTATTATCTTATAATTACTAGTTTTTCATCAATGTAACCTTCAAAATAACTCCGATTCTTGATTTTAACCCGAATTTCAAGGATTTTACCTGGTAAAGCTCAAAAATGTTTTTTTCTTTGATTTGAACCCCGTTTTTCACTCGATTTAACTTGGGTTTTCATCTGTAGGTTCCTAAAAATATGGGGAACATATTTTTGAAGTAAAGTTCCAATTTTGCCCTTCTTTTTCGGAAACCTATTTTGGGATCCATTTTGACCCCGAACCAAAAGTAGTCAATATGGGTGTCGTTGGTTTTATTTTGATGCGTAGATTTCGTATTTGAAGTTTTTAGCAGAGTTCGGGACAATTCGTGAAAAGTAAGGTCGCGGGTTCAAGTGTAGCGGACCGGTTTCAGCTTTCGAGGTAGGTTGTGGCTTAACTCTTCAGACTGGGCTAGGTAGTAAATGATGGTAAAAAATGCATGTTAAGAGTGGGAACTAATCATGAAAAATGGCTATCTGCGTGTTGTGCCCGTGTGGGGGCCTATATGTGATGTAATTGTTGAAATTGAAATATTATGTGATATGTTTGACCGTGTGGGGTCCTATGTGACATTGATAGCCTTGAATACATGTGAATAATTGTATTGTATTGTTTAATGTGGTACCATGGGTGTATTGTGATTATATTCATACTTTACTGGCATATGAGACATGTGAAAATTCATGGATGAAATGAAAATAACGAGTGAATATTGGCTCATGTGGTTATGGAAATGTATCATTGTGGTTGGTTATGGAAATATAACATGTGGTTGATTGTGGAAATGCTTATTGTGATTGGTTATGAGCATTACATCTTCATATCATACTCATTCATGAAACATTGGTACCACCGTGGCAACATCTGAGAAACACTAGCAACACTTTTTTAAAAATATTGTAACACCTTATAAAACCCTTTCCGAGGAATGTGCCGGAAAGGAGATATGAGATATGTGGATTGTATATGAGTTGACGAACCCCCCATGGGTCCTACGTCGGGAAGCTTTGGCTCCGTAGGTGTATACGGGGATTGTGCGACGATCCCGGAGGTTGTGCGACAACCTCATGCATCATTATCATCATCATCATCATCATCATTATCATATACATTGCACTTACTTTATTGTGTTTATGTTGTGTTGTATTGCCTTATTGACTTGTCATCTATGTATTTGTCTTACCTTTCTTTACTTGTATTTGATGATCTTGTATCTACATGTACTCTCTTGCTCTATTTTGTATGTGATATAATTTATAATTGTGTTCTATATCTTGATGTATTTTTGCAATATATGTGATATATATTAGAACTTTTAGTGCAAGCAGTGTGGGCTACCGTTGTGGGACATTTTCTGATTGCAGGTGACGTGCCCTTAGTGTATATTTTGTATGTCTTATTTACTACTTTGCTTAGTCAACCTATGATACCTACTGAGTACAAGTGGACCGTACTCATGCGTACTGCGCCCTTTCGGTGCAGGTCCTAGCTCGAGTGCGCCTCAACTTACTTGATTTGGGCGGTTGTTGGAGCTTCCAAGGTAGCGGTTGGACATTCATGCATCCGAAGTTCATCTCTATCTTTCTATACTAGTTATGTCTTTATTAGTGTTCGGAGACAGTTATTATTCCTTTGTGGTTATTTTTCGATGTATTTGACTTTTGGATTGTATTAGTAGTTTTACACTATTGACACCTGATTTTAGGCATGATTGGTGTTTTGGATAAGTTCTTTCCACATTGTTATGATTATTTATATGGTTCGGCTTTATTCTAGAAGCCTTACCTTGGGTATTTCTGCCTTTTTCTTTATTCGTATCAGTTTGGGTGATAGGCTTACTTGTCAAGGTACGCCACGACAAGTGTCATCATGACCCTCATTTTGGGGTCGTGACAAATTGGTATCAGAGAAGCCAGGTTTCATTGGTCTCAACGGTGTAAGAACGAGATGTCTAATAGAGTCTCGCGGATCAGTATGTAGACATCCATATCTATCTTCGAGAGGCTATAGGATGTCTTTTGGAAAATTCCCTCGTTTCATTCTTTATCGTGCAAAATGCTTTCATACCCTGTATTCTGAGTTGTGTTTCACTCTTTCTATGCGAATGGAGTTGCTTATACCTCTTATCAGTTGAGAGATGCAGCGAGAGATTATTGGATATCATTTATTGGTTGTAGGCTTGTTAATGCTCCTGAGTTGTCATGGGATCAGTTTGTTGATACCTTTCTGGAGAGATTGTGCCTTTTAGTTTGAGAGATCATATGTGGGACGAGTTTGATAATTTGGAGCGAGGCTCCATGACAGTTTTTGAGTATAAGGCATGCTTCCATACCCTATCTTGATATTTCTAAGATAGCATTTCCACCGAGTTTGAGAAGATTTAAAAGTTTGTGAAGGGTTGGGTTGTCTTCTTTCTGTTGGCTACATTTCATATAGTTGTGTTTGGGGCTTCTTTTTAGAGTATTGTGGATCATGCTAAGATGACAGAGGATATTCTTAGTGCATCTCAGGGAGGCGCTAAGAAGGCGAGATATTTTGGTGAGTTCAGGAGTCAGACCTCTCGAGGCAGAAATTTTAGAGGTTCTTGTAAATACTATTGTAGGCCAGTACAAGCGGCATTACAGAGTTCAGGTGGTGGACCTTCTAGTCTAGAAGTTCAGGGTAGCCGTTCAGGCCTAGTTGTACCTTCTCCTATTGAGACTAGTCACAGAGGTTATTATGTGTGTGATGAGATTGGCCATGTGGCCAAGGACTGTTCTTGCCGCGTGTTTAGAGATAACCTTATTTCAGCTGTGAGAGGTAGGTGTTCTACCAAAGGTGATAGAGGTAGAGATGGTAGAGCTCGTGTTGGTGGTTATGGGGCCACTCATCCAGATGGTAGTCATGGATAGTGCTACACTCTATCAGTCAGATCTGAGACGGACGCTTCAGATACTGTGATCGCAGGTACCGTTTCGTTTGTTTCAGACCTGCATGTTATTATTTGATCCTGGGTTGACTTTTTTCTATGTGTCTATATATTTTTCTTTGAGTTTTGATTCTGTTAGGGAGCCTCTTGCCATGCCTATTCGTGCATCTACCTCGGTAGGTGATTCTTTAGTGGTGGATCGAGTGTACCGATCTTGTGTTATGACTTTTGCCGGACGTGATACTTTGGTAGACTTGTTTGTGTTAGATATGGTCGATTTTGATGTTATTTTGGATATGGATTGTTTGGCTCCTTATCATGTTGTCTTAGATTGTTTTACTAGGACTGTGACTTTAGCTTTAGTTGGTGTGACAAGGATAGCATGGAAAGGGTACACTTAATTCGGGTCCTAAGAGGGTTATATCTTATGTTCAGGCTTATAAATTGGTTGAGAAGGGATGTTTATCTTACTTGGCCCATATTGGGGACACAAGTGTTGTTTTGCCTCCTTTCTTGGATTTTGTCCGTGTTGCCCGTGAGTTTATGGAGGTGTTCCCTACGGACTTTCCTAGTATGCCTTCGAATTGAGATATTGATTTTATTATGGATGTTGAGTCGGGCACTGAGCCCATTTCTATTTCTCCTTATAGGATGGCCCCAACAGAGTTGAAAAAAACTGAAGGATCAGTTATAGGAGTTGTTGGATAAGGGATTTATTCGACCTAGTATTTTATCTTGGGGTGCGTCTGTCTTGTATGTAAAGAGAAAGAATGGGTCTATGCATATATGTATTGATTATCGGCAGTTGAACAAGGTGATGGTTAAGAAATAAGTATCCTCTTCCTCGCATTGATGATTTGTTTGATCAACTTCAGGGCGTTGTGGTGTTTTCGAAGATTGAATTGTGGTTCGGTTATCATCCAGTTGAGGATTAGATCTTTGGATATTCCTAAAATAGCTTTTTGGACTCGATATGGCATTATAAGTTCTTGGTCATGTCTTTTGGGTTGACCAATTCCCCTGCCTCGTTCATGAAGTTGATGAATAAGTGTTTCGACCATATATTGGCTCCTTTATTATGGTATTTATAGATGATATCTTGGTTTATTCCAAGAGTGAGGTTGAGCAAGAGGAGCAAGTGTGGATTGTGCTTTAGAGATTGAGGGATGAGAAGTTGTATGCTAAGTTCTCTAAGTGTGAGTTTTGGTTAGTGTCTATTTTCTTTCTTGGGTCATGTGGTGACTAAGGAAGGTATTATGGTTGATCCAGATAAGGTTGCAGCGGTTCGTGATTTGGGCTAAACCTACTTCGCCCACCAAGATTCGGAGTTTTATTGGCTTGGCTGAGTATTATCGACGTTTTGTTGAGGTTTTTTCATCCACTGCAGCTCCATTGACCAAGTTGACCCAGAAGAATATTTCTTTTCAGTGGTCCGAAGCTTGTGAGGCGAGCTTCCTGAAGCTTAAGGATTTGTTGACTTCAGCTCCTATATTAGCTTTGCCTAAGGAGGGCGTGGGCTTTACTGTCTTTTGTGATGCTTCAGGTGTTGGGTTAGGTGCTGTGTTGATGCAGGAGGGCAAGGTAATTACTTATGCATCTCGTCAATTGAATCCTCATGAGAGGAATTATCCTACCCATGATTTGGAGTTGTGCGCAGTTGTGTTTGCCTTGAAGTTTTGGAGGCACTACTTGTATGGATTCCATTGTGAGATCTTCTCAGATTATCGTAGCCTTTTGTACTTCTTTATCAGCGAGATCTTCTTAGGAGGCAGTGTCGTTGGCTTGAGTTGCTTAAGGATTATGACTTGACTATTCTCTACCATTAGGGAAAGGCTAATGTGGTTGTGGATACCTTGAGCTAGAAGTCGGCTAACATGGGTAGCTTGGTGCATCTTTTGACTTAGGAGAAGTCGTTGGCCTTGGAGGTTCAATCTTTAGCTAATCTGATGGTCAGGCTTGATATTTCAACACCAGGGCGTGTTTTGGCACTTGTGGATGCTAGACCCTCTTTGATGGAGCAGATTCGAGCTCATTAGTTTGACGATGTTGGGTTGAGGTTGATTCGAGATAAGATGTTGAGTGGAGAATCTAAGGAATCCTTACCTAATTCAAATGAAATTTTGAGGATTGAGGAGTGAGTTTGTATGCCGAGAGTGGTGATCGAATTAGGTTGATCTTGGAGAAGGCCCATTGTTCCAGATATTCCATCCATCCAAGTGTGACTAAGATGTATCGTGATTTGAGACAGCACTACTAGTAGGGTGGTATGAGGCTAGATATAGAAGATTTTGTGTCTCGTTGCCTATGTTGTCAGCAGGTGAAGGCCGAGCATATGAGATTTGGTGGTTTACTTCAAAGGTTACCCATTCCCGAGTGAAAGTAGGAACAGATTACTATGGACTTCATGACTGGGTTTCTTCGTACATCTCATAGTTCTGACAGTGTTTGGGTCATCGTGGATTGATTGACCAAGTCAACTCATTTTATTTTGGTTTAGGTCTCATTTAGTGCTGAGAGGTTAGCCCCTATTGTCATTCGTGAGATTGTGCTTCTTCATGGTGTGCCGGCCTCCATTATTTTAGATGGAGGTTTTGTGTTCACATTTCACTGTTGGAAGACTTTTCAGGATAAGTTGGGTACTTGGGTTGATGTTAGCACAATGTTTCACCCCATACTGATGGCCATTCAGAACGGACTATACAAGTTTTAGAGGATATGCTTCGCGCATGTGTGATGGATTTTGGTGGCCAGTAGGAGCAACATTTGGTTTTAGCAGAGTTTGCATATAATAATAGCTACCATTCCAGTATTAATATGGCTCATTTTGAGGCGCTGTATGGTAGGCGTTGTAGCTCTCTGGTAGGTTGATTCGATGTTTCAGAGGTGAGACCTCGAGGTACGGACTTTCTTCGTGAGTCTTTGGATAGGGTTCGGGTCATTCAAGATAGACTTAGAGCGGCCTAGAGTAGGCAGAAGTATTATGCTGATCGTAGACTTCGTGCCTTGAGTTTTGGTGTTGGTGATCGTGTTTTCCTTCGAGTTTCACCCATGAAGGGTTTGATGAGGTTTGGGAAGAGGGGCAAGCTTAGCCACAAGTATATTGGTCCATTTGAGATTCTTCGGACTGTTGGTGATGTGGGTTATGAGTTGGCTTTGCCCTCTGACCTATCAGCTGTTCATCCAGTTTTTCATGTTTCTATGCTTCGTCGCTATATTCCTTATGAGTCTCATGTCATTCATTAGGATTCAATTCGGTTAGATGAGCGGTTGTCCTTTGTTGAGGAACCGGTTTTCATTTTGGCTAGGGATGTTAGGCAATTGCACTCTAGAGTGATCTTTGTGGTTCAGATCTAGTGGCAACTTTGACCTATAGATGTGGCTACTTGGGAGATTGAGTCTGATATGCATAGTTCCTATCCCCAGCTTTTCATTGATTCATGTATTTCCTTGCCTTAGTTCGAGGACGAACTAGATATTTAGTGGGGGATGATATAACGACCTAAAAATTTGATAAAATATGTGAAATTTATGATTTTGTGCTATTTGACTATTCTACCCCTTCCCGTAGTTGCATTATGGTATTTCTGGGGGTGTGGGAGTGATTGACATGATTTTTGATGCATTTTGGTACCATTTATGCAATATTGTGGTTTTTGATGACTTTAAGAGTCTTATTTTGGACTTATGGAGATATCTTTTGATCCATGCGACGGATGGCCGAACGAACTGCGCTAGCAGTTCCGGAATATGGATTTTAGGCTAGGTAGACCTTGGGTTCTGGTCCTGGTACACCCAAGCTCATTTCGACCTATTGATCGGGAAGTTGAGTGTGGGACCCACTTTTGGTCAAAACAACCTCGTATGGAAAATCCGACTTCTCCAACTGATCCGGAATATCGATTTTAGTGTGTTAGCATATTTGGTATGATTTTACGGCTTTTAAATCTCATTTTGACCCTCGATTTGGAAAATTGTGATTTCGGGTTTCGGGGGTCAATTTTGTGAAAACAACATTTTCTGGAAAATCTGATATCTCCATCGCGTCTGGAATGTCGAATTTATCATGGTTGCATAGTTCGTTTGCTTAAATCGGACTCCGAACGAATCCCGAGCACCCCGTTAAAGTCCGAATTGAGTTAAAAAAAACAGTTTTTATTTTTTACAGCAGTGCAGAAAAATCTGCACTATAAATAACCTTTTTTTTGGCTTATTTTGCTCATTTTTCATCTTGCCTCTTTGAGTTAAATCCTAAATAGTTTGGGAGTTTAAAAGTGAAGTTTGTGGGAGCTTGGGAAGCTAGATTAACACTCATTTCTTGATTTTACTATGGATGTAAGGTAAGAATTCATCCCTTTTCTTAGTAATTTCTTGATAAATTTCTCAAAACTCTAAAAATCTTAAGGCATGATTTTAAACCCAAATTTCACCCCTTTCATTTGAATAATACTTTTATCTTATAATTACTAGTTTTTCATCAATGTAACCTTCAAAATAACTCTGATTCTTGATTTTAACCCGGATTTCAAGGATTTTACCCGATAAAGCTTAAAAATGGTTTTTCTTCGATTTGAACCCCGTTTTTCACTCTATTTAACTTGAGTTTTCAGCTGTAGGTTCCTAAAAATATGGGGAACATATTTTTGAAGTAAAGTTCCAATTTTGCCCTTCTTTTTCGGAAACCTATTTTGGGGGTCCGTTTTGACCCCGAACCAAAAGTAGTCAATATGGGTGTCGTTGGTTTTGTTTTGATGTGTAGATTTTATATTTGATATTTTTAGCAGAGTTCGAGATTGTTCGTGAAAGGTAAGGTTGCGGGTTCAAGTGTAGCGTACCGATTTCGACTTTCGAGGTAGGTTATGGCTTAACCCTTCACACTGGACTAGGTAGTAAATGATGGTAGAAAATGAATGTTAAGGGTGGGAACTAATTATGAAAAATGGCTATCTACGTGTTGTGCCCGTGTGGGGGCCTATATGTGATGTAATTGTCGAAATTGAAATATTATGTGATATGTTTGACTGTGTGGGGTCCTATGTGACATTGATAACCTTGAATACATGTGAGTAATTGTATTATATTGTTTAATGTGGTACCATGGGTGTATTGTGATTATATTCATACTTTACTGGCATATGAGACATGTGGAAATTCATGGATGAAATAAAAATAACGAGTGAATATTGGCTCATGTGGTTATGGAAATGTATCATTGTGGTTGGTTGTGGAAATATATCATGTGGTTGGTTGTGGAAATACTTATTGTGATTAGTTGTGAGCATTACATCTTCATATCATACTCATTCATGAAACATTGGTACCACCGTGGCAACATCTGAGAAACACTAGCAACACCTTTTTAAAAATATTGTACCACCTTATAAAACCCTTTCCGAGGGATGTGCCGGAAAGAAGATATGAGATATGTGGATTGTATATGGGTTGACGAACCCCCCATGGATCCTACGTCGGGAAGCTTTGGCTCCGTAGGTGTATACAGGGATTGTGCGACGATCCCGGAGGTTGTGCGACAACCTCGTGCATCATCATCATAATCATAATCATCATCATTATCATATACATTACACTTACTTTACTGTTTTGATGTTGTGTTGTATTGCCTTATTGACTTGTCATCTATGTATTTGTCTTACCTTTCTTTACTTGTATTTGATGATCTTGTATCTACATGTTCTCTCTTGCTCTATTTTATATGTGACATAATCTATACTTGTGTTTTATATCTTGATGTGTTGTTGCAATATATGTGAGATATATTATAACTGTTAGTGCAAGCGGTGTGGGCTACCATTGTGGGGCATTTTCTGACTGCAGGTGACGTGCCCTTAGTGTATATTTTGTATGGCTTATTTACTACTTTTCTTAATCGGCCTATGATACCAACTGAATACAAGTGGACCGTACGCATGCCTACTGCGCCCTTTCGGTGCAGGTCCTAGCTCGAGTGCGCCTCGGCTTACTTTATTCGGGCTATTATTGGAGCCTCCAAGGTAGCGGTTGGACATTCATGCGTCCGAAGTTCACCTCTATCTTTCTATACTAGTTGTGTCTTTATTAGTGTTCGGAGACAGTTATTATTCCTTTGTGGTTATTTTTTCGGTGTATTTGAATCTTGGATTGTATTAGTAGTTCTTACACTATTGACACCTGGTTTTGGGCATGATTGGTATTTTGAATAAGTTCTTTCCGCATTGTTATGATTATTTATATGGTTCGACCTCATTCTAGAAGCCTTACCTTGGGTATTTCTGTCTTTTTCTCTAGTCGTATCAGTTTGGGTGATAGGCTTACTTGTCAAGGTACGCCGCGACAAGTGCCATCATGACCCTCGTTTTGGGGTCGTGACATATTTTTTTCAAGTCGATCTGATTGATTCTTTTGTTCGTATAGCTATTTATTCCATCCGAGACGAATTCACTAACACCTATTTACTATACGTTTCACATAGATGCCAAGATGGCATTCCTACTGCATCATCAATCATTTTTTCTTGCCAACCATTTTTCATCTCTTGGTTCAATCTTCTAATAAATCCTTCCCTTTTTCCCTCCCAATAATTCAAGAACTTCACTATGGTCATTGTATCCTTGCTCTTCCACCAAGTCCAACCTAATTTTACTGGCTCGACTGATTCATTTTCTAACGTTCCACATTCAGATGAACTAGCCAAACTAGTAATATGCTCAATCATACAATTTACAAGATTGGATGCGGCATTACCTTGACCATCCCATAGCCATATACACGCTATACCTTTTTGCAATGCCAGAAACATGTCACCCTTATAATTTGGACCCTCCATAATTGAAGGACTTGTGTGTATAACAAACTCATGTTTGTTGTCTTGGGAAGACTTAACAATGACCGACGAGTCAAATTTTGACTAGACAGTCGGAGGATGACATGTTTGACTCGCTTCTTGATCTGATGTTGACTAGAATATAATAATCCTGACGATTATTGATAGGGTAAAGAATATTTTCAATGAATTTACTAGTTCTCAGGATTAAACGCGTGGCTTCATCATTTGATATGAAAAAAAGATTGAAAGTCTTACTTCCAAATGTACCCGTACTGGCTTCATTGACCATGGTTGTGTCAAAACCTTTGGAGGCTTCATAATTTGCCCATAAAGGATACTACTCCAATAAAAATGACCATAAAAAGTCTAAGAATTATACTTGAATTTGAAGAGGTAAAATTGTGGTCATTTTCATAAGAATATTTTGTGGCTATTTGTATGAGAGGTTGAAGGAGATGTTGGTTTTTTTCGTCCATATATGGTTAGAAAGAACAAGAAGTTAGAAAATAGTAGAAGTATATATGGGAATATCATTTATGAAAGTGTGTATATATATACACATAGGCTAAAATGAGTGGCTATACTAATAGATAAAGGGTCCCTTTTATGGACTTCCTTTTCAAAAATTTTACTTCTAAATAGTCTCTTCACCTTTTTATAAGAATAAGATTGTATATACATCCCTCTTTTCAGATCTCATTTGTAAAATTATATCGGATATGTTATTTTTGTATAAAAAATTTGTCTCTTCTTGATTAATGAAAAAAGACAAGTAAAATGAGAAATCAAATTAGGAAATTTGGGACGAAGGGACTAGTTATTATAAGTCATTTAACATATGTTTGTTTCTTTGTTTCAATCATGATTTAATTTGTCGCTCCTAATTAATTATTATGATTATTTAAGCATTGTATCGATTAAATTGAGACTTGAGTAATTATTTTCTTTAAAAAAAAATAAAAACAAAATCTTTTTAAAATGACTAAATAAATAAAACTTATAATTTAATTATTATTATTATAATATTAATTTATTATAAATATTGGGCCGTGCATTGCACGGGCTACTCGTAACTAGTATATATACAATAATATGATATTCCCATCTATATTTCTACTATTTTCTAACTTCTTGTTCTTTCTACACCAGCATATTATTCCTTATATATGGAAGTAAAAAGACAACATCTCCTTCAACCTCTCATACAAACAACCACTACAAACTCTAATGAAAAGAACACAATTTCACTTCTTCAAATTCAAGTATAATTCTTAAACTTGCTATGATTATTTTTGTTGGAGTAGTTTCCTTATGGGCAAATTATGAAGCCTCCAAAGGTTTTGACATAACCATTGTCCATGAAGCCAATGAGGGTACATTTGTAAGTAAGCGTTTCGATCTTTTTTTCATGTCAAACGATGAAGCCACGCGTTTAATCCTGAGGACTAGTAAATTCGTTGAAAATATTATTTACCCTATTAGTGATCGTCAGGATTATTCTGGTCAATAATAGATCAAGAAGCAAGTCAAACAGGTCATTCTCTGACTATCTAGTCAGAATTTGATTCGTCATGTCATTGTTAAGTAGCCCCAAGACAACAACAATGAGTATGTAATACACATAAGTCCTTCAATTTTGAAAGGTCCAAACTCCAAACTATAAGGTAACATGTTTTTGGCATTCCAAAAAGGTATGGCGCGTATATAGCTATGGGGTGGTCAAGGTAATGCCCCGTCTAATCTTGTAAATGGTTTGATTGAGTATATTACTAGTTTGGCCAGTTCATCTGGACGTGGAACACCAAAATTTGAATCAGTCGAGTTAGTAAAATTAGGCTGGAGTTGTTGGAAGAGCAAGGATACAATGACCATAGTGAAGTTTTTGAATTATTGCGAGGGGGAAAAGAGAAGGATTTATTAGAAGATTGAACCAAGAGATAAAAAATGGTTGGCATGCAAAAATGATTGATGATGCATTAAGAATGCCATCTTGACATCTACGTGAAACTTATAATAAAGAGGTGTTGTGAATTCGTATCTGATCGAGTAAAAAACTCTATAAACGAAAGAATCGATCAAATCGACTTGAAAAAAAATACATATATGTAATTAATGCATTGCTTCTAAATTTCGATAGTGAGAATTTCCTATCATCCAGTTCCACACGAATACAAGGATCCAAAAAGCATAATTATTTTTAAAGTATATTATTAAATTTTATACCTAAAGTAGTCACAATATGTACATTTCTCTTACATCAAGATATTATTTGATGACAATTACATGTACCAAATGCCCCTAAATGAATGCACCAATAGAAGAACATGGCTATATATAAATGAGAGAAATTGAAGTGGGATTGAGGAATTAATTAATTTCCATTTTTTTCTTCTTATAATTGATTCATGCCTTGCTTCATTTTTTTAATTATCTTTTTTTCATGGCCAACTATTATTTATATATAAATGAGAGAAATTTAAGTGGGATTGAGGAATTAATTAATTTCCATATTTTTTTTCGTCATATAATTGAAAAAATCAATTTATGATTTGTTTATGCCTTGCTTCATTTTTTTAATTATCTTTTTTTCATGGCCAACTATTTATATATAAACTAGTTTAGTCGCACGTACCCGCACGTGTAATTTTTGATTATTTAAAATTAGACGATTTTATCTATTGCAAAAGTTTTTAATACAATGCAAAAAATTTAAATCACTTCACAAAAAATCCTTTACATTTTAATATAATAATATAAACATAACATATATCTTATTAAAAGCACATATATATTTTACCATCAGAAACTTCAATAAATTTAGTTTTATAAAATCACTTCAATATTATAAAAGAAGGGGAGCCTTGGAGTAACTGGTAACATTGCTACCATGTGACCAGGAGGTCACGGGTTCGAGCCTTGGAAACAGCCTCTGGCAAAAATGCAAGGTAAGACTGCGTACGATACACCCTTGTGGTGGAGCCCTTCCCCGAACACCGCTCATAGCGGTAAATTTAGTGCACCGAGCTGCCCTTTTTTTTCACTTCGATATTATAAAAGAAAATATCTGGGTATTAAAATAAAAAATGTTAGCAACATGATAGTTAGTGCATACCATATTATGTACAGAATCAATTACTCCTTCAGTACTTTGAGGTTGTTGCTTTACGTTGAGAATATTTATCTCTGAAATCAATAATAAATACTTTCATATTGAATATATACAATGTAAAAGTTAAATCAAGTAAAGTCATCAAGCAATAATTATCTAGAGGAAAAAATAGAAGAGAAAAGTAAGAAAAGCTTAAGGAGTGACTTATTATGGAGAGTAAATCTCATAACATCTGCGAAGTGATTGAAATAAATTTTTTAATTGTGTTACACAGTTTAAATAAATATACAAGGTAAAAGTTTTCCAAAAAAAAAAATCACTGCAGTTCTTATTGGAATCTAATATTATTAGTAATATAGAGGATTATTAATTCTAGTACTCCTTGCCAGTATTCGCAATACACCTGTCATATCTCCCTATGTTTCTCTTCCAATATTTTCTTTTTCACGTATAAGGAAAAGAAATTCACCAAAATTAATTTCCTTAATACTTTTTATCATATATTTATAAATTTTTATTTTATCATAATTTTTATTAATTATCATTAATTCTGATGACTTCTAATAAGGAAAGAATTGCTATAATTATTAAAGGGTCAAAATCATTTTCCCTTCCCAACTTTGTCTTAAAAATCAAACTTTCCCCTCAATTTTGAACAATAATCATACTCCCCCTTTATCCTAATTGACTTTTTAAAATTCCCATTTTACCCTTTATCATCAATTTTTTTATTCTTATTTTTTAACTTCTTTAAAATCATCATATTTTTATTTTTTTTTAAAAAAATTCATATAACAAAATTTTCATAAAAACGTAAACATTATCTTCTAGGGAAAAAAAGTAAGAAATACTAATTAAGTATATAAGCTAATGATTATCTTTATGAAGTAAATTAGCATAATAAGAAAATTAGTTTTATTAATAATAATCAAAACTATAATATTTATTTTACAAGTAAAAATAATAAGTACTACTAATTTTATAAACATATTTCAATGCAAAAAATACAAACAATAAATGAAAGAGATAAGCCTCTAGTACCACACACTCCAACTTCACAAGGGTCCTATTATTCCCTGAACTCAAATTTAGCTTATTTTTGTCATTTTTTTGTGCTAATATTGCACCTCTATAACATAAAATGAAGCCCACATCAAAGGTATCATGCCATCTAAAATGATTGACAAAAGATATCACGTTAGCTAAAATGATTGACAAAAATATACTAAAATTTAGTTAAGGGGTAATAGGACCCCCGTGAAATTGACGTGTGTCATAGCAAATTTAGTCATAGTTCGGGGGTACTACATGTTTTTCTCAAATAAAAATAAGGTCAAATTTTAAAGATTATATTTATTTATATAAATTATAAAATATGTAATACTCTATTAATGACAATCACAACTTATTTACTGATATAGACAATAAATAATATTGTTTCTTATCACTTGATCCTCATACTAAAAATAGATGTTTTAATTTATTTGTTCAATTTGTGAAATCAAGAGAATTGTATTATATTTTTTTCTACTCTTTAGTGTTAAATAACTATATAAAGTAACAGTATAGACAAATTTAAAGTTTCAAAGTATCATTAATAAGGTTAATTTGGCAAAATATATCTCTAAGTAAAATTTTCGTAAGGATGTGTTATATCAACAAAAAGTTAAGTAATACGAAATAAATTTAGTAAGAGAGTGATAAAACACGAAAATATATGCACATGCATGTACATATATATGTATATATACACACTTAGGGGTGGGTTGTTTGGAAACAAGTTATTCCGGAATTATTTATTACAAAATAAATTGTACTAACACGTATTGTGGTATAAATGGTGTGACAAATAATTTTGAGACTACCTAATATATCTAATTAAACGCATAATAAATAATCATGAACTTTATCTCTGAATTATTATAATTATATCTCACACCAAACGACTCTTTAATACATATAATACTAAAATAACGATCTTAAAAAATAACATTGAATTTTATGATAAATTTATAAAAAGTATTAATTTGCTTATAAAGTTAATAAACTTAAATAAAATGCTACAAATATCCATGTTACAAAAATATTCATTACATATAATATAAAAAGATATTACATAAATATAGGATTAAAATTACAAGGACAAAACGGACATTGCATGGAATAAGGGGGGGGGGTATGATTATTGTTCAATATTGAGGGAGGAGTTTAATTTTTTAATCAAAGTTGGGGGGTGAAAATGATTTTTACCCAATTATTAAATGATTTTGTCTATTACAAATTTTTTTGATGAAGTAAAGAAACTCAGATCACTTTTTAAAGATTTATTTCAGGTGATTGATGTATCATCACTTTTGCATTTGCATTGTAAGAATTACATAATGTTAGGAAGTTATGTGGATATAACCTACGAAATAAAATATAACTTACCAAGGCATTTGTATCTTATAATTAGTGAAATCAAAGAAGTAGAGACTACTGAGAAAAGCTATTCATATACTCTAGTCTACCATTAGACCTTAGCGTTCTTCCAAGAAATTTTGCACCAGTTCACATAAAAATTCAGTAATCGTCTTGTGTTTGTCTTTAAAGTGGATTCCTTAAATTTTAGGTGAGAGCATAGCAAACTTTACGAATGTAATAACTTCCAGGAGTCTAACTCCTTCAAGGCAAACAAACAAATACTCCAGTTTGCCTTGAAGGAGTCCAACAACTAACATGATGTTTTTTCTAGTGCCACAACCAAAATGGTTCCTCTTAGCAATCCTAATTGTTGTTGTTTTTCTAAGAAAATTGAAAAGTGTTGTAACATTTTCCTCGTCAATAATATAGTAGCCAGAGGCTATAACAACATCACAATTTTAACTCATTAATGATAACGAAGGTAATAAGACACTCCAATTAAAATCAAAACATAAATAAATAAAAAATAGAAGTAGAAGTTGTGTTTTTTTGTAAATTTTGATCTAAAATATCACCTAAATAGAATTGTAAAAATATTTGTATATAAGGTGAAATTCTAATTGATTTAAAAGTGTTAAATATTACTCTAAATTTTTTTACCTAGATCAAATAACTAACCTAAAGAAATTACAAATCAAATTAAGTATGAAAAAAGTTTTTGAATTTTTTTTGACTTTAATTCTTTTATGTTAGGAATTTCTAGTTAGTTCGAATAAGAATAAAGAAGGAAAGTTATAGAATTATAATTTTAGCCAACTGTTTAGAGAATTAAATATTAAAAGTTCTTAACAATAGTCTTAACTTTAATTAATTTTTAAGTACTAAATATTAAGATAATACCATAAATATGATTTCGATGAAAAATAATAAATTACACACCAAAAAGTGGATGATGAAATCTTTCAACATCTTTAAAATCTCATACACTCTCAATTGCTTACAATATGAAAATACACACTCATTAGTCATTAGTTTTCACACTTCAAGTTGATGAAGGACCTCAGCTCAAGGGATTGAAAGCAATCCAAAGTTGTTCAAAAAAATAAGCAATTACAGAAGTACAAGAAATAACATATAATAATAAAAAGAATAGATGATAATAAAATAGAAACGGCAACAAAACAATATTGACATAACAAACCAAAATGATCAAGCCTAATCTTTACACAAAAATAGAGTTGAAAATGCACCAAAGTAATTAGTTAGAAATTTACGTAAAAAAAGGGTTTATTTCATAGCGAAAAAATTAGTATTACATATTACACCCACGTTTAGGAGGTTAAAAAAAACTTACCATTGTTTTAGGAGGCTTTTTCACGTAAAACCTCATAAATATTTAGAATTTAATTTTTATTTTCATGTAGTTTAGAAGTTTTTCATATATTTTAATAGTTAATTCTTATTCCCTTATATTTTAGGAATCTCTTTATAAATTTAAATATTTGATTTTATTAACATGTATTTTATTAAATTTTTAAGAAATAGTTTTTTTAAGAGAAAAGACATCAAATCCTCCCTCAACTTGTTAACAAAACTTACTTTAGACCCTAAACTAATCAGAAAATTATTTACCCCCCTTATTAACTTTAAAGTGTATTATTCCCCCCCCCCCCCTTAACGACTGACGTGGCAAAAAAAAAAAAGTAAAAGCGTGTTTTAGTAGAAAAAAAGTATAAAAATTTTTTAGTGGGGCCCACTTTAATATCTTTATACATTATTTCCCCCCCTTCTTCCTCACACCCCACCACCCCCATTTCTTCTTCCACCACCCCCATTTCTTCTTCTTCCTCACACCCCACCACCCCTATTTTTTTTTCTTCCTCACACCCCACTACCCCCATTTCTTCTTCTTCTTCTTCTTCTTCCTTACAAATCTGAACATATAGAGAGATGTGATCCATTATTGTAGTGCAGTGCTTGCACCCAAAATAATTTCAAGAAGGAAAAAAGAAAACATAAATTCAACAAACACAAATTTCAAGCATCATGATTTTAATTTCACAACAAACACAAATTCAATCATAAAAACACAAATTCAATTGTAAAAAAAAAAAGGTGAAACAAGCAGATGAAAAACATCAATCATCATCTTCCTTACACCTTTTCTTCAACCTTCTAGAACATTCCTCTAACGAAAAATGAGTTTTCAAATTCGATATGGAAGAACTCGAATTTCATATTTCTCTCTTTTTAGGATAGAAAATCTCACATCCTTTTCGCTTATCCCTCATCAATCAATCACAATTAGCCAAAACTCACTTTAGTTACAGTGATTTAGCCAAAAATGAATGGTTCAAAGATAAAACAAAAAATAGGTGGGGGCTAGAAGAGAAGAAGGAGTGGAGGGTGGGCATTTGTAGGAGGTAGGGATTGGGGGGATGATCTAAAAAGGAAAGAAAAAAGAGGGGGAGAGGGGGGCAACGTAGGGTGGAGGGTGGGGGTAAGGGCTGGAAGAGGAAAAAGAGAGGGGCGGGGTAGGCAGTGTGGGTGGGTGGGTGTGAAGAAGAAAGAAAATGGGAGTGGGGAGTGTCTTTTTTATTTAATATATATAAATGTGTGTATATATGTATAAATATATATATATATATTTATATAAATAAAATAGCATATATATATATATATATATTTAAATATATACAAAAATAATGTGTGGGGGTTAATTGTTTTTAGAAAAATAGTAATTTCTTACGTGGCAATGACGTTTCACCGATGTGGCATTGACGTGGCGTTGATGTGTAGGCTAGTGTAGCACACTCTCCATTGTGTGAGTGATATTCAGTCTTGAGGGGTGAAATTAATACACTTTAAAGGTGTTAAGGGGGTAAATAAACAAAAGTTTAGTTTAAGGTCTAAAGTAAGTTTTGGCGACAAGTTCAGGGAGGGAAAATGTCCTTTCTCTTTTTTTAACAATATATTTTAGGACTCCTTTTTCATGTATATGAAAAAAAAAACTATTAATATTAGTTCTCCTAATATTTTGTTCTTACCATATGTTTAGGATTCTTAAACTAATGAAAAAAATATTAGTTGTAATTCTGATGATTTCTAATAAGGAAAGGTTTTACCATAAATATATTTAATTAGTTTTCAACTCTTAAATATTAAAAAAAATAGTGAAAATACTATTTTGTCTATTGAGGAATATTTTAATAAAGGACAAAAAATTCAAATCACTTTTCTAAAGGGTTTCACACTTTGAATATATTATAGTTATGAATATACATTATGGATGAGAGAAATTGAAGTGGTATTGAGGAATTAATTAATTTCCATATTTTTTTTCTTCATATAATTGAAAAAATCAATTTATGATTTTTTTATGCCTTGCTTCATTTGTTTAATTATCTTTTTTTCATGGCCAACAATTTTGTGTGGTGATTCTTTCTTTGCTATCTGATAGATGTAATATATTAAGAGAAAAGTGTGTTTATTGTAACAAAAATAATTAACTCATATCAACTAATTAAATTTATTGAATAATTAGATAAGTCGATTTTCTTAAGCATGTTTGGTACGTAAGATATGATTAGGATCGTCTCTTCGACTCAATAAAAATTAAAAAGAAAATCTCATTCTATACTTAGTTACGATGAAAATTATACATTTTCTCTATGTATTATTCGTCTTTTCTTCAGCTGATAATTAGAAAAAATCTGATTGCAAATACCATTTAAGTAGTACATGCTAAAAAATACAAGTAAATACTTGTCTCATGCTTAACTCTATTTGTGATAATTAAAATAATATTAATAGTGTAAAAAATTTCTATACTTTTAAATTATTCAAAAATAAATATACATAAAATTAGTAAAATGTGGCTACATATGAGCTCTTAAAACAAAAAGGAATATAGCACATGGGTTAAGAAATTGTAAATGATAGGACAATGTTATCATATTATTATTCTAAATATAATAAATTTAATTCTTTAAAAATATTTGATAATTAATTATATTTAATATCAATGGTTAAATATGTAGAAGTGGATAAACTATCTATTGATTTTTCAAGTTGGTCAAGTATTATTAGATATGTATTTTTTTAGTATAATAGACAAGTAAAAATAGATGGAGGGAGTAATTTTCCCAATTTATGGTAACATTTGGAACTAACTAAATTTTCTATATGTTTTTTTAAAAAAATTAAATTATTAATTATTATAATTAATAATACTTCAAAAAAAAAAGTTATATTAGTATATGTTACTCTTTCTGTCCCCGTTTTTATGACAAAAATGAAAGCTTATCATATTTAATGTGGAGGATATCGAACATTAAAAAAAATACCGCTCAAATAATAGCCTCAAATTAAGAGAGATAATGTCAAATCTGTAAAAATTGATAATTTTTTTTTTTTCTATATTAACTTTAGACAGGACCCATTTTATTAATAAAAAATAAGTTGTACAAAACTGACTCAATAAATATTTGTACAAAATAAATATCCAGGATTTTATGGGTCAAGACTCGGTCCATTCTTAACTCTCTATAAATATGACCTAAAGTAGGGTTTTCAAAATGAGAACCATCCAACAACATTCGTAAATGGTGCCGCTGAAAGCTCATTTCAGTGTCAGTTTTCTTTTGCTCCAGCTTTGGGTTATTAATCTTGTTGGAGATCGATTTAGTGACGAGCTCCTCTTGATCAGCTCGCAAAGGTAACTCAAATTACTTCGTCAATAATAGATTTATCTAAGATCAATACACTGAGAATTATAAATAAACTTGAATGTTTTTTCTTATCTTTTGGTGACAATCTTTTTCATTACTAAATTAAAATCACCAAAAAATAAAACACTCTTTCTTTGTAAAATCAAATACTTGAACATGTAAGTTATAATATAATAGCTCTTGTTACATGAATAATGAGATGGTGTGAATGAGGATGATGATTGATGATATAAGTAAGAGGGTAAATTGGTCCAAACATGTAAAAGTTTAACATGGAAGCTATAGTAAAATTCTTGGTTGATCAATAATATTGTGTTATTATTGACATCTTTACAAAAATATCCTTATGGGTCATGTTGTTATAAGTAGGATAATTCTGACAACAATTAAAAAATTAATAATTGTTTGACTATTTGAAGTTCTCAATCGATCATTGAAGCTAATTGTCCAAATAAGATATTGCATAGAAATTTAAGTAAAATGACCATAAAATCCTGAACAATAAACTTATTACTCTAAGCACACATGTCGATCAGGTATGTGCTTATTCCCTTCTATTATAGAGTATATAGAAATGATAACATAAATTATTGGTAAAATGCATTAATTGTGGTTAAGTAATAGCTTATATTGTATTATTGAAATTCTGTTCAAATATTAATTACTATTTTTAAATGTGTTTTTCACATTTTATTTTTTAAAACTTTTCTGATCAAATCTCAAGATATAGTATGGTCAAATAATAGCCTGTTCAAATCTCAAGATATAGTGTGGTCAAATAATAGTCTGTATTAGTTATTCTTGAAATCTTGACCGAATATTAATTATTGTTTTTAGATATGATTTTGTCACATTTCACTTTTTAAAACTTTTCTGATCAAATTTCAAGATATAGTGTGGTTTATAGTCTATATTAGTTATTTTTGTATTTTTAAAATCTTGATCAAATACTAATTATTATTTTTAGATGTGTTTTTTCACGTTTCACTTATTTGAACATTTCTACCTAAATATCAAGGTATAGCGTGGTCAAATAATAACATATACTAATTATTCTTATATTCTTGAGATCTTGATCAAATACTAGCATATATATAGATTTTTCCTTGAAAATAAATTAGCAATAATCCTTCTTTTGTCGTTTTCTGCTTCATAAAATTCTCTCACATGAAAAAATTTTCACACCATTATTTCAATTATTGCACCGCATTTTTTTGTTGTTTCAAAAAAATCCCCTATCACATCTTTGATAATGCATGCATTCGTTGAAGAAGACATCGATCCCAGAAGCTCTTTTAATCTTAAAGGAAAAACAATTAATTCAAGAAAAATATTTTTCTTTTGTGCAAAAAATTTTGATCGGTTGTGAAAAAAATTTCGAGGAAGAACAAAGGACTACCAAGGCGAAGTATAAAAAAATAATAGAAGAGTACCTCAGGAACTCTAAGGAGAAAATTGATTTGCTATATGAGAGTAAATGCGGAATTCTTTAATTTATCAATTCTCTCATATAGCAAATCATTTTTCTCCTTATAGTACTTGAGACACTCTTCTATTATCTTTTTATACTTCTATTCAATAGTTCTTTTTTCTTCCTCAAAACGTTTTTCACAATCCATTAGAACTCCTTGGACAAAAGAAAAGTGTTTTTATTGAAACAATTATTTTATCTTTAAAATTGAAAGTACTTCCGGAATTGATGTCTTCTTCAGAGAATACATAATTAAAGATGCGATTGAATTTTTTTTTTTGAAACATCAAAAAAGTTGCGGTACAATTAAAATTGTGAAAAAGATTGAACTTCTTAGTTGAAATGATGGTGGAAAGCTTTTTTCATGTGAGAGGATTTTGTGAAGCGGAAAAAGACACAAGAAGAATTAATACTGAATTATTTTCAGAGAAAAATCGATATATAGAAACTTAGGAAGTGGAAGAAGAAGAAAGTGTACCACATACCTTGAAATTTGGACAGAGAAGTTCAAAAAAGTGAAATGAAAAAAACTTATTTAAAGTAATAATTAGTATTTGGTCTAGATTTTAAGAACACAAAAATAATTAGTATAGGCTATTATTTGACCACACTATACCTTGAAATTTGACAGATTAGTTCAGAAAAGTGAAAAGTGAAAAACACATCTCAAAACAAATTAGTATTTGGTCAAGATTTTAAAAATACAAGAATAATTAGTATATGCTATTATTTGATCACACTATATCATAAAATTTAGGCAGAAAAGCTAAAAAAAATGAAACGTAAAAAAATACATCTAAAGACAACAATTAGTGTTTGTTCAAAATTTCAAGAATACTAAAACAATTAATATAGGGTATTGTTCAAAAATAATTTTAAGGTATGATTTTCGTCGTGATGAAGTAAAGAACGAGATTGTCGTTTCAATTTCATTAATCCAAAGAGACAATCCTAATCATATCTTACGTAGCAAACATGTTTAGAAAAATTGACTTATCTAATTATTTAATAAATTTAATTAGTTGATATGATTTAATTGTTTTTGTTACAATAAAGACACTTTTCTCTTTATATATTACATCAATCAGATAGCAAAGAAAGAATCGCCATTTAAAATAGTTGGCCATGAAAAAAATATAATTTTAAAAATGAAACAAGACATAAATGAATCATAAATTTATTTTTTCAATTATCTGAAGAAAAAAAATATGGAAATTAATTCCTCAACCCCACTTCCATTATATAGCCATGTCCCATGTTCTTCTATTGGTTCATTTATTTAGGGGCATTTGATATATGTAATTGTCATCAAATAATAGCTTGATGTAAGAGAAATAATGTACATATTGTGACAACTTTAGGTATAGAATTTAATAATTTACTTAAAAGAATAATTATGCTTTTTGGATACTTGTATTCGTGTGAACCCGAATGATATACTTGTATTCGTGTGAACCCGAATGATAAAAAACTCCCATTATCGAAATTTAGAAGCAATGCATTAATTATATGTATATTTTTTTTCAAGTCGAGCTGATCTATTTTTGTTCGTAGAGTCATTTACTCGATCAGATACGAATTCACACCACCTCTTTATTATAAGTTTCACATAGATGCCAAGATAACATTCCTAATGCATCATCAATCATTTTTTCATGCCAAACATTTTTCATCTCTTGGTTCAATCTTCTAATAAATCCTTCTTTTTTTCCATCACAATAATTCAAAAGTTTTACTATGGTCATTGTATCCTTGCTCTTCTAATAACTCCAACCCAATTTCACTGGCTCAATTGATTCAGATTCTGACATTCCACAACCAGATGAACTAGCCAAACTAGTAATATACTCAATCATACCATTTACAAGATTAGACGGGGCATTACCTTGACCATCCCATAGCCATATATGTGTCATACCTTTCTGCAATGTCAGAAACATGTCATGCTTATAATTCGGACCTTCCAAAATTGAAGGACTTATGTGTATAACAAACTTATCGTTGTTGTCTATGGATGATTTAACAATGATTGGACGAATCAAATTCAGATTAGATAGTCAGAGGATGACATGTTTGATTTGCTTCTTGATCGGACGAGTCAAATTCAGACTTTACGATCATTGATAGCGTAAAGAATGTTTTCAACGAATTTACTAGTGCTCAGGATTAAATGCGTGGCTTCATTATTTGACACAAAAAGAAGGTCAAAACGCTAACTTGCAAATGTACTCTTATTGACTTCGTTGACAATGGTTATGTCAAAACCTTTGGAGGCTTCATAATTTGCCCATAATAGTAGGTGAAATTGTGATCATTTTCATAAGAGTATGTTGTAGTTGTTTGTATGAGAGGTTGAAGGAGATGCTGTTTTTTTTCTTTTATATATATGGAATAATATGATGGTGTAGAAAGAAAAAAAAATTTAGAAAATAGTAGAAGTGTAAATGGGAATATCATTTATGTAAGTGTGTAATGATCCTCACGGTCATTTTTTTGTATTTCAACACGTTTTTGATATGCAGAGTTTTGTATAATTGACCCAAGTTATTTATGACTTGTTGGGACTGATAATTCGATTCCCAGGTAGTTTGTTTGAGAATTTTAGTAATATCTAATAATATTGTGGATTATTTAATTTAAATTGGCATTTAGTAGAAATATAATTTATTACCTTTCCAAAATATTTTTGAAATTGATAAAATTCTTTAAGCTATGCTATATTTATATTGTTTTATAATAACTTTTATAATCTATTAACATTTTAAGCAGATATAGTAAGTCTAGAAATGTTAAAATATTATTATTATATAATGAAGGCTTTATTAATTTTTTTTATTAATTATGATATATTTAAAATATTATAATTTTTTTACTACGAACTTATGCAATATCCGAATTCATACATAATGAGAGAAAAATTTGATAGTGGTGGCACCACTACCCACGTGGAAATGGTGGGTGCTTACAACAACTATGATGCTGCAACCAAGTTCTTGCTTAAATTGCCAACAACTAATTTATAATTAATGATTTAAAATTTTTTCTTTTTAATTAACCAAGGTAATGTCTCATAAATGTATTTTCTAGGTATATAAGTATTTTTCAATGGCTCTTACCATTCATGGTATTTTCCATAGTACATAGAACAATCAGATCCATACTTATATGCAGAGAAGAAGTTTTGAGGAAAATAAATTATTTTTGAGGATTTATTCGTTCATTGAGAGTAAATTAATTATCCACATCAAGTTATTCAAACTCGAGTTCTAGTAGAATACTATTTGAAGGCTTTTTAGAGACATTTTAGCTTTTGCGTCCAGGTAGGTTAGGCTTACCCTACCTTTAGATTGAGCTTATTTACTGAAATTGTGAACTATTATGCTAGTTCTAGATAATTACTTGTAGTTACGTACCATTATACATATATAGCATGCCTTTATTTATCCGGATTAGTATCCCGTTTTAGTGAATTTTGATATTTTTTCTTTCAATATAATATAGCATATATCACTTTAGGATGTGGAATTAAATAGCAAACCTTGAATCTGTCCTTTTAAAATTAAGACATGCATACAATAATTAGACGTATTTTAACTTCTATTCTGGTTCAGTATATACTTTATTTCCATCATTGATTGTGATCTTTTGTACCACGTTAACATTGTTATGGTATGGTATGAATTTTAATATTACAATAGGGTATGGTTACTATGAGTTTCGATTCGAGTTCGACATTTGCTTATGGTTGTGGTTCCTTTGAATTTTGGTTCAAGTCCGACATCTGATTATGAGTTCCGGTGTATATTATATATATGGCCTATCGTTATTATCCACTATGTACGATTTGAATCGGACACGTGTCCTCTTGTTATTATCCATCACTATCGATTTGAGTTTGGTATCTGGCCTCTCCCTACTACCCATTGGTGCCGGTTCATGTCCGGTGCACATGTGGATGACTATTATAATTTCTTGGGATTGACTCAGTTATAGATTATTTACGTTTATTTTCTTTAATAGCTACTTGTCTGTCCCACCGGCTTATGAGTGTACGGTTGGATTAATTGTCTTCTTCAGTGTGCCTAGCGGGCTTATGGGGGCCCAGTTAGGTTATGTTTGATTTGTCTGTTATTACTGCGTTATTTATTTTCTGTATTGCTTACATTTATTCCTTTATCGTATTGGTGTAGCTTGGTAGTTATTTACCTTTTTGTCCCTGTTTACTGTTTACTTAGATTACACCCTCACATTGTAGTTATACCTTTTCTGTATTGAGCTCAGTCAGCCGATGATGCCTACTGAGTACCCATTGTTTTGGTACTCATGCTACATTTCTGTATCTTTCCCTAATGCAGATCTGAGTAGTAGCAGCCGACATTGACTTGATTTCTACTTTCCAGTGTTGATTCGAACTAGGGTGAGCTTACTGCCTTTCGAGGCTGATCCTCCTCTATCTACTCTAATTTAGTCTTTTATACTCGAGATTACTTGTATATATAATGTATATTTTGAATTTTGTCTAGTACTTCGGTATCTTTTAGTGGTGGTTCTAGTACCGACCTTACTAGGTCTTGGGAGGGATTCATTTGTGTAGTTGATCCTTTTCCTTCCCTTGTTTTAGTATATGATATATGTTTACTTTCTGTTTGTTACTTATTATTACTATTGCTATCATTATACGCGGTCTTTTCTAATTTCTGTCTATTGGCCTATTACTTATTATTTTGGGTTATGGCTTGACTTGCCTATTGGGGGATAAGGTAGGCGCCATCAAGACTTAAAAAAATCAGATCGTAACAGCTTAGTATCAGAGCCTAGGTTTCACCAGTACTGTTGGTACTAGTGCCAATGTTTAGTAGAGTCCTGCGGATCGATACAGAGACGTTTGTATCCTATCTTCGGGAGGCTACAGAGCATTTTTAGGGAATAATGTCATTTTCTTGATTCATTTTTATGCGTTGGTCTGAGTTGGTTGTAATTTTTATTAGTGCACTCTTTACACAGATGGCTAGGATGCGAGGTTCGAGAGCTGGGGATCGGGACCCCGAGACCACTGCTAGAGTTCTAATTTGGGGCCGAGGTTGACCCAGAGGTCGGGGAAGGACAGAATAGCAACCTCAGTTCGAGATCAAGCCAGGGATTCATCACCTAATCCTCTTATAGTTTCGAAGACTGAGAGAGCTCCAGGTTTTCCGCCACAGTAGCAGGTAGGCCAGGGGGCATCCCAGGCTCCATCCAATTTAATATCCTCTTCGTTCCTTGGAGATGCGTTGGTACAGTTATTGGGGTTAGTTGGTGGTCCGTCAACCAAGGGAGCAAACCTGCAGTAGCGGTACCTAGGGTAGAGGTACCGCCAGCACCAGTAGTCCCACAGCTGGCAATAGCCCAGCTATTTATGTCTTCAGAGGAGCAAAATATGTTAGGCCAATTTTTGAGATTGAATCCACCCAGGTTTTCTGGGACGCCAGGAGAGGATGCTAATGAGTTCCTATCTAGTTGCGAAGAGCGGTTGCGGAATTTGGGATTGGTTGAGGCGCAAGGAGTGGATTTTGTTGCTTATCAGTTCGACACGACATCAAAAAGTTTGTGGAGAGGTTATCTTGACTCCAGGCTAGCTGGATCTCCACTAGTGACTTGGAATCAGTTCTCCGAGGTTTTCTTGGGGAAGTACATGCCTCGTACCATGTGGTAGTGTCTTCGGGATGAGTTTACAGCATTGAGACAGGGTTCTATGTCTGTGGATGAATATGAGGTGAGATTCCATGAGCTAGCCAGACACGACACTATGATTCTGCCTACAGAGTATGAGCAGATTCGATGCTTCGTCAGGGGATTGAGATTATCACTTCGTAGGGCTACACAAAGTTTGGTGAATTTAGGGAAGTCTTTTTGTAAAATAGTTGAGCATGTTTATTCTATAGAGGAGATGGATCGTGAGGCCCAAGGGGTAGCGATAAGAGACCACGTTATCAGGGCAGCTATAACGATTCACAGTACACCGAAGGATTTCACGGTAGGTACCCCCAACAATAACCTTCTCAGTATCAGGGCTAGCCTAGTCAGCTAGTCCAGACATCGCTTCAGATATCAGATAGGGGTCAGCTCAGTTTTAACGGTTCTAGTGGTCAGAGCAACCAGCCAGCCACAGAGGGGTGTTCAGTCAGGATCGTCGAGTTGGGGTAATCATTTCAGATCCGTCAGACCTTCTAAATAAAGAAGGGTGCCTAAGGCATGTTATAGCTGGGGGGTTGTTGGTCACTTTGCTCGTGCGTGTCCTCAACATATGATGATTGAGACTTCAGTTTTGAATGCATAACCGATTAGGTCAGTGTCTCGGTTAGGTAGGGGTGATGTGCAGAGTTGTGAGGATGGTCCCTAGGGTTCTAGAGGTGGTCGGATAGGCACCTAGTCCAGTAGTGGATAGGGTCATTTGTATGTTGTACCACATAGATCTGAGGCTGAGGCTTCAGATGTTGGGATCACAGGTATGATTTTCGCATGCCATTAACCAACTTCTACTTTGATGATCTCGATTCCATATTTTTATATATTTCTGCTTATTTTGCATCGCGGTTGGGTTCATGTTCGGATTTTGTATTTGTACCATTGCATATAGTTATCCCTCTGGTGATTCTTTAGTAGTTTATTGGGTATATAGATTGTGTTTGGTGATCGTTCGGGAGTTTGATACTCAGGTTGATCTCATTATGTGGCAGGATTCTGTTAGTCATGTGTCGATGGGGATTATTTTACGTTCTGTCTAGGAGACTGATATCTATGGGTTATGAGTCATATCATGCTTATGTTCGGGATGTCAGTGTTGAGAGTCTATTGCGTGACTCCGTCCCTGGGGTTTGCGAGTTTCTTGATGTATTTCGACCGACATACCTGGCCAACCTTCCGGGTGTGATATGCGCGGCAAGTATCCCTACATGTTTGAGCCCTTAGGAATGTCTTTATACTTTACTTTCACCGACTAAAGTCCTTTTAGTAGTGGATGTTTTAATGATCCTCACGGTCATTTTTCTGTATTTTAACACGTTTTCGATATGCAATGTTTTCTATAACTGCCCCAAGTTATTTAAGACTCGTTGGGACTGATAATTCGGTTCCCAGGCAGTTCGTTTGAGAATTTTAGTAATATCTAATTATATTGTGAATTATTTAATTCAAATTGGCATTTAGTAGAAATACAATTTATTATCTTTCCAAATTATTTTGAAATTGATAAAAATCGTTAAGTTATGCTATATTTATATTACTTTATAATAATTTTTATAGTCTATTAACATTTTAAGCGGAGATAGTAAATTTAGAAATGTTAAAATATTATTGTTATATAATAGAGACTTTATAAGAAATAATTTTCTATTAATTATGGTATATTTAAAATATTGTAATTATTTTATCATGAACTTGTGCAATACCCGAATTCATACGTAATGAAAGAAAAATTTGATAGTGGTGGCACCACTACCCACGTGGAAATCGTGGGTGCTTACAACAACTATGGATGCTGCCACCAAGCTCTTGCTTAAATTGCCAACAACTAATTTATAATTAATGATTTAAAACTTACCTTTTAAATTAACCAAGGTAATGTCTCATAAATTTATTTTCTAGGTATATAAGTAATTTTCAATGGCTCTTAGCATTCTTGGATCCATACTTGTATGCAGAGAAGAAGTTTTGTGGAAAATAAATTATTTTTGAGGATTTATTCGTTCATCGAGAGTAAATTAATTATTCACATCAAGTTATTTAAGTTTGAGTTCTAATAGAATACTATTTGAAGGTTTTTCAGAGACATTTTAGCTTTGGCGTCCAGGTAGGCTAGGTTTACCTACCTTTAGATTGAGTTTATTTACTAAAATTGTGGACTATTATGCTAGTTCTAGATAATTACTTGTAGTTGCGTACCATTATACAAATATAGCATGCCTTATTTATCGGATTAGTACCCCGTTTTAGTAGATTATGGTATTTTATCTTTCAATATAATATAACTTCTATCACCTTAGGATGTGGAGTTAAATAGCAAACCTTGAATCTGTCCCTTTAAAATTAAGACATGCGTATGGTAATTAGATGTATTTTAGCTTCTGTTCAGGTTCAGTATATACTTTATTTCTATCATTGATTGTGAACTTTTGTACCATGTTGACATTGTTATGGTATGGTATGAATTTTAATATTACAGTGGGGTATGGTTACTATGAGTTCTGATTCGAGTCCGATATCTAATTATGGTTGTGGTTCTTTTGAGTTCTGGTTCGATTTCGGCATCTGATTATGAGTTCTAGTATATATTATATATGTGACCTATCATTATTACCCATTATTTTCGATTAGAATCCGGCACGTGTCCTCTTGTTATTATCCATCACTACCGGTTCGATTCAGGTATTTGGCCTCTCGTTACTATCCAATGGTGCCGGTTCAAGCCCGATGCACATCTGGATGACTATTATAATTTTTTGGGATTGGCTCAGTTACAGATTATTTATGTTTATTTTCTTTAATTTCTACTTGTGTGTCCCACCGACTTATGAGGGTACGATTGGGTTAATTATCCTTTTCAGTGTGCCTAGCAAGGTAATGGGAGCCCAGTTAGGTTAAATATGTGTGCCTGGTGGGCTTATGGGGCCTCAGTTAAGTTATGTTTGATTTTTCTGTTATTACTGCGTTATTTATTTTCTGTATCGCTTACATTTATTCCTTTATCGCATTGATGTAGTTTGGTAGTTGTTTACCTTTCTGTCCCTGTTTACTGTTAACTTAGATTACAACCTCGCATTGTAGTTATACCTTTTCTGTATTGAGCTCAATCGGCAGATGATGCCTACTGAGTACCCATTGCTTTGGTACTCATACTACACTTCTGCATCTTTTTTCTGATGCAAATTCGAGTAGTAGCAGCCGATATTGACGTGATTTCTACCTTCCGGTGCTTATTCGGAGCAGGGTGAGCTTACTGTCGTCCGAGGATGATCCTCCTCCATCTACTCCACTTTAGTCTTTTGTACTCGAGACTGCTTGTATATATAGTGTATATTTTTAATTCTATCTAATACTCCGGTATCTTTTAGTAGTAGCTCTAGTACCAACCTTACCAGATTTTGGGAGCGATTCATTTGTGTATTTGGTCATTTTCCTTCCCTCATTTTAGTATATGATTTATGTTTACTTTCTGTTTGTTACTTATTATTACTACTGTTATCATTATACGCGATCTTTTTTTATTTCTACCTATTAGCCTATTACTTATTATTCTGGGTTATGGCTTGGCTTGCCTATTGGAGGATAAGGTAGGCGCCACCACAACTTAAAAAAATTGGGTCGTAACAAAGTGGATATATATATACACACACATAGGCTAAAATGAGTGGCTATACTAATAGATAAAGGGTCCCCTTTATGAACTTCCTTTTCAAAAATTTCTACATCTAAATAGTCTCTTTACCTTTTTGTAAGAATAAGATTGTATATACATCGCTCTTTTCAGATCTCATTGGTAAAATTATATAGAATATGTTATTTTTGTTTAACTTTAACTTTTCTTACCCTTCGACTTGGTGCACTAAAATAAAAATAAGAAAATTGTACAACTATTTTGTCATGTAAAAATAAACAAAAATAATCATTCAAATAAATGGAATATATATATATATATATATATATATATATACACACACACACACACAATTCCCTCTTTCACTTTCTTGTCTCTTTCACCTCCCTTTTTTCACTAATGATATCTCAATCTCAAATAAGATGAGTTTGGCTATATGTATCCCTACTTTTTTATAATTTAAATTCGACTCATGATGTCATAACATGTGATTTGGTGGACACGTTCCAATGATGCATGTATCGTGAGAATTCATTATGAAATTGACAAGTTTTATGTCGATTGTCTTTCTATCACAATTCTCCTATTTTATTTGAGTTTGAGATCGATAATTTGAGCTAGCTTACACAGAGAGAGTTGTAGGAGATAAAAAGTATGGTCAAATAATTGAGGTGTGCAGAACGGCGGATTTAGGTTTAGAGAAGGGGATCAACTGAATCTCCTTCATCGAGTAATTATACCGTGAAAATAAGTTGAAACACTTGCGTAATCCTCGCGACACTATAATTTTTTAATAAATGTGTTTGAATGGGCTGAGGGTCTATTGCAAACAACCTTCTATCTTCACAAAGTTGAACAAGTAGACACACACGTCTTGTATGTGGCATAATACCCGTAGGACGCTATGTAGGAAGTGAATTGCCACGTAGGAACGCTACATAGGACACATATGTCTACTTGTTCAACTTCATACAGTTTAAGTGCATTTTTGTGCGCAACCAAAGTTGCATGGTATATATGTTAGCGGAGGTCAAGTTAAAGGGCACGTTTATGCATGTATTATGCCTTTATTTAAACTTGACCTTATTTGGATTCTTTAAAAGTATTCCAGTATTCGTGTTAGATCTTTGGAAAATACATTATTTTTCAAGAATACGGTGCACATTAAATTTGTAATCATTTTTAAGGAGTCTGAGAAACATAAAATAATGTGACTAATGTTGAAAATTGCAGTACAAGTGCATTTATTTTGAACATAACAAATACAAGAGGATCTTAACATACCTTGTGATAATGCTAGTCTAGGTAGAAACTCTAATCATTCTAAAAGTTTAAGTTAGAACAAATATATTTTTTTATTTAATTATATCTTACATATGTCTCTTCAATCGGGACAAATCAGTGTGGTATAGCCCCCGATTTTTGGGGTGGGTATGGGGGTCGGGCGTGATTTTGGAAGAAAATCGATCGGACTGCCCCAGACAGGCTGGGGAGAGACCTAGTATGGGTCATTGGAGTGGGCGGGGAGGTTTGGATGGTCAAACGGGTGAAACAGCGCAAACAGGCCATTTTTAGTCCAAATTGATAAGCTGTAGCCCACAGTATTCGAGGTAGACCCGATGGTCGGGCGTGATTTTGTCCGAAAATTGATCGGACTGCCCCAGGTAGGATGGGGAGTGGCCTAGTGTGGGCCATTGGGGTGGGAGGGGTGGTTTGAGTGGTCAAACAGGCAAAACAGCGCGAACGGACCATTTTTTGCCTAAATTCGTGTGCTATAACCCACAGTTTTTGGGGTAGGCCAGGGGGCCAGGCATAATTTTGGCCGAAAATTGATCGGGATGCTCCAGGAAGATGGGAACGGCCTAATATGGGACATTGAGAAGGGCAGGGTGGTTTGACTGGTCAAATGGAAGACTGCACGAATGGGCTATGTTTGGCCAAAATTGGTGTGCTATAGCCTACGGTTTTTGGGGTGGGCCTAGGGGCCGGGCGTGATTTTGGCCAAAAATTGATCGAGATGCCTAGGAAAGCTGGGGAGAGGCCTAGTGTGGGAAACTTAGGTAGGTGGGGTGGTTTGGGTGGTCAAATGAGCAAAACGACGCGATCGGACCATTTTCGGGCCAAATTGGTGTGCTATAGCCTACAATTTTTAGGGTGGGCCCAGGGATCGAGCGTGATTTTGGCCAAAATTCGACTAGGCTTTCCCAGGCAGGCTAAGAAGAGTCCTAGTATGGGACATTGGAGTGGGCAGGGCAGTTTGGGTGGTCAAATGGGTGAAACGACGCGAACGGACCATTTTCAGGCCAAATCGGTGTGCTATAGACCACGATTTTTGGGGTAGTCCTGGGAGCCGGGTGTGATTTTAGCAAAAAATTGATCAAGCTGCCCAAGGCAGGTAGGGGAGCAGCCTAGTGTGGGCCATTGGGGTGGGTGGGATGATTTGGGTGGTCAAACGAGCGAAACGACGCGAACGGGCCATTTTTGGGCTAAATAGGTGTACTATAGCCCATGGTTTTTGGGGTGGGCCTGAGGGAAAGTGATATCAAACGCTCCAAAGATGGCTCAAAACAGCCCACAAAACGTCACAAAACAGTCCACTAGAACTAGACACAAAATGGCAATAAGAAAGCAAAACTAACTTAAGAGATAATGGATAAATAACTCGACATAAAGAGAACATGTAAGATATAAACTAAAGAGTATGTTAAACTCAAAAAACCCTACAAACATGTAAACTAACACCAAGTTCTTACGTTGACACAAGAGGGACTTTACCTCCTCTAAACACCAACATATCAAACGAACAATCCAACACGAGTGATTCAACACTGAAGTTGAAACCTAGTTTCGGTTTTGCTCCTCCAAAAGGAGAGGACTTATGTTTCTTTGTGTCTTATGACTTACAACATCATCAAAAAAACTAACTAATGAAATCCTACAAGGTTCTATATATAGTGTATTACAAAATAAAGTGTAAAATGACCTAAATGCCTCTCAAAGAGTGGGCCGCACATCAAGTGTATGGTGTGGACTATTTTGGTGCCCTTTTAAGCCCCGCTTTCACACTACAACAATATATTAGCTGTGGTGGACTCTTGACACACTCGTACTCCTCCATTATCGTGGTCGTGCTTGTATCATCCTCCCCTTCTTGAAAATAATTCAACCTCGAATCCATACCTTGCAAAATCAAAGAAGAGACAAACAAACACACATCCTCATGGCATGAGGGTTAGGGTTAGCAAAATAAACACATCAATATGTCATATCGAGGTGGGACAAACTTGAAGTATATCCAAGGGTCCTTTGTGTTGAACATGAAAAGCTTAGTACAAATGACATAAAGGAAGTGACTAGGATAAAAACCAAGAAATAAAGAACATAGAACAAGACTACTCCTACCATACTCTAAGATGGAACCAGTATCAAATGGTAGAAGTAACCAAGGACCTAGGTCTCAGCCACTCTAACTTTCCCCTAAGGTGTCATCCTCAAAATTAGGCACACCCTCTAGATCACTAGTGGAAATACCATTAGCACAAAGGGGGTAAAGAAAGGTGAAACACAAGCCAATTTCAACTATGGTCTCCTTATGCATGTACTCACTAGTTTTAAGTCCATTAACACTAGTATGCTTAACATAGGAAACACATAAGGAAGAAGTAGATGGAATTTCTAAGAATGCACCACATTCTCTTTCAAGAGAGTAATCCCCATATAGATACAAATCACCTTGGGCATAAAAGTGATCACACATGAAAACATTATCACAAGAACAATCACTTTTCGGGTCTCCTAAAAATTCAAGTGATTCAAGGTTATCTTCACCCGATTGACTATTCATTTCCAAGACTACACATTCCCTACCCTTAAGAGTACTCTCATCTTCCAAGAAGAGATTTCCATATTTAGTAGGAATGTTGTCACACCATAGTGGGTTAACATATAGGCTATAGCCTTCAAGACAAGCCATACCATCATTTGCACCACTAGGTTCATTAGGAGTGAATGTACTATCTTCAAACAAGATATTATGCCTAAAGAAAGTAGAATCTACCCTAGGGGGAAATCTAGAATACACACATTTACTCTTTAAAGGATTAACATCAAGTTCCAAACAAGTTTCAAACACATGATCATCCCAATGAGTAAGAATAATATTAGATTCCTTACCATAATACAAGCTCTACGATTCACTCCCATTTTTAGTTACATGTTTTCTATGAGAAAAACTATCAATAAGGCATTCATCATACATCATGCTCAAAGAATCATGCCCTTCTATACTAGACAAAATCATAACTACAACCATATGGCTACTACTATCCATATCATAACATTCTAAGTTCATAAGAGTGTAGGGGATAACATTTTTACCTTTTAGCTCACATGAGATACAACCGTCATCTTGACATGTATCTTGGCAGAACACGTGCTCCCTTTATCCTACCATACGATCGAACCTTTCTTTTGCCATAGTCAAGTATTAGGAAATAGTGTCAAGGTGGGCCAAAATGACACTTGTAACATCATTGCCCAAGGTTGAAGAGATTGAAGCCGCAGGTTCCATTGCAATTATACCTACAAATAAAAAAAATCATGAAACAAAAAAAAACAATTAGTTCACAAACTCCTCACCACACTCTCTCTCACATCTTGATCATCTCACACTTGGTTCCACAAGAGTTGCAAGTCGGCTTGTAATTCATGATGAATCAAGGGGTGAGTCTACTCCTTGGTTGGAATGGATTCCTTGATTGAATACTCATGAAAGTAATGTCTGAAATTGAACCAAGAAATACTATGATTCAAAAATAATAAAAGCACAAAAAGTAATGCTAACAAGAAGAAACATATTCAAAAACTAATTTACAACTTAGTAGGTAGTAAATAGTTGCCAATTAGTATAAGAATCAACAAAAAAAAACTAAGAATCAACAAAAAGAAACTAAGAATCCAAGATTTTGAGCCATAAGTTTTGGTATTGTACAAAAATTGGCGATGTGGTGGTCTAGGATTGGTTGCGGTTTTTGAAAGGTTCTTATTTTTCCAACTTTGAAATTTTGGTTTAATTTTCAATTCTTGAAGAAGTGTATTTCGGCCTTGGGGAAGAAAACATCAAGATTGGAGACCTTTTTCACATTCAAAAAGGTTTGACTTGTCTTACACCTTTTGGGTAAGACACCTTTGTGAAGGGTTGGTGGCCCTTTTCTCTTTTGGACACCTAGAAATGTGTTCTTTTCCTCTTTTAGTACCAAGTCTTTTCTAGATGGTTTTGTCCCCCTTCCCTTTTGTTAGGTATTTGGGATTTGTTTTCAATACTAACAAAGGCTTCACTTCTTTCTGCTTGGCTTTTCGATCAAACAACACTATTGAAGAGCCTTTTTGCAACTAGACATGAATATGGTTTAGAACAACAAGAACTTTCAATAGAAGTTTGAAAACCTAGCCTCACGTTGAACCTCCAACAATCAACAACTCCTTTTTGAAGCTTAATAACCCACAAAAAAATACCAGCAACACGAGTTCAAACCATACCTTCAAGTTTCAGTCCACACAACATCACCTACAATGTTCAAATTCTTGAACTCGCCTACAACAATACCACACAGACGTTCAAGATCACTTGGATCGAGACTCAAGCTGTTAGAGAAGAAGAAATCTAAAACAATAAGAAATAAAAAAAGAAAAATACACCTAGATATAGACACACAACATTCTGCTAAGACAACATAACAACAGGACTCACTTCTCGTCCAAGAACACCAACACGTAGAATATATTTTTTTGAATTTTCTATCAAACGAGACCAAGATTGGTCTTGTGGGACCAAAAAAAGTCTTATCTTTGATACCAAATGATACCAAAAGGTCCAAATATGGCTCAAAACAGCCCACAAACAAAACTAACTTAAGAGATAATGGATAAATAACTTGACATAAAGAGAACATGTAAGATAGAAACTAAAGAGTATATTAAACTCAAAAACCCCTACAAACATGTAAACTAACACCAAGTTCTTACCTTGACACAAGAGGGATTTTACCTCCTCTAAACACCAACATATCAAGTCAACAATCCAACATGAGTGATTCCACACTTAAGTTGAAACCTTGTTTTGGTTTTGCGCCTCCAAAGGGAGAGGACATGTGTTTCTTTGTGTCTTATGACTTACAACATCATCAAAAAATCAACTAATGAAACCCTAAAAGGTTCTATATATTGTGCATCACAAAATAAAATGTAAAATGACCTAAAGGCCCCTCAAAGAGTGGGCCGCACATCAAGTGTATAGTGTGGACTGTTTTGGTGCCCTTTTAAGCCCTTCTTTCACATTTCAACAATATATTAGATTGGGTGGACTCTTGTCACACTCGTACACCTCCATCATTGTGGTCGTGCTTGTATCAGCCAGGCATGATTTTTGCCAAAAATTGACTAGGCTGCCTAAGAAGGTTGGGGAGCAGTCTAGTGTGGGCCATTAGGGTGGACGAGGCGGTTTGGGAGGTCAAATAGGAAAAATGGCACAAATGGGTCATTTTTGGGCTAAATCGGTGTGCTATAGTCCACGTTTTTCAGGATGGACCCGGGGGTCGGACGTGATTTTGGCCAAAAATCGATCAAACTACCCTAGGCAAGCTGGGGAACGGCCTAGTGTAGGACATTGGGATGGGTAGGGAGGTTTGGGTGGTCAAATGGGAGAAACGACGCGAACAGGCCATTTTTGGGCTAAATCGGTGCGCGATAGACCATGGTTTTTGGGGTGGGCCCAAGGGCCAAATGTGATTTTAACCAAAAATTGACTAGGCTACCTAGGAGGGTTGGGGAGTGGACTAGTGTGGGCCATTGGCGTGGGCGGGGCAGTTTGGGTGGTCAAACGGGCGAAATGATGTGAACTGGCCATTTTTGGGCCAAATTGGTGTGTTGTAGCTCACGGTTTTTGGGGTGAGTTCGGAGGCCAAGCGTGATTTGGTCAAAAATTGATTGAGCTGCCCTAGGAAGGCTGGGGAGTGCCTAGTGTAGGCCATTAGGGTGGGAAGGGTGGTTTGGGTGGTCAAATGGGTGAAACATTGCGAACAGGCCATTTTTGGGTCAAATCGGTGTTCTATAGCCTACGGTTTTCGGGGTGAACCCTAGGGTCAAGAGTTATTTTGGCTAAAAATTGACCAGGCTGCCCCAGACAGGCTGAGGTGCAGCCTAGTATGGTCCACTGGGGTAGGTGGGGTGGTTTGGGTGGTCAAACAGGAGAAACAGAGCGAGCGGGCCATTTTTGGGTCAAATCGCTGTGCTATAGCCCACGGTTTTTGGGGTGGGATCGGGAGACAGGTGTGACTTTGGCAGAAAATAAATCGGTCTGTCGTAGGAAGGCTGGGCAGTGGCCTAGTGTAGGCCATTGGGGTGGAATGGACTGTTTGGATGGTCAAACAGGAAAAACGGCGCGAACAGGCCATTTTTAGTCCAAATTGGTATGCTATAGCCCACAGTTTTTGGGGTGGGGCCGGGGGTTGGGCGTGATTTTTTCCAAAAATTGATCGGGCTGCCCCAGGTAGGCTGGGAAACGACTTAGTGTAGTCCATCAGTGTGGGCAGGGCAGTTTGGGTGGTCAAACGGGCAAAACGATATGAATGGACCATTTTTTGGCCAAATCGGTGTGCTACAGACCACGTTTTTCAGGGTGAACCTGGGGCCTGGCATGATTTTGATCGAATATCGATCGCACTACCTCAAGAAGGCTGGGGAATGGCCTAGTGTGGGACATTGGGGTAGGCGGGGAATTTTGGGTGGTCAAATGGGAGAAAAAGCGCAAACAGTCCATGTTCGGGCCAAATTAATGTGCTGTAACCCATGGCTTTTGGGGTGGGCCGATGGTCCGTGCGTGATTTTGGATGAAAATTGATCGGGTTGCCCCATGCAGGCTGAGAAGTTTCTTAGTGTGGTCCATAAGGGTGGGTGATGCGGGTTGGGTGGTCAAACAGGCAAAACAACGTGAAAGGGCCATTTTCGAAAAAAATCAGTGTGCTATAGCCTACGGTTTTTGGGGTGGGCCCAGGGGTCGAGCGTGATTTTTGCAAAAACTTGATTGGGCTTCCCCAGGCAGGCTGAGGAGTGGCCTAGTGTGGGTCACTGGGGTGGGTGGTGCAATTTGGGTGGTTAAATGGGAGAAACAGCGCGAACTTGCCATTTTCTAGCAAAATCGAGATGCTATAGCCAACAATTTTTAGGGTGGGCCCAGGGACCAGGCGTGATTTTGGCGAAAAATCAATCTGACTACCCCAGGAAAGTTGAGGAGTGGCCTTGTATGGGCCATTGAGGTGGGCAGGGTAGTTTGAATGGTCAAACAAGCGAAACAATGCGAACAAGCCATTTTTGGGCCAAATCGGTTCGCTATAGCCGACGACTTTCATGGTAGGCTCGAGGAAATGGCGTGATTATGTCCTAAAATCGACCGGATTACCCCAGGTAGGCTTGGAAGTGGCTAGTGTAGGCCATTGGAGATACGGGATGGTTTGGGTGGTCAAACGAGCAAAATAACACGAATGGGCCATTTTTGGGCCAAATTACTGTGCTATAGCCCACGATTTTCTAGGTGAACTTGGGGTCCAGGCGTGATTTTGGAAGAAAATCGATTGAGCTACCCCAGGTAGGCTGGGGAGCAGCCTAGTGTGGGACATTGGGATGGATGGGGCATTTTGGGTGGTCAAATGAGCGAAACGGCGCAAATGGTCCATTTTCGGGCAAAATCAGTGTAATATTGCTCACGATTTTTGAGATGGGACCGAGTGCCGTGCGTAATTTTGGATGAAAATCAATTGGGCTGTACCAGGCAGGCTGGGGAGCAGCCTAGTATGGGCCATTGGGATGGGCTAGGCAGATTGGGTGGTCAAAAGGTCGAGACGGCTCGAACATGACTTTTTCTGGCCAAATAAGAGTGCTATAACCCACATTTATTGGGGTGGGTACGAGGGCCGGGCGTGATTTTGTTCGAAAATTGATTGGTCTTCCCCAGGAAGGCTGGGGAGCGACCTAGCATGGGCCATTGGTGTGTGTGGGGTTTGGGTGGTCAAACTAATGAAATGGCGCAAACGGACAATCTTTGGGCCAAAGCGGTATGCTATAGCCCACGATTTTTAGGGTGGGCCCAAGTCTAAGTATGATTTGATCAAAAATCAATCGGCTACCCCAGGCAGGATGGAGAGCGACTTAGTGTGGGCCATTGGGGTGGGAGAGGAGATTTGGGTGGTCAAACGGGCAAAACAGTGCGAATGGGCCATTTTCGGGTGAAATCGGTGTGCTATAGCCTATGATTTTTGGGGTGGGCTCAGGGGACGGGAGTTATTTTGGTTGAAAATTGATCGGGCTGCCCTAGGAAGGCTGGGGAGAGACCTAATGTGCACCTAATTATGGTGGACAGGACGGTTTAGGTGGTCAAATGGGCGAAACAACGCGATGGGCCATTTTTGGGCCAAAATAATATGCTAGAGCCCACGATTTTCAAGGTGAACCCGGGATTTGGGCGTGATTTTGGCTGAAAATTGATCGGGCTACCCGAAGCAGTCTAAGGAGCGGTCTAGTATGGGCCATTGAGTGGGCGTGACGTTCTGGGTTGTCAAACGGGCGAAATAATGCGAACGGGCCATTTTCGGGACAAATAGGTTTGCAATAGCCCACAATATTTTGGGTGGGCACGGGGCCGAACGTGATTTTGGCCAAAAATCAATCATGTTACCCCAGATAGGCTGGGGGCGGACTAGTGTAGGACATTGGGGTGGATGGGGCAGTTTGGGTGGTGAAACGGGAGAAACGGCGCAAACCGACCATTTTTTAGCAAAATTAGTGTGTTATAGCCCACGGTTTTTGGTTGGGCCTGGGGTCGGGCTTGATTTTTGCCGAAAATCAATCGGTCTGGACCAGGCAGGCTGGGTAGCAGCCTAGTGTGGTCCATTGGGATGGGCGGGGAAGTTTGGGTGATTAAAAGGGAAAAACGACTCAAACGGGCCTTTTTTGGGCTAAATCAGTGTGCTATAGCCCACAGTTTTTGGGGTGGGCCCGGGGGCCGATCATGAATTTGGCCAAAAGTCGACCAGGCTACCCTAGGATGGTTGGGGAGTGGTTTAGTGTGAGACATTGGGGTGTACGGGGTTGTTCGGGTGGTTAAACAGGCGAAACGGCGCGAACAGACTATTTTTGGGCAGAATAGATGTGCTATAGCCTACGATTTTTAGGGTGGGTCCGAGGGCCAGGTATGATTTTGACCAAAAATTGATCGAGATACCCTAGGTAGGCTGGACAGTGGCCTAGTGTGGTCCATTGGGGTTGGCAAGGCAATTTGGGTGGTCAAACGGGCAAAACAGCGCGAACGGGCAGTTTTCTAACAAAATCTGTGTGCTTTTGCCCATGCTTTTCGGGGTGGGCCTAAGGGTCGAGTGTGATTTTCTGCCAAAAATTGATCATGCTGCCCCAGACATATTACGATGTGACCTAGTATTTTCCATTGGGATGTTCGGGGTATTTTGTGTGGTTAAACGGGCTAAATGGCAAAAATGAGCCATTTTTGGGCTATATCGGTGTGCTATAACCCATGGTTTTTTAGGTGGGCCCAAGGGTCGAGCGTGATTTTAGCTGAAAATTGATCGGGCTACCTCAGGCAGGCTAGGGAGCAAGCCTAGTATGGGTCATTAGGATGGACGGGGCTTATTGTGTGGTAAAATGGGCCAACGGCGCGAATGGGTCATTTTTGCGCAAAATTAGTGTGCTATATAAGCCATAATTTTTTGGGTGGGCCAAGGGTCCGAGTGTGATTTTCGTTGAAAATTGACCGGGCAGCCCCAGGCAGCCCCAGGTAGGCTGGGTGATAATGAAATGATATCTACAACACCAAAGCAGTCCGCAAACAACCCACAATCACAAGCCTTTACCCGCGTCAACAAGGCAACAACACGGTACGAGAAGCAAACATAAACTTAAAAAGAGTAAAAGATAGATAACTTGACACAAAGATAACCCATTAGGTAGCAACTAAAGAGTGTATCAAAACTCTAAAACCTCTACAAAAGAAGTTAAAAAGTACCAAGTTCTTACGGTGACCGCCAAGGGAATCAACTCACCTCAAGATCCACCGTTTCCAAGAAAAGAACAATATTGGCTTTTCCAAGACCTACACTAATGGATTATCCAAGCCCTACACTAAGGGTGTTACACTCTCAAAGAGAGAAGAAGTCTTTCAAATGTTCATCATTCATTAACTAATGAAAATAAGACTAAAGGAGCCTATTTATAATCTATTACAAAATGAACACAAAATGACTCCAATGCCCTTAATGAGGAGGGATGGTCATGGAGTGTCACTTGGACAAAGATAAGTGACCAAAATGACCTTAATAAAGGGCACCAAAACCGTGAACCAACAAAGGTTGTCCAAACCCGAGAGTCCTTAAGTCTTCAATTCTCCAAGAAATCTTCCACACTCGGATTTGATCAATGGTAGGCTTAAAACGTCCTCTCGAAGTATAATCCCATGCCCTCCATGCGACCAAAGCTTGATTCTTCACATAGTAACTTTGAATGATGTCGGCGAAAGATATGGTGGCCATTATTCTCGTATCATCCTCCCCTTTTTGAAAAGGATTCGACCTCGAATCCAAACTTTGCAAAAATGAAGAGAGGGAAAACAAATACAAACTCCTCATGGCATGAGGGTTAGGGTTAGCATAATAATTCATCTCAACATGCTAAGGTTGCACATATTTGTAATATAACCAAGGATCCTTTGAATTAAATATTAAAAACTCAATAAAAGGTTCACAAAAGACTTGGTTATCGGAATCACCAAGAGATAAAGAAACTACATAGGTCCCAATGGCATCAAATAATCCACAAGGTAGAACTTCCTTCATCTTATTTGCCATAAGACACCATTACTTCTTTATCTCGTCAAAAGACCACACCAAGGGGGGTGTTTCGATTGTTTATAAAGTCCATAAAATCCATATAGCATTATCATACACACACATAGACAGACCACCAAGCTTCCTACCTCGATATAAAACAAATCCAAAATTAGCATGGACGTCATCATAGGCAAAGAGGTAGTATAGGAAATAATCACGTGCAAAGGAATTCACAGGTGAAGAATAAGTATTTAAACACATACACATTCTTTCCTTCAAACAACTAGACAACTTGGTATCCACAAGTTGGAATTCATGCAACTTAGGCACAAGTGTGTCAAACAAGGATGCACATTTAGAAACGTTACCCCAAGGAGTCAATGACACCTTTGCCCTCGGGTTTTCAAGAAGGACTACATATTCTTTACCCTTAAGAGTACTCTCATCTTTCAAAAAGATATTTCCATATTTAGGAGGAATGTTGTCACACCATAGTGGGTTAGAATATCGTCTATAGCTTCCAAAGCAAGTCATACCATCATTTTCATCACTAGGTTCATTAGGAGTGTTTATATCATCTTCAAAAGAGACAGTATACCTAAAGAGAGCTTGATCTATCCCAAGGGTAGATTTGGAACAAGTTAGTTCACTCTCTAAAAGTTCATTATCAAGGTTTAAATATGTCTTAAGAACATGATTATCCCTACGATCCAAGAAAATATTAGAATCAAAGGGAAAGCTCACGGGTTCACTCCTATTCCTTTGATCAATATTTTCAACATCATCACACACTTGAGGGTCATTAATCACATCATACACATCCTCAAATGGTGGGCAATTTTAACACATAAGTTTATCAACACAAATTTCACAAGATAATGTACTTTCATTCAACATACTAGTTTCAACACTAGGTGGACATAAATCAATCTTACAAGAAGAGTCAATTCGGTCATCAATAGGATCAACTAGTGTATCCACACTCACAACATGTACATTATCATCAAATGAAAAAGAAATAATAGACTCACATATAGGAAAGCTACAACTCACACTCAATGGGCTACTAGCCACACAATTATCATTCACATGCACAAAAGTGTAAGAGTTAGCTATTTTACCTTGAAGTCCTTGAGTACATTCTTGTTTTTCATGGTGTGAAGGTTCTCCACAAGCTTGGATAGCAACTTCCTTTTGGTTTTGCTTGCCTTTGCTTGCCATGTTGGTACCTGCACAAACGTCCTTAGAAATAGAAGGACAACCAATGTTAGCACAGTTTGGTGGTAATCCTCTCACTTCAGTCCACACAACCTCTCATTTTTCCACTCTCGGATTACCACCTTGCACTCTCTTACTCCTCTCAATATTTTTTCTCTCATAATAATTTAGATTGGAGTAGGTAGTCACTCTTCGTGTCTTGGTCAACAAGTAAGTCATGAGGCGATTCTCCCATTGGTCTCTCACAACATTAGGCCAATTTTGCACGTTAGGAACTTGATGTCGTGCAAACCAATCGGCACCTAAGTATTACATAATCGTAGGCCAAGGGAAGAATATCGCACCACACCTCCTTATGGTATTCATATTGGGAGAAGACAACTTTTATCCTCTCGGTAACCTTGAACCCGTCCAAGAAGTATGGAACAAGTAAAGGCTCGTAAAATAACCCCAAGTAGTCAAACATAGATGGAACGATGTAGTTTCTATAGTACCTATCATTTAACACAATGAGGCAGCCCGGTATCCCACAGATGGTCACCTTTCTGGAGTGTACACTCCTTCTCGGATCAACATTATAAAGCATACGAGTACCCCTCGGTTTTGGAGATACATACCCTCTTTTTCTCGTTGGACAACCTCCACTATAGCTAGTATAACCATTCACACTATATAGACTTTGATAAGAAGTACTACAAGATGGAGAATATGAATCTTCATACTCGTCACGTGTACTCTCATCATAGCTCTCATAAGCTTTGCGAATGAAAGGGTTGTACCTAACACCAAATCTAGGTTCGGAGTAAGAAGTATAAGACTCCTCACATGACCCAACATCATCATAAGATCCATCACGAGGTCCTACTTCATCTCCGAAGTTTCCATAAGCACTAGGCACTTCATTCACCTCATTTTCTCCCTCAAAACAGTATCTTTCAAATCTGCCCAAGTTTTGATCATGGCTATTTTCATAGCCTCTGCAATCTCCCTCAACTTCGTAGCCATAAAACCCTTCACTACAATCATAGTCTCCCATGTTGTAGTCACAATAATCCCCGACTATCGAAGACATATTCCCCTTATATCACCTTTGTACCTACACAATGAACAAACAAGATTAGTAGTAAAAGCTCCTCACCACCACTCATATACACCCACTTTTGTGATTCTCACAATTGAAGCGACGAATATTGAAAGTTGCTTATACTCCGGTAGTCAATAGGATGTCAATTATACTTGGCGGCCAGAATGGATTCTTGTTTGATCGACTCAAGACACAAAAACAAAATTTACTTACGAACTTGAAACAAAGAAGTTACTACGAGTTAAAAATGAGAAAAGCACACAAATAACGAAGACACGAAAGAAACGGATCAACAATTAATCTACAAATAAGTAGGTGATTAGTAGTTGTTAATTAATTCTAGAATCAAGACATGAAACTAATGAAATAACAAAATGAAACCAAGAATCTAAAATTTTTGAGCTTAAGCACCTCGATGATGATGTGGCAGCCTCTCATTGGTTGTTGAAAATTGTCGAAAGTTTTGAGAAATTTTTTTCTTGTTTTCAATTTGTACTAATCAATGTTCAACTGGAAGAGTGTATTTTCGGTTTTGTGAGGGAAACAAGACTTAGAGGCTTTTCTTTCACCCTTTTGGCAAAACACCTTTTGAAGCCTTTGTCCCCCTTTCCTCTTTTGTAGGTCTTGGGAAGACCCCTTTCTCTCTTTTGGTAATAAGACCTTTTGAAAGTCTTTTGGCCCCCTTTCTTATTTTATAAAAGTCTTGGAATGTGTTTCAAGACTAACTAAACCACACCTTTTTTCTTCTTTAATTTTAGATCAAACAAACAACTTTTTCTTCAACAAGATATGAAGATGTTGAAGAACACCAAGAACACAACTTTGAATCTTGGAGTTCTAAGGTTCACGTTGGACCTCCCGAAAATTAACAACACATATTCAAGCTCCAATATTCAACAACAAAATCAACAAAACGTTTTTCCAGCCACCAATTTTCAACAACAACATCAATAAAACATTTTTCCAGCCACCAATCTTCAACAACAATATCAACAACCTTCCAACATGCAAGAACCACTAAGATTAAGCTCAAAATTTAGAAGTAGACTCTATTAGTGTTAGTGAAGAAGGGACTAACACTATAAACAACCAAACACACAAAAAAAAAAGAAAACCACGCCTCAAATCTCGGCCCAAACACAAAAATGGGACAGCTTTACTATTTTTGGGTTTTTCAGATTTTCAACACTTTTTCTTTTTGATTTTCCAACTTAGAGAGCCCAAGATTGGTAGTGTAGGAACACAACCAGCCTTATATATGATACGAAATGATAACGAAACGGTATCTACAACACCAAAATAGTCCAAAAACAACCCACAATCACAAGCCTTTACCCGCTTCAACAAGACAACAACACGATACGAGAAGCAAGCATAAACTTAAAAAGAGTAAAAGATAGATAACTTGACACAAAGAGAACCCATTAGGTAGCAACTAAAGAGTGTTTCAAAACTCTAAAACCTCTACAAAATAAGTTAACAAGTACCAAGTTCCTACGGTGACCGCCAAGGGAATCAACTCACCTCAAGATCCACCGTTTCCAATCAAAAAACAATATTGTCTTTTCCAAGCCCTACACTAATGGCTTATCCAAGCCCTACACTAAGGGTGTTACACTCTCAAAGAGAGAAGAAGTCTTTCAAATGTTCATCATTCATTAACTAATGAAAATAAGACTAAAGTAGCTTATTTATAATCTATTACAAAATGAACACAAATTAACTCCAATGCCCTTAATGAGGAGGGTTGGTCATAGAGTGTCACTTGGACAAAGATAAGTGACCGAAATGCCCTTAATAAAGGGAACCAAAATCGTGAACCAACAAAGGTGGTTCAAAACCGAGAGTCCTTAAGTCTTCAATTCTCCAAGCAATCTTCCACACTCAGGTTTGATCAATGGAAGGCTCAAAACATCCCCTCCAAGTATAATCCCATGCCCTCCATGCGACCAAAGCTTGATTCTTCACATAGTAACTTTGAATGATGTCGGCGAAAGCTAAGGTGACCATTATTCTCGTATCACTGAGGAATGGCCTAGTATGGGCTATTAGGGTGCGCGGGGTGGTTTGGTTGGTCAAATGGACAAAACGATGTGAATGAGCCATTTTCAAGCCAAATCGATGTGCTATAGCCCACGATTTTTGGGGTGGGCCGAGGGTCGACCATGATTTTAGTTAAAAATTGATTGGGCTTCCTAAGGTAGGCTGGAAAATGGCCTATTGTGGGACATTGGTATGGGCGGGGTGGTTTGGGTGGTCAAATAGGCAAAACAACATAACGGGCCATTTTCTGATTAAATCGGTATACTATAGCCCATGAATTTTTATATGAGACCGGGGGTCGGGCATGTTTTTTAATGAAAATCGATCGAGCTGTCCCAGGTAGGCTGGGGAGAAGCCGAGTGTGGGCCAATTGGGTGGTTAAACGGGCAAAACAGCACAAACAAATAATTTTTGGGCCAAATCGGTGTGCTATAGCCCATGGTTTTTGTGGTGTGCCCAACAGTCGGGCTTAACTTTGGCTGAAAATTGACCAGGCTGCCCTAGGTAGGCTAAGGAATAATCTAGTATGGGAAATTAGGGTGGGAAGGGAAGTTTGGGTTGTCAAACCGGAGAAATGGCGCAAACAGGCCATTTTTGGGCCAAATCGCTGTGCTATAGCCAGCAATTTTTGGGGTGGCCATAGGGGTCGGACGTGATTTTGGCCAAAAATCAATCGGGCTACCCCAAGCAGGCTGTGGAGTGGGCTAGTATAGGTCATTAAGGTGGGAAAGTGGTTTGGGTGGTCAAACGGGCAAAACGGTGCGAATGGGCCATTTTTGGGCCAAATCGATGTGCAATAGTCCACGGTTTTCTGGGTGTGCTTGGGAGATGGATGTGATTTTGGCTGAAAATCAACCGAATTTGCGCGAACAGGTTGGATAGAAACTTATTGTGTGTCAATGGGGCGGGCTGGGCGGTTTGGATGGTCAAACGGACAAATGGGCTATTTTTATGCCAAATCGGTGTGTTATAGCCCATAGTTTCTTAGGGTGGGCTTGGGGTCGGGCATGATTTTAGCCGAAAACCAATCAAGCTACCCCAGATAGGCTGAGGAGCGGCATAGTGTGAGTCATTGGGGTGGGCGGAGAGGTTCGAGGGGTCAAATAGATGACACGAATGACCATTTTTGAACCAAATATTTGTGCTATGGACCATGATTTTTTGGGTAGGCCCAGGGGCCGAATATTATTTTGGCTAAAAATTGATCGGGTTGCCCCAATTAAGCTAGAGAGTGGCCATGTATGGGCCATTGGGGTGGGCAGGGCTGTTTGGGTGGTCAAATGGGTGAATCGGCATGAACGAACCATTTTTGAGCCAAATTGGTGTGCTAAAGCCCACGATTTTTAGGGTGGGCCCGAATGTGATTTTGACAGAAAATTGATCGGGATGCCCCAGGCAAGCTGGGGAGCAGCCTATTGTGGGCCATTAGGGTGGGGGAGGTTTCGGTGGTCAAACAGGTGAAACAGTGCGAACTGACCATTTTTTAGCCAAATCGATGTGCTATATCTCATGGTTTTCGGGGTGGACCCGGGGGCTGAGCGTGATTTTGATCGAAAATCAATCGGGCTACCCCAGGTAGGCTGGGGATCAACCTAGTATAGAATAATGTGGTGGGCGGGACAATTTGGGTGGTCAAATGGGCGAAGCGACATGAACGGGCCATTTTGGGGAAAAATCAGTGCGCTATAGCCCGTGGTTTTTGGTGTAGGCCTGGGGGTCGATCGTGATTTTTGGAAAAAATCAACCGTGTTATTCCAGAAAGGATGGAGAGTGGCCTAGTGTGTACCATTGGGGTGGGGGGCTGTTTGGGTGGTCAAACGGGCAAAAATTCAAGAACGAACTATTTTCGGGCCAAATTGGTGTGCTAGCCCACAATTTTTGGGGTGGGCCTGGGGTCAGGCGTGGTTTTGGCCAAAAATTAACTGGGCTATCCTAGGCAGGCTGATGAGCGGCCTAGTGTGGTCTATTGGGGTGGGTGGGGGGAGCAGGGTTTGGGTGGTCAAACGGATAAAACGGTGCGAATGGGCCATTTTTGGACCATATCGATGTTCTATAGCCCACGATTTTTAGGGTAGGCACTGGGGATCGATGTTATTTGGGTCGAAAATCGATCGGGTTGCCCCCGACAGGCTTAGGAGTAGCCTAGTATGGTCCATTGGAGTAGGCGGGGCAGTTTGGGTGTTCGAATGGGAGAAACAATGCTAACAGGACATTTTCGGGTCAAATCGATGTGCTATTGCCTACAGTTTTTGGGATGGGCTTGGGGGCCAGGCGTGATTTAGTCAAAAAATTGATCGGTCTTCCCTAGGTAGACTGGTGTGCGGCCTAGTCTAGACCATTGGGGTAGGCAGGGTGGATTAGGTGGTCAAACAAGTGAAACGGTGCGAATGGGTCATTTTTGGGCCAAATCGATGTGCTATAGCCACGGTTTTGAGGTGGGCCCCAAGGCCGAGCGTAATTTTGGTAAAAAATCAATCGAGCTACCTTAGGTAAGCTGAGGAGAGGCCTGGTGTGGGCCATTGGGTTGGGATAGGCGGTTTGGGTGATCAAACATTCGAAACGGCGTGAACGGGCCATTTTCGAGATAAATTGGTGTGCTATAGCCCACTATTTTTGGGGTTGATTCGGGGGATAGGCATTATTTTGGCCGAAAATCGATTTGATTTCCCCAGGAAGGTTGGTGAGCAACCTAGTATTGCCAATTGGGGTGGGCGGGGTAATTTGGGTGATCAAATGGGTGAAACAGCGCGAACGGGCCATTTTTGGGTCAAATCGATGTGCTATAGCCCATGATTTTTAGGGTGGGCTCGGGGTCGGGCGTGATTTATGCTGAAAATCGATCGGGCTATCCCAGCCAGGCAGAGAAGTGGACTAGTGTGGGATATTAGGGTAGGAGGGGCGATTTGGGTGGTCAAACGGGCGAAATAGCACGAACAAGCCATTTTTGGGTTAAATCGGTGTGCTATAGCCCATGATTTTTGGGGTTGCCCCATGGGCCGACCATGATTTTGGCTAAAAATGGACCAATTTTCCCCGGGAAGGCTAGGTAGAGGCCTAGTGTGGGAAATTGGGGTTGGCGGCGCATTTGGTGGTCTAACGGTTGAAACAGCGCGAACGGGCCTTTTTTTAGGCCAAATAGGTATGTTATAGCCCATGTTTTTTAGGGTAGGCCCGGGGCTGGGCGTGATTTTGGCTGAAAATTGACCGGTCTAACCTATCTAGGTTAGGGCGCAGAGTAGTGCAAGCGATTGGGTTGGGCGTGGCGATTTGGGTGGTCAAACGGGCAAAACGACGTGAATGGGCTATTTTCAGGCCAATCAGTGTGCAAAAGCCTATGATTTTTTAGGTGGGCCTGGGGCCGAGCGTAATTTTGGCTAAAAATCGACTGGGATGACCGAAGAAGGCCGAGTAATGGCCTAGTATGGGACATAGGGCTGGGTGAGCGGTTTAGGTGGTCAAACAAGCAAAACGACTTGAATGGGCCATTTTCAGGCCTAATAGGTGTGGTATAGCTCAATGGTTTTTGGGTGGACCTGGGGCCAGGCGTGATTTTGGCTAAAAATTGATTGGGCTGCCCCAGAGAGGCTGGGGATCAGCCTAGTATGGGCCATTAGTGTGGGAGGGGCAGTTTGGGTGGTCAAACAGGCAAAATGGCACGAACAAACCATTTTTCAGGCCAAATCGATATGCTATAGCCCACGGTTTTTGGGGTGGGCCCGAGGCTAGTCGTGATTTTGGCCAAAAATTTATCAGGCTACCCCAAGTAGGCTGGGGAGCAGCCTAGTCTGGGCCATTGGGTGGTAAAATGGGCAAAACGGCATGAACGGTCTTTTATCGAGCTAAATCGGTGTGCTATAGCCAACGGTTTTCGGGGTGGGATCGGGGGCCGAGCTTTTTTTTGGATGAAAGTCGATTAGGCTACCTAGGCAAGCTGGGGAATGACATGGTGTGGGTAGGGTGGTTTGGGTGGTCAAATAGGTGAAACAACGAGAATGGGCTATTTTTTGGTCAAATCGGTGTGCTATATCCCACGGTTTGTGCGGTGGGCCCGAGGTCGGCCGTAATTTTGGTAGAAAATCAATTGGGCTTCCCCAGGTAGTCTGAGGAGTGGCGTAGTATGGGCGGGCTGATTTGGGTGGTCAAATGGGTGAAACGACGTGAATGGGCCATTTTCGGGCCAAATCGATATGCTATAATCCATGATTTTTGTGGTGGAATCGGGGCCCAGGCGTGATTTTGTTTGAAAAATGATCGGGCTGCCCCAGGATGGCTAGAGAATGGGCTAGTGTAGGACATTGGGGCAGGCTGGGTGATTTGGGAGGTCAAACGGGCGAAATGGCGTGAACAGGTCAATTTTGGGCCAAATCGGTGTGCTATAACCCATGGTTTTTGGGGTGGGCTCAGGTGCTGAGCATGATTTTGACCGAAAATCAATCAGACTACACATGCAGGTTAGAGAGTGTCCTAGTGTGGGCCATTAGGATAGGCGGGACGATTTGGGTGGTCAAGCGAACAAAACAGTGCGAACGAGCCATTTTTGGGCCAAATCAATGTGCTATAGACCATATTTTTTTCAGTAAGCTCGGGGGTCGGGGTGATTTTGGTAAAAAATTGACCGAGTTTCCCTAGGCAGGTTGGGGAGCGGCCTAGTGATGGCCATTGGGGTGGGAGGGGCGGTTCTGGTGGTCAAACGGGTAAAACAACGCGAACGGGCCATTTTCGGGCTAAATTGGTGTGCTTAGCCTACAATTTTCGAGGTGGGCCTGGAGGCCGGGCGTGATTTTGGCTGAAAATCTACTGGGCTGACCCAAGAAGGCTGGAGAGCGGCCTAGTATGGGCCAATGTAGTGGAGGAGCGATTTGGGTGGTTAAACAGGCGAAACGATGGGAATGGACCATTTTTAGCCTTAATCGATTTGCTATAGCCTACGGGTTTCGGGGTAGGCCTGGAGCCGGGCGTGATTTTGGCAAAAAATTAATTGGGGTGCCCCAGACAGGCTGGGGAGAGGCCTAGTGTAGGCCGTTGGGGTAGGCCGGGAGGTTAGGAGGTCAAACGTGCGAAACGGTGCGAACGGGTCATTTTGGCCAAATCGATGTGCTATAGCCCCTGATTTTTGGGGTGGGCCCATGAGCCGGACGTGATTTTAACCAAAAATTGATAGGACTGCCCTAAGAAGGATGGGGAGCGGACTAATGTGGTCCATTAGGGTGGGTGGGGTGGCTTGGTGGTCCAATGGGTGAAACAGCGCAAACGGACTATTTTTTGGCCAAATTAGTATGCTATAGCCTATGGGTTTTTAGTGGGTTTAGGGTCTGGGCGTGATTTTAGTAGAAAATTGATCGGGCTGCCTAGGCAGGCTGGGGAGTGGCCTAGTGTGGGACATTAGGGTAGGAAGGGCATTTTGGGTGGTTAAACGAGTGAAACAGCGTGTGCAGGCCATTTTTGGGCCAAATCGGTATGCTATATCTTACAGTTTTTGGGGTAGGCTGGGGGTCGGGCATGATTTCTGCTGAAAATCCATCGGGCTGCCCTAGGTAGGCTAGTGTGGTCCATTGGGGTATCCGTGGCGATTTGGGTGGTCTAACGGGCGAAAAGACGCGAACGGGGTCTTTTTGGGCCAAATTGGTGTGCTAAATGCCACATTTTTGGGGTGGGCCCAGGGTCGAGTGAGATTTTGGCCGAGAATTGATTGGACTGCCTCAGGCAGGCTATGAGCAGCCTAGTATGGGCCATTGGGATGGGCATGGTGGTTTGGGAGGTCAAAAAGGAGAAACGGCGTGAACAGGCCATTTTCAGGCCAAATCAATGTTCTATAGCCTACAGTTTTTTAGGAGGGCTTGGGGCCCGTGTGTGATTTTGGTTGAAAATTAATCGGGCTGCCCCAGGCAAGCTGGGGAGTGGCTTAGTATAGGCCATTGGGGTGGTAGGGGAGGTTTGGGTAGTCAAACGGGCGAACGGGCCATTTTTTTAGCCAAATTGGTGTGCTATAGCCTACGATTTCTCAGGTGGGATCGAGGGTCTGGCATGATTTTTGCAAAAAATCAATCGTGCTGCCCCAAGCATGTTGAGGAATGGCCAAGTGTGGGCCATTGGGTTTGGAAGGGCGGTTTGGGTGGTCAAACGGGCAAAACAGTGCGAACGGGCCATTTTTCGGCCAAATCGGTGTGCTATAGCCAACAATTTTTGGGGTGGGCCGGGGGTCAAGCGTGATTTGGCCAAAATTCGAATGAGCTACCCAAGCCGGCTGGGGAGCGGCCTAGTGTGGACCATTGGGGTGGGCAGAGAGGTTTGTGTGGTAAAACGGCCAAAACGGTGTGTACGAGATATTTTTGGGCCAAATTAGGGTGGGCCCGAGGGCCGGGCGTGATTTTGGCCAAAAATTCATCGGGATGCCCCAGGCAGGCTCGAGAGTGGCTTAGTGTGGGAAATTTGGGTGGACAGGGAAGTTTGGGTGGTCAATCAGGGAAAAAGATGCGAACAGGCCATTTTTAAGCTAAATCAGCGTGCTATATCCCATGATTTTTGGGGTGGGCTTCGAGGCCGGATGTGATTTTGAGTAAAAATCAACTGGGCTTCCCCGGGCAGGCTGGGGAGAGGCCTAGTATGGATCATTGGGTTGGACGGGGCTGTTTGGGTGGTCAAACAGGCGAAACATGGTGAATGGTCCATTTTCGGGGCAAATCGGTGTGCTATAGGCCACGGTTTTGGGGCAAATCGGTGTGCTATAGGCCACGGTTTTGGGGGTGCACTCTGGGGCCGAGCTTAATTTTAATCAAAAATTGACCATACTTCCCCAGGCAGGATAGGATTGGCCTAGTGTGGTCCATTCGGGTGGGCGGGGCGGTTTGGATGGTCAAACGGATGAAACAGCACGAACGGACCAGTTTCGGCCCAAATCAGTATGCTATAGCCTGTGTTTTTTGGGGTGGGCCCTAGGGCTGGGTGTAATTTTTGTCAAAAATTGACCGGGCTGCCCCAGGCAGGCTGTGGAATGGTCTAGTGTGGGCCATTAGGGTGGGCGGGGCAGTTTGGGTGGTCAAACTAGTGACACGGTGCGAACGGGCCATTTTTGGGGCAAATCAGTGTGCTATAGCCTACGGTTTTTGAGGTGGGATCGGAGGCCGGTCGTGATTTTACCTAAAAATCTAAAGGCTGACCCAAACTAGCTGGGGAATAGCCTAGTATGGGCCATTGGGTTGGGCGAGCGGTTTGGGTGGTTAAACTGGAAAAACAACGTGAATAGGCCATTTTTGGGCCAACTCAGTGTGTTTGTAGCCCACGGGTTTTGGGATAGGCCTAGGTCCGGGCGTGATTTTTGTAAAAAATCAATCGAGATACCCCAAGTAGGCTGGGGTGTGTCCTAGAGTGGTCCATTGGGGTGGGCGAGGAGGTTAGGGTCATCAAACGGGCGAAACGGCGCGAATGGGCTATTTTTATGCCAAATCGAGTTGCTATAGACCACAGTTTTTGGGGTAAGCCCAGGGGCCGAACGTAATTTTGGCCACAAATCGATTGGGCTTCCCCAGGAAAGCTGAGAAGCATTCTAGTGTGGGATATTAGGGTGGTCGGGGTGGTTTTGATGGTCAAACGGGCGAAATAGTGCTAACGGGCTATTTTTGGGCCAAATCGGTGTGCTATAGCCTATGGTTTTCGAGTGGGCTCGGGGGTCGGGTGTGATTTTTATAAAAAATCAATCAGCTGCGTTAGGCAGGCTGGGGAGTGGCCTAGTGTTGTTCATTAGGGTAAGCGGCACAGTTTGGGTGGTCAAACGAGCGAAACGATGCAAAATCGATGTGCTATAGCCCATAGAATTCGGGGCGAGCCTGGGGCCGGGTGTGATTTTGCCCAAAAATCCATTGGGCTTCCCCAGGTAGGCCGGGGAGCGGCCTAGTATGGGCCATTTGGGCGGGCGTGGTAGGTTGTGTGGTCAAACAGGAAAAACAGTGAACATGCCATTTTTTATCTGAATTGATGTACCATAACCTACGATTTTTAGGGTGGGCCCTAGTGTCGAGCGAGATTTTGATCGAAAATTGATCGGGCTTCCCCAGGCAAATTGGGGAGTGGCCAAGTATAGACCATTGTGGTGGGATGGAATGTTTGTGTTGTCAAACGGGCGAACGGGCCATTTTAGAGCCAAATCGGTATGCTATAGTCCGAAGTTTTTGGGGTCGGCTAGGGTGTCGGTCTTGATTTTGGAAGAAAATTGATAGGTCTTCCCCATGAAGAATGGGAAGCGGCCTAGTGTGTGCCATTAGGGTGGGTGGGGCGATCTAAGTGGTCAAAGGAGAAAAACGGCGTGAATGGGCCATTTTTTGTCTTAATTGGTGAGCTATAGCCCACGATCTTGGGGTGGGCTCGGGTGTCGAGAGTTATTGTGGACAAAAACTTATTGGCCTGCTCTAAGCAGGCTGAGGAGCGGTCTCGTATGGGACATTGGATATGCGTGGAGGTTTGGATGGTCAAACTGGCAAAACGGCACGAACGGGCCATTTTTGGGATAAATCGGTGTGCTATAGCCCAATGATTTTGGGGTGGGCCCGAGGGCCGAGCGTGATTTTAGCTGAAAATCAATTGGGATTCCCCAGGAAGGCTGGGGAGTGTATTTGTGGGGGCCATTGGGGTATGCGGGGAAATTTGGGTGGTCAAACGGGTGAAAGGTACAAACGGGTCATTTTCAGTCCAAATCGGTGTAGTATAGCCCACGGTTTTTGGGTAGGCCTGGGGACGGGAATAATTTTGGCCAAAAATTGATTAAGCTACCCCAGGAAGGCTTAGGGAGGCCTAATGTGGGCCATTGGGGTGGGTGGGGCGGTTTGGGTGGTTAAAAGGGAGAAACGGCGCAAACAGGCCATTTTTGGGCCAAACGATATGCTATAGTCCATGATTTTTGTGGTGGGCCTGAGGGCCAAGCGTGATTTTGGCCAAAAATTGATCGGTCAGCCCCAAGAAAGCTGGAGTGCATCCAAGTGTGGGCCATTGGGGTGGTTGTGCACTTTAGGTGGTCAGTAGGGCGAAACAGCGCGAACGGGCCATTTTTGGGCCAAATTGGTGTGCTACAACCTGGTACACTTAGGAGTTTGAGGAGTTTACTAGGACTATCCATCTACTACTGGAGATTTATCAAGAATTATGGAGTAATTTCCAGACCCTTGCATGATCTATTAAAAAGGAAAGCTTTGCTTGGAGTTCTACTTCCACCACCACTTTTGAAACACTAAAGATAGCCATCACTTCAGCCCCTGTGTTGGCTTTTCCCAATTTTCCAAGTAATTTTTAACAAAAACAGATGCATATAGTGGAGGTATTGAAGCATTACTGGCTCAAGATAATTGGCCTATTGCATTTTTCGGCCAAGGATTGCGTGACAAAAACAAAGCACTGTCTGTTTATCAGAGGTAGTTGTTGCCATTAGTAAGTGCTGTTTAGAAGTGGAGACTTATCTCCTTCATAGACATTTTTTAGTGAAAATTGACCATCACATCTTGAAGTTCTTTTTGGAACAAAGAATCACTACCCCTTGTCAACAAAAATGGTTGGTCAAGTTGCTTGTTTATGATTATACCATTGTTTACAATAAGGGAAATGACAATATTGTGGTTGATACATTATTTAGGAGGAAAGAAAGAACCAACTCTGTAGCATCTCAGGCTTGCACTTTGTTTTATTTGATCAAATTAAGCACGGATGGACCCAAGACCCCTATCTACATAAACTTATTCAGACTACAAGAGCTCCTAAATCATATTATACGTACTCGTCTGGTGTTCTCAGCAGAAAAGTAAAGTTGATGACTGGTAATAATCTTGATCTTGGAAATAAGTTTTTGGATTTTTATCATGCCAGCTCAATTGGAGGGCATTCAGGCATTCAAGCTACCTTATAAAGAATGAGACAAAACCTCTATTGGAAGAGAATGAAGCAAGATGTGTACACTTTTGTGAGGCACTATGAAATCTGAAAAAAATGCAAGGGTGAGACTGTGGCTAGTCTTGGCTTGATGCAACCCCTTCATATTCCTACCAGGGTATGGCAGGATATCTCAATGGATTTTATAGAGGGCCTACCAAGAGCGGCTGCAAGGATCTCATCTTTGTGATTGTGGATAGGCTAAGCAAAGTTGCATACTTTATGTCTCTTAAGCACCCTTTTACACCATTGGAGGCATCTCAATTGTTTATGGATGGAATTTTTAAACTCCATGGCATGCCCAGGTCAATTATTTCTATAGGGATACAGTATTTACAAGTAAGTTTTTGTAGGTACTCTTTAAACTACAAAAGGTATCTCTTTTGACTTCTACAGATTACCATCCCCAAACAAATGGGCAAACTGAAGTTGTCAATAGATGTTTGGAATGCTACCTCCAGTGCACGACCTTTGAAAGACTCAAAGCTTAGCCTCCTTGGCTTCCACTGGCAGAATGGTGATATAACACCTATTTCCACTCAGCACTGGAGTTGACACCTTATGACGTTGTCTATGGACAGAAACCCCCTCCTCTATTTCCTTACATGACTTTTCACTCCCACATTGATGCAGTTGATTGAAGTTTACGGTCTAGGGAAGATACCATACGAGTCCTCAAAGCAAATTTGTCTAAAGCTCAAGCTAGGATGAAGACTTTTATTGATGGTAAAAGGACTGACAGGAACTACTTTATTGGGGATTGGGTGTTTGAAAAATTACAACCTTACAGACAAAACTCTGTCAGAGATCATGGTTTTCAGAAACTCTCAACCAAATACTTTGGTCTTTTTCAAATGTGGCCAGATTTTTCAAGGTTGCTTACACATTAGATCTCCCTGCAACCTCAAAAATCCACTTCACTTCACATTTCCCGGTTGAAGAAGAAGTTAGGTTCCAACACTGCCTCTGTTACATTGTTTGTGGTGCAAACTGACTTGAGTCCTGTTTTGGGAGTTTCTAAGGAAATTCTTGATAGACGTTTAGCTCCCGAAAATGGTCAAGCCATTGCACAGGTACTCATCAAATGGATGAATGCATCTGATGAGGATAGCACCTGGGAGGATTTGGACTTTCTCATAGCCGAGTATCCTCACCTGGATCTTTGAGGACAAGGATGATTTGGGGGGGGGGGTGTATTTGATATGATCCATTTGTAATGATTTCCATAATTGACTAGTACTTCCATTTTCAGATTTAGGTTTGTAATTAGTTGTTAAAATCAATCAGTCATGTGAGTTGTACGTGGTCCCAGCAGCTATTAAGACTGTTAGGGTCTGTTAAGGTCGATTACTACTAGAGTTAGTTATAAATAACTCTTAGAACCCCTGTTTCACTCTTTTCCTTTTTTTTTCCTCATTAAATATTTGTAGTATTGAAGGGTTGTAATCATCAGAACATTGACTCAAGATCAATAAGTAAGTTTCTCTCTTTGTACTTTTTATAACAACTCAATTGAGTTCTGAATAAGTTGTTCAAGAGCAATTCTTCCTAATTTGTCCTTTAGGCTACTCCAAATCCTTTCTAAATTATAATATCATTTAAGTAGTGTATCATATCACGAGGAAAATCATACCTTTCCTCTATATATTATTCGCCTTTTCCTCAACCGACAATAAACAAAAGTATCCGAATACAAATACCCTTTAACTAGCATATGCTAAAAAGAATAAATAAATATTCTTCTCGTGGTTAACTTTATTTGTAACAACTTATATAAGATTAATAGCGTAAAAAAAATTATACTGTTAAATTCTTCAAAAATAAATGTACATAAAATTAGTACAACGTGGCTACATATGAACTCCTAAAACAAAAAGGAATGTAGTCCTATATATTTCATGAGGTTATATGTGAGTAAGATGTTCCTTTCGTACTTATATATATCATTAGATACCGAAGTGTCTATGCTAGCACGAGCCCAATATACGTTATTTTGTTAATTCATCAATAGTTGTTTATGATTAACTTGGCACACAAGTTAAGAAATTGTAAATGATAGGATAATGTTACCATATAATTGTTCTGAATATGATAAATTTAATTCTTTAAAATATATTGGATAATTAATTGTATTGAATATTAATGGTTAAATATGCAGAAATGGATAAATTATCTATTAATTTTTTAAATTGGCCAAGTATTATTTGACATGTATTTTTTTAGTATCGTAAATGAGTAAAAATAGATGGAGGGATTGTCCCCATTTATGGTGACATTTGGAATTAATTAAATTTTTAATATGTTTTTAAAAAATATTTAAATTATTAATTATTGTATTTTATATTATTTTTTTAAATTATATTAATATATGTTACTCTTTCTATCCCCGTTTTTATGAAGAAAATGAAAGTTTATCATATTTAATATGGAGAATATCCAACATTTAAAAAAATGTCGCTCAAATAATAGTCTCAAATTAAGAGAGATAATGTTAAATCAGTAAAAATTGATAAGTTTTTTTCTTTTGATTAACTTTGGACAGGGCCCATTTTATTAATAAAAAATAGTTGTACAAAACAGACTCAATTGAGCCCAAAAAGAAAAATCCAAAACCAAAAAATCCAAGATTTTGTGGTCAAGACTCGGTCTATTCTTAACCTTCTATAAATATGACCTAAAGTAGGGTTTTCAAAATGAGAACCATCCAGCAACATTCGCAAATGGCTCCGCTGGAAGCTCATTTCAGTGTCAGTTTTCTTTTGCTCCTACTTTGGGTTATTAATCTTATTGGAGATCGATTTAGTGACGAGCTCCTCTTGATCAGCTCACAAAGGTAACTCACTTGATAAGTAATTACTTTGTAAATAGTAGATTTATTTGAGATCAATACACCAAGAATTGTAAATAAACTTAAGTGATTTTCCTAATTTTTCGGTGACAATCTTTTTCATTTCTAAATTAAAATCACCAAAAAATAAAACACTCTTTCTTTGTAAAATCAAACAGTTCAACAGGTAAGTTATAATATAATAGCTCTTGTTAAATGAATAATGAGATGGTATGAATAAGGATGACGATTGATGATATAAGCAAGAGGATAAATTGATCCAAACATGTAAAAGTTTAACATGGAAGCTACAGTAAAATTCTTGGTTGGCCAATAATATTGTGTTATTATTGACAGCTTTACAAAAATATCCTTATTGGTCATGTTGTTAAAGGTAAGACAATTTTGGCAATCAATTAAAAGTTAATGATTATTTGATCATTTGAAATTCCCAAACAATCATTGAAGACAAATGTTTAAACAAGATATTGCATAAAAATTTAAGTAAAATGACCAGAGAATTCTCAACAATAAACTTATTACTTTAAGCACACATTTCGACCAGTTGTGTGTGCTTATTTCCTTTTATTATAGAGTATATAGAAATGACAACATAGATTATTCGTAAAGTGCATTAATTGTGGTTAAATAATAGCCTATATTGTATTATTGATGTTCTGATCAAATATTAATTATTATTTTTAAATGTGTTTTTCACGTTTTATTTCTTAGAACTTTTCTGACCAAATCTCAAGAAATAGTCTGGTTAAATATTAGTCCGACCAAATCTCAAGAAATAGTCTGGTTAAATATTAGTCTGACCAAATCTCAAGATATAATGTGGTCAAATAATAGTTTGTATTAATTATTCTTGAATTCTTGACCGAATATTAACTACTGTTTCTAGATGTGTTTTTTCACGTTTCACTTTTTTATATTTTTTTGACCAAATCGCAAGATATTGTGTGGTTTAAAGTTTATATTAATTATTCTTGTATTTTTAAAATCCTGAGCAAATACTAATTATTATTTTTAGATGTATTATGTTTCACTTATTTGATCTTTTCTATCTAAATCTCTAGGTATAATGTGGTCAAATAATAGCATATACTACTAATTATTCTTGTACTCTTGAAATTTTAACCAAATATAGAATATATATATATATATATATAGATAGATAGATAGAGAGAGAGAGAGAGAGAGAGAGAGTTTTCTCTGAAAATAAATCAGAATTAATCCTTCTTGTGTCTTGTTTCGCTTCAGAAAATTTTCTCACATGAAAAAAACTTTACACCTTCATTTTAACTAGGAAGTTTATTTTTTTTCCAGTTTTAATTGTACAGCTTTTTTTTTATTGTTTCTAAAAAATCTCCTATCACATCTTTGATAATATATTCATTGAATAAGAAATCGATTTCCATAATGCTTTCAATCTTAAGGAAAACAAATTGGTTCAAGAAAATCATCTTTTTTTTTGCAAGAAATTTTAATCGATTGTGAAAAAAGTTTCGAGGAAGAAAAACTATCAAAGAAAAGTATAAAATGATAATAGAAGAGTACCTCAGGGACTATAAGGAGAAAATCGATTTTCTATATGAGAGTAAATACGGAATTCTTTAATTCATCAATTCTCTAATATATCAAATCATTTTTCTCCCTATAGTACTTGAGACACTCTTTTGTTATCTTTTTATACTTCTATTCAATAGTTCTTTTTTCTTCCTCAAAACGTTTTTCACAATCCATTAGAATTCCTTGCAGAAAAGAAAAGTGTTTTTCTTGAACCAATTATTTTATCTTTAAGATTGAAAGTACTTCCGGAATTGATGTCTTCTTCATAAAATACATTATTAAAGATGAGATTGGGGAATTTTTTTGAAACATTAAAAAAATTGCGGAACAATTATAATTGTGAAAAAGATTGAACTTCTTAGTTGAAATGATGGTGGAAAGATTTTTTCATGTGAGAGGATTTTGTGAAGCGGAAAAAGACACAAGAAGGATTAATCTTGAATTATTTTCAGGGAAAAAGACACAAGAAGGATTAAACTTAGGAAGTGGAAGAAGAAGAAGAAAGTGTACTACACACCTTAAAATTTGGACAGAGAAGTTCAAAAAAGTGAAATGAAAAAAACTTTTTTAAAGTAATAATTAGTAAATTGGTCTAGATTTTAAGAATGCAAAATAATTAATGTAGGCTATTGTTTGACCACATTATACCTTGAAATTCGACAAATAAGTTCAGAAAAGTGAAAAGTGAAAAACACATCTAAAAATAATAATTAATATTTGGTCAAGATTTAAAAAATACAAAAATAATTAGTATATGCTATTATATTATCACACTATAGAATGAGATTTAGGCAGAAAAGTTCTCAAAAATGAAACGTATAAAATTACATCTAAAGACAACAGTTAGTTTTTGTTCAAAATTTCAAGAATACTAAAACAGTTAATACAGGTTATTGTTCAAAAATAATTTTAAGGTATGATTTTTGTCGTGATGAAGTAAAGAACGAGATTATCTTTTCAATTTTCATTAAGTCAAAGAGACGATCCTAATCATATCTTCGTAGCAAACATGCTTAGAAAAATTGACTTATCTAATTATTCAACAAATTTAATTAGTTGATAAGATTTAATTATTTTTGTTGCAATAAAGACACGTTTCTCTTTATATATTACATCAATCAGATAGCAAAGAAAGAATCACCATTTAAATTAGTTGGCAATGAAAAACAATATAATTTAAAAAATGAAGCAAGACATAAATGTATCATAAATTTATTTTTTCAATTATCTGACGAAAAAAAATATATGAAAATTAATTCCTCAACCCCACCTCAATTATATAGCCATGTTCTTCTATTGGTGCATTTATTTAGGGGCATTTGATATATGTAATTTTCATCAAATAATAGTTTGATGTAAGAGAAATAATGTACATATTGTGACAACTTTAGGTATAGAATTTAATAATTTACTTAAAGAATAATTATGGTTTTTGGTATTCGTGTGAACCCGGATGATAAAAAACTCTCATTATCGAAAGTTAGAAGCAATGCATTAATTACATGTATATTTTTTTTCAAGTCGAGCTGATCTATTTTTTTGTTCGTAGAGTTATTTACTCGATCAGATACGAATTCACAAGACCTCTTTATTATAAGTTTCACATAGATGTAGAGATGGCATTCCTAATGCATCATCAATCATTTTTTCATGCCAAGCATTTTTCATCTCTTAGTTCAATCTTCTAGTAAATTCTTATTTTTTCCCTCACAATAATTCAAAAAATTTACTATGGTCTCCTTGCTCTTGTAACAACTCCAACCCAATTTCACTGGCTCAACTGATACACATTCTGACGTTCCACGTCCAGATGAACTAGCCAAACTAGTAATATACTCAATCATACCATTTACAAGATTAGATGGGGGATTAACTTGACCCCCATAGACATATACGCGTCATACCTTTTTGCAATGTCAGAAAGGTGTCATGCTTATAATTCAAAACTTCTAAAATTGAAGGACATATGTGTATAACAAACTCATCGTTGTTGTCTACGGATGAGTTAACAATAATCAGACGAGTCAAATTCAGACTAGATAGTCAGAGGATGATATGTTTGATTCGCTTCTTGATCGGTCGAGTCAAATTCAGACTTTACGATCACTAATAATGTAAAGAATATTTTCAACGAATTTACTAGTACTCAGGATTAAACGCGTGACTTCATTATTTGACACAAAAAAAAATCAAAACGCTTACTTGTAAATGTACCGTTATTGGCTTCATTGACAATGGTTATGTCAAAACCTTTGGAGGCTTCATAATTTGCCCATAAAGGATACTACTCCAATAAAAATGACCATAACAATTCCAAGAATTATACTTGAATTTAAAGAGGTGAAATTGTGATCATTCTATGTTGTAGTTGTTTGTATGAAAGGTTGAAGGAGATGTTGGTTTTTTTCTTTTATATATATGGAATAATATGATGGTGTAGAAAGAAAAAGAAATTAGAAAATAGTAGAAGTGTATATGGGGATATCATTTATGTAGGTGTGTAATGACCCTTACGGTCATTTTTTTATATTTTAACACGTTTTCGATATGTAGAGTATTTTATAATTGCCCCAAGTTATTTATGACTTGTTGGGACTGATAATTCGATTCTCAAGCAGTTTGTTTGAGAATTTTAGTAATATCTGATAATATTGTGGATTATTTAATTTAAATTGACATTTAGTAGAAATATTATTTATTACCATTCATAAATATTTTTGAAATAGATAAAATTCTTTAAGTTATGCTATATTTATATTACTTTATAATAACTTTTATAGTCTATTAACATTTTAAGCAGAGATAGTAAATCTAAAAATATTAAAATATTATTATTATATAATAGAGACTTTATTAAAATTATCTATTAATTAAAATATATTTAAAATATTATAATAATTTTACTATAAACTTATGCAATACCGAATTCATACATAATGAGAGAAAAATTTGATAGAGATGGCACCACTACCCACGTGGAAATGGTGGGTGCTTACAACAACTATGGATGCTGCCACCAAGCTCTTGCTTAAATTGCCAACAACTAATTTATAATTAATGATTTAAAACTTTCCTTTTTAATTAACCAAGTTAATATCTCATAAATGTATTTTCTAGGTATATAAGTAATTTTCTATGGCTCTTAGCATTCATGGTATTTTCCATAGTACATAGAACAAGCAAATCCATACTTATATGCAGAGAAGAAATTTTGTGGAAAATAAAGTATTTTTGAGGATTTATTCGTTCATTGAGAGTAAATTAATTATCCACATCAAGTTATTCAAACTCGAATTCTAGTAGAATACTATTTGAAGGCTTTTTAGAGACATTTTAGCTTTTGCGTCCACGTAAGCTAGGCTTACCCTACCTTTAGATTGAGCTTATTTACTAAAATTGTAGACTATTATGCTAGTTCTAGATAACTACTTGTAGTTGCATACCATTATTCATACATAGCATGACTTATTTATCCAGATTAGTACCCCGATTTAGTAGATTTTGATATTTTTTCTTTCAATATAATAGCATATATCACTTTAGGATGTGGAATTAAACAGCAAATCTTGAATCTGCCCCTTTAAAATTAAGACATGCATACAATAATTAAATGTATTTTAGCTTCTGTTCAGGTTTAGTATATTCTTTATTTCTATCATTGATTGTGAACTTTTGTACCACGTTTCACATTGTTATGGTATGATATGAATTTTAATATTACAGTAGGGTGTGGTTACTATCTGTTTCGGTTCGAGTCCGACATCTGATTATGGTTGTGGTTCCTTTGAGTTTCAGTTCAAGTCCGACATCTGATTATGAGTTCTGGTGTATATTATATATGTGGCCTATAGTTATTATTCACTATGTCCGATTTGAATTCGGCCCGTGTCCTCTTGTTATTATCCATAACTACCGGTTCGAGTCCGGTATCTGACCTCTCGTTACTACCCATTGATGCCGGTTCAAGTACGGTGCACATCTGGATGACTATTATAATTTCTTGAAATTGACTCAGTTATAGATTATTAACATTTATTTTCTTTAATTGCTACTTATGTGTCCCACCGGCTTATGGGGGTATGGTTGGATTAATTGTCTTCTTCAGTGTGCTTAGCGGGCTTATGGTGGCCCAGTTAGGTTATATTTGTGTGCCTAGCAGGCTTATGGAGACTAAGAGAGCTCCTGATTTCCCTCCACAGTAGCAGGTGGACCAGGGGGCAGCCCAACCGATTTTATATCCTCCTCGTTCCTCTCAGAGGTATTGGTATAGTTATTGGGGTTAGTTGGTGGTCCATCGATCAAGGGTGCACAACCTGCGGCATCGACACCTAGGGTAATGGTTCCGCCAACACCTGTAGTCCCTAAACTGGCAATAGCCCAGCCAGTTATGTGTTTAGAGGAGAAAAAAATGTTGGGCTAATTTTTTAGATTGACTCCACTCAGATTTGTTGGGATGCCAGGAGAGAATGCTAATGAGTTCCTATCCAGTTGCGAGGAGCAGTAGCGGAATTTGGGATTGGTTGAGGCACAGAGAGTAGATTTTATTTCTTATTAGTTTGACATAACAACAAGGAGATGGTGGAGAGGTTATCTTGACTCAAGGCTAGCTGGATCTCCATTAATGACTTGGGATCAGTTCTCCTAGATTTTCTTAGGAAAGTACATTCCTCGCAGCATGCGCTAGCGTCTTTGGGATGAGTTTATAGCATTGAGATAGTATTCTATATCTATGGCTGAATATGAGGCGAGATTCCATGCATTAGCTAGACACGACACTATGATTCTGCCTACAGAGTATGAGCGGATTTGATGCTTCGTCAGGGGATTGAGATTATCACTTTGTAGGGATACACAAAGTTTTGAGACTTTAGGGAAGACTTTTTCTGAGATAGTTGAGCATGTTTATTCTAGAGAGAAGATGGATCGTGATGCCCAAAGGAGAAGTGATAAGAGACAACATTACCAGGACAACTACAACGATTCACAGTACACCGGAGGATTTCATGGTAGGTACACCCAACATCATCCTTCTCAGAATCAGGGATAGCCTAGACAGCTAGTCCAGGCATCGCTTTAGATATCAGATAGTGTTCAGCCCAGTTTTAGCAGTTCTAGTGGTCAGAGCAACAGCCAGCTGCAGAGGAGTGTTCAGTTAGGATCGTCGAGTTGGGGTTATCATTTCGGATCCGCTGGACCTTCTAAACAAAGTTATCATTTGAGGCTGAGGCTTCAGATGTTGGGATCACAGGTATAATTTTTGCATGCCATTAGCCAGCTTCTGCTTTGATTGATCTCGATTTCACATTTTCATATATTTTTGTTTATTTTTCATCGCGGTTGGGTTCATATTCAGAGTCTTTATCTGTGCCATTGCATATAGCTATCCCTTTGAGTGATTTTTTAGTAGTTGATCGGGTATATAGATCGTGTTTGGTGATTGTTCGGGAGTTTGATACTCAAGTTTATCTGTGCCATTGCATATAGCTATCCCCATTGTTCATCGAGAGTAAATTAATTATTCACATCAAGTTATTTAAGTTCGGGTTCTAGTAGAATATTATTTGAAGGCTTTGCAGAGACATTTTAGCTTTGATGTCTAGATAAGCTAGGTTTACTCTACCTTTAGATTGAGCTTATTTACTGAAATTATGGACTATTATACTAGTTCTAGATAATTACTTGTAGTTGCGTACCATTATACATATATAGCATGCCTTATTTATCCGGATTAGTACCCCGTTTTAGTAGATTTTGGTATTTTGTCTTTCAATATAATATAACATCTATCACTTTAGGATATGAAATTAAATAGCAAATCTTGAATCTGTCCCTTTAAAATTAAGACATGCGTATGGTAATTAGACATATTTTAGCTTCTGTTCAGGTTCAGTATATACTTTATTTCTATCATTGATTGTGAACTTTTTTACCATGTTGACATTGTTATGGTATGGTATGAATTTTAATATTACAGTGGGGTATGGTTACTTTGAGTTCTGGTTTGAGTCCAACATCTAATTATGGTTGTGGTTCCTTTGAATTCTGGTTTGATTTCGGCATCTGATTATGAGTTCTAGTATATATTATATATGTGTCCTATCGTTATTACCCACGATGTCCGATTCGAATTCGGTACATGTCCTCTTGTTGTTATCTATCACTACCGGTTCGAGTCAGGTATTTGGCCTCTCATTACTACCCAATGGTGCCGGTTCAAGTCCGGTGCATATCTGGATGACTATTATAATTTCTTGGGATTGTCTCAGTTACAGATTACTTACGTTTATTTTCTTTAATTGCTACTTATGTGTCCCACCAGCTTATGGAGGCACAGTTGGATTAATTATCTTCTTCAGTGTGCCTAGCGGGCTTATGGGGGCCCAGTTAGGTTATGTTTGATTTTCCTGTTATTGCTGCATTATTTATTTTCTGTATCTATTACATTTATTCCTTTATCGCATTAACGTAGCTTGGTAGTTGTTTTCCTTTCTGTCCCTGTTTACTATTAACGTAGATTACACCCTCGCATTGTAGTTATACCTTTTCTGTATTGAGCTCAATCGGCCGATGGTGCCTACTGAGTACCTGTTTCTTTGGTACTCATACTACACTTCTAGATCTTTTTTCTGATGCAAATCTGAGTAGTAGAAGCCGACATTGACGTGACTTCTACCTTCCAGTGTTGATTTGGAGTAGGGTGAGCTTAGTGTCGTCTGAGGCTGATCCTCTTCTATCTACTTCAGTTTAGTCTTTTGTACTCGAGATTGCTTGTATATATAGTGTATATTCTGAATTCTGTCTAGTACTCCAATATCTTTTAGTAGTGGCTCTAGTACCGACCTTACCAGGTCTTAGGAGGAATTTATTTGTGTATCTGGTTATTTTCCTTCCCTCATTTTAGTATATGATATATGTTTACTTTCTGTTTGTCACTTATTATTACTATTCTATCATTATACATGATCTTTTTTGATTTCTGCCTATCAGCCTATTACTTATTGTTCTGGATTATGGTTTGACTTGCCTACTGGAGGATAAGGTAGGTGCCATTACGACTTAAAAAAATCAAATCGTGAAAAAGTAATATATATATATATATATATATATATATACACACACACACACACATATATAGGTTACCTTATCCCCCAGTAGGCTATATATATATATACACACATATATAGGCTATATATATACACATATATAGGTTAGAATGAGTAGCTATACTAATAGATAAAGGGTCCCTTTTATGGACTTCCTTTTCAAAATTTTCTACTTCTAAATAGTCTCTTTACCTTTTTATAAAAATAAGATTGTATATACATCGCTTTTTTCAGATCTCATTTGTAAAATTTTATATAATATGTTATTTTTGTTTAACTTTAACTTTTCATACACTTCGACTTGGTGCACCAAAATAAAAATAAGAAAATTGTACAACTATTTTTTCATGTAAAAATAAACAAAAATAATCATTTAAATAAGTGGAATATATATATATATATATATACATACGCACACACACAATTCCCTCTTTCACTTTCTTGTCTCTTCCACCTTCCTTTTTTCATTAATGATATCTCAATCTCAAATAAGATGAGTTCGACTATATGTATCCCTACTTTTTTATAATTTAAATTCGACTCATGATGTCATAACATGTGATTTGGTGGACACGTTCCAATGATGCATGTATCGTGAGAATTCATTATTAAATTGACAAGTTTTATGTCGATTGTCTTTCTATAACAATTCTCTTGTTTTATTTGAGTTTGAGACCGACAATATGAGCTAGCTTACACAGAGAGAGTTGTAGGAGATAACAAGTATGGTTAAATTATTGAGGTGTGCAAATCGGAAGATTTAGGTTTAGAGAAGGAGATCAACTGAATCTCCTTCATCGAGTAATTATACCGTGAAAATAAGTTGAAACACTTGCGTAATCTTCGCGATACTATAATTTTTTAATAAATGTGTTTGAATGGGCTGAGGGTCTATTGCAAACAACCTTCTATCTTCACAAGGTAGGGGTAAGGCTGTGTATACACCACCCTTCTTATTTACGTTTGAATTGCTGACATATAGGTCAATTGACTAAACCGGCTTTGATCATTATATCTTAAAAAAAATAGCTAAGTGCATTAAAGCTCTCGCTATGTGCAGAGTTCGGGAAGGGTCCCACCACAAGGGTGTATTGTGCGCAACATTACCTTGCATTTCTGCTAGGTGCTGTATCTAAGGATTGAATCTGCGACCTCATGGTAACATGGCAACAACTTTACCAGTTACTCTGAGGCTACTTGTTTGATCATTAAATCTCTTTTGGTAAATTTATCTTTATTGTCTTATTTATCATCGTCCAAGATTGACTTTGTTAGCTTTCGTTTGATACGTGATAATTTCAATCCTAATGTTAATTACACGAACATAATCGTTATCTTCATACGGTATGTTGGTCGGATTCTTCAAAAATATTAAGGGTGCTTGGCGGCTCTTCCAAAAATAATACATATGTAAAGTATCCGATACAAAGAAAGTAATATTTGTAAGGAACCTGAATAATATATCTTAAAGGTGGGTAAAGTTGATTGGAATTTTTAATGCTCATTATTCTTAGTGCACCAAAAAATGTTCCATCAAAAGGATATAACAACACCTATAACAACAATACCAACATCAAATCCTATCGTTAGACATTCACTGACCCGACTAATTCAGAAACTACACCAACAATAACAAATTCTCCGATATCTTTCGGATCAAGCTATGTATAGCTAGCTGAACTGCTTCACAAACTGCCTTGCAGGTTAGTCGTGGATCTAGACTAGACGCGACTATCCCACACTCCATATATACATATAAAAAATAGGCATAATACATAAACATGCCCTTTAACTTGACAGCCAATCACATCTAGTACCTCCAACTTTGAATGTGGGCTAGTAGACACTTAAACTTGCATAAAGTTGAACAACTAGACACACACATCTTATATGTGGCATAATACACGTAGGACGCCATTTAGGAAGTGAATTGCCACGTAGGAATGCTATATAGGACACATATGTCTACTTGTTCAACTTCATACAGTTTAAGTGCATTTTTATGTGCAACCAAAATTGCAAGGTATATATGTTAGCGGAGGTCAAGTTAAAGAGCATGTTTATGCATGTATTATGCCTTTATTTAAACTTGACCTTATTTGGATTCTTTAAAAGTATTCCAGTATTCATGTTAGATCTTTGGAAAATACATTATTTTCAAGAATACGACGCACATTAAATTTGTAATCATTTTTAAGGAGTCTGAGAAACATAGAATAATGGGACTAATGTTGAAAATTGCAGTACAAGTGCATCTATTTTGAATATAACAAATGCAAGAGGATCTTAACATACCTTGTGATAATGCTAGTCAAGGTAGAAACTCTGATCGATCTAAAAGTTTAAGTTAGAAAAAATATATTTTTATGTATTTAATTATATCTTACATATGTCTCTTCACTCGGGTCAAATCGGTGTGCTATAGCCCACGATTTTTTGGGGTGGGTCTGGGGGCTGAGTGTGATTTTGAACGAAAATTGACCGGACTTCCCCAGGCAGGCTGGGGAGCGGCCTAGTATGGGTGATTGGGGTGGGAGGGGAGGTTTGGGTGGTCAAACGGGCGAAACAGCTCAAACGGGCCATTTTCGAGCCAAATCAATGTGTTATAGCCCACGGTATTCGAGGTGGACCTGGTGGTCGGGCGTGCTTTTGTCAAAAAATAGATCGGGCTGCCCTAGGTAGGATAGGGAGATGCCTAGTGTGGTCCATTGGGGTAGGAGGGACAGTTTGAGTGGTTAAACGGGCGAAACAGCGCGAACAGGCCAATTTTTGCCCAAATTCGTGTGCTATCCCATAGTGTTTTAGGTGGTTCGGGTGGCCAGGTGTGATTTTGGTAAAAAATTGACCGGGCTGCTCCGGGAAGATGGGAATGGCCTAGTGTGGGACATTGGGGAGGGAGGGGCGGTTTGAGTGGTCAAACGGAAGAAACAACGCAAATGGGCCGTTTTCGGCCAAAATTAGTGTGCTATAGCCCATGATTTTTAGGATGGGCCCGGGGGCCGGGCGTGATTTTGGCCAAAAATTGACCGGGCTTCCTCAGGCAGGCTGGGGAGTGGCCTAGTATGGGCCATTGGGCTGGATGGGGTAGTTTGGGTGGTCAAACGAGCAAAATGATGCGAACGGGCCATTTTCAGCCAAATCGATGTGTTATAGCCCACGTTTTTTGGGGTTGGCCCAGGGATCGAGCATAATTTGGGCCAAAAATTGACTAAGCTTCCCCAGGCAGGCTATGAAGTGGTCTAGTGTGGCCCATTTAGGTGGGCAGGGCAGTTTGGGTGGTCAAACAGATGAAATAGAGCTAACAGGCCATTTTCAAGCCAAATCAGTGCACAATAGCCGACGATTTTTATGGTGGGCTCGGGGGGAATGGCATGATTTTGGCCTAAAATTGACCAGGCTGCCACAGGTAAGCTTGGGAGTGGCCTAGTGCGGGCTATTGGGGTGGGCGAGATGGTTTGGGTGGTCAAACGGGCAAAACGACGCGCACGGGCCATTTTTGGGCCAAATCGGTGTGCTATAGCCTACAATTTTCGGGGTGGACTTGGGGTCCAGGCGTGATTTTGGAAGAAAATTGACCAAGCTGCCCCAGGAAGGCTGGGAGCGACCTAGTCTGGGACATTAGGGTGGGCGAGGAATTTTGGGTGGTCGAACGAGCGAAACGACGCAAATGGGCCATTTTCAAGAAAAATCATTGTGCTATTGCCTACGGTTTTTGAGGTGGGCCCGGGTGTCGATCTTGATTTTGACCAAAAATTAATCGGGCTGCACCAGGCAGGCTGGGAAGCGGCCTAGTGTGGGCCATTGGGATGGGATGGGCGGATTGGGTGGTCAAAAGGTCAAAATGGCTTGAACGTGCCCTTTTCTAGCCAAATAAGTATGCTATAGCCTATGATTTTTGGGGTGGGCACGAGGGTCGGGCGTGATTTTATTCAAAAATTGACTGGTCTGACCTAGGAAGGCTATGGAGTGACCTAGTGTAGGCCATTGGGGTGTGCAAGGTTTGGGTGGTCAAACGTGTGAAACTACGCAAACGGACTATCTTTGGGCCAAATCGGTGTGCTATAGCCCACGATTTTTAGGGTGGGCTTGGGGGCCAGGCATCATTTGACCAAAAATCGATTGGGCTACCCCAGGCAGGCTGGGGAGAAGCTTAGTATAGGACATTGGGGTGGGAGAGGCGATTTGGGTGGTCAAACAGGCAAAAGAACATGAATGGGCATTTTAGCGCCAAATCGATGTTCCAGTTTCGGACGTGATTTTGGTAAAAAATCAACCGGACTGTCCCAAGCAGGCTGGGGTGTGGCCTTGAGTGGTCCATTAGGGTGGGTGAGGCGGTTTGAGTCGTCAAACGGGCAAAACGACGTGAACAGACCATTTTTAGGTTAAATCGAGTTGCTGTAGCCCATGGTTGTGGGGGTGAGCTCGGGGTCCAAATGTGATTTTGGCCATAAATTGACCGGGTTGCCCCAGGAAAGCTGGGGAACATTTTAGTGTGGATCATTAGGGTGGTCGGGGCGATTTTGATGGTCAAACAGGCAAAAAAGCACGAACGGGCCATTTTTGGGCTAAATCGGTGTGCTATAGCCTATAGTTTTCAAGTGGGCCTGGGGGCCAGGCGTGATATTTGTAGAAAATTAATTGGGATGCCTTAGGAAGGCTGGGGAGTAGCCTAGTGTGGGTTATTAGGGTAGGCGGGGCAGTAAGGGTGGTCAAACGCACGAAATGGCGCAAACATGCCATTTTTGGGCAAAATCGATGTGCTATATCCCACAAAATTTGGGGAGGGCCCGGAGGCCGGGCGTGATTTTGGCCAAAAATCTATCGAGCTTCCCTAGGCAGGCTGGGGAGCGGCCTAGTATGGGCCATTTAGGTGGACGGGGCGGTTTGAGTGGTCAAACAGGCGAAATAGCGCGAACGGGCCATTTTTGGGGAAAATTGGTGGGCTATAACCCATGGTTTTCAAGGTGGGCCCAGATGTCGACCAAGATTTTGATCGAAAATTAACCGGGCTTCCCCAGGAAGACTAGGGAGCAGCCTAGTATAGGCTATTATGGTGGGAGGGGAGGTTAAGGTGGTCAAACAGGCAAACGAGCCATTTTTGAGCTAAATCGGTGTGCTATCACCCATAATTTTTGGGGTCTACTTGGGTGTCTAACGTGATTTTGGCAGAAAATAGATTGGGATTCCCCATGCAGAATGGGGAGCGTCCTAGTATGGGCCAATGGGGTGGGTGGAACGATCTATGTGGTCAAAGGAGCGAAACAACGCTGAATTGGTGTGCTATAGATCACGATTTTCATGGTGGGCCCAGGCGTCGGGTGTGATTTTGGCTAAAAATCGATCGGTCTGCCCCAGGCAGGCTGGAGAGTGGACTTGTTTGGGCCATTGGGATAGGCGGTGAGGTTTGGATGGTCAAATTGGCGAAATGGCATGAACGAGCCATTTTTGGGCTAAATCGGTGTTCTATAGCCCAATGTTTTCGAGGTGGGCCCGAGGGCCGAGCGTGATTTTAGCTGAAAATAAATCAGGCTGGCTGAGGAGCGACCTTAAGTGGGCTATTGGGGTAGGCGGGGAAGTTTGGGTGGTCAAATGGGCGAAACGGTGCAAATGGGTTATTTTCGATCCAAATCGGTGTGCTAAAGCCCACGATTTTTAGGGTAAGCTTGGGGTCGGGCATGATTTTTGCCAAAAATTGATCGATCTACCTCAGGCAGGCTGGGGGCGGCCTAATGTGGGACATTGGAGTGGGTGGGGCGGTTTGGGTGGTCAAAAGGGAGAAATAGCGTGAACGAGCCATTTTTGGGCCAAACGATGTGCTATAGCCTACGATTTATGGGATGGGCTCGGGGGACGAGCGTGATTTTAGTCAAAAATTAACCGGGATGCCCCAGGCAGGATGGAGTGTTGCCTAGTATGGGCCATTGGGGTGGGCGGTGCATTTTAAGTGGTCAATAGGGCGAAACGGCGCGAACGGGCTATTTTCGGGCCAAATTGGCGTGCTATAACCTAGTACACTTCAGAGTTTGAGGGGTTTCCTTGGACTAGCCATCTAATACTGTAGGTTTATCAAGAATTATGGAGTAATTGACCTACCCTTGCATGATCTATTAAAAAGGAAAGCTTTGCTTGGAGTTCCACTGCCACCACCACTTTTGAAACACTAAAGATAGCCATCACTTCAGTCCCTGTGTTAGCTCTTCCCAATTTTCAAAGTAATTTGTGAAAAAAAACAGATGCATCTAGAGGAGGTATTGGAGCAATACTGGCTCAAGATAATCGGCCTATTGCATTTTTCGGCCAAGTATTGTGTGGCAAAAACAAAGCACTGTCTGTTTATCAGAGGGAGTTGTTGCCATTAGTAAATGTTGTTTAGAAGTGGAGACTTATCTCCTTGGTAGAAATTTTGTAGTGAAAACTCACCATACAACTTGAAGTTCTTGATGGAACAAAGAATTACTACCCCTTGTCAACAAAACTGGTTGGTCAAGTTGCTTGGTTATGATTATACCATTGTTTACAAGAAGGGAAATGAGAATATTGTGGTTGATGCATTATTTAGGAGGGAATAAATGATCCAACTCTGCAGCATCTCAGGCTTTCACTTTGTTTTATTGGATCAAATTAAGCACTGATGAACTCAAGACCCCTATCTACATAAACTGATTCTGACTATCCAGACTACAGGAACTCCTAAACCATATTATACGTACTCGTCTGGTGTTCTCAGCAGAAAAGGAAAGTTGATGATTGGTAATGATATTAATCTTGGAAATAAGTTTTTGGATTTTTATCATGCCAGCTCAATTGGAGGGCATTCAGGAATTCAAGATACCTTATAAAGAATGAGACAAGACCTCTACCGAAAGAGAATAAAGCAAGATGTGTACACTTTTGTGAGGCACTGTGAAATTTTTCAAAAATGCAAAGGTGAGATTGTGGCTAGTCTTAGCTTGATGCAATTCCTTCCTATTCCTACCGGGGTATGGCTGGATATCTCAATGGATTTTATAGAGGGCCTACCAAGAGCTGCTGGCAAGAATGTCATCTTTGTGATTGTGGATAGGCTAAGCAAAGTTGCTCACTATGTGTCTCTTAAGCACCCTTATACAACATTGGAGGTAGCTCAATTGTTTATGGATGAAGTTTTTAAACTCCATGACATGCCCAGGTTAATTTTTTCTGATAGGGATACAGTATTTACAAGCAAGTTTTGGCAGGAACTTTTTAAACTACAAAAGGTATCTCTTTTGACTTCCACAACTTACCATCCCTAAACAGATGGACAAACTAAAGTTGTCAATACATGTTTGGAATACTACCTATAGTGCACGACCTTTGAAAGACCCAAAAGCTTAGCCTCATTGGATTCCATTGGCTGAATGGTAGTATAACACCTCTTTCGACTCAGCACTAAAGCTGACACCTTATGACGTGGTCTATGGACAAAAACCCCTCCTCTATTTCCTTACATGACTTTTGACTCCCACATTGATGTAGTTGATAGAAGTTTGCGGTCTAGGGAAGCTACCATACGAGTCCTCAAAACAAATTTGTCTAAAGTCCAAGCTAGGATGAAGACTATTGTTGATGGTAAAAGGACTGGCAGGAACTACTCCGTCGGGGATTGGGTGTTTGTAAAAGTACAACCTTACAGACAAAACTCTCTTAGAGATCATGGTTTTCAAAAAATCTCAGCCAAATACTTTGGTCTTTTTCAAATGTGGCCAGATTTTTCAAGGTTTCTTACACACTAGATCTCCCTGCAACCTCAAAAATCCACTCCACTTCATATTTCCCAGTTGAAGAAGAAGTTAGGTTCCAACACTGCCTCTGTTACATTGCCTGTGGTGCAAACTGACTCGAGTCCTGTTTTGGGAGTTTTTGAGGCAATTCTTGATAGACGTTTAGCTCCCAAAAATGGTCAATACATTGCACAGGTTCTCATCAAATGGATGAATGCAGTTGATGAGGATAGCACCTGGGAGGATTTGGACTTTGTCAGAGCCGAGTATCCCCACCTGGATCTTTGAGGACAAGGATGATTTGGGTGGGGGGTGTATTTGATATGATCCATTTGTAATGTTTTTCCATAATTGTGTAGTACTTCCATTTTCAGATTTAGGTTTATAATTAGTTGTTAAAATCATTAGTAATGTGAGCTGAACGTGGTCCCAGCAACTGTTAAGACTGTTAGGGTTACTACTAAAGTTAGTTATAACTAACTCTTGGAACCCCTGTTTCACTCTTTTCCTATTTTTTCCTCATTAAATATTTGTAGTATTGAAGGGTTATAATCATTAGAACATTGACTCAAGATCAATAAGAAAGTTTCTCTCTTTTCACTTTTCATAACAACTCAATTGAGTTCTGGATAAGTTGTTCAAGAGCAATTCTTCCTAATTTTCTCTTTAGGCTACTCCAAATCCTTTCTAAATCGTAATATCATTTAAGTAGTGTATCACATCACGAGGAAAATCATACCTTTCCTCTATATATTATTCGCCTTTTCCTCAACCGACAATAAATAAAAGTATCCGAGTACAAATACCTTTTAACTAGCATATGCTAAAAAGAACAAATAAATATTCTTCTCGTGGTACATAAAATTAGTACAACGTGGCTACATATGAACTCCTAAACCAAAAAGGAATGTAGTCCTATATATTTCATGAGGTTATCTGTGAGTAAGATGTTCCTTTCTTACTTATATATATCATTAGATACCGAAGTGTCTATGCTAGTACGAGTCCAATATACGTTATTTCTTTCATTCATCAATAGTTTTTTACGATTAACTTGGCACATAGATTAAGAAATTGTAAATGATAGGATAATGTTAACATATTATTGTTCTGACTATGATAAATTAAATTCTTTAAAATATATTGGATAATTAATTGTATTGAATATTAATGGTTAAATATGCAGAAATGGATAAATTATCTATTGATTTTTAAAATTGGCCAAGTATTATGAGACATGTATTTTTTTTAGTATAGTAAATAAGTAAAAATAGACAGAGAGATTGTCCCCATTTATGGTGACATTTGGAATTAATTAAATTTTCAATATGTTTTTAAAAAATATTTAAATTATTAATTATTGTCGTTTATAATTTTTTTTAAAATTATATTAGTATATGTTACTCTTTTTATCCCCGTTTTTATGACTAAAATGAAAGTTTATCATATTTAATGTGGATATATATCTAGCATTAAAAAAAATATCGCTCAAATAATAGTCTCAAATTAAGAGAGATAATGTTAAATCAGTCAAAATTGATAAAAATATTTTTTTGATTAACTTTGGATAGGGCCCATTATATTAATAAAAAAAGAAGTACAAAACAGAATCAATTGAGCCTAAAAAGCAAAATTCAAAAAAAAAATTCAAGATTTTTTGGGTCAAGACTCGGTCTATTCTTAACCCTCTATAAATATGACCTAAAGTAGGGTTTTCAAAATGAGAACCATCCAGCAACATAAATGGCGCCGCTGCAATCTCATTTCAGTGTCAATTTTCTTTTGCTCCAACTTTGGGTTATTAATCTTATTGGAGATCGATTTAGTGACGAGCTCCTCTTGATCAGCTCACAAAGGTAACTCAATTGATAAGTAATTACTTTTTAAATAGTAGATTTATCTGAGATCAATACACCGAGAATTGTAAATAAACTTAAATGGTTTTCCTTATTTTTCGGCGACAATCTTTTTGATTTCTAAATTAAAATCACCAAAAAATAAAACACTTTTTCTTTATAAAATCAAATAGTTGAACAGGTAAGTTATAATATAATAACTCTTGTTAAATCAATAATGAGATGGTATGAATAAGGATGACGATTGATGATATAAGCAAGAGGGTAAATTGATCCAAATATGTAAAAGTTTGACATGGAAGCTACAGTAAAATTCTTGGTTGGCCAATAATATTGTGTTATTATTGACAGCTTTACAAAAAATATCCTTACTGGACCATGTTATTAAAGGTAAGACAATTTTGACAATCAATTAAAGATCATTTGAAATTTCCAAACAATCATTGAAGCCAAATGTTTAAAAAAGATATTGCATAAAAATGTAAGTAAAATGACCAGAAAATTCTCAACAATAAACTTATCACTCTAAGCACACATGTCGACCAGTTGTGTGTGCTTATTCCCTTTTATTATAGAATATATAGAAATGACAACATAGATTATTCGTAAAGTGCATTAATTGTGGTTAAATAATAGCCTATATTGTATTATTGATGTTCTGATCAAATATTAATTATTATTTTTAAATGTGTTTTTCGCATTTTATTTCTTAAAACTTTTCTGACCAAATCTCAAGAGATAGTCTGATTAAATAATAGTCTGACCAAATCTCAAGATATAGTGTGGTCAAATAATAGTCTGTATTAATTATTCTTGAAGTCTTCATCGAATATTAACTACTGTTTCTAAATGTGTTTTTTCAAGTCACCTTTTTAAACTTTTCTGACCAAATTTCAAGATATTGTGTGGTTTAAAGTTTATATTAATTATTCTTGTATTTTTAAAATCCTGAGCAAATACTAATTATTATTTTTAGATGTGTTATGTTTCACTTATTTGATATTTTCTTTCTAAATCTCAAGGTATAGTGTGGTCAAATAATAACATATATTACTAATTATTTTTGTATTCTTGAAATTTTAACCAAATATAGCATATATATATATATATATATATATATATATATATATATATATATATATATATATATATATAGAGAGAGAGAGAGAGAGAGAGAGTTTTCTCTGAAAATAAATCAGAATTAACCCTCCTTGTGTCTTGTTTTGCTTCACAAAATTCTCTCACATGAAAAAAACTTCACACCATCATTTTAACTAGGATTTTTTTTCCAGTTTTAATTGCACTGCATTTTTTTATTGTTTCAAAAAAATCTCCTATCACATCTTTGATAATATATTCATTGAATAAGACATCGATTTCAGTAATGCTTTCAATGTTAAGGAAAAACAATTGGTTCAAGAAAAGCATCTTTTTTTTGTGCAAGAAATTTTGATCGATTGTGAAAAAAGTTTCGAGGAAGAAAAACTACCAAAGAAAAGTATAAAAAGATAATAGAAGAGTAACTCAAGAACTATAAGGAGAAAATTGATTTTCTATATGAGAGTAAATGTGGAATTCTTTAACTCATCAATTCTCTCATATAGCAAATCGTTTTTCTCCTTATAGTACTTGAGACACTCTTCTGTTTTCTTTTTATACTTCTATTCAATAGTTCTTTTTTCTTCCTCAAAACATTTTTCACAATTCATTAGAATTCCTTGCACAATAAAAAAGTGTTTTTCTTGAACCAATTATTTTACCTTTAAAATTAAAAGTACCTCCGGAATTGATGTCTTCTTCAGAGACAACATTATTAAAGATGCGATTGAGAAATTTTTTTGAAACATCAAAAAAATTGCGGAACAATTATAATTGTGAAAAAGATTGAACTTCTTAGTTGAAATGATGGTGAAAATCTTTTTTCATGTGAGATGATTTTGTGAAGCGAAAAAAGACACAAGAAGGATTAATGCTGAATTATTTTCAGGGAAAAATCTATATATAGAAACTTAGGAAGTGGAAGAAGAAAAAAGTGTACTACATACCTTAAAATTTGGACAGAGAAGTTCAAAAGAGTGAAATAAAAAAAACTTATTTAAAGTAATAATTAGTAAATTGGTCTAGATTTTAGGAATGCAAAAATAATTAGTGTAGGCTATTATTTGACCGCATTATACCTTGAAATTCGACAGATAAGTTCAGAAAAGTGAAAAGTGAAAAACACATCTGAAAATAATAATTAGTATTTGGTCAAGATTTCAAAAAATACAAGAATAATTAGTATATGCTATTATTTGATCACACTATACCATGAGATTTAGGCAAGGAAGTTCACAAAAATGAAACGTAAAAAAATACATCTAAAGACAACGATTAGTTTTTGTTCAAAATTTTAAGAATACTAAAACAATTTATATAGGTTATTTTTCAAAAATAATTTTAAGGTATAATTTTTTCCCTGATGAAGTAAAGAACGAGATTGTTTTTCCAATTTTCATTAAGCCAAAGAGACGATCCTAATCATATCTTAGGTAGAAAACATGCTTAAAAAAATTGATTTATCTAATTATTCAACAAATTTAATTAGTTGATACGATTTAATTATTTTTGTTACAATAAAGACACTTTTCTCTTCATATATTACATCAATCAGATAGCAAAGAAAGAATCACCATTTAAAATTGTTGGCAATGAAAAAAATATAATTTAAAAAATAAAGCAAGACGTAAATGAATCATAAATTTATTTATTCAATTATCTGGAAAAAAAATATATGAAAATTAATTCCTCAACCCCACTTCAATTATATAGCCATGTTCTTCTATTGGTGAATTTATTTAGGGACATTTGATATATGTAATTGTCATCAAATAATAACTTGATGTAAGAGAAAGAATGTACATATTGTGACAACTTTAGGTATAGAATTTAATAATTTACTTAAAGAATAATTATGCTTTTTGGATACTTGTATTCGTGTCAACCCGAATGATAAAAAAACTCTCATTATCGAAAGTTAGAAGTAATGCATTAATTATATGTATATTTTTTTTCAAGTTGAGTTGATCTATTTTTTTGTTCGTAGAGTTATTTACTCGACCAGATACGAATTTACAACACCTCTTTATTGTAAGTTTCACATAGATGCCAAGATGCCATTCCTAATGCATCATCAATTATTTTTTCATGCCAAGCATTTTTCATCTCTTGGTTCAATCTGCTAATAAATCCTTCTTTTTTCCCCTCACAATAATTCAAAAACTTTACTATGGTCATTGTATCCTTGCTCTTCTAACAACTCCAACCCAATTTCACTAACTCAACTGCTTCAGATTCTGACATTCCACGTCCAGATGAACTAGCCAAACTAGTAATATACTTAATCATACCATTTACAAGACTAGACGGGGCATTAACTTGACCATCCCATAGCCATATACGCGTCATACCTTTTTGCAATGTCAGAAACATGTCATGCTTATAATTCGGACCTTCCAAAATTAACGGACTTATGTGTTTAGCAAACTCATCGTTGTTGTCTACGGATGAGTTAACAATGATCGAACGAGTCAAATTCAGACTAGATAATCGGAGGATGACATGTTTGATTCACTTCTTGATCGAAAGAATCAAATTTAGACTTTATGATCACTGATAGCATAAAGAATATTTTCAACGAATTTACTAGTGCTCAGGATTAAACGCGTGACTTCATTATTTGACACAAAAAGAAGATCGAAACGCTTACTTGCAAATGTACCCATACTGACTTCATTGACCATGGTTATGTCAAAACCTTTGGAGGCTTCATAATTTGCCCATAAAGGATACTACTCCAATAAAAATGACCATAACAAGTCCAAGAATTATACTTTAATTTGAAGAGGTGAAATTGTGATGATTTTCCTAAGGGTATGTTGTAGTTGTTTGTATGAGAGGTTGAAGGAGGTGTTGGTTTTTTTCTTTTATATATATGGAATAATATGATGGTGTAGAAATAAAAAGAAATTAGAAAATAGTAGAAGTGTATATGGGAATATCATTTATGTAAGTGTGCAATGATCCTTACGATCATTTTTCTGTATTTTAACACGTTTTCAATATACATAGTTTTCTATAATTTTCCCAAGTTATTTATGACTTGTTGGGACTGATAATTCGGTTCCCAAGTATTTCGTTTGAAAATTTAGTAATATCTATTAATATTATGAATTATTTAATTTAAATTGGCATTTAGTAGAAATATAATTTTTTACCTTTTCAAAATATTTTTGTAATTGATAAAATTCTTTAAGTTATGCTATATTTATATTACTTTATAATAATTTTTATAGTCTATTAACATTTTAAGTGGAGATAGTAAATTTAGAAACGTTAAAATATTATTGTTATATAATAGAGACTTTACTAAAATTTTCTATTAATTATGATATATTTAAAATATTATAATTATTTTACTATAAATTTATGCAATACCCGAATTCATACATAATGAGAGAAAAATTTGATAGTAATGGCACCACTACCCACGTGGAAATGGTGGGTGCTTACAACAACTATGGACGCTGACACCAAGCTCTTGCTTAAATAACAACTATGGATGCTGGCACGAAGCTCTTGCTTAAATTGCCAACAACTAATTTATAATTAATGATTTAAAACTTTCGTTTTTAATTAGCCAAGGTAATGTCTCATAAATGTATTTTCTAGGTATATAAGTAATTTTCAATGGCTCTTAGCATTCATGGTATTTTCCATAGTACATAGGACAAGCAGATCCATACTTATATGCAGAGAAGAAGTTTTATGGAAAATAAATTATTTTTGAGGATTTATTCATTCATCGAGAGTAAATTAATTATCCACGTCAAGTTATTCAAGCTCGAGTTCTAGTAGAATACTATTTGAAGGATTTTTAGAGACATTTTAGATTTTTCTTCCAAGTAGGCTAGGTTTACCCTACCTTTAGATTGAGCTTATTTACTGAAATTGTGGACTATTATGCTAGTTCTAGATAATTACTTGTAGTTGCATATCGTTATACATATATAGCATACCTTATTTATCCGGATTAGTACCCTATTTTAGAAGGTTTTGATATTTTTTCTTTCAATATAATATAGCATATATCACTTTAGGATGTGGAATTAAATAGAAAATCTTGAATCTGTCCCTTTAAAATTAAGACATGCATACAGTAATTAGACGTATTTTAGCTTCTGTTCAGGTTCAGTATATACTTTATTTCTATCATTGATTGTGAACTTTTGTACCACGTTGACATTGTTATGGTATGGTATGAATTTTAATATAACAGTAGGGTATGGTTACTATGAGTTTCGGTTCGAGTCCGACATCTGATTATGGTTGTGGTTCCTTTGAGTTTTGGTTCGAGTCCGACATCTGATTATGAGTTCTGGTTTATATTATATATGTGGCCTATCGTTATTATCCACTATGTCCGGTTTGAATCCGGCACGTGTCCTCTTGTTATTATCCATCACTACCGGTTCGAGTCTGGTATCTGACCTCTCGTTACTACCCATTAGTGCCAGTTCAAGTCCGGTGCACATCTGGATGACTATTATAATTTCTTGGGATTGACTCAGTTATAGATTATTTACATTTATTTTCTTTAATTGCTACTTGTGTTTCCTACCGGCTTATGGAGGTACGGTTGGATTAATTATCTTCTTCAGTGTGCCTAGTGGGATTATGGGGGCTCAGTTAGGTTATGTTTGATTTCTCTGTTATTACTGCGTAATTTATTTTATGTATCGCTTATATTTATTCCTTTATCGCATTGGCGTAGCTTGGTAATTGTTTACCTTTTCGTCCCTGTTTACTGTTAACATAGATTAGACCTTCGCATTGTAGTTATACCTTTTCTGTATTGAGCTCAGTCGGCCGATGATGCCTATTGAGTACCTGTTGCTTTGGTACTCATACTACACTTCTGTATCTTTTCCCTGATACAGATCCAAGTAGTAGCACCCGACATTGACGTGATTTCTACCTTTTAGTGCTGATTCGCAGTAGGGTGAGCTTACTGTCGTCCGAGGCTGATCCTCTTCTTTCTACTCTAGTTTAATCTTTTGTACTCGAGACTGCTTGTATATATAATGTATATTTTAAATTCTGTCTAGTACTCCGGTATCTTTTAGTAGTGGCTCTAGTACCGACCTTACCAGGTCTTGGGAGGAATTTATTTATGTATTTGGTCCTTTTTCTTCCCTCGTTTTAGTATATGATATATGTTTACTTTCTGTTTGTTACTTATTATTACTATTGTTATCATTATACATGATCTTTTTTGATTTCTGCCTATTAGACCATTACTTATTATTTTAGCTTATGGCTTGGCTTGCCTACTGGGGGGTAAGGTAGGCACCATCACGACTTAAAAATTATTTTGGGTATCAGAGCCTAGGTTTTATCGGTACTGTTGGTACTAGTGCCAATGTTTAGTAGAGTCCTGCGGATCAGTACGGAGATGTCTTTGTATCCTATCTTCTGGAGGCTATGGATTATTTTTAGGGAACAATCTCATGTTTTTGATTCATTTTTCTGTGTTGGTATGAGTTGGTTGTAATTTTTATTGGTGCACTCTTTACACAGATGGCTAGGATGCGAGGTTTGAGAGCTGGGGGTCAGGACCTCGAGACCATTGGTAGAGTTCCAGTTTAGGGACGAGGTCGACCCAGAGGTCGGGGGAAGGATCGAATAGCAGCCCCAGTTCGAGATCAGGCCAGAGATTCATTACTTGATCCTCTTATAGCTCCGGAGACTGAGAGAGCTTTAGGTTTTATTCCACAGTAGCAGGTGGTCCAGGGGCAGCCAAGGCTCCAACCCATTTTATATCCTCCTCGTTCCTCCGAGAGGGGTTGGTACAGTTCAAGGTCTGTCGACCAAGGAAGCACAACCTGCGACATCGACACCTAGGGTAGAGGTTCCGCCAGCACCAGTAGTACCATAACCGGAAATAGCCCAGCCAGTTATGTCTTCAGAGGAGAAAAAGATGTTGGGCCAATTTTCGAGATTGACTCTACCCAGGTTTGCCGGGACGCCAGGAGAGGATGCTAATGATTTCCTATCCAGTTACGAGGAGCGGTTGCGGAATTTAGGATTGGTTGAGGTGCAGGGAGTGGATTTTATTACTTATCAGTTCGACACAACAGTGAGGAGGTGGTGGAGAGGTTATCTTGACTCCTGGCCAGCTGGATCTCCACTAGTGACTTGGGATCAGTTCTTCGAGGTTTTCTTAGGGAAGTACATGCCTCGCAGCATGCGCTAATGTCTTCGGGATGATTTTACAGCATTGAGACAGGGTTCTATGTCTATGGCTGAATATGAGATGAGATTCCATGAGTTATTTAGACACGACACTATGATTCTGCCTACAGAGTATGAGCGGATTTGATACTTCGTCAGGGAATTGAGACTATCACTTCGTAGAGATACACAAAGTTTGGTGACTTTAGGGAAGTTTTTTTCTAAGATAGTTGAACATGTTTATTCTATAGAAGAGATGGATCGTGAGTCCCAAAGGCGAAGCGATAAAAGACTATGTTACCAGGGCAACTACAATGATTCACAGTGCATCGAAGGATTTCATGGTAGGTACCCCCAACAACAGCCTTCTCAGCATCAGGGCTAGCCTAGTCAGCCAGTCCAGGCATTGCTTTAGATATCAGATAGGGGTCAGCCCAGTTTTAGCAGTTCTAGTGGTCAGAGCAACAGCCAGCCGCAGAGGGGTGTTCAGTCAAGATCGTCGAGTCGAGGTAATCATTTCGGATCCTCCAGACCTTCTAAACAAAGTCGGGTTCTAAGAGCATGTTATGACTGGGGGGTTGTTAGTCACTTTTCTCGTGCATGTCCTCAGCGTAGGATGATTGAGCCTTCAGTTTTGACTGTATAATCGATCAGGTCAGCGCCGCTGTTAGGTAGGGGTGATGTGCAGAGTCGTATGGATGGTCCCCAGGGTTGTAGAGGTGGTCGGATAGGCACCCAGTCTAATAGTGGACAGGGTCATTTTTATGCAGTACTAGGTAGATGTAAGGCTGAGGCTTCGGATGTTAGGATCACAAGTATGATTTTCGCATGCCATCAGCCAACTTCTGCTTTGATTGATCTCGATTCCATATTTTCATATATTTCTGCTTATTTTGCATCGCGGTTGGGTTCATGTTTGGAGTCTTTATCTGTGCCATTGCTTATAGCTATACCTTTGGGTGATTTTTTAGTAGTTGATCGGGTATATAGATCGTGTTTGGTGATCATTCGGGAGTTTGATACTCTGGTTGATCTCATTGTGTGGCAGGATTCTGTTAGTCGTGTGTCGATGGGGATTATTTTACATTTCGTCTAGGAGACTGATATCTATGGGTTATGAGTAATATTATCCTTATGTTCGGAATGTCAGTGTCGAGAGTCTATTGCGTGACACTGTCCCTGTAGTTCGTGAGTTTCTTGATGTGTTTCGATCGACCTACCTGGCATTCCTTCTGGGTTTGATATGCACACTTAGTATCCCTACATGTTTGAGGCCTTAGGAATGTCCTTAGGCTTTACTTTCGCCGAAGAAAGTCCTTTTAACAGTGGATGTTGTAATGACCCTCACGGTCATTTTTCTGTATTTTAACACGTTTTCGGTATGCAGAGTTTTATATAATTGCTCCAAGTTATTTATGTCTTGTTGGGACTGATAATTCGATTCCCAGGCAGTTCGTTTGAGAATTTTAGTAATATCTAATTATATTGTGAATTATTAAATTTAAATTGGCATTTAGTAGAAATATAATTTATTACCTTTACAAAATATTTTGAAATTGATAAAATTCTTTAAGTTATGCTATATTTATATTACTTTATAATATCTTTTATAATCTATTAACATTTTAAGCGGAGATAGTAAATCTAGAAATGTTAAAATATTATTGTTATATAATAGAGATTTTATAAGAAATAATTTTCTATTAATTATGATATATTCAAAATATTATAATTATTTTATCATGAACTTATGCAATACCCGAATTCTTACATAATGAAAGGAAAATTTGATAGCGGTGGCACCACTACCCACGTGGAAATGGTGGGTGCTTACAGCAACTATGGATGTTGCCACCAAGCTCTTGCTTAAGTTGCCAGCAACTAATTTAAAATTAATGATTTAAAACTTTCCTTTTTAATTAACCAAGGTAATGTCTCATAAATGTATTTTCTAGGTATATAAGTAATTTTCAATGGCTCTTAGCATTCTTGGATCCATACTTGTATGCAGAGAAGAAGTTTTGTGGAAAATAAATTATTTTTGAGGATTTATTCGTTCATCGAGAGTAAATTAATTATCCACATAAGTTATTTAAGTTTGAGTTCTAGTAGAATACTATTTGAAGGTTTTGCAGAGACATTTTAGCTTTGGCGTTCAGGTAGGTTAGGCTTGCCCTACCTTAGGATTGATTTTATTTACTGAAATTGTGGACTATTATGCTAGTTCTAGATAATTACATGTAGTTACATACCATTATACATATATAGAATGCTTTATTTATCCGGATTAGTACCCCATTTTAGTAGATTTTAGTATTTTGTCTTTCAATATAATATAGCATCTATCACTTTTGGATGTGGAATTAAATAGAAAACATTGAAACTGTCCCTTTAAAATTAAGACATGTATATGGTAATTAGACGTATTTTAGCTTTTGTTGAGGTTCAGTATATACTTTTTTTCTATCATTGATTGTGAACTTTTGTACCATGTTGACATTGTTATGGTATGGTATGAATTTTAATATTACAGTGGGGTATGGTTACTATGAGTTCTGATTCTAGTCCAACATCTAATTATGGTTTTCCTTTGAATTTTGATTCGATTTTGGCATCTGATTATGAGTTCTGGTATATATTATATATATGGCCTATCATTATTGCCCACTATGTCCGGTTCGAATTCGGCACGTGTCCTCTTGTTATTATCTATCACTACCGGTTCGAGTCAGGTATTTGGCCTCTCGTTACTATCCAATGGTGCCGGTTCAAGTACGGTGTACATCTGGATGACTATTATAATTTCTTGGGATTGGCTCAGTTACAGTTTAGCTATGTTTATTTTCTTTAATTGCTACTTGTGTGTTCCACCGGCTTATGGAGGTATGATTGGGTTAATTATCTTCTTCAGTGTGCGTAGCAGGCTTATGGGGGCCCAGTTAGGTTAAATTTGTGTGCCTAGCAGGCTTATGGGGGCCCAGTTAGGTTATGTTTGTGTTGTCAGTTATTATTGTGTTATTTATTTTCTGTATCGCTTACATTTATTCCTTTATCGCATTGACGTAGCTTGGTAGTTGTTTTCTTTTCTGTCCCTGTTTACTGCTAACTTAGATTAAGCCCTCACATTGTAGTTATACCTTTTCTGTATTAATCTCAGTCGGCCGATGATGCCTACCGAGTACCTGTTTCTTTGGTACTCATACTACACTTCTGCATCTTTTTTGTTATGCAAATTCGAGTAGTAGCAGTCGACATTGACGCGATTTCTACCTTCCAGTGCTTATTCGGAGTTAGGTGATCTTACTGTCATTCGAGGCTGATCCTCCTCTATCTACTCCAATTTAGTCTTTTGTACTCGAGACTGCTTGTATATATAGTGTATATTTTGAATTCTGTCTAGTACTCCGGTATCTTTTTGTAGTGGCTCTAGTACCGACCTTACCAGGTCTTGGAAGGGATTCATTTGTGTATTTGTTCATTTTCCTTCCCTCGTTTTAGTATATGATATATGTTTACTTTATGTTTGTTACTTATTATTACTATTGCTATCATTATACGTGATCTTTTCTGATTTCTGCCTATTAGCCTATTATTTATTATTTCGGGTTATGGCTTGGCTTGCCTACTGGGGGATAAGGTAGGCGCCATTACGACTTAAAAAAATTGGATCGTGACAAAGTGTATATGTATATATACACATATAGGCTAAAATGAGTGGCTATACTAATAGATAAAGGTCCCTTTTATGGACTTCCTTTTCAAAATTTTCTACTTCTAAATAGTCTCCTTACCTTTTATAAGAATAAGATTTTTCTACTTCTAAATAGTCTCTTTACCTTTTGTAAGAATAAGATTGTATATACATCGCTCTTTTCAGATCTCATTTATAAAATTATATAGAATATGTTATTTTTGTTTAACTTTAACTTTTCATACACTTCGACTTGGTGCACTAAAATAAAAATAAGAAAATTGTACAACTATTTTGTCATGTAAAAATAAACAAAAATAATCATTCAAATAAGTGGAATATATATACATAAGATATATAAGATGGATTAATCACTTTCTTGTCTCTTCCACCTCCCTTTTTTCACTAATGATATCTCAATCTCAAATAAGATGAGTTCGGCTATATGTATCCCGACTCATGATGTCATAACATGTGATTTGGTGGACACGTTCCAATGATGCATGTATCGTGAGAATTCATTATTAAATTGACAAGTTTTATGTCGATAGTATTTCTATAACAATTCCCCTATTTTATTTGAGTTTGAGACCGAAAATATGAGCTAGCTTACACAGAGAGAGTTGTAGGACATAACAAGTATGGTTAAATAATTGAGTTGTGCAGATCGACGGATTTAAGTTTAGAGAAGCGGATCAACTGAATCTCCTCCATCGAGTAATTATACCGTGAAAATAAGTTGAAACACTTGCGTACACCTCGCGACACTATAATTTTTTGAAAAAATGTGTTTGAATGGGCTGAGGGTCTATTGCAAACAACCTTCTATCTTCACAAGGTAGGGGTAATGTTGTGTATACACCAACCTTCTTAGAATTCTACTTATGGAATTATACTGAATATATTTTTTTTTATTAACGTTTGAATTTCTGACATATAGGTCAATTGACTAAACCGATTTTGATCATTATATCTTAAAAAAACAGTCAGGTGCATTAAAGCTCTCACTATGTGCATAGTTAGGGAAGGGTCCCACCACAAGGTTGTATTGTGCACAACATTACCTTGCATTTCTACTAGATGTTGTTTCTAAGGTTTGAATCTGCGACCTCATGGTCACATGGCAACAACTTTACTAGTTACTCTGAGGCTACTTGTTTGATCATTAAATCTCTTTTGGTAAATTAATCTTTATTGTCTTATTTATCCTCGCCCAAGATTGACTTTGTTAGCTTTCGTTTGATACGTGATAATTTCAATCCTAATGTTAATTACACGAACATAAGCGTTATCTTCATACGTTATGTTGGTTGGATTCTTCAAAAATATTAAGGGTGCTTGTTGGCTCTTCCAAAAATAATACATATGTAAAGTATCCGATACAAAGAATGTAATATTTTTAAAGAACCCAAATAATATATCTTAATGGTGGGTAAAGTTGATTGGAATTTTTAATGCTCATTATTCACAGTGCACCAAAAAATTTCCATCAAAAAGAAATAACAACACCTATAACAACAATACCAACCTCAAATCCTATTGTTAGACATTCACTGGCCCAACTAATTCAGAAACAACACCAACAATAACATATTCTCCGATATCTTCCGAATCAAGTTATGTATAGCTAGCCGAACCGCTTCACAAATCGCCTTGCAGGTCAGTCGTGGATCTAGACTAGACGCGTCTAGCCCAAACTCCATATATACATATAAAAAATAGGCATAATAGATAAACATGCCCTTTAACTTGACATCAAATCACATCTATGACCTCCAACTTTGAATGTGGGCTAGTAGACACTTAAACTTGCATAAAGTTAAACAAATAGACACACACATCTTATATATGACATAATACACGTAGGACACCATGTTGGAAGTGAATTTCCACTTAGGAACGCTACATAGGACACATATGTCTACTTGTTCAACTTCATACAGTTTAAGTGCATTTTTGTTCTCAACCAAAGTTGCTTGGTATATATGTTAGCGGAGGTCATGTCAAAGGGAACGTTTATGCATATATTATGCCTTTACTTAAACTTGACCTTATTTGGATTCTTTAAAAGTATTCCAGTATTCGTGTTAGATCTTTTGAAAATACATTATTTTTCAAGAATACGACGCACATTAAATTTGTAATCGTTTTTAAGGAGTCTGAGAAACATAAAATAATGTGACTAATGTTGGAAATTGCAGTACAAGTGCATCTATTTTGAACATAACCAATGCAAGAGGATCTTAACATACAATGCTAGTCTAGGTAGAAACTCTGATCGATCAAAAAGTTTAAGTTAGAAAAAATATATTCTTATTTATTTAATTATGTCTTACATATTTCTCTTCAATCGGGACAAATCGGTGTGCTATAGCCCACGGTTTTTGGGGTGGATCCGGAACCGGGCGTGATTTTGGATGAAAATCGACCGGACTGCCCTAGGCAGGCTGGGGTGCAACCTAGTATGGGTCATTGGGGGTGGGAAGGGAGGTTTGGGTGGTCAAATGAGCGAAATAGCGCAAACGGGCCATTTTCGGATCATATCGGTGTGTTATAGCCCACGGTATTCGAGGTGGGCCTGGTGGTCGGGCGTGATTTTGTCTGAAAACCGATCGGGCTACCCCAGGTAGGATGGGGAGCGGCCTAGTGTGGGCCATTATGGTGGAAGGGGCAGTTTGAGTGGTCAAACGGACGAAACAGCACGAACGGGCCATTTTTGGCCCTAATTCGTGTGCTTTAACCCACAGTTTTTGGGGTAGGCCGGGGGGCTAGGCGTAATTTTGGCCAAAAATCAACTGGGCTTCTCCAAGAAGATGGGAACGGCCTAGTGTAGGAAATTGGGAAGGGCGGGGTGGTTTGAGTGGTCAAACGGAAGAAACTGCATGAATAGGCCATTTTTGGCCAAAATTGATGTGCTATAGCCCACGATTTTTGGGGTAGCCCGGGGGTCGGGTGTGATTTTGGCAAAAAATTGATCGGCCTGCCTCAGTCAGGCTGGGGAGAGGCCTAGTTTGGGAAATTGGGGTGGGTGGGGAGGTTTGGGTGGTCAAACGAGAAAAATGACGCAAATGGGCCATTTTTGGGCCAAATCGGTGTGCTATAGCCCACAATTATTGGGGTGGGCCTAGGGATCGAGCGTGATTTGGGCCAAAAATTGACTAACCTTCCCCAGGAAGTCCAAAAAGAGGCCTAGTGTGGGTCATTACGGTGGGTGCGGCAGTTTGGGTGGTCAAATAGGCCAAACGACGCGAACGGGCCATTTTCAGGCCAAATCGGTGTTCTATAGCCCACGGTTTTTGGGGTAGGCTCGGGAGCCAGATGTGATGTTGGCCAAAAATCGATTGGGATGCCCAAGGCAGGTAGGGTAGCATCTTCGTGTGGGACATTGGGGTGGGTGGGGCATTTTGGGTGGTCAAATGGGCGAAACGAAATGAATGGGCCATTTTTGGGCTAAATCGGTGTGCTATAGCCAACGATTTTTGGGGTGGACCCGAGGGACAGTGATACCAAACGGTCCAAAGATGGCTCAAAACAGCCCAACAAATGGCAAAAAACAGTCCGCTAGAACTAAGCACAAAATGGCAACAAGAAAGCAAAACTAACTTAAGAGATAATGGATAAATAACTTGACATAAACTGACCATGTAAGATAGAAACTAAAGAGTATATTAAACTCAAAACCCCCTACAAACATGTAAACTAACACCAAGTTCTTACATTGACACAAGAGGGACTTTACATCCTCTAAACACCAACGTATCAAGCCAACAATCCAACACGAGTGATTCCACACTCAAGTTGAAACCTAGTTTCGGTTTTGTGCCTCCAAAAGAAGAGGACTTGTATTTCTTTGTGTCTTATGACTTATAACATCATCAAAAAACTAACTAATGAAACCCTACAAGGTTCTATGTATAGTGTATTACAAAATAAAGTGTAAAATGACCTAAAGGCCCCTCAAAGAGTGGGCCGCCCATCAAGTGTATGGTGTGGACTATTCTGGTGCCCTTTTAAGCCCTTCTTTCATACTTCAACAATATCTTAGTTGTGGAGGACTCTTGACACACTCGTACACCTCCATCATCGTGGACGTGTTTGTATCATCCCTCCCTTCTTAAAAAGGATTCGACCTCGAATCCAAACCTTGCAAAATCAAAGAAGAGACAAACAAACACACATCCTCATGACATGAGGGTTGGGGTTAGCAAAATAAACAAAGCAACATGTCATGCCGAGGTGGGACAAACTTGAAGTATATCCAAGGGTCCTTTGTGTTGAACATGAAAAGCTTAGTACAAATGGCATAAAGGAAGTGACTAGGATAAATACCAAGAAATAAAGAACATAGACCGAGACTACTCCTACAATACTCTAAGATGGAACCGAGATCAAATGGTAAAAGTAACCAAGGACCTAGGTCTCGGCCACTCTCACTTTCCCCTAAGGTGTAGTCGTTAAAATTAGGCACACCCTCTAGATCACTAGTAGAAATATCATGAGCACAAAGGGGGTAGATAAAGGTGTCACACAAGCCAACTTCAACTATGGTCTCCTTATGCATGTACTCACTAGTTTCAAGTCCATCAACACTAGTATGCTTAACATAGGAAACACATAAATAAGAAGTGGATGGAATTTCTAAGCATGCACCACATTCTATTCCAAGAGACTAATCCCCATATAGATATAAATCACCTTGGGAAGCAAAGTGATCACAAAAAAAAACACATTATCACAAGAACAATCACATTTTGGGTCTCTTAAACATTCAAGCAATTCAAGGTCATCTTCACCCGATTGACTATTTCTTTCCATGACTACACATTCCCTACCCTTAAGCGTACTCTTATATTCATAGAAGATATTTCCATCTTGAGGAGGAATGTCATCACACCATAGTGGGTTAACATAGAGGCTATAGCCTTCAAGACAAGCCATACCATCATTCGCACCACTAGGTTCATTAGGAGTGAATGCACAATCTTCTAACAAGATATTATGCCTAATGAAAGTAGAATCTACCCTAGGGGAAGATTTACAGTACACATATTTACTCTCTAAAGGATAAACTTCAAGTTCTAAAGAAGTTTCAAACACATGATCATCCCGATGAGCAAGACAAATATTAGATTCCTTACATAATACAAGCCCTCAGATTCACTCCTAATTTTAGTTACATGATTTCTATGAGAAAAACTATAAATAAGGCGTTCATCATACATCATGCTCAAAGAATCATGCCCTTCTATACGAGACAAAATCGCAACTACATCCATTTGGCTACTACTAGCCACATCATAACATTCTAAGTTCATAGGAGTGTAGGGGATACCATTTTTACCTTGTAGCTCACATGAGATACAACCGTCATCTTGACATGTATCGTGGCAGCCCGCGTGCTCCCTTTGGCCTGCCATACGATCCAACCTTTCATTTTCCATAGTCAAGTATTGGGAAATAGTGTCAAGGTTGGCCAAAATGGCACTTGTAACATCATTGCCCAAGCTTGAAGAGGTTGAAACCGCAGGTTCCATTGTAATTATACCTATAAATAAAACAAACTCATGAAACAACAAAAAAACAATTAGTTCACAAACTCCTCACCACACTTTCTCTCACGTCTTGATCATCTTACATTTAGTTTCACAAGTATTGCAAGTCAGCTTGTAATTCATGATGAGTCGAGGATTGAGTCTACTCCTTGGTCGAAATGGATTCCTTTCTTGAAAACTCATGAAAGTAATGTCCGAAATTGAACCAAGAAATACTATGATTCAAAAATAATAAAAGCACAAAAAGTAATGCTAACACAAAGAAATGTATTCAAAAACTAATTTACAACTTAGTAAGTAGTAAATAGTTGCCAATTAGTATAAGAATCAACATAAAAAGAAACTAAGAATCCAAGATTTTAAGCCCTAAGTTTTGATATTGTACGAAAATTGGTGATGTGGAGGTCTAGGATTGGTTGCGGTTTTTGAAAGGTTCTTATTTTTCCAACTTTGAAATTTTGGTTCAATTTTCAATTCTTGAAGAAGTGTATTTTGGCCTTGGGGAAGAAAACATCAATATTGGAGACTTTTTTCACATTCAAAAAGGTTTGACCTGTCTTACACCTTTTGGGCAAGATACCTTTTTGAAGGGTTGGTGGCCCTTTCCTATTTTGGACACCTAGAAATGTGTTCTTTTCCTCTTTTGGTACCAAGTCTTTTGTAGATCTTTTTGCCCCCCTTCCCTTTTGGTAGGTCTTTGGGATTTGTTTTCAAGACTAACAAAGGATTCACTTCTTTCTACTTTGCTTTTGGATCAAACAACACTATTGAAGAGCCTTTTTGCAACTAGACATGAAGATGGTCTAGAACAAGAAGAACTTTCAATAAAAGTTTGAAAACCTAGCCTCACGTCGAACCTGCAACAATCAACAACACCTTTTTCAAGATTAATAACCCACAATAAAATACTAACAACACGAGTTCAAACCATACCATCAAGTTTTGGTCCACACAACAACACTAATAATGTTCAAATTCTTGAACTCGCCAACAATAATACCACATAGACGTTCAAGCTCACTTGGATCTAGACTCAAGGTGTTAGAGAAGAAGAAAATTAACACAATAAACACTCAAAACAAGAAAAATACACCTAGATCTAGACACACAACATTCTTCCAAGACAATACAACAACAAGGACTCACTTCTCGGCCAACAACAACAACACGTAGAACACTTTTTTTTGAATTTTCTATCAAACGAGCCCAAGATTGGTCTTGTGGGAACAAAACCAGCCTTATCTTTGATACCAAATGATACCAAACGGTCCAAAGATGGATCAAAATAGACCACAAAACATCACAAAACAGTCCACTAGAACTAGGCACAAAATGGCAACAAGAAAGCAAAACTAACTTAAGAGATAATGGATAAATAACTTGACATAAACTGACCATGTAAGATAGAAACTAAAGAGTATATTAAACTCAAAAACCCCTACAAACATGTAAACTATCGCTAATTTCTTACGTTGACACAAGAGGGACTTTACCTCCTCTAAACACTAACGTATCAAGCCAACTATCCTACACGAGTGATTCCACACTCAAGTTGAAACGTAGTTTTGGTTTTGCGCCTCCAAAGGGAGAGGAATTGTGTTTATTTATGTCTTATGACTAACAACATCATCAAAAAATTAACTAACGACCCCCTACAAGGTTCTATATAGAGTGTATTACAAAATAAAGTGTCAAATGACCAAAAGGCCCCTCAAAGAGTGGGCTGCCCATCAAGTGTATGGTGTGGACTATTTTGGTTCCCTTTCAAGCCCTCCTTTCACACTTCAACAATATCTTATCTTGGGTGGACTCTTCAAACACTTGTACACCTCCATTATCGTGGCTGTACTTGTATCAGCTAGGCGTGATTATGGCCAAAAATCAACCAGGCTGCCCAGGAGTGATGGGTGTAGCCTAGTGTGGGCCATTGGGGTGGGCGGGGAGGTTTGGGTGGTCAAATGATACACTAATAACGTATTGGATAGCTTTGTACACCCAATTATCAAATAGGCAAAATAAAGCAAACAAGCCATTTTTTACCTAAATCGGTGTACTATAGCCCATGTTTTTTGAGGTGGGCCTAGGGTCGGACATGATTTTGGCCAAAAATTGATCAGGCTACCCTAAGCAGGCTGGGGAGCGGTCTAGTGTGGGCCATTGGGATGGAAAGGGTGGTTTGAGTGATCAAATAGGTAAAACAACGCAAACAGGTCATTTTAGGGCCAAATCGATGTGCGATAGACCAAGGTTTTTGGTGTGGGCCCGAAGGACGGATGTGATTTTGGCCGAAAATTGACCAGGCTGCCCAGGAGGCTTGGGGAATAGCCTAGTGTGGTCCATTGGGGTGGGCGGGGCAGTTTGGGTGGTCAAAAAGGCAAAATGATGCGAATGGGCCATTTTTGGGCCAAATCGGTGTGCTATAGCCTACGGTTTTCGGGGTGAGCCCAGGGGCCAAGCGTGATTTTGGCCAAAAATTGATCGAGTTTCCCCAGGAAGGATTGAGAGCAGACTAGTATAGGCCATTGGGGTGGGCGGGGTGGTTTGGGTAGTCAAACAAGAGAAACGGCATGAGCGGGCCATTTTCGAGCCAAATCAGTGTGCTATAGCCCAAGGTTTTTGGGGTGGGCCTGGGGCTGGGTATAATTTTTGTTTAAAATCGATTGGTCTGCCCTAGGCAGGCTGGGGAGTGGCCTAGTATGGGCTATTGGGTTGGGCGGGGCAATTTGGGTGGTCAAACGAGCGAAACAGTGCGAACGGGCTATTTTTGGGTCAAATCATTGTGCTATAACCCACGGTTTTTAGGGTGGGCCTGAGGGTCGGGCGTTATTTTATCTAAAAATTGACCAGGCTGCCCCAGGAAGGTTGGGTAGCGGCCTAGTATGGGACACTAATGTGTGCGGCGCAGTTTGGGTGGTCAATTGGGAGAAACAGAGCGAGTGGGCCATTTTTGGGTCAAACCGGTATGCTATAGCCCATGATTTTTAGGGTGGACTCGGGAGCCAGGTGTTACTTTAGCAAAAAATCAATTGTACTGCCCCAGGTAGGATGGGGAGTGGCCAAGTGTGGGCCATTAGGGTGGAAGGGGTGGTTTGGGTGGTCAAATGGGCAAAACAGTGCAAACGGGCCATTTTTAGTCAAAATTGGTGTGCTATAGCCCACAGTTTTTGGGGTGGGATCGGGGCCGGGGTGATTTTAGCCAAAAATTGACCGGGCTGCCCCAGGTAGGCTGGGGAACGGCCTAGTGTAGGCCATTGGCATGGGCGGGGCAGTTTGGGTGGTCAAACGGGCAAAACGGAAGGAACGGGCCATTTTTGGCCAAATCATTGTGCTATAGACCACGATTTTTGGGGTGGATCTGTAGGGCCTAGCATGATTTTGTTTGAATATTGATATCGCTGTTAAACAGGCTGAGGAGCGGTCTAGTGTGGGACATTGGGGTAGGTGGGGCATTTTAGGTGGTCAAACGGGAGAAACGGCGCAAACGGGCCATTTTTGAGTCAAATCAGTGTGCTATAGCCCACGACTTTTGGGCTGGGCTGATGGTCCGAGTGTGATTTTGGACAAAAATTGATCGGGTTGCCCCAGGTAGGCTGGGGAGTGTCCTAGTGTGGGCCATTGTGGTGGGCAGTGCGGTTTGGGTGGTCAAACGAATGAAACAACGTGAAAGGGATATTTTGAAGAAAAATCAGTATGCTATAGCCCACGATTTTTTAGGTAAGACTGAGGGCCGAGCGTGATTTTTGCCAAAAATTGATTGGGGTGTGGGTTATTGGGGTGGGCGATGCGGTTTGGGTGGTCAAATGGGAGAAATGGTGCAAACAATCAATTTTCTGGCAAAATAGGGGTGTTATAGCCTACGGTGTTCAGGGTGGGCATGAGGGCCAGGCGTGATTTTAGCAAGAAATCGCTCGGGCTACCCCAGGAAGGTTGGGGAGCAGCCTAGTATGGGTCATTGAGGTGGAAGGGGCATTTTGGGTGGTTAAACGGGCGAAACAACGCGAACAGACCATTTTCGAGCCAAATCGGTGCGCTATAGCCGATGATTTTAGTGGTGGGCTCGGGGGAATAGCGTGATTTTGGCCTAAAATTGACTGGGCTACCCCAGGTAGGATTGGGATCAGCCTAGTATGGGATATTAGGGTGGGCGAAATGGTTTGGGTGGTCAAACGAGCAAAACGACGTGAGCGGGCAATTTTCGGGCCAAATCTGTGTGCTATAGCCCACGATTTTTGGGGTGGACTTGGGGTCCAGGCGTGATTTTGAACGAAAATTGATCGAGCTACCCCGAGAAGGCTAAGAGTGGCCTAGTGTGGGACATGGGGATGGGCAGGGCATTTTGGGTGGTCAAACGAGCGAAACGGCGCAAACGGGCCATTTTCGATCAAAATTAGTGTGCTATTGCCCATAGTTTTTGAGGTGGGCCTGGGTGTCGAGCTTGATTTTGGCCAAAAATTAATCGGGCTGCACCAGGAAGCCTGGGGAGTGTCCTAGTAGGGGCAATTGGGATGGGCTGGGCGGATTGGGTGGTCAAAAGGTTGAAATGGCTCGAACCGGCCTTTTTCTGGCCAAATAAGTGTGCTATAGCCCACGGTTTTTGGGGTGGGCCCGAGGGACAGGCATCATTTTATTCGAAAATCGACTGGTATGCCCTAGAAAGGCTGGGGAACGACCTACTATGGGCCATTGGGGTGTGCAGGGTTTAGGTGGTCAAACGACGAAAGGCGTAGACGGACTATCTTTGGGCCAAATCAGTGTGCTATAGCCCACGTTTTTTGGGGTGGGCCAGGGGGCCAAGCATGATTTGACCAAAAATTGATCAGGCTACCCCAGACAGGTTGGGGAGCGGCTTAGTGTGGGCTATTGGGGTGGTAGAGGCGATTTGGGTGGTCAAACAGGCAAAACAACGCGAATGGGCCATTTTCGGGCCAAATCGGTGTGCTGTAGCCCACAGGTTTTGGGGCAGGCCACGGTCCGGGCGTGATTTTGGTTAAAAATCAACCAGGCTTCCCCAAGCAGGCTTGGGTACGGCCTAGAGTGGTACATTGGGATGGGCAGGGCGATTTGGGTCGTCAAACGAGAGAAACGGCGCGAATGGGTCATTTTTTGGGCCAAATCAAGTTCTTATAGCCCATAGTTTTTGGGGTAAGCCCGGGGGCCAGAACAGATTCTAGTAACAAATCGACCGGGCTGCCACAGGCAAGATGGAGAGCATTCTAGTGTGGGAAATTAGGGTTGTCGGGGTAGTTTTGATGGTCAAACGGGTGAAACAGTGCAAACGGCTGAAACAGTGCAAACGGGCTATTTTTAGGCCAAATTGGTGTGCTATATCCTATGATTTTTGAGTGGGCCCGGGGGTTGGGTATGATTTTTGTAGAAAATCGATTGGACTACCTAAGGCAGGATGGGGAGTGTCCTAGTGTAGTTCATTGGGGTATGTGGGGAAGTTTGGGTGGTCAAACAAGGAAAATGATGTGAATAGGCCATTTTGGGGAAAAATTGGTGTGCTATAGCCTACAGAATTTGGGGCAGGCCCGGGGGCCGGGCGTGATTTTGGACAAAAGTCCATTGGGCTTCACCAGGCAGGCTGTGGAGAGGCCTAGTGTGAGTCATTTGGGTGGGCGGGGCAGTTTGGGTGGTCAAACAGGCGAAACATCGTGAACGGGCTATTTTCGGGCCGAATTGGTGTACTATAATCCATGGTTTTCAGGGTGGGCCTGGGTGTCGAGCGAGATTTTAATCGAAAATTGACTGGGCTTCCCCAGGTATATTAGGGAGCGGCCTAGTGTAGGCCATTATGGTGGGCGGGGAAGTTTGGGTGGTCAAACGGGTGAATGGGCTATTTTTGAGCTAAATCGGGTGATATAGCCAACAGTTTTTGGGGTCGACTCGGGTGTCGGGCGTGATTTTGGCAAAAAATTGAGTGGGTTGGCCCATGCAGGCTGGGGAGAGGCCTAGTATGGGCCATTGGGGAGGGAGGGTCAATCTAAGTGATCAAAGGAGCAAAACGGCGTGAACAAGCCATTTTGGGGCTGAATTGGTGTGCTATAGCCCATGATTTTTGAGGTGGGCCCGAGAATCGAGAATGATTTTTGCCGAAAATCGATTGAGCTACCTCAGACATGCTGGGGAGATACCTCGTGTGGGACATTGGGATAGGCGGGGAGGTTCTGGCGGTCAAACTGGCAAAACGGCGCGAACAAGCCATTTTTGGGCTAAATCGGTGTGTTATAGCCCAATGTTTTTGTGGTGGGCCCAAGGGCCAGGCGTGATTTTAGCTGAAAATCAATCGGGCTGCCCAGACAGGCTGGGAAGCATCCTTGTATGGGCCATTGGGGTAGGTAGGGATGTTTGGGTGGTCAAACAGGCAAAATGGTCTAAACGGGTCATTTTCGGTCCAAATCGGTGTGCTATAACCCACAGTTTTTGGGGTAGGCCTGGGGTCGAGCATGATTTTGGCTGAAAATCAATCGATCTACCCTAGGAAGAATGGGAGAGGCCTAATATGGGCCATTGGGGTGGCTATGGTGGTTTGGGTGGTCAAAAGGGAGAAACGACACGAACGGGACATTTTTGGGCCAAACAATGTGCTATAGCCCACGATTTTTGGGGTGGGACTGGGGGCTGAGCGTGATTTTGGTCAAAAATTGATCGGGCTTCCCCAGGAAGGATGGAGTGCGGCCTAGTATATCCATTGGGGCGGGCAGTACATTTTAGGTGGTCAATAGCGTGAAACAATGCGAACTGGCCATTTTTAGGCCAAATTGGTGTGCTACAACCTGGTACACTTAAGATTCTGAGGGGTTTCATAGGCCTAGCCATCTACTACCGGAGATTTATCAAGAATTATGGAGTAACTTCCAGACCCTTGCATGATCTATTAAAAAGTAAAGCTTTGCTTGGAGTTCCACTGCCACCACTACTTTTGAAACATTAAAGATAGCCGTCACTTCAGCCCTTATGTTGGATCTTCCCGATTTTCAAAGTAATTTGTGATAAAAATAGATGCATCTAGTGGAGGTATTGGAGCAGTACTGGCTCAACATAATCTGCCTATTGCATTTTTCGGCCAAGGGTTGTGTGACAAAAACAAAGCACTGTTTGTTTATCAAAGGGAGTTGTTGTCATTAGTTAGTGTTGTTTAGAAGTGGAGAATTATCTCCTTGGTAGACAGTTTTTAGTGAAAACTGACCATCACAACTTGAAGTTCTTGTTAAAACAAAGAATCACTACCCCTTGTCAACAAAAATGGCTGGTCAAGTTGCTTGGTTATGATTATACCATTGTTTACAAGAAGGGAAATGAGAATATTGTGGTTAATGTATTATTTAGGAGGGAAGAAATGATCCAACTCTACAGCATCTCAGGCTTGCACTTTATTTTATTTGATCAAATTAAGCACTGATGGACTCAAGACCCCAATCTACATAAACTTATTCAGACTATCCAGACTACAGGAGATCCTAAACCATATTATACGTACTCGTCTGGTGTTGATGATTGGTCATGATCTTGATCTTAGAAACAAGTTTTTGGATTTTTATCATTCCAGCTCAATTGGAGGGCATTCAGGCATTCAAGCTGCCTTATAAAGAATGAGATAGGACCTCTACTGGAAGAGAATGAAGCAAGATGTGTACACTTTTGTGAGGCACTATAAAATCTGTCAAAAATGTAAGGGTGAGACTGTGGTTAGTCTTGGCTTGATGCAACCCCTTCCAATTCCTATCGGGGTATGGCAGGATATCTCAATAGATTTTATAGAGGGCCTATCAAGAGATACGGGCAAGGATGTCATCTTTGTGATTGTGGATAGGCTAAGCAAAGCTACACATTACGTCTCTTAATCACCCTTATACAAAATTGGAGGTAGCTCAATTGTTTATGGATAGAATTTTTAAACTCCATGGCATGCCCAGGTCAATTATTTCTGATAGGGATACAGTATTTAAAAGCAAGTTTTGGTAGGAACGCTTTAAACTACAAAAGGTATCTCTTTTTACTTCCACAGCTTACCATCCCCAAACAGATGAGCAAACTGAAGCTGTCAATAGATGTTTGGAATGCTACCTCCAGTGCACGACCTTTGAAAGACCCAAAGTTTAGCCTCATTGGCTTCCACTAGCAGAATGGTGGTATAACACCTCTTCTTACTCAGCACTCAAGCTGACACCTTATGACGTGGTCTATGGACAAACACCCCCTCTTCGATTGCCTTACATGACTTTTGACTGCCACATTGATGCAGTTGATAGAAGTTTGCGGTCTAGGGAATCTACCATGCGAGTCCTCAAAGCAAATTTGTCTAAAGATCAAGCTAGGATGAAGGCTATTATTGATGATAAAAGGACTGACAGGAACTACTCCATTGGGGATTGGGTGTTTGTAAAATTACAACCTTACAGACAAAACTCTTTCTGAGATCATGGTTTTCAGAAACTCTCAGCCAAATACTTTGGTCTTTTTCAAATGTGGCTAGATTTTTCAAGGTTTCTTACACACTAGATCTCCTGCAACCTCAAAAATCCACTCCATTCACATTTCCCAGTTGAAGAAGAAGTTAGGTTCCAACACTACCTCTGTTACATTGCCTGTGGTGCAAACTGACTCAAGTCCTGTTTTGGGAGTTTCTGAGGCAATTCTTGATAGACGTTTATCTCCCAAAAATGGTCAAGCCATTGCACAGGTTCTCATCAAATGGATGAATGCAGCTGATGAGGATAGCACCTAGGAGGATTTGGACTTTGTCAGAGCCGAGTATCCCCACCTGGATCTTTGAGGACAAGGATGATTTGGGGGGTGTATTTGATATGATCCATTTGTAATGATTTTCCATAATTGAGTAGTACTTCCATTTTCGGATTTAGATTTGTAATTAGTTGTTAAAATCAGTCAGTCATGTGAGTTGCACATGGTCCCAACAACTATTAAGACTGTTAGGGTCTGTTAAGGTCGGTTACTACTAGAGTTAGTTATAACTAACTCTTGGAACCCCTGTTTCACTCTTTTCTTCTTTTTTCCTCATTAAATATTTGTAGTATTAAAGGTTTGTAATCATCAAAACATTGACTCAAGATCAATAAGCAAGTTTCTCTCTTTTCACTGTTCATAACAGCTCAATTGAGCTCTGGATAAGTTGTTCAAGAGCAATTCTTCCTAATTTTCTCTTTAGGCTACTCCAAATCCTTTCTAAATCGTAATATCATTTAAGTAGTGTATCACATCATGAGGAAAATCATACCTTTCCTCTATTTATTATTCGCCTTTTCCTCAACCGACAATAAACAAAAGTGTTTGAATACAAATACCCTTTATCTAGCATATGCTAAAAAGAACAAATAAATATTCTTCTCGTGGTTAACTCTATTTGTAACAACTTATATAAGATTAATAGCGTAAAAATAATTATATGGTTAAATTCTTCAAAAATAAATATACATAAAATTAGTACAACGTGGCTACATATGAACTCCTGAAACAAAAAGGAATATAGTCCTATATATTTCATGAGGTTATATGTGAGTAAGATGTTCCTTTCGTACTTATATATATCATTAGATACGGAAGTGTCAATGCTAGCACAAGCCCAATATACGTTATTTCTTACATTCATCAATAGTTGTTTACGATTAACTTGACACATAGGTTAAGAAATTGTAAATGATAGGATAATGTTACCATATTATTGTTCTGAATAAGATAAATTTAATGCTTTAAAATATATTGTATAATTAATCGTATTGAATATTAATGGTTAAATATGCCGAAGTGGATAAATTATCTATTGATTTTTCAACTTGATCAAGTATTATTGGACATGTATTTTTTTTAGTATAGTAAATAAGTAAAAATAGACGGAGGGATTGTCCCCATTTATGGTGACATTTGGAATTAATTAAATTTTCTATATTTTTTAAAAAATATTTAGATTATTAATTATTATAATTTATATTTTTTAAAAATATTAAATTAGTATATGTTACTCTTTCTATCTCCATTTTTATGACGGAAATGAAAGTTTATCATATTTAACGTGGAGAATATCCAGCAGTAAAAAAAATGTCGCTCAAATAATAGTCTCAAATTAAGAGATATAATGTTAAATCAGTAAAAATTGATATGTTTTTTTTTTTTTGATTAACTTTTGACAGGGCCCATTTTATTAATAAAAAAAAAATGCACAAAACAAACTCAATTGAGCCCAAAAAGCAAAATCCAAAATAAAAAATCCAAGATTTTGTGGGTCAAGACTCGGTCTATTCTTAACCCTCTATAAATATGACCAAAAGTAGAGTTTTCAAAATGAGAACCATCCAGCAACATTCGCAAATGGTTCCGCTGGAAGCTCATTTCAGTGTCAGTTTTCTTTTGCTCCTGCTTTGGGTTATTAATCTTGTTGTAGATTGATTTAGTGACGAGCTCCTCTTGATCAGCTCGCAAAGGCAACTCAATTGATAAGTGATTACTTTGTAAATAATAGATTTATCTGAGATCAATACACCGAGAATTGTTAATAAACTTAAATGTTTTTCCTTATTTTTCGGGGATAATTTTTTTCATTTCTAAATTAAAATCACCAAGAAATAAAACACTCTTTCTTTGTAAAATCAAACAGTGGAACATGTAAGGTATAATATAATAGCTCTTGTTAAATGAATAATGAGATGGTATGAATAAGGATGGCGATTGATGATATAAGCAAGAGGGTATATTGATCCAAACATGTAAAAGTTTAGCATGGAAGCTACAGTAAAATTCTTGGTTGACCAATAATATTGTGTTATTATTGACAGCTTTTTGCTTGTGGACAAATTACACAAATCCCATAATTAAGACACCATATTACACAATATCCCTTAATATTTTAAAAAATTACATAAAATTCCGGATTTCATATTTACTAGTGATACTATATGTATCACTAGTGTATACATATGTATATACTAGTGATACATATACATATGTATCTCTACTCCATATGTATCACTGCTTAACGTATGTATCACCAATTCAAAATTCCGGGATAAGATGTAATTAGCAAACTAACCAGAATTTTATATAATATTGCTGAAACTATCCGAAATTTATGTAAGTTACTCTTTACAAAAATATCCTTACTGGCCATGTTGTTAAAGGTAAGACAATTTTGGCAATCAATTAAATGTTAATGATTTTTTGGTCATTTGAAATTCCCAAACAATCATTGAAGCCAATTGTTTAAACAAGATATTGCATAAAAATTTAAGTAAAATGACCAGAAAATTCTCAACAATAAACTTATTACTCTAAGAACACATATCGACCAGTTATGTGTGCTTATTCCCTTTTATTATAGAGTATATAGAAATGACAACATAGATTATTCGTAAAGTGGATTAATTGTGGTTAAGTAATAGCCTATATGTATTATTGATGTTCTAATCAAATATTAACTATTATTTTTAAATGTGTTTTTCACGTTTTATTTCTTAGAACTTTTCTGACCAAATCTCAAGATATAGTCTGGTTAAATAATAGTCTGTCCAAATCTCAAGATATAGTGTGGTCAAATAATAGTGTGTATTAATTAGTCTTGAAATCTTGACTGAATATTAACTACTGTTTCTAGATATGTTTTTTCATGTTTCACTTTTTTAAACTTTTCTGACCAAATTTCAAGATATTGTGTGGTTTAAAGTTTATATTAATTATTCTTGTATTTTTAAAATCTCGAGCAAATACTAATTATTATTTTTAGATGTGTTATGTTTCACTTATTTGATCTTTCCTTTCTAAATCTCAAGGTATAGTGTGGTCAAATAATAACATATACTACTAATTATTCTTTTATTCTTGAAATTTTAACCAAATATAGCACATATATATATATATATATATATATATATATATATATAAAAGAGAGAGACAGAGAGTTTTCTCTAAAAAAAAATCAGAATTAACCCTCTATGTGTCTTGTTTTGCTTCACAAAATTCTCTCACAACATGAAAAAAACTTCACACCATCATTTTAACTAGGAAGTTTATTTATTTTTTTCAGTTTTAATTGCACCGCATTTTTTTATTGTTTCAAAAAATCTCCTATCACATCTTTGATAATATATTCATTGAATAAGACATCGATTTCAGTAATATTTTCAATCTTAAGGAAAAACAATTGGTTCAAGAAAAGCATCTTTTTTTTGTGCAAGAAATTTTGATCGATTGAAAAAAAAATTCGAGGAACAAAAAATTAAGGACTATAAAAAGAGAAGTATAAGAAGGTAATAGAAGAGTACCTTAGGGACTATAAGAAAAAAATTGATTTGTTATATGAGAGTAAATGCGGAATTCTTTAGTTCATCAATTCTCTCATAGAGCAAACCACTTTTTTCTTATAGTCCTTGAGACACTCTTCTATTATCTTTTTATACTTCTCTTTTATAGTTCTGTTTTATTCCTCGAAATTTTTTTCACAGTTCATGTGTTTTTCTTGAAACAATTGTTTTTCCTTTAAGATCGAAAGTATTTCTGGGATTGATGTCTTCTTCAATAAATACATTATTAAAGATGCGATTGGAGAATTTTTTTGAAACATCAAAAGAATTGCGATACAATTAAAACTTTGAAAAAGGTTGAACTTCTTAGTCGAAATGATGGTGGAAAACTTCTTCCATGTGAGAAGATTTTGTGAAGCAGAAAAAGACACAAGGAGAATTAATGCTGATTTATTTTCAGGAGAATTTTGGAGTGCTCCGACACTCGTTAAATTTGTCATATATTAGGTTTCGTTATATAAAACATCCATACAAATTGGTATAAGATTTTAATAAGCACCCATTGAATTAAAAAGATAAATGAGTACTCTAATTTTCAGACAAAAATTTAAAACTTTAAGCATCAATATGTTTGTTTGAACTTTCCAAACTACTATATTCCGGTATTACGTACTAATATATTTTAAGTATTGACTGCTCTTTTTGCGATATATCGTTTCATGATGTAGATTCTGGCATACAGACTCAGGATCGCAATTAGATCTTTCGTTAGATCTTTCTGTATCAGCCTGTGGTGAGTCCTGCTTGCATTCAGAGGACTTGGTTATGCTTTGCTAGAATTTTCAACTCATTAGATAGTTTCTATTTCAATTGTTAACTTTCAATAAAGGTAGCTCGGGGCCATGTCCCAACAACTTTTTCAGTTCATGAGTTATAGAAACTTCATTAGACGTTAATCAATTCAGTTGTTATGTTGTCATTCAAGTTGACCTTCAGTATTTCAAACTAAAGTTTGTCTTTATTTTCAGAAATTTATTCAATAATTATATTTTGAGCTACCGCATAATTTTTAGTTTCAATTTTAGAAGAAAATTATTTGATGTAACATATTTTTCTTAATTATTATTTATTATAGTAGTATTTTTAAATAATTACTAGCTAAATTATGTAATTTTATAGTATACCCCATATACATACTTATATACGCACGTGTAATACTAAAAATGCTAATCATTGTTATACATTACTCGTATGGGTATTATTAATTTATGGCTTTTAACTCTTAGCTTGTAGGTTATTTTTTAAAAGTCAATCCAAACACCCTCTGACTTTGTTAGCAAAAAAGGATAAAAGCAAACTATTTTTAGATCACAAGTACAGACATGTGTCAAAAAATTTAATGGGACAAGCATCAATGAATCAAATTTAACGCAACAGGCGTCAATGAATCAAACTTTAAAGGCATAAGACATAAGCGCATTCTTTAATTTGATCTTAACTTACATTTACGCTCTCAAATTTTGAATATTTTATAAAGTTGAATAAGTAAACACACACATTTTGCGTGATATCTCGTGGCAATCTCACGTGAATTAATGGATCAAACTTTCAAACGAAGAATAAATATAATCATTTTCGCAAAATACAAAATAAATATGATTTTTTTAAATAACATAGACATACACCTTAGCGTATCATATTTACATAAATTAATCCTTACAAAGTAATTACGAAAATCTCAACTAATTATTTATCTTCGTTGGATGTATCGGGGAGCTAATTATGTATCTCAATAGACCCAAAATTGAAAAGTAAATATCGTAAGCTAATTATGTATCTTTTATAAGGAAAAAAAATGTATCTTTACCGAATATATTATGTATCTCGACAAAGTCAAAATCAGAAAAAAATATCGAAAGTAAATTATGTATCTTTATAAAGTAAAAAATGTATCTTCTTTGGAAGTATCGAGAGGTAATTATGTATCTCGATAAACGCAAAGTAGAATTTCAGTAATTATGTAAAATATCAAAAAAAATTATAATTAAACTCCGAACTATCAGGATTTATGTATGTATTTCGACAAATTCAACATTGGGATTTTAATAATTATACAAAATATCAGAAGTTTATATAATTAAGCTTCAAATTGTTAGAATTTATGTATGTATCTTGATAGATCCAAAATTGAGATTTTAATAATTAGACAAAAGATCAAAAATTTCTGTAATTAAGCTCCAAACTGTCGGGATTTAGTGACAACTAATACTTTTTTCATTAGTTTAAGAATTCTAAATCAACTAAATTTGATTTTAAGAAGATTTGAAAAATCTAGAAATAAATATAAAATCATTAGAATAAGAAAAATTTAAGAAGTATCAAATTATTATAAGTTTTAAGTACGTTATAAGAATGTAATAAAAAATTTGACTTTAAAAACAAGAAAAGATTTTAAATATATAAAAAGTAATTGTACCACAAATATGTTTCAAATTATTGTGTCTCTCTTAGCCTCTGACAGCAAGGGAAAGAGGTACTGCATGACAAACGCAAAAATGATGATTCATCAACCATTTGAAATTTTTTGTGGTAAAATATATATGTGCATACACAAAAATATATGTATATGTTTACATTATTATATTAAAGTGCGAAGGATCTTTGAAAAATGATTTGAACTTTTGCTCTTCATTGAAATTTTTTGAAATAGACAAAATCATTTAATTTTAACTAATAAAAAATTACACGTGCGGTTAAACTATTATGAAAGAAAAAAGACAACATCTCCTTCAACCTCTCATACAAACAACCACTACATATTCTTATGAAAATGACCACAATTTCACTTCTTCAAATTCAAGTATAATGCTTAGGCTTGTTATGATTATTTTTGTTGTAGTAGTTTCCTTATGGGCAAATTATGACGCTTCCAAAGGTTTTGACATAACCATTATCAATGAAGCCAATGATCAAAGTACATTTGCAAGTAAGCGTTTTGATTTTTTTTTAGTATCAAATGATGAAGCCACATGTTTAATTCTGAGGACAACTAGTAAATTCATTGAAAATATTCTTTACCATATTAGTGATCGTCAGAATTATTCTGGTCAGCAACAGATCAAGAAGTAAGTCAAACATGTCATCCTGCGACTATCCAGTCGAAATTTGGCTCGTCATGTCATTGTTAAGTCTTTCTTAGACAACAATGATGAGTTTGTTATACACATAAGTCCTTCAATTTTAGAAGGTCCAAATTATAAGCGTGACATGTTTCTGGCATTGCAAAAAGGTATGACGCGTATATGGCTATGAGATGGTCTAGGTAATGCCCCCTCTAATCTTGTAAAATGGTATGATGGAGTATATTACTAGTTTGGGTAGTTCATCTAGACGTGGAACGTCAAAATCTGAATCAGTCGAGTCAGTGAAATTAGGTCGGAGTTGTTGGAAGAGCAAGGACACAATGACCATAGTGAAGTTGTTGAATTATTGTGAGGAAAAAAAAGAAAGATTTATTTGAAGATTGAATAAAGATATGAAAAATGGTTGGCATGAAAAAAATGATTGATGATGCATTAGGAATGCCATCTTGGCATCTATGTGAAACTTATAAAAAACAGGTGTTACGAATGTGTCTCTGATTGAGTAAATAACTCTATGAACGAAAGAATCGATCAAATTGACTTGAAAAAAAATATACATATAATTAATTCATTGATTTTAAATTTTGATGAGAGTTTCTTATCATCCAGTTCCATACGAATACAAGGATCGATTACATATACTAAATGCCCCTAAATCAATGCATCAATAGAACATGGCTATATAAACGAGAGAAATTGAAGTGGGGTTGAGGAATTAATTTCCATATATTTTTTTCTTCATATAATTGAAAAAAATAAATTAATTCAATTTATGATTCATTTATGTCTTGCTTCATTTTTTAATTATATTTTTTTCATGGCCAACTATTTTGTTTGGTGATTCTTTCTTTGCTATCTGATAGATGTAATATATAAAGAGAAAAGTGTGTTTATTGTAACAAAAATAATTAACTCATATAAATTAATTAAATTTGTTGAATAATTAGATAAGTCAATTTTCTTAAGCATGTTTGGTACTTAAGATATGATTAGGATCCTCTCTTCGACTCAATGAAAATTAATAAAACAATCTCGTTCTATACGTCATTACGGTGAAAATCATACCTTTCCTCTATGTATTATTCGTCTTTTCTTCAGCCGATAATAAAAAAAATCCGATTGCAAATATCGTTTAACTAGTACATGCTAAAAAATACAAATAAATACTCATCTCATGCTTAACAATATTTGTGACAATTAATATAATATTAATAGTGTAAAAAATTTATATACTCTTAAATTATTCAAAAATAAATGTACATAAAATTAGTAAAACGTGGCAACATATGAACTCTTAAAACAAAAAGGAATATAACACATAGGTTAAGAAATTATAAATGATAGGACAATGTTACCATATTATTGTTTTGAATATAATAAATTTAATACTTTAAAAAATATTTGATAATTAATCGTATTTAATATCACTGGTTAAATATGTAGAAATGGATAAATTATCTATTGATTTTTCAAGATGGTCAAATATTATTAGACATGTATTTTTTTTTTTAGTATAATAGACAAGTAAAATTAGATGGAGAGAGTAATTGTCCCAATTTAGGGTAACATTTGGAATTAACTAATATTTCTATATGTTTTTTTTAAAATTAAATTATTTATTATTGTAATTAATAATACTTTTTTAAAAAAAAAAGTTGCATTAGTATATATTACTTTTTCTATCCCCATTTTTATGACAAAATGAAAGTCTATCATATTTAATGTGGAGAATATCCAATCAAATTAAGAGAGGTAATGTTAAATCAGTAAAAATTGATAAGTTTTTTTTTTTTTTGATTAACTTTGGATAGGGCCCATTTTATTAATGAAAAAAAAAAAGTTGTACAAAACAGACTCAATTAAGCCTAAAAAGCAAAATTCAAAACAAAAATTCAAGATTTTGTGGGTCAAGACTCGGTCCATTCTTAACCCTCTATAAATATGACTTAAAGTAGGGTTTTTAAAATGAGAACCGTCCAGCAATATTCACAAATGGTGCTGCTGAAAGCTCATTTCAATGTCAGCTTTTCAAGCTCCTCTTGATCAGCTCGCAAAGGTAACTCGATTGATAAGTAATTACTTTGTAAATAATAGATTTATCTGAGACCAATATACTGAGAATTGTAAACAAACTTGATTTTTTGGCGACAATCTTTTACATTACTAAATTAAAATTACCAAAAAATAAAACACTCTTTGTTTGTAAAATGAAACAGTTGAACATGTAAGTTATAATATAATATCTCTTGGTAAATGAATAATGAGATGGTGTGAATGAGGATGATGATTGATGATATAAGCAAGTGGATAAATTGGTCCAAACATGCAAAAGTTAACATGAAATATAAGTAACGTTCTTGGTTGGCCAATAATAGTGTGTTATTATTGGCAGCTTTACAAAAACATCCTTACTGGGTCATGTTGTTATAGGTAGGACAATTCTGACAATTAGTTAAAAAATTAATGATTGTTTGGTCATTTGAAGTTCTCAATCAATCATTGAAGCTAAATGTCCAAACAAGATATTGCATACAGATTTAAGTAAAATGACCATAAAATCTTGAATAATAAACTTATTACTCTAAGCATACATGTCGATCGGGTGTGTGCTTATTCGCTTCTATTATAGAGTATATAGAATGATAACATAAATTATTGGTAAAATGCATTAATTATGGTTAAGTAATAGCTTATATTGTATTATTGAAATTCTGTTCAAATATTAATTATTAATTTTAAATGTGTTTTTCACATTTTATTTTTTAAAACTTTTCTGATCAAATCTCAAGATATAGTCTGGTCAAATAATAGCATGTTCAAATCTCAAGATATAGTGTGGTCAAATAATAGTTTGTATTAGTTATTCTTAAAATCTTGAACGAATATTAATTATTGTTTTTAGATATGATTTTTCACATTTCACTTTTTAAAACTTTTCTGACCAAATTTCAACATATAGTGTGATTTATAGTCTAATTAGTTATTTTTATATTTTAAAAATCTTGATCAAATACTAATTATTATTTTTAGATGTGTTTTTTCACGTTTCACTTGTTTGAATATTTCTACCTAAATATCAAGGTATAGTGTGGTCAAATAATAACATATACTAATTATTCTTATATTCTTGAGGTCTTGATCAAATACTAGCATATATATAAATTTTCCCTTGAAAATAAATTTACAATAATCCTTCCCGTGTCGTTTTCTGCTTCACAAAATTCTCTCACATGAAAAAGTTTCACACCATCATTTCAACTATTGCACCGCATTTTTTTGTTATTTCAAAAGAATCCCCTATCACATCTTTGATAATGCATGCATTCGTTGAAGAAAACATCGATCCCAGAAGTTCTTTTAATCTTAAAGGGAAAACAATTAATTCATGAAAAATAGTTTTCTTTTGTGCAAGAAATTTTGATCGATTGTGAAAAAAGTTTCGAGGAAGAAAAAAGGACTACCAAAGAGAAGTATAAAAAGATAATAGAAGAGTACCTCAGGGACTATAAGGAGAAAATCGATTTGCTATATGAGAGTAAATGCGAAATTCTTTAATTCATCAATTCTCTCATACAGCAAATCGTTTTTCTCCTTATAGTACTTGAGACACTCTTCTGTTATCTTTTTATACTTCTATTCAATAGTTCTTTTTTCTTCCTCAAAACATTTTTCACAATCCATTAGAATTCCTTGCACAAAAGAAAAGTATTTTTCTTGAACCAATTATTTTATATTTAAGATTGAAAGTACTTTCGGAATTGATGTCTTCTTCAGAGAATACATTATTAAAGATGCGATTGGGGAATTTTTTTGAAACATCAAAAAAATTGCGTTACAATTATAATTGTGAAAAAGATTGAACTACTTAGTTGAAATGATGGTGGAAAGCTTTTTTCATGTGAGAGAATTTTGTGAAGCGGAAAAAGACACAAGAAGGATTAATGCTGAATTATTTTCAGGGAAAAATCTATATATAGAAACTTAGGAAGTGGAAGAACAAGAAAGTGTACCACATACCTTGAAATTTGGACAGAGAAATTTAAAAAGGTGAAATGAAAAAATTTTATTCAAAGTAATAATTAGTAAATTGGTCTAGATTTTGAGAATGCAAAAATAATTAGTTTAGGCTATTATTTGACTACATTATACCTTGAAATTTGACACATAAGTTCTGAAAAGTGAAAAGTGAAAAACACATCTAAAAACAATAATTAGTATTTGGTCAAGATTTAAAAAATATAAAAATAATTAGTATATGCTATTATTTGATCACACTATACCATGAGATTTAGGAAAAAAAGTTCTAAAAAATAAAACGTAAAAAAATACATCTAAAGACAACAATTAGTTTTTGTTCAAAATTTCGAGAATACTAAAACAATTAATTTAGGTTATTGTTCAAAAATAATTTTAAGGTATGATTTTCATCGTGATGAAGTAAGAAACGAGATTGTCTTTTCAATTTTTATTAAGCCAAAGAGGTGATCCTAATCATATCTTGCGTAGTGAACATGTTTAGAAAAATCGACTTATCTAATTATTCAACAAATTTAATTAGTTGATACGATTTAATTATTTTTGTTACAATAAAGACACTTTTCTCTTTATATATTACATCAATCAGATAGCAAAGAAAGAATCACCATTTAAAATAGTTGGCCATGAAAAAAATATATAATTTAAAAAATGAAGCAAGACATAAATGAATCATAAATTTGTTTTTTCAATTATCTGAAGAAAAATAATATGAAGATTAATTCCTCAACCCCACTTCAATTATATAACCATGTTCTTCTATTGGTGCATTTATTTAGGGGCATTTGATATATGTAATTGTCATCAAATAATAGCTTGATGTAAGAGAAATAATGTACATATTGTGACAACTTTAGGTATAGAATTTAATAAGTTACTTAAAGAATAATTATGCTTTTTGGATACTTGTATTCGTGTGAATCCAAATGATAAAAAACTCTCTTTATTGAAATTTAGAAGCAATGCATTAATTACATGTATATTTTTTTTTTCAAGTCGAGCTGATCTATTTTTTTGTTTGTAGAGTTATTTACTCGATCAGATACGAATTTATAACATATCTTTATTATAAGTTTTACGTAGGTACCAAGATGACATTCTTAATGCATCATTAATCATTTTTTCATGCCAAGCTTTTTTCATCTCTTGGTTCAATCTTCTAATAAATCCTTCTTTTTTCCCCTCACAATAATTCAAAAACTTTACTATGGTCATTGTATGCTCTTCTAACAATTCCAACCCAATTTTACTGGCTCAACTGATTCAGATTCTGACGTTCCACATCCAGATGAACTAGACAAACTAGCAATGTACTCAATCATACCATTTATAAGATTAGACGGGGCATTACCTTAACCATCCCATAGTCATATACGCGCCATATCTTTTTGCAATGTCAGAAACATGTCACGCTTATAATTCGGACCTTTCAAAATTGAAGGACTTATGTGTATAACGAACTCATCGTTGTTGTCTAAGGATGAGTTAACAATGATCGGACGAGTCAAATTCAGATTAGATAGTCAGAGGATGACATGTTTGACTCGCTTCTTGATCTGCTGCTGACCAGAATAACCCAGGTGATCACTGATAGGGTAAAGAATATTTTCAATGAATTTACTAGTGCTTAGTATTAAATATGTGGCTTCATTATTTGACACAAAAAGAAGATCGAAACTCTTTACTTACAAATGTTCCCTTATTGGCTTCATTGACAATGGTTATGTCAAAACCTTTGGAGGCTTCATAATTTGCCCATAAAGGATACTACTCCAATAAAAATGATCATACCAAGTCCAAGAATTATACTTGAATTTGAAGAGGTGAAATTGTAATTATTTTCATAAGAGTATGTGTAGTTGTTTGTATGAGAGGTTGAAGGAGATGTTGGTTTTCTTCTTTCATATATATGGAATAATATGATGGTGTAGAAAGAAAAAAAATTAGAAAATAGTAGAAGTGTATATGAGAATATCATTTATGTAAGTGTGTAATGACCCTCACGGTTATTTTTTTGTATTTTAACACATTTTCGATATGCAGAGTTTTTTATAATTTTTTCAAGTTATTTAAGATTTGTTGGGACTGATAATTCGGTTCTGATTATCAGTTCTCAGACAGTTCGTTTGAGAATTTAAGTAATATCTAATAATATTGTGGATTATTTAATTTAAATTGGCATTTCGTAGAAGTATAATTTATTACCTTTTCAAAATATTTTTGAAATTGATAAAATTCTTTAAGTTATGCTATATTTATATTACTTTATAATAACTTTTATAATCTATTAACATTTTAAGCGGAGATCGTAAATCTAGAAATATTAAAATATTATTATTATATAATAGAGGCTTTATTAGAAATAGTTTTTTATTAATTATGGTATATTTAAAATATTATAATTATTTTACTACGAACTTATGCAATACCCAAATTCATACATAATGAGAGGAAAATTTGTAGTGGTGGCACCACTACCCACGTGGAAATGGTGGGTGCTTACAACAACTATGGGTGCTGCTACCAAGCTCTTGCTTAAATTGCCAACAACTAATTTATAATTAATGATTTAAAAATTTCCTTTTTAATTAACCAAGGTAATATCTCATAAATGTATTTTCTAGGTATATAAGTAATTTTCAATGGCTCTTAACATTCATGGTATTTTCCAAAGTACATAGAACAAGCAGATCCATACTTATATGCAGAGAAGTAGTTTTGTGGAAAATAAATTATTTTTGAGAATTTATTCGTTCATCGAGAGTAAATTAATTATTCACATCAAGTTATTTAAGCTCGAATTCTAGTAGAATACTATTTGAAGGCTTTTTAGAGACATTTTAGCTTTTGCGTTCAGGTAGGCTAGGTTTATCCTACCTTTAGATTGAGCTTATTTACTGAAATTGTGGAATATTATGCTAGTTCTAGATAATTACTTGTAGTTGTGTATCATTATACATATATAGCATGCCTCATTTATCCGGATTAGTACCCCATTTTAGTAGATTTTTCTATTTTGTCTTTCAATATAATATAGCATATATCACTTTAGGATGTGGAATTAAATAGAAAACCTTGAATTTTTCCCGTTAAAATTAAGACATGCATACGGTAATTAGACGTATTTTAGCTTCTGTTCAGGTTCTGTATATACTTTATTTCTATCATTGATTGTGAACTTTTGTACCACATTGACATTGTTATGGTATGGTATAATTTTAATATTACAATAGGGTATGGTTACTATGAGTTCCGGTTCGAGTCCGACACCTGATTATGGTTGTGGTTCCTTTGAGTTCCGGCTTGAGTCCAGCATCTGATTATGAGTTCTGGTGTATATTATATATGTGGCCTATCGTTATTATTCATTATGTCCGGTTTGAATCTGGCACGTGTCCTCTTATTGTTATCCATCACTATCGGTTCGAGTCCAGTATATGGCCTCTCGTTACTACCCATTGGTACCGGTTCAAGTCCGGTGCACATATGGATGACTATTATAATTTCTTGGGATTGCCTCAGTTATAGATTATTTACGTTTATTTTTTTTAATTGCTACTTGTGTGTCCAACCGGCTTATGAGAGTATGGTTGGATTAATTATCTTCTTCTGTGTGCCTAGCGGACTTATGAGGGCCCAGTTAGGTTATATTTGTGTGCCTAGTGGGCTTATGGAGGTCCAGTTTGGTTATGATTGATTTGTCTGTTATTACTGCGTTATTTATTTTCTATATCGCTTACATGTATTCCTTTATTGCATTGGCGTAGCTTGATAGTTGTTTACCTTTCTGTCCTTATTTACTGTTAGCTTAGATTAAATCCTCGTATTGTAGTTATACCTTTTCTGTATTGAGCTCAGTCGGCCGATGATGCCTACTGAATACCCCTTGCTTTGGTACTCATACTACATTTCTGGATCTTTTCCCTAATGCAGATCCAAGTAGTAGTAGCCGACATTGACATGATTTCTACCTTCCAGTGCTGATTCGAAGTAGGGTGAGCTTATTGTCATCCGAGGCTGATCCTCCTCTATCTACTCCAGTTTAGTCTTTTGTACTCGAGACTGCTTGTACATAGTGTATATTTTGAATTATATCTAGTCCTCCGTTATCTTTAGTAGTGGATCTAGTACCGACCTTACTAGGTCTTGAGAGGAATTCATTTGTGTATTTGGTCCTTTTCCTTCCCTCGTTTTAGTATATGATATATGTTTACTTTCTGTTTGTTACTTATTATTACTATTGCTATCACTATGCGTGATCTTTTCTGATTTTTGCCTATTAGCCCATTACTTATTATTTTGGGTTATGGCTTGGCTTGCCTACTAGAGAATAAGGTAGGCTCCATCACGACTTAAAAAAATTGGATGGTGACAGCTTGGTATCAGAGCCTAGGTTTCACCGATACTGTTGGTACTAGAGCCAATATTTAGTAGAGTCTCGTGGATTGGTACGGAGACATCTGTATCCTATCTTCGGGAGGCTACAGAGCATTTTTAGGAAACAATCTCATTTTCTTGATTCATTTTCGTGCGTTGGTCTGAGTTGGTTGTAATTTTTATTGGTGCACTTTTTACACAAATGTCTAGGATGCAAGGTTCGAGAGTTTGGGATTGGGACCCCGAGACCTCTGCTAGAGTTCTAGTTTGGGGCCGAGGTCAACCTAGAAGTCGAGGGCAGGATAGAACAACATCCCCAGTTTGAGATCAAGTCAGGGATTTATCACCTGATCCTCTTATAGCTTTGGAAACTGAGAGAGCTCCAGTTTTTCCACAACAGCAGCAAGTGGTCCAGGGGGCATCCCAGGCTCCATCCGATTTTATATCCTCTTCATTCCTTTGAGAGGCGTTGGTACAATTATTGGGGTTAGTTGGTGGTTCGTTGACCAAAGAAGCATAGCTTGCGGCAGTGGCTCCTAGGGTAGAGTTTTCGACAGCACTAGTAGTCCCACAGCTGGCAATAGCCCATCCAGTTATGTATTCAGAGGAGCAAAAGATGTTGGGCCAATTTCGGAGATTGACTCCACCCAGGTTTGCCGGGATGCCAGGAGGGGATGCTAATGAGTTCCTATCTAGTTGCGAGGAGCGATTGTGGAATTTGGGATTGGTTGAGGCATAAAGAGTGTATTTTGTTGTTTATCAGTTTGACACGACAGCGAGGAGGTGTTGGAGAGGTTATATTGACTCCAGGCCAGCTGGATCTCCACTAGTGACTTAGGATTAATTCTCGAAGGTTTTCTTGAGGAAGTACATGCGTCGCAGCATGCGCTAGCGTCTTTGGGATGAGTTTATAGCATTGAGACAGGGTTATATATCTGTGCCTAAATATGAGGTGAGCTTTCATGAGTTTGCCAGACACGACACTATGATTCTGCCTACAGAGTATGAGCGAAATCGATGCTTCGTCAGGGGATTGAGATTATCACTTCGTAGGACTACACAAAGTTTGGTGACTTTAGGGAAGGCTTTTTCTGAGATAGTTGAGCATGTTTATTCTATTAAGGAGATGGATGGGGCAGCGATAAGAGACCACGTTACCAGGGCAGCTACAACGATTCACAGTACACCGGAGGATTTCACGGTAGGTACCCCTAACAGCAGCCTTCTCAGCATCAGGGATAACCTAGTTAGCCAGTCCAGGCATCGCTTTAGATATCAGATAGGGGTCATCCCAGTTTTAGCAGTTCTAGTGGTTAAAGCAGCAGCCAGCCGTAGAGGGGTGTTCAGTCAGGATCGTCGAGTCAGGGTAATCATTTCAGATCCGCCGAACCTTCTAAACAAAGCAGGGTTCTCGAGGCATGTTATGACTGGGGGTCGTTGGTCACTTTGCTCATGCGTGTCCTTAGCGTAAGATGATTCAGCCTTCAGTTTTGACTGCACAACCGATCAGGTTAGTGAGGTAGGGGTGATGTGCACAGTTGTGAGGATGGTCCCCAGGGTTCTAGAAGTAGTCGGATAGGCACCTAGTCCAGTAGTGAACAGGGTCATTTATATGTCGTACCAGGTAGATCTGTGGCTGAGACTTCGGATGTTGGGATCACAAGTATGATTTTCGCATGCCATCAGCCAACTTCTGCTTTGATTGATCTTGATTCCACATTTTCATATATTTCTGCTTATATTGCATTGCAGTTGGGTTCATGTTCGGAGTCTTTATCTATTCCATTGCATATAGCTATCCCTCTAGGTTATTTTTTAGTAGTTGATTGGGTATATAGATCATGTTTGGTAATCGTTCGGGAGTTTGATACTCAGGTTAATCTCATTGTGTGGCAGGATTTTGTTAGTCGTATGCCGATGGGGATTATTTTACGTTCCGTCTAGGAGACTAATATTTGTGGGTTATGAGCCATATCATGCTTATGTTCGGGATGTCAGTGTCAAGAGTCTATTGTGTGACTCCGTTCCTGTGGTTCGCGAGTTTCTTGATGTGTTTTGACCGACCTACCTGGCCTTCCTTCCGGGTGTGATATGCGCGCCCAGTATCCCTACATGTTTGAGCCCTTAGGAATGTCCTTATGCTTTACTTTCGCCGACGAAAATTCTTTTAGTAGTGGATGTTGTAATGACCCTCACGGTCATTTTTCTATATTTTAACACGTTTTCGATATGCAGAGTTTTCTATAATTGCCCCAAGTTATTTAGGATTTGTTGGGACTGATAATTCGGTTCCCAGGCAGTTCGTTTGAGAATTTTAGTAATATCTAATTATATTGTGAATTATTTAATGTAAATTAGCATTTAGTAGAAATATAATTTATTACCTTTCCAAAATATTTTTGAAATTGATAAAATTCTTTAAGTTATGCTATATTTATATTACTTTATAATAACTTTTATAGTCTATTAACATATTAAGCGGAGATAGTAAATCTAAAAATTCTAAAATATTATTGTTATATAATAGAGGCTTTATTAGAAATAGTTTTCTATTAATTATGATATATTCAAAATATTATAATTATTTTACTACGAACTTATGCATTACCCGAATTCATACATAATGAGAGGAAAATTTGATAGCGGTGGCACCACTACCCAAGTGGAAATGGTGGGTACTTACAGAAACTATGGATGCTGCCACCAAGCTCTTGCTTAAATTGCCAACAACTAATTTATAATTAATGATTTAAAAATTTCCTTTTTAATTAACCAAGGTAATGTCTCATAAATGTATTTTCTAGGTATATAAGTAATTTTCAATGGCTCTTAGCATTCATGGTATTTCCCATAGTACATAGAACAAGCAGATCCATACTTGTATGCAGAGAAGTTTAGTGGAAAATAAATTATTTTTGAGGATTTATTCGTTCATCGAGAGTAAATTAATTATCCACATCAAGTTATTTAAGTTCGAGTTCTTGTAGAATACTATTTGAAGGCTTTTCAGAGACATTTTAGCTATGGCGTCCAGGTAGACTAGGCTTACGCAACCTTTAGATTGAGCTTATTTATTGAAATTGTGGACTATTATGCTAGTTCTAGATAATTACTTGTAGTTACGTACCATTATACATATATGGCATGCCTTATTTATCTGGATTAGTACCCCGTTTAGTAGATTTTGGTATTTTATCTTTCAATATAATATAGCATCTATCACTTTTAGGATGTTGAATTAAATAGCAAACCTTGTATCTGTTCCTTTAAAATTAAGACATGCATATGGTAATTAGACGTATTTTAGCTTCTGTTCAGGTTCAGTATATACTTTATTTCTATCATTGATTGTGAACTTTTGTACCATGTTGACATTGTTATGGTATGATATGAATTTTAATATTACGGTGGGGTATGGTTACTATGAGTTCTGGTTCGAGTCCGGCATCTAATTATGGCTGTGGTTTCTTTGAGTTGAGGTTCGATTCCGGCATCTGATTATGAGTTCTGGTATATATTACATATGTGTTCTATCATTATTATCCACTATGTCCGATTTGAATCCGGCACGTGTCCTCTTGTTATTATCCATCACTACTAGTTTGAGTTCGGTATTTGGCTTCTCGTTACTACCCAATGGTGCTGGTTCAAGTATGGTGCACATCGGGATGACTATTATAATTTTTTAGGATTGGCTCAGTTATAGATTATTTACGTTATTTTCTTTAATTGCTACTTGTGTGTTCCACCGGCTTATAGTGGAACGGTTGGGTTAATTATCTTCTTCAGTGTTTCTAGCGGGCTTATGGGGCCCAGTTAGGTTAAATTTGTGTGCCTAGAAGGCTTATGGGGGCCCATTTAGGTTATGTTTGATTTGTTTGTTATTACTGCGTTACTTATTTTCTATATCGCTTACATTTATTCTTTTATCGCATTGGCGTAGCTTGGTAATTTTTTACCTTTCTGTCCCTGTTTACTATTAACTTAGATTACACCCTCGCATTATAGTTATACCTTTTCTGTATTGATCTCAGTCGACCGATTATGCCTACTGAGTACCTGTTGCTTTGGTACTCATACTACACTTTTGCATCTTTTTCTTGATGCAAATTCGAGTAGTAGCAGCCGACATTGACGTGATTTCTACCTTCCAGTGCTGATTCGGAGTAGGGTGAGCTTACTGTCGTCCTAAGCTGATCCTCCTCTATCTACTCCAGTTTAGTCTTTTGTACTCGAGACTGCTTGTATATATATAGTGTATATTTTGAATTTTGTCTAGTACTCCGGTATCTTTTAGTAGTGGGTCTAGTACTGACCGTACCAGGTCTTAGGAGGGATTCATTTGTCTATTTGGTCATTTTCCTTCCCTCGTTTTAGTATATGATATATTTTTAGTTTCTGTTTGTTACTTATTATTACTATTGCTATCATTATACGCGAGCTTTTCTGATTTCTGCCTATTAGCCTAATACTTATTATTCTGGGTTATGGCTTGGCTTGCCTACTGGGGGATAAGGTAGGCCCCATCATGACTTAAAAAAATCAGGTCGTGACAAAGTGTATATATATATATACACACACATAGGCTAAAATGAGTGGCTATACTAATAGATAAAGGGTCCCTTTTATGGACTTCCTTTTCAAAATTTTCTACTTCTAAATAGTCTTTTTACCTTTTTATAAGAATAAGATTGTATATACATCGCTCTTTTCAGATCTCATTTGTAAAATTATATAGAATATATTATTTTTGTTTAACTTTAACTTTTCATACACTTCGACTTGGTGCACTAAAATAAAAATAAGAAAATTGTACAACTATTTTGTCAAGTAAAAATAAACAAAAATAAGCATTCAAATAAGTGGAATATATATATATATATATATATATATATATATACATACATACATACATACATACACAATTCTCTCTTTCACCTTCTTGTCTCTTCCACCTCCCTTTTTTCACTAATGATATCTCAATCTCAAATAAGATGAGTTCGGCTATATGTATCCCTACTTTTTTATAATTTAAATTCGACTCATGATGTCATAACATGTGATTTGGTGGACACGTTCCAATGATGCATGTATTGTGAGAATTCCTTATTAAATTGACAAGTTTTATGTCAATTGTCTTTCTATCACAATTCTCCTATTTTATTTGAGTTTGAGACTGACAATTTGAGCTAGCTTACACATAGAGAGTTGTAGGAGATAACAAGTATGGTTAAATAATTGAGGTGTGCAGATCGGTAGATTTAGGTTTAGAGAAGGGGATCAGTTGAATCCCCTTTATTGAGTAATTATACCGTGAAAATAAGTTGAAACACTTGCGTAATCCTCGCAACACTATAATTTTTTTAAAAATGAGTTTGAATGGGCTGAGGGTTTATTGCAAACAACCTTCTATCTTCATAAGTTAGGAGTAAGGCTGTGTATACACCGCCTTTCTTAGAATTCTACTTATGGAATTATACTGAATATGTTCTTTTTTATTTATGTTTGAATTTCTGATATATAGGTCAATTGACTAAACCGATTTTGATCATTAGATCTTAAAAAAAACAACCAAGTGCATTAAAGCTCCCGCTATGCGTAGAGTTCGGGAAGGGTCCCACCACAAGGGTTCATTGTGCGCAACATTACCTTGCATTTCTGCTAGATATTGTTTCTAAGGCTTGAATCTGTGACCTCTTGGTCACATGAAAATAACTTTACCAGTTACTCTGAGGCTGCTTGTTTGATCATTAAATCTCTTTTGGTAAATTTATCTTTGTTGTCTTATTTATCATCGTCCAAGATTGACTTTGTTAGCTTTCATTTGATACATGATAATTTCAATCCTAATGTTAATTACATGAACATAAATCTTATCTTCATATGTTATGTTGGTCGGATTCTTCAAAAATATTTAGGGTGCTTGTCGGCTCTTCCAAAAATAATACATATGTAAAGTATCTAATACAAAGAAAGTAATATTTTTAAAGAACCCGAATAATATATCTTAAAGGTGGGTAAAGTTGATTGGAATTTTAATGCTCATTATTCACAGTGCACCAAAAATTTTCCATCAAAAGGATATAACAAAACCTATAACAACAATACCAACATTAAATCCTACCGTTAGACATTCACTGGCCCGACTAATTCAGAAATAACACCAACAATAACAAATTCTCCGATATCTTTCGAATCAAGCTGTGTATAGCTAGCTGAACCGCTTCACAAACCGCCTTGTAGGTCAGTCGTGGATCTAGAAAAGACGCGTCTAGCCCAAACTCCATCTATACAATATAAAAAATAGGCATAATACATAAACATGCTCTTTAACTTGACATCAAATCACATCTATGACCTTCAACTTTGGATGTGGGCTAGTAGACACTTAAACTTGCATAAAGATGAACAAGTAGACACACACGTCTTATATGTGGCATAATACACGTAGGACGCCATGTAGGAGGTGAATTGCCACGTAGGAACGCTACATAGGACACATATGTCTGCTTGTTAAACTTCATACAGTTTAAGTGCATTTTTGTGTGCAACCAAAGTTGCATGGAATAGATGTTAGTGGAGGTCAAGTTAAAGGGCACGTTTATGCATGTATTATGACTTTATTTAAACTTGACCTTATTTGGATTCTTTAAAAGTATTCCAGTATTCGTGTTAGATCTTTCAAAAATGCATTATTTTTCAAGAATACATCGCATATTAAATTTGTAATCATTTTTAAGGAGTCTGAGAAACATAAAATAATGTGACTAATGTTGAAAATTGCAGTACAAGTGCATCTATTTTGAACATAACAAATGCAAGAGGATCTTAACATACCTTGTGATAATGCTAGTTTAAAAGTTGAAGTTGTTAGAAAAAAATATTTTTATTTATTTAATTATATCTTACATATGTCTCTTCATTCGTGCCAAACCGGTGTGCTATAGCCCACTGTTTTTAGGGTGGGCCTGGGGGCCGGGAGTAATTTTGGATTAAAATTGATTGGTCTTCCCTTGGCAGGCTAGGGAGTGATCTAGTATGGGCCATTAGGGTGGGAGGGGCAGTTTGGGTGGTCAAATGGGAAAAACAGAGCAAACGGGCCATTTTTGGGGCAAATTGATGTGCTATAGCCCACGATTTTTGAGGTGCGCCCAAGAGTCGAGCGTGATTTTGGCCGAAAATTGATCGGGCTACCTCAGGTAGGCTAGGGAGTGTCCTTGTGTGGGCCATTGGGGTGGGAGGGCGGTTTGTGTGGTCAAACGGGCGAAACATAGAGAGTGGGCCATTTTTAGGCCAAATCGGTGTGCTATAGCCCACAGTTTTTGGGGTGGGCTCAGGTGCCCGGCGTGACTTTGGCAAAAAATCAATCGGGCTACCCCAGGCAGGCTGGGGAGCAGCCTATTGTGGTCCATTGGGGTGGACGGGGTGGTTCGGGTGGTCAAATGGGAGAAACGGCACGAATAGGACATTTTTGGGCCAAATCGATGTGCTATAGCCCACGATTTTTGGGGTGGGCCTAGGGGCTGGGCGTGATTTTTGCCAAAAATTAATCGGGCTACCCCAGGCGGCCGGGGAATGGCCTAGTTTTGGCCATTGGGGTGGTCGAGGTAGTTTGGGTGGTCAAATGGGCGAAACAGCGCGAACAGGCCATTTTTCGCCAAATTTGTGTGTTATAGCCCACGATTTTTGGGGTGGACACAGGGGTCGGGCTTGATTTCTGTCAAAAATTTATTGGGACACCCTAGGCAGGGTGGGGAGCAGCCTAGCATGGGATATTAGGGTGGACGAGGCATTTTGGGTGGTCAAACGAGCAAAACGGTGTAAACGGGCTATTTTCAAGTCAAATCAGTATGCTATAGCCCATGATTATTGGGGTGGATCGATGGGCCGATCGTGACTTTTGACAAAAATCGATAGGGCTGCCCAAGCAGGATGGGAAGTGTCCTAATGTGGGCCATTTTGGGTGGGCAGTGCGGTTAAGATAGTCAAATGGGTGAAACGACGTGAATGGCCCTTTTTTGGGAAAAATCAGTGTGCTATAACCCATAGTTTTTGGGATGGGCTCGGGGTCGGGTTTGATTTTGGTTAAAAATTGACCGGGCTTCCCCAAGCAGGCTGGGGACTGGCCTAGTATGGGTCATTGGGGTGAGCGGTGCAATTTGGGTGGTCAAACGGGCTAAACGGCGTGAACTAGCCATTTTCTTGCCAAATAGGGGTACTATAGCCTACGGTTTTTAGGGTGGGCTCGGGGGCCAGGCGTGATTTTGGCAAAAAATCGATCGGGATTCCCCAGGCAGGTTGGGGAGCGGCCTAGTATGGGCCATTGAGGTGGGTGGGGAATTTTGGGTGGTCAAACGGGAGAAACGACACGAACAGGCCATTTTCAGGACAAATCGGTTTGCTATAGCCAATGATTTTCGTGGTGGGCTCGGGGGAATGGCGTGATTTTTGCATAAAATCGTTCGGGCTTCCCCAGGTAAGCTTAGGAGTATCCTTGTATGGGTCATGGGGGTGGGAGGGGAGGTTTGGGTGGTCAAACGATAAAAATGATGCGAACGGGCCATTTTTGGGCTAAATCGGTTTGCTATAGCCTATGATTTTCGGAGTGGACCCGGGGTCCGGGCCTGATTTTGGACGAAAATTGATCGGGCAGACCCAGACAAGATGAAGAGTATCCTAGTGTGTGACATTAGGGTGGGCGGGGCATTTTGGGTGGTCAAACGAGCGAAACAACAACAATGGGCCATTTTAGGGCAAAAGAAGTGTGCTATAGCCCACTATTTTTTAGGTGGGCTCGGAGGCCGGGTGTGATTTTGGTCAAAAATTAGTTGGGCTGCACCAGGCAGGCTGGGGAGAAGCCTAATATGGGCCATTGGGATAGTGAGGGGGGGGTTGGGTGGTCAAAAGGGTGAAACGGCTTGAACGGGCCTTTTCCTGGCCAAAGTAGTATGTTATAGCCTACGGATTTAGGTGGGCCCGAGGGCCAGGCATGATTATGTATAAAAATTGACTGGTCTTCCCCAAAAGGGTAGGGAGTGACCTAGTGTGGGCCATTGGGGTGTGCAAGTTTTGGGTGGTCAAACGAGCGAAACGACGCAAATAGGTCATCTTTGGGCCAAATCGGTGTGCTATAAACCATGGTTTTTGGGATTGTCCTGGGGGCCGGGCATGATTTTAACCAAAAATTGATTGAGTTGCCCCAAGAAGGATGGGGAACGTCCTAGTGTAGGCCATTGGGGTGGCATAGGTAGTTTGGGTGGTAAAACGGGCGAAACGGCATGAACGAGCCATTTTCGAGCAAAATTGGTGCGCTATAGCCCATGGTTTTTGGGTGGACTAGGGGGACGAACGTTAATTTGGATGAAAATTGAATGGGCTACCCCAGGCAGTCTGTGGGGCATTCTAGTATGGGATATTAGGGTGGGTGGGGCGGTTTGGGTGGTCAAACAGACGAAACAGCGCGAGCGGACCATTTTTGGGCCAAATCAGTTTGTTATAGCCCATAATAGAATGGGATAAATGGGCGGGGCAATTTTTTATAGACCATGATAATGTGTGGTAAAACGGGAAAACAAGCATGAATGGATCATTTTCTGCTATATCGGTATGCTATATCCCACGATTTTTTAGAGGAGGGGGAGTGATTTTGGCCAAAAATTGACCAGACTGCCCCAGGCAGGTTAGGGAGTGGCCTAGTGTAGGCCATTAGTTGGGAGAGTTAGTTTGGGTGATTAAATGGGTGAAACGTCATGAACGGGTTATTTTTGGGCCAAATCGATGTGCTATAACCCACGGTTTTGGGGTGGGATCGGGTGTCGAGCGTGATTTTGGCCAAAAATTGATTGGGCAACCCTAGGCAGGCTGAAGAGAGGCCTAGTACGGTCCATTGGGGTGGACGGGGCTGTTTGGATGGTCAGACAGACGAAACCATGCGAACGGGCCATTTTTGGGCCAAATCGGTGAGTTATAGCCCAATTTTTTGAATAGGCCCGGATGCTGGCGATGATTTTGGCCAAAAATTGATTCGTCTTCCCCAGGTAGTCTAGGGAGCGACCTAGTTTGGTCCATTGGGATTGGTAGGGCGATTTGGGTGGTAAAACATGCGAAACGGCGCGAATAGGTTATTTTTTGGGAAAAATCGATGTGCTATAGCCTACTTTTTTTGGGGTGGGCTAAGGACCAGGCGTAATTTTTCCAAAAATTGACCGGGCTGCCCCAGGCAGTATGGGGAGTGACTTATTGTGGGCCATTAGGGTGGGGCAGTTTGGGTTGTCAAATGAGCGAAACAACGCGAACGGGCCATTTTTGGGCCAAATCGGTGTGTTATACCCCATGGTTTTTGGGGTTAGCCTGGGGCCAGGCGTGATTTTGGTCGAAAATCGATCGGATTTCCCAGGTAAGTTGGGAAGGATCCTAGTGTGGTCCATTGGGGTGGGGGTGATTTGGGTGGTCAAACGAGAGAAACGACGTGAATAGGCCACTTTTGGGCCAAATCGGGGTGCTATAGCCCATAGTTTTTTGGTAGGGACTGGGGGTCAGACGTGATTTTGTCCAAAAATCAACTAGGCAGCACCAAGCAGGCCAGGGAGAGGCCTAATATAGGCCATTGGGGTGGGCGGGGAAGTTTAGGTGGTCAAACGGGCAAAATGGCGCGAACGGGCCAATTTCGATGCAAATCGATGTGCTATAACCCATGGTTTTTGAAGTGGGCTCGGGGCCGAGCGTGATTTTAGCCAAAAATTGATCGAGCTACCTAATGCAGGCTGGGAAGAGGCTTAGTATGGGTCCTAGGGATGGGCGGGGCAGTTTGGGTGGTCAATCGGGAAAAACGGTGTGAATGGGCAGTTTTCGAGCCAAATCGGTATGCTATAGCCCGTGGTTTTCTGGGTGGGCCTGGGTGCAGAGCGTGATTTTTGTCGAAAATTGATTGGGATGCCTCGGACAGGCTAGGAAGTGGCATAGTATGGGCTATCGGGGTGGGTGGGCTAGGCGGGGCAATTTGGGTGGTTAAATGGGTAAAACGGTGCGAACGGGTCATTTTTGGGCCAAATCGGTGTACTATACACCATGATTTTTGGGATTGGCCCAGGGGTCGGGCTTGATTTTTGCCAAAAATTGATCGGGATACCCCATGCAAGCTTGGGAGAATCTTAGTATCGGCCATTAGGGTGGGCGGGGTGATTTGGGTGGTCAAACAGGGGAAATAACATGAACGGGCTATTTTTGGGCCAAATCGATAAACTATAGTCCACTATATTTTGGTGGGCCTAGGGGCTGGAGGTAATTTTTGTGACAAATTGATTGAGCTACCTCAGCAGGCTGGGGAGCGTCCTACTGTGGGCCATTGAGGTAGGCGGGGTGATTTGGGCTGTCAAACGGGCGAAATGGCATGAACGGGCTATTTTCAGGCCAAATCGATGTGCTATAGCCCACGATTTTAGGGGTGAGCATGGGGATCGGGTGTGATTTTGGCCAAAAATCATTTGGGCTGCCCCAGGCAGGTTGGGGAGCAGCCTAGTGTAGGCCATTGGGGTGGTCGGGGCAATTTGGATGGTCAAACGGGTGACACGGCGTGAACTGTCCATTTTTGAGCCAAATCGGTGTGCGATAGCCTACGGTTTTTGGGGTGGACCTAGGGGCCGGGTGTAATTTTCATCAAAAATGGACCTGGCTTCCCTAGGAAGGCTGGGGTGCAATCTAGTGAGGGCTTATATAGTTAGCGGGGAGGTTTGGTGGTCAAATGGGCGAAACGGCACGAACGGGCCATTTTTTAGCTAAATAAGTTTTTTATAGCCCACGATTTTTAGAGAGGGAACGGGCGTGATTTTGGTCGAAAATTGGTCGGGCTGCCCCAGGCAGGCTACGGAGAGACCTAGTGTAGGCCATTGGGGTTAGCGGGTCGGGTTGGGTGGTCAAACAGGCAAAACAGTGTGAACGGGCCATTTTTTAGCTAAATTGGTATGCTATAGCCCACGGTTTTTTGGGTGGGCTCGGGCTCGATTTGGGTCAAAAATTAATTGGGCTACCCCAGGTAGGTTGGGAAGTGGCCTAGTGTAGGCCATTGGGTTGGGCGGGGCGGTTTAGATGATCAAACGGGCAAAATGGCGTGAATGGGCCATTTTCGGGCCAAATTGGTATGCTATAGCCTACGATTTTCGAGGTAAACCCAATGGCAAGGCGCGATTTTGGATAAAAATTGATCGGGCTGCCCCAGGTAGACTGGGGAGGGGCCTAGTGTTGTTCATTGGGGTGGGTGGAGTATTTTGGGTGGTCAAATGGGCTAAATAGCGCGAACGTGCCATTTTCGGTCCAAATCAGTATGCTATAGCCCATGATTTTTCTGGGTTGACCTAGTAGCTGTGCATGATTTTTGCTGAAAATCTACTGGGCTACCCAGACAACTTGGGGAGCGACATAATGTGGGCCATTAGGATGGGCGAGGCAGTTTGTGTGGTCAAACGGGTGAAACGGTGCGAACGAGCTAATTTTGTGCCAAATTGGTATATGATTGCCCACGGTTTTTGGGGTGGGCCTGGGCGGTTGGGCGTGATTTTGGTTAAAAATTGATCGGGCTGCCCCAGATGGGCTGGGGAGTTGCCTAGTGTGGGCTATTGGGGTGGGCAGGGCGATTTGGGTGGTCAAACGAGAAAAAAGGCATAAACAGACCATTTTCGGACCAAATTGGTGTGCTATATCCCACGATTTTTAGGGTGATCAACGGGTCGGTCATGATTTTTTCCGAAAATCATCCGGGCTACCCAAGGCAGGTTAGGGAGTGGCCTTATGCGAGTCATAGGGGTGGGCGAGGCAGTTTGGGTGGTGAAATGGGCAAAACAACGTGAATGGGCTATTTTCGAGCCAAACCGGTGTGCTATAGCCCATGGTTTTTGGGGTGGGCCCGGGGGAAGACGTAATTTTGGCCGAAAATCAATCAGGCAGCCCCAAGAAGGATGGGAGCGGCTTAGTGTGGGCTATTGGGGTGGTCCGGGAGATTTAGGTGGTTAAACAAACGAAATAATGTGATAGGGCTTTTATTAGGCCGAATCGACATGCTATAGCCTATGGTTTTTGGGGTGGGTCTGGGTGTCGAGCGTGATTTTTGTCGATAATTAATTGGGCTACCCCAGGCAGTCTGAGGAGCGGCCTAGTGTGGACCATTGAGTTTGGCGGGGCGATTTGGATGGTCAAATGGGTGAAATAACACAAACGGGCTATTTTTGGGCTACATTGATGCGCTATAGCCCACGATTATCGATGTGGGCTCGGGGACGAGCGTGATTTTTGTAGAAAATTGATCAGGATGCCGCAGGAAGGCTGGGGAGAGACCTTGTATGGTCCATTGGGGTGGGCGAGGAGGTTTGAGGGGTTAATCGGGTGAAACAGCGTGAATGGGCCATTCTCGAGCCAAATCAATGTGCTATGGCCCATGGATTTTGAGGTGGGCTCGGGGGTCGAACATGATTATGCTCGAAAAGTGATCGGATTGGCCCAGGTGGGCTGGGGAGCATCTTGGCATGGGACATTGGGGTGGGCGGTGTGATTTGGGTGGTCAAACGGTGTGAATGGGCCATTTTCAGACCAAATCAGTGTGCTATAGCCCATTGGGGTGGGCTCGGGGGTCGAGCGTGATTTTGTCCCAAAATCAATCGGGCTACCCTAAGAAGGCGTGGGAGCGTCCTAGTATGGGCCATTAGGGTGGGCGAGGCGATTTGGGTGGTCGATCGGGAAAATAATGCGAACGGGCTATTTTTGGGCCAAATCGGTGTGCTATAGCCCATGACTTTCGAGGTGGGCCAGGGGTCGGGCATGATTTCTGCCAAAAATCAATCGAGCTACCCTAGGTAGGATGAGGAGCGGCCTAGTATTGGCCATTGGGGTGGGAGGGGCAGTGTGGGTGGTCAAACGGGCGAAACAGCTTGAACGGACCATTTTTGAGACATATCAGTATGCCATAGCCCACAATTTTTGGAGTGGGCCCGGGGTCGGGTGTGATTTTGGCTGAAAATTGACTGGGCTGCCCAGGCAGGCTTGGGAATGGCCTAGTGTAAGCCATTGGGGTAGGGAGAGGTTTGGGTGGTCAAACAGGCAAAATGGTGTGAATGGGCCATTTTTGGGCCAAATCAGTGTGCTATAGCCCATGGTTTTGGGGTGGACTTGGGGGTTGGGCAAGATTTTTGTCAAAAATTGATCGGACTTCCCCAGGCAGGATGAAGAGTAGCCTAATATTGGCCATTAGGGTTGGCGGGGTGGTTTGGGTGGTCAAACAAGCGAAACGATGAACGGGCCATTTTTGGGCCAAATCGGTGCGGTATAGACCACGATTTTTGGGGTGGGCCCGGAGGTCTAGCGTGATTTTTACCAAAAATCAACCGGACTGCCCCAGGTAGGCTGAAGAGCGGCCTAGTATGGGTCATTGGGGTGGGCGGGGCAGTTTGGGAGGTCAAAAGGGCAAAACGGCGCTAATGGGTCATTTTTTAGCCAAATCAGTGTGCTACAGCCTACGATTTTCGGAGTGGGCGCGGGGGCCAGGGTGATTTAGGTAAAAAATTGATCGGGCTACCCTAAGAATGTTGGGGAGTAGCCTAGTGTCGGCCATTGGATAGGCAGGGCGATTTGAGTGGTCAAACAAACAAAACAACACGAAAGGCCATTTTTTTGGGTCAAATCAGTATGCTATAGCCTGCGTTTTTTGGGGTGAACCCGGGGGTTGGGTGTGATTTTGTCAAAAATTGACCGGTCTACCCCAAGCAGGCTGTAGAGCGGCCTAGTGTAGGCGATTGGGGTGGGAGGGCGGTTTGGTTGGTCAAATCGACACGAACGAGCCATTTTTGGGTTAAATCGGTGTTCTAAAGCCCATGGTTTTTTAGGTGGGCCCGGAGGCTGTTAGTGATTTTGGCCAAAAATCAAACGGGCTGACCCAAGCAAGCTGAGGAGCGGTCTAATATAGGCCATTGTGTTGGGCAAGCGGTTTGGGTGATCAAACGAGCAAAACAATGCGAAAGGGCCTTTTTTTGGCCAAATCGATATGCTATGGCCAACGGGTTTTAGGGTAGGCCAGGGTCCGAGCTTGATTTTTGTCGAAAATCAATCGGGCTTTCCTAGGTAGGTTGAGAAGTGGCCTAGTGTGGTCCATTGGGGTGGGAGGGGCATTTTGGGTCATCAAACGAGCGAAACGGCATGAATGGGCTATTTTTGGATTAAATAGAGTTGCTATAGCCCATATTTTTTGGGGTGGGCTCAGGGCCCGAACATGATTTGAGCCAAAAATTGATCGGGCTGCCCCAGGCAGGCTGGGGAGCATCCTAGTTTAGGCCATTAGGGTGGTCGTGGTGGTTTGGGTGGTCAAACGGGAGAAAGTGTACGAACGAACCATTTTTGGGCTAAATCGGTGTGCATAGCCTATGGTTTTTTAGTAGGCCCAGGGGTCGGGCATGATTTGGTAGAAAATTAATCGGGCTGCCTTAAGCAGGTTGAGGAGTGTCCTAGTGTGGGTTGTTGGGGTGGAAGGGGAAGTTTAGGTGGCCAAACGAGCGAAATGGTGCGAACAAGCCAATTTTTAGCAAAATTGATGTGCTATTGCCCACATATTTTGGGGGCGGGCCGGGGACCGGGTGTGATTTTTGCTAAAAATCCACTAGGATGCCCTAGAAAGGCTGTAAAGCGTCCTAGTATGGGATATTTGGGTGGGTGGAGCGGTTTGGGTGATCATACGTCCGAAACAGCGCGAATGGGCTATTTTGGGGCCAAATTGGTATGCTGTAACCCACGGTTTTTGGGGTGGGCCTAGGGGCTGGGTATGATTTTGGCCAAAAATTAATCGAGCTATCCCAGGCAGGTTGGAGAGCGGCTTAGTGTGGGCCATTGGGGTGGACGGGGTGGTTTGGGTGGTCAAACGAGCGAAACAACATGAACGATCCATTTTCAGGCAAAATTGGTGGCTATAGCCCACGATTTTTGGGGTGGGCCTAGGGGTCGGTCATGATTTTTGCCAAATATCGATCGAACTACCCCAGGCAGGCTGGGGAGCAGCCTAGTGTAGGCCATAGTCGTGGGCGGGGCGGTTTCGGTGGTCATACGGGAAAAACAGCTCGATAGGCCATTTTTGGGCCAAATCGGTGTGCTATAGCCCACGGTTTTTGGGATGGGCTCGGGGGCCTGGCGTAATTTTGACCGAAAATTGATCAGACTATCCCAGGAAGGTTAGGCAGTCATCTTGTATGGGCCATTCGGGTAGGCGGGGAAGTTTTGGTGGTCAAATGGATGAGGCAACGCGAACTGGACATTTTCGAGCAAAATCAGTGTGCTATAGCCTGCGTTTTTTGGTGTGAGCTTGGAGGCTTGGTGTGATTTTTGTCAAAAATTGATCGGGCTTCCCCAAGCAGGTTGTGGAGCGGCCTAGTGTGGGCCATTGGGGTGGGCGGGGCAATTTGGGAGGTCAAACCGGCGAAACGGCGCGAACGAGCCATTTTCGAGCCAAATCAATATGTTATAGCCTATGGTTTTTGAGGTGGGCCCAGAGGCTGGTAGTGATTTTAGTCGAAAATCTAACGGGCTGCCCCAAGCAAACTGGGGAGCATTCTAGTATAAGCCATTGGGTTGGGCGAGCGGTTTGGGTGGTTAAATGGGTAAAACAAAATAAATGGACCAAATTGGTGTGCTATAGCCTTTGGATTTTGGGGTAGGCCCGGTTCCGGGCGTGATTTTGGTCAAAAATCAACCGATCTTCCCCAGCCAGGTTGGGGAGCGGCCTAGTGTGTTCAATTAAGGTGTGCAAGGAATTTTGGGTCGTCAAACGAGCAAAACATCGCGAAAGGGCTATTTTTTGGCCAAATCGAGTTGCTATAGCCCACGGTTTTTAGGGTGGACTTAGGGGCCGGATGTGATTTGAGCCAAAAATCGATCGGGCATCCCTAGGGAAGTTGGGAAGTATCCTAGTGTGGGCCATTAGGGTGGTCGGAGCGGTTTGGGTGGTCAAATAGGAGAAAGAGAGTGAATGGGCCATTTTTGGGCTAAATCGGTGTGCATAGTCTACGGTTTTAGAGTGGGCCTAGGGGCCGAGCAAGATGTTGGTAAAAATCAATCGGGTTGTCTCAGGCAGACAGAAGAGTGGCCTAGTATGGGTCATTAGGGTCAGATTTTGGGGCGAGTTGGGGGCCGAGCCCGATTTTGGTTGAAAACCTACCGGGCTTCCCCAGGCAGGCTAAGAAGTGCCTAGTGTAGGCCATTTTGGTGTGCGGGGTGATTTGGGTGGTCATACGGGTAAAACGGAGTGAATGGGCCATTTTTGGGCCAAATTGGTGTGCTATATCCCACAGTTTTCGAGATGGGCTTGAGGGTCGAGCAATATTCTGGCCAAAAATAGATATAGGTTGCATTAGGCAGACTGGGGAGCGGCCTAGTATAGGCCATTGTGGTGGTCGGGGAGGTTTGGGTGGTCGGACGGGCAAAACAGTCCATTTTTTAGCCAAATCGGTGTGATATAACCCATAGTTTTCAGGTTAGGCTCCAGTGTCAGGCGTGATTTTGGCAAAATCTCGATTGGGCTTCCCCATGTAGGATTGAGAGTGACCTAGTATGGGACATTGAGGTGGTGGGGAAATTTGGGTGGTCAAACAGGCGATATGGTGCGAACGGAACATTTTTTGCCTGAATCGGTGTGCTATAACCCTCGGTTTTTGGGGTGGGCCCAAGGGTCGAGCGTGATTCTGGTTGAAAATCAATCAGGAAGCCCCAGGTAGGCTAGGGAATGGCCTAGTGTGGGTCCTTGGGGTGTTCAAGAAGGTTTGGGTGGTCAAAACGGCGAAACGCCGCGAACGGGCTATTTTTGGGCTAAATCTGAATGCTATATAGCCCAACGCTTTTGGGGCGAGCCTGAGGGCCGGGCATGATTTTAGCTGAAAATCAATCGGGCTGCCCCAGGCTGGCTAGGGAGAATCCTTGTGTGGGCTATTAGGTTAGGCGGGGCAGTTTAGGTGGTCAAACAGGCAAAATGGCACAAACGGATCATTTTTGAGCCAAATCATTTTTGGGGTAGGCCCGAGGTCGGGCATTATTTTGCCCAAAAATTGACCTGGCTGCACTAGGCAGGATGGGGGCGGTCTAATTAAGCCATTGGGGTAGGCAGGGGGATTTGGGTGGTCAAAAGGGAGAAACGGTGCAAACATGCCATTTTTAGGCTAAATCGATGTGCTATAGCCCACGGTTTTTGGGGTGGGCTCGGAGGCCGAGCGTGATTTCGGCCAAAAATCGATCGGGATGTCTTAGGTAGGCTGGGAAGTAGCCTAGTGTGGGGAATTGGGGTAGACGGGGTGGTTTGGGTGGTCAAATAGGCTAAACGGCGTTAACGGACTTTTTTCAGGTAAATAGTGTGCTATAGCCCACGATTTTAGGGGTGGGCCCGAGGGTCGGGCGTGATTTATGCAAAAAATCAATTGAGCTACCCCAGGTAGGCTAGGGAGCAGTTTAGTGTAGACCTTGGGGTAGGCGGGGCAATTTGGGTTTTCAAACAAGCGAAATGGCACGAACGGGCCATTTTTGGGCTAAATCAGTATTCTAAAGCCTACGGTTTACGGGGTGTGCCCAGGGGTCGGGTGTGATTTAGGCTGAAAATTGACTGGGTATCCCCATACAGGTTGGATAGCGTCCTAGTATGGGCCATTGGGGTGGGCGGGGCGGCTTGGGTGGTCAAATAGGAGAATCGGCGTGAACGGGCCTTTTTCGGACCAAATCAGTGTGCTAAAGCTCAGGGTTTTTTAGGGTGGGCCCAGGGTCCAGATGTGATTTTGGCCAAAAATCGATCGGGTTTCCCCAGGAAGGCTGGGGAACGGCCAAGTGTGGGCCTCTAGGGTAGGAGGGGCAGTTTGGGTGATCAAACAGGCGAAACGGAGTGAACGGTCCATTTTAGGGACAAATCAGTGTGTTATATCCTGCAATTTTTGGGCTGGGCCAGGGGGACAAGCGTGATTTTGGATAAAAAATTGATCAGGCTATTGCATGCAAGCTGGGGAGAAGCCTAGTATGGGCCACTGGGGGGCGGGGCAGTTTGGGTGGTCAAACGGGCAAAACGGCATGAACGGGCCATTTTCGGGCCAAATTGGTGTGTTGTAACCCATAGTTTTTGGTGTGGCCCCAGAGGTCGATCGTGATATTCTCCAAAAATTGACCGTGCTACCCCAAGCAGGATGGGAAATGGCCTAGTGTGGGTCATTGGGGTGGACAGGGCAGTTTGGGTGGTTAAATAGGCGAAACGGCATGAACAAACCGTTTTTGGGCCAAATCGGTGTGCTATACTCCACGATTTTTGGGTTAGGTCCAGGGGCCAGTGTTGATTTTGGGAGAAAATTAACCGGGCTTCCCCAGGCAGGAAAAAGAGCGGCTTAATGTGGGCCATTGAAGTGGGGTGGGCTTGGGGGTTAGGTGGTCAAATGGGAGAAATAGCGCAAACAAGCCATTTTTGGGCCATATTGGTGTGCTATAGCCTATATTTTTTGGGTGGGCCTTGCGGACGGGCATAATTTTGGCCGAAAATCAATTAGGTCATCGCAGTACAGCTGAGGAGCGTACTAATATGGGCTATTGGGGTGGGCAGGGCAGTTTGGATGGTCAAATGGGTAAAACAGCGCTAACGGTCCAGTTTTAGGCCAAATCGGAGTACTATAGCCGTCGATCTTCGGGGTGGGCCTGGGGTCGGGCGTGATTTTGGCCAAAAATTAATTCGACTGCCCAGGTAGGCTGGAGTGCAATCTAGTATGGGCCATTAGGGTGGGCGTGCATTTTAGGGGATCAATCGAGCGAAACGATGCGAATAGGCTATTTTCGGGCTAAATTAGTGTGCTATAGCCCACGGGTTTCATGATGGGCCTAGGGGCCATGCGTGATTTTAGCTGAAAATTAATCAGGCTGCTCTAGACAAGCTGGGGAATGGCCTAATATAGGCCATTAGGATGGGTGGGGCGGGGTGGGTGGTCAAACGAGCGAAACTGCGTAAACGAGCTATTTTTAGGATAAATCGGTGTGCTATAGCCTACGGTTTTTTAGTGGGCACGAGGGTCGAGCGTGATTTTGGTCGAAAATCGATCTGATTGGCCCAGGCAGGCTGAGGAGTAACCTAGTATAGGCCATTGGGGTGGGCGGGGCGATTTGGGTGGTCAAACATGCAGAATAGCGTGAACGGGACATTTTCGGGCTAAATCAGTGTGCTTTTTCCAATAATTTTTGGGGTGAACCCGAGGACTGGGCGTGATCTTAGCCAAAAATCAACCGAGCTAACCCAGGTAGCTTGGGGAGCGGTGTAGTGTGGGACTTTGGGGTGTACGGGGTGGTTTTGGTGGTCAAAAGGGTGAAACAGTGCAAACGGGCCATTTTTTTTTGTCAAATCGATGTGCTAGAGCCTACGGTTTTTGGGGTGAGCTCGGGTACTGGGAGTGAATTTAGCCAAAAATCAATCGGGCTACCCCATGTAGGCTGGAGAACAGTCTAGTATGGGCCATTAGGGTAGGAGGGTCGGTTTGGGTGGTCAATATGGTGAAACTGCTTAAATCGGCCATTTTTGGGCCAATTCCATGTGCTATAGCCAACGGTTTTCGAGGTGGGCCCAAGGGTTGGGCGTGATTCTGGTTGAAAATTGATCGGAATACCCTAAGCAGGTTGGGGTGCAGCCTAGTATGGGTCATTAGGGTGGGCGAGGCGGTTTGGGTGGTCAAACAAGCGAAACAGTGCGAACAGGCTTTTTTTGGGCCAAATCGATGTGCAATTGCCTACGGTTTTTGGGGTAGGAATGGGACCGAGCTTGATTTTTGGCCGAAAATTGACTGGGCTACCCCCGACAAAATGGGAAGGGAGCTAGTGTGGTTTATTGTGGTGGGCGGAATGGTTTGGGTGGTCAAATGGGCAAAATGGTGCGAACGGGCCATTTTTGGGTCATAGCGGTGTGGGCTCGGGGCCCGAACATGGTTTTAGCGAAAAATCGATCGGGCTGCCCCAGACAGCTTATGGAGTGGCCTAGTATGGGTCAGTAGGGAAGGAGGGATGGTTAGGGTGGACAAAAGGGTGAAACATCACGAACGGACTATTTTTAGGCCAAATTAGTGTGCTATAGACCATGATTTTTGGGGTGCGCTCGGAATTTAAGCGTGATTTTGGCTGAAAATTGATCGGGCTGCCCCAGGCAGGCTAAAGAATGGCATAGTATAGGTATTAGGGTGGATGGGGTGGTTTGCGTAGTCAAATGGGGGATACGGCTCGAACGGGCAATTTTTCAAGCCAAATTGGTGGGTTATAGCCCACGATTTTTGGGGAGGGCATGGGGGTCGAGCGTAATTTTGGTAAAACATTATCCGATTTTCCCCAGGTAGGCTGAAGAGTGTCCTAGTATTGGAAATTAGGGTGGGTGGAGTAGTTTGGGTGTTCAAACGGGCAAAACAGAGCAAATGAGCTATTTTTAGGCCAAATCGGTGTGCTATAGTCCATAGTTTTCTAGGTGGTCCCCGGGGCTAGGCATAATTTTTGCCAAAAATTGATCGGACTACCCCAAGCAGGCTGACGAGCGGCCTAGTATGGGCTATTGGGGTGCACGCACTGGTTTGGGTGGTCAAACGAGCGAAACAGCGTGAACGGGTTATTTTTGGGCCAAATCGGTGCGCTATAACCCACGGTTGTTAGGTGGGCTCGGGCGTCGGGCGTGATTTTATCTAAAAGTTGATCGAGCTTCCCCAAGAAGGCTGGGGAGCGGCCTAATATGGGCCATTGGGGTGGACGGGATGGTTTGGATGGTCAAACGAGCGAAACGGCGCAAATGGGCCATTTTCAAGCCAAATCGGTGTGCTATAGCCTACGATTTTTGGGGTGGTCCTGAACGTTATTTTGGCAAAAAAATGACCGAGCTACCCCAAGCAAGGTAGGGAGCGTCTTGGATTGGGACATTTAGATAAAAGAGGTATATTAGGTGGTCAAACTAACAAAACAGTGCGAACGAGCCATTTTTGAGCCAAATCGGTGTGCTTTAGCCTAAGGTATTTGGGGTGGGATTGGGAGTCAGGTGTCGGGCGTGATTTATGCTACAAATCTATTAGGCTACCTCAGGCAGCCTGAGGAGCGTCCTAGTGTGGGACATTGGGGTGGGCGGGGCGGTTTGTGTGGTCAAACGGGAGAAAAGACGAGAACTGACCCTCTTTGAGTATCAATAAAAAAGGTCTTGTGCAAGCAAGTGACACTTTACTTCAAGCTAATAGTGTTGCCTCACTTTCTTTAGCTAGGTTTAGAAGACGATTCTCGACATAGAGTATTTCCTTCTCATCGAAAGATGCCTAAGGCCTTCTCACCAAAACCTAAACCCCCTGCTCCTCGAACAATTGAATCAAGAGTCAATATATTCACACCCACGCATAAAGAATATCCTGTGAATGTCATCTTATTTTTTTGAAGAATTTGACATTGACCAGGAATGAGAGCAGAATGAGCCTAACGACGTACCTTCAACTCAAAAGGCTAAGCCAATAAGAGAGAGTTGTATCCTTCCGTGTAAAATAATTGGATCTTTTCTTTTAAAGAACAATCCTTTTCCTGGAGTTTACTTGAGATACCTCAAGATAGGACAAAAAGCCTCCCAGTGATCTTGTCTTGGATTCTGCATGAATTGACTAACCACTCTAAGAGCAAGGGTTATATCTGGTTGGGTTACAGTCAGATAGATAAGCTTTCCAACCAAACTTCTATACCTCTCTAGATTTTCAAAGAGCAGTCCATCATTCTTACTGAATATCAAAGTTGAATCCATAGGAGCATCCACATTGCTCCCAACAATCCAGCCTGCTCTAAAAAGTCTGTAACATACTTTCTTTGATAAAGTGATATTCCCGCCTTTGATCTTGCTACTTCAATACCCAACAAGTATCCAAGCTTTCCAAGATCCTTGGTAAAAAAGTGTTTACTAAAACACTATTTCAGGTCAACAATTCATGTCCTCTCACTACCTGTAATTACAATATCATCAACATAGACAGTAATGATTAGAGATCCACATTGGATATGATGAACAAATACTTAATGATCAACCTTAGTTTGCTTCAGCCCATATGCAGAAAGAACGTTGACTAAATTTAACAAACCATGCCCTCTGGATTCTGTTCTAGACTTACCAATCTTGGCTAGCTTGTCTTCCTTGCGCTAAGCCCTTCTCTTATCTACAACTTTGGCGAATAGTAAAAATCATTATTCCCTCCCATCTTTATGGACTGATTTGACCCCCAATCCTAGCATGCTAAGCCGTATTATTTTTTTAAAAAAGATATTTCCCAGTGTGCCAAGCCCCCTCCCCACGGTCTGGGTCAATGAACTAGTCTCGTCCCCCTAACCTAAGAGTTCTGGTTATGACCAGCCAAAAACAGTTCCTCTAGATGCCTTATAACCATCCTTTTTGCCCATTCCCGTTTATGCGTACTTTATGATGATAGGCCTACAGACTCTTGAGGCCCCGGAATAGCCTTGCTTTCACGTTCCCCCTCTTTTCTTAGATCAGGTTAGCATTTATGCTGCTTCACGCAATTATATTCAAGCAATTGAGTAGAGAGGGCAATTGAATCAGTCGTCATCCTTCGCTCTTGTGCTAAAGGCTTTCTTACCACAGGTCGTCATTCCATCCTTTTTCGAAAGGGTAGATGTTTTTCTCCTCGATTCACCGAGATTTCAAGTTGACATCTCGAACAAAATCCTATTGTTGGTAATGGCCTTGGTGAATGACCTGCTACGCTTTATGGACTTGACTCTTGTGGGATGGGATGTGCTCAGCTGCCTCCAACTCTTTCTATGGGTCATACAACTTTCTTAAGTCAGCAGACATCATATTGATCTCTACTTCTCCCACAAATGGTGATGTCTCAATTCTCATTGGTCGGTCTTCTATCCGGAACAAAACTTTGTCCAAATAATCTTGAATCAGATTCCTGAAATTTACATAATTATTTGTAGAGTGAGTCCATTTTCATGCCATTTACAATAATGTTTTCCTTTTTTTCTTTTTTTAGGTATCTTATGTCTAGGAAGACAGGTCAAAAGTTGTTGATAACCCGGCGGCTGCTTCAGAGCTTCAGATGGCAACCAGTCGGTCGCGATCTTACCTTCTCTATTCTCTATGATTATGCTTACAAAAGAACTGACAATCGCTTTGAACAATATTCCTGCAATCTTGGATCAGTTGTGCTTGAGGGTGATTAGAGGAAATCAAATGAATCACAGCATGCAAACAAAAGTCCAAATCTGTTTCAAGAATGACCTGCTTGTAACCCAAATCCCATGCCAACATATGGCCACGGTAGATGGCCTAGAATTTAGCCACATTCTTGGTTGTACAATCCAAATTCTCAAAAAATGCAGACACCCATCCGCATTCATTTTAACAAAAAAGACTGTAAGGGGAAACCTTCTAACAAAAATATTCGCATATTCTCGCTCATTCACGGGTTTTTACCAAGCCAAAACCTACTCCTAAGAAGTTGTTGGATCAAAGTAGTACATTATACATCTACCCGCTAGAAGCAGAGGCAGTTCGATTCCCCTTATACGGGATATGGCAAAAAAGACTAATTCAACGAGATATGCCTGCATGTCGAGAGTGCACTCCCTCTCTCTCAGCTTAGGAAAGAGATAGAGAATTCATGTACTTCGTAATTTCCTATGGATTTATCGTATCGTTACTTCTCTCTAATTGTGATTTTGCATATGCCATACTATACGGCTAAGGAAAACAAACAAGAACCATGCTTGGCTACTCCTCTTCCCCTTTCTGAATCAACTTGTCCTTGCGCTTACCACTTCTAAAAACTTGCGAGCGAGTGTTGATCGCTTCTTTGCCTGGGTAAGATTTGATGACTCCTGCCCAAAGATGGCGGGTTATGAATTAAGATTAGCTACTGCCAAAGAGGCCAAGAACGAGCTTCTGCTTTATCTAAAGAAAAAACCTCTTCCTTTCTCTCTTCCTGATCAGCGGATTCAGAGTGATCAGGTGAAGCCCCCCTTCTCGTTGTACCGAAATAAAGATCTGATTTAAATGACAAGGTACAACATATGAGTTCGATCCATTAGGTTCTTTTTTATTCAGAAAAGAAACTAGAGACAAGAAAACATCTTTGATTACTATTAAAAGGAACAATCTCAAATAGAACAAGATCCAATTTCGGGTCATTTCTCGGTGAATATGATCTGCCATAATTTCTTCGATCCCTTCATTTATGTGCCAGAATAGAGAGAGATTTGGTAGGAAAGTGGAAGAGACCTTTTTGTATTTGATAATCAAAGGGAGTGGGAAAGCTGCAGTAATTCTTTGGAAAATCCCGGTTCTCTTTGTCTTCGAGCTTTCATTCCTCAATCCACCGATTCCTTCCTTCATGTGCCTCCCCACCAATAAATAGAGATAAATAGGAATAACCGAACCACGTCTATAAAATGTCAGTACCATGCAGCTGCTTCAAATCCAATGTGATGATCCTTGATCAGATGACCAAGATATTGGCGAATACCACATATGATCGAGAAAATAGTACCTATAATCACATGAAAACCATGAAATCCAGTTGCTAAGAAAAAGGTAGAACCATAAATACTATCCAAAATAGTGAAGGGTGCTTGATAATATTCCATTCCTTGAAAGCCTGTGAATACTAGAGCCAGTGAAACGGTAGCTACTAAAGCGTAAACTGCTCGTTTTTCCTTCCCCGCGAGTATAGCATGATGAGCCCAAGTTACGGCAGCTCCGAATGAAAGGGGAATAAGGGTATTAAGAAAAGGGATTTCCCAAGAATCTAAAACCACAATCCCTTTTGGGGGAAAAATACCTCCGATCTCTACCATAGGTGCCAAAGAAGAATGAGAAGAAGCCCGAAAAAGAGCAAAACAGAACATAACCTTCGATACAATAAACAAAATAAAATCATATCGAGGTCCTAATTGTACGACTTTGGTATGATGTCCTTCGAACATGGATTTGCGTAGAACATTGCGCCACCATATGAACATGGTATATAGGAGAAATATGTGGCCCAAACATAGAAGTGTTGCACCCCTTTGTAATGAGTACATGTACATCACACCTCCTACGATTGTTGACAAAGCTCCGAGTGAACCCAAAATAGGCCATGGACTTGGATCTACCAAATGATAAGAATGACTCTGAGATTCAATCATAAACCCCTTTGCCTCGGTTCTATGTAAACCCCCCTTTCACCCCCATCGCCCCCTAAATTAGTAAAGTAAAGAAGGGCTCTTTGGGATCTAATTTGCTTTATATCTGACAGGACAAACAAAGAAATAGGAAGGGATGGTTCTTTCATTCCATTGATAGAAGTCTAACTAGAAAAAAACTCTCTCTATTACTTTAAGAAGAGAATCGTTGGTTTGATCGATGAACTACGTGGGAAAATAGACCTTCTTTCTTTGATTTGAAGCAAGATTTTTGGAAAGTAACAATTCCATTCAGTTCATTTTCGGAAAACTTATTGGTCGCGGATTAGTTTGTTCTGCGCCGCCAGAAGCCTCAAATCAAAGGTGCAGGTTGATCTCTCTATTGAGGCTGCATTAATTTATTTATATTTAACTTGACACGTGGGAAGGGCTTACGCTACTAGTGGCTTGGCTGGGTCTCGCTCCTTTCCCGGATTATTCCTCCCCACTAAAAAGAGCAATTGAGAATCTTGAGAACCTTTTTGAGCGTCTGTCTTTGCGGGGCGATTGGAAAAGAAAGGAGTATTTTATTCTTTTACAGCCTTCCATTCCACTATTCTGATCGAATTAATTGCTCTTCCAAACGACCAAGTCATAATGAGATAGAAAACCGATGCTTCCTTGGCCGTGTGGAACATGGATTAGCATTATTTCATTCCTACAAGTGATGACCCACCCAGGAGTGCTATGTACAGACTTAGAGATCAAATATAATATGTTTTTTTTTCATTCCTCGTGAGCCACTTATTTCTCTGAAACAAGAGATTAAAGTCATCTTCCTTCTTTTTCCCATGAAGTGGACGGCGTTACACCATTGGGATACTTTGAATAAACTTGAGTACATATAGGATACACTGGCGCTAAAACCTTTTTTCAAGATATCTTCCAAATTGTTGGGGTCGTTGCTCCAGATCTTATTCTCCCTGTGTGAAACCAGTTGGTTCCGTAGTTTTAGAATTTTGCTGATCCCAAGTACTCTGTCTCCATCATTGCATATAGGAATATAGAAAGTAAAGAGGAAAAGGTATGACCAGAAGAATTGTGTGAAATAAATGAATTTATCTAGTTGAGGAATTCTTGATTGATTGAGACAAAACGATTCTCTCAATACAGCTTAACTCCGTCAAGCATGTACGAGTAGTAAAGAAGTATAGAGCACTTTATTTGGATTTTGACCAACGGAAATAATGGGATCAAGGCTGGGTAATAGACTGACTGTCAAGGAGTGAAAGCCACTTGACTGTTTGGAAAGGGGGTACTAAAAAGGGACTGCTACCAATTAGGCTAGAAAGAAGACAGTAAGCGCCGAGTAAAGTGACTTACATGAATGGTGAGCTATCCTATAAGACTAAGAAGTGGGGAGAAAGAAGGATAACCTCTTTGAAAAGGACAGAGCCGCTTGGCCGCTACTTACACATCTGGAGTTCCGAATTGAATTAGGGAACGAAATTCAAGGGCAATGAAGGCCCTTAGATAGGACTTCATCTATGAATAGAAGAGATTTTATTTTTAGTAGAGATAATCACGACCATCATAACCTAACTCCAGGACTGCTACGGGCACTGATCTTTCTATTTAAAGTTTCCTTTTTATCTTAAATGTAGTTTGTCCTACAGCTCGCTAAAGTGAAGGTTATTCAACAATCTAAGCAAGTCACTCTTAACCTTATAGTGAATTCAAATATTCTGTGCTAGGAGCTCATTAAAGTCATATAGCTCCTCTATCTAAGGCCAAGGTAAGCAGAGATCTTATGATACCCCCCGTTCAACCAATGGAGATAGCAAGGAGATAGAATAAGTCATCTTCTACGATTGGTAAAGGGATCAAACGACTTTGAGCTTTGGCATGTTGTACGCGTGGGAAGGAATTCCATTCAACTACTTCAATGACCCTAGAGAGAATGAATGTATTAAGCTTAAAAGCATGAAATTCAGTTGCTAGCTGGACTAACTGTCTTCTCTCTCTTTCATTTTCTAGTCTTTGCTTCAGAAAGTCATTTAGAAAGATCCGCTTTTAACAGAGAGGATTCCTTACATTACATACAAAATTTAAGTGGGGATTCACTAAGCCTAAGTTTTTAACCTACTATGATGCGATGATGACATCTTGCTTTGTTTCCCTCTCTCCTGCCCTGCCTTTATTAGTCTTTAATCATCTCTAAAGGGAGTGAAGTCACCTTAGGGTTAGAATCTGATGTGATCTTAGAGCCATTGACCCTACCCAACTAACTCTCTCTAAGTAAGAGTTTTCCCTGACTTATTATTCTTATCAAAGTCTATAGGGAAAAGAGAAAAGGTCAGTGTTTCTCCTTTGAATGACTCTGAAGTGGGCTCCTTTCACTTGACTATTTATCTTTTTTAGGGAGAGAATGAATCCACCTAAAATCTAAGGGAATCCCAAAAGTATTCGAAGGTTGATAAAAAGATACCTGTACTACGAGACCACCAAGACTGATAGGCATTCCAACCAAAAGGGGCAAGATTTCTTATAGGATCCACCCTCCCAACAAAAAGAAGAATTCCTTGCTATGGAAAATTTGTTCAAGTTGAAAAGCATAAAGGTTGAAGGAAAGGCACCTTCTCCGATTAAAAGGGTATGGGACTCCTTTTCCTATGCAATTTCCTATGATAGGGTAGGGATGAATTGAATGAGAGACTATGAAAGTGAGGAAAACCCACATAAGGAAAGAAATCAATCTAATCACTCCATTTCAAGCCTTAGATAATCCGACTAAAAAGCCTAAATTAGCAAATTCACCTCCCTCTGAGTCCGATTAGAAAAACAGGAATGAAAGGACTATTTTTCGGTGAGCTAGTGGGATTAAAGTATGAATTTGAATTTTCCTCGATCCGAAATTATTATCATGATCAACTCACTACCAGTGCCCATGTGGCCGAGGTTGTCCCGAAGTGGATCACCCCGATGCCTGTAATGAAAGGACAAACTTTCATCAGCTGCAAACTGGAAGTAGTTTTTCGTTAGTTCATTAAGGTTGCAAGAACCTACTCCTAACTAAACAAAGACTCATCCGAGGGTCCACCATCGGTACTAGTCTAGGAGGTCAATACTGGCGAGAGTCCCACAGCTACCCTAGTTCGTTAGGTAAAATGTGTTTCGGTCATCTTTAAAGGATTGAAAACCATTGGAAGATTGAGTTTCAAAGGGATAAGATTGTTGTCAAAATCACATACAGCGAATAAATTCATTTTAGAATAACCCTTTCCTTTTTCTTTCACTACTGCCTTATTATCGTCTGCTGAAAGTGTCTCAATTTTGATCAACTTTCTTTCAATCATGAACTCGAGCAATCCTTTACCAATTTGATATTTATGACCTTTGATATCAACTCGACTACTTGTTGTTGTACTACTAACTATATTTTTCTTATTGATTATATTGGCCTGTACTCGAACTGTGCTATCTAACTTGTCCAACAATGTAGATACCCTCACAACTGAGGTATTTTGAGTACAGTTGTACAACAACCCTAAGACATATATTATGATAGCCTCCAGCATATATTGACCAAACTGATTAATAGTACTATTCTAAATATCTTGAGGTAGATATTTATATAAATAAGATTTAGCGTTTATAAGATCCTTTCTTATCAATAGTTTGATTAAGTTAGGAATTTCATTAAATATACTACATTCATCAAATTGACTAGTTATATCTTCAATCTTCTTCTGTAACTCAAGTAATTCTTCATCCGAGATGTTAATTGTATTATTAATGATCTCTTTATCCCTCTTATAATCATACAATAATTTCATAACATTATTATTATACGTAGCTTTTTCTTCTTTATTTCTGCTTTTATCATCTATATCCCTGTATAAATTTTGCCAAAACTCATTAATAACAGTATGATTAGATGTACTATATTCTTTTCTATCAAGGGTCAAGATTGACCCTAGAAATCTATTACACGACCTATCATATTTTACAGTAATAGATAATTTCCCAATACCGAGATAATAGGATCTATATGAGCAATATGACAAATGGCAATCATTCACAAATTTCTCAATACTTACAACCATAAAGACATGTCTTTTTATTTTTATAGGTAAGACTCACCTATTACTAGGATAGTTTTTCATCATTGTATTTTTTTATTTCGCATCAGATCCATTAGATTCTTTGTAGCAATCGGCGACCCTTTCTTCTTTTACTTCACATAGCTTTTTGTCTCCTTGATAGCTGGAATTTCTCCAAATGTATGAAAGGCTGGAGGACTTAGTACCATCCATTCCGGTATGGTTGGATTCTTATGTTCATTTTTTAAGGATTCCGACATTTTTCTCTCTTAAGGGTGGATGAGATACTTTTTAAGGATTCTCTCCTCTCTTAAGGGTGGATGTATTCCTATGTTCATTTTGTTGATTATAGAGAATTTCTTTATCAAACTCATTTTCTAAGTGATATAGAGATATTGTAGTACACTACTAGGGATAACTTGTGCTCTTATTCTTCTGTCAAAAGTAGGGAAGAGCGAGTGTTTGATCAGATAAATCAAGCAATAGGGGCAGAGACTTTACTTCGCTAGGACGGAGTTGTTGTCGACTGAGGATTGGACAAGAGGCCTTTTTTTCTTTTATAAGGGAAGAGATTGTAGCTGGGTACAAATAGGCCTGTGAAAGACGAGAAGGCAAGCACGCGGGTTGTACCGATCAGCTTTGAGCTGTCGAGTAAGGATTGCTCCATCTCTTATGAAAGGACGCGAGGGGCCTGTCTTATAATAAAGGGTGTACTCTCTTCTCTGATGTTCTCTATATTATTGTGTCATATTCCTTAAGGAGTGATCCTGGATTAAGCCACGTGGCGATACCCGCCAAAAGAAAGGGGATCTTTCGTAGTCAAATGTGTACGAGGAAAGGACAATTATTCAACGCACTAAAATCTAGTGGATGGGGTTCCATATTACTTAAAATCCAGGTTTAAACCATGTTATGGAACCAAGACAACCTAATAAAAATAGGGTTACAAATAATATAATAAGAAAGAGAAAAGGCTTCCGACGTCTATAAATAGAAGCCACTTTCTCAATTTGGCAAAGCAAAGGGAGAGATGGATCCAGCCACCACTGAAAGACTTTTTCAAAAGAATCAAAGAATTTTCCATGTGGAAAACGAAAAGCGCCAACGGCGGCAAACTCTACTGACCCTTTTAGAAAACGTGACCGCTCTTTTTTCGGTGCTGGTGAAACTACGCGTTCAACAGCTCCTAAACCAAATCCGCACTTTGGAAGAAGAAGAGAGGACCCTCATCCTAGAAAGGGAGGACCTTATAGTTAGGATAGACTTCCACATCCGCAGAGGAAATAACTAAGGGTCAGTCAACTCGTCTGGAGTTAAAGAAGGTTTAAATAAGTGTTTGTAGACGCTTTGTAATGTGTTTTCATTAAAGGTATTCTTGTTCTTTGTGGAGATATACTCCTATGAGTTGTGTCTTTTTTGTGTGTGTAACACTAATGCTTCCCTTTGTAATGTTGTGTTATGTGGATAGTCTATATGTGCTTCCCATATAAGAAAATGTTTCTAGTGCTGGAATGAATAAAATTTGCTTTGTTCTAGTTCATTCTCTTTCCCTGTTTTTTGCAGAAAAATTGTTGATTTTCATTTGCTAGTTCATATGAGAACAAGTACTTTATAAGACTATATAAGACTATAAATCTAGGATTAGGAGCTCGAACAGACACAACCCATTTTGAAAAGAAAATGACGAGTACCACTTTTCGAAAGAAACATCTTCCATGGGTATGCAAAACTAGTAGCCGCGAGAACAATCATCCTAATTATGGTTTCCGCATTTGAAAGTCCTCATACAACAAGTACTTTATGCCTTTGAAAGCTTGTTTTACAACCTACTTCCGACTTTCCGAACTCCCTACCGGCGGGACTAAGACAAACTCAAATATATAAAAAAGTATATATACATTTTTGCTAATCTTTAGGGAAATAATAGCATAAGTAAGTAGACACTACTTATAGTAAGTAACCACTTATTAGAGTACATACAAATAAATCATAATCTTTAGGGAAAATAATAGTATAAGTAAGTAGACACTTATCATAGTAAGTATATACACTTATGATAGTCAGTATATACAAGTTAGTATATATAAACTATTGATCCTCTATATGGGATTCAATAGAATCACATAATAAATAAATATAAACTCTTGTTAATCTTTTATTGATCCTCTATATGGGATTGAATAGCATCACATAATTTTCCCTGAGGCCATTGACAACTAGACATGAGTGTTAGAGATAGAAAAAATGACTTCATAGATAGAAAAGCCTAAAAAGAAAAAGAACTTCATAGCTATCAAAACGACTTCATAGCTAGAAAGTAGAAAAAAGCACTTCTACGCTATCAAAGCGACTTCATAGCTAGAAAAGCTAAAAAACAACTTCATAGCTAGAAAGCAGAAAACGACTTCTACGCTATCAAACTGAAACAACTTCATTGCTATCAAGCCTCTAACAACAAGAGTTCTATTGTGAAGGGTGTGGATAAATCAAAATTACGCTATAGAATCGAATTATCATACTAACATAATTACCCTTATATTTGCCATTATTTATGGATTCAAAACTCATATTATTCCTAACGTGAAGCATATTTGTATGATTTGTCTTTTAGGTATTTCCAGGATATATCTATTTTTTTATAATCATTTATATATTCTAAATATCTATACAGGTATATTTACCTATCTCAATTTTCTCATAATGATTTTATGTCGATCTATCTCCTTAACATTCATCAAAAATATGTTTATCAAATTATTTATAGTCAGTCTTACTCTTCCTTTTGTACTATACTTTATCAAGAGTGGTGATGCAAATTACTTTCATATTCTAATCAAAGAAGTTTCTAAGTACCTGGGTGTGGATCTTCTAGATTGGTTTAGACGTCCTGAGGTTATAGAAGATGTCTCATGATTGACTTTTCCAGAATTATGGACTAAAGATGATATAAAAGATTTTTTGACTAAAGATGTTTCAGAAAATCAAAAATTTAATGATGGACGGCGCCTTGTGTGCTTGCTTTTTGCATGTGTATACATGGTAGGATATTTCATCTCTTTTACAGAATACTTCCATTAAAAATAAATCAACGAGAAATGTCGTATATAGTGTACAGATCCCCGCTTACTATGAATTATCCCTCCGCCATTAGCTTAACTATCTATAAGGTTTGGCGCTAGTGAGTGTTTATTCAAATAGGTTTCCTAAAGGGTTTGTATTCTACACATGATTGATCTAAATACTAAATAGCGGTTATGTTTCCTAAGAGTGCAGATTGGTATAGACTATTAACTGTCTTAAGAGATATCGACTATTTCGATAGAGATTCCCTTTGTAATCATTTCAATAAATTGACTATTGAAGATAGTGAGGGTTCTGATGTTAGCAATCAGCCTTCTCTGAATCGTGCATTGAGAATATTTTATCCCTAGTGGGAACACATATCGGAAAAAAAGGTCCATTTGACACTGATAAAGGGAAGCCTTTTCTGTTATCGGATATGGTAGGCGGTTAATTAAGTAGTCTTACCTTAGATATATATCATTCTTTGGGTCTTAAATCATTAAATAAGTTTAGTCTTATATCATCCCGTGACCTAAGTAATTTCTATATAGAATTTCATTCATATTGGTATAAAGACATGTGCAACATATTGAATGGGCTTCGGAGACAAGGATTTCAGATAAATTTGAATATATTGGAGTATATTAAGAATCATCATGCTACTTTAGAAAAAGTAGGTCTTCTTATGCTAGGTATACTGGCACATGTGAATCTGAAAGAAGCCTACGATCTTCTTAGTAAATCTTATTTCCTGAATAAGGATATGAAGAACGTTTGTAGCCTTAGTGATCTCTTTAAGGAATTGGCAAATAGGGTGCAGACATCTAGGTATGAAGATTTCATAATCAGGCTAGCGTCCGCATACGAGGGTTATGTCTTTTATCTGGCTGCCTTTATGGACTTCCTTGGAAGAATCTACCGCAGTGGTATCTTGCATTTTCATGAGCGAGATTTAGCAAAAAGTTTCATTCTATTTTCCAACAATCCTCAAGAAGGAATCAACCAGTCAGCTAAGGACATAGTAGCCATATCAGTTGCCTTTAAGTATAAGAAATTTGATCTTTATGATGATGGTCTAAAATGGTATAAGGAAAACCATAGTTTGATCTATGCTTCTGACGAGAGTTTAATAAGCATCGCTAAGGGTGCTAGTGATCCATTTCAGTTCATAGACAAGGTCCTGTGTAACGATAGAGTAGAAGAATCTAATAGGGTCTCGATAACTCAAAATGATGCTGCTAATGCTTATCAGATCATGAATTATTTATTGCTTAACGAAAAAATGGCTAAGAGAATGAATCTTATTCCCCACCTGATGGGAAAATACAAGATGTGTACTTGTACTTGCTACAAGATTTTAAGGCATTTTTGCATGATCGAATAAATGAGAAATTATAGATGGAAATCATTGAATTTAAGTAAGATAGAAATCTCATCAAAAGTCTATTCATGCCATTGATCTATGGGAAGACATTGATCAGCATGGAAAGGACATTAGGCTAAAATATGGTGAATTACTTAGTCGAAATGACAGCTATAACCTTGCAAAACTTAGCAATGAATTCGGGAAATTTAAATATACAAACATAGTCCATTTAATGAAGTTGATAACTACCATTAGTTGGCTTTGTTCTATAAGAGATCGACCAGTTGTCTATAGTGTACCATACTACACTACAAAATAGGATTGTATGTCTTTCATAAATAAAGAGATAATCGTTTATGAAAGGACTACCAAAAAGAGACGACGGTTTACTCTAAGAGTACCTACTATGAATAGGGATAAGCGAAAGACTCAATCCTCAGCATGCGCTAACTTTATTCATCAGAAGGATGCATACATAGCCATGAAAGTAGTGAAATCATTATTGAGTCAACGTGCACCTATATATACCGTACATAAGAATTTTCTAACAACTTCGCCTTACGTAAGAATAGTTCCTGATACCTTTTCTTCATTGATGAACTACAAACCTCATACAGTGCTTTTTCATTCGATATATCTACCAACCATTCTCAATCCTTAGAAATATGATAGGACACCTAAAGATGATTGAGATGTTGATGGAATAACGGCTGCTTTCAAACTTGAAAGAGTTCCAGGTCTTAGAATCGGGCTAGGAGCAGCTATTGAATTTATCCAGTAAAAGGGAAAAGGTGGATGAAAGAACACTTTAAGATTTATCTACGCTCAACCAATCTCTTAGGTGAGGGTGCGGCGGTCAGTCTAGAGATTGAATGGAAACTGAAAAAGGATACTTTATCGAATATGCCAGGCCCGCGTCTTCCATCAGTCTAGAGACTACAGGTCGGGAACACTGTTAGCTGGATTCCAAATCAAAGAATGAAAACATGGAAACTGAATAGATATCTTGGGTCACGGGATCTTTCCTTAAGAGAAGAGTTCCTTCATATGGCAGGAGAATCTACAGCGTTCACATCTTTAATCTATCTGCTAGAGGTCTCTAGGCCCCTTTTCTATGTCTTTCTTTTGCATCTGAAGCTATTTCATCATCTAGCTTGTCTTCGTATATGGGTACGTATCTTTCCAACGTGATAATATAGGAAAGGGCCCCAACCCTATAGGTAAGGTTGGTCTTCTACGTCTATTTCTCTTGCTTTTATTGGGGCTTTTAGAGTTCGAATGTAAAAAGCCTTAAGAGACGGATTTCTCATTGGATAGGCCAGTCTATCTCAAGAAAGCCCCCCATTACCAAGAAATTGCCTAAGGTCTCTCAAAGGGTGTTGCTCCTGTCGACACTGTGCCTGCTCCTGAAGTAACCCGGGCTACCATCCTTGCTGCTAAAAAGACCACATCATCATGCCTAAAGAGACCGATGGAAGAAGTCTAAATGTAGTATATAGTAGTAGAGTGACCGTCTTCTTGATTTTCTTCATTCTAACTCCTAGCAAGGTTTGGAACTCTTTCTCTTTGCTAGGCAGTTTGCCTTTCCTTTTATAGAATCTATCTCGATGCTATATCCCCATGAACGAAACACAAACCCAATTTCGGCATTCGCAACGCGTAGGTTAATTCATTGGATAGGTCATTTTCTGTCTTCAGGGTAGGTGGCACCATTAGATGGCGTAGAAAGACTTAGAAAATCAATATGAAATTGACTCCTGTATCGATCTACGCATCTTCCCTTAGAAAAGAAGCATTTATGGGGGAATTTATCCCTAAAAGCAAAGGTTAGGGGTCTCATAGATGATAATATGATATATATTTCACTAGAGGTAGGGCTCATCTTGTCCGCAGCAGGACTTATTGGGCTTTTTAAGGTAGACCAAGCCCTAGATAAGGTGAATCTGACTTTAGAGAATTAGACTAAATTGAGTCTAAGTATACTTAAAGAGGAAAGAGGGAGTCTACTAGATCAAATTTATCGGGAGTCTCATAAAGATCAAGTAATTTAATATATGAACTTTTTTATTCCAATAAACCACATACGATATCAATGAAGGCTAGGAAAAGGAAGAGGGCGGTTTTGTAGTGGAGGTAGACTCTGGGAGTGGGGAGACATAGTCGATGGGATGGGAGGTCCTCTATTAGTCTTCTATGTTTGCATGGGTGGAGTCAAGTTGATTGATTTGCGATCGGGTAGGTCTTCCGGAGGTGTAAAAGAGGGATCTTTCAGAGTGGAAGGATATTTGGAGGAAATGGGAGCTTGATTACACAATCCACCAATGTCTGATCAGGGGTTTTCTTACTTGTGGAAGGTTTGTTATCTAATCTTGTGATCTCCTCTCACATTCGTTTGAGGGAATCGTTGATTTCCATAGTGGGGCTTCACCGGTGGACGTAGATCTACTAACTGACTAAACAAGGAAATAAGCACTCTAACAAAGCAAAATAAGGATGCCCTAAGCGTCGAGGAACATGTACCTTGGTCTATGTAAAGATGGCTTCCAGGATACCAATTAGTATCTTTATTAGCAAAAAGTTTTTTTAAGTAATTTTTATCGCCCCTCATGTGGGATTCCTTTTCTGGTCCCATTTTCGTTTGATCTAGAGCATTTCTCGGGGTAGTTTTGGATCTCAAGAAATGTTATATCTCTGGAGACAGCCTTTGGGGTATTACCTGATTGATCAACCATGCTTAATAAGCAGGCTCGTTAGGAAGACTAGGCACCTTGGTTACCGTCAATTCTTTGAATCACATTCTTTCAAGAGTTAGAAAATACCCGTGGAAAGAGAGTCATATTCTCTTAAAGGCAATCTTACCTATTAATATTAATATAGTCCTTTCGAAGCTCGATAGCCTAAGGTAAGGATGCGATACGAGGTTGAGCGTTAGCGAAGAAGGATGGATCAGGATCTTGAAAATGTAGGAAATAGATTCAGTTTCACGTAAAATACATCCCAAACCCTTAAAATGATTACATTTTTTATAAGCATGGAAACCTGCTTTCATCAAAATAGTCACGCACAAGTCTTTATTTGTAGGACTTTCTTGGATGGTTCATGTAGGCTTGGGTCGAGGCCTATTGGGGCACCCTGTGAGCCAATGCGTATAATCTTGGGCTTTCTTAACATGGCTCATTTGACGACTCAGTACATGGATGTCACGAGTCTATTGGCATAGAATATGGAATCTTTTCTACGTAAGATGGTTGTGCAAGGTTTGTTTGTTCATACAGGCAGTGTGATTTGGGGATCTTTTGTGGTAGCCAGAGCCAGCCAATTTTTCAATAAATTGGCATGATAGTCTTCCACTGCAGAAAAGTTGTGCGGAGAACAAGTAAGAATTGTGCCTGCCATCAAATTCGGTGACGCATGGAGAGATTCCTCTCTGCAACACAATTCCCACCTCAATCTCATGAATATCCTTCCCAAATCCTAGCGTGATGTGGATGATCCATCGAATCCTCACCATGATCGATTAGGTGAAATGGTTCCGCAAAGTTTGTTACAGGCAGCGTGGTTATATTACTCAGATTGTGCGAGCCATGCAATTCGTACTGCATGGTGAGATTACTCTACCACTCTATAAATAGAGGTTTCTTCACTTCATCAAATATCAACGCAAAGAAATTGAGTAATAGCACGTATGGATATAGCTGATATAAACAGGATTTCTCAAATTGATGTTCAAATGAGTAACCTGCAAAATGCAATTCAAGGGCATCGTAGAACGCTAAACGCGCTTTTGCTAAGTATTAGAACATAGGATCCTTCAAGAAAAGAAGCGTGCATTGTCGCTGTCAGAGAAGACATAAGCGATTTGGAGAGGAGGCAGGAAGCGCTGCGGACGGAGAAGGAAGAACTCGTAGTACGGGTTTCCACCTTCGGTGTCCCGGAAAACCACTAGAAAAAAGATTCTCAAAATAGTTACTTTCTACTTGTTAAGGCCTATCTTTATGTTTCGAAAATCAATTTAGTAATGTAGTAGGCCTAATGCTTTTAAAGCTATAGTAAAAGGCATATAAGGCATATATGGTGGTTTATGTAATGTAGTGCTTTATGTAGTAGTAATGAATAAATCTGTTGGATCCATTTTTTTTATATACTTGAAAATCTGGGTCACTACCAGCAAAAACACCTCTGAACAAGATTCTAGCACCATGCCAAATGTGTCCGAATAAGAAAAGCAAATGAAGTATGTCCAAAAGTAAACCAAGTAAACCAACCCCTTAGACTGCTACGAAAAACACCATCGGATTTCATTGAAATAACCTAAAAGGAAAAAATCATAGGAATGACTAGTCTTAGAATCGGGTTAGACCGAAATAAAGGTTTGATTTCTTCGAGCGATCGCGCGATATTTTTTTCTTCTCATTCGAGATATTATTGCAATTAATGTTTCTGAATCTAATAAAGTAAAGTCAAAGTGTTAGTTGGTCGTTCCAAAATAGAAAATAGATTCAATACGGACTACTTGTTTAAGTAAGAGTTGTTATATATTGGTAATGGTCTAACTAGCTCCACCCTTTCTTATCTATTCATTCTATACACTCAAGGAAAATGGGTTCGCAAGTCATAGAATCACTTATGAGCGTCTTTAGACACAGAAAGGTATGAAGTTACGAGAAGAGGGGAGTAGATAAGAGTGGTTGGAGAGGTAAGAAGTCACTCGATCGTTAGGGAAAAAGCGACTCTTATTAGATAATACTTATTATTCCATATCGATCGTCTGAACAAAAAAATGATTAAAGTGAATCGTCTTAATAAAGTAATGGTAATAGGGAACGATGACGCCAAAACATTCCATATTGATCTTTGTTCTTAAAATTCTTAATTGAATGAAATTTCATTCTCAATTTAGCTTGGAAAGATCTAATCGAATATCTTACTTTAAAAAATTTCAACTTTAATTATTTGAGATTAATAATATATATTAGATAATTAGAATGATAATAAGGATCACTTTTAGTGAAAAGGTATTACGCCAATCTCACAGGCATAGAAGAAAGATCTTTAAGTCAATTAAATAAACTAGTCAATTTATGTTCACTTCTTTCGACAGTCGGAAAGTTTCTTAGGCGGTCTGAGGATACCAGCTTCGCGGGACCACAGTCCAACTCAAGGCGTTTCTTTATGGTCCAACCACTTTCTCGATCAACTCACTTCGTGCTAAAGGCAGTTACTTGAAATTCTTCAGGGGTACACTTCACACCAACCCAATCTTGATAAAGAAAGATAAGATTTCATATTTAAGAATTGAATGAGCAGAATTGAATGAGCTTGGAAAGATGTAATTGAATATCTTACTTAAACAAATTCCAACTTTAAATAAGATATTATTTGATATTAATAGTCCCGTATAGTTTTGGGTTCTGCAGGTAAAAGTGCTACAGGCTCTACTTCATAGGTCTAGATAGGCTTCTTGGTTCTTTGGAGCCCGTCGTTCTTGCTTGGCTTTGCTTTGGGAATTTTCTCATTGATTCCGTGTTGACATTTCTAATAGGCCAAAGAACTCAATTCACCGTGTGTGATAGAATTGTTTGAAGAAATGGAATCTGAAGCTAGGAATGCAAGCTCTGAGGAATTCACCGCTCCGTGGGCTTCTTTCTCACAATCTATACTTTTTTGCTGTCTTAAGTGAAATACTTTTTTCTTTCTTCCTTGATGGCTGAAAGAAATAAAGAATTGGTATCTTGATGGCATTCCCCGACCTACCTTTACCAGAAGGCGTGAACTTTACTTGTAGTGGAACTTATTGCCTCTTTCCTTTAGAACTTAAGCTAACCCACTTCCTTAAGGAAAGCTGCCCTTAAACAAAAAGGCCCGGCCTAAGAGAATAAATTTACCAGCTATTCAAAATAAATCCTTATCACGATTCTAAATCATTTCCCTGGTTAGGGACATGACAGTACATACCAGGTAAGAGGTTCTTAAACATAAGGGAATGTTGTTTTCTGCACTATAGTCTCAATGTTGCATAATAGACAAACTTTCAATTTACTAACCAACTTCATTATTTTAATAGGTCATAGGAAAATGGAATCCTCAACTATTCCGTTAGTAATTTATAGTATAAGGAAAGAGGGAAGGATTACTAAACCTACAAGCTCTTTCCTCCTGCACCTTGCTGCACTCTCCAGCCAAACCAGGTTTTTTAAGGGTTGTATTCCTTAGAAACTTCTAGTTATTCTCCAGTATTAAAGGTTCTAGTGACATTGTTTCTATTTCTGGAAGTCCAGTTGTATTTTGACTGGGAGTTCTCTGTCAGCTAGTGGGAGTCCTGCTATTCTCATTATAGGTGTAGTTGCTTCTTTCATCCCGACCAGCATGCCATAGAATCCCTTTTCCATGCCCGTGCTTTGACCTCTTTCTATGCCTAAGTGAATGTCGATCCAAAGAAAAGAAGCCATTAAGATCTGAGTTAAGGAAAGAAGTGAATTTAAGCAAGAGAGAGATAGGATAGATAGAAAGATTAGGCCAATAGTAATCTTAGGAAAGCTGGTATCTTTTTAGGAAAAAACTATATTAGTAAACAACCTCTTGGTGTTTCAGTTGCTATCCATTCTTTTTAGTCCCATATAGAGTAATAGCATATTCTAACAAGGAATTGATTAAAGTAAAAGCACAAGGTGTTCTCCTGTCATCAATCTTCTTAGTCGTTTGTCTCCACTAGCCGTAGGACGAAGCATTCAGCTAAGAGCAGCTAGTATCCATCTGAAGGCAGAAGCTTTAAGAGATAGGGGGTCTCTATTTCTACTGTTGCTCTTATTAGTACCTTATCAGGTCTTCCCCTTTAGGAGGAAGCCTTAAATCAACAAAAGCAATTCCGGAAACTGCTAGCTGTCGACGAGGAGGAGTCAACTAGCGATGCAATCTTCCTTTGGTAAGGGATGGATTCTTCGCCTAGCCTTTCTTTTGTTCGAAGCTAGACATGAACGGTCGACAAGAGTGCTTCTTCTGTCTTTTATGTATCATGATACAGAACCCACCACAGTAATCAACAAAAGGAATAGCTTTCTTCTTCACTAGCATTGAATGATTCTTTCCCTCGGTTGAACAACTACCTTAATCAATCCCGGCTGCACTAAAACTAAGTACTTGACGGCCCTGTGCCTTGAAGGACAATAACTAGATGATCTGAAAGTTGCCAATATCAATGAATCGGCAATTGATATTGATATAACATAGCAAGCGTGAAGATTTCCAAACAAAGTCTGATTGCTTTCGATGTTGGCGAATCCGCTAGCTATTTTCTAGGTTTTCATGCTCTAGTGGAGAATCTTTAAAAGAAGCTCTTTAGTTTAGCTAGATTTTCTATCAAATAAAAAATAAAATGAAAAAGGCAGGCCTTCACAAGAAAATTTAATTTAAGGCGGACTTTGATAGAACTACGGTAAGTGGAAGGAAAGCCTTTATCAACCATCATCAGGAATTCTTCAAATGGAAAGAAAGTTAAGGAAGGTTCTACTGATGTAGTTAAATCAAAGGCTCTTTCTTTCTCTTATCTTATAGTTTAGTTTCTTCCTTTGAGTAGGTAAATGAAGGGCATAGGGAAAAGGAATGGCGTTCAGCGTCTTTCTTTTCCTACACAAAGTCTTCCGGCGGTTTCCTCTGAACTATAGTTCTGGGCCTACGATGACTATTATGGGCTTCGGTATTCCTATCCTATGGGTAAGGCCTTCAATGATAAAGGAATAAAATACCAGCATCTTCCTTTTGATGATTCATATTCTTACGAATCTAAGAACACGCGTTTTCGCTGAAAACCCCTTATAGCTAAGACTATGATAGGTTTCTCTCTAGGTAGTTTGAATTAGAACTATGCTCCTTGAGCTTTAGGTTCAGACTTATCCTTATAATTTGCAGCCTGTTGGAAAAAAAGAGTTGTTTGAAGACCATTCGTTAGTAGTGAGTCTGAAACTTTAACACAGTTGGAAGCCTATTTAAATAAGAGAGTTTTTCGTACTGGAAATGCCAAGTTTGCGCCCTTACTCTTAATGAAGGGCACACCATAACTTCTTTGACAACCAATTTTCCTCACTCGCAGCTTTTACTTGCCTCACATGCAGGTCGATCCTAGTTCATGATTTCTCTCTTATTGACTTCCATCGAGCGACAAAATGATATCGCTTCCCTTTCATGAGGCGGGGACGCTTCTAGCCGCATTGGCAACCTTGTAAACCAGATATCTCGGGTTCACTATCGGAACACACCGACAGAGAAAGGAACGAAGGATATAACATAGGAATAAGGGTTTCACCGGCTCGACTCATTTCTGAAGAAGGGTAAGAGTGGCCGCATTGGTAGAGCAGGTTGGTAAGCAGACGAGCCATCACCCAGTTCTGGAAAGGTCACTCCGACGATGCACTAGCGGGCTTGTTCCAATGACCCCTTTACTAGAAACCTAACCAACAGCACACGGGACTATACCGGTGACATCTAAACCACTGATTTCTTTTAGTTACTTCATTTAGTTACGTTGTACTATTTTTGTCTAATTCCTTCTACTGCTTATTTCATTTCTTTACATCTATTGAATTCTCTTGAATTTTTAATTTATGGGATTGACTTTTTCTTGCTTATCCCATCTGCTTTGCGTGTGCCTTATTTCCTGTCGTTGCTTTGTATTTTCCTTCTGGTGTTTTGTACTTTAGTTACTTCCGATGACTTAATTTCTGTGCATTATCCTGCTCGTCTACTTTCCCTGATTATTTCATCTCCTGAACGCTTTTAATTTGTGGGATTGACTGTTGCTTGTTCATTACATCTACGTCGCTTGTGCCTTGTTTTTCCTGTGATTGCTTTGTATTCCCTGTTGCTGTTATTACTATCGCGGTTTTTATTTTCTTGGTGTAGTGGTTGTGGTTATTGATGGTAGAATAGTATATATCTGAAGGATCGAGGTCAGGGTCAAGGCGGAAGGCGGTGTTGGGGATGGGAGATGAGAGTAGGGAAAGTGGGGAAATAGGGGATAGGTCTGGAATTAAGGGCGGTAGAGGAGGGCGTGTCGCTAGAGTTGATAGGCTGAGGGTTGGGTCTTGGAATATATGGACTCTCCAGGGAAAGTCCATAGAGCCGGTAAAGATTCTTAGAAAGAGGAGGATCAATATGGCGTGTGTCTAGGAGATTAAGTGGGTAGGGTCTAAGGCTAGGGATGTGGATGGTTACAAGCTTTGGTACTCTGGAAGTGAGAGGCATAGGAATGGAGTTGGCATCTTAGTAGATGAAAATCTTAGAGGGTAGGTAGTAGAGGTGAAGAGGATTAGTGATAGGCTGATGTCTATTAAGTTAGTTTTTTAGGGGTTTACTCTGAACGTGTGTAGTGTGTATATGCCGCAGGTGGGCTTGGGCGGGGAAGAGAAGATGCAGTTTTGGGAGGACTTGGATGAGGTGGCTAGAGGCATGCCTAGCTCTGAGAAGATTGTTGTAGCAGGGGATTTTAATGGACACATTGGGGCGTTTCTGAGAGGCTTTGGCGATGTGCATGGTGGTTTTGGTTTTGGGGAGAGAAATAAAGAGGGAGATGCTCTGTTAGAATTTGTGAGGTTATTTGGGCTGGTGGTGGTGAATTCGAGCTTTCCAAAGAAAGACGATCACCTGATCACCTTTCGAAGCGCGATAGCCAAGACCCAAATTGACTTTTTACTTCTTAGGAAAGGGGATAGGGGATTATGTAGGGACTGTAAGATCATTCCGAGTGAGAATCTTTCGACTCAGCATAGGCTCTTGGTGATGGACTTGGGAATAAAGAAGGATAAAAGGAATAGGGGTGAAGAGGGCCGACCGAGAATTAGGAGGGGTGGGTTGACGCCGGTGAATGCACAGGAGATAGGGGAAAAGTTGACTGGTATGGGGGTGTGAGTGCGTAGGGGAAACATAGATGGTAGGTGGGATAGGTCGGCTAGATGCATCAAGAAGACCGCTAGTGAGGTTTTGGGTGTGTCTAGGGGCCGGGCCGGGCACCATAGGGGGGATTGGTGGTGAAATGATGAAGTAAAGAAGAAAGTGGAGACTAAGAAGGGGGCGTATGCAAAGTTGGTTGAGAGTAAGGATGATGAAGAGAAGCGAGTTTTTAGGGAGGAGTACAAGCTAGCAAGGAAGGAGGCTAAGCTTGTCATTACGGCAGCTAAGACGGCAGCGTTTGAGAGCTTGTACGCAGGGTTAGAAGAGAAAAGAAGGGAAAAAGGTTTTTTAGACTGGATAAGGCTAGAGAGAGAAAGGGTCGTGACCTAGACCATGTGAAGTGCATTAAGGGGGAGGATGATAGAATTTTGGTGGAGGATGGTCATATTAAGAAAAGGTGGCAGTCGTATTTTCATAGGCTTTTGAATGATGGAGGGGGGGAGTTATTGAGTTGGGTGGGCTGGAGCATTCAGAGGAGTGTCATGATTTTAGTTATTGTAGATATTTTAAGGTGGAGGAGGTCAGAGAGGTCGTTTGCAGGATGCGAAGGGGTAGTGCGATGGGGCCTGATGAGATCCCTGTGGATTTTTGGAAGTTTTCTGGCGAGGCTGGTTTGAGGTGGTTGACGGATTTATTCAACGACATTTTCAAGTCGGCGAAAATGCCTGAGGCCTGGAGATGGAGTACTATGATCCCTCTATATAATTATAAAGGTGACATTCAGAGTTGCAACAACTATAGGGGTATTAAGTTATTGTGCCACACGATTAAGATTTGGGAGAGAGTGGTCGAGTGAAGGTTGAGGAAGATTGTATCTATTTTGGAGAACCAATCTATTTCGGAGAACCGGTTTGGATTTATACCTGGGCACTCGATGAAGAAGGCAATTTACCTAGTGCGGAGACTAGTGGAACAGTATAGGAAAAGGAAGAAGGACCTGCACATGGTGTTTATCGATTTAGAGAAGGCATATGACAAAGTCCCTAGGGAAGTCCTTTGGAGATGCTTGGAGGTGAGTGGGGTCCCGGTGGCGTATACCAGAGCGATCAAGGACATGTATGATGGAGCTAAGACCCAGGTGAGGACGGTGGGAGGCGATTCAGAACATTTCCCGATCTTGACAGGGCTGCATCAGGGATCTACTCTTAGCCCATTTTTGTTTTCTTTGGTTATGGATGTGTTGACGCGGCGTATCCAAGGCGAGGTGCCCTGGTGTATGGCTTTTACAGACGATGTGGTTTTGATTGAAGAGACTAGGGGGTGAATGATAAATTAGAGGTGTGGAGACAGACCCTTGACTCTAAAGGGTTCAGGTTAAGTAGGAGCAAGACCGATTATTTGGAATGTAAGTTTAATGTCTCGAGGGAGGTGGACGAGGTGGTAGTGAGGTTGGATTCTCAGGTGGTGTGTAAAAGGGATAGTTTCAAGTACTTAGGGGACATGATTCATGGGAATAGTGATATTGACGAGGATGTCTCTCACCGGATCGGGGCGGGATGGATGAAGTGGAAGCTCGCCTCGGGGGTGTTGTGTGATAAGAAGGTGCCGCCCAAGCTTAAAGGAAAATTTTATAGGGTGGCAGTCCTTCCAGCCATATTGTATGGAGCGGAGTGTTGGCCTGTCAAGAACTCTCATATTCAAAAACTGAAGGTGGCGTAAATACGGATGTTGCGCTGGATGTGTGGGCTTACTAGGGGGGATAGGGTTCGAAATGAGACTATTCGAGATAAGGTTGGTGTGGCTTCGGTGGAGGACAAGATGCGGGAGGTCCGTTTGAGATGGTTCGGGCATGTGATGAGGAGGGGCACGGATGCTCTGGTTCGTACGTGTGAGAGGCTTGCTTTGGATGATTTCAGGCGGGGCAGGGGTAGGCCGAAGAAATAGTGGAGAGAGGTGATTAGGTGGGACATGGAGCAGTTACAGCTTACTGAGGACATGACCCTAGATAGGAAGATCTGGAGGACGTGTATTAGGATAGAAGGCTAGTGACTTTTTCGGTAGGTAGGAAAGGTCTTTACTTGGCCGGTGCAGTATTCTTGTTATGCTGCATTACGATTGCTTACTATTCTTTGTTTACTACTCCTTATAGGTGACGTATTTATGTCATGTCATATTGTTCCATGCTTTGTGTACGTTTTTGATGACTTATCTTATCTTGAGCCGGGGGTCTATCGGAAACAGACTTGCTACTTCTCCGGAGGTAGTGGTATGGACTACGTACATCTTACCCTCCCCAGACCTCACTATGTGGGAATACACTGGGTTTGTTGTTGTTGTTGTTGTGTCCTTTTCTTATGACTTATATTACAATTATCATATATTTAGGAGTCTCTCTGTTTATTTATAAAGAAATGAAAAGACAATATCGACTAAAACAAATAAGTTTAATGAAAGACATTAATAATACTTTTTTTTATGCAAAATAATTTATTAAAATAACAATTTTTTTTTTGAGCAAAAGTTATTATTTTCCTACTATAATATATTTTAGAATTCTTTAATAATTAATGAGAAAATGCATTGTTTACATCCTCAACTATACACGAAATTGCTGAAACACACTCGAACTTTAGGAGAGTCCTATTACCCCCCTGGACTAATTAAAATCGTATTTTTGACAACCTTAGTGCCTACGTGACACATACGTGTGCCTACGTGGTCCTTCAATGCATTGATTCACGTATGTGCCACGTTGTGCCACTTAAGTGCCACGTAGGAACTAAGGTTGTCAAAAATATGATTTTAATTAGTTCAGGGGTAATAGAACCCTCCTAAAGTTCGGGTGTGTCTCAACAATTTCTTGTATAGTTCAAGGTGAAAACAGAGCATTTTTTCATTATTAATCATAGAGAAAATCATAGATTAATAGTCTAACAATATAAAATTTATCAAAAATATAATAAAAAATATGTGGATATAAACCTTTAAGGAACTATAAATTCTTACAGCACAAATGGAAAAAAAAAAGACATATATTATCAATAGAAAAATAGAGAAAGTTTAGCGACCCTCCTGGTCGTTTGTGAAATTTTCTCATATTCCCTATTTTAGCTCTCTCCGTGGTTGCGTACGTGAATTATGACTCACAGTGGTGATTAGTATCGATTCTTGAGTTATTTGAAAGTAATTTAAGTCATTTACGGGGTTATTGAGTTTGAGAAAGTTAAACCCGATAATAGTCAATCTTTGATCGAGACGACCTCAAATTAGAGTCGTGGTATTTTTCAATAGGTCCAAAATGTACTCTTAGGTCAAGATACATATCTGATTTATTTTCTCGAGGTTCCGAATAAATTTTTATGATTTATTTAAATTTTTTATTATTTTAATAATTAAATTAATCAATGCTTATTAGTCAAAGTTGTAATTTATTTACCTATGTAGTTAATCTATAATCTATATCAATAATTTATAATATATTAAAAGTGTGAAAACCCTTAAAAAAGTGAATTGAACTTTTTGTCCTTCATTAAAACTCTCTGTAATACACAAAATCATCATTTTTTATTTTCTTATTATATTTTTATTAATAATAAAATAAGAATCCTAAAACATATGGTATAAGAAATTATATGGAAAGAGGTATTAGGAGAATTAATTTTTATAATTAAAAAATACTCCTTAAATATATAGAAGACGAATTAGATAGAGACAAGGTTACGCCGGTATTTTTTGTATTTGGTTAGGATACTTTTCCAATTTCATTTTTTCTTTTAGGTAATTTGGCGATTTATTTTTGGTTGATAAAAAGGGATTGCTTTTGTTTTTTATATTTTTGGCATTGTTAAGAAAATCAGTGCTAAAAAATTAAAACGTTGGTTCTATTTGTCCATGGTTTTGCATTGTTAAAAATATGTGTTGAAAAGGTAAAAATGTTTCTTTTTAATTTTTGGTGAAATAATTTTACAATTAATTTAATTTTAAATTTTTTTAGGTTTAGTTGTATAATTTAGATAAAAAAATTATAATATTTAATACTTCTAAATCAGTTAGAATTTTACCTTATATAAAAAAATAATTTCTATAATTCTATTTAAATAATTGTTTGATCAAACTTTACTAGAAACTTAGGGTTGTTTCTTCTTCGTTACATCTATTTTGTGTTTTGTTTGTGTAGTAGTGTATCATGTTTAATTGATTGTATATTTTTTCTTTTTGTGAACAGGAAGTATGATTCATATATTCGTGTTCAATATCTATTTCTCTAATATGTGTAAGAAATAACGAGAAACTAATTCCTTTATGTGCATGATAGGGTTGGTCGGTAACGATAAGTCCTACGATATATGGTAAGAGAAAAATAGAAAAATCATCTTACAAGTGTATGTTCATTGTTGAAAGTTTTTTAAAACTAAAATATGTTGCTCTTGAGGCACCCAAAAAACATGTGAAAGATGCAGGTCCAAAAATTATCAATAAAGGGCTCGTCTTAGATGAACAGGTTAGTTACTATTTCAACTTATAATTAGACTCTTGTAATTTCCACTCCACACACATTTTCTTATTTCATAATCTTAGTTTCTTCCTCCTTATTTTTGTTTAATAGAAAAAAAGAAGTGAAAGATACCTTATTCGACAACAAGTTTAAGACGTCGTAGATTCTATATAAATTGCACATGTTGTTTCAAAATCTTTAGCTTTGTCCAAAAAAGATATCAAATTTATTATTGTATGTAATAAATTGTTCTAAAAGATATTATGTTACTGGCGTGCGATACAAAATACATTAGTATAAGATTCCCAAGAGAAAATTTAAATATTCAATCACTTGCTTTTTGTCTAATTACATTATGCGCGCAGATAAATGAGTACAATATTTATTTTGAAGTCAATTGCAATTTTTTGTGATTTCTGTAGTTTTACTGATTGACGTGAGACACACGTGCAATACACATACACTATGCTAGTACTATCATAAACTTAAGTGAGTAGAGTTTAAAGTTAATAAATTTTGGATATAATAAAATCAGAATGTTAAGGAAAATAAGAGACACGAAAGCCCGATTAAAATACTTGCGATTTTGAGGGGTGGAGAACTGTGACGGCCCTATCAAGTGAGAATTCAATTGTCTGCAAAAAAAATTTTAATTTGAAATAGTGTCGGTGGAACCTTGAAAGGAGACCAAACAATGGATATTAAGATGAGGAATTGATCAATTAGTAGAGAATTTGTTAATAAATTCCATGAAATCAAAATGGTTTGTGGCTGGCATATTATTTTAAGGATTTCCAATGAAATCCAAAGAGGCGTAGCCACTGCTGCTCTTCTTTTTAAATGATTTCCAGTGAAATCAAAGTGGCGCAGCCACTGTTGGTACAATTTCTTTAAATTTCTCATCGGTTAAAAATAGCGTAGGCCAGTGTTTCTTAGTTAGTCTCAAAGTAAGTTTTTCGAGTGAAATCAATCATTATTTTTGGATAAATTAGGTTTGTGTTGGTCTAGAATTTTAAAGTAAGAATTTATAAAATTGGTAGATTATATGATGGAACAGATTTTGAATGTTTCGATCTCTGAGAAAGGGAAGCGAGCTTGCGGCCTAACTACATTTGAATTTGTTGGTTGAAGTAGGTTACGGTTTAATTGGAATTTAGACATGATTTAATTATATGTATGCTCCTAAATTGTATACTTATCGATTAATATCCAGACATGCCTGAAATTGATGATATTTGAATAATTGAGGCGTGTATAAATAATTATTGAAAATTTACTTGATGGAATTATCTTATGACTTTAACCGTACTTGTAAACATAGTACATCGTATTATATGTTGTGAGAGTGTAAATTTCATATTGATATTACTTGTTTATGGTGGATCGGGTACCATGCTGGTACGAATATGATATTGATATTACTTGTTTATAGAGGATCGAATACCTCGCCACTACAGACATATATATTGATATTACCTATTTATGGAGGATCGGATATCACACCGATACAGATATGTATATTGATATTACTTGTTTATGGAGGATCGGGTACCACACCGATACTGATATGTATATTGATATTACTTATTTAGGAAGGATCGGGTACCACGCCGGTATGAATATGTATTCTGATATTACTTATTTATGGAGGATCGGGTATCATGCCGGTACGAATATGATATTGATATTACTTGTTATTGAAGATTAGGTACCATGCTAGAATGGTACATGAACATAGATTATTCACTGCAGGTCATAACTAGTTGGGAAAAAATAAGTCCCATGGCATGTGTGTATATATTTGTGTTGAATTTGAGAGGTGTACGGGTTATTAAGCAGATAACGAGCTAATGGTGTTTTAATTGAGAGTTCTAGAAGGATATAGTTGTTATTTATGGTATTGTTGTTAATTCTGTGGATGTTTACAATATGGTTGATACTCTTGATGGTTATGTGGTTTGTTTATAAGCACTGTTTGACCTATTATTATTGTATTATTGATTCATTGAATATTTGTTATGTGATGATGCTTGTCAACTTATTATTTAATTTATGTTGTATACATGTTATTAAATTGAGTTCGCCTATGATACCTACCAGTACATAGTGGTTTGTACTGATACTACCATGTACTCTTCTTTTGTTGAGTGCCGAAAGTGTTTCAAAGGCTCAGACACAACCTCACCTCTAGAGTTTGATAGCAGATCTTGATCCAAGGGTGAGCACTCCGTCTTCAGGCTACCATGGGTCATCTTATTTGTTCTTGTCGATCTTTCGAACAATGAAACATTCTTTCTTTACTTTATATTTGTATATCTCTTTAGACACGATCTTTATTAGAAGTTTTTGTACGATGACTTTCGAGTCTTGAAAATTTTAGTAAGTAATTTGTTTGATTTCTGCATTATTAATGATTATCTCCGAATTATTGTTTTAAGTTGGTCTTATGATGATATCGTTTTAATATTGACTAAGTGATTGGGTAATGGTTGAGTTTAGATGGTTCTCCCACAGAAAGATTAGTGTGGGTGTTACTCATGATCATTTGGACCGTGACAGAAAGATGAAGAATAATACACATATTTATTCTTTAATTTTTACTTATATCATCAAGAAACAAAGAAATCTTAAACGGCAAAAAAAAAAAATATATATATATATATTTCTATTATCATATATTTTTGAATTTTTAATTATTAATCATAGAGATAATTATAAAGTGATAGCCTAACAGTACAAAATTTATAGAAAATATAACTCGAATATAAACCACTAAGAAACTGCATATTCCTATAACATAAATAGGAAGGAAGAAAAAGAACAGACATACATTATTAATAGAAAAATAGAGAAAGATGAAGAATAATATAAATATTTATTCTTTAAATTTTCTTTACATCATCAAGAAATGAAATAAAGAGATCTTGAACGACGATAACAAAAGGAAAATTATAAAAATATAACTTATAATAAATTAAATCTACATGGAAATGTTATAAAGAAACATATAATATTGAGAGAATAATCTCCTCTACAAGACTACATTATTGTGAAAGGAATAATAATCAATTTGTAGAAGTTCAAATTCTTTTCCTTTAAGATGGAGATTCTTTAAATATGGGAGTTTTTAAAAAAAAAAATTGTGAAAGAGTAAGAATCAAAGTTCAAATCAATTTGTAGATTTGTATTTCCTTTCCATAACAACAACTTAGCACTAGACTTCTATTCAACACATAACAATCGCATACGATTTTGTTTGCATAAAAAAGCTTGCTAAATTAATGTCATGGATATTGAGTACACAAAAAGGAAGTAATTAACACTTCTCTAGTGCATTAACAGGGAGAACTGGAGTTTTATTCAGTGCACAACTGACAACACAAATACATAACTTAGAAAATCACAAATTCAACACACAACACAAATACGTAATTTAGAGAATTACAACCACAAAAGTATTTAGTAGCTTAGTACATAACATAGTGTCATAAGACACATACTTTGTGGCCACTATTTCTTAGACAAAATTAGTATTTCTTCTTAAGCTTTCTCTAGAGCAATATGATTGCCGCCGAGGGCGCAATGGTTGCTACCACAGCTCTTCATGCAAGCTCCAAACATCTCCTCATCTGCAAAATTAACAGAAAAATTAATGAGTCGTCCTTGTTTATACACAGGCTCATTAATTTTATTGAGCTTCCCCTGGATAAACTAAAGAGTAAACAACATACATCACATTACTATAGAAACTAATTACTCCCTCTCCCATAACTTTTCACTATTACATAATGTATTATTAACAACGACACTGATACATTGTGTTGTTGTGGATACATTGTCGACAAGTAACCTTCCAGATATATGCAAATGCGCATGTTAAGACATCCAGATACATGGTTAAGGTGTCCGAATGTATATATATATATATCGCATGTATCTGGGAGTTATTGTTAAGAAGTGGAATATTATGTAATTAATTTAAAGTAAAGAAGAATAAGTAAATATGGTAAGATGTTTCGGGACTGTTAAGGAGATAGCAAGCTTCTTATATAGATATTTTATTTTAGGGCATTAATTTCATTGAATCATCCGTCCATGATAGAAGATAAAATAAAAGCACAGAATGCATGCAAGTGGCTAGAAAGCCAAAAAGTGTTAGTGAGTTACCATTGAGAAATTCAGAACAAACTGAAAGAGAACATCCAACAGTACAAACAGCAGTACTACGATTTGGAGTTTCAATCTCCTCATTTACAAATGGCGAAAAGCAACCAATGAGGCACCAACCAAAGGACGGAACAGTTTTGGAATCCAATACACATTTTGCCGGACATGGTGTACCACATCCCAAGAGGCACTTAGCTAAGTCCTCAGGTTTTTTGTTGTCAACTGCACATTGTATCGAACATGGTGTACCACAACCAACCATGCACTTAAGAAACTTTTCTGGAGGGAAATTATCCGTAACTGTACATCCTATCAGACATGTTAATGTACTAGCCATAGCATTGTGCTCTGTCATCAGAAGCATTGCAATGAACAACACTACAACAACTTTCATTGCCATTGAGAGAGATATAGTTGTTCTTGTTTTTTGGTTGGTGTGAAAATAAGCTTGCTATAAGGCACTATTTATAGAGGAAACATATATCATAATATTGTTTTTAGATTATTATATCTAAGATAATTCGTGTGATGGAGAATTAAGGCACGAGCCAAACCCTTATCCAAAAGGTATCAATTGTGGCCCGACTCCCAAATTCTCCCTAAAATTATACTACATATATACTCACAGGCGGAATTAGGGGTTCCCCGTTATTGATACGATAAGAGACCATTTTCGGGAAAATTGTCCAAAAATTGTACTATGTAGGATCTCTTAATGATATGAGACTTTTAGGGGAAAAAAATCATCTAGGATTTGCCCAAAGTGCACGATATGACACCATTTAAGAGTATCTTAGGGCTGATTGAACCCAACAACTAGTATCCAACGCCCGGGTCTGGTGAGATGAGTATGGCTATTGTGGTGAAATGATGGGGTGTGGGGATCGGTTTGGTTACCCTTACAAGCTTGGAGATACACACACATGAAGAATCTAGTTGCAGACTTAATTCGATTGCCATAAAAATACTCAGACATTGTGGGTGGTACATAGTGAATCTTAGTGACCCGTGGATTGTGGTGATGGGCAACGTGGAACTTAGTTCGTGAGGGACATAGTTGAGTATGCGAACAAAAGTTTCAAATTAGTAGCTGAAAAGACTGACAGGCACATATAAGGTGTGAAATCTCTTAAAGTATAATGCCGCCTTTTGGGCAGGGGTGACTCAATATACTTGGTTGCCTAAGCGAAAATTCAAAATGAGGCCTTAAAGAAAGAAAAAAAAAAGATTTTTGTGTAGTTTTTTAATTTGAAGTTTATTTCTATAGCTTTTTGAGATGCAAAATTATGAATAAAATTATTTCATAATTAATTTCTCCTAATAATTTATTTTCAATTATTAGTATACCTAAATCATTCACCTTCAACAAATATATAACACTAAAAATATTTTAAATTCAATTGATTTCACCAAAAAATAAAATGGGGTTAGCTGAAGTTTTTCCTTACTTAAACAAAAACAATAAAGTCCACCAATTATCTCCTATTGTCCTAATAACACATTTTTATTTTGATTTTTCATCCAGTGTTCTCTACCCGCAAACCCGATTAATTCGAATTCCGCAAGCCCAATTGGGGGAAGCACTTCCAACCAAGAATTTTTTTCATACCCAAGACTCAATCCTGAGACCTCTGGTTAAGGAAGAAGCAGTCTCATCTTCTGCACCACATTCTTTTAAGTTTTATAATAACACATTAACATATTACATCTTGGACTCTAAACCCTTGAAAGTATCTCTATATTATGAGTTTTATAGCAACAGTTTCATAATTACATAATATAGCAAGTTGTATTTTGTATTTTTTTTAAATGTTGCTACAAAAATATAAATATATATGATTTTTACTGCCCTTATGATCGATATGTATTTTGTATTTTTGCAAACTGTTACTACAAAAATATAAATACATATGCTACAAAATGTAATTTGATAAAAGTGTTGCTATTTTTTTGTAATTTAATATTTAAGTATGGTACTTTATGTATTTTTTTCTTTTATTTAAGAGAAAAGACATTTTCCCCCCCTGAACTTGTTCTCCAAACTCACTTTAGCACTTAAACTTAACTTCTGTTTATTTACCCCTCTTAACATCTTTAAAGTATATCATTTTCACCCCTAAAGCTGACGTGAAATTTAAATAAAAAAAGAAAAAAAAGCGTGTTTTTAATTTAAAAACTGATATGGCCCCACTTTTTAATATATATATATATATATATAAAGCCACCTTCTTCATACCCCCACCCCCATTTCTTCATCTTCTTCATACCCCTCCACCTCCATTTTCCCTCTTCTTCTTCTACCCCCACCCCCACCATAATTTTTACTCTCCAAACCCGCCACCACCAAGCCCCCTTCTCCTTCAACCACCAATTTCTCCACCACCAGCCCCACCCCCTCCCCTCCAAACCCCCAATTTCTTCTTCTTCAATTACCAAATCTTTCACCCCACCTAAATTCCTTGACTTAAGATCATTAGAAAAGAATGTAATTGAATTTGTAAAAGTAAAAGTTATCTTCATGAATTTGAAAATTTGAAATAAAATTGAAATTGAAGAAAAGCTATTAGCGGCGATGTTAATGGTGGTGGTGGTGTTAATGGTGTGCATATATTTTTTTTGAATTTGCTTTAATCGTTTTTCGGTGAGTTTTATCGGAATATTTCGGAATGAAGAGTTTTGAATTGGAATGTGGTGATGCTATTGCATTGTTGTTTCTTGAATTGGTGGTTTGATGAAGGAATCATAAAGGGCTTGTAATTATATTTTAAAAATTCAATCTTGATTTTGTTTTTCATGTTTTTATTGTATGGTATATTTTGAGCTATTTATTTTGGTCAGTTTGTGTTAGAATCGGGGCTTTTAATTATGTTTTGAATTGATTTTGTTGGGTTTGATTAGCGGCTATTGGTAATATGTTTAAGTTTGAAGAAGATAGAAAATGAAGGAGAGGGGAGACGTGGGGATATATATATATATATATATATAGTAAATATATATTTTTTATTTTTAAAAAAAAATATATAAAAATAATGTGTGGGGAATTAAAAAAATTTTAGAAAAATTGAACTTTTTACGTGGCGTTGATGTGTAGGCGAGTGTAACACACTCTCCGTTGTGAGAGTGGTATTCAGTTTTGAAGGATGAAAACAATACACTTTAAAGATGTTAATGGGGGTAAATAAACAGAAATTAAGTTTAAATGATAAAGTGAATGTGGAGGACAAGTTCAGGGGAAAAGATGTTTTTCTCTTTATTTAATCTTTTGGAGAGAAATCAATTTATAAAGGTGGAGTTCAACCAAAGAAATTTGTTCTGGTTCACTACTAATATCTTCCCATTTATGCACCGTATGTTCCTTTAATGATATATTAATTTTATGTTCTGCTTAGTACTCCAAGAAGATTAAAATTATGTTTTCATTAGCTTTTGCAATATTTTTCATGCGTATAAGTTTTAAAATTATGTATTCGACATGTTTCATGCGTATTATGGGTGTCAAGTGGGTCGGGCCGACCCGATCCGATCCGGCCCTAGTAACTAACCCAGCCCGATAAGTCCTAGGGCTTTAGAGTTTCGGTTCCCGGACCGGTTATTTTTTTAAAATGGGCCCGACTAACCCGGCCCGAACCAAGCCCGGTCCAGGCCCCCCGGTTAACCGGCCCGGCCCGGATACCATTTTTTTTTTTTTTTTTAAAAAAAAAGGTTTTTGGGCCAAACTAGCCGTTGGCCCAACGGCTATATAGCCGTTTTTGGGTCCAAACGGCTAGTTTGGGCCCATTTATTTAAAAAAAAAAAAAACTTTAAAAAATATTTTTTAATCCCAAAAAAATTTCTATAAATACCCTACAACTTCAAATCATTTTTCACACAATTGTTCACTCTCTCAAATCTCAATTCTCAATTCTCAAATATTCAATATATTTAATTTCTTAAAGTGTTCACTTTAATTTTTTAATTTTTCGTTTACAAAGTACGAGCGGAAGTTTCTAAAGTCGCTATCTTCGGATACTTCCAAAATTTGGTATTGTCGTTCCATCTCTTACGTTTAATTTTTATTTATTGTATTAATTGTTTAATATTTAATTTTATTATATTTGTGTATTTTGAATATTTTTAGTTTAATTTAATTTATATTATGGATAAATTAAGAAACCTCGCTACTAAAGGTGTTAAAAAAATTTGTACCGGGAGCGGTAGTGGTAGTAAAAAGCGAATTACTAGCGGTAGAGGTAGTTCAAGTAGTAGATATACCCGTGTGTCTTCGCCTCCGGTACCGCTTGGTACACCTTTTGAGGAAGAAATAGGTGTAGGTGCTCACGATATGGATTATGTAGAAGCTCAGAAAAATTAACGTATAGAAGAAGAAAATGAAGTAGATGCGGTTAATTTAGACGAAGATAATGAAAATATTGCTGAGACACCTGCAGTAGGAGATGCTAACGTTAGATCTGAATCGGTTAATCTCTCTCCCCGTCCTCCCAGTGCTCCAAGACCTCGTAAAATAACTTGTATTGCATGACAATTTTTTGAACGTATATCAGATATTGAGGAGCAATGCAATATTTGTCAACAAATATATAAGCATAGAAGTGGAGGCAAGCAAGGGGGTACGGGTACGTTAATGAGACATGTAGCTGAAGATCACAAAAGAGAGTTAAATATTGCAAAAGGTGGTGGGGATGTTGGTGGGCCAACGCAAACTAGAATGGACCCAGCAACCGGTCACGTAGCGAAGAAGTATAATAAATTGAGGGACCGGGAAGAAATAGCTAAAATGGTAGTTGTGGGTTGTTTGCCTTTTAATTTTCCTTCTTCTGATGTCTTTATTCGTTATATACAAGCAATTTATAATCCTATGTTTAACGGTATTCCTAGAACTACTTGTCGGTCTGATATTTTTAGACTTCATTTACAATATTATTTTTATTTATCAACATTGTTAAAAAATATTCAATGTAGAATGTCCCTAACTTCTGATCATGGTCGTGCTGTAAATAAAAATGATTATTTAACCGTTACTTGTCATTGGATGGATAGTAATTTCGTGATGCAAAAACGTATTCTTGCTTTTTTATATGATGAAGATCGTAAACATACTGAACAATTTATTGTTGATTCTATTGTTAAAATTGTCGGATATTATGATATCGAAAATAAAATTTTATGTATTGCTTTTGATAATGCTTCTAACAACAACACTGCTATAAAAAAATTAAAATCTACGCTATCTCCGCCCTTGCCTGAAATTTTTCATATTAAGTGTGCATGTCATATATATAATTTAATTATAAAAGATGGTATTGAGTTTTTTGAGTTTTATATTTAAAAAATTCGTCTTGCTGTTGGTTTTATTCAAGGAAATAATCGTAGATCGAGAATTAGAGAATTTAAAGTTAAATGTCAAGAAAATGGACTTACACCGATTTTGATGCCTGAGGAAATTGATACTAGATGGAATTCTACGTATGAATTTTTAAAAACTTGTTATAAATATAGAATTCCTATTACACTAGCTTTTAACCAACATTGCGATTCATTTGCTGATTCTGCTGATTGCATGCTACATAATTCTGATTGGGTTGTAATTAATGGTCTTGTTAATTTTTTAGAAAAAATTTATGTAGATACGGTTGAATTTTTCGGTGCTTATTATCCTACTGTTTGTAATATTTTGGCATATATAGCCGATATTTCTGGTTTGCTCAAAGAATATAAAAATAAAGAAGGTTATAAAGAAGTTGTTGCCGCCATGTTTACGAAATTTAAAAAATATTTTTTCCCGATTCCCCCTATTTACTTGGTTGGTGCTATGCTAAATCCGTGCGTGAAATATAATAATATGTGCCACTTTAATACTCTTATTTATACTAACTTAGAAATAAATACTAACCATGATTCTGAACAAGTACAACCTGATTTGTGGACGGCTACGGCTGATGCAAAGGATTACATAGAAAAATTATATAATCACTATGCTGATTTATTTGATTTAGCCGTACCTACAAATAGCACTCCAACTGTCGCTCCTCATCCTCCCGAGGAGCCATCATCTTCTAAAAGGCTGGCACATAGTGGTTTTTCTGATTCATTTTATGATTTAAATTGTTGGAACAGTGTTGATGAGAGAACTTACACATCAACTTATCGGGAAGAGCTGAAATATTATCTTCGGACGGCACCAGAGGATCGCAGACGACGCATCAACACGTTGGATTGGTGGAGGAGTAATGAAACACAATATCCTGTGCTTTCAAGATTAGCTAGAGATATCTTGAATGTTCCAATGTCAACCATTGCATCAGAGAGCGCCTTTAGTCAGGGACGACAGCAGCTTGGAGACAACCGACACTCATTGGGAAGCAATGCAATGAATGTTCTAGTTTGCCTCAGAGATTGGATTAGAGAGGAAAGAAGAAGCCAAGGAATGGAACCAGAGCCGAGCGACGAGCTGAAACTTGAAGAAATTATGTCTTCACGGGAGAACTCAGCAAAATCAAGTCCAATGCATGGTTTTGCCCCCGTTGACTTCGACTATCCTATGCAAGTTCCCATTAATATTAACATGAATGAGTTGGAAAAAATGATGCATAATTTATAGATTTTTCATTCATCTAAATTATAAATTTTGGACCATTTTGCAATCAATAAAATTCCCCAAATTCATTCACTCCTTCGTCCTTGCTTTTTATATTTTTTCATTTAACGATTTAAAATTTTAAATTGAATTTCTAGTTTTCTACTTTAAATTAAAAACTTACTTCTAATATATTATTAATTTACTACCAAATATTATTAATTTATTATATTAAGTGGCATATGTTTTGTATATTTGTGTATATATCTTCTATAGAAGTGTATATTTAACGTATACATGTGTATATGTTTTATAAATTGGACATCTTCTATAGAAGTGTATATAAGTGTATATATCTTTTATAGACGTATATATTTAACATATACAAGTGTATATATTTTACAAATTAATATATAACTATATATATATACATATTGTAGTATATATATATATGTATATTGTAGTATATATTTTATTTAAAATAGTACATATATATTGAATGGTGTGTATATATGTATATATATCTTCTACAGATGTATATATTTAATGTATACAAGTGTATATGTTTTACAAATTGGTATATAACTATATATATATACATATTGTAGTGTATATATATATGTATATTGTAGTATATATTTTATTTAAAATTGTACATATATATTGAATGGTGTGTATATATGTGTATATATCTTCTACAGATGTATATATTTAACATATACAAGTGTATATGGCTTACAAATTAGTATATAACTATATATATATATATATATACATATTGTAGTATATATATATGTATATTGTAGTATATATTTTATTTAAAATAGTACAAATATATTGAATGGTGTGTATATATGTGTATATATCTTCTACAGATGTATATATTTAATGTATACAAGTGTATATGTTTTACAAATTAGTATATAACTATATATATATACATATTGTAGTATATATATATATATGTATATTGTAGTATATATAGGATTATTTAAAGTAGTACATATATATTGAATGGTGTGTATATATCTTCTCTAGACGTATATATTTAACGTATACAAGTATATATGTTTTACAAATTAGTATATAACTATATATACATACATATTGTAGTATATATATATATATGTATATTGTAGTATATATTTTATTTGAAGTAGTACATATATTTTGAATGGTGTGTATATATGTGTATATATCTTCTACAGATGTATATATTTAATGTATCCAAGTGTATATGTTTTACAAATTAGTAGATAACTAAATATATATACATATTGTAGTGTATATATATATATGTATATTGTAGTATATATTTTATTTAAAACAGTACATATATATTGAATGGTGTGTATATATCTTCTACAGATATATATATTTAATGTATACAAGTGTATATGTTTTACAAATTAGTATATAACTAAATATATATACATATTGTAGTATATATATATGTATATTGTAGTATATATTTTATTTAAAGTAGTACATATATATTGAATGGTGTGTATATATGTGTATATATCTTCTCTAGACGTATATATTTAACGTATACAAGTGTATATATTTTACAAATTAGTATATAACTATATATATATACATATTGTAGTATATATATATGTATATTGTAGTATATATTTTATTTGAAGTAGTACATATATTTTGAATGGTGTGTATATATGTATATATATCTTCTACAGATGTATATATTTAATGTATCCAAGTGTATATGTTTTACAAATAAGTATATAACTATATATATATATACATATTGTAGTATATATATATATGTATATTGTAGTATATATTTTATTTAACGCATGACATATATATTGAATGGTGCGTATATATGTGTATATATCTTATATAGATGTATATATTTAACGTATACAAGTGTATATGTTTAATAAATTGGTATAATATAACTATCTATGTATTGTAATCCATGTATATTGTAGTATATATTTTATTTTAAGTAGTACATATACATTGATTGGTGCGTATATATGTGTATATATCTTATATAGATGTATATATTATACGTATACAAGTGTATATGTTTTATAAATTAGTATAATATAACCATCTATACATTGTAATACATATATATGTATATTGTAGTATATATTTTATTTAAAGTAGTACATACATATTGAATGGTGCGTATATATGTGTATATATCTTCTATAGACGTATATATTTAACGTATACAAGTGTATATGTTTTATAAATTAGTATATAACTATATATATATATATATATATATATATATACATACATAGTATATACATATATATTGTAGTATATATTTTATTTAAAGTAGTACCTATATATTGATTTAAAATGATTTAAAATGAATTTCTAGTTTAAATTAAAAACTTACTTTTAATATATTATTAATTAACTATCACATATATATATATATATTATTGTATATACTTTATTTAAAGTAGTACATATATATTGAATGGTGCGTATATATGTGTTTATATCTTCTATAGACTTATATCTTTAACGTATACAAGTGTATATGTTTTATAAATTAGTATATAAGTATATATATATATATATATATATAGTAGTATATATATATATATATATATATATATATATATTGTAGTATATACTTTATTTAAAGTAGTACATATTATTGAATAGTGCGTATATATGTGTATATATCTTCTATAGACGTATATCTTTAACGTATGCATGTGTATATGTTCTATAAATTTGTATGTAACTATATATATATATATATATATATATATATATATATATTGTTGTATATATATATGTATATTGTAGTATATATTTTATTTAAAGCAGTACATATATATTGAATGGTGAGTATATATGTTTATATATATACGTATTGTTGTATATATATATGTCTATTGTAGTATATATTTTATTTAAAGTAGTACATATATATAGAATGGTGCATATATATGTGTATATATCTTTTAAAGTAGTATATATTTAACGTATACATGTGTATATGTTTTATAAATTAGTATATAAATATATATGTATATATATATGTATATTTTAGTGTATATATATATATTATACTATTATAGCATATGTTTTATTTAAAGTAGTACGTATAGTCATATATAATTATATATTGAATGGTACGTATATATGTGTAATTGTTTATATATTTTTTTAAAAATATATATTGTATATTGGAGTGTATATAGTGTATATTTGAGTGTATATAGTGTATATTGGCTTTTTTATTTATTTTTTAAACGGGTTTGACCGGTTTTTAACCGGGTTTGACCGGGTTTTGATGGATTTGATCGGGTTGGGTTAAGTGGGCCGGGTTAGGGTGGTTTTTAATTTTTTTACTGTTTGACCCGGCCCGGCTAGCGTCCAAACCGGCCCTCAACCCAGTTAAAATAAAAGGGCCGATTCTGGGTTGGTCCGGCCCGGCCCGTTTGACACCCATAATGCGTATAAGTTTTGAGATTTGGGAGCACTCAAAGATAGCACTATGACTAAAAAAAAATTTCTAACGTTAAATTATGTTATTTTGGTATATGTTAATTTTGGTTCTTTAAGTGTATTTTGGATTAAAAAATTTATATTTTATTGTAGTTTAAGATTTCCATGCTAATTTATAGATCACAATGTCACGATTCAGACTAACAGACTGTTCAGGCATCTATGCTATTTTAGGTAGTTAGGAGAACCCTTATTATCTATAATATATTAAAAGTATGAAAACCCTTCGAAAAGTGATTTGAACTTTTTTTCCTTCATTAAAAGACCCTTCTTTAGACAAAACTGTTTTTTCACTATTTCTTCAATTTATTATTTAATTATTATTTATTAACTAAACTCCTAAAACATATGGGACTCCTAAAATATATGGAAAGAGAATCAATTAATATTTTTCTTTGTACTGATCAATTAAAAAAATACTCCTAAAATATGATAAAAAAATACTCCATAGAAATTTCTATATTTTGACCTCTTTATCGTATTATTTTTTCTACACAAACTTTTTAATTAATTTCTTCCAATAATTTAGCTTCGAAGAATTCTCAAATTTTAAACGAAGACCATCACCACTGTTGTGCTTAAGCTAGATTTGCATGGTAAATAACATGCTAGAGAAGTTGAACAATCCATTCGTCAATTTAAAGGTAATTCATTTTAATTAATTAAATAGCATTATGTGTAGATTAGTTAACAACAAATTTTTGGTAAAGATTAGGTTTAATCAAAATATGACTGTCGGTCGGCTTAATAATTTTTTTGGTAAATGTTAGGTTTAATTAAATAAATTCTCCAAAAGGTATTGAATTTAATTACTGTATTTAAATAAATATCCTATTTAGTGTAATATTTAAATTCAATAAAGTGAGGTACACGCGCGAGGCGCGTGCACCTAAACTAGTCAAACTAAAAGTATGCAGAAGACTTTTGTTTTTAAGAGAATACTGGATTAAATGTAATAAAGTAAATTAAATATTAATAAATAAACTTTTTCAAAAACTTCTTACAAGTGTACTTCAATATCTCAAGACTTGGCCAGATATGTACAAGAGCTATCTACTATAACATAGACTGACAATAAAATAAATACTTCAAAAACTCTAACATCTGTCAGGATGAAAGTGCAGAAGTTAGTGTTGAATATCGTCATCCATCTAGTAACTGCAAACTAACCTGCATCCAGTCTACACCCCAAGAAGGAATATAGAAGAGTAGGGTCAGTACAACCACACGTACTGGCAGGCATCCTCGTCCGATCATGTTAGTCCATATAATCATAACATAGAATTAAGAAAAATAAATCATGACATCTTGAATGGAATATAATTCAACTAAAGTTATAATAACATTATTACTTTACCGATATAACTTACATCATCCAACTACTCTTCCAACTCCATCAATATTATATTCACGACTAACATACTCTAGTCTCATTAATTCACACCATCAACCACAATCCAACGCTAATATATCACTTTCTCTTTATTCACCTTATCTTTTTCATTACTCATATTCACAGGAACAAAATCGTAATAATAGACAACCCACGCTAACTCTCGGGCTAACAACCAAATGCTCTCTTATAATATTAAAGAGTGATAACTAGCCATTCTGATAAGCCACAGTTAAAACACATATAAATGAAGTAAGTCAACCAACATATAAGTAAGTACAAAGTGAAAAGTTTCACTTTTTCAAATATATACCACACAATAATTCTCAAGGATACAATCAAGTAGGGAATACAAGTCAACTCACATCTCAATAAGACACACCAGAGAACTCAAGTTTCATTATCAATCTTTAGTGTCGGCCACATTGCTACTAACAATCTTTCCATAAGTAACAATTACATCCTTCTAATATCATAATTAGAACACCATTAGCATGTTATCAGCTTATTAAAATACATGACCTTTCAAAATCAACACTAATTTGTACACACATACTAAGGGACTTATTTTTGCCCAACTAGTCATGACCTGTAGGGGACAATCTAAGTTCATGTACCATACTGGCGTGGTATCCGATCCACCATAAATAAATACTATCAATATTAATATTCGTATCGATGTGGTATTCGATCCTTCATAAATAAGTAATATCAATATTCATATCTATACTGACGTGGTACCCGATCCTCCATAAATAAATATTATCAATATTCATATTTATACCGGCGCGGTATCTGATCCTCCATAAATAAGTAATATAAGTATTCATATCCGTACCGGTGTGGTACCCGATCCTCCAAATAATATTATCAATATTCATATTCGTACCGGCACAACACCCGATCCTCCATAAATAAGTAATATATATTCATATTCGTACCGGCGTGGTAACCGATCCTCCATGATCATATTATATATATTTTATTAAATTCACACTATCTTTTGAGATGCAATACGACGTACTAAATTTACAAGTGCACTTAAAATCATAAATAAATTCTATCAAGTGCTTTCGTTTATCAATATTTTGACCCTCTAACGGACATTATTTTAATAATTCATCACGATCATCAACAAATCATTCATGACATTAATTTAAAGAGTTATCATTATCAAACAAGCCTCTCATAAGCACAATTCAATAAATCATTATTATCACCAATTTAGCCTCTCATGGGCATCCAATAGATAAAGTGTTTTTATCAATACCCAAACAAGAATATCATAAATTAAGTCATAATTTAACACTTAAGCATGCAAGTCACTATTGGAGCATTACTTACTCATTAATTATTAAAATGTCACTACCTCTTTCCATATAATACAATCATTACATTAATTCAAGTCATCTATCCTTTAGATATTACTGTGTTCATCAACACTTGATCCTAGCATGATTCTCCTCATCATATTATTGTCCAATACGTACAACTTAATATCATTATAGCTCAACTAGGTTTATCACTAGAACAACTAAGAACTACCATGTCCACATACTTCATTTACAACAATCTCATTGTGGGAACATAACACATAATTTCACAAATATCACATAATTAATCAATAATATAATTTTCGGGATTAAAGTTAAGTTCTCGTATCTTTATCCACCTCAACTCCATGCCCGCAGGCCTAGACATGCTTTTTTCCATCAATTCTAAATTATGAAAATATAAAATAACACAATCTTCTACTCATTAAACCTAGTCTACTTGGACGTCAAGCTTTTGGAAGAAGCAAGCTACAACAAGGATGCTTTTTTCTTTCCTTCATGCCTTGGAATAATCAGTCATCTAAAAATCAAGCAATTATAAGAGTAATTAAATAATTACTCTTCAAACAAATATCTTGGGGATTCAAACTCACTAATTCTACCCTTAATTCAAGGTCTATATCATTCCTCAAGTTCAATTAACCATTAATTAGCTCTTTCAAGCTTAACCCATCTCCATTAATGGAGATTTGATGCTAAAAGTCTCATCTTTATGGAATTCAAGGTTACGAACCATTAAAATTCATTATCTAATTTATGAAATTCATGTTAGGAATCTTTAATTTATAATTTAGAATCAGATCTAAGTCATATTAAAAATACCTATGAATTTTTTCCAAAAAATATTCCACAATTAAAGGTCTTTATAAGGATTCTAAGATGTTAAAAGATTAAAAGACTAAGAAAATAATGGAAAACTTACCTCAACGAAGAAATTTCACTTTAAGCTTTGGAAAATCACCTCTCTAGGGTTGGGAAATGCAATTTGGGGTGTTTAAACCTAAAATACAGCGGAAGTTGATTTAAATATCATCAGAATTTTCACTACAACGAAATCACATTTCAGACCTGACAGTCCTCAATAAAATAGTCATAACTTTTTACTTTGAATTCGGATTGACGAACGATTTATTGAGTTGGAAAGAGGACTCATAAATATTTGATTTGGTAGGTATTAGAACTCTTAAATCCTTATATTCGAGGACACATGGTCATTTGAAGTTAGCCTTAGTAGAAACCCATATCACAACTGTATCGGAAAGAAAGTTATAAACATAACTTTGTGTTAGGGATATTGTACGACCTTAATTCATACCTAAAGAACTTTCAAACTAAAGTATAGATATTATAACACATGAATAATTAAGTTTATCGAGTTTGAGTCTATCTAGACACATCTGAAGGCTAAAATCTTCACCGAAAAATTTGAGGTGACATAATAAATAAAATATTGACTATTTTAGACTCAAGTTAATATCGAGAAAGAAAATTAAGAATTTTCATAAATTTATTATGAATAATTTAATAGCGATGAAATGGATTGTTACACAAAAAGTCCTATTTTCTTTCAATCTCCTATTGCAGAGAATGCTTTGGATATTTAAAAACCATCAATAGGTAAATTTTCTATTAATCTATTTTTCATCTTATCTGTTTGTATTTTTATTATCTACGATTGTTTACATAATTATAAATTCTTGTTCAAAAGTTGTTTATTTGCTATACCTTAGAATTTTGTTGTTGAAATTAGCTTCCTTTTTTGTAATAAAAAATAAAAATTAATTCTTTTTTTCCCAGATTGAAATTAATCATAAATGTCATTAAATTTTTTGTGCTTCATTAATTAAATTCTAATAAAATCGTCACTAAAGACTCTACAAAAGATAAAATTATTTATTATTAGTTTTCAAATATTTAAAAAATTAATATTAACTAAAAATCTCCTAATTAAATTTTTCCTGCATGATATGCTAGAAAATGGAGACCGGCGCCGATAACTGAATTTGTATGGGATGATCCTACATTTACTGTTGAAGTAGAATCGAAGGATCAGCTTATCCTTGCATATGATCTTTTTCATGAATTTGGTATCAACGATCTAGGATCATCCTTTAATAACCAACGACCATTAAGTATAAACCTTGAAGAGTTAACTAACTAAATTTGTTATGCTCAAAGTCTAGCTACATCTTGTAAAAAGAGCAATGCAAGGCAACATTTTGACAATAATGTTGGGAGAAAGGTAAGAATAATTTTGTTATAATACAACTAGAATTTACTTGCTCCTAGAAAAAAAAGGGTCAAAAGTTTATCATTTTAACATTATTTTATGGTACAAATAATTTAGTATATGACAATGCACAAAATGTAAACTACATAATAATTGTGGCAATATGCTCTGTTTTCTCATCTTATAGACGGTTTAAGAATTCTTTGATGTTTAATTTTTGTTACTAATAAGTATTAACATGTAGATTTAATAGTGTATTAATGGCTTATTGTTCTATACTTAATAATAATAATGTATAAATAATAATTTGTTTTTAGTATATATTTATTATTAATTAACGGAATACTCACGTGCAAAATACGTACACTAAACTAGTATGTATACACACACAACACACACATATATGGTATTTAGTATTTATTAATTACTTACTAGACTAAAATCTAATGTATTTTTTATATATAGTAGGTACTTATACCATAACTCGGACCCGCATTTAGAAAACTCAAAATCTATGCCTCCCTTTACTATTTACATTTTACGATGTACAAACTTAAATCTTAAAATCTCTTTTAGAGTTACTGCTCACACCTTTCATTGATATGATTGGTGAGATGATTGCTTGCTGGTTGGAAAGAAAATAGTTGCTACCAACTGCTAGACTTTTTTTCTATTTGCTTTTGTTGCTACTATCACTACATTATTAAATACTAGCACTTTTTAGTTTCGAGCCATTGTGATTGGATTTTATAATTTCTAAAAATTACACAAATACACAACTTATGTTTTCAGTATTACAAAAAATTTCAACTCCCTAAACATATTACAAAAATCCCAGCATATACACTGAATGTTATGTATATGTCGGCTATGTTATGTATATTAATAGGAAGAGAGAGTAAAGTAATTAAAAAAGTGGGAGAGACTATAATTACTTCCAAAAGGGTGGGTATTTATGTTATTTATACTTTTAATTTTACTTTAAACTTCCAACGCAGTGTTACTTTAGGTTATTAAGGCCTAATTTCAAGATTTTTTTTATAATTTATTATGTTTGATCTAAAAGTGAAATGAAAATAGTTACTTGTTGAAATTTCAAAATCAAATAACTTGATTCGAAATAATAAAAAATGAATCGAATTAGACCTGAAATGGATCAAGTTAGGATAAGAATTTTAACAAATTAAAATATTAAAATTTCAATTCAAAAATAGCTAAAATCGATCTGAATCGATTTGTGCACATGCCTACTTCTCTATCTGTCTTAAGTGCCACAAGTTCACCCAACATATCTTGCCATGTATACCCAAGCTGTTTTTTACCCAATACAATTACTTCAGTGGTGTATATATACATTATTCACTACTTCAATAATGTTAGATGAAATAAAATATACATAATCGAGGAATAGAAAACTAAGAAAACATGAATTCTTTATAATTTGATTAGAATAATAATAGTAGATCGTAGTTCAAGTTACCTCCTACTACTAATTATCTTTTTTTTTATCCGATGTCTGATACTCGTATTGGAATTCAACTAATCTGGATTCGCACTGCGTAGGGCTCGATTCGGGGGGAAGCGCTCCTTACCAATGATTTTTTCATACCCAAAGCTCAAACCCAAGACCTCTGATTAAGGGAGAAGTAGTCTCATCCGCTGCACCACATCCTTTGGTGGTTCCTACTACTTATTATCTTATTTGTAAACTTAAATTATATATTGACACTTGAGCTGAGGTCTTTCGAAAACAACATCTCGATTTACCTCTATGAGGTAATAGTAAGGTCTGCATGCACTCAGAAGAGGCTCAATAAATTTTATCGCGTAAAGCTAAAGTTTAAATAGAGGCTTTAAACTTTTGACAACAAAAATAAGAAAATTAAATTATTTCTAAATATTCTTTCTGTTCTAATTTATATGACACCATTTTGATTTCAAGAATCAAATGAATATACAAATATGACATGCTTTTTAAAATAGTGTAATTAAAAAAATTACATCGCATAAATTAGAAATAATGACATATTATTTTACTTAAAATACTCAATATATATTTATTAATTACTAGTCTATGGGTACGTGCATTGCACATTTATCTTAAGTTATTTAATACAAAACTTACATTGCTAATAATACATTTTAAATGGTACATATATTTTTACAAAATAAAAATAATACAAAAAAAATAACACTAAATTTAAAATCAAAACAAGAAGAAATCTTGAAAGTAGAATAAGCCGATTGTTTATAAAAGAAGAGGAAAGTCCTAAATCTATACAAAGTAAACGTGTACATAGACATCTATAGGAAATATAAGCTGAGTATCTGTGAAAAACTCTATATCACTGAAATAATTTATTAGTGAGTATTTAACTTAAAACTTTTCAACACGAATTTAAATTTATTTACACAATATATCTCTAATGTGAGGAATACAAACACATCTTCCTAACATAAATTGCATAATTTTGATCTCGTCGTGCCTAATGGCTTATAGTATACAAATTTTGTAAAAGACAAATTTTCATACATTAGACAATATGATTTAGGATAAACACATTCTAAGATAAATTATGTTAGTTATTATGATGAATATTTTTTTTTTTTTAAGGTGAGTAGATAATTACAGAAACATTTTTTTTTTTTCACTTTTCGTGTATACAAATGTGGTTTAACCCCACTATCTTCCCACCAGGTATACACGTTCTCCTAATTCTCGTTTTTTTCTTTTTTCCCCTCAAAATATTCTTAAATAATTTTAAATTTTCAAAAAATTTAGTGCTAAAAATATTAAAAATTTAAATTGATTTTTTATTTTTCAAATAATCCACGTGCATTTTATTTTTCTTTTGAATTTACAGTAATTTTTTATTTCAAAAATGAAATTTTCATGTAATTACACTTGTAAGCCTTGGATACTTTTTTTAATTTATAGATAGATTTTAAACAAACTTTAAATGAATTTTTTACTTATAAATATTGATTCTTTGTAGTTGCAATTAAAAAGTAGTTGCTATAAAGAAGAAACAGAAAAAAAAATCACATTTTTTTTATCATGATTCAAATGGTCATGAGTGACACCCACACTAATTTTTCTGTTGGAGAATATAATCATCTAAACCAAACCATTACCCAATCATTTAGTCAATTAACATGAAATTATCATAAAATCAACTTATTAATAATAATTTAGAGTTAATCATTATTAATGCGGAAATCAATCAAACTACTTATTGAAATCCCCAAAATCCTAAAGTCATCGTGCAAAAACTTCTAAAATAAAAATCACGTCTAAAAGAAATATCCAAAATAAAGAAAAATAAAGAATGTCTCATTTTTCGAAATATGGACAAGAACTAATATGATGATTCATGATAGCGTGGAGATGGAGTGTTCACCCTAAGATCGCTATCAGCTATCAAATACAAGAGATGGGGTTGTGTCTGAGCCTCTGGAACACTTTCTGCACTCAACAAAAGAAGAGTATAAGGTAGTATCAATACACATCACTATGTACTGCTAAGTATCGTAGGTCAACTCAATTTAATAGCATCTATACAACACAAATCTAACAACAAGCAGACAGACATCAACACATAAAAAATATTCAATGAATAGACAATTATGTCAATGATGGGCCAAACAATGCTTACAAACAAACCATGTATCCATCAAGAGTATCAACCAAACCGTAAACATCCAAAGAAATAATAATACCATAAGTAACAACTATGTCCTTATATACCTCACAATTAAAACATCGTTAGCTCGGTATCGATTTATTAAACCACATGCTCTCTAAAAATCAACACAAATCTGTACACACATACTAAGAAACTTATTTTTGTCCAACTAGTCATGACTTGTAGGAGACAAGCTAAGTCCATGTACCGTAATGGCGTAGTACCCGATCTTTCAAAAATAAGTAATATCAATATTTACATCCTTACCGGTGTGGTAGCGGATCCTCCATAACCCTGATATATACATTTTATCAAATTCACACTCTCTCAGGATACAATATGATTTACTAAATTTACAAGTGCACTTAAAATTATAAGGCAATTTGATCAAGTTCATTTTTCAATAATTATTCATACAGGTGTCAACAACCCAAATATCATCAAATTCAAGTTTGTCCGAAGACCAATCAACAAGCATCCAATTTAGGAGCATACAGACAATCAAATCAAGTCTAAATTCCAATTAAACAGTAACCTATCTCAATCGAAGAATTCAAATGCAAGCTAAATTGCAAGGACCGTGCCCTTCCGTAAAACTTATGAATGGTCAAAATCTATTCGCATACATAATCCTCATAAGAATACGAATCTAATGACACCCACTTTCTAACTCCTTACTCTAAAAATAAATATCACCCAAGTTCATATAACTTAATAAATATCAACAATACCAAATAATACAATCTGCATATGTTGACAACTACTGAAAATTAACTCCTCACCTGAAACGTACTCCTCTCGACGTAGTAGTAGTGCAACAACTTAGTTTTGTGGTTACAAAGTTCTAAAAATTACATTAATACACAACTTATATTTTCAATATTACAAAAAATCCCAACTCCCTGAACATATTACAAAAACTCCACATATACACACAATGTTATATATATGTGGGCTATGTTAGGTATATTAATAAGGAGAGAGAGTAAAGTAATTAAAAAAGTGAAAGAAAGTGTAATTACTTTTAAAAGATTGGTATTTATGTTATTTATACTAAAAAGTTTGACCTCCTTTTTTGTTTTTGGTTATCATCCAAAAAGGGTCAAACCCAATAAATGAAAGTACGTGATATGGTATAATAAAAAGATTGTGGTTTTGTCTCATTAAGTCACTAATTAAATTAATTATCTAAAATATCTAAAACTTCTAACAAATCCTGAGAATTTATTCAGAATTCCATTTGAAATAAATTAAACATGTAAATTGACTAAAAAGTATGTTCCGAATCTGTTGAAAATATTAAATTCACTACTAGAAAGTAAAGAGGAAAAGGTATGACCAGAAGAATTGTGTGAAATAAGTGAATTTATCTAGTTGAGGAATTCTTGATTGATTGAGACAAAACGATTCCCTCAATACAGCTTAACTCCATCAAGCATGTACGAGTAGTAAAGAAGTATAGAGAACTTTAGTTGGTTGTTGACCAACGGAAAGCATGGGATCAAGGCTGGGTAATAGATTGACTGTCAAGGAGTGAAAGTCACTTGACTGTTTGGAAAGGGGGTACTAAAAAGGGACTGCTACCAATTAGGCTAGAAAGAAGACAGTAAGCGTCGGGTAAAGTGACTTACTTGAATGGTGAGCTATCCTATAAGACTAAGAAGTGGGGAGAAAGAAGGATAACCTCTTTGAAAAGGATAGAGCCGCCTGGCCGCTACTTACACATCTGGAGTTTCGAATTGAACTAGGGAACGAAATTCAAGGGCAACGAAGGCCCTTAGATAGGACTTCATCTATGAATAGAAGAGATTTTCTTTCTAGTAGAGCTAATCACGACCATCATAACCTAACTCCAGGACTGCTACGGGCACTGATCTTTCTATTCAAAGTTTCTTTTTTTCTCTTGAATGTAGTTTGTCCTACAGCTCGCTAAAGTGAAGGTTATTCAACAGTCTAAGCAAGTCACTTTTAACCCTATAGTGAATTCAGATATTTTGTGCTAGGATCTAATGAAAGTCATATAGCTCCTCTATCTAAGGCTAAGGTAAGCAGAGATCTTCCGATACCCCCCGTTCAACCAATGGAGATAGCAAGGAGATAGAATAAGTCATCTTCTATGATTGGTAAAGAGATCAAACGACTTTGAGCTTTGGCATATTGTACGCGTGGGAAGGAATTCCATTCAGCTACTTCAATGACCCTAGAGAGAATGAATGCATTAAGCTTGAAAGCATGAAATTCAGTTGCTAGCTGGACTAACTGTCTTCTCTCTCTTTCATTTTCTAGTCTTTGCTTCAGAAAGTCATTTAGAAAGATACGCTTTTAGCAGAGAGGATTCCTTACATTACATACAAAATTTAAGTGGGGATTCACTAAGCCTAAGTTCTTAACCTACTATGATGCGATGTTGACTTCTTGCTTTGTTTCCCTCTCTCCTGCCCTGCCTTTATTAGTCTTTAATTATCTCTAAAGGGAGTGAAGTCACCTTAGGGTTAGAATCCGATGTGATCTTAGAGCCATTGACCCTACCCAACTAACTCTCTCTAAGTAAGAGCTCACCCTGACTTATTAGTCTTATCAAAGTCAATAGGGAAAAGAGAAAAGGTCAGTGTTTCTCCTGTGAGCGACTCCGAAGTGGGCTTCTTTCACTTGACTATTTATCTTTTTGAGGGAGAGACTGAATCCACCTAAAAGCTAAGGGAAGCCTAAAAGTATTCGAAGGCTGATAAAAAAATACCTGTACTACGAGACCACCAAGACTGATAGGCATTCCGACCAAAAGGGGCAAGTTTTCTTATAGGATCCACCCTCCCAAAAAAAAAAAGAATTCCTTGCTGTGAAAAATCTGTTCAAGTTGAAAAGCATAAAGGTTGAAGGAAAGGCACCTTCTCCGATTAAAAGGGTACGAGACTTCTTTTCCTATGCAATTTCCTACGATAAGGTAGGGATGAATTGAATGAGAGACTACAAAAGTGAGAAAAACCCACATAAGGAAAGAAATCAATCTAATCACTCCATTTCAAGCCTTAGAGAATCCAACTAAAAAGCCTAAATGTAACACCCCATACTTAATTACGTGCATTAGCCATGGTTATATGTGTTGGAGTATAAGTATTGATCCTAAGGTATATATGAGTTTAAGTATGAGTATTGATTATTTTGAGATGGTTTCAAGTGTATAGTTTGATTATATGTGTATAGAAATCGACTGTATTTATATCGGAATTTGCCCGTCGATGTTTCCATACGAAGTTTATTGAATAAGCTTTCCAACGATATAAAGATTTCCAAAAACGGATAAGTTTCGGATATAATCGAGCACGTTCGAAACTATAAAACGGCGGCCGGGATAATTGTGAACAGTAAATGTGCAGGAAATTCAAACTACTGAGGCCTGCCAGTTTTTTGGGTCGACTTTGAACGATCGTAACTCTCTCAATATAATGAACTGGGAGGGATGAGACCTATCAAAAGAAAGATCTTTGAGTCTTCTTTCCAATGCAATTGGTTTTATCCAAATCCAACATCTGAGTAAGGAGTTATACTCGTTTTACTTCAGCCTCTCAAAATAGTTTTTTAGGGTCAACTTCAAACGATCATAACTCTTTGTAAAGGATGAACTGGGTGGCCTACTTTATAATAAATGAAATCCCTTTTAATTATCTATCCAAAGATACCAATTTCACCCAAATCCGATATCGGAGCAAAGAGTTATGGCCGATTTACTTTAGCCTGTCAAAACAGTCCACCATGGACAGATTCGGATTTATTTAAATTTTTAAGGGCAATATGGTCATTTTCCATCATCTCTTGGACGAAAATTGGTCATTATATAGATATAATTGGTCTTATATCCATCAATTATCATCATATTATTGAGAATAAGGAAACCCTAGCCTAATTTCAACTCCAATTATCTTGTGATTCAACCGTGGAAAGTGCAAATTGATTCCGTAGTTGTGTTCATCGTCTCGAGGGCTTCGAGAAGCATCCCTTATTTGTTCCAACAGGACTTCGAAATCAAAAGGGTCATTTTATGGTAAGAATGTAAATTATGTTGGTGTTATTTATATGAATATGTATGTATATATATATATATATATATATATATATATGCATGTGAGCATAAGAAGTATGCTATTTGATTGTTGTTGAAAGATGATTGGGAAATGATGTTGGATTATGTTGAATTGTGAAGGGATGATGTGGTATTGAAATGATGATTATATATATATATATATATACACATAAACCTATTGTTCAAGTTGGTTTTTGGAATGTTTTGCAAATAGTGGTTGTATGGAATTATGGAAGAGAATTGTGGTGTTGGGTTGCTAATACTAGATGCCAAATATTTCATTGTAGATAAGTGATTTGTAAAGGCGGGAAGTTGTATTGAATTGGTATCCGAATCTACAACGAGGTATGTAAAGCATACTCTAACAATGTTCTTTGGCATGAAAACACCAATGTTCCATCAAGTAAGATTCCAAGGTTGTCCAAAAACATGTATTGTTCTACATTACCAACGAAGTTGTTTCCATTCTATAAAGTGTAAAAATATTTCATTGATATACCAAAAGGCTCCTATTTCATTGTTGTGATATTGATGATTCTGAAACACATTGTTGATGTACCAATGAGTCTTTATAACATCGTTATTGTATAGAAGGTCTATTACTTGATTCCTATTGATGTATCATTGTTCCAAAGGTACTATATTGGCATGAACACTAATGTAATAATCTCAAAAGCTTTTGAACTAAGTTGTTGGAAAGATCTCTTATGTGTGTTACTTGATATACGTGTGGGTGGTATCCCAGGGGCATAAGCCTAGCATGGGTCGATCCCTATTTATGTGTTTATGGGTGGTATCCCAGGGGCATAAGCCTAGCATGGGTCGATCCCAGTTGATATGTACTGGAGGCAGCCTAATGGTCACAGTACGGTACAATATTGATTATTGTTAGGTGGTTGGAGGTTCGGGAGGAGGAGGTAATGGCGAATGATAATTGTAAAGAATGAAATGAACGAATGTATACCGTTCCACAAATGTGTTCGAATTCACGAACCCAATTCAGATTAATGATAATGTACATGATCCTAAAAGTGTTTATGAAGTGTGGTTCACTTCTATTATGATTTATTCACTTGCGTCTGATTTTCCTGATCCCCTATATTACATATGATTATTTACAGCTTTACATATTTCGTACTGACGTCCCTCACGGGGGACCTGCATTTCATGCTGCAGGCACAGGTGCTTCAGGTCATTCGCAGCATAGATAGGAGCCAGATCATACAGCTATTGTTGGTGAGCTCCAGTTTGCTTCGGAGCTTTCCGAGTCGGTTCCTTATGTTTTGTTATTGTACAGGAGTCATGTGTGGGCGGGGGTTTGTCCCGACCCTAGTTATGTCATGTATATCCTAGAGGCTTTGTAGACATAAGGAAGGGTCAAGTCATGGGAGTTTATATAGTGATGTTATATTTGTATATGTGGTGGCCCCGACGGCCAAGTATTATATTATATATATATATTTGTGCGTGTTGTGCTGATACAGGGAATTAGACCCTTCTGTATGTAACGAAGTGCTGCCCAAATTTTTGGTGAATGTAAGGGCAAGTACAGGTATTTGAACGGGTTCTCCCGGGCCTTCTCGGCTTCGGGTGCCAGTCCGGCCCGATGGGATTTTGGGGCGTGACACTAAATTAGCGAATTCACCTCCCTCTGAGTCCGATTAGAAAAACAGGAATGAAAGGCCTAGTTTTCTGTGAGCTAGTGAGATTAAAGTATGAATTTGAATTTTCCTCGATCCGGAATTATTATCGTGATCAACTCACTACCAGTGCCCATGTGGCCGAGGTTGTCCCGAAGAGGATCACCCCGATGCCTGTAATGAAAGGACAAACTTTCATCAACAGCAAACTGGAAGCGGTTTTTCGTTAGTGCATTAAGGTTGCAAGAACCTACTCCTAACTAAACAAAGACTCATCCGAGGAGCCACCATTTGTACTAGTCCAGGAGGTCAATACTAGCGAGAGTCCCACAGCTACCCTAGTTCGTTAGGTAATGTCACACCCCCTTTTTTACGTACTCCAAAATATTATGTTTTAGCGCTAAAGGGTTTTATTATTTAAGTGACAAGAAATAAAAATTTGTTTCGGAAAAGGATTATTTGCATTTTTTATTCAGAGTCGCCACTTGGCATAATCCGGTGTGCCAAGTCATCTTTGAAAAATCCCTTTCGAAACCATTTGACTCTTAAACCTGTTTGCGAACAAAGATTTCGGCTAAGGAATTCTGTTGACCGAGGGGAAGGTGTTAGGCACCCCTCGATCCCGTGGTTCGACCACGGTTGCTTGGTGGAGTGTATCGACTATTTTGGCATTATGAAATGTATAAACCACACAAAAGAGCACAAAATAATCAAACAATAAACAAAACAGTCCAAAAACGTAAAAGTCTAGTCCAATTATACAGTCCGAAAAATAGAAAAAATACAAAATATAAATCCTAGTCTAAACTAAATCTAGACTAAGCTCCAATGCCTTACCCGACGCCGCGGGCCTTCATCATGATTATTTTCCGCCAACATGATACGTCGGGGCATTCCCCGATGAATAAATACAAATGATCTCGAAGCATTCCCCGGCTAAATAAATACATCTGAATTTAAACACGATAATCTAGAAAGAGACATTCACACGCACATTCCAATCATCCCACGAAATACTTATTCCTAAATTTTGCCTACCCGGCCTACGTTTGCCTACCCGCTCGTCGACATTCCGCATTCAACATCAACAATGTATCAAAAATATCAAAATATTTACTTTTAGCAATTTTCGATTCCCGTCCCCAAATTTATTTCAAACAATACGATTAAACATGCTTCGATTTATCAATTCACTCTCATAATCCGAAACCAACATCAAGCATGACACAAACAACGAAGATTCAAACAAAACACACAACAAATAAATCATCCACACCAACCACATCAAGAAAAGTTAAAATAAATTAAAGATTCGGTTAGAAGAAATGGACCTTGACGAAACTAATCCTTGTCGATAATAAAGAAATCCGAAGACCAAAATACTCGATAGGAGAACCTCACAACGAACAACTCCAAACTTGATATCGAGTTCAACCGGACAGATCAAAAAACCACGACAAAAACCACACGATGAATAATCCACAAATCCGAATAAACGAGACTAAATTTGTAAAAATCGAGAAAACCCGTACACAAAATCAGTGACGGAGTGACGGGAAACGGGTCGGATGTTGACGCCTGTCGTCGGTGTCACTATTTCCGGTGACTGCCACCGACGGAGAAGAAGATCGGAGCAGCGGAGCTAGTCGGATTCTCAACCGGCGAACGGTGTTGTCACCGGTGGACGAGCTGTGGCCGGAGCTGGCCGACGCGGAGCGGCGCTAGTGTTGCTGATCGTTATTGGTTCGCCGGCGATAGAGCTTTCTCTGGTGTGTGAGGCGGCGACACTAAAGAGGGGAGAAAGACGGTGGTGACGGTGTTATTGCCGCCGTAGTTGGTCGGACGGAGAGGCGGCGTGAAGTCGGTGATGATGATGGAAAAAAATTTTAGATCTACTCCCTTTCCCTTTTTTTTTTTTGGTTTCCTCACTCTATTTTGTGTGTATGTGTGGGTATATATTGTGCTCTTTCTTTTTGGACAAGAAAAAGAGAGGGGGTGGGGTAACGTGGGGTAGAGGGTAGTGGTGAGGTGTTATGTTTTTATTGGGTAGGTGGTTAGGATAAGATAGGGTTAGTTATTTTTGTCATTTTGTGGAGGGATTATCACACGGGTGAGGGTACACGGTAGGATAGGGTAAACAATAGGTAAAAACGATATCGGGGAGGGACGAAATAAGGTGTCTACATCATGCCCCCTTTGAATGTAAACATGAAGTGTTTTCAGGCAAAGAAGTAGACAGCGAGATAGAATTTTGTCCCGACCATTATTCAAAGAAAGAAACAGGAGAAAGAAGGACTACCGGGTCTTGAATTAGGACAGCCTACCCACCCAAGTTATGAAGGGATCAAGTGATAAGTATCTCCAAGGATTGGACGGAGATGGACTATACCGAGTTGGAGAGTCGAGTGAGGTTCCATCGAGGTTCCGGTCCGCGACTCTATTATTACATCAAAATGAAAATTACAAGCTAAAACATAAATGAAATTACAAAAATCCTATCTATACAGCTTCTGTTGGTTCTTGACTCGACTTTCATCACCCTATTCTTCAGGCGGGCTCCTGACTTGCAATTTCTTTCGACTTGTTGCTTGGCTTTCAATTACTTCGCTTTGTTGCATGACTTTTCATTTCTTCATCCTATTCTCCAGGCGGGCTCCGGACTTGCTATTTCATCACCCTATTCTTCAGGCGAGCTCCTGACTTGCTATTTCTACACCCTGTTCTTCAGGCGGGCTCCTGACTTGCTATTTCATCACCCTGTTCTTCAGGCGGGCTCCTGAAACCCAACATTAAAACTAGAACAAAACTTATCCCAAACAAAATTTATAGTAAAATAGTATTTCACTTTTGAAAGCGTTGTCCCATTTTCCAGGAGGTCCTGAGCAGAAAGTAAAATCCCATTTTTCAGGAGGGTCCTGCGCATAAAGTAAAATCCCATTTTTCAGGAGGGTCCTGAACATAAAGTAAATTTTCATTTTTTAGGAGGGTCCTGAACAGAAAGTAAATTCCCATTTTTCAGGAGGGTCCTGAACATAAAGTAAGATCCCATTTTTTAGGAGGTTCCTGAACTGAAAGAAAAATCCCATTTTTCAGGAGGGTCCTGAACATAACGTAAATTTCCATTTTTCAGGAGGGTCCTGAACAGAAAGTAAATTCCCATTTTTCAGGAGGGTCCTGAACATAAAGTAAAATTCCATTTTTCAGGAGGGTCCTGAATTGAAAGTAAATTCCCATTTTCCAGGAGGGTCCTAAACATAAAGTAAAATCTCATTTTTCAGGAGGGTCCTGAATTGAAAGTATAATCCCATTTTTCAGGAGGGTCCTGAACATAAAGTAAAATCCCATTTTTCAGGAGGGTCCTGAACATAAAGTAAAATCCCATTTTTCAGGAGGGTCCTGCGCATAAAGTAAAATCTCATTTTTCAGGAGGGTCCTGAATTGAAAGTAAATTCCCATTTTTCAGGAGGGTCCTGAACATAAGGTAAATTCACATTTTTCAGGAGGGTCCTGAATTGAAAGTAAATTCCCATTTTTCAGGAGGGTCTTGAACATAAAGTAAATTCCTATTTTTCAGGAGGGTCCTGAACATAAAGTAAAATCCCATTTTTTAGGAGGGTCCTGAACATAAAGTAAATTCCCATTTTTCAGGAGGGTCCTGAATTGAAAGTAAATTCCCATTTTTCAGGAGAGTCCTGAACATAAAGTAAATTCTCATTTTTCAGGAGGGTCCTGAATTGAAAGTAAATTCCCATTTTTCAGGAGGGTCCTAAATTGAAAGTAAATTCCCATTTTCCAGGAGGGTCCTGAACATAAAGTAAATTCCCATTTTTCAGGAGGGTCCTGAACATAAAGTAAATTCCCATTTTTCAGGAGGGTCCTGAACAGAAAGTAAATTCCCATTTTTCAGGAGGGTCCTGAATTGAAAGTAAATTCCCATTTTCTAGGAGGGTCCTGAACATAAAGTAAATTCCCATTTTTCAGGAGGGTCCTGAATTGAAAGTAAATTCCCATTTTTCAGGAGGGTCCTGAATTGAAAGTAAAATCACTGAACAGAAAGTAAAATCCCATTTTTCAGGAGGGTCCTGAACAAAAAGTAAAGTCCCATTTTTCAGGAGGGTCTTGAACAAAAGTAAAATCCCATTTTTCAGGAGGGTCTTGAACATAAAGTTAAGTCCCATTTTCAGGAGGGTACTGAACAGAAGGTAAAATCCCATTTTTCAGGAGGGTCCTGGACATAAAGTAAAATCCCATTTTTCAGGAGGGTCCTGAATATAAAGTAAAATCCCATTTTTCAGGAGGGTCCTGAGTTTCAAGTAAATTCCCATTTTTCAGGAGGGTCCTGAATTGAAAGTAAATTCCCTTTTTCCAGGAGGGTCCTGAACAGAAGGTAAAATCCCATTTTTCAGGAAGGTCCTGAACAGAAAGTAAAATCTCACGGATGTGCATTTTCAATGGTAGCTGAATCAAGTGAAACGAATTTACCCCTATTTCAACAAAGAAAATTTGTCAGTTAAAAACTTAGTGGTGGCTTGCAGATCTTGGTTTCTCCGGTATCTGCCCAACACTCGTTCCTTTCATCTTTGTTCCAAATTGCTAACACTTGTCGTGTCTTACCGCATCATTGACCAGGATCCAGATTGAGGGAAATGAGTTCTGACTCAAACAATGGGTTTCCATTTTACCATGCCCTGAGGTGCACTTTTCCAAATCTGAATGCTTCTACGAATCCAATAGTCTGTCGGTTGATAGACTTCCTTTGCTTCGTGTTGAATTACGATCATATTTCTTTTCTGTGCTGTTCCTTAGCTTTTCCTCATATAATTGGAAAGACTGGTAGTAAATTTTGAAATCCTTTCTCGCTTGTTTTGACACAGACTTGACTTAAAATGTAAAGAAATGATGGTGACTCTTATTTTGATAAATGACATAAAAAAAAAGACAAAAAACATGGATATGTAAATGAAAGAAAAGGGAAATGTCCCAGATTCAAAAAGAAAACTTATCTGAATACGACAACCAACTCCAATGAGTATGACATGTATTTTGGATTGAGCTACCTGATCTTCCTATCCAAACTCCCCATTTGTTGTTGAATTCCTACCTTTTGCCGCTGAGCAGCTTCTTCAGATCCATTGGACTCATTCGTCACATTCGATTGTCGACATTTTAAATGACTTTTGCCAACAAATCTCTTTCTTTTCACTTTTCACTTTTCTCTTGAACTCTTCATCGCCTTACGGTGCCCGTGAGGGTTTTCACCAATAAGACTCTTATTTTTATTTCTCTCCACTCACCATCGCCTTATGGTGCCTGCAAAGGTTTTCACCAATAAGACTCTCTTATTTTCATTTCTCTCCATTCACCATCGCCTTATGGTGCCTGCAAGGGTTTTCACCAAGAAGACTCTCTCATTTTCATTTCTCTCAACTCACCATCGCCTTATGATGCCCACGGGGGTTTTCACCAATAAGACTCTCTCATTTTCATTTCTCTCAACTCACCATCACCTTATGATGCCCACGGGGGTTTTCACCAATAAGACTCTCTCATTTTTGTATTTTTGTCCTGATTTCTTATGCCGAGGGAGACAAATGGTACCTCACAATGTATCATCAATATCCATTGCATGCTTAGCCTTAACATTATCAAAAATTAATCTGAAGGACTTTCTTTGGTTGTAACTTGTCTTTTGGTTAAGGTTAGAAAAAATGGCAAGGGGCTCAAACGATACTTGAAGTGGGGGTGGGACTTACAACTTTTGGAATCGACTCAAACAACATGTTAACTCATGCCCCAGTTTTTGTTGACTGGGTGAATCTTAAATCTTTATTTGGTTGGACCGAGCCCGAAATAGGGCAGCCTACGTATCTCACTCTCGAGAGAGGAGAATCAGGTCGCACGTAGTTCCATCAGCTTGTTCTTTGTTTTGATTTGATTTTTTTTCTTTTATTTTCGAACTCTTTCTTTTATTCTTATTTTCTTGACATTTATCTTTGACTCTATTTTGATTCCAAAAGAGGGATATGAAAGAAAAATAAACGAGGCTCAAATGGGTAAACAAAGGATGACACAATGTTTGGATAGAAGAAATAAAATGCCTTCATCATATCAATCTTCAAAAATGCAAGTACTAAACATGAAATAAAATCAAACAAAGGACCAAATATCATACATAGTATCTTTTGACTGCATCAGCATTGATAGCCATTTCTGCAATTTTGCCTTCAATATTTGTCAAATATAAGGCTCCATTGGGTAACACTTTCTTCACAACGAAGGGACCTTGCCAGTTAGGGGAGAACTTGCCTTTCGCTTCAACCTGGTGAGGAAGGATACGTCTCAATACCAACTGACCAACTTCAAAATTCCTAGGACAGACCTTTTTGTTATACGCACGAGCCATCCTCCTCTGATACAACTGGCCATGACACACAGACGTTAGCCTTTTTTCCTCGATCAAACTCAAATGTTCCAGTCGGGTTTTTACCCATTCGTGATCATCAATCTCTGCTTCTACAATGACTCAAAGAGAGGGAATTTCAACTTATGCAGGGAGGACTACTTTTGTCCCATACACTAATAAATATGGAGTTGCCCCTGTTGAAGTGCGAATAGTGGTGCGATAACCTAGCAATGCAAACGATAACTTTTCATGCCACTGTCTAGAACCTTGTACCATTTTTCGCAGTATCTTTTTTATATTTTTATTGGCGGCTTCTACAGCACCATTAGCCTTTGGGCGATATGGAGTAGAATTTCAATGTGCGATCTTAAACTGTTGACACACTTCTTGCATCAAATGACTATTGAGATTGGCAGCATTGTCTGTAATGATCATCTTCGGAATTCCAAATCTACAAATGATATTGGCATGGACAAAATCTACCACAACCTTCTTTGTCACTGACTTGAAAGTTACTGCTTCCACCCACTTTGTGAAGTAGTCAATGGCTACCAAAATGAATCTATGTCCATTTGATGCCTTCGGCTCAATCGATCCAATCACATCCATTCCCCAAGCCACGAACGGCCATGAAGCGGCCATTGCATGCAACTCAATAGGAGGAGAACGTATCAGATCGCCGTGCTCCTGACATTGATGACACTTTCGAGCAAATTGAATAGAATCCCTCTCCATAGTAAGCCAGTAATAACCTTCTTGAAGAATCTTCTTTGATAAGACATGACCGTTCATATGCGACCCGCATACTCCAGAGTTTATTTCAACCATGATTGCCGAGGCTTCTTTTGCATCTACACACCTTAAAAGTCCCAGCTCTGGGGTCCTCTTATACAAGATTCCCCCACTTAAAAAAAATCCACTAGCCAAACGCCTAATAGTCCTCTTTTAATCGTTGGTGGCATATGATGGGTATTCTCCTAACTGAATGTACCGCTTGATATCCAAAAACCAAGGTTCTCCATCGAGCTCTTCTTCAATCGCATTACAGTAAGCATGCTGATCACGACTCTGTATATGCACTGGATTGATATAGGCTTTGTCAGGATGTTGGAGCATTGAAGACAGAGTGGCTAAAGCATTAGCAATTTCATTATGAATTCTTGGAATATGCCTAAATTTTACTAACACAAACCGTTGACATAGCTCCTGCAAGTATTGTCGATACGGGATGAGCTTCAAATCTCGCATCTCCCAATCGCCTTGAATTTGATGGACGAGCAAATCCGAATCTCCCAACACCAATAATTCTTGGACTCCCATATCAACAGCTAACCTCAAACCAAGAATGCAGGCTTCATACTCTGCCATATTGTTAGTACAGTAGAATCGAAGTTGTGCTGTTACCGGGAAATGTTGTCCTAATTCAGAGATAAGAACCGCACCTATTCCGACTCCTTTCATATTGACAGCTCCATCTAAGAACAACTTCCAATCTGGATCAGCATCTATAACGACTTCATCGACACACGACACTTCTTCGTCAGGAAAATATGTCTTTAATGGCTCGTACTCTTTATCAATGGGATTCTCAGCAAGATGATCTGCCAAGGCTTGGGCTTTCATGGAGGTTCGAGTCACATATACAATGTCAAACTCGGTAAGCAATATTTTCCACTTTGCCAATCGACCTGTCGGCATAGGCTTCTGAAAGATATACTTCAAAGGATCCATGAGGGAGATGAGATAAGTAGTATAGGATGAGAGATAATGCTTCAGCTTCTGTGCTACCCAAGTTAGGGCACAACACGTCCTTTTAAGAAGAGTATACTTGGCTTCATATGTGGTGAACTTCTTGCTAAGATAATAAATAGCCTGCTCATTTTTGCCTGTGACGTCATGTTGACCCAGGACACAACCGAAAGAATTGTCCATGACTGATAAATATAAGATCAAAGTCCTACCAGGCTCCGGGGGTACCAGCACGGGCGGATTTGACAAATATCTTTTGATTCGATCGAACGCTTCCTGACATTCTTCAGTCCATTTTACCACAACACTCTTTTTCAACAACTTGAATATGGGCTCACAAGTGGTTGTGAGTTGAGCAATAAACCTGCTAATGTAGTTCAGTCTACCAAGCAAACTCATCACCTCTGTTCTATTCTTGGGCGAGGGCAAATCCTGAATGGCTTTGATTTTTGAAGGATCCAATTCAATTCCCCGACGGCTAACTACAAACCCCAACAGCTTTCCAGATGGAACTCCAAATACACATTTGGCCGGGTTGAGTTTGAGATTATACCTGCGAAGCCTCTCAAAGAGCTTTCTTAAATCTTTAACATGGTCAGCCTGACTTTTTGACTTAATAATCACATCATCCACGTAGACCTCAATCTCCTTATGTATCATGTCATGAAACATAGTGGTCATGGCTCTCATGTATGTTTCTCCAGCATTCTTCAAACCAAACGGCATCACTCGATAACAATAAGTTCCCCATGGTGTGATAAAAGACGTCTTCTCCGCGTCTTCATCATCCATAATGATCTGGTGATATCCGGCATAACAATCCACAAAAGAGACAACCTCGTGTTTAGCAAAGTTGTCTAACAAAATGTGGATGTTGGGCAATGGAAAATCATCATTCGAACTTGCTCTGTTCAAATTGCGGTAATCAACACACACTCAAATTTTGCCATCTTTCTTTGGTACGGGAACAACATTGGATAACCACATGGGATAACGAGACACTCGAATTACATTGGCTTCAAGTTGTTTCATGATTTCCTCTTTGATTTTAATACTTACATCGGTTTTAAACTTCCTCAACTTCTGTTTGACAGGGGGGAACGCGGGATCAGTTGGCAACTTGTGAGCCACTAATTTTGTGCTTAAACCGGGCATATCATCATAAGACCATGCAAAAACATCCTTATAATCAATTAATGCTTGAATCATTCCCTATTTTAGCTGTGGCAAAGCATGTACACTGATTTTAGTTTCCCTAACATCTTCTTGATCCCCTAGATTTATTGGCTCAGTCTCATTCAAATTAGGATTCGGTTTGTCTTCAAACTGTTCCAACTCTTTGCTTATTTCTTCTAGTGCTCCTTCTTCATTATATTTCCTATCCCGCTTCATTACATCTTGATTATTTTGGATTTTAAGATCAGGCTGAAAATTCTGCATGCATGTCATGTCATTAAAATCAGCATAAAGAGAACTGTGTAAGAAAGGAAAAACAAAATATATTAGACACAAAACAAAAGGGACATTGCATTTCATTAAATAAAAAGATAGAAGGGTTTAAACACAGATGCCAACATAACATAAACAAACTAAAATCCGAATTACAACCCTGAAATAACTCGGATAAACAGAAAGAAAAACAAAATAAACTACCAAAACTCCCTCCTGACGGGGAGAGGAGTGACTTCCCAATTATTGAGTCGGACAACTGGACCTATGAATTGCACGTCTGCCATACTGGTACCTTCTCCTGCTTCGACCATATCAACTTTCATACAAAGGTTCTAGAAGTCATAAACCAATTCAACCTCAAATTCCACATGCTTCGTGACACCGCTCTTAACAAATGATTCACTGAGTAGTGGCATTGGGTGAGGGAGTGACCATATTTCCTTTTTCCTTCCCTTGGCTTTCTTTAGATCTTCAGCTGTAGGCTCAAATCCCAGACCAAACGTGCCCACGTTCTCACTCGGACATATGGGATGAACTATACCTTGCAGAGACGCTCCCAAACCCTTTCTTGGCTCAAAAGCGTATTTCCAAAGTTCACTCACCATCGTGATAGAAGCAGAAGACAATTGCGGTCCCGGTATAGCCTATCATTCAAGGATACGATTCACTGGCACTGTATTAAAAATTTGATAGACGAATGTCTCCTCTACGTTATTTGCTTCAATAAGAGACAAGGGAGAATCTTCGTAGGCTGAAAAATCTCCTTCACCATGAATAACTACTTCTTGCCTGTCATGCTCAAACTTAATCATCTGGTGCAGCGTAGATACAACCTCCTTGGCCTTGTGGATCCACGGCCTTCCCAACAACAGATTGTAAGAGGATTCTACATTCAATACTTGAAACTCTATGGTGAACTCAACAGGCCCTATGGTCAACACTAGTTCTATTTCGCCAATGGAATTTGATTTTGCACCATCGAAAGCCCTAACACATACATTGTTGGGTTTGACCTGTCAGCACCAATATTCAACTTTTGCAAAGTAGAGATAGGGCAAATATTCGTGCCTGAACCTCCATCAATCATGACATGAGTGACGTAGAAATCTTCATACTTCACTGTAATGTAAAGGCCCCGATTATGCCCTGTACCTTCAACAGGCAATTCATCATTAGAAAAGCTGATCCGATTGACCTCGAAGATTTTTCCAACCATTTTCTCAAACTGGTTGATTGTAATCTCCCTTGGAACATATGCTTCATTTAATACCTTCAGTAAAACATCACGATGCTCCTTGGAGTGCAACAACAAAGATAAAAGGGAAATTTGAGCAGGGGTTTTCTTCAGCTGGTCTAATATTGAATACTCTGGCAATTTTATCTTTTTCAAAAATTCTTTGGCTTCTTCTTTAGTGATAGGCTTTTTGATAGATGACGGTCCACTCACCGTTGTCTTGGACTTTCTTAAGCTTTCAGGCATGACACATCTTTCTGACCTAGTCAAACCCCTACCTCATCTACATCTTCCACTACTTCTTTCCCATGATAGGTCATCACGGTCCTCCCATAATTCCAGGGAATTCTTTTCGTATCAACTATCGAAGGTTGGGTCACCGGTTTGAGGACAATAGGCACTGCCCGTGCTCCTTTCACTGTCAAGATAGGCTGACTTAGAGCTCCCACCACCGTCAACTTAGGTTTATCCTGACTTAAATCAACATACCTTCTGGCGCTCTGTACTGTGATCAGAGGTTTCTTTCTGCTTTCTTGGGCTTTATCTTCTCTCATTCCTTCTTGGCTCAATGACATTGCTTTCAAAGACTCTGCTACATTCACCGATTTCTCCTTAATGGTCTATATCTTGACAATAGGGTTATAACCCCTCGAAGACTCTTTCCCATCATATATCAATTCTAACATATTAGCTTCAGCATGGGTTGACAATGGATTCTGCTTAATGTTTGGGCCTTCCGGGGCCTGGACCAGCATCTGATTTGTGTCAATTAAATCTTGAATAGCTCTCTTTAAATGCCAGCATTTCTCGATATCATGGCCGGGCATATCAGAACAGTACACACACCTTAAAGAATAATCGAGATTCCTTGGTGGTGGATTTGAAAGCCTTCCTTGAATTGGGCTTAAAACCTTCAACTTTCTCAACCTATCAAACAAGCTAGCATATGACTCCCCAAGAGGTGTGAATTGATTTTTGACCGTCTTCTCCTTCTTATACTCAGGCCTAGGTTGAAAAATGGGTTTGGAAGGGTTTTGGTAATTTTGTGGAGCGAATGGGCGATTTTGTGGAGTTTGCGCGCGCCACTGCGTATAAGAAGGGGTTTGGGCATATGGTTGCGCACTATATACTGGGTAAGGGGGTGGTGGAATAGAATATAAAGGGTTTTCTGGAGGGTAGTAATGGTGGGGAGGAATATATGGAGCTTGGGCGTAGACTTGGGCTTGGGATTGGGGATAGGGGCGAGGTGGTCTTTTGGGATAGGAATGGGTTCCAGCTACAATAGTCGCCACGTCCTCTTTCTTCTTTTTACCTCCAAATGCGCCAGATCCACCTTGAATCGCTTGTGTGGTGGCTTTCAATGCGGCAAAACTCACTATTCGTCCGGTCTTGATTCCGTCCTCTATCATCTCCCCCATTTTGAGGACTTCAATAAAAGACTTTCCCATTGCCGGGAGTAAATGTTGAAAATAAGTCTCATCCTGTGCCTGAATGAAAACCTCTACCAACTTACTTTCTTTCATCAGAGGCTTTACCCTGGCGGCCTGTTCACGCCACCTTATCGCGTATTCCCTAAAACCTTCAGTGTTTTTCTTCTTCATGTTGACCAAAGATTTTTCGTCTGGAATCAGGTCGATGTTATACTGAAAATGTTGTACAAACTCAGAAGCCAAGTCATCCCAGCTGTTCCACTTGTCGATATCTTGATCGATAAACTATTTTGAAGCCAGATCAGAAAGACTCTCGCCAAAGAAAGTCATGAGTAGCTCTTCCCTTTCTCCTGCAGCCCTCAACTGGTTGCAATAGCGTCTCAAGTGGGCCACGGGATCACTGTGTCCTGCATACTTCTCAAACTTAGGCATTTTAAAACCGAGGGGAAGGTTGATGTCTGGGAACATGCACAGATCTTTATAAGAAACACTCTTATAACCTCCGATTCCCTGCAAATTTCTCATGGCTTGTTCTAAACTTTTCAACTTTCGTGGTATGACTTCCTGTTCCTCTGTTCCGACAGGTTTATCTGAATCAAATGGAAATGCAGGTGGCTGAGTGTACCCATACGGTTCATTCATTCTCAAATTCGGCTCCGGGGCATAATACTGACTATCTGGAACCTTCAATACTGGCTCACTGGCAGACCGAGAAAGCCCTATTGTGGGACGCACAGCATATATGGGAGTTTCATGTGGTGGTGGGGCCACGAATACCGGTGTGATCGGTGGCGCTGGCTGAGCAGCGGGACTTGATTGGGGAGCTGCCAAGGGCACACCAGAATTGCCAGGATAATAATGTCGCGGAGTGAATCCTGGCGCGTGCTCAGGTGACTCAGTAGGAGAAGAGAATTGTGCCTGAGAGAGCGGTGGGCAATTAGAGATATTCCCAAGGCCTTCAGGGAGCGGAGGAGGAGGCATTCCACTGGCCCATGCCCGGTGCAAATCTATCAATTGTTGCCTAAGCCTTACTACCTCATCATTGTGTTCTGAACTTTCTTCCCTATGATCCTGATCCGGGTCAATGAGTGTATTTTCAATCTCCCTGCTAGCCATGACAAGCTTTTCTTTGGATCTAGTGAAGTATGGGTGACTAGCCAGAGTACTGCAAACCTACCACTGTTATCTGAAAGAACATGCTCATCAAAGACGACATCCGTTAGGATTAAGGCACACAACAAGCATGGGAATGACATTGGTAAAATTGTCCTAAATTCATGTTCATTTCTACCTGCTTTTGAGGGTAGCGAGGTCATTTCAACATCATCTCAATTTTTATCTACACTCTTTTTTTTTATTATTATTATTAATTTTTTTTCGTATCCATCTCTATTCTTTCCACTTCTCCGTTATCTACCTTTATTTTATCATTCTTTATGGCTTTTATTCTTCTTTAACAAACGAAACAAAATGATTAGATCGAACCCAAAAGTAGGTTGCCTACGTATCATGTTGTACATGAATCAGATCTTGCGTAGTTCGGGCAGTTTTGCCAAAATGGCCAATTAAAATCTTTTTTCTTTCTTGAAACAAAGTGTCAAAAGAATTGATGAAAATTTCTTTTTTTTTTTTTTAGGTTTAAATCTCTATACAAAATGAAACCTGTGATTACCAAAGAAAAAATCTTTTTGGGTTTTCGATTTAGAATTTCATAGGAAAATGAAACTTGAAACTATTAAAAAAAAAAAATTGTAGTTTTCTTTTAGAGATGTACATGAGACACCTACTCTAAATGAAGAGTGAAGAATTTTTTTTTTTTTGAATTTTTGAAATAAGATCCCCGAACCTAAAATAGGTTGCCTACGTATCTCACTCCCGAGAGAGGAGAATCAGGGGTGCGTAGTTCGTCCAGATTGGACAACTAACGATTAACTAATAAATTGACCCTAACTTAAGAGACACAACCAAAAACAAACGAAAAAAAAACTTTTTGAATTTTTCAATTAGACACTTCAACTAAGACTGACACCATCAATTATGAAAAAAAACTTTTTGGTATTTTTGCTTTTGACAAATACGTAGAAAAGGCAAACAAAAAAACTTTTTTTTTTATTTTTTATGTTTTTTTGAATTTACGGTACTTTGAGAAGACAAATGCAAAAATGTAAAAAACTCTTTTTGAGTTTTTGGATCGTGAAAAACAAAAGCCATAAAGAATTCTAAAATAAACTATGGCATTCCTTTTGATTCATTCTTTTCGACTCGCTTTCTATATTTTCTTCTTCTTTTTTTTCTAAAAAAAAATAAAAAATCAGTCCGTCAAATGACCACGTTACCCTCAAATATGCAACAGTTAGCACGTAGGGATGCTTTAAAGGTGAGTCTCCTACAAAGGACCGTGTAGGCCCCGCTAGGTCTCAATATGATGCACGTAAGGATGACCTAAAGGCTGACCTACGTTGTGGTTTACTAACAAGGTCGTTCGGGGGAGCATATGGTCGATAGTAGCTGCTTTGCTTTCCACCTACTCCATACATCCAACGGCTCCCCCCTTAAAATAAAGGTGACTCAACTAGAGTTCGTGTGCACGACGTGCGCTTCGAGACTTGTTGCAGAAAGAATGACTCGGGTTATGCACATGATGTCAGATATAAAAGCGGTAACACATAGGATAAATACTGTAAACAAAGAGCAAGAAAAAACACAAAAGTGAAAACACAAACAAAAATTACAAACAACGCTTATACACTCGTAATGCCAAACAAAGCCGATACGACTGCAAAAAAGCTCGGATTCTGAAAAATCCCCAGCAGAGTCGTCAGAGCTATCACACCCCCTTTTTTACGTACTCCAAAATATTATCTTTTAGCTCGAAAGGGTTTTATTATTTAAGTGACAAGAAATGAAAATTTATTTCGGAAAAGGATTATTTGCATTTTTTATTCAGAGTCGCCACTTGGCATAATCCGGTATGCCAAGTCACCTTTGAAAAACCCTTTTCAAAACCATTTGACTCTTAACCCGGTTTGCGAACAAAGATTCTGGCTAAGGAATTCTTTTGACCGAGGGGAAGGTGTTAGGCACCCCTCGATCCCGTGGTTCGACCACGGTCGCTTGGTGGAGTGTATCGACTATTTTGGTATTATGAAATGTATAAACCACACAAAAGAGCACAAAATAATCAAACAATAAACAAAACAAAACAGTCCAAAAACGTAAAAGTCCAGTCCAATTATACAGTCCGAAAAATAGAAAAAATACAATATATAAATCCTAGTCTAAACTAAATCTAGACTAAGCTTCAATGCCTTACCCGACGCCGCGGGCCTTCATCACGATTATTTTCCGCCAACATGATACGTCGGGGCATTCCCCGGTGAATAAATACAAATGATCTCGAAGCATTCCCCGGCTAAATAAATACATCTGAATTTAAACACGATAATCTAGAAAGAGACATTCACACGCACATTCCAATCATCCCACGAAATACTTACTCCTAAATTTTGCCTACCCGGCCTACGTTTGCCTACCCGCTCATCCACATTCCGCATTCAACTTCAACAATTTATCAAAAATATCAAAATATTTACTTTTATCAATTTTCGATTCCCGTCCCCAAATTTATTTCAAACAATACGATTAAACATGCTTCGATTTATCAATTCACTCTCATAATCCGAAACCAACATCAAGCATGACACAAACAACGAAGATTCAAACCAAACACACAACAAATAAATCATCCACACCAACCACATCAATAAAAGTCAAAATAAATTAAAGATTCGGTTAGAAGAAATGGACCTTGACGAAACTAATCCTTGTCGATAATAAAGAAATCCGAAGACCAAAATACTCTATAGGAGAACCTCACAACGAACAACTCCAAACTCGATATCGAGTTCAACCGGATAGATCGAAAAACCATGATAAATACCTCACGATGAATAATCCACAAATCCGAATAAACGAGATGGAATTTGTAAAAATCGAGAAGACCCGTACACGAAATTAGTGATGGGAAATGGGTCGGATGTTGACGCCTGTCGTCGGCGTCACTGTTTCCGGTGACTTCCGCCGACGAAGAAGGAGATCGGAGCAGCGGAGCTGGTCGGATTCTCGACCGGCGAACGGTGTTGTCACCGGTGGACGAGCTGTGGTCAGAGCTGGCCGACGCGAAGCGGTGCTGGTGTTGCTGATTTTTATTGGTTCGCCGGCGATAGAGCTTTCTCCGGTGGGTGAGGCGGCGATGCTAGAGAGGGGAGGAAGACGGTGGTGACAGCGTTATTGCCGCCGTAGTTGGTCGGACGGAGAGGCGGCATGAAGTCGGTGATGATGATGGAAAAAACATTTAGATCTACTCCCTTTCCCTTTTTTTTTTGGTTTCCTCACTCTATTTTGTGTGTATGTATGGGTATATATTATGCTCTTTCTTTTTGGACAAGAAAAAGAGAGGGGGGTGGGGTAACGTAGGGTAGGGGGTAGTGGTGAGGTGTTTTGTTTTTATTGGGTAGGTGGTTAGGATAAGATAGGGTTAGTTATTTTTGTCATTTTGTGGAGGGATTATCACACGGGTGAGGGTACACGGTAGGATAGGGTAAACAATAGGTAAAAATGATATCGGGGAGGGACGAAATTAGGTGTCTACAGGTAAAACGTGTTTCGGTTAGCTTTAATGGCTTGCAAACCATTGGAAAATTGAGTTTCAAAGGGATAAGATTGTTGTCAAAATCACATACAGCGAATAAATTCATTTTAGAATAACCTTTTCCTTTCTCTTTCACTACTGCCTTATTATCGTCTGCTGAAAGTGTCTTAATTTTGATCAACTTTCTTTCAATCATGAACTCGATCAATCCTTTACCAATTTGATATTTATGACCTTTGATATCAACTCGACTACTTGTTGTTGTACTACTAACTATATTTTTCTTATTGATTATATTGGCCTGTATTCGAACTGTGCTATCTAACTTGTCCAACAATGTAGATACCCTCACAACTGAGGTATCTTGAGTACAGTTGTACAACAACCTTAAGACATATATTATGATAGCCTCCAGCGTATATTGACCAAACTGATTAATAGTACTATTCTAAATATCTTGAGGAAGATATTTATATAAATAAGATTTAGCGTTTATAAGATCCTTTCTTATCAATAGTTTGATTAAGTTAGGAATTTCATTAAATATACTACATTCATCAAATTGACTAGTTATATCTTCAATCTTCTTCTGTAACTCAAGTAATTCTTCATCCGAGATGTTAATTGTATTATTAATGATCTCTTTATCCCTCTTATAATCATACAATAATTTCATTACATTATTATTATACGTAGCTTTTTCTTCTTTATTTCTGCTTTTATCATCTATATCCCTGTATAAATTTTCCCAAAACTCATTAATAACAGTATGATTAGATGTACTATATTCTTTTCTATCAAGGGTCAAGATTGACCCTAGAAATCTATTACACGACCTATCATATTTTACAGTAATAGATAATTTCCCAATACCGAGATAATAGGATCTATATGAGCAATATGACAAATGGCAATCATTAACAAATTTCTCAATACTTACAACCATAAAGACATGTCTTTTTATTTTTATAGGTAAGACTCACCTATTACTAGGATAGTTTTTCATCATTGTATTTTTTTATTTCGCATCAGATCCATTAGATTCTTTGTAGCAATCGGCGACCCTTTCTTCTTTTACTTCACATAGCTTTTTGTCTCCTTAATAGATGGAAGTTCTCCAAATGTATGAAAGGCCGGAGGACTTAGTACCATCCATTCCGGTATGGTTGGATTCTTATGTTCATTTTTTAAGGATTCTGACATTTTTCTCTCTTAAGGGAGGATGTATCATTTTGTTGATTATAGAGAATTTCTTTATCAAACTCATTTTCTAAGAGATATAGAGATATTGTAGTACACTACTAGGGATAACTTATGCTCTTATTCTTCTGTCAAAAGTAGGGAAGAGCGAGTGTTTGATCAGATCAATCAAGCAATAGGGGCAGAGACTTTACTTCGCTAGGACGGAGTTGCTGTCGACTGAGGATTGGCCGAGGGGCCCTTTTTTCTTTTATAAGGGAACAGATTGTAGCTGGGTACAAATAGTCTTGTGAAAGACGAGAAGGCAAGCACGCGGGTTGTACCGGTCAACTTTGAGCTATCGAGTGAGGATTTCTCCATCTCTTAAGAAAGGACGCGGGGGGCATGTCTTATAATAAAGGGGGTACTCTCTTCTATGATGTGCACAATATTATTGTGTCCTATTCCTTAAGGAGTGATCCTGGATTAAGCCACGTGGCGATACCCGTCAAAAAAAAGGGGGCCTTTCATAGTCAAATGCGTACGAGGAAAGGACAACTATTCAGCGCACTAAAATTTAATGGATGGGGTTCCATATTCATGAAAGACCAGGTTTAAACCATGTTATGGAACCAAGACACCCTAATAAAAATAGGGTTACAAATAATATAATAAGAAAGAGAAAAGGCTTCCAACGTCTATAAATAGAAGTCGCTTTCTCTATTTGGAAAAGCAAAGGGAGTGATGGATCCAACCACCACTGAAAGACTTTTTCAAAAGAATCAAATAATTTTCCATGTGGAAAATGAAAAGCGCCAACGGCGGCAAACTCTACTGGCTCTTTTAGAAAATGTGCCCGCTCTTTTTTCGGTGCTGGGGGAACTACGCGTTCAACAGCTCCTAAACCAAATCGGCACTTTGAAAGAAGAGGAGAGGACCCTCATCCTAGAAATGGATGACCTTATAGTTAGGATGGCCTTCCGCATCCGCAGAGGAAATAACTAAGAGTCAGTCGACTCATCTGGAGTTGAAGAAGGTTTAAATAAGTATTTTAGACGTTTTGTAATGTGTTTTCATTAAAGGTGTTCTTGGTCTTTGTGGAGATATACTCCTATGCATTGTGTCTTTGTTGTGCATGTATCACTAATGCTTCCCTTTGTATTGTTGTGTTGTGTGGCTGGTCTATATGTGTTTCCCATATAAGAAAATGCTTCTAGTGCTAGAATGAATAAAATTCGCTTTGTTCTAGTTCATTCTCTTTCCCTGTTTTGTGCAGAAAAATTGTTGATTTTCATTTGCTAGTTCATACGAGAACAAGTACTTTATAAGACTATATAAGACTATAAAGCTAGGTTTAGAAGCTTGGACAGACACAACCCATTTTGAAAAGAAAATGACGAGTACCACTTTTCGAAAGAAACATCTTCCATGGGTATGCGAAACCAGTAGCCGTGAGAACAATCATCCTAATTAGGATTTTCGCATTTGAAAGTCCTCATACAACAAGTACTTTATGTCTTTGAAAGCTGGTTTTACAACCTACTTCCGACTTTCCGAACTCCCTACCGGCGGGACTAAGACAAACTCAAATATATAAAAAAAAATATACATTTTTGCTAATCTTTAGGGAAATAATAGCATATGTAAGTAGACACTACTTATAGTAAGTAACCACTTATTAGAGTACATACAAATAAATCATAATCTTTAGGGAAAATAATATTATAAGTAAGTAGACACTTATCATAGTAAGTATATACACTTATGATGGTCAGTATATACAAGTTAGTATATATAAACTATTGATCCTGTATATGGGATTCAATAGAATCACATAATAAATACATATAAACTCTTGTTAATCTTTTATTGATCCTCTATATGGGATTGAATAGCATCACATAATTGTCCCTAAGGCCATTGGCAACTAGACATGAGTGTTAGAGATAGAAAAAAATGACTTCATAGATAGAAAAGCCTAAAAAGAAAAAGAACTTCATATCTATCAAAACGACTTCATAGCTAGAAAGCAAAAAAAAGCACTTCTACGCTATCAAAACGACTTCATAGCTAGAAAAGATGAAAAACAATTTCATAGCTAGAAAGCAGAAAACGACTTCTACGCTATCAAGCTGAAACAACTTCATTGCTATCAAGCCTCTAACAACAAGAGTTCTATTGTGGAGGGTGTGGATAAATCGAAATTACGCTATAGAATCGAATTATCATACTAACATGATTATCCTTATATTTACCATTATTTATGGATTCAAAACTCATATTATTCCTAACGTGAAGCATATTTGTATGATTTGTCTTTTAGGTTTTTCCAGGATATATCTATTTGTTTATAATCATTTATATATTCTAAACATCTATACAGGTATATTTACCTATCTCAATTTTCTCATAATGATTTAATATTGATCTATCTCCTTAACATTCATCAAAATATGCTTATCAAATTATTTATAGTCAGTCTTACTCTTCCTTTTGTACTATACTTTATCAAGAGTGGTGATGCAAATTACTTTCATATTCTAATCAAAGAAGTTTCTAAGTACCTGGGTGTGGATCTTCTAGATTGGTTTAGACGTCCTGAGGTTATAGAAGATGTCTCACGATCGACTTTTCCAGAATTATGGACTGAAGATGATATAAAAGATTTTTTGACTAAAGATGTTTCAGAAAATCAATAAGTTAATGATGGACGGCGTCGTGTGTGCTTGATTTTTGCATGTGTATACATGGTAGGATATTTCATCTCCTTTACAGAATACTTCCCTTAAAAAAATCAACGAGAAATGTCGTATATAGTGTACAGATCCCCGCTTACAATGAATTATTGCTCCGCCATTAGCTTAACTAGCTACAAGGTTTGGCACTAGTGAGTGTTTATTCAAATAGGTTTCCTAAAGGGTTTGTATTCTACTCATGATTGATCTAAATACTAAATAGTGGTTATGTTTTCTAAGAGTGTAGATTGGTATAGTCTATTGACTGTCTTAAGAGATATCTACTATTTCGATAGAGATTCCCTTTGTAATCATTTCAATAAATTGACTATTGAAGATAGTAAGGGTTCTGAGGTTAGCAATCAGCCTTCTCTGTAATATGGTGAATTACTTAGTCGAAATGACAGCTATAACCTTGCAAAACTTAGCAATGAATTTGGGAAATTTAAATATACAAACATAGTCCATTTAATGAAGTTGATAACTACCATTAGTTGGCTTTGTTCTATAAGAGATCGACCAGTTGTCTATAGTGTACCATACTACACTACAAAATAGGATTGTATGTCTTTCATAAATAAAGAGATAATCGTTTATGAAAGGACTACCAAAAAGAGACGACGGTTTACTCTAAGAGTACCTACTATGAATAGGGATAAGCGAAAGACTCAATCCTCAGCATGTGCTAACTTTATTCATCAGAAGGATGCATACATAGCCATGAAAGTAGTGAAATCATAATTGAGTCAACGTGCACCTATATATACCGTACATAAGAATTTTCTAACAACTTCGCCTTACGTAAGAATAGTTCCTGATACCTTTTCTTCATTGATGAACTACAAACCTCATACAGTGCTTTTTCATTCGATATATCTACCAACCATTCTCAATCCTTAGAACTATGATAGGACACCTAATGATGATTGAGCTATTGATGGAATAACGACTGCTTTCAAACCTGAAAGAGGTCCGGGTCTTTGAATCGGGCTAGGAGCAACTATTGAATTTGCCTAGTCGAAACGGAAAAGACGGATGAAAAAAAACTTTAAGATTTATCTACGCTCATCCAATCTCTTAGGTGAGGGTGGGGCGGTCAGTCTAGAGATTGAAAGGAAACTGAAAAAGGATACTTTATCGAATATGCCAGGCCCGCGTCTTTCATCAGTCTAGAGACTATGGGTCGGGAACACTGTTAGCTGGATTCCAAATCAAAGATTGAAAACATGGAAACTGAATAGATAGCTTGGGGCACGGGAGCTTTCCTTAAGAGAAGAGTTCCTTCATATGGCAGGAGAAACTACGACGTTCACATCTTTAATCTATCTGCTAGAGGTCTCTAGGCCCCTTTCCTATGTTTTTCTTTTGCATCTGAAGCCACTTCATCATCTAGCTTGCCTTTGTATGTGGGTACGCGTCTTTCCAACATGATAATATTAGAAAGGGCCCCAACCCTATAGGTAAGTTTGGTCTTCTACGTCTATTTCTCTTGCTTTTATTGGGGCTTCCCGAGTTCGAATGTAAAAAGCCTTAAGAGACGGAGTTCTCATCGGATAGGCCAGTCTATCTCAAGAAAGTCCTCCCATTACCAAGCAATCGCCTAAGGTCTCTCAAAGGGTGTTGCTCTTGTCGACACTGTACCTGCTCCTGAAGTAACCCGGGCTACCATCCTTGCTGCTAAAAAGACCATATAATCATGCCTAAAGGGACCGATGGAAGAAGTCTAAATGTAGTATATAGTAGTAGAGTGACCATCTTTTTGATTTTCTTCATTCTAACTCCTAGCGAGGTTTAGAACCCTTTCTCTTTGCTAGGCAGTTTGCCCTTCCCTTTATAGAATCTATCTTGATGTTATATCCCCATGAACGAAACACAAACCTAATTTTCGCATTCGCAGCGCGTAGGTTAATTCATTGGATAAGTTATTTTTTGTCTTCAGGGTCGGTGTCACCATTAGATGGCGTAGAAAGACTTAGAAAATCAATATGAAATTGACTCCTGTATCGATCTACGCATCTTTCCTCAGAAAGAAAGCAGTTATGGGGGGCTTTATCCCTAAAATCAAAGGCTAGGGGTCTCATAGATAATAATATGATATATATTTTGCTAGAGGTAGGACTCAGCTTTTCCGCAGCAGGACTTATTGGGCTTTTTAAGGTAGACCAAGCCCTAGATAAGGTGAATCTGACTTTAGAGAATTAGACTAAATTGAGTCTAAGTATACTTAAAGAGAAAAGAGGGAGTCTACTAGATCAAATTTATCGGGAGTCTCAGAAAGATCAAGTAATTTAATATATGATCTTTCTGATTTCAATAAACCACATACGATATCAATGAAGGCTAGGAAAAGGAAGAGGGCGGTTTTGTAGTTGAGGTAGACTCTGGGATTGGGGAGACATAGTCGATGGGATGGGAGGTCCTCCATTAGTATTCTATGTTTGCATGGGTGGAGTCAAGTTGATTGATTTGTGATCGGGTAGGACTTCCGAAGGTGTAAAAGAGGGATCTTTCAGAGTGAAAAGAGATTTGGAGGAAATGGAAACTTGATTACACAATCCACCAATGTCTGATCATGGGTTTTCTTACTTGTGGAAGGTTTGTTGTCTAATCTTGTGATCTCCTCTCATATTCGTTCGAGGGAATCGTTGATCTCCATAGTGGAGCTTCACCGGTGGACGTAGATCTACTGACTGACTAAACAAGGAAATAAGCACTCTAACAAAGCAAAATAAAGATGCCCTAAGCGTCGAGGAACATGTACCTTGGTCTATGTAAAGATGGCTTCCAGGATACTAATTAGTATCTTTATTAGCAATAAGTTTTTTTAAGTAATATTTATCGGCCCTCATGTGGGATTCCTTTTCTGGTCCCCTTTTCGTTTGATCTAAAGCATTTCTCAGGGTAGTTTTGGATCTCAAGAAATGCTATATCTCTGGAGACAGCCTTTGGGGTATTACCTGATTGATCGACCATGCTTAATAAGCAGGCTCGTTAGGAAGAGTAGGCACCTTGGTTTCCGTCAATTCTTGGAATCACATTCTTTCAAGAGTCAGAAAATACCCGTGGAAAGAGAGTCACATTCCCTTAAAGGCAATCTTACCTATTAATATTAGAAATTAATAATAATATAGTATTTTCGAAGCTCGATAGCCTAAGGTAAGCATGTGATACGAGGTTGAGCGTTAGCGAAGAAGGCTGGATCAGGATCTTGAGAATGTAGGAAATAGATTCAGTTTCACGTAAAATACATCCCAAACCCTTAAAATGATTACATTTTTTATAAGCATGGAAGCCTGCTTTCATCGAAATAGGCACGCACAAGTCTTCATTTGTAGGACTTTCTTGGATGGTTCATGTAGGCTTAGGTCGGGGCCTATTGGGGCACACTGTGGGCCAATGCGTATAAGCTTGGGCTTTCTTAACGTGGCTCATTTGACGACTCAGTACATGGATGTCACGAGTCTATTGGCATAGAATATGGAATCTTTTCTACGTAAGCTGGTTGTGCAAGGTTTGTTTGTTCATACATGCAGTGTGATTTGGGGATCTTTTGTGGTAGCCAGAGCCAGCCAATTTTTCAATAAATTGGCATGACAGTCTTCCACTGCAGAAAAGTTGTGCGGAGAAATAGTAAGAATTATGCCTGCCATTAAATTCGATGACGCATGGAGAGATTCCTCTCTGCAACGCAATTCCCACCTCAATCTCGTGAATGTCCTTCCCAAATCCTAGCATGACGTGGATGATCCGCCGAATCCTCACCACGATCGATTAGGTGAAACGGTTCCGCAAAGTTTGTTACAGGCAGCGTGGTTATAGTACTCAGATTGTGCGATCCATGCAATTCGTACTGCATGGTGAGATAACTCTACCACTCTATAAATAGAGGCTTCTTCACTTCATCAAATATCAAAGCAAAGAAATTGAGTAATAGAACGTATGTATATAGCTGATATAAACATGATTTCTCAAATTAATGTCCAAATAAGTAACCTGTAAAATGTAATTCAAGGGTGTCGTAGAATGCTAAACGCGTTTTTGCTAAGTGTTAGAACACAAGATCCTACAAGAAAAGAAGAGTTCATTGTCGCTACCAGAGAGGACATAAGCGATTTGGAGAGGAGGCTGCAAGTGCTGCGGATGGAAAAGAAAGAACTCGTTGTAAGGGTTGCCACCTTCGGTGTCCCGGAAAACCACTAGAAAAAAAATTCTCAAAATAGTTACTTTCTACTTGTTAATGCCTATCTTTATGTTTTGAAAATCAGTTTAGTAATGTAGTAGGCCTAATGATTTTAAAGCTCTAGTAAAAGGCATATATGGTTGTTTATGTAATGTAGTGCTTTATGTAGTAGTAATGAATAAATCTGTTAGATCCATGTTTTTTTATATAATTGAAAATCTGGGTCACTACCAGCAAAAATACCTTTGAACAAGATTCTAGCACCATGCCAAATGTGTCCGAATAAGAAAAGCAAATGAAGTATGTCCAAAAGTAAACCAAGTAAACCAACCCCTTAGACTGCTACGAAAAACACCATCGGATTTCATTGAAATAACCTAAAAGGAAAAAAACATAGGAATGACTAGTCTTAGAATCGGGTTAGACCGAAATAAAGGTTTGATTTCTTCGAGCGATCGCGCGATACTTTTTTTATTCTCATTCGAGATATTATTGCAATTAATGTTTCTGAATCTAATAAAGTAAAGTCAAAGTGTTAGTTGGTCGTTGGTCGTTCCAAAATAGAAAATAGATTCAATACGGACTACTTATTTAAGTAAGAGTTGTCATATATCGGTAATGGTCTAACTAGCTCCACCCTTTCTTATCTATTCATTCTATACACTCAAGGAAAATGGGTTCACAAGTCATAGAATCACTTATGAGCGTCTTTAGACACAGAAAGGTATGAAGTTATGAGTAGAGGGGCGTAGGTAAGAGTGGTTGGAGAGGTAATAAGTCACTCGATCGTTAGGGAAAAAGCGACTCTTATTAGATAATATTTAATATTCCATATCGATCGTCTGAACAAAAGAATGATTAAAGTGAATTGTCTTAACAAAGTAATGGTAATAGGGAACGATGACGCCAAAACATTCCATATTGATCTTTGTTCTTAAAATTCTTAATTGAATGAAATTTCATTCTCAATTTAGCTTGGAAAGATCTAATCGAATATCTTACTTAAAAAAATTTCAACTTTAATTATTTGACATTAATAAGATATATTAGATAATTAGAATGATAATAAGGATCACTTTTAGTGAAAAGGTATTACGCCAATCTCACAGGCATAGAAGAAAGATCTTTAAGTCAATTAAATAAACTAGTCAATTTATGTTCACTTCTTTCGACAGTCGGAAAGTTTCTTAGGCGGTCTGAGGATACCAGCTTCGTGGCACCACAGTCCAACTCAAGGCGTTGTTTTACGGTCCTGCCGCTTTCTCTATCAACTCACTTCTTGCTAAAGACAGTTACTTGAAATTCTTCAGGGGTACACTTCACACCAACCCAATCCTGATAAAGAAAGATAAGATTTCATATTTAAGAATTGAATTAGCAGAATTGAATGAGCTTGGAAAGATCTAATCGAATATCTTACTTAAACAAATTCCAACTTTAAATAAGCTATTATTTGATATTAATAGTCCCATATAGGTTTGAGTTCTGTGGGTAAAAGCGCTACAGGCTTTACTTCATAGGTCTAGATAGGCTTCTTGGTTCTTTGGAGCCCGTCGTCCTTGCTTGGCTTTGCTTTGGGGATTTTCTCATTGATTCTGTGTTGACATTTATAATAGGCCAAAGAACTCAATTCTCCATGTGTGATAGAATTTTTTGAAGGAATGGAATCCGAAGCTAGGAATGCAAGCTCTGAGGAATTCACCGCTCCGTGGGCTTCTTTCTCACAATCTATACTTTTTTGTTTTCTTAAGTGAAATACTTTTTTCTTTATTCATTGATGGCTGAAGGAAATAAAGAATTGGTTGCTTGATAGCATTCCCCGACCTTCCTTTACCGGAAGGCGTGAACTTTACTTGCAGTGGAACTCATTGCCTCTTTCCTTTAGAACTTAAGCTAACCCACTTCCTTAAGGAAAGCTGCCCTTAAACAAAAGGGTCCGGCCTAAGAGAATGAATTTACTAGCTATTCAAAATAAATCCTTATCACGATTCTAAATCCTTTCCCTGGTTAGGGATATGACAGTACATACCAGGTAAGAGGTTCTTAAACATAAGGGAATGTTGTTTTCTGCACTATAGTCTCAATGTTGCATAATAGACAAACTTTCAATTTACTAACCAACTTCTTTATTTTAATAGCTAATAGGAAAATGGAATCCTCAACTATTCCGTTAGTCATTTATAGTATAAGGAAAGAGGGAAGGATTACTAAACCTACAAGCTCTTCCCTCATGCACCTTGCTGCACTCTCTAGCCAAACCAGGTTTTTTTAAGGGTTGTATTCCTCAGAAACTTCTAGTTATTCTCCAGTATTAAAGGTTCTAGTGGCATTGATGCTATTGTTGGAAGTCCAGTTGTATTTTGGCTGGGAGTTCTCTGTCAGCTAGTAGGAGTCCTGCTATTCTCATTGTAGGTGTAGTTGTTTCTTTCATCCAGACCAGCACGCCATAGAATCCCTTTTCTATGCCCGTGCTTTGACCTCTTTCTATGCCTAAGTTAATGTCGATACAAAGAAAAGAAGCCATTTAGATTTGAGTTAAGGAAGGAAGTGAATTTAAGCAAGAGAGCGATAGGATAGATAGAAAGCTTAGACCAATAGTAATCTTAGGAAAGTCGGTATCTTTTTAGGAAACAACCTCTTGGTGTTTCAGTTGCTATCCATTCCTTTTTAGTGCCATATAGAGTAATACCATATTCTAGAAAGGAATTGATTAAAGTAAAAGCACAAGGTGTTCTCCTGTCATCAATCTTCTTAGTCGTTTGTCTCCACTAGCCGTAGGACGAAGCATTCAGCTAAGAGCAACCAGCATCCCGTTTGAAGGCAGAAGCTTTAAGAGATAGGGGGTCTCTGTTGCTACTGTTTCTCTTATTAGTGCCTTAGCAGTTCTTCCCTTTTAGGAGGAAGCCTTAAGGAAACAAAAGCGAGTCCGGAAACTACTAGCTGTCGACGAGGAGGAGTCAACTAGCGATGCAATCTTCCTTCGGTAAGGGATGGATTCTTCTCCTAGCCTTTCTTTTGTTCGAAGCTAGCCATGAACAGTCGACAAGAGTGTTGCTTCTGTCTTATCTGTATCATGATACAGAAGCCACCAAGGTAATCAATGAAGGGAACAACTTCCTCTTTCACTAGCATTGAATGATTCTTTCCCTCGGCTGAACAACTACCTTAATCAATCCCGGTTGCACTAAAAGTAATTACTTCACGGCCCTATTCCTTGAAGGATAATAACTAGATGATCTGAAAGTTGCCAATATCAGTGAATCGGTAATTGATATTGATATAACATAGCAAGCACGAAGATTTCCAAACCAAGTCTGATTGCTTTTGATGTTAGCGAATCCGCTAGCTATTCTCTAGGTTTTCGTGCTCTAGTGGAGAATCTTTAAAAGAAGATCTTTAGTTTAGCTAGATTTTCTATCAAATAAAAAAGAAAATTAAAAAGGCAGGGCCTTCACAAGAAGCTTTAATTTAAGGCTGACTTTGATAGAACTACGGTTAGTGAAAGGAAAGCCTTTATCAACCATCATCAGGAATTCTTCAAATGAAAAGAAATTTAAGGCCGGTTCTACTGATGTAGTTAAATCGAAGGATCTTTATTTCTCTTATCTTATAGTTTAGTTTCTTCCTTTGAGTAGGTAAATGAAGGGCATAGGGCGAAGTAATGGCGTTCATCGTCTTTCTTTTCCTACACAAAGTCTTTCGGTGGTTTCCTCTGAACTATAGTTCTGGGCCTACAATGACTATTATGGGCTCCGGTATTCCTATCCTATGGGTAAGTCCTTCAATGATAAAGGAATGAAAGACCAGCATCTTCTTTTTGATGATTCATATTCTTACGAATCTAAGAACATGCGCTTTCGCTGAAAACCTCTTATAGCTAAGACTATGATAGGTTTCTCTCTAGGTAGTTTGAATTGGAACTATTCTCCTTGAGCTTTAGGTTTAGACTTATCCTTATGATTTGCAGTCTGTTGGAAAAAAAGAGTTGTTTGAAAACCATTCACTAGTAGTGAGTCTGAAACTCTAACATAGTTGGAAGCCTATTTAAACCTCACCTCCAGGCAAACTTCTAAAAAATAAGAGAGTTTTTCATACTAGAAAGGCCAATTTTGCGCCCTTACTCTTAATGAAGGGCACACCATAACTTCTTTGACAACCAACTTTCCTCACTCACAGCTTTTACTTGCCTCACATGCAGGTCGATCCTAGTTCATGTTTTCTCTCTTATTGACTTCCATCAAGCGATAAAATAATATCGCTTTCCTTTCATGAGGTGGGGATGCCGCTAACCCCATTGGCAACCTTATGAACTAGATATCTCGGGTTCACTGTCGGAGCACACCAACAGAGAAGGAAACGAAGGCTATAACATAGGAATTAGGGTTTCGCCGGCTCGACTCATTTTTTAAGAAGGGTAAGAGTGGCATCATTGGTAGATCAGGTTGGTAAGCAGACGATCCAGCACCCAGTTCTGGCAAAGTCACTCCGACAATGCACTAGCGGGCTTGTTCCGGTGACCCCTTTACTGGAAACCTAACCAATAGCACACGGGACTATACCGGTGACATCTAAACCACTGATTTCTTTTAGTTACTTCGTTTAGTTACGTTGTATTATTTTTGTCTCGTCCTTCTACCTTTACTGCTTATTTCATTTCTTTACATCTATTGAATTCTCTTGAATTTTTAATTTGTGGGATTGACTTTTTCTTGCTTATCCCATCTATTTTGCGTGTGCCTTGTTTACTGTCGTTGCTTTGTATTTTTCTTCTGGTGTTTTGTATTTTATCTACTTCCGATGACTTAATTTATTTGCATTATCCTGCTCGTCTACTTTCCTTGATTATTTCATCTCCTGAACGCTTTTAATTTGTGGGATTGACTGTTGCTTGTTGTTCATTACATCTACGTCGCGTGTGTCTTGTTTTTCCTGTCATTGCTTTGTATTTCCTGTTGTTGTTATTACTATCACGGTTGTTATTTTCTTGGTGTAGTTGTTGTGGTTGTTAATGGTTAAATAGGATATATCCGAAGGGTCGGGGTCGGGGCGGAGAGCGGTGTTGGGGATAGGGGATGAGAGTAGGGCAGGTGGGGAAGTAGGGTCTAGGTCTGGCATTAAGGGCGGTAGAGGAGGGCGTGTCTCTAGATTTGATAGGCTGAGGGTTGGGTCTTGGAATATAGGGACTCTCCAGGGAAAGTCCATAGAGCCGGTAAAGATTCTTAGAAAGAGGAGGATCAATATGGCGTGTGTCCAGGAGACTAAGTGGGTAGGGTCTAAGGCTAGGGATGTGGATGGTTACAAGCTTTGGTACTTTGGAAGTGAGAGGCATATGAATGGAGTTGGCATCTTAGTAGATGAAGATCTTAGAGGGTGGGTAGTGGAGGTGAAGAGGATTAGTGATAGGCTGATGTCTATTAAGTTAGTTTTTTAGGGGTTTATTCTAAAAGTGTGTAGTATGTATATGCCGCAGGTGGGCTTGGGCGGGGAAGAGAAGATGCGATTTTGGGAGGACTTGGATGAGGTGGTTAGAGGCATGCCTAGCTCTGAGAAGATTGTTGTAGCAGGAGATTTTAATGGACACATCGGGGCATTTCTGAGAGGCTTTGGCGATGTGCATGGTGGTTTTGGTTTTGGGGAGAGAAACGAAGAGGGAGCTGCTCAGTTAGAATTTATGAGGTCCTTTGGGCTGGTGGTGGTGAATTCGAGCTTACCAAAGAAGGGGACGATCACTTGATCACCTTTCGAAGTGCGATAGCCAAGACCCAAATTGACTTTTTGCTTCTTAGGAAAGGGGATTGTGTAGGGACTGTAAGGTCATTCCGAGTGAGAATCTTTCGACTCAGCATAGGCTCTTGGTGATGGACTTAGGAATAAAGAAGGGTAAAAAGAGTAGGGGTGAGGAGGGACGACCGAGAATTAGGAGGGGTGGGTTGACGCCGGTGAATGTGCAAGAGATAGGGGAGAAGTGACTGGTATGGGGGGGTGGGTGCGTAGGGGAGACATAGATGGTAGGTGGGATAGGGCAGCTAGATGCATCAAGAAGACTGCTAGTGAGGTTTTGGGTGTGTCTAGGGGCCGAGCCGGGTACCATAGGGTAGATTGGTGGTGGAATGATGAAGTAAAGAAAAAAGTAGAGACTAAGAAGAGGGTGTATGCAAAGTTGGTTGAGAGTAAGGATGATGAAGAGAAGCGGGTTTTTAGGGAGGAGTACAAGCTAGCAAGGAAGGAGGCTAAGCTTGTCGTTACTGCAACTAAGACGACAACATTTGAGAGCTTGTATGCGGGGTTAGAAGAGAAAGGAGGGGGAAAAAGTTGTTTAGACTGGCTAAGGCTAGGGAGATAAAGGGTCGTGACCTAGACCAGGTGAAGTGCATTAAGGGAGAAGATGGTAGAATTTTGGTAGAGGATGGTCATATTAAGAAAAGGTGAGTCGTATTTTCATAGGCTTTTGAATGATGAAGGGGAAGGAGTTATTGAGTTGGGTGAGCTGGAGCATTCGGAGGAGTGTCATGATTTTAGTTATTGTAGACGTTTTAAGGTGGAGGAGGTCAGAGAGGCCGTTTGCAGGATGCGAAGGGGTAGTGCGATGGGGCCTGATGAGATCCCCGTAGATTTTTGGAAGTTTTCTGGCGAGGCTGGTTTGAGGTTGTTGACGGATTTGTTCAACGACATTTTCAAGTTCGGCGAAAATGCCTGAGGCCTGGAGATGGAGTACTATGATCCCTCTGTATAAAAATAAAGGGTGACATTCAGAGTTGCAACAACTATAGGGGTATTAAGTTATCGTGCCACACGATGAAGATTTGGGAGAGAGTGGTAGAGTGAAGGTTGAGGAGGATTGTATCTATTTTGGAGAACCAATCTATTTCGGAGAACCGGTTTGGATTTATGCCTGGGCACTCGACGACAGAGGCAATTCACCTAGTGCGAAGACTAGTAGAATAGTACAGGCAAAGGAAGAAGGACTTGCACATGGTGTTTATCAATTTGGAGAAGGCATATAACAAAGTCCCTAGGGAAGTCCTTTGGAGATGCTTGGAGGTGAGTGGGGTCCCAGTGGCGTATACCAGAGCGATCAAGGACATGTATGATGGAGCTAAGACTCAGATGAGGACGGTGGGAGGTGATTCAGAACATTTCCCGATCTTGAAAGGGCTGCATCAAGGATCTACTCTTAGCCCGTTTTTTGTTTGCTTTGGTTATGGATGTGTTGACGCGGTGTATCCAAGGTGAGGTGCCCTGGTGTATGTCTTTTACAGACGATGTGGTTTTAATTGACGAGACTAGGGGGGTGAATGATAAATTAGAGGTGTGGAGACAGACCCTTGAGTGTAAAGGGTTTAGGTTAAGTAGGAGCAAGACCGATTATTTAGAATGTAAATTTAATGTCTCGAGGTAGGTGGACGAGGTAGTAGTAAGGTTGGATTCTCAGGTGGTGTGTAAGAGTGATAGTTTCAAGTACTTAGGGGCCATGATTCAGGGGAATAGTGAGATTGACGAGGATGTCTCTTACCGGATCGGGGCAGGATGGATGAAGTGGAAGCTCGCCCCGGGGGTGTTGTGTGATAAGAATGTGTCGCCCAAGCTTAAAGGCAAATTTTATAGGGTAGCAGTTCGTCCTGCCCTATTGTATGGAGTGGAGTGTTGGCCTGTCAAGAACTCTCATATTCAAAAACTAAAGGTGGCGTAAATGCAGATGTTGCGCTGGATGTGTGGGCTTACTAGGGGGGATAGGGTTCGGAATGAGACAATTCGAGATAAGGTTGGTGTGGCATCGGTGGAGGACAAGATGTGGGAGGTCCGTTTGAGATGGTTCGGACATGTGATGAGGAGTGGAACGGATGCTCCGGTTCGTAGGTGTGAGAGGCTTGCTTTGGATGATTTCAGGCGAGGCAGGGGTAGGCTGAAGAAATAGTGGAGAGAGGTGATTAGGCGGGACATGAAACGGTTACAGCTTACTGAGGACATGAACCTAGATAGGAAGATCTGGAGGACGCGTATTAGGATAGAAGGCTAGTGATTTTTTCGGTAGGTAGGAAAGGGCTTTACTTGGCCGGTGCAGTATTCTTGTTATGTTGCATTACGGTTGCTTACTATTCTTTGTTTACTACTCCTTATAGGTGACGTATTTATGTCATGTCATATTGTTCCATGCTTTGTGTACGTTTTTGATGACTTATCTTATCTTAAGTCGGGGGTCTATCGAAAACAACCTTGTTACTTCTCCGAAAGTAGTGGTATGGACTGCGTACATCTTACCCTCCCCAGACCTCACTATGTGGGAATACACTGGATTTGTTGTTGTTGTTGTGTCCTTTTCTTATGACTTATATTACAATTATCATATATTTAGGAGTCTCTCTGTTTATTTATACAGATATTGATATAATAATTTTAAAAAAAAAAAAGATGAAAAGACAATATCGACTAAAACAAACAAGTTTAATGAAAGACATTAATAATACTTTTTTTTTTGATGAAAAATAATTTATTAAAATAACAATTTTATTTTTTTTGAGCTAAAGTTATTATTTTCCTACGTTAATATATTTTAGAATTCTCTAATAATTAATGAGAAAATGCATTGTTTACACCCTCAACTATACACGAAATTGCTGAGACACACTCGAACTTTAGGAGGGTCCTATTACCCCCCTGGACTAATTAAAAACGTATTTTTGACAACCTTAATGCTTACATGACACATACGTGTGCCTATTTACAAGTGCACTTAAAATTATAAGGCAATTTGATCAAGTTCAAATTTCAATAATTATTCATACAGGTGTCAACAATCCAAATATCATCAAATTCAAGTTTGTCCGAAGACCAATCCACAAACATCCAATTTAGGAGCATACAGACAATCAAATCAAGTCTAAACTCCAATTAAACAGTAACCTATCTCAATCGAAGAATTCAAATGCAAGCTAAATTTCAAGGACCGTGCCCTTCCAAAGCTTATGAATGGTCAAAATCTATTCACATACATAATCCTCATAAGAATATGAATCCTCAATTTCTTTAATCGCAAAAGATGAAGAAAATAAATAAATAAATAAATAAATATATAAATATATAAATATATAAATAAATAAATAAATAAATAAATAAATAAATAAATAAATAAATAAATAAATAAATAAATATAATTAATTGTACGGATGTCCTTTGCAAACATATGCATTGGCCTATCAAAATGTTGCCACCAATTTGCGAATTCTATTGGCCATTATTACTTTCATTCACTAGATAATTGTTGATGTAATTTTTTCTTACTACCACCCAAGTTCATATAACTTAATAAATATCAACAATACCAAATAATACAATCTGCATATGTTGACAACTACTGAAAATTAACTCCTCACCTGAAACGTACTCCTCTCGACGTAGTAGTAGTGCAACAGCTTAGTTTTGTGGTTACAAAGTTCTAAAAAATACATAAATACACAACTTATATTTTCAATATTACAAAAAATCCCAACTCCCTGAACATATTACAAAAAATCCATATATACACAGAATGTTATATATATGTCGGCTATGTTATATATATTAATAAGGAGAGAGAGTAAAGTAATTAAAAAAGTAAAAAAAAATATAATTACTTTTAAAAGGTTGGTATTTATGTTATTTATACTAAAAAGTTTGACCTCCTTTTTTTGTTTTTGGTTATCATCCAAAAAGGGTCAAACCCAATAAATGAAAGTACGTGATATGGTATACTAAAAAGATTGTGGTTTTGTCTCATTAAGTCACTAATTAAATTAATTATCTAAAATATCTAAAACTTCTAACAAATGCTGAGAATTTATTCGGAATTCCATTTGAAATAAATTAAACATGTAAATTGACTAAAAAGTATGTTTCGAATCTGTTGAAAATATTAAATTCGCTACTAGAAAATATTAAATTTTTGACGGCCAATGTAGTCGAAATGTGGCCGGAAATTAATGTATTTCCGACTACTTTCCAACTACATGGTGGTAGTCGGAAAATAGCTTGTCGGAAAAACTTTTTCGACTACTGCAGTCGGAAATCTCCGACTACTTTAATCGAAAAAGTAGTCGGATATTTAATAAATATTTATTTAATAATTATTAAATTTTTGACTACTGTAGTCAGATACTTAATAAATATTTATTTAATAATTATTATATTTTCGACTATAGTAGTCGAAAATATAATAATTATTTATTTAATAATTATAAATATTCCGACTACTGTAGTTGAAAATTTAATAAATAATTATTTAATAATTTTAATTATTCCGACTACTGTAGTCAGAAATTTAATAAATAATTATTTAATAATCTAAATTATTCTGACTACTGCAGTCGAAAATTTAATAAATAAATATTTAATAATTATAAATTTTTCGACTACTGTAATCAAAAATTTAATAAATAATTATTTAATACTTATTATTATTTAATAAATAATAATTTAATAATTATTATATTGCATTCGCTTACATTGCTTTCAAATTATAAACGACATAACTAATGTATTTTTCACAACAGGATCAAACACGATAAAAAATTATAAATACAACCACTTTAAACCATTCAAAACAAACATCAAATCAAATAGTTTAAACATCTAAATGTCACAACCAAAAACAAGAACAATAACTACAATCTAATTATCATCAGATTCATTATCTTCCTCGTCCTGAAATATTTGCGGCATGTGCTTCTTAACCAACTCCTCCAATTTATCAAATTTAGAAAACTTAGCATCATTAGCTGCACATTTCTGCATCAATTCCACAATTTATTTTTCATCGCTTTCATTTCTTCCATTGTTTGCAAAGTAGAGGAGGAACTGAAAAACAACGAAGGACTACTCGAGGATTGGAGATCCCCTGTCCCGTAGGTTCTACCGTTCTTTGGACCACCTACCACAATTGTCTATATATTATTCAGCTTTGCAGGTGATGGTTGCACCATGGTACCATCCTCTGAAGTAGGTTGGATTTTCCGCCACTCTTCTATGCTTTTTTGAAATTATTCCTGAAAGAAAAATTATTTGTCAGTACGTAAACAAACAAAGTTGAGTAATAATAAAATAATGTATGTAAAAATTATTATCTTACATATGCAATCCTAGCACGCGGTTCGATCCAATCTCCTCTTATACCGTCCTTATTTCTCTTTCTATGCGTCTCTTCGTAGACCTCAAGAAAAGGAAGCTCTTTTCCCCCATTTTCATATTCTTGCAAAATTTTAGAAAAAAGATAATACAAGTATGAAGACAAGTTTGGGCAGCAACCCAGGGGATGTAGTACTTTGATCATTCATTCAGGATCCTATTGTTTTCCTTATCCTAAAGTGAAATAGAAACTTTCTCCTAAGTCATATACATGCGTGTTTATTGGATATAGCATCTTGTATAAAGGATATATATATATATGCTATCATCCATCGACAAGAAAAGTTTTTGTATCAAGACATGTTCTCTGATGAACTTACATTACCCTATATGTAGGAAACAAAGAGTGATTGTGTGTCTGCAGGAAACAAAGAGTGCTTAACAAACTCTGCACCTATAGTGGAAACATTGATAGATGGTGCTAATCATGATTATGACAATGGTGTTGGTAGTGGTGAACTAAGTCTAGATGATCTTACTAGTGGTGCTGATGGTGCTGAGTCAAGATTAGATGATCATAACAATATTGTATTGCTGAAACTCTTTTTTCCTTGAACTCATATTAGATGCAAAAAAATAAGGTGATATAAAACCTTTCAGCTTTTGAACAATAACATACACAAGTTAGGCTTCAGAACAGTAACTAGTTACATTGTAGATGCTGCAAAAAACTTCTACGTCTTAACAGTTTAAGTAAATCTATCCTCTCTAAATTTCACTTCTTACTCAGTAACTACCACCTCAATATGTACATTTACTCCTCTAAACAATTTCTAATTCCTAGCTGTCCATCTATGATAAATTATCCCCCCAGATTTCAGCTATCACTTCATTGAACAGTCACTAGTTACACGGTAGATGCTGCAAAAAACTTGTACATCTCTTAAACAGTTTAGGTAAATCTATCCTCTCTAAATTTCTCTTCTTACTCTGTAACTACAACCTCAATATGTACATTTACTCCATTAAGCAATTTCTAATTTCTAGTTGTCTATGTATGATAGATTATCCCCCTAGATTTCAGTTATCACCTCTCCGGCTTGTACCTGAAGTCCAGCCCATTGCATAACGGGATCCCTGCCAGTTTAGTCCAAGTGCAGTCCATAAACAAGTGTTGATTCAATTGCACTACCTGCATATCAAATAAGAAGCATTTAGTTGTCTCACCTTGGTAAGCAACCTGCCCTAAACAGCCAGTTATACTATAAATGCGTAGGTGGAGTTACTGCACTCCAAATGAGTTAGCAATCTCCAGCTCCCTTTCAGTCCAAATAATGGCAAAGTAACCTCATGTGATAGAATATATCCAAAGGTTACTAATAGGTTGGGGGTATTGATTTTGAAGAAATATTCACCCATATAGTAAAGGCTACAATAATAAGATTATATTGTATATTGGTATCACTTTAAATTAGCCCATTCGTTAATTACATGTGAAGAAGCTTCTTGCATGGTGTTTTTGAAGAAGAGGTTTATATCATCATTCAACAGCCGTAGCGAAGATAAGGTCTTTTGCACATACAAAACCCCAGTCCTCAGTAGAGGCTGAAGCAACAGCAGTTGTTGCAGCATCTGCTACTAATGTAGGGAGCCCATTTACTGTAGCAACAGCAGAAGCTGCAGTTAAGGCAACTATGACCTAGAACCATCTAACTAAACCACTAATTCTCTTATTCTTACGTTCTAAAACCATTAGGCAGTGTGATACAAGATCAAGTTCACAACAAAAGAAACAAGCAACAACAAGAGCAACATGATGTCAACAACAATGCTAGTGAATCGAAATAGGCCACACACGACTTCACTAGACTTCAAGATGAACAAGAAGAAGAAGATAACAACAATAGTGAATCGAAAGAGCCCCACTCAGCTTTACTATGTCATGGTTTAAAACATTGAACTAAATCGAACAAATAAAAAATTTAAGTTAATATTACCAGTCTTCGTCGGTGGGTAGCGAAACTCATCGAACCTCTTATGTGCAATGAGCCACCCGTTTGAGACGTTCTATTTGCCTTTGCTCGTTCCCTCCTCACCCTAAATTCAAGAGTATCCCATTTTCCCAAAAACTGAACCCACACATCAACATTCAGTCAACCAGGTTTTTTCAAGTTCCTCCGAGCCTCATATAAGTGTTCTTTTATTCGTAGAGCTGCTTTGAACTTGAAAATGTGTTGTATTTCATTTTCATGACAAGAATTCCATGCACACTTTGTCTGCAAAATATTTTAATCTAAAGTCATGAAATGAATTGACGGATACAAAGGTAAATTCATCATTGATAGCATACTGAAATGTTAAATTCTTTGATTTTGATTATACCACAAACTGGTTCCACATAAGAACTCTGACGTCGAGTTTAATCTCGTTCCAACTACGCCACGGCTCCGTGTAAAATAGTTTAATTGCTTCTATAATTATATGTCCGCCGCTAGATGCGGGAATAAACCTGCAATAAAATTATATTAAATTATCTTATCTTTCAAAAAATTCAAAAATTACAGAAAAACATAAGATTTACTTACCCATTACCACCATCAGGGCAATAATTAGTCTGTCGTTGCCGTCATATTCTACTACCTCTTTAAATTTCAGAATCTGGGAAGCAGCTGCTGTAGCATTAGACGTTGTAGCACTATCAATGGATGGCGATGTTGATGTGCTAGCACCTCCAATTCTCAATCCAGAAAGGCTAGGTGTGGATGATGTTGAAGGTACAAATGAAGAGCTACTATGCAGACTATTGTGGGGAGAAGAGGGTTGGAACTGGTGGGGCGATGGGTGCATGAAAAATGCATTTGATAGTGAAATATTTTCCCTTGGAGGAGGAAGAATATTTGTAGTAGCTTGTTGAAGAGTTGTGGTAACAGGTGGTGGTGATGGTGTATATTGACCTGCGGGAAGATTATCAGTTTCTTTCTTACCTTTCTTATGTTATCCTTTACCAAGACCTTTTGATGCCATTGATTATCTTTATTAAGCACCTGAAAAAAAGAACCACAATATAAAATAATTAACTGTATATAAGGACTGGTTATACAGAGCAAGTTCAACCATTGACTCTTCACATAAAAAGATAACAAATTCAAATTGTTGATGTAGAATAAGTACCTTTAATGGTCCATATTGCAGAACAAATGTGTTTATTATGTAATACACACTAGTAAAAGTAACTCCTTGCTTTGATTTCTCAACTTAAAAATGACAGGTTTGGATCCCACTGTAGTGATATATTACAAATACAAAAAAAGTCTAGCACAAATTATAGTTTCAAGTAAGTCATTTTCACCCTGTACAGAAGGAGGAAGCAATCTGATTCCATATGATGTAGATAGAAAAAGCATACAGATAAGTGCAGTGTAATAAGAAAATGCAACAAGACAAACAAATCAAGTTGCATAGTTACTGGCAGTACAAATGTTAACAAAGAAAAGACATTATATTGTCAAGAAAAATAGCAAAAAACAACAGCTAAAATACAATTCAAAACCTTGTTACAACACATTACTACTAGTAATAACAACTCAATCCTCGTTGCTTGTTTCATAGTCATTCATCAATTCTTCCTCATCACTTGTTTCATATTCATTCATCAATTCTTCCTCATCACTTGTTTCATTTTCATCAAGTAACTCATCCTCATTTTTTTCATTTTCATCAGTTGGATCTTCCTCGTCATTTGCCTCGGATGTTCCTTCTCCATAATCATGAACATTCAATCTAGGTTCGGAAGGATCAAATTCTTCATATAGGCCTTCGTTATACTGCAACTCACCTGCTAATTCATCATCCACCCTTTCTTCAGCACTTGAAATGTCATTCTGATACGCTACATCTAATGCATCCTCCACTACAACCCTACCTACGGGCTTTGTTTTTGTAACTACCCGCCATGCAGATTTATTCTTTTTCAAAGGATAAGGAGCGTAATACACTTGTTTCACATTTTGTGCAATGACAAATGGATCATAGAGTCCATACTCTCTTGTACGCTTAATTTTAACTATTTTATACTGAGGGTGAACCTTTGTACCTAACCTAGGCATAGGATCATACCACTTACACCGAAATAAAACTAATTTTTTCTTTGGCCAACCAACATGATAATCGAGTTTTAAAATCTCGAGAAGCACACCATAATAATCAACATCGCCATCACCTTTCATCCAAACCCCACTCTTGTTGGTTTTCTTACCCTTAGAGAACTCTTTTGTATGAAATATGTACCCATTAACAGAGTACTTAGAAAACTTTCTGACTTTAGCATCAGGTCCCCAAGCTATATCATGTAAAAATTGGCCATTTGGGTCATAATTAAGTGGATTATGAACCTATAAAAAGTTCAAAAAAAAATAGAATTTAAATATACATGAGATTGAACATTGCTAGTAAATCGTGTTAAATATTTAAGTTACACTTACATATTCTCTAAACCACACTGAAAACATAGGATAAACAGCAGCATCCCCGTGTAAAGCCACGAAGTAGCTGTCCGACAAAGTTATGGCTTTTATTAGTTAAAGCTTAGATAGACCTTGAATGATTGTCCTTAATATAAATATACTCACTTATAAAAAGGAAGGACCTCGGAACAATTTAATAATACATGTGTTGTAGCTGACTTAAGCTCCGCCTCATTCAAATATCTAAGTGGACCACCTTTCGGACTTCCTTTACCTGGTTGATTGAATATTGAAAATGGTGGTGCTGAAGAATCTGTATTGTATCCATCATCATTCCTATTAGGTCGGTTTCTCAGACATGATACATCATGTTCAAAATAATATGAACAAAAATAAGAGGTCTCTTTAGCCAAATAAGCCTCACATATTGATCCCTCAATTCGGGATCTGTTTTTTATGGTCCGCTTATATTTGTCAATAGTCCTGCATAGTATGATCTTTTAGATGAAATAATGTTCAATTAAAACACATGAAGGTAGATATTAAAAGTCAATACCTCTCAAAGGGATACATCCATCGATACTGAACAGGCCCTCCAAGTCGTGCCTCTCGCACAAGGTGAATTGATCAGGAGAAAAAAAAATTGCCAACTTGTTTAAGGTTAAGAGAATGTTGATATCCATCAAAGATTGGTTCTTCTCCCTTAATGTGTTCGAACATAAATCTTTGAAAAATAAGCTTATCTCTATTATGGGCTTCCAAATTCTATCGGGCAATGGACAGAATGCAATAGGCATCAATGACTCCATGAAAATGTGTCAGTCATGGCTCTTCATAAAGGTCAACTTTCCTTCCTTCATGTCAACACACCTAGACAAATCTGACACATATTCATCTGGCATTTTCAAATTGTTAACCCAATCACAAATCACTCTTCTATCCTCCAAAGTGAATGTGTAACTGGCCTTGGGCTTCTGAATATTATTGTTTAAGTATGTCAGGTACAACTCACTGCGCCGACAATACTCCTTTAAGTTCATCCTGGCCTTCAAGTTATCTTTTGTTTTGTTACTTACACCCATCACAGTATTAAACAAGTTGTCAAAGAAGTTTTTCTCAATATGCATGGGATCCAGATTATGAGGCAGAAGATTATCCTTCCAGTAATCTAACTCCAAAAATATGCTTTGTTTAGTCTAGTTATGTGTAACACCATAACCAGGTATTCTGGATGGTGGAGACTCTGTTATCTTAGGCAGATTCCTCACTCTATCCCAAATTTCTTCTCGCGACAAAATTGGCGGTGGCTCCTCAAAATCAGTCTTATTCTTCATAAAATCACTAGTATTTCTCCTAAACTCATATTGCATTGGCAAGAATTGACGGTGACAGTCAAACCATGAGTTTTTGCCCCCATGTTTCAAAGTGAATGTTTTTGTGTCTTCCATACAACAAGGACAAGCTAACTTGCCCGCAGTCGACCACCCAGACATCATTCCATAAGCAGAAAAGTCATTTATAGTCCATATCAAAGTAGCACGCAATCTAAAGTTTTGTTTCATTGATACATCATATCCTTCCACACCTTCATGCCACAATAAGTTCAACTCATCAATCAATGGCTGCAAATATACATCAATCAAAACTTTTGGATTGCGAGGACCTGGAATAATGCAAGTTAGAAATATATACTGACTTGTCATACACATTTCAGGCAGGAGATTATAAGGAGTCACAAACACCGGCCAACATGAATATGGTGTAGCTGAGACAGAAAATGGAGTAAATCCATTAGTAGATAATCCCAACCTAATGTTTCTTGGTTCACTAGAAAAATTCGGATACACATTATCAAAATGCTTCCATGTTTCTCCATCTGACGGATGACATAAAACACCAAGTGGTCTTTTATTTTCATAGTGTCTTCTCATATGAGGGGCAGAGCTCATTGATGCATACAACCTCTTTAACCGTGGTATAAGGAATAAGTAATGCATCGACTTCATAGGAACCTTCTTCCCTTTGGCATGTATGACTTCCTTATAACGAGGTTGATTACAAAATTTGCAATGTTCTAAATTTGCATCTTTCTTATAGAATAACATGCAACCTTTCTCGCAACAGTGAATTCTCTCTGATGAAAGTCTTAACTTAGAAACCAACTTCTTTTTTGTGTAGAAATCTTTGGGTAAGTCAAGTTTATTTGGGTTAAGTTCATTCATAAGTCCAATAATAGAGTTCATGCCCTCTCGATAAATTGAATAATCTGACTTAATATTCAGTAACCGAACGGCAACAGATAACTTAGAATGCATTCCTCCTTCATACAAAGGATGATTAGCTTCCTTTAACTGTTCATAAAAGTGTTTAGCCTCATCATTTGGTTCATTTTGAGCCCCTGAGTGTCCCAAAAGCATTCCTGACCATCTCACTATATCGTGAGCTTTCAACATTATTTTGTCTTATTGGACTTTCAACATAATTCTGAAAAGCAAAATTATTAGCAGCACTACTCTCTCCATGAGCTGTCCACACAGTATAATTCAACATAAAACCCTTTCTATAAAGATGTAATGTAACATCATATAGACTCAATAACTTGCGACACTTGCAATTCCAACAAGGACACCTAATTGTCCCCTCAATAAGAAAATCATTAAGTGTCATTGCTTTATCAATAAATTCAGCTACCCCAGTTTTATATTCCTCCCTCAACCCCGCACGGTTAGGATAAAGTCTATTATACATCTATGTACGATCTTCATTTTCCATCTACACAAGAACGACAACAATAATAATAGAGAAGCGAAACAAAAATAAGAGAAACAAAACAATAACAGGGTTGTTTAGAGATACTACTATGCAGTGGACACAAGTAGAAAACTAAGAGGTTCAATACAATATAGTAAAGCAGCTAACAACAATAGAATATTTTAATTAAAAGAACAATTTTTTTATCAGTGAAAGGAATCCAATCCATGTGATAGCTTCACAAACAAGATAAAAGATAGGCAAAAAGGGAGACAAGCAGATGAGGTACAAAATTTAAAAGAAGAAAATAAAAAGAAAGCGCATGTTGAACACACTGAAGAGGTTTTACTATGACCACGTCCATAAACTCTTGTACCACAAATGACACAACAATGAAGACTAGGGTCTGCTCATCAATCAAAGGTACTAAAAATAGACCACGTAGAAAATGAAATAAATTTTTACCTCGAATCAGTGAAGATAGGGTTGTATATCGATCGGTTAGGTTCAATTTTGAAGTTTATCGATTTGACATATTGTTATCGGTTTGTAATAAAGCTAAACCATTAAGAACCATTGAGATATCATCTTATCAATTATCATTTTATCGGTTATTGATTGTTATCGATTCGGTTATCGGGTTAAACCGTTAATATTCAAAATATTTTCCAAACATACAGTACTATGTTTAGATGCATTTATTCATCCCAAAATAACATGGCAACACAACAACAAGCAGTAACAAGATCAGATAAGGAACTTCACACGCAAAACAATATTTATCTTCAATTGTTGGGAAGTCTATTACGCAAATGCATACAGTCAAGACCTTCAGGGATTTGAACAACAGTTTATTGTGCAAATTCCAGAAACTAGAAAATCAGTGCGCGAAATCCTAGAAACCAAAAAACAGAAATTCAGTGTGTGAATTCCATATCAGCTTTTTTTATCGAAAATTGGACAGAAATTGAAAATGGAGAACAAGACTTCTAAGAATGACAACGAGGCTTACCTGTTGAGAGAAAAAGCAAAAATTTTCTTTGGTCTCTACAGAATAACTAAAGAAAACATAAGCAAATCTGTCTTAGAAACGAAAATCATAAATAGAAGCACATCTGTCTTAGAGGAAAATCACACCTCGAGGCAGCTTCCAACTTAGAAATGATGTAGTCTCCGGCGCCGTTAAGATTCCACTAGGGTCGTCGTTGTCGTCGCTGTTACCACTCGACCAACGTCGTCGTCGTTGTCCCTATGGTCACCCTAGCTTAGAGAGAGAGGAGGGTTAGAGAGTGAGAGAGAATTGGGAAAGTGGTTTAGAGAGAGACGGGTTATATCTTATATAATAAGGAAAAGGGTCAAATTTACCCCTGTACTTTGAAAAATTAGCTAAATATACCCTTCGTCATACTTTGTAGTTAAATTTACCCTCGGTGTCATACTTTGGGGCCAAATTTACCCCTCTACTTTAGAAATTGGCTAAATATACCCTTCATCATACTTTGGGGTCAAATTTACCCTTGATGTCATACTTTGAAGTCAAATTTACCCTCGTTGTTAAGAAGTTTTTCATATGTACACTTTTTAAATAGAAAAGCTCAAATGAACGTTAAATACCCCATTTTTTTAAAATAAAATACACCTTAATCTAATCCGTCTGATCTGACTCAAGCCACAAAAAAGACATAAATAATAAATATACCCCCTTCAGTTCTGTTGGCCAATTTTTTAACGAGATTAAGCCACTAGATATTTATCAGGCATAGCTCATGAAAAATTGATTTGCATCAGTGCAAACAAAGAAATATATTCCTTTCTCAGTTCGTGGATCTGCATCAGTGCAGAGCCCATGAAAAATGGCACTTAACAAACTAATGCAATAGATTAGGCCCATTGGATATTTCTCTGGATGATTGAGTTAAGAGGTCTCCTTATGTGCCAATCCGACATCTCTTCATTCATATATATTTATATGCAATTTAGATTTATACGATTTTTTTTATCATGTCATTTACTCAAAAAATTTATTCACTGGTTCTACAATTTTGATGCACATAGAATTGCATATCAAAATTTAAAATTTGAACGTAATCGAACAAGAGCAAAGTTTGTAATAGATGTTTTCATTAGTTTCATGCTTCTCCGTTATCCCATTTTGTTTTACGTTTTGTTCATTTGTAAACTACCTACCAATGTTACACGTTGAAAGAGAAGTATTTTTGTTCATTGAAAAAATTCGACCAACAGAACTAAGGGAGGGGTATATTTGTTTGTATATTTTTTATGGGTCAGAGATCGGCCGAGTTAGATTAAGATGTGATTTATTTTTAAAAATTGGAGAATTTAACGTTGATTTTGGCTTTTTTGTTAAAGGAAGGTTAAAAGTGAAAAATTTCTTAACCATGAGGGTAAAGATGGCCCCAAAGTATGAAATCGAGGGTAAATTTGGCCCCAAAGTATGACAGCGAGGGTAAATTTGACCCCAAAGTATGACGAAGGGTATATTTAGCTAATTTTATAAAGTAGAGGGGCAAATTTGACCCTTTTCCCTATATAATAACATTTCTGACTACTTCAGTCGGTCCCTATTTTAATAAAATTAATTATTTAACTTTTTCGACTAGAGTAGTCGGAAATACATATTTAATAATTTATTTAAATAGTTATTTAATTTTGTATAAAGGTCTAATTATATATTTAATAATATATTTATTTAATTATTTATATTTTCGACTACAATAGTCAAAAATAAATATTTTATAATTTATTTAAATAGTTATTTAATTTTTGTATAAGGGCCTGATTATATATTAAATAATATATTTATTTAATTATTTTTATTTCCGACTACAATGGTCGAAAATGAATATTTAATAATTTATATAATTAATTATTTAATTTTCGTATAAGGAAAAGATTATATATTTAGTAATACATTTATTTTATTATTTTTATTTCCGACTACAGTAGTCGAAAAATACATTTCCCGCCAAACATTCTGAGTATATATTAGTAATTTACTTATTTATTTAATTATATTTTCGACTACAGTAGTCGAAAATACATATTTAATTATTTATTTAAATATTTATTTAATTTTTGTATAAGAGTCTAATTATATATTTAATAATATATTTATTTAATTGTTTATATTTTCGACTACAGCAGTCGGAAATAAATATTTTATAATTTATTTAAGTAGTAATTTTTGTATAAGGGTCTAAATATATTTTAATAATATATTTATTTAATTTTTTTTATTTCCAACTACAATGGTCGGAAATGAATATTTAATAATTTATATATTAATTATTTAATTTTCGTATAAGGGTGTGATTATATATTTACTAATATATTTATTTTATTGTTTTTATTTTCGACTACAGTAGTCGGAATATATATTTCCCGCAAATTTCCGCCAAATATTCTAACTGTTGTAGTCACAAATACTATCGGAATAATATTTTGTAAAAAATAAAAATAAAAAAGTATATTTTCCGACTGAAGTAGTCGGAAATTTCCGACTACTTTTTTCAGTCGGAAATTTTCAATCGGAAAATAGGAATTTTCTGGTAGTGAAAATACTAACCATTGAAAATTGAATTGAAGTTTAAAGGAGATTGGGGAAATTGAATGATGAATGAATTGAATTTAATTGAATTCTTGGATAATTAAACTTGAATTGAATTGATTGTTCTGAATGTATTCCATTGAAATAAAAAAGAGTACATTGTCCTATCTATACAAGTAATTAATCATCTAAATAAGATAAAAATCCAACTAAGGTACAAAATAATAAAGTGAGGAGACACTCCTAAATAAGGTACAAGATATTAGAAATATATTCTAAGGATTTACCTATACAGTAAAGATTTACCTAGGATATACAAAAGACATAAAATAATATATAAGAATTTTTAAATTTGGACTGAAATCAGCATGTTCAGGCGGCTGAAATTAAGGTTGGCCCAAGCTATATATTGCAGCAGATGAATGTACAGTAAGATAAAACACGTAAATCAATTCGGTCCATTAAATAGATACAACAATATTCCAATATTCCCCTCAAATTTAGGATACGAAAGAACCCCCAACTTGTGCAATATATTGTGATGAAGAGGATCGATGAGAAGAGAATTGAACTTTGTGATGAATATAATCAAACTGAGAAAAAAAAATTGAATTGAATATTAACCATGCATATGATATGAGTGAAGCAGTTGATTTGATGATATCATCAACACTACAAGAAATCAGGTTTTTAGTGGCAAAAAATGTCGCCGCAAAAGAACCAAAGTCGCCACTAATTATTTTTAGTGGCGACATAAGGGTTGTAGCAATTACTTCCGTAACTGAATGTTTTTTGTGACGACATATGTAAGTCGCCACAAAAAGTAAATTCTGTGGCGACAAAACTTGCCACAAAAAAGCAAGCAAACACGCCACAATAGAAATTTCAAAAAATTAATCTTGAAATAGTCGCCACTGAAGATGAGGCTTTAGCCGCGACCATTGTCGCCACAAATTCTTTAGTGGCGATCTTTTGTCGCCACAGAAGATTGATTTTTTAAGATTAATTTTATTTTTTATTTTTTAAAATAAAAATGACTTTGTGTGGCAACTACGGCTCGCCACTAATACTCACTTTTTTTTCAAAAAAGGGATATAAATTATATATTATCTGCTTCGTTGTCAATAATATAACTATAGTACTTAAAAGTACAAAGACGATATTAAAATATATTTCTCCACGAGAGAATTATATAATTTTTAACGGGTAACAAATCAGTGTGATATACATATGAGAAAGAAAATTACAAAATATCTTCAAACTTCTCATGGCTAACTATTCCAAACATAAAATTACCTGTCCTAAAATAAAAAATAAAGCAAAGTTTCAATTCTAACTTATTAAAATGCATGAAATGATTTTCATAGGTAAATCCACAAGTAAATTGACAAAATCAAATTCCTTAATTGTGTTGCATTAAAATCCCCAAGTAAAACTAACTATGAACTTAGTTGGGGATATTTACATGCAGATTCTTTTATTTAGGAAATTACTTGGGATTTTAATTTTAAAATTTTAGCTAGGGATTTATTTCATGGGAATTTATTTGAGAACTTACGTTTGGTCAAGAAAATTGTATATGGTGGGTGGAATTACTTAATTAACTTAGGAAATAAAATATGGGAATGTAAATATACAACTACGTTACATACAACTAGAGTGATAGCAAAAAAATTACGATGATATTAAAGAGTATGGAAAAAAGATCTACGACATAGAGTTATATTTGGGAGAGAGAATTAAGTATAATTTATTTTATTTTATTTTTCATTCTCACTTCTCTACACAAATTCAAAAATGATTTCAATTTTTATCAATGGTCAAACACAACTCAACTCAACTTCAATTCAATTTCAATTCCAACTCCAAAAAAAAATGATTTTCATGGCCAAATGCCTACTAAATTTTATATTTGTGAATAGAGTTGGTGAAATAATATAAACACCCAAGCATATCGTCATCCTACTACATAATTTAAAATACATGAATCTATCTATACATTTCAGTCAATTACTATTGCTTACGACACATCACACCATCTCTCGAGTGGCTATATAAGCCAAGCCTTGACACATATGTTTTTCCCATATAGGATGTTACTCACATCAAAGTTTCTTATGGACTTGATTGCACATCTTAAATTAGTCTCACACACACAATTGGAATAAACAAGACTATACTACTTCAAACAATACCCATAAATGCACTAATGCCCTCCTCACAAGAAACTATATTTCAGTCTAACATTTTATTTTAATTAAGCATGAATTTAACATATTTAACTTTACTAAACTTAGAAATAACAAAAGATGTAGAAGCAACGTTCATATTTGTAATAAATATATATAATGTATGAAAAAAATAACTATGAATTTACTGTTTTTAAACATTAAAAGAACACTAATTTATTTATACATGTTATTAGACTAGAGGTGTGCTTGTGTGCAGGATTAATTTTTGAGATGATCATTATGTCTTAATTTTGAATCTACATCTACTTACTCCATTGGCTTTTAGCAAAGGTTCTAATTTCTTTATGTAAAGTGGCAGGAATTTGTAAATACAAACGCATTAGGCATGATATTGATTTAAAGTCAATCATTTAATAAATTATGTTTTAGTCTCCAATTAATTCACTATTGAATGCACTTGCATTCTTTCCACTCCATCAAAGTCCATTCCTTTTCAAGTGATTCATTAAATCAAGACTATTCATATGATAATTTTTCATTTACTTCAATTATCCTTATCAAAATATGGGCAAAGTACTTCAAAATACTTCCTCCTGGTTTTGAAATAATTAATTAAAGAAGTGAACTGTTTGTAAACTTCACATGAATTGGAAGTCCAATTAAGGAGCATGAAAAGTAAAACTATTGCTTTAGAGTCTGATAAATTCACGCAGCAGAATCCATTTTTTAGGTGAAGCTCCTAGAGTATCACATTCTTCCAGGACCCCAATAAAGCTTTACCTAAAACAATAACCAAGACAACCCATACCAAACAAAACCCATTCTTTAAGGACATGAATACTAACATAGCACCAGATAAATATTGAGATCGAGCATATCATGACTGAGGGTTAGATACTATCAAGATGAGTCTTCAAAGTTTCAAGGGTATTAATGGTCCAGAAGAGTTTCTATGGTGGAAATTATAAAGTGAGCAAATAGAAGAGATCTTGAACGAAACTTAAACACGAGAGTAAACCTTAAGATGTGATGGACGGAGCTCGCTGGTGGGATAGTGTTCTCCGGCGTGGGTAAGAGAACGGGGCAGCGGCCGCAGCTATGGCTTTCCCGCCGGCTGTTGCTGTCGTTGGGAGGCCGCGGCGTGCTCAGCTGAAGAAGTGACGGCGTCGGATTTAACGAGGGGTGGTGTTGATCTGGAACGGAGCGGCGACGGAACTTCCGGGGGAGTGCCGGATGGTTTGCTCGATTGAGCTGCCCTGACTTGGATTTGCGAATGAAGAAGAATAACGGAGCAACGGAGGCAACACGAGCTGAAGGGGAGGAGGCGGACTGGTGGTGCTCCGTCCGTCAGGCGGCCGGAGATGGCGATGACAGAGAGTGAGAGCTCATGCGTCTGATTGAGGGAAAAATAATTTTAGGGTTTTGATTATTCTTTAAAAGGAAAGAAATGGCTGAATTGATATACGCCGTTGGATCAACTTTGATCAATGGCTGAGATTAAGGTATTTAGAAATAGGTCAATTGATATTTAAATAGGAACCCAAATTGATATTCAATTTTGGCTAAAATTCATACCAATTGAAATAAAAAATGGCTAAAAATTAAAGACGAAAAATAAAAATTGAATAAAAGTGGCTGCAATAACAATTATAATAATAAACAATATATTTGTAAATTGTGAGTGTGCACATTTACATGAAAAAATAATTTGATAATATATTTGTCAAATTATAACAACAACAATAACAATTATAGTAATAATCTACATGAAAAAATAATTTGATAAATATTAATAAAAGCATGTAAAATATTATATTTGAATTAATAAATTGTAAAAAATGATACTAAAAAAGTAATAGAATAATTTGTACATTTTTAAATCATGAATGTGGATTGTCTATATATAAAATATATATTCAAAATATATTTACAAATAATTTAATTTATTTTTATAAGAAAAAATAATGCAAAATGAAAATTTGAACTTTTGATTTGGTTTACTTTTAAAACTTTTTGGGCTTTTAATTTATATCATTAATTATTCTATATTTTTATTATTATCGTAAATATTTTTTATTTGTAACTAATGTTGTAAAATAACTAACTTGTAACTATGTCACTATTAGTGGCGACTTTAACGGTCGCCCCTAAATCTTATAACTTTTGTGGCGACCTACACATAGTCGCGACTTTAACGGGCGTCCCTAAATCTTATATCTTTTGTAGCGTCCTACGCATAGTCGCCACTAAATATGTCACTATTATCCCTAAATCTTATAGCTTTTGTGGCGACCTACGCATAGTCGCCACTAAATATGTCACTATTAGTGACGACTTTAACAGCGTCCCTAAATCCTATACCTTTTGTGGCGACCTAAGCATATTCGCCACTAAATATGTCACTATTAGTGGCGACTTTAACGGGCGTCCCTAAATCTTATACCTTTTGTGGCGATCTAATCATAGTCGCCACTAAATATATCACTATTAGGGGCTACTTTAACTGGAGCCCCTAAATCTTATACCTTTTGTGGCAACCTTTACATAGCCACAAAAATGCTAGCTTTTGTGGCAACTGTTTGTGTCGCCACTGAGAGTCGTCACAAAAAACTGTATTTCTTAGAGTGAATCATGTTTACTGATGGGATTTGACACATAAAAAAGAGTTGAAAATGGTGTTAGAAGAAGTACTTCTTGATGATTAAAATCCGGAGAATTTTTTTAAAAAAATTATCATAATGGGTATATAAAATTGAAGGATTACGTAACGACGTAATCAAATAGAGGAAAAATTATTATTTGAATCAGAGGTCCAAGGAAGGTAAAAAAATATTTTATTTGAGAGTGACATCAAAATAAGTATCTTTTAAAAAAAAAAAATATTGATTGTGATTGATTATTTTGATGATGGTGGTGATAGTGATTGATGATTTTGATCATTTTTTTTTAAAATATCATTAAGAATTCAAAAATTAAATATTTAAAAAATAATAGAGGAAAAAAGAGAGATTGTGTTGTTTTGGGGATGAATTTGTGGATGAAGATAAACAGGATTAGGAATTTTTACATGGACCCTTAACAAAACTTCATATGCAAAAAAACTTTATGATTTAAAAACACAATCCAACAAAGAAAAATTCAAAGATTAAAAAACTTGAAGCGGCAAAGAAATTGATGATTTTGATAATTAATGATGATGACAAGTGCACCATGAGAGAACCAAGTCAATAGACTTGTTCCATATATTGTGAATACAACTAATATAAATGAATTGGTAGTAAAAATATTCCATCTTGAATACTATCAATATGGTTATACTTATCCCGTCTTGGATACTACCAAGATGATTATAATTGTGATGAGAGAGAGGATGGCGAGTGCAGTCGCCATGAACGGACCATGTCAGTACACATGTTTCAAACACTGTGAATCAGAAGGTTCAAAAGTATTTTCTTTACTGAAAAAAACACAAAAATTGACACAAGATAATGCAGGGATCGAAATCTTGTTTTGATACCATGTTGAAAATTGAATTGATGTTTAAAGGTGATTGCGAAAAATTGAATGATGAATGAATTAAATTTAATTGAATACTTGAATAATTGAACTTGAACTGGTTGTACTTAATGTATTTCATTGACATAAAACGGAGTATAATGTTCTATTTATATAAGTAGTTAATCATCTAAATAATATAGAAGTCTAAATAAGGTACATAATAATAAAGTGATACACTCCTAAATAAGTTACAAGATATTAGAAATATATTTTAAAAATTTACCTATATAGTAAAGATTTACCCAAGATGTACAAAAGGAATAAAATAATATACAAGGATTTTCTAAATTTTACCAAAATCAACATGTTGAGGCAGCTGAAATCATAGCTGCCTCAAGTTATGTATTGCAGCAGATGAATGTACAGTGACATGAAACACATGAATCAACTCGGTCCATTGAACAGATACAACAATATTTAACTAAATTGCGGTCATCTTGATCGAAAAATTAGCACGGTCGTACTTAACTTTCTTAAATCCAATAATTCAATTAATGACTTAAGTCACTTTCGTACATCCAAAAAATTGATACTACCCATCCCCGTGAGTCTTAAATCACATATACAAATTACATGAAGAGTTAAAATGAAAAAGACAAGTAAAATTCACGAAATGACTAGGAGGATCGTTACATTTGTAAATCATAATGAAGAAGAAAAATGATATGTTTGAAATTTAAGATTGAAAAATAAAATTGTATGATTGCTAATGAAGAAGGAGAAAGCGGTATGGTTAAAGAAAGAGAAAATCGCTTCAGAGAGAAAAAAGGGAATAATTGATATCCTAATAACTGTCATCTTTTTTTATGGGTAAGAAATCTTTTTTCTTATATGTAATTTGTATTTTATTTTCTTATTAAAATAAAAATATTTTTTTCTTTTTATACCAATTATTTGTTATAAGTTGCAATCTAAAAAGTTTTGCTATATTTTGCATTAAACAATCAAAGAATGTTTATTTAAATTTTTTACTCTATTTTAGTTCGATTTAAATTTTTTTGTTAGTTGTTGTGTCTTACTTTTACTATAGGTTGCTTTAGTAGTATAGTTATTACTACTATATTCTATGACCTTTGTTTGATTTAAGTTTTTTCCATCACTAAATAAGATTTTTTTTATTCAATAGGCAATAGTTAAGATTATACTCTACAGTTAAGATTATATTATATAAGAAAGATAATATCTTCAAGTTGTATGTCTTTCACCAATAAATTTTTCTTATGAAAGATATTATTAGAGAGGCAAGATTTGCAAGATAGATTTATATTTATTGTGTTTCACAAAAAACATAGTACTTTTAATAAAACAATTATGTATGGTGATGGTACATGTGAGGGCCCCAAAATTAAAATATAGTACTTTTGACAAAACAATTATGTTGATGGTGATGGTGATGGTGAGAGCCTCAAGTTAAACCCATCGATAGACACTCAAATTTATTGTAAAAATTCGCTTAGACTTCTAAATTAAGACTTGTTCCTATTATACCCCTAAACCTCCGAATTTTGTTCCAATTGAACATTTTTTTCCTATGTGGCACTGCGCGTGCAGTGACATCATGGTAGGCGCGTGAGGAATTTTTTTTTACTAATTTACGAATAAAAAATTGTCAAGTGGAAATGAGGGTCCCAAAAATTTTTTAATAACAATTTTTTTTTTTTAAACCCTAAGGGCCCCAAAAAGCATTAGAGGGCCCCAATTTTTTTTTTTTTTAATAAAACTGAATTTAAAAAAAAATCTGTTTTTAATTTTCATCTTTTAAAAAAAATTATAATTTTTTTTTAATAAATAGTATTAAAAAAAATTATAATTATTTTTTCATAATTTGGATCCTCAATGCCATTTTTTATTTTTATTTTAAAAAATTTTATAATATTTTTTAATAATTATTTTTTAATTTTTTAATTATTTTTTATTTTAAATAATTTTATAATTATTTTTTCCTAATTTATATCCTCAATGCCATTTTTTATTTTAATTTTTTATATTTTTTTAATAATTATTTTTTTAAAAAAATAATTTTTAATAATTTATTTCATTTTATAAAGAATTTTATAAAAAAAAAATTAAATAATCATTTTTTTATTTTTATTTTTCAAATAATTTTATAGTTTTTTTTTTTCATAATTTGGATCCTCAATGCCATTTTTTATTTTTATTTTTAAAAGTTTTATAATTTTGTTGATAATTAATTTTTTAATAATTTTTTAATAATCTATTTCATGTTTAAAAATTTTTTATAATTTTTTTTAAATAATCAGTTTTTTATTTTTATTTTTCAAATAATTTTATAATTATTTTTTCATAATTTGGATCCTCAATGCCATTTTTTATTTTTATTTTAAAATGTTTTATATTTTTTTAATAATTAATTTTTTATTTTTAAAATATTATTTTAATAATTTATTTCATTTTTTAAAAAAATTTATAATTTGTTTTAGATAGTCATTGTATTATTTTTATTTTTTAAATAATTTAATATTTTTTTTTCATAATTTATATCCTCAATGCCATTTTCTATTTTTATTTTTAAAAAAAAATATAATTTTTTTTAATAATTATTTTTTTAATAATTTATTTCATTTTTTTAAAAAAATTATAATATTTTTAAAATAATCAGTTTTTTATTTTTAAAATAATTTTAAAATTATTTTTTAATAATTTCCTCAATGCCATTTTTATATACTTTTTTTAAAAAAATTATAATTAATTTTTAATAATTATTGGACCCACAATGCCACGTGTCAGCTTCCAATTAGCTCGCTTTACCACGTCATCGCGTGTGTGCAACACACACTTTGACCTTTTTGCTGATAGGGAAAAAAATGCTTAATTGGAACCAAATTGGGGGGGTTTAGAGGCCTAAGTGAATTTTAGGGACAAATTTGAGGGGCTATCGATGGGTTTGGCCCTCAAAACTTGAACCCATGGTCCCATTTATCCCAAATGTTGATTAAAATAAAATGGCCAAATCCATCGATAGCCTCTCAAACTTGTCCCTAAAATTCACTTAGGCCCCTAAACTAAGACGTGTACTTATTAAACCCCCCCAATTTGGTTCCTATTGAGCATTTTTTGCTCACATGGCACTGCGCGTGCAGTGCACTTCGAAAAGCGCGCGAGGTACTTTTTTTTTAATTAAATTACGAATAAAAATGTGCCAAGGGCACTAAGGGCCCCAAAAAATATTAATTAAAAAATTTATATTTAAATTATTTTATTAATATAATTTCTTAATTCTTTTTTGATAAAAAGCACCCCACCCCCTATGTCACCTTCTTCACAGCCCCCATCCCCACCCCCTGTGTCTCCACCCCACCCCACGTTTTCATCGTTTCAACCTCACCCCACCCCCGCATCTTCTCCGTCACCCCTCACCCCACCCCACACCTTCACATGAACAAATTCATTTTAATCCACCATAATTATTTCCATTTCTTGAAATTTTTTAACAAGATTCACTTTTTTTCCTCCATTAGTATCACCATTTCTTGAAAATTTTCAACAAAATTCACTTTTTTTCATCTATTAGTATCACCATTTCTTGAAAAATTACAACAAATTTCAATAAAGATCACTTTTTTCTTTAAGAAAGATCACTTTTATCACCATTTCTTTTTTTTCCTCCACAAAAAAGGTCACTTTTTTTTTCCATTAAAAATGAATTTTTTATAGACCCCTTTTAAATTCTTGAAATAGATTTAAACAAAAAATTTGTGTGTACTTTTGAGGATCATGGAGAAGCAAGATTCACTTTAATGGAGAAGAAGAGGAAAGGGGGGAGGGGGAGATTAACGCTGGGGAAGGTAGGGGCTGGGGAGCGTGGCTGGGCTGGGGAAGGTGGGGGTTTCTAAATGATTTTATAATTTCTTTTCAATAATTAGTTTTTACTTTTTATTTTATAAATAATTTTATAATTATTTTTTAATAATTTTGATCCTCAATGTGATTTTTTATTTTCATTTTTTTAAAAAAATTATAATATATTTTTAATAATCAGTTTTTTATTTTTATTTTTTAAATAATTTTATAATCTATTTTTAATAATCATTTTTTATTTTTATTTTTAAATAATTTTATAATTATTTTTTAATAGTGGAATCCTCAATGCAATTTTTTATTTTTATTTTTTTAAAATTTTATGATTTCTTTTAAATATTCAGTTTTTATTTTTATTAATCAGTTTTTTTATTTTTATTTTTATAATTATTTTTTAATAATTGGAATCCTCAATGCAATTTTTTTATTTTTATTTTTATTTTTTAAATAATTTTATAATTAATTTTTAATAGTTATCGGACCCATAATGTCACGTGGCAGCTTCTAATTAGCCATTTTTGCCACATCAGCGCGTGTGTGCAACACACACTTTGAGCTTTTAGCTGATTGGACAAAAAATGTCCAATTGGAACCAAATTGGGAGGGTTTAGGGATTTAATAGATACAGACCTTAGTTTAGGAGCCTAAGTGAATTTTAGGGACAAGTTTGAGGGCCTATCGATGGGTTTGACCAAATAAAATCTATCAACTTTCTAGTATTTCAAAATAAAAACTTCACATAATACGCAACCAACCACCTTGAGAATAATGTCACCCACTTTCATAAATTATAGTTATCATAATACAACTACCGAAAGAAAATAAAATGGTTAAAGTAGATCAAAAATCACAACGCAGATTGTTACTGTGAAATTATCCTCGACAATCATGATAATATCTTAGTCCTTTCATTTTCGTCCTTTACACCTGGGCCTCTAGATAGTAGTTGTATTTTAGATTCCCCCACACATTTTTGAAATGCTTTGAGCACATGCTAATATTCTATCCACAACTTGTCTTTCATACTGTACTGCTATTTTTTTCTTTTACTTGTCCCTTTTAATATATCCAAAAAAATATAACTTTTTTCTTCATATTTTATGCTTATCATTAATTACTTATTCTTTAAATTATTGCTAAAATCTAATAATAAATGTCTATTAATGAAAATGGTACTGTAAAATAGATACGTCATTATTATTTTCTTAATGAACTTACTTGAGTTAAAATGTGATAAATAAAAGTGAACCGAATTAATAGCTACTTATCAAGCCATACTTTTTTTTTCTCTAAAGAATGTTTTTGTTTTATTTATGAGATTATTTATTCTATCAATTTTTTTTTTACATTTTAGTTAAGTACATTTCGCAATTATTTTGTGTGGTTGTCTATTTTATGTAGTGTTAAAAAATTTGGAGTTTTTTTGTGAATCAACATGTTTTAAAAGTCTAGTAGTTAATTTCTCAAAAAAAAAAATGTAATAGTTAATGAATTACAATTTATTTTTAAATTTTAAATAAGAATTTTACTGTAATTACATGTGATAGTTTTTGCCTCTGTTATTAGATATAGATAGATTATACAGGTAAACTATCTTTTTTTTTTATGTATATGTCTATTATATTATATATTGAATTCTCATAGTTTCTTCACATAATATATATCTTAAAAATATATAATTAAATCTTCTAAGTAAAATTCAAACTCTATCACTTTATTTGATAACACATTTTATTTTAATTTTGCCAATAATTTTTTTCAAATCCAACAACATACTATTATCATAACATTTTGATCATGCATGATTATTGAATTTTTCAAGTAAGTTGTTTCATCACTAAGAAGAACAAAACACATTATTCTAAGAAAGGAACAATACATGAGAAGAAAACAAACATGTACGGTGTATTATTGGTTCACTCTCAATAGTAGTAAATAAGGGTTCACGTGAACAATAAAATTTTAAATTTGTTTTACTTTTTGTTTAATTTTTTTTTATTTTTTATTTTTTATTTTTAAGGTTTCCAATCAAGGTTTTACTTTGCAGAACTTCAATTGCTAAACGGCAAAATTGAAGATCAATTATTTTAGTGGCAAAATTTAGAGACCAACTAATTTAAGGACTCATTTGTTTGCACTTAATGGAGGTCTGAATCTGAATTGTTCGAACTTCAGATCATTAAGTGCATTTATTTTTTATTAAGAGTTTAGCTCTTAATAGGTCTGAATAGGTTTTAATCATTCAGATCTAAAATCAAGTCTAAATAGGCCTGAAAGGGTATTCTGGTGTTGGATAATATTCACCGCCATTCTATTCATAATCATCAGTCACCACCTCTGTCACCGTCATCATTATCAACCACCATCCACCACCACCAACCACCTTCACCATCACAATCGCCTTCGACAACAAATATTGCTACTAACCACTCTTGTCAATCGCTATCACACCTACTATCTCTATTATTCTAATTATATTTAACGCCACCACCGCCGTCAACAGCACCACCATCATCAACCACTACCGGTCAATCCCTATTATCGACCAACTCATCTATCACAACTAGCACCACTGCTAACTACCACTAATAAATCACATGTACACATTCTTCGGTGGCCACCACCATATATTTTCACTAGTAACGCCACCTCTACCATCACTTCAATCACTATTATCGCTATAATTTATTTCTACTAACAATCATCTCCACCATCACAACTAACAATATCTCCAACTAGCACCAACAAATCGTCAATCATCATTCATTTATTTTTTAGCCATCACAATCAACACCTCCAGCTACTAACATCAAGCAACGTCACATCACAACCACCACCACCACTATCAATCGCCACCACCACCACTATCAATCGCCACCACACCATCATCATAACAGTCACTCCAATACCCCAACCATCATAACTATCACCACTAACATTACTAATTACTAACATCAATCATTGTCACCTCAACCAACATTATAAACCATATCCACTATCATTAACAAACATAAATATTTTTTTTCAGTCAAATAATAATTTTGTTGTATTAAATTACATACTTTTCTGATATATAATTAATTTTTTATTTGAATTATATTTTTTATTTTATTATATATATAAATAATTTTTTTTTGTGCATTCAGATGTTGAAAAACAAACAGTCTTAATCATTCAGTTTTCATATCCAGAGACAATATCTTAATCATTCAGACGTGCATTCAGATTCAGACATCTGAATCTTAAAAAAAAAACAAATGCAGCCTAAGGGACAATTCATGTCAATTTTTAAAAAATATATGGTTCACTAAACCTACTCAAATTTGGGTTGATTATTGACTCGTCGATATTTTAACTCAATTTACTTCAGCCTAAGCTGAGCCATTTTTACTCATTAAAAATTGAGTTGATATGCAACACAAATTGACCAATAAAAGATATTGTCAAAATATTTTCAAAATTATTTTTTTTTTAAAATAAAAATTGATTTGTTATATATATATATAGTCATAATTATAAAAGATTATATAATCTAGTTTAATTGTCTAACTTCTCACATTAACAACTTTACCCCATTGAGAGCTTTCCATATTCATGTTACGCTTTCTTCTTAGTGTTCAACAAGAAAGCTGAATAAAATTAAAATTGGGAATTAGTTTTCTTGGGATCATAATTTAAATTGATTAAGATAATGAAGGCATGTCTATTTTTGGTTATTAAAATTGACCAATTTAACTATTAGCGAGAAGTAGCATAAATATTCACATTTTTTCTAACGGGACATTAATAAGCTCAATTACTTAATTATGATAGTTAAATGAAATATTTGAGATATTCACCATAAATAAAATCAATTAACTTGTAAAAAAAAATTGCGACATCTTTTTAACGCTGAGCTTGATCAAGTTTACACTTTTTCAGTTTTGACGATAAAAAAAAAGAATCATTCTTGATTTATATTATTAAAAAACATTTCAAAATATAGGAAAAAATTGACAACGTTGGCTAATATTCGACAATCAACTTTTTGCCCATTTTTAAGTAGTGATATATAAAAGTGATATTTTTTAATTTTATATCTAGCTAATTTTTGTGTTTTTTTTTGTGATGGAGGAGGACTAAGGAAAAGAGTCCACTCATCAACACATGTTAATATCTAACAAGAGTCAATAATTAAGATTCCAGGACGTACAAATGACCAAAACATATGGGCGAGTATATTAATTTTTTGTCTCTTGTTTGATACTGATATATTAAAACATATTTCCTTTTTACTACTTGTGAGCGCCCACTGAAATATATCAAATATTGTTTTATTTGATACTATGTCACGACCTGAATTCGAGACCGTAATGACACCCATCCAACCTTCCATGATAGATACGTCAAGAACTCAATGTCAAATAAAATTAGAGGCGGATCCAGGATCCGGACTCTCCGAGTGTCAAGTAAACTTAACAACGGATGCGGAGGGAGGTGGCCGGTGAGGCTGAGGCCGTGACCTTTGCTGGCGACGTTAAAAAATCGGGCGGTAGCAACAGCAAATATCAAAAAAGCAGAGAGCGATGATGATTTGGGAATTGAGATTTCAGAGAAATAGGATTATTTTTAATTTGAGGAAAGAGAATGAAATTATACACTTTTTAAAACAAATTATAACTATTAATATTTGAAAAATAAAAGAAAAAATCAATATAATTATTAATTAATATTTTTTTTACAAAAATGATAATTTCAAAACTTCAATCTCAATAATTCATATACTCAAAATATGTGGAATTGATAGATATTACAAGAGTATCTCTTTGGAACCGTGGTGTGATCTCTTGTGTAAATATCGATGAAAACTCATGGATCTTCTCATCTTCACAGTTAACTTTAAATTTCTTCGAGTCGTAAAGTCCTTTTCCTTCCACGTCTATCGTGAAATTTCCATATCCACTAGTAGTTCTCATCTCCTTAGCCACGTCATCTTTCGTTATCTCCACGGGAGAACTATTAAAAGTCACGTGCAGTAACGTGTGATTTTTTGCTAATGATAAAGACCTAACGTGTTCGTTCAGAGAATATTTTCTTTATAAGAAACTTTAACGACCACATTCTTCCACTCGACTTCACAAGAAATGAGATTCTTGACGACGAAATTGATAGTCTAAGTTCTAAGCAGAAAGGGATGTATAATAAGTATGAATGGATAGTGAAATATCAATGTTAAAAGTTGTAATTGCTTCAACTAAAAGTTGGGGTTGTTTTGCTTTAATTGAAGTTGTCATAAGCCAAAACATGAAACATTATTAATTCATATTCTATAAGTCTTAACATATATAATAAAAGAAAAACAAAGAAGGGGGCGAGAGGGCTGCCAACTGATTAATTAGCCTGGCTTCACTTCACTTCAGCGGCTAAAATTAAGGAAAAAAAGAGGTCCGCCAGTGGAGGTCGAACCTGTGACCTGAGGGAACCAAAATATGACACTCTACCACTCATACAAGACAACATTTCAGTATTGTGGGTGGCATGTTTATTATTTGACTATATCCGTCTCTATATATATGTATATAGAGAGAGCTTCCGTCGAAGTTTGCGGGTGGCGTGGCACCTTCACCGCTCTTAATAGATCCGCTTCGGAATACAATATACCAAATGTATAAAAACAAAATTAGATTAATAGACCAGTATAGTCAAAACATAGATAATCTTAGAACTAGTAGTTACTAATATAAGCCACTAAATACAGAAATCAAAAAAAAAATTGTGTATATCAGCATGCGAAAAATGTATAAAGATAAGGCTAGAGAAGATTTCAATAGTCTCTAAAACCAATAATAGCCACCTCGAATCTCCAAAGATACTAACAAAGAAGGAACCACAGGAATCAATGTCCAGAGATTGTCTAATCGATATCTGGACGTAAAGGTATTGAAAAAACAAGGCTGAGTGTGGAGCCATGTGTACTCAGCAAGCATCGCTAACCGATCTTAATTCAATGCAGTGACGAGTAACACCATGTCAACTATCTAAAACAATAATACAACCTGCACTCAAGTAAGAAACCCTATTCTAACTAAATAATCTAGTCTGACAGTCATAAGGATATCATAACATAGTCCAAGAAATCCTCAATACCATGAAATCAAGTAACAATAGTCAAGTACTTAATGAATAATAAAAATTCAACAATTACACCTTACTTAATATGAACCAGGAATGAATGCAATGCAATGCATATGCTGTGTACACACTCACCGAGCAATGACTTCAAGTTCAAGACCCATGATGGACTCACAAGGTCCATGTGTTGTGCAGGCGTGCACTTCGATCCCAATAAATACATTGTGCAGGCATGCATTTCAATCCCAATAATAGATAATAATGTCCAGACGTGTACTTCGACCCCATATGAAATGCAATGCATGACGTGCAGATGCAACTCTGATGCCAAACAATACAGTTAAGTAAAATATTTCATGTCTTATACAAAATGAACACCAGTTTCAAAATCAACTCAACTTATCAAGTGAGAGTATGCTCATTAGCTAGAATTTTCAACAATTCATTTACTATAGCAAATCAGCTCATCGTACTAGCAAGTAGGAAAAACAGTTCAAAATATACAATTGGCTTATTTTAACCCCTCAAATAACACTAATACCTGCATAGATGCTCGTCACTTCACCTATATGATATCCCCATTCTCCATTACTCCCATTACACATAACTAATACATAAGTACTTTGAAAAAGAACAACAACAACAAACAAACCCAGTGTATTCCCATAAAGTGAGGTCTAGGAAGGGTAAAATTTACGCGGTTCATACCACTACATCCGAAGAAATAGAGAGGTTGTTTTCAATAGACCCTCGGCTCAAGATAAAGAATAGTAGACAAGGGGATTTGGGAGGGGGGAATAAATAACATAACAAAAATCCAGCGTAAGGAATAATAACATATACATTAGGGAAATACGAAATACAGAGATAAGGCAACACGAAAGAAGAAAATAGGAATAGAGAAAATTTGAGTGGGGTGCCCACGTAGAAAAAAGAAATACTTACACATCATAGACACCTATGTACACAGTACTAATACTATTAACCCAGCTATACAAGGTCCTTCCTGATGGCTTGATACAACCCACACCCTTCCGCTAGGCTTCTACCCTAATTTGCGACCTCCACACCTTCCTATCTAGGGTTATGTTCTCTGTAAGCTGCAACTGTTCTATGTCCTGTCTGATCACCTCCATTCAGTATTTCTTTGGCCTACCTCTACTCCTCTTGAATCCATCCAATTATAGACTCTCACACCTATAAACCGGAGCATCCGTGTCCCTCCTCAAAATATGCCCAAACCATCTCAGCCTTCAGAACTCAAAATAATGTAAAAAGTATATAGAATGCATAAATTGATAATAAAAAATCAAAGAAGTATTTATAGATACCAAATAAAACCTATCCTAAATATTGTAGCAAATCTGGGTTGGCAGCAACTCACAATTCATGGGTTAAGGTCAAACGATGATTCCATAGATGAAAGCATAATATTGAACTTACAAAGAATAAGATGAAAACCCTAAAATCTCAATTCAGTTATAAACCCTATAAACCATGAAAAATAATTCCAAGATCAATTATGCATATCAGAACTCAAAATAACATAAAAAGTATATAGAATGCATAAACTGATAATAAAACATCCAAGAAGTATATATAGATACCAAATAAAACATATCCTAAATAGTGTAGCAAATTTGGGTAGACAACAACTCATAATTCATGGATTTAAGTAGTAGGTACAACCCACGAATCGTTCCTTCAAGTCATGGAAATTAGAGCCTATTTCAACCTTTTAGAATCTCAATTCATGTCTGTAACCCACGAGTAGTGGGTTGCACCTATGAATTACAGGTAGCCTCATAGGAATCAAATTCAGTATACATCTTTAGAACTCAACTTACTAATGCTACCCATTTAGGGTTTTAGACTCTTAAAGATGAATGGAAAGTTCCCAAATTTGAGACCTTGGGGTCTATTTATAGAACCCCCCTCCCCAGCGAAGAGATGCGGTATCTCTCCTGACAATAAAAAAAACTTGTGTTTGACCCTTGAAACTCATTCAGAACCCAAATAACATGATCCAATCATGAAATTTGAGTGTAAACCATATTTCAAATTCGTTGGAATCATCAAAACTTTCATTCAAGATCGTCTTGGGAAAAAGTGGGGGCCCATACCTATAGTTTTATTTTTCATAAAATCCACTCAATAACCCAAAATAAGTTCGAGAGCCTTGGGACCTGAACCAAGGGCCCCCAGACTATAATCGATATTTCAGATGCGATGGAGAAGTTGGATTTTCCATCCGAGGTTGTTTTCACCAATTATGGGCCCCACACCCTTATTCCCATTTTTTCACTTTCGATCAATAGGTCGAAATGAGCTCGGGTGCTTTGAGACCCGAACCAAAGGTATATCTAGTCTAAAATCAATATTTTGAATTTGCTAGCATAGTCAGAATTTGTATTCAAGATTATTTCACTGAAGTTTTTGCCCTGTGGTTATTTGAAACCAGTAAAGACTTCAAAATAAGAAACTGGTTCTAAAAAACAAATGAACTGCCCGATAATCAAACCGTCGATCCCACCAAGTCATAAATAACTTTTGGTAGCTATGGAGAAGCCCTAACAACGAAGATAAGTGAAAATATAAAAATGACCGAAAGAGTTATTTCAATATCCACTACTAAAAGAACTTTCGTCCCCCAAAGTCAATGGATAAAAAAAATCTCAAAAGCCCCAAAAGATGAGATACTGGGCCCGCATGAACCGAGGAAGACTTCTTATATAACCTCAATGAAGAGAAGATACTTCTAAGGAATTTTGCCACAGGTATCCCCTTTTTAACCAACACTCCCACTTCACTTCCAAACAGTCAAAACTTAACTTCAACCACTAACTGACCTCCAACTGAACTAAACAGGCTAACACACACAAAATAAACCACAACATACTAATACCATCTTGATACAAGCATAATCCAACCAAGGTGTAATACCCCGTACATCTACCTAGTATAAATTCATCCCTAGATAATAAAAAATCTTTCTTCAAAGATGAATACCTTTTTATCCATATGGTATTTTCAAGATTTTGACCTTTTATCAAGTGGTAAATTAAATAAGTTTTCCGTCGATACCAAATTTTCCTAAATTCGATACTCGAGTAAGAAGTTACGGTATTTTTAGTTTTGACAGTGTTTGGGCTTTTCATTCCAGCAAGCCATCGTGATTCCACCGAGTCGCGGTGGAAATAGCGATGAAAGCCTTAACGCATCACGATGTAGGCCATTTGGGCATTTGTCTAATTCCAGTAGTTCACTGTGATTAGGCCGCATCGCGATGAGGTTCAAATTAGCAATTGTCACCATCCAGTAACTCACTGTGATTAGGCCGCATCGCGGTGAGTATGGTGATAGACCTCTCACCGCATCACAGTGAAGCTCTATTCGGCGCTCCAATTATGAATTTTAATTCCCAAGGGATTTCAGGTCATTTTCCTCACCTTAAACACAAAATCAAACCCCAAATAACCCATTTTCCTCATTATTTCCTCATCATCTCTCAAGAACAAAATATTTTCTCTCAAAAGAAAGAACCCCAGCCTCAAGAAATTAAAGACAAAACTCAAGATTTCTTCCAAGCACTTTCAAGAATCGATCAACTCAGGTATGTTAGATGTTTATTCATGGGCACCTTCCACCCATGAAGCCCAAGAATCTATTTTTAAAATACAAAGATTGTATGTTTATGAGTTTTCATGATTTAATTGAATTGAAGTTCATGTTCATATTGTTGTTGGGTTTTGGTCCATGTTTTAAATTATAAGTTACAAGATTTGATCCTAGTGTGAGATGAATTGCATGATATTCATGATAAACCCTTCAAGTTACAAGTTTATTAATATAGCCATGGTAATAAGATACATTTATCATTTTGTGATAAAAGCATGCTCCCCATATGTTTGATAAAATGTCTATGTGAATGAGATAGTGACATTATAACATGTTAGCATGTAATCCCCATTCATGTACAAGTTAATGCATGCCAAGTGTTTGATGAAATACCTTATTGAATGAATTATGAGATATCAGTATGTATCCCTATACATTTACATATTTATGGGTTTCCAGTGTATGAAGAGATGCCTCATTGGTTGTATTGTGAATGCGACTATTGTCATGTTATTCAACAATTGTTATGCCTTATCTTATTCATGTTATCAAGTCCTGTGTGTATTTAATACCCAACAATTTAGCTGATTGTCTAGAGCCAAAGTCAGTTTTTAAGATACACTCAGTCAAGCTACGATCCATAGAACTCAGTCAGTTACAGAACTTAGGAAAACTCAGTAATCTTAGTATCAGCCCAGTCCAGTTCAGTATTCAGTTCAAACCTCAGTAGTATTAAAGTATTCAGTTCAAAGCTCAGTAGCATTCAGTCAGTGAACAAAATTCAGTAGTATTCCGTCAATCAACGGAACTCAGTAAACTCAGTTTAGTTCAGTTGTGCAGTACGATCACTAACAGTTTAGTCCAGCCTAGTATAGTTTAGAATTCAATTCAGTATTTATTCTGTTGGGAGTAAGATTCAGCACCGAGCGAGGGCAGGGATGATGGCTTCCTGTCAGTTAGGCAGAGTAATTAGTAGCAGTCCATGCACTCAAGAACTATATAGCCAGTGTAGGATAAAGAGTCACCCATCAGATTAAGGCTTGGCTGCCTCCCAAGGGTCACCCTTCAGATTAGGCTTGACTTTCTGCTTAGGATCACCCGTCAAATAGTCTTGACCATAGTAGTGTCTTTACCCGTGGCACGGTACTAACACCCTTCCATATGGGGTTACAGGTTGGACCCCACTAGTTCAAATAAGGGTCATGTTGGTTAGATGATTACTTCCCACAGTCTCAGTTTCAATCTCAGTCTTCATAATAGAACTCAACTTAGAATTTCAAAAATCAGGACTGTTAGATACAGTTACTCAACTAAGTAAAGAACTTATATAGTTCTATAGATCCAGGACTGTTAGATACAGTCAATCAGTATCAGTATCAAAAGTTTCAGGGATCACTCGCTAAATAGGCCTGATCCCGAGGTCACCGTTAGATAGGATCAACCCCACCGCAGTCATCAGTAATAAAGTATTAGTAGACTCAGTTATCAGTAATCCGGTTATTAAAACTCAGTATTCAGTGTCACTACGATTTCAGTTATAGTGTATGCATTCATGCATGTATCCTCATTCAATAGTCTCGTGTTATTCAATCAGTTTTATGTTCATGCATATGAACCCTTGCATTTAGTCTTACCCCATCTAGCATAACAATACATTCTCACGTACTGACGCATACTTTCTTGTGCTATGGTGTTTTATACCATAGGTTCAGAAGCATAAGATCCCGAGCACCCTTAGCAGTTCAGATTTAGCCAGCAACAGTAGACTTAGCAGTGAGTCCTCATCATTCGAGGATATTCTTTTAGTTCATTATTTTATTAGACTCAGTATTTCAGTAGATGAAGTTAGTTGGGGGACTATCCCATCAACTTTATAGTTCAGACAGTTTTAGAGGTTTTTCAGACTAGATGTTCAGACAGACTAGAGTATTTTCAGATAGTTGTTTTAGTTTTGGTATTATTATACCTTATATAGTTGTATTTCATTTTTGAACCTTATGACAAGTTTCTGCCAAATTTTTGCATTATACAGTGTTATTATTCAATTATTGCAGCAGGTACTAGTCAAGGGTTAACTTGTGGTCCTTCGAAATTATAAGCACCTTATAGCGTCCGGGGTTCAGAATCCTGGGCGTTACACAAGCACAAAAGAAGTAGTGATGCACAGGATTAGTTAAATTTAATGATGTAAAAAATGTCACAAATGATCTCCATCTTTCACTTTCATATAACATGATATGTACTTGCATTTTTCAAGGATTGATATGACGAAGGCATTTTATTCTCCTATCCAAACATCATCTCATCCTTTGGTTACCCCATTTGATCTTTAGTTATATTTTCTTTCATTCCCTTCTTTTGAAATCAGGATTGAATTAGCAAAGCTCAAAAGAAAAGGTGTCGAGCAAAACAATAGAGTCAGAAAAGTTTCAAACAGAAAAAAAAAGACCAAAATGTGTCCAAAAAGAAAGAATAAGAAGAGTATCAAGAAAAATAGAGTCAACAAAAGTTTCAAAGAGAAAAAAAATCAATAAAAGAAAAAATTAGAATCATGCAAAGGAGAAAGTCATCGAAACTACGTGTGACCTGATTCCCCTCTCTCAGGAGTGAGATACGTAGGTTGTCCTACTCGGGGATCAGTCCAACCAAATAAAAAATTTAGAGTTACCCAGTCAAAGAAACTCGAGAATGAGTTAGTTTCCTTTGTTTGAGTCGATTCCAAAAGTTGTAAGTCCCACCCCACTTCAAGTGTCGTTTGAGCCTTATGACACCCTTTTTTTCTAACCCTATCCAAAATCCAAGTTACAACCAAAGAAAGACCTTCAATCAATCTTTGAGGATGTTAAGGCTAAGCATGCAAAGGATATGATGATGCATTTGGGAACTACTTGTCTTCCTCAACATAATGAATCAGGAAAGAAATAAAAATGAGAGAGTCTTATCGGTGAAAACCCTCACGGCCACCGTAAGAGAATAGTAACTTGAGAGAGATAAAAAATGAGAGAGTCTTATCGGTGAAAATTCTCACGGGCATTGTAAGACGACTGTGAGTTGAGCGAAATGAAAATAATAGAGTCTCATTAGTGAAAACCCTCATGAACACCATAAGTCAATGGTGAGCAGAGAAAAGAAAATGAGAGTGGCTTGTTGGCAAAAACCCTTCAAGGCGCCACTAGCCAAATGAGGTCTCTTAATGCAATTGGCTCAAGTAAGTAACTTAGTCGTAGGTCCATTAACTCAAGAACGATTGGAAGAAAGTTTGGATGGAAAGATTGGACAGCTTAATCTAAAATGCATGGCATAATCATTAGAGTTGACTGTCATTTTTAGATAAAATTTTCATTTCTTTGTTTCAAATGGGAACATTCATTTTATTTTCTTTCTTCTCTTTATTTTTTTTTTATTTTCTTGAGTCAGTTATCTAAATTAAAAATCATTATCATTTTTCTCTTGTCTTTGAGTCAAGTCCATGTCAAAACAAGTGAGAAAAAATTTCAAAGCTGGCTACCAGCTTCTTCAATTGGATAAAGCAAGACAAAAAGAAAGCACATGAAAGCACGTAGAATGTTTTGTCAATAAACAAGTCTTAGAACTCAAGGAAATACCAAGGTTCAAAGGGTTTATCTGAGGAGCATGGCAAAGCGAAGATACTATGTTTTGTTTCAGCGTCATTTTTAATGATCTAAGTTTGGGTCAATGGTGCAGCAAGATAGTGATATACCATTAGGTGAAACCACAATTAATAGGAAAAGTGCAAGATAAATTGCCTCAAAAGACAAAGTCATAACACAACCACCCTGTTTTAAACTCACAAGTTTTCTTTGTATGAAACAGGAACAATTGCTACCTTCAAATCAAATGCTTCAAAGCTCAAATATCCAGAGATTCGATTCCTCGTTTCTTCAAATGAAAGAGCAATGTTGCTTCAAATGTTTGGTAATCAAAACCATGGTAAAACATATAATTCAATATTTCTTGGAGACACTTCCTTATTTGTTAATTCAAGCGGCATTTGTAAGGAGATGCACTTCCTTGTTTGGGTAATTCAAGTGGTATTTGTAAGGAGATTCACTTCCTTATTTGGTAATTCAAGCGGAATTTGTAAGGAGGCGTATTTTCCTTGTCTGGATAACTTAAGCGGCATTTGTGAGGAGACACATTTTCTTGTCTGGGTAATCAAGTGACATTTGTACGGAGATGCACTTTCTTGTTTGGGTAATTCAAGCGGCATTTGTAAGGAGACACACTTTCTTGGTTGAGTAATTCAAGCGGTATTTGTAAGGAGATACACTTTATTATTTGGGTAATTCAAGTGGCATTAGTAAGGAGACATACATCCTTGTTTGGTAATTCAAGCGGCATTTATAAGGAGATGCACTTTTTTGTTTGGGTAATTCAAGCGACATTTGTAAGGAGATGCACTTACTTTTTTGGGTAATTTAAGCAGCATTTGTAAGGAGACATACCTCTTTGTTTGGGTAATTCAAGCGACATTTATAAGGAGACGCACCTCCTTATTTGGGTAATTCAAGCAGCAGTGGTAAGAAGACGCACTTCCTTATTTTGATAATTCAAGCGACATTAGTAAGGAGACACACTTCCTTGATTGGGTAATTCAAATTTTACTTGTTAGGTAATGTACTTCCTAACTTAAGTCTTGATTCCTAGAAGATGTACGTCGTGGTTGAGCTAGTCTCATTGATTCCTAGAAGATATACTTCCTGGTCGAGTCAGTACCCTTGATTCCTAGAAGATGTACTTTCTAGTCGAGTCAGTCCCCTTGATTTGTAAAAGATATACTTTCTTCTTGAGTCAGTCCCCTTGATTCCAAGAAGATGTACTTTTTGGCCGAGTCATCCCCCTTGATTCCTAGAAGATGTACTCCCTGGTCAAGTTATTCCCCTTGATTCCTAGAAAATGTACTTTCTAGTCGAGTCATTCCCTTTGACTTCTAAAAAATGCACTTTCTAGTCAAGTCATTGCATTTAACCCTTAGGAGATGCACTTCCTTGTTAGTTTTTATTTGTCCAGTGGCACACTTGCTAACTTGAACCTTTATCTCTAGAAGATGAACTTTCTAGTCGGAATTTCTCACTTTAATTTTTAGGAGCTGCATTTTATAGTCTTGGTCATTTAATTTTACTCTTAAGAGATGCATTTCTAAGTCAGAGACTTGATTTATCATTGCAACATACAAGTAATTATGATTAGATTTGACATTCACAAAAGTCATCTGATAATAAACTGGAGCAACAAATCTAATTCATGTTGTTTGGAACTTTACTTTTCCAGCAAATAGAATCTCTCTTTATAATAATCTTTGTTTGGAATAATTATCTTTCTAGTTTTGATGTGATTTCAGGAGCCCGCCTGAAGAGCAGGGATAATAAATGGAAATCCAAACAACAAGGGGAAGAAGTTGAAAGTCAAGCAACAAATTGAAGAAGTTGAAAGTCAAATAATAAGGTAAAAAAGTTGAAATACATGAAACAAGGTGAAGGAGTTGAGAGGAAAGCAACAAGGTGAAGAAATTGAAAGTCAACAGATTGAAAAATAGCAAGTCAGGAGCCCACCTGGAGAACAGGGTAAAGAAATTGAAAGTCAACAGATTGAAAAATAGCAAGTTAGGAGCCCGCCTGGAGAATAGGGTGAAGAAATTGAAAGTCAACAAATTAGAAAATAGAAAGTCAGGAGCCCGTTCGGAGAACAGGGTGAAGAAGTTGAAAGACAAGAAACAAGTTGAAGAAATTACTAGTCAGGACCCCGCCAACAGAACAGGGTGATGAAATTGCAAGTCAGGAGCCCGCCTGGAGAACAGGGTGATGAAACTCAAGTCAAGAGTCCAGAGAAGCTGCATAGATAGGATTTTGTAATTTCAGTTATCTTCTAAACTTGTATTTTAATGTTTGATGTAATAACAAAGTCGCAGACCGAAACTTCGACAGGGCCTCACTCGACTCTCAAACTCGATATAGTCCCTCTCCTTCCAACCCTTTGATCCACCTGTGACTTGATTCCCTCATAACTAGATAGGTAGGATGTCCTAAGTCAAGACCCGATTGCCCTTCTTCCTTCTATTTCTTTCCTTGAATAATGATCGGGTCAAAATTCTATCTCGTTGTCTACTTCTTTGTATGAAAACACTTTGTGTTTACATTCAAAGAAGGGGCATGATGTAGACACGCAATTTTCCCCTTCCAAAATTCAATTTTATTCATTTTTTGTTACCTCACCTTACCACGTATCTCACCCATCTAATATTTCCACTACAAGAATCTAGATAACAAACTCCCAACAAAAAATAACAACTTATCCTAACCATATCACACCCCCTACCCCATAACCACCCTACCCCACTGGAATGGACCTCACAAAAAAAACCCATCAATAACATATATACATACAGATAGAGTAAACAGAGAAAGGGGGGGGAGCCTTACAGTGAACAAAAACTTCCATTATTTTTCCTCTTTGAGATGACATCACACACAATACATACAAACCTTCATCTTTTTCATAGATTAACAAGAACACGCACATACACCCCACAATACACTCTTCTCTATCTCTATTTCTTATACACAATTCCATACATATACATTCGACACTCATAGCATACACACAAAATCATACACACAATACAAAAAATGATACACACACATTACACAAAGAGAGCTCACAGATAATTGATTTTCTTCATTCACACACAAAAATAGAACACACACACAGAAACTGGAAAAAAAGAGAAGGGTTCATCGAGGGAGTGAATCGAGTGAGAGAGATAGTTGGAATTTAGAGAATTGGAAAATAAACAGATAGAGATCGAGGAGGTTGAACGGAAGCAGGGGAATCCGATGGATTTTGGGGTTTTTTGGCCATTTCTCGCCGAAAAGTCATTACCGGAATCTGAACTACTTTTCTCCATTCTCCCATTTTATCTGGGCTCACCGGAGCTCCGTTGAAGGTGTCACGACTTGGTCCAACGACCCTCTTTCCTTTTTCATGGAAACCCGTACCCCATTTGACACAAATAGTATAGTGAGCATAATTGCAACATTAGTTTCTTAGTTCAGATTCGATTTTGGTTTTTGAGAGGTTTTGATTTGATTGTTATTTTTGGTTTGCTTAGCTTTGGGATCGATTGAGTTGGTTATTTGCGTTGGTTCATCGGTTGAGGTTCAAATCGAGGTATCTCAGATGTGTTTCTATCTATAATATATCGAAATCAATAATTGAGGTCCAATTCTACTCCTTCCCTCTTTTTATTTCATTGTTTACTATATTTGGTGTGTTGAATTGATTTTTGATTTTGTTGATTATGTATGACATGATAAAACAATATATCATTCGAGATTTAAAATTGATAATTTGAGTATAAAATTGGGGGTGGGAATTAAAAGACTGATAAGGTGAATATTGATTTTTTTTCATTAATGGACATTGGTTAAATCGATAGTATCATTGTTTTAGGTCGTTGAATGGGTAGGAAAAATACTAAGTTTGGATAGGCAATTGTAGAAATGGACGGTTATGGTATGATTGAATTTTGTGCTTGAGATTGTTTCATTTTATCGGATTTCATCAAATGTATTCATTAGCTGGGGAATGCCCCGAGGTCACCTTGTACATATTCACCGGGGAATGTCCCGAGGTCACCTTGTACATATTCACCCTAGAATGCCCCGAAGTATCTTGTATCTGGAGGACATTCGTGATGAAGTCCTGAGGTTTTGGGTAAAGCATAGTTTAGGATTAGTTTAGGATTTACATTTTCGTATTTTTCTATTTTGGGACTATATAATTTGGACTGGACATTATTTTGGTTTTGAATTTTATTTGATTTGTTTGGTTGCTTGGCTTGTGTGTTTTATGTGATTTATGCATTCTATAGTATCGTACTAGCCGATATATTCCATGAAGCGACCGTGATCGAACCATGGGATCGAGGGGTGCCTAACACCTTTCCCTCGGGTAACAGAATTCCTTAGCCGAAATCTCTATTTGTGGATCAGTTTTAAAGAGTCAAAACTGTTTTGAAAAAAGAATATCCAAAGGTGACTTGACACACCTGATTTATGTCAAGTGGAGACTCTGAGTTAATTGTAAAGTGAATCCTTTTCGAAACAACTTTACTTTTTATCACTTAATAATAAAAACCCTTTCAAACTTAAGATCTAATCTTTTTGGTCAAAAAAGGGTGTAACATCACGTCCATCGAACTTTTTTATTTAAAAACATGTTAATAACCACCCAAAAGATTTAAACATCACATGAGAGTTCTTATTTCAAAAGCATATGAAAACTTACGCAGAACACTCTCTTTTCTAGTCTTTAATACATGGTGGCCAATTCTTTCATTAATCACATGCATTTCTTTTATTTAACACAAAGAGCATTCATTAATTAAGTAAACATGCTCTTATTGGACCGTAAAACACATCAATCCATAGTTTATAGTAAACACTTAAAATCCAACGTTTAATCACATAATAGAATAACCCATAATATGCTAAGACCATAGGTTTCATCATGGGAGAGAAAATTTTATAAATCACGTTCATAAAGTGCATTTTGAAATTCATATCATATATGCACGTGATTATAAAAAAAAACTTATGTAAAACCCCATGATAATTGCATACTCTTTATCAAAATGGGTTCATTATACGTGTTCTTCTAATGAGTTTTAAAATCCATTACACATACGTAATTATATATCCTAAAAGTTTGTTAATATGATAATCTTAAGCCCATGAGGTTTAGGATAGTCCCACATACCTTGATAATGACAAAAACACAAGAAAATTCGACCCTTAAGATCCTAGATGACCTTCTCTTTGAACCCTAACCTTGGCTTGAAAAGGGGGATTTGAGAGAGCGGATATTTTAGAGTGAAATAACAGGTGTTGTGTCAAGAGAATTTATGGAAATAGGTTAATATTGTGTTTAGAGGCTGTTTATCAGTGAAAGGACTTCAATACCCTTCCTCTCAAGTAAACAAAACCATAAATTTCCCAAATTTGAAGCATCAGTACGTCGCGAAGGTAAATCTCCGCCATAAGCTCCATGTTGCGCCTCCATCGTAGAACCTCACTAGTTCCTCACGAAAATATTCATAACTTTTCGCTCGGGTATCACATTAAGGTGAAATCGGAAGCGTTAAAAAAATGACACATTTATATTTAATTTGATGGATCTTGAAACCTAAAATTCCACATATTCAAGAAGTTATACATGTTTAAATTTGACCCTGGTGAGTCAAATTTCAGAATTTGGTCGTTAATGGAGGTTTTAACTCCACTTCACTCTAAGTATTTAATATGAACATTCTTACCTCAAAAGCAATTTTCACACAAGGATAATGATTATGACACTTAACTATATATAGAAATAATTGGATTCAAATTTTTACATGTAGGAATAACTGTTCGAATTCTAGCCCAAAATTACGGAGTGTTACATTATCCCCCCTTGGGGAATCATTCATCCCAGAATGATGACTCGGAACACACATAAAACATGATTTTAAGAGTTACACATAATAGAATGAGTAAGATAAGATTAATACCTTCCACATCATCTTCCGCGGATTCAAAAAGTGATGAATATCTTGCACGCATATCATTCTCCAACTCTTAAGTAGTTTCCTCAATTTTATAATTCTTTCATAATATTTTAACTAAAGATATCTCTTTACTTCTCAACTTCCGAATTTGACGATAAAAAATATTTGTGGGTTCTTCTTCATGCGCTAACAAATCCTTCATCCCAATCTCCTCTGTAGGCAACACAAGCTAATGATCTTCAATACACTTCTTATCATTGACACATGAAACACAATATGGACGAAAGCTAAACTTGCAGGAAAATATCATACAGAACTCCATTGATTCTCCTCATAATATAAAAGGGACCTATGTAACTATAATGCTCCGATTATTTAAACCGGAATACTACATGGTGCTTATGACCCCGTAGGACCACAAGCTAACCCATGACTGATATCTGTACCTGTACACTGCATAATATACATGTAATAATGCGGAAAACATGAATAATAGGCCATAAGGTTAAACTGAATAAAATAGCTGTCAAAAACATAACATCCAGATGGGGTAACGAATACCCAAAACAACTGAAGTCTGAATCAAATCTGAAAGGCTCTAAGTACTCTCTGAATACGGAGTTAAAGAAACATGTTTCTAACTAACTCCGTCTAGCAAAACTGACTGAAATAATGAATGAAATAAAATAATATCGTCCTCGAATGGATGAGGACTAACTGTAACTCTGTGACTGAAGGGCTACTGCAATTGCTGATCTGGAACTCGTGTCTCTGAACCTATGGTGTAACATAAAAAAAGCACCATAGCACAAATGCGTCAGTACGTGAGAATGTACTGAGTATATGAGTGAGGTAGGCTAAATGCAAAAGGGTTTACATGCATGAACATTGCTAACTGACTGACTGATTTGAACGTAAGAGTGAAAATATGCATACATAGTAACTGAAATCATGAATACGTGGTAGTTGGATCTGTACGCAATACATGGTTTACTAATTGCTAACATGACTGATACTGTGGTTCTGATAACATGGGCGACTGTGTCTGATAGTCTGAATCTGATGGAACTATTTGAGTTCCGTACCATAACTGAATCGACTATATCTGACAGTCCTGGTATACTGATAACTGAAGAACTATATGAGTTCTTTTACTGAGACTGAGTCTGAAACTGTGGGAGGTAGTTGTTTAACCGACATGCCTCATATGTGCCCTTATAGCTAAGCTGGGGTCCAATCCCTTCCCTGACTAGAAGGGTGCCAATACTGCACCACTAGTAAAGATAAGTTGTAGGTAACCCTCATCTGACAGTGTCCCAAAAAGAGAATAGTGGAGACCTCATCTGACGCTAAGCCACCTCATCAACCCTCATCTGACAGTGTTAATGTCTCAACCTATGCTGGCTACATAGTTCTGGAATGAAAGAATGACTGCTAAGAATCACACCCTCATCTGGCAGTGTGTGTTCCCATCCTTGGGTTCACTCGGTGCTAACTTCTACTCCCATATGAAGAGACGGAACATGATTTAACTGACTGCATGTGGACTGAGCTTACTGAATTATGTTGACTAACGGAATACTACTGATATCTGATAACTGACTGAGATCATAAGGTTTCCTGAGTCACATGACTGACTGATTTCTACTGAATCATGGCTTGATTTCGTATATCGTGAAACATGACATGGCTCTAGGCACACAACTATATTTTTTGGGTATGAATACCCCCTGGAATCGATGGAAGGAAACTGACACACATGACTGATTTGATCATAAGGGTGGAGTACATAATTCACAATATCATAAGTAGGGGATAGTATACCACATGTAGTTTTTCAACATCTTGTGCATGGTAGGGAGTGCAGGGAATATATATCATGTACATATTGTATCACTCAATTATCATGAATGCTTCATACCACAACAATATCAACAAAACAATGGCATGGAACTCTCATTGAATTATATAGTTAACATGGACTTGTCATTTAGATATTATGGAACCATGTAAACATGAATTTCTAGCATCCTAAGCATTTTATCAAACACCTTGCATGCACTCTTTAAGTCATAGGTGTGTTTCGTGAATTTTCACTATATTAAACCACCCAATTCATGGATTCCAACCAACATGATCATAACCTTCATGAAAACACAATCAAAATACTATTCTATAGCACAAATAGCAAACATCAACATGAGTATGATCATAACACCATAAACAACCAAAATTTAGTATTTAAAGAGTGATTCTTGAACTCCACGGATGAAAAGAATCCGTGGATGAACACTACGCATACCTTATATTAAGAATCCGTGAAGGTTAGCGGTGAATTAAGCTTGGAATTTGAAACCCCCAATTAAACCCTTGATTTGTCTTGATGTTTCTTGAGAGAATTTCTACAAAACTAGTATATTTTGGTGTTTTAGAGGTTGAATCCCGTGCTAAGAAGCTTATATATGGGTGGAAAAGGACAAAAATACCCTTAAAAACACGGAGGTGGAATGCTGAAAAATTGGGCACCCACCAGAGTTGCCAGGCGGCGTCCGCCATGTCCACCGCTATAGACCAGGCAGCGTCTGCCTTAGAGCACTGCTCTAGCTTGGGCGACACGGGCCTATCGCCAGGAGCTACTATTTTGGAAACCCAAACACGCCCTTACGCTATCCAAAAAATTTCAAAACTTACCCGGGATGTACTACGACCTTGCCCCATCACAATGCAACTTGAAAATCAATAAACGAAGGTCGGAAAGGTCATCAAATAAATCCCCAAAGTTTGGATGTCTAAAATGAGACTAAGCATTGAACACTTATAAAAAATTTTCTAAGTCTTAGAGCTTGAGAAGCTTAAAGAGTTGAATTCTAGACTTAGGATTTTACAGGGTTTTATAATATCTCCCCTTGGGAACATTCATCCTCGAATGAGAATCAACTGAGAGGGGATAAAAGACAAGATGAACATGAACTGAACATGAATGACTGAAATCTGATCTCTTGATTGGCAAGATAAATATACTGAACTCATACATATCTGATACATGGATAATTGATACATGAATGCTTGATTGAATAATCTGATAAACTGAGTTTCTCAAGATGAGAATGCATAGCTGATGCATAATTTCATAACTAAACTAATACATGAATACATGACTGAGTATGCAATGGTAGTAGATACCAAATTTATAGTGGGAACATGAACATGAAACTGAATAAGCTTAAAGAGAACTATTACCTTGAGCTTGATCTGAATTGGCGGAGTAGAGGTGAGGATACTTGGTATGCATATCTGCTTCTGCTTCCAAAGTAGCTCTCTCAATGGACTTATTTTGCCAAAGAACTTTAACTAGAGGGACTTCTTTGTTCCTCAATCGACGAGTCAGATAGTCTAAGATTTCGACTAGAATCTCTTCGTAAGAGAGGTTGTCCTGAACGTCAATGCTCTGAATAGGGACTACAACTGTTAGGTCACCTATGTACTTCTTGAGCAAGGAGACATGGAAAACTGGATGAACTGACGCTAAATCTAAAGGTAATTCGAGCTCTTAAGCTACCTTGCCAAAGCGATTGAGAATCCTGAAGTGACCGACATAGCGGGGACTGAGTTTCCCTTTCTTGCTGAACCTCTTCACTCCCTTCATGGGAGAGATATTGAGATAGACATAATCACCGACCTTAAACTTGAGATCCTTTCTACGAACATCAATATAAGAATTCTGTCGGCTATGAGTAGCCCGTAGTCTCTCTCTGATCAACTAAACTTTCTCTAAGGTATCGAACACCAATTCGAACCAACCAATTGGAGATCTACACCTCCTACCATAGAGAGGGAGAGTAAATTTGCACTAGAGATAGACTTGTTCTTGTTTTTTGGTTGGTGCGAAAATAAGCTTGTCTTAAGGAACTATTTATAGAGGAAACATATATCATTATATTGTTTATGACTATTATATCTAAGATAATTTGTGTGATGGAGAATCAAGGGAGGAGACTCACCGTTATCCAAAAGGTATCAATTGAGACATGGCCTCGAAATAGTCCAAAAATTATACTATATACACTCAGGGGCGGAGTTGGGGGTTCAACATAACCCCGTTTGTGATACAATATGAGACGTTTAGAGAAAGAATCATGTAGGCAAAGCTCTTAATATCGCACCATGTAAGAATATTCTAGGGCTAATTGAGCCCAACAACTAGTATCAAAGCCCAGGTCTGGTGGGATGAGTATGGTGATTATGGCGAAATGATGGAGTGTGGGGATCGATTTGTTAACCTTACAAACTTGGAGATACACACACATGAAGAAGTTTAGTTGCGGACTTAATTCGATTGCCATTAAAATACTAGAATGATGTGGGTGGTACATTGTGCATCTTAGTGACTCGTGGATTGTGGTGATGGGCTACGTGGAACTTAGTTTGTGTGGGACAGAGTTGAGTATACGAACAAAAGTCCCACATTAATTGCTGAAAAGACTGAAAGCTACATATAAGGTGTGAAATTTCTACATGGTATAATGTCGCCCTCTGGGCAAGGGCGGCTCAATAGACTTGGTTTCCTAAAGTGAAAATTCAAAATGAGGCCTTGAAGAGAAAAAAAATATTTTTGTATAGTTTTTTTAATTTGACGTTTATTCCTATAGCTTTTTGAGATGCAAAATTACCAATAAAATTATATTATAATCGATTCCTCCCAATAATTTATTTTTAATTAATAGTATACCTAAATCATTCACTTTCTTGAGATGTTGATCTGAACTAAGACATTAATAATTTTAGGAGAAAATGGCCAAAAGTCCTCCCCCAACCTTTACCCCAAATCTCAACTACACACTTATACTTTGCAGGGGTCCTATGACCCCCTGAATTGTTTTAAAGTGGAATATTTACACCCCTAAATGCAGACATGGCAAGAGAGTGAGAATGATTTTTTTAATATTTCTTTATTTTCTTTATTCTTTTTCTTTTTCTTTTCATTTTCTCTCTTTCTTTCGTTCTTCTTCTTCTTCTTCTTACACATAATAGCATCCAAGAACTCATCAATGACATCAAAAATTAATTTAGCGTTTTCCTCATTTTCAAGTACAAAATTGATTGATTTCGACTTCAAATTCATCGAAAATTTCAAAATGGGTATTGTTCATTGTTTTCTGATACAGATTTAATAATAATTGATCTTTTTAATATTGAAGGGGTTACAGCTGTATATATAGAGAACTGAAGAATAACTAATTACAGAATAACCCAGATGTATTTAATAATTATATATGTAGTCTATTATCCCCCCGCAAGCTGATCAGCGGTAACGAGGGGCAGCTTGGAGCAGAGAGACTGAAAAGGCTGTAACGGAAGAGGCTTGGTGAGAATGTCAGCAAGCTGGTCAGTAGATGGGACATAGTGCGTGGACATCGCTCCTGCAAGTACCTCATCGCGAACAAAGTGACAGTCAGACCCAACATGCTTCATACGATCATGAAGGACTGGATTTTTGGTAACACAAATAGTGGACTGATTGTCACAATAAATCTGTGGTTTCGTGGGGGGAATGCCAAGTGCATCCGTAAGGTATCGTAACCACATGGCTTCAGCAACACCCGCAGCCATGGCACGATATTCTGCTTCTGTGGAGGAACGGGACACTCGCGTTTGCTTCTTGGTGCACCAGGAAATCAGATTCGGTCCCATCATAACAATATATCCAGTAGTGGACTTTCGATCATCTTTGTCGTTAGCCCAATCCGAATCAGAAAAAACAGATATATCAAACGAGCCCTTTTGAAATAAAATTCCACAGTGAAGAGTACCTTGAAGATAGCGCAGAATGCGTTTCAAGGCCTGAAAGTGTTGTTCTGTGGGAGCATGCATTGATTGGGAGACTCGATTGACTGCATATTGGATGTCCGGACGAGTAACAGCAAGATAATGAAGTCCACCGACGAGGCTCCGATATAGTGTAGGATCGGCAAAGGGAGTATTCGGCCCTGGGGATTGGCGGACTGCCATAGGAGTGACCGCGGGTTTGCAGTCTGTCATTCCAGCCCGATTTAGAAGTTCAAGGGTATATTTTGTCTGATGCATCAATATGGTTCCCGATTTGCGGATGAGTTCGAGGCCAAGAAAGAACTCCAGAGGACCGAGGTCCTTAAGTTTGAAGTCACGATGCATAGCTTCAGTAATTTCAGTGATGAGTGACGACGAGCTGCCTGTAATAACAATATCATCCACATAGATAAGAATGATGACTGTCCCTCGAGAACAGTGAAGGGTGAAGAGGTTGTTGTCATGATGGTAGGTGCGAAAACCAAGACCCTGCAGAAAAGTAGAGAGACGTGTGTACCAGGCACGAGGGGCCTGTTTCAGGCCATACAGTGATTTGCGAAGCTTGCAAACATAGTGAGGACGGTTGGGATTAACATATCCCGGTGGCTGAACCATATAGATTTCTTCCTCAAGATGACCATGAAGAAAGGCATTGCTGACGTCTAGCTGATGAAGCGGCCAATCATAGTGAAGAGCAAGAGACAAGACCAGACGAATAGTCTGTTGCTTAACAACAGGGCTGAAGGTCTCCTTATAATCCACACCATACTCCTGATGATACCCTTTTGCAACCAGACGTGCTTTATAGCGAGAAAGAGATCCATCTGAATTTCGTTTGATGCGAAACACCCATTTGCACCCAATAGACTTTCGGTTACTAGGCAGAGGTACCAAATCCCATGTACGTTGTTCATTCAGAGCCTGAAATTCCTCATCCATAGCTTGGCACCAGAAACTATTTTTGGAGGCTTGGTTGTAGGTAGTAGGCTCAGTTGTGGGATGTGCATCAAAGGGTATTTGAGTGTGGTAGGCTTTGGGTTTGAAGGTACCGACCTTGGCTCGGGTTGTCATAGGATGAGTGTTGAGTGGAGGGTGATTAGGAAGGGGTGGTGGAGTTGTATGATGTGTGGGCGGGGGTTGGGTGGGGCTGCCGTGGGAGCTGGGATGTGCAGCGGTGGATGGGGTGGCTGTATGTGTGTTAGGAGTATGATGTAGGGAAGTGGTGGGTTGTGTGGCAGTCGGCTGGGTGTTCGGGTGGGAGGTTTGGGGTTTCGGGTGGGTAGTGGTGTAGTGGGGTACCGGGTTAGGTGCCGAGTGAGCCGGAGCATGAGCGTGAGAAAAGGACGGAAATAATGGCACAACGCCAAGTGGATTGGGGGAGTATGGAGTAGAGGAAAGACTTGTGTAAGGAAATTGTTCCTCCACAAAACGAACATGACGGGAAACATATGTTTTCTGAGATACAGGATCGAAACATTTGTAACCTTTGATAGTGGGATGATAGCCTAGAAAGACACAAGGGGTGGACCGAGGTTGAAGTTTATGTTGAGTGTGCGGACGCAACCAGGGATAAACTAGACACCCAAACGGGCGGAGATGGATATAGTCGGGTGGATGATTGTAGAGACGGGCATATGGAGTGGAGTTGGAGAGAGTGTGAGTGGGCATGCGATTTATGAGGTAGTTGGCAGTAGCAAGGGCATCAACCCAAAAGGAAACAGGTAAGGTGGAATCATGGAGGAGCGCAACAACTGTTTCTATTAGGTGACGGTGTTTGCGCTCAGCAACGCCATTTTGTTCAGGGGTATATGGACATGAAGTGTGATGAAGAGCCCCTAGATTTTGAAGAAAAACACCAAATGCATTGTTGACAAATTCTTTGCCATTGTCACTTCGAAAAATTTTGATTTTGGCATTAAATTGATTTTGAACCATTCGGTCAAAGTTTACAAAAATAGTATAAGCTTCGGATTTAAATTTCAGAGGATAAAGCCAAGTGAATTTACTGTAATCATCAACAAAACAGATATAATAACGAAAACCTTGAACAGAAGGAACTGAGGTTGGACCCCAAACATCAGAATGAATTAATTGAAATGGCGCAGTGGCCTTGTGTTCAGACAGTGAAAAAGGTAAACGACAAGATTTAGACACTGAACAGGACTCGCAATGTAATTTTTCTGAAAAATTAAAACCTAAGGAAGATAAAATGGATTTGGTGATGGCGGATGATGGGTGCCCAAGCCGGCGATGCCAGGTTGACGAGAGAATGGCTTGACTCACAACAGACGGAGACCTGGATGGAAGAGTGTATAGCCCATGCTCACAGCGGCCCGTGTACCGCACCCGGTTCGTGGTATTGTCCACTATCTGGAAATTGGTGTCATTAAAAATGAGGGTGCAGTTATTTTCTTTAGTAAAGCGATAAACAGATAAAAGATTGGATGTGAGGGAAGGGACGTGGTGAAGGGTTGAGAGATGAAATTTACCATTTGGGGTATAGACATACCCAGAGCCGGTGTTTGTGATGGGAAGGGATTGACCATTGCCTACTGTAATAGTTTCTGAGCCATGATACGGATGAAGAGCTTGAAGTTGTGAATAATCCGACGTCACATGGGTGTTAGCACCTGTGTCTAGATACCAATCGCCAGATTGAGCGTTTGTGGACGCATGCATCGCCCTTGATCCTCCGGACTGGCTATTTACATTCTGCGAGTCATCATAACGATACCAGCAATTAGCCGCAGAATGGCCCCGTTTAGCACAAATTTGGCACGTCGGAAGATCTCGTGTGGGCATCCGCTGGTTTCCTCGTCCCTGTCCGCGGCCTGACTGGAAGCCGTCCCTCGGTGGAGGCCCGCCTCTGCCTTGCTGCCCGGTGTTTCGACGGTCACCGCCGCCGCTGCCTCGCCCTTGGTTACGGCGATCGTCACCGCGACCCCTGGCCGAGCCTCCGCTGCCAGCCGAGTAAAGAGCCGTGACGCCAGGGGTGGAACTGGCTTCTCCGAGCAGTAATTTGTGTTCCATGTCTAGATTCAATTCTTCTGCATTAAGCCATCCAGACAGTTGATTCAGAGTGATTTCGACATGCGAGAGGCGAATATGCTGTTTGAGAGAGGAATAGCCAGCCGGAAGACCACGTATCACGGCATTCACCACGTCTCGTTCAGGAATAATCTCGTTCACAGCATCTAGGTCAGACAGAATAGAGGCCACATCATCAAGGTATTGAGTCATCGTCTTCGTTCCCTTCCGAAGAGTATGCAATTTGTCACGCAACTGAAAAATATGAGCCGTGGACACAGAGTTGTACCTTGTGGCTAGTGCGTCCCAAAGTGAAGCCGATGTGAGAAAACCCCGGGCGTGTTTGTGCACAGAGGGGCTAATAACTGCGAGAAGACAGGCTCGGATCTGAGTGTCTACGATCATCCACGGAAGGTAGTCGGGATTTGGGAGCTTGACGCCGTCCTTCTCGGCTGTCTCGGGCTGCGGCTTCTCCGCACCGTCAATCCATCCGAGCAGCAAGTTGGCTGCGAGGGCGGTGCGGACGTTAAGTGCCCAGGCCGGGTAGTTGTTGTCAGATAATTTTTCGGGGATGAGATTGTGGAGATTCCTGAGCAGTAATTTTACTCCAGACGGTAATTTTGACAGAGGATCAATAACCTTGTCCATGGCGCCGACCTACGGCGGAGGAGGGAGGCCGTGCGGCGTGGTGTAGACGGTGGCGGCGGCGCACACACGTCGGAAAAGAGGAGAGATTAGGGTTTGGGCGGAAGAAGAAACCCTAGCTTTGATACCATGATACAGATTTAATAATAATTGATCTTTTTAATATTGAAGGGGTTACAGCTGTATATATAGAGAACTGAAGAATAACTAATTACAGAATAACCCAGATGTATTTAATAATTATATATGTAGTCTATTATTTTCAATTTCAAGATTGTCGGAAATTTTAAAATCGATATTGTCCATTATTTACGACTTCAAAGTCGTCGTAAATTTTAAAATGGTATTGTCCATTTTTTTCGACTTGAAGATTGCTGAAAATTTCAAAATTCTCTATTGTTTCCGACTTTAAGGTTATTGAAAATTTTAAATTCGGTATTGTTCATTGTTTCCGGCTTCAAGGTCATCAAAAATTTTAAAATTGGTATTCTTCGTTGTTTTCGGATTTAAGATCGTTGGAAATTTAAAAATTGATATTGTTCATTGTTTCCCACTTCAAGGTTGTCGAAATTTTTTAATTCGAGGTTGTTTATTATTTCCAACTTCAAGATCATCGAAAATTTCAAAATTGATATTGTCCATTATTTCCGACTTCAAGGTCCTAGTAAATTTTAAAATAGGTATTTTTCATTATTTTCGACTTCAAGGTCGTCAAAAATTTTAAACTTTTGTATTATTTCCGACTTTAAGGTTATCAAAAATTTTAAATTTGATATTGTTAATTGTTTCCGCCTTCAAGGTCGTTGAAATTTTTGAAATTGGTATTGTTCGTTGTTTTCGGATTTAAGATCGTCGGAAATTTAATAATTGATATGGTCATTATTTTCCACTTCAAGGTTGTCGAAATTTTTTAAATTCGATGTTGTTTATTATTTTCGACTTCATCACACAATTCATAACCAAAGAATCAACAACAAACCAACACGAGCAATTATTCACCGACAACAAAGATCAAACAACACACAAACATTCAATCTCAACATCGCACATCACTCTGGCGACTTTGGTGGTCGTGGACCAGTACCAAGAGGAGCGCCACCTCAAGGTGAGCTCACCCCAACAAAAATCCCCCAAAAATAATGCTCCAATCGCTGCGAATTTGAGTTCGAAGCTAGTGCCGCAGTTGGCGATCTCCGGTGAAGGCGGTGTCGCCACTGTTCAATGGTAAACGGAGCACAACCAATGCCCAAAGATGCACCTTCCTGGGGCGAGCAAAACCCAACAAGAAGCCCCAAAAAAGAGTGTGTCAATTGACGCTAATTTCAGATCGAAAAACACGCTGTCAGTCGCGGACTCCGATGACGGCGGCGACGCTTCGCGAGACCTCCAAATCAGAAATTCCCAACGCCATTCCATGGGAAATCACCCCAGCAATCCAAATATGTCAAATGAAATTGAAGAAAATGATAGAAAGAGAAAGTAAAGAAAATTTAATGAGTTCATTTTGACTTTTGAGATTGAAGAAAAGAAGATGAAGAGAAAGGGAGAAAATGAATTGAGATTGAAGAAAAGAAGATGAAGAGAAAGGGAGAAAATGGATTGAAATTAAAATAATTAAAGTAAAATAATTAATTTTTTAGATTTTTTTTTTAAAATGATGTGGCATGACGCGGCAGCGAGTGCAGCTCACTGCCTGAAACAATATCTGGGCATGAGCTTTTAGGGGTGTAAATATTCCACTTTAAAATAGTTCAGGGGGGTCATAGGACCCCTGCAAAGTATAAGTGTGTAGTTGAGATTTGGGGTAAAGGTTGGAGGGTCTTTTGGCCATTTTCTTATAATTTTAGTTCTAAATATTTCTTTCAATTGAGACAATAATTATAGAAACTCTATATGCAATATAAGTATTTGTAAAATACTAATAAAAAAATTATCTTATTATAATATTTCTTACCATTCTACTCCCTCCATCCTACTTTTATTGCTAAAAAATACGTCAAAAGTCTTAGCTTCAGTGGCTTTAGGCTAAAGTCGACCCTACTTTTGGGAAAGCCATGTGAGCTTTGGCCAAAGCAGATAATATAGCACATCACGTAAAAATATATTTGCGCTGAAAAATTATAATAGATTCAAGTCTTGCTAGAGATCGTAATATTTTTACCTTTTTGAATCCCTTTGTCAAAAGTTCATGCTTTGCCTCATCAATTAATATACTCCATAAAAGATAACTGTTATAACAAATATTACATATACACCCTCGATATCTAAAAAATGTATATTTGACTTTTTTGTTAACATGTTGAAGTTCAAAAAAAAATAATCTAAAATTGATTTTTTAATTATAAAAGTATCACGTCACTTTAAAAAATTATCTCCCATATTTTTTTTTTAAATTATGGTCCAAATAGAGGGATAAAACAAGTGGATGGCATAGCCAGCTTCACTTTCTTTAAATTACTTTAAACCTTGAAGGATTTATGAGGATTATTCTCAAATATCATGTATATTTTAGGCCTTAGACTTATTAATGTATACGTGTGAAAAAATTAAGATTACACTGGACAAACTGGATAATAAGTCTACAGAGGGGAGTTATCAAGTATTTATCAAACACATATTGAATATTCGAACCGATTTGATGCAATTTAGATAATTTGATCTGGATTATACAATTTGAATTGATTTACGAATTCAATTTTAGACCATTTCAGTTTCTCAAATAGAATTTGGTTGGGTGTGATACAATTCGAATCGATTCAAATATTTCAATTTTAAAACCTCAGAAACTATCCCTCTCTTTACCATTTACATTTTACGGAGTACAGAACTAAATCTTAATCTTTCAACTTCTAGAGTCACGACTCACACCTTTCATCGGCATGGTTGGTGAGATGATTGTTGGCTGATCGGAAAGGAGATGGTTGCTATCTACTACAAGACTTTTTTTTTTCTTTTTACTTTTGTTGCTACTATCATTACATTATTAAATAATACTAATACTTTTTAGATTTGAACCATTGTAATTGGATTTTAATTAGGTAGTACGATACTCCATCTGTCTTAAGTATCACACATTCACCCAGAATATCTTACGACGTATACACACACAAGGTAGTTTCTACCCAATACAATTACTTCAGTGGTGTATATATATATACGTTAGTCACTGCTTCAATGATATTAGATAAAATAAAATATACATAACCGAGGAATAGATAACAAGAAAACAGGAATCCTTTATAATTTGAATAGAATAATAACAGTAGGTTGTAGTCCAAGTTACCTCCTACTGCTTATTGTCTTATTTGTTAACTTAAATTAAATATTGACCCTTCAATTAAGGTCTTCCAAAAACAACATCTCAATCTACCTTCACGAGATAATAATAATGTATACCAATATGGGTTGTGGTGCAGTGGATAGGGCTACTTCACCCTTAATCAGAGGTCGAGGGTTCGATCCTGGGTGTGGAGAAAACTCTATTGGGAGTGCTACCACCTTAATGACCCCTACAATGCGCGATTCGAATTAGTCGAGCTCCAATGCGGACACTGCACACTAGATGGAAAATAAATAAAAAAAAGTAATGTCTGCACAGGGGCGGATGTAGAGTATGGAGTGCGGATTCCCGGGAACCCAGTAACTTTCGTACGGTTCTTGAATTTATATTGAAAAAACTAGTAAATATATAAGAATTATAGGTTGGGAACCCACAAACAAAGTGTGTTATTGGTGTAGTGGTAAAGAATTATAAGTTGGGAACCCACAACCTTTAAATTCTAGATCCGCCTCTGTGTCTGCATACACTCAGAAGCGGCTCAATAAGGTTGGTGGTCTAAAGTCAGTTTAAATAGAGGCTTTAAACCATTTTTTTTTTTTTTTAAAAAAGACATTTCAATTTGTTCCTTTTGTCCTAATTTATATGCCAACATTTCGATTTTAAGAATCAAATGAATATAAACATACCACATTCTTTTTAAAATGAGAATTTAATTGCACAATGTATCTCTAATGTGAGGAATTCAAACATATTTTTCTGACATAAATTGCATAATTTTGGTCTTGTGGTCTTAAATGGCTTATCTTATACAAATTTTGTAAAAGGTGAATTTCCGTACATTAGACAATATGATTTAGGATAAACACATTCTAAAAGAAATTAAATGGAAGAAACAAATGCACCCACCTTTTGATTGTTCTATGCTATTAGTTTTCCACATTAAAACAGATTGTACTTCAAGAATCACTTCATAATGTAATGTAAATAGAAAAATCTAAAATGAAATAAGAAGGTATATATTATCAATACAAAAATAAAGAAAGACGGAGATGAATAAACATGTTTGTCATTTTATTTTTCTTCACACTATGAAGAATCAAAACAATTAAATGGAAATTAACCCGCGTTATGGCTTATCTGTGCATATAAATATTTTTATATATGGGTTTTTCTATTTTAAGTAGGATATTATTTTTCTAATTTTTTACAAATAGAATATTTTTGCAAACCTAATTTATGGGATCTTTGGGACGTTGCCCCCACCCCCACCCCCCGTATTTTTTTTTTCCTTTGTTGAGGTAGTGGCATCTTGGTTAACTAGTTTAATCGCATGTACCTGGCACGTGTAACGATTGATTAATTAAAATTAAATAATTTTATTGATTACGAAGATTTTTAATAAAGTTTAAAAGTTTAAATCACCTTTCAAAGATTCTTCACAATTTAATATAATAATGTAAACATATACATATATTTTAGTGTAAACACATATATATTTTACCACCATAAATTTCAAGTGGTTGATGGATCGTCACTTTTGCGTTTGTCATACAGTACCTCTTTCTCTTGCTGCCAGAGATTGACAGACGCATTAATTTGAATTATATTTGTGGTACAGTTATATTTATTTATTTATATATTTAATATCTTTCTTTGTTTTTAAAGTCAAATTTTAACAAAATCATTGATTACATTCTTGTTAGGTATTTAAAACTTTGAAAAAGTTTGATATTTCTTAAGTTTATTTTATTCTAACGCTTTTATATTTATTTTTAGATATTTCAGATTTCTTAGAATCAAGTTTAATTGATTTAGAATTCTTAAACTAATGAAAAAAATATTAGCTGTCATTAGTTGTCCTAAAATACTTGAAAAAAATATTTCTACGGAACTTGGGCACATTCAAGATGAAGAAACTGTTATTACTCTTAATAGCTTCTCAATTTCAGACGGCTGCAACTAAATTTCTCGCTATTTTCTTGAGAACAATACTCAAATATGATCCTAACAAAACCTCTTAGAAGGAGAGAGAAACCTAAAGCACAAGACCAAGTTAATTTATTGATTTTTCATTCAAATAAAAGTTTTGCATATCAAGATTCAACACTTAACAATAAGCTTATTTCAAATTCAATAAATAAGTTTAATTGAAGATTCAACTACAACACCAGCGAATAGTATATCAAATTATTATTATTAAATAACATAGTCAAAACTCTACCAAAAAAAAAACATAGTCAAAACTAAGTCACATTTAATCAAAGAAGAAATAGAAAGAAATAGACCTTTGAATTTTTTGCTACATCATTCAGCGACAACATGCTTATTTTGTCCAATTTTTCGATCCAAAATTTTGAACTGAAAGAGAAACACAATAAATTATCAAAAGAGAAAAATTCATTATCATTATAACTCATATGATCTTTAAAGCTACAGAAAGATGATAATGAAAGCAAGAAGATGAATTAAAGAACTAAAATAAGAAGAAAAGTAGAAGCAAAGAATAATTTGTTTCAAGTTTTGATCCATATCACTTAAATAGAATTATAAAAAAAAATCATATAAAATTCTAATTGATTTAAAATTGCTAAATATTATGATTTTTTTTATTGTTGTATATTTTAGGACTTCTTTGAACCTTCTCTATTTTCTTTCAGCTAGTTTAGGTGTACGCACCTCGCGTGTGTACCTCACTTTATTAAGTTCAAACATTATACTAAATAGGATATTTGTTTAAATAATGAAGATGAATACAATAATTAAATTCAACATCTTTTGAAGAATTTATTTAATTAAATCTAACCTTTACCAAAAAATTTGTCAAAGTCGATCGACATTCATCTGTCACCTGTAAACTGCAACAAAAAAATATGATGATAGAGACATCAAAATAATATAATTAAGTCTAACCTTTACAAAAAAAAAATTCAAAGCCTTCTGAGACTCATCTACCATCTGTAAACTATAACAAAATAATACGTTAATAGAGATATCAAAAGAATACAACTAAACTTAACTGTTACACAAAAAAAATTCTCAAAATAGAGATATAAAAACAATACAATTAAACCTAACCTTTACTTAAAAAAATTCCTCAAAGCCGACCGACATTCATCTATCACCTGTAAATTACTTAAATGAAAATAAAGAAGATATATATGCACACAGGTTGAATTCTATTATTAAGCATCTACCAATCTAGACATGCAATCGAATATCAAGTTAAATGAACATCAATCATATTTTTCCAATAAGTAAATCGATTTCTTCTCTAGTTTAACGTGCATCTCAATATTTATAAAAGTATTTGTTTAATACAGTCCTATTTTAGAAGTATTTCAAACTATTTGTATCCATTAAACATATAGATATACTTTTTCGTTTCGTACTTCTTTTTCCTTTTATAATAGAATACTTTTAAATTGAATTGCTTAAAATCAATATCTTACCAAATTATATTATTTTAAAATTTTATTTTAGATTGAAAATAAAAGGTGAATTTGTATACGTATAGAAAATTTTCAAAAGTTACCTTCAATAAACAAAGATGTAAAAGAACTTTTTTCAATATATTTTAGGATTCCTTAATTCAAATATATTTCTTTTTATATATTTTAGGAGTTTAGTTAATATTATAAATATAATTAAATAATAATTAAAATAAAAATAGTGAAAATACGATTTTATCAAATGCGGAGACTTTTAATGAAAGGTAAAAAGTTCAAATCACTTTTCTAATAGTCTTCACACTTTTAATAGATTATAGATATAGATATAGATATAGATATAGATATAGATATAAATATAGATATAGATATAGATATAGATATAGATATAGATATAGATATAGATATAGATATAGATATAGATATAGATATAGATATAGATATAGATATAGATATAGATATAGATATAGATATAGATATAGATATAGATATAGATATAAATATAGATATAGATATAGATATAGATTATAGATATAGATATAGATTATAGATTATAGATATAGATAGATTGTAGATTATAGATTATAAATATAGATTATAGATAGAGATTAGATAGGTTCTCTATAAAATTATCTATAAATAGAGATGATAATACTCTAGTTCCTTTTAATTATACTAATTGATAATTTTCATAACAATATCAAGCCTATTGAATTGTGTTAATATAATAATTCGGTGGAATCATATATTTATATTCCCGAAATATTTTTTTTTATAATCATGATTATTTTTGGCGTTGTCATTTTTGTTACTACAAATATTGTTTTGGCACGAGGAGAACTAAGATTTAAGAAATCTAGCAAAAGGAGAATAATCAAAAAAATTTAAAACCTCGTATTTATTAATTTTTTTTATTTATTAAGATTCTTTCCATATATTTTAGGATTCTTTAATTTAATAAAATAAAGAAAAAAAGGTGAAAATACGATTTTGTTTAAAGGAGAGACTTTTAATGAAGGGTAAAAAGGGCAAACGCCAATTATAAGGGTCTTCACACTTTTAATATAATAGAGATAACTATTTATGGGGAAAGTTTGGAACCATTACCATAAATTTTGGAGTTTTTAATTACTAAATATATATTTTCTTTTCTTATATATTTTGGAATTTCTTAATTATTAATTCTCTTGACATATATTATCCTATATCCTTTTTATTATCATAAAATTTAGAACTCCTCAATTTTTGATTATTTTTTTAGAAAAAGGATGAACAAACAATTTTGTTTGTTGTGAATTTCTTAGTCAAAAAATATTTGTAAGATCCTTCACACTTTTAATATAGTATAAATATAGATAGAAATATAGATATTCTAATATGAGCCTATAAAAGGGTGAAGCCTAAAGCGTGTGCTTTAGCTGCTTCATCCATTAGTCGGTCTAGCATACACTCTATATTTTCTAGATTTCAATTGTGAGGTTATACTGAATACATTATTGTTATATACTAGTTGAACCACCCGTGTAATCTTTGGTTATTTAAAATTAGACGATTTTTTTTATTACAAAGGTTTTTAATGAAGTGTGAAAAGTTCAAATCACTTCTCAAAACACATTTTAATATAATAATCTAAACATAACATATACAATCAGAAGTTTCAAGTAGTTAATATATGGATCGTTACTTTTGAGTTTGTCATGCACTATCTCTTTTCCTTGCTTCTAGAGGCTAAGTGAGACGCATTGATTTGAACCATATTTATGGTACGATTATTTATTTTATTTTATTGACGAAGAGAACCTGAAGAAGAGACAAAACTGAAAAAATTGTTGATGAAAGAAAAGTATGGCGAGGATGGCAAAAAAATAAAATCAGCATGACTTTTATGAAAATTGGTAAAAAGTATGTTAAAGTCTATTTACATGGGATAGAATTTGTTGTTTGTTATGTTTTGAGATTTTTTTTATCCTATATTACATGAGAAAGGTTCACTTAAATCTTATGTAAGATGGAGATGGAGATCATTTTTTTTTTAATTTTTTTGGCAAATAGTGTCAAAGTTGGGAGAAGAATTTTTTTTTTCTTTTTGAATTTCTCACTGCAAAAAGGGAAATACTGGGTGAAGAATATAATTTTTTATGACTATATTTTTTTGGTTCGACATTGGAGGAAGGGTTATTCTTTTTTATAAATTATATTTTTGGTTTATGGATATTATTTGGGATTTTGGGTAATCCTTTTTAAATTATGAATGGTAAGTTTTCTTTAGATGATGGAAGAAAAATCGTATTTTTGTGAGGAAAGGCTTTTCTTTTTGTAATATAATAAATATTTAATATTATTAAAATAATAAGAGATAGGTGAAAAGACGATTTTGTATAAAGCAAAGACTTTTAATGAAGGACAATAAGTTCAAACGATATTTTTAAAATCCCTCACATTTTTAATATATTATAGATTATAGATTATAAATTATAGACTATAGATCACTTAAATATTGAAAAAGTAAAATCCTACATTCATCCTAAGAGTGTTGATTAAAACCCTTCATTCAAAATTACATAATATAAATTATTATTATATATAGGTAATTTGTGTGAATTTATGTGATGGAGAAGAATTTATATACGGTTATGATGTCATTTAAGATTCCTTCATTGAAATTACATTACATTAGATAGGTAATATATTTTTTTTTAATGTATATGTCTATTTTATTATATATTAAATTCTTATAGTTTCTTCATATGTTATATTCTCTTAAAAAAATATTATTAAATTTCCTTAGTAAAATTAGAACTTTATCACTTTATTTTGTACTACAAATTATTTTAATTTTTGCCAATATTTTTTTTTAAATCCAACAACATATTATTATCATGACATTTTGATCATGCATGATTATTGAATTGTTCAGGTACATTATGTTATTCGTCGCTGAAATGGACAAAACACATTATTTTAAGGAAGCAACAATACATAAGAAGAACACAAAAATGTACCCTGTATTATTGATACACTCTCAATAATTATAACATAAGGATTCACGTGAACAATAAATTTTTAAATTTGTTTTACTTTATTTTTTTGAAAAAAATCTTTTTGGGGTTTCCTATCAAGGTTTTACATTACAGAACTTCAGTTGTTAAGCGGAAAAAAATTAAAGACCAATTTATTTTTACTAAAAAAATTTAAATACCAACTAATTTAAGAGACAATTTATACAAATTTAAGAAAAAATTTATATGCTATTTATTCACTACGCCTACGTTTTTACTGTCATTTTCTTTAGAAGTTAAAAGAAGTAGATAATTTCATAGACCTTACTATTTTAGGTTCATAATACCATCATTATTTTCATTTATAATATTGCATTTACCTTTTATTTATTTATTTATTTATTTATTTATTTATTTATTTATTTATTTATTTATTTATTTATTTATTTATTTATTTATTTTCTAAAGGGTTTCGAATTGCTGCTTCATTGTTAATTGATTCTTTGATGTTATAAAACATCAAGCCATTGAGAGATCCGGATTAATGAGTTATATGATATCATCTTGTTCTTTCGGTTGATGTGAAAATATGATCCTTAAAGTGCATTATTTATCGAGTAAATATAGAGTAAGATTGGAGTGTTTTGGATTATATTTAGATCTAGATACATTGCGAGAATTTATGTGATGGAGAATTCCTCTTCAATCAATTGCAAAGTCATTCTTATTTAAGGGGAGTCATCGAATAATAGAGATAAAAGTAATATGTACATATACATCTATAGAAAAATAAAAGCTATTGAGTATCTGTGAAAGGCTTAATAATTGCGACAACTAGAAAGCAAATCATTATTTCGATAAAAAATAGTTGAAAAGAAAAAGAGATTGATAAACCTTTGATCTTTTCTGCCAGTTAAACAAATGTGTCGATGTAAGCTCAACTTTTTTTATAAGACACTATCTTTAGTAATTATTTCTCATAATTGATAGATATTTTTGTTCATCACTTTTCACCTGAATTAGTTTTGATTGGTACTACATTAATTTTCTATGATTAGTTACCTGAATTAGTTTTGATTGATACAACATTTATTTTCTATGATTAGTTTTTGTAATTAGATATTCAAAACTTTCGCTTTGTCATATGCAGGGACATATATTTCCCACACTATAATTCTTAACAGCTTGCTGTCAATTTTCGCTCAAATCAAAAAGGTTAAAACAAAAAAAAATAAATGCTATAACCTATTTGAACAAATATATAAACTCTTCCTTCGAGCATGTTCTTGAAACATAGTACCATGGATTAATGTCTCTAGGTTTTTGTTTGATAAATTGAAAACATGAATATAAAATTTAGTTTTCTGTTGAAAACTTTCCATAGTTATTACATATTCTATCCCCATCCCCATCTGCTTCTACTTTTGTTTTTATTTTGATTTTTACTCAATTATCTTTTTACATTCATTATCATCATCTTTTATCTTTTTCATTAGTTTATTTTTAGCTAACCAGGAGATTAGCCGATACACCATCCATTATTTTGATATTGGACCAATCAATAGCTGATCAATTGACTAATAGATTAGTAAATTTATAATCTAATAACCTTTAAGTCAAACCATTAAGTGTTTAAACCTTTAAGCAAATCTGAATGTTGTGTTCAGATTACTTCACTGTCCTACACAACTTTAAATAGCAAAAAATTACTTCATTCCAAAGAATACACATAGGAAATAACCCTCTACCACGGCCGGGACAATTTATTAATGTGCGATTAACTTAAAATTTTTCAACACGAATTCAAATTTAATTGCACAATATATCTCTAATATGAGGAATTCGAACATATTTTTTTGACATAAATTGCATAATTTTAATCTCAGGGTCCTTAAATGGCTTATCATATGCAAATTTTGTAAAAGGCAAATTTCTATACATAAGACAATATGATTTAGGATGAACACATTCTAAAAGAAACTAAACCAGAAACATCCACCTTTTGGTTATTCTATGCTATTAGTTTTTCACATCAAAATAGGTTGTACTTAAAGAATCACTTCATAATGTAACATAAATCGAAAAAAATAAAACGAAATAAGTAAGTATATATCATCAATACAAAAACAGAGAAAGATGAATATGAATAAACATGTTTGTTCTTTTATTTTTCTTTACATTATAAAGAAACAAAACAATTAAAAAAAATTAACCCGCGTTATGACTTATCTATGCACATAAATATTTTTATATATGTGTTTTTCTATTTTAAGTAGGATATTATTTTCTAATTGATTACAAATAGGAGTGTTTTGCAAACCTAATTTGTTGAATTTTTGGGATGTTGGCCCCCTCCCTCTCCTCCGTGTGGGTCTTTTTTTCCTTGGTTTGTGGCATGTTGGTTAATATCTATTTTTGGAGAAAATTTTGAACCATTACCATAATTTTGAAAATTTTAATTATTAAATATATATTTTCTTTTCTTATATATTTTGAAATTCTTTAATTATCAATTCTCCCGACATATATTATCCTATGTTTTTTTATTATCATATATCTTAGAATTTCTTAATTTTTTATTTTTTTTAGAAAAAGGGTGAAAGACAATTATTTTTAGGCAAAATGACCTTTCGGACCCCTGTACTATGTCGGTTTTGTAAGTTAGACACTTCTACTTACATGTTTGTTATCTGGACCCCCTGAACCAGCTAAAAAGCAATATTTTAAACCCTTTTTTGGTGAGTGTAACACACTCTCCCCACGTCAGCTGCTACGTCTGCCACGTCTGTCACGTTATTTTAAAAAAATTAAAAAAGTATTACATTAAATTCCAAATCATTTTTAAAATGCTAAATAACAAATTAAATATTAAAATTAATTTAATTAAATAAGAAAATTTTATAATTGTAGAAAAATTTGAATAATCATGTTTTTATTTTTGCTCACATGTTAAACTTCAAATCCATTCCAAATAATTAAAATTCTTTTCCAACTAATTTAAATTTTTAACTATAAATTCATATATACAAACATAATAAATTTTTGATTTTTAAATTTGAATATCTTTAACAAATTCACAAAATTTTTAATTTTTTTAAGCGAATTTCAATAATTTTTTTCAATATTCACTATCACGCACTTTCAATTCAAATTTAAATTTTGATCCCCCCAAAATAAAAAAGATCTCAAATTTAAATTTTAATTCAAAAAAATAAAAAGAATTGATCTGAGGGAAAATTAAAATAAAAAATACAAAGTGAAGGTGGGGTGGGGGGCTGGATGAGTGTTGGGGCGGGTGGGGGGGATGGAAGGGGCTGGAGGTGGGGTGGGGACGGGGCTGGGAGGGGTGTAGGGGTTGGATGGGTTTGGTGAGGTATGAGGGGGGGGGGGGGGCTGGGGGGACGGGGCTGGGAAGGGGGTAGGGGCTGAAGGTGGGGTGGGGAAGGGCTGGACGAGGCTGGTGGGGTTGGGTGGAGGGGCTGGGGGTTGGGTGGGGTGTGAGGGGTGGGAAAGGGCTGGATGGGTGTTGGGGTGAGGTGGGGTGGCTAGAAGGGGCTGGGTGGGGGGTGGAGATGGAGACGGGCTGGAGTGGGGTGGGGAGGGAAAATATTTTTATTTTTTAAATTTTAAATTATTTTGAAATCTTTAAAAATATTTTTAAATTAAAAAAGACAGAGGAAAAAAAGTATCCTTTTTTAATTATTTTTTTAATTTTAATATTATTTTTTTAATTATTTTAATATAAAATTGGTCAAAAATTGACCCCCACTTGAACCCCAGGCGAGTGACTACACTCTTTTTTTCCTAGTCATCATTTCAATGCCACATAGGCAAGGTCAACGGTCAAAGGATGCAAAATATTACTTTTTAATGGGTTCAAGGATCCAGATGACAAATATGTAAGTAGAAGTGTTCAATTTACAAAACCGACATAGTACTGGGGTCCAGAAGGTCATTTTGCCTTTTTTTTATTGCTAAGTTTTTTTTAGTAAAGGACAAAAAGTTCAAACAATATTTATAAGACCTTTCACACTTTTAATATAGTATAGAAATAGATATAGATAAGGATATTCTAATATGAGCCTAAAAAGGGTGAGGCCTAAAGCATGTGTTTTAACAGCTTCATTCATCAGTCGGTCTTGCATACACTTTATTTTATAGACATCACTTGTGAGATTACACTGAATACATTAGTGTAATATATAACTTAAATATGAAAGAGTAAAATCTTATCTTTTGTCCTAAGAGTGTTAATTCAAACTCCTTCATTGAATAATTACATAGCATAAATTATTTTATGTAGCTGATTTGTGTGTATTTATGTGATGGAGGAGAATTCATGGTCGGCTATGGTGTCATTTAAGATCCCTTTGTTGAAATTACATTACACTAGATAGGTAAAATATTTTATTATGAATATGTCTATTATATTATATATTGAATTCTCATTGTTTCCTTACGTGTTATATTCTCCTAAAAAAATTATTAAATTTCCTTAATAAAATTCGAACTTTATCACTATTTTATAATACATATTATTTTAATCTTGCCAATAATTTTTTTTAAGTCCAACAACATATTATTATCATAACATTTTAATCATGCATGGTTAATAAAATTTTTAAGTATGTTACGTTACTCGTTATTAAATTTTTCAAGTACGTTACGTTACTCGTTATTTAGATGGACCAAATACATTATTCTAACAAAGCAATAATACATATGAAGAACAAAAATGTACTGAGTATTATTGGTCCACTCTCAATAATTGTAACATAAGGATTCACATGGATAATAAAATTTCAAATTTATTTTACTTTGTTTTATTTTATTTTTCTAATCTTTTTGGGGTTTCTAATCAAGGTTTTACGTTGCAGAACTTCAGTTGCTAAATGACTAATATTGAAGACCAATTTATTTTACTGGCAAAATTTAAAGAGCAACTAATTTAAGAGATAATTCATGCAAATTTAAGAAAAAATTGATATGTTATTTATTCGCTACGCCTACGTTTTTACTCAATCATTTTCTTTAAAAGTTAAAAAACCCAGATAATTTCATAGACCTCCCTACTATTTTAGGTTCATAATACTATCACCCTTCACATTTATAATACTTCATTTAAATTTTTATTTACTTATTTATTTTTTAAATGATTTCGTATTGCAGTTTCATTATTAACTGATTCATTTATGTTATTAAAAATTACATAAATACACAACTTATGTTTCCAATATTATAAAAAATCTCAACTCCCTAAACCTCTTATAAAAATTCCAACATATACGTAGAATGTTATGTATATGTCGGCTATGTTATGTATATTAATATGGAGAGAGTAAAGTAATTTAAAAAGTGAGAGAGAGTGTAATTACTTCTAAAAAGGTTGATATTTATAAATAACATAAATACCAACCTTTTAAAAGTAATTACACTCTCTCCCACTTTTTTAATTACTTTACTCTCTCTCCCTATTAACATACATAACATAGCCAACATATACATAACATTCTATGTATATGTGGAATTTTTGTAATATATTTAGAGAGTTGGGATTTTTTGTAATATTGAAAACATAAGTTGTGTGTTTATGTAATTTTTAGTTATTTTATTTATACTTTATGTTATAACATAATGCCACACATATTGGGTCATCTTGTTGGGGCATGGCATTATGCTCTATAAACACAGGCATTGCAAGTAAAATAATTACTTTTATGTACATATGAATAATTATATGTTGAATTTCCTTGATTTTATTGTGCGTTTATTTCTTTATATTTTGACTTCGCTATTAAAAATTTTGACGCCAACAAATAGGAAAGGTTCTAAAAAATTAAACTATACATAAAATGAAAACAAAATTGATATGAAACAGTGGTTCACTCTTAACAATTAAAAAACAAATCAAACCTGCAGAAGATTCACCTCTATGTAATCTATTTCCTTATTTCGTGTATGGTAAATAATTCCTAGTAAATATCTCCAACATGTGGTAAATAATTTTTTTTAAAAATTAAAAATTTTCTGGTCAACTCTCAATAAGTAAAAATAAGCCCTATGTTAACAAATAATCTCAATATACTTCAACCAAAAAATTAAAATTAAAATTTCATTAATCACTTCCAATCTTTATGGCCTATGAAATAACTTTGAATTTTTTTTTTTAAACCAAATATTATTCAATATCTTAATTTGAGTGAGGTACATCATTTTTACTATATATCTCCAGTATTATCTAATAAAAGGACAAGTGAAAACAAACCCTGTCATAATCCAAACATAAAAATTCATTTCCTTTTCATTTTCAATTTCAGGGGTCCATATAAAATAACATTTTTCTTGAAATTTAATCAAATAGTTTCTAATGCCCTAATTCATGTATGGTAAATAATTTTTAGTATGTATCTAAAAAATGTGGTAAATAATGAGAACTAAGAAATAAAACTTTAATGGTCCACACTCGGAAAACAACCCCCCATATCCACAAGTTCAATGAATACAATATAATTAAATCATACAAATCCAAATTTCATTTATTACTTGCAACCATAGTTTTCAAAATAATATTCTTTTCAATTTCAACAAAAATTATCTGACGCCTTACTTTCTGTGCTGTACATAATTCCTCTTATATATCTCCTACATATATGAAAAATAAGATTAAAAAATAAAAATTTAGTGGTTCACTTTCAACACGTGAACAAAAATCCTATGTACACAAATAATCCATAATTTCTTGTTTATATCTCCAATATATTTGAAAAATAAGATTAAAAAATAAAAGTTTAGTGGTCACTCTCAACATGTGATCCTATAGGCACAAATAATCCAATATAATTCAATCATAAAATTTCAAAATTCATTTATCACTTTTAATTTACTATTATTCAAAAAGAACCCCCAGACAATTATATCCATTTCACTTGTGATGTCCTATTTAAAAAAATTGAAATAGTTTTCTTCGTGATCATGTATTACTTAAATCAAATACAAACATGAGTGTGCATTGGTAATGAGAGATGGAGAATTAATATCCACTAATTGAATCAGACATAGAAGCAGATGCTATAGTTGGACAATGAATAACTTGATTCGCTAATTTGTTAGCATAAAACAAACGTAAATATGGCAGCTCGTATCATCTTTAGTGTATTGCTTTTCCTTATCTAGTTAGTAATATTTCTTTAATCTCTAAACATTTTATTAAGCAATAATTTATAATTACTTCACTTGTCGAAATATTAGAATTATAATTTTGTCATAGTACTTAATAATGTATTTTACCCATGTTAGAGGCCTAACAAAAACATTTTATATTGTACTGCTCACTGCCTGATATTTTTATTTGAATAACCATTAGAATTTATTTACTTCCGTATTGTAGGGTAATGTAAAAGAATGACCTTAATAAACTATAATTTAGATGTGTTCCATGACAATTCTGTGTTTTAGAGTTCCTTATTAGTCATAACAGGCTTATATCCAGAGAGGAAAAGAACAAGATTTATTTAAATATTATAATATGTTCCTCTTTTTTATGCCTATTATTGTTAAAATCGAGTAATTTGCTTTATTTTATTAATTTATTGTTTATATTTTTGTTATGACTCAAAAGATTAAGTAATGATGGCACCCTCGGCCCAACCTTGATAAGTAAGTCAAGTTCTCAAAAGTTAAGAAAATTCAAAAATAATAATAAAATAGAATGAGACAAAACTTCTAGAATGAAGTCGGGTCATAAATATGAATAGATGCGAAGGTCTGAACAAAATACATAACCATCCCTAAAACCCACTATCATAAATATACAAGTATATCTAAAACATAGCCGAATTTGAATAATACATAAGTCTGTCTCTGAAAACGATGAGACACCACAATAGCTAAGATGAGGCCTAGAGTCAACTTTGATGAGCCAAGAGCATTCTAATACCTTGAAATCACCAACTTCACATGCACAAAATCACCCACTGCATGTTCTACTCGTAATAGCTAGGATCTGCATAAAAAGGGCACAATAGGAATGACGATGGTCCACTTGCACTTACTAGGTACCATAAGACAACTGGGCAAAGCAAAAAATAATACAAGGAAAGAAATGCTATGAGCACATCACCTACATATAGAAAAGTCCTCAAACAATAGCTCACACAGTCTCTAATAATAGTTCTAATACACACAAACACATATATATGTCGAAACAAGTAATATCGATTACGCACAGAAACTAAATACAGGCCAAGTATATGTAAACAACATAAAATATGTATCCAATTGTAACACCTCATACCTTCGGACTAGAATTTAAATCGTCATTCCTATGCGTATTAGCTCCTATCCAAATGATTTTCCATGTGAATATAAGTTTCATGATCATTATCCTAGTATGTGAAGTTTTTTCGAGGTGAAATATAATCATAGGAATCACTTAGAGCAAAGTGAGCAAAGAGCCTTTGATTCGGTCAATTTTTTATGTTCGATTTCACAAGGTTCATTTTTGAATGAGTATAACTTTATGTATATGTGTAATTTGGCAGATAAAGACCCACTAAATTTTAGATAATTGAATTGGTTTTCCAACGATACCAATTTCACCTTAATCCGGTATCCGAGCGAAAAGTTATGGCTTTGCAAAGGGGGGGAGGTGGTTATCGCCTAACCATCGCAATCGTTCACTGGAAAGGGTTTACCATAAGTTGTGCGACTTAAACCTTAAGGTTTTCCATGGGTTGTGTGACTCAAACCTTAAGTTTTTTCATAGGTTGTGCGACGCAAATCTTATGGTCAAACGACGTAGACATTTTATTTTTGAGTTATTTCAAGGGAAACCAAGTCTTTTATGTTCCAAAATCGTCCCTAAACATCTATAGAAAAAATTAGGGTCATTAGTAACGTTTTAACTCTCTTAAATCCCTAGTTCATCTTTCAAAAATACAATAGGAGAAAAACAACTTAGGGTTAAACATTCAAGCCCAAGGGATCATCTTTTTCGTGAATTCTTCACCGATTAAGGTACGTAGGGCTTTCCTAAACTAAAAAGGCATACCTAAATCATTATATTAATGTTTTGAATGTTCATAAATCGTGTTTTTATGAAGAGCTTAAATTACATTAAAACGTAAGCATTGTAAATCCTTCCAATGATATATGATTTTGGTCTTGAGGCCTTATATTAAATCCGAACCTTACTCGTGTATATGTATAAACATGCTTTCAGTTTTAAAGTATGAATTGAGAGCATGAATAATGAATTTTCCTATCTCATTGTGTACTTTTTGATTTCCAAGTTAAGGGTTATCAATTGCATCACTTAAAGCATGAGTCAAGAGTTTTACTATCACTTACGAAATTTATGTTTGGTTGTGAATTGAAAAGAAGGATATTTTATGATTTTTAAATGAAAAATATAATAATCGATGAAATTGCATAAGCATTTTTGAGAAATTGACCACCATTGGTTGAAATGTTGAAAAGAGAGAGTCTTGACATAGTTTGACATATGTTTTAAAATATGAGTTCTCTTGTATTGTTTGAATATTTTGGTGGTCTAAATATTGTTTTGAGTGAAAGAACAGTTATACAATTATGATATGGCTTATACTTTTGACTTGAAAGTCTTGGTATGACGATTCCAAAATCAGATAATACCATAACAGACTTAGAACAGAATAGAAGATAGATTTTAATTAGATGTTCAGAATATGAGTTTTGAAATATGCATGTTCAGAAAACATTAAAAATAGGCTTAAGATATGTTAGGTGGTTACCAGAAGAAGGAAAAAGTTCAGAAAGCGCATTTTCCTAAAACATGTTTTGCCGATACGGGTTATTATATCCCCAAGAGAGATTATACGCTGGACTAATTCCCTGTGGTGTATCAGAATTAGAAACTCCAATAATTGCGACAAACTTGGGTTGAAGGCTTAGCTTCCGAGTCAAAGGAGGAATCCATAAAATCGGTGGAATATTAGACTTTTAGGGTGTACCACGTAGCTCAGCTAAGACAAAGATGTTTAGTTGAGATTTACAAAAATATTTAAAAATCCTATTTATTATGCCCATGGATTTTTAAATGTTTGATGATGACATACTTTTCATGAAATGCTCTCACTTACTTTACATATTAGTATTTTATTTTTGGATTGTTCTACATATCAGTACATCTGTATTGACCCCCTATATTTCAGGATCTAAGGCACGTTCCTGGGGTCCCACTAAACAGTAGATTGGTGTGTCCGAGACTTGCAATTGGTGAGCCTTCTCCATTCCAAGATGCCTGGTTATTAGACTTGGTTATTTCATTTTTGTTTATGGTCCGATTGGGGGCATTGTCCTAGTTTTCAGACAGAAGTTATTTTCATGTTGTTAGATATTTCGCTAACTAGTATCATGTATTTTGAATATTATGAACCTTATTTCATATTGCTCAGTTGAATTTAGAAATTTACCATGTTTCCATTTGCTAAGTTTTCACATTTCTTTCCATTATATGAACATTGTGTATGATTGCAAGATAGAAAGGGGCGCCTGGGCCTTCATGGCTCGAGATGCTCGTTGCGTCCTGGGCCTCAGTTTGGATAGTGATAAGCTTAGTATCAGAGCACGGTTCATGGTCCCAGGGTGTCTGCAAAATTGCGTCGGGTAGAGTCTTGTTTATGGGTGTGTAGCACGCCACTCTTATAAGTAGGAAGCCACTAGGTGTTTAGAAATGTTTCACTTTTCTTGATGTTCTAGATCGTGCCATTGTGTTGTCCACTTGGAATTTATCCAAATTTTCTTCTTTACTCTGATTTTATTAACTTTGTCTCATTGTTGAGTCAATTCAAGTGTAGAATCTTAGAGTCTAAATGATGTGGTCCCTTCTGATTGAGTCATAAAAGAGTATGAAATTGCATAAGAAATTGAGAGGAGTCCATAAGTGCCTTAAACTGATTGATTTAAGACTATATCCCTATCTACATCAACCATGTGTTTGATCATGAGGTATGAAGTGTATCCAGTCCCTTTAAAAATTCTTATTGCAGATGTCATGCTAAAAGGTAGTGATTTATGTCAGAATATTGGAATAATATTTTCACCCGAGTAGTAGTATGTGTTAAGGTGTCATACCCAATTGGTAATAAGATGATCCCGAAGTTAATGATATGACTTCATAAGCTTAGGAGTTAGACTGAGGGTTATTTTTACATAAAGAAACTAGTTTAGTTGTGTAACATTGATTGAGGGATGGATTGCCATTTTATAGTGATAGACTATGTGGTATAAATATTTGTAAATGGTACGGTAGTCTGTGAAGGAAGTTACTGAGTCTGATTATTATTTATTCAAAACAGGGAAGGACCTCAGAATGGATAGTTATGGTGGTTGTAGAAATCTTTTATAGGTTGTGAATGAAAAAGGGTAGATTAGTTAATAAATTATGGGTAGAGACTCATGGGAGTATATAAAATTTGAAGGTAGTGCGGATATATGTATGTATGGGTAAGTAAATATGATGTGAGAAAGTAGGACATGCTAATAGATGGTAATAGGTGATACAATAAGATTAAGATCGGCTATCTTTATTATGTGACCTAACCCCCTTGATTGTCTTTCTCTAGTAGTTGTAAGCTAGTATTGCACGTGAGAAAGTGTGTGGTAGATTCTAAGGTGTGGTAGTAATGTTGTGGAGAGAATAAACTTGTGGGTGGTAGTTAAGTTAAATGGTGTAGTTGGGTTGATTCCCCAATTTTATGGAATAGTATAGTATGTGACCTGCTTCATCGGTTTTATATGATTGGCATTGTCAGACAATAGGCTTGAACTTAAGATATGGAGTGGAGTGGTAAAAATAGTAGCTTAAGATTAATGATGCATATTTTGTGGGAGTAAATAATAGGCTTGATTCGATATGTGTAATAACCTAGGTTGGCAACTTGTGGAAAAAAAGAGTGGATAATTATGATATATTTATACATGTAGGACTAGTATTAGGACAATGAATTGTGGTTGAGTCATTAAGCGGATAAGAGCATGGGTGTATAAGAATAAGTTTACCCCCCCAGGTAGCATGTTGCTAGATAAAGTTTTATATGTAAAAGTGTTTGGCGTACCTAGTTTGTGTTCTTGAAATTTGTAGTATGGAGACATCCGGGGATGACTAAGGAGTTGTTGTATGGTGTTCTTTGTAGATGAATTGAGAAACTATAGGTAGGTAATATGTGCCTTTGGATTAGTTTTAGAAATTTTGTTAAAATTGTAAGTATGTAAGTAGAGGTCTAGCATTGGCATGTTACATAGTGGATAATGATTTATTATGTGATAAGGAGTATGGATATGGATGTTCATAAGAGTGTGAGTTGTAGAGTGATTGTTTCATAGGCTAGCTAAAGTTGAGAGTAGCTTTCCCGAAAAGAAATGCCTTCAAAGTATGGTTTATTAGGGGAAGTTTAGCTTTTATGTGTATGGTGATACCTCATTGTGTTGAGTGTTGTTCTTGTAGATTTAATGACAAGATATGTCCTTAAGTCTAGGATTTGTCATTGATCTAAAGGGGAGATAGTGAATTGTAAGACCCCGCAAAGTCCTAAGCTTAATTCAGTCCATTTGTGCTTGTTAAGGGGTCTCATACTTAGAAGGTTCTAGCTAAGTTTCCAGACTTAGTTTATTTTTAGCCTTCGAAAGTTCGCAGTCTTATTTCGTGACCTTAATTTCCTCTAATGATCCGTATTCTTGCTAATTCATGATCAGGAGGGTCAATAGGTGTTCCCGGGCAAGTTTCAGATTATTCGGACCACGTTTAGACCATATTTGGGATCCCAAAATAGTGAACCAACATAATCTTGGCACTTCGCGTCGCCTATCGCATTTGTTGATACTGTTGCAGGTTGCCAGGGTCAAAGTACTGAGACTCGATGTGATGATGGTGCTATGCGTCAATTATAACATCGATGTCATCGACATGCTGCATCGCTAATAGTGTCGGTGCCCAGTTTTCAGTCATTAAAAGCCGTATCCTCAGGGTTTTTTAGTATTTTTTCTACGCCTTTCAGCCCTCATAACACGAAATTTAGCCTCTTTTGGCTAATCATATTCATTATTCACAAAATTCTCAAGAACAAAACCCTAGGGCTATCAATCCAAGAGTCAATTTCCAAGAGATTTCACCATCAACCTTCAAGAAATTATCAACTCATGTATGTCAAGTGCTCATCCAAGGGTTCCTTCCACCCTTGGAGTCCAAGAAACCCTTTCCAAAACTCAAGATAATGTTTTTGGTGAATTTCATGATTTAGTTTGATTGTGTTCATGACTATTATGTTAATGGGTCCTCTAGTTCATGATTTAATTGCAATATCTATGTGAAGTAAAGTGATATATGTGTAGTATCATGTGAACCCATGTTAAACCCTTGAAAATTGTCAATGGGGATGTGAATTATGATGCCTATTAGTTGTATAGTGTTATGTGCATACTTTATGTTAACCAACTGGTTGAAGAATTGCTCATGCGAGTTAATAAGACAGAGAAATCATGCCATGTAGTTTATGAGCAAGTTGTATCATGCAAGTGTTTGATAAATTGTCCATGAGAAGGAAATAATGCCATGCTATAGTATTCTAATGTGTATATCTCATCCATGTACAACTAATGTATCACAAGTGTTGGTTGAAATGTCTTAATGAAAGAATGATGGACATGTAGCCATTGCTAAGTTTTTGAGCTTGTGCCATGATTTATTTATTATGTTATCGAGTCTTGGGGGTATTTAATACCATACAATTTAGCTGTGTTCCTAGATCTAGTGTCAGTTTTCATGATACGTTCAGTTAAACCACGATCAGTAGAATTCATTCAGTCACATGACTCAAGAAAACTCAGTAATCCAGTAATCTCAGTACAAAGTACTCTTAGTAATCTAGTAATATCATTACTCAGTACTCTCAGTAATACAGTAATTTCAGTACTTAGTACTCTCAGTAATACAGTAATCTCAATACTCAGTAATCTCAGTAATCTAGTAATCTCAGTAATCTCAAAAACCTCAATCAGTTATCAGATCTCAATAGTATTCCATCAGTTAACGGAATCCAGTGAACTTAGTTCAGTCCAGTTAATCAGTACAATCAGTAACAGATTAGTCCACTCCAGTTCAGTGTCTATTCAGATGGGAGTAGAATTCAACACCGAGTGAACCCAAGGATGGAAACACAAACTGTCAGCAGAGGGTGTGATTCCTAGAAACAATCCTTGAGTTCCAGAATTATGTAGACAACATAGGTTGAGACATCAACACTGTCATTTGAGGGATGATGAAGTGGATTAACACTGTTAAATGAGGGTCCCACCATTCTCTTTTGGGGACACTATTAGATGAGGGTCACTCACAGCTTGTCCTTACCAGTGGCGCGATATTGACACCCTTCTAATTAGGGTTACAGATTGGACCCTAACTCAACTATAATTGCTTATTAGGGGCATGTCGGTTAGATAAATTCTCCCACAGTTTTAGTTATAGAATTAGGAACGTTAGACACAGTCACTCAGTCTCAGTAATAGAACTCAGAAAGTTCTTCAAATATTAGGACTGTCAAATACAGTCACCAAATTTAATGCAAAACTCAGCTAGTTCCATTAGATTCAGGACTGTTAGATACAGTCACTCAGATATTAGTTTTATCAATTATACGAAACTCATGTTATCAATATTCAGACTCAGTAGTCAATATCATCTCAAATTCAGTTTTAGTTACTTATTCATGTATGTATTCTGACGTATATATTATACAGTCAGTTAGTATTGTTCATGCATATGAACCCCTTTGTATTCAGCGTACCTCGTTTGCATATCAATACATTTAGTCGTACTAACTCATTTGTGCTATGGTATTTTTATATCATAGGTTCAGAAGTACGAGCTCCAGAGCACCTTTAATAGATCAGATGTTCAACAGATAGACTAGCAGTGAGTCCTCATCATTCAAGGATAGCATGATTATTTTATTACTTTATTATTTTAGTAGTTTGGAGTTAGTTGGGGATATGTCCCATTAACTCTACAGTTTTTAGACAGATTAGAGTCTTTCAGACTATAGTATGTTCAGATAGTTGATTTCAGCTTTTGGGTATTTCTATACCTCGTATAATTATTGTTCTATCAGATATGTTATAGTTTTAAACCTTACGACCTTACATCTTATATTCTATATTTGTACAGTATATTATGCAGTACTTAGTTACAGATATCAGTCATGGGTTAGATTATGGTCCTTCAGGGTCTTGAATACCATATAGCATTCTGGGTACCAGATTTGGGGCGTTACAAAATTCGTATCAGAGCCTATGGTTCAACAGTATCCTAGAAAGTCTAACAAGGCGCATCTAGTAGAGTCTTGTGTATGGGTGTGTTGTGCACCACACTTATGTACAGGAGGCTATAAGATATTTTAGGAACAGTTTCCCTTCTTTCAGTATATATATTATGCGAGTGAGCATGAACTCCAGTTAGACTCTCAATCTAATCTTTTTATCCCTTTCATTACAGACCATGTCCCCCAAAAGGACTAGCAAAAGGAGAACCGAGAATCGATCGACACCTCATCCCATTCAGGAAGAGTCCCTGGACAAGCATGTCTATCATGGCCAATTGAGAACTGACTCCCTTTCTTTATCTTACTCAGTAGTATCTCAGAGCAATTAGTAGGATATTGTCCCATCCAGGCATATGCTTTATACCCAACAGATTGAGGTGGGAAAGCGTAGAAAAAAAAAGAAAATAAAAGAACGAGAATAGGTAATCTCAACTTTGCTCAGCCTAAGTCAGAGGGTGGTAACCGTTATTAGCTTCACCCAAAGTCTTCATTTCTATTTCCTCCCTCAGCCAGTGCTCCAGTCCCTAAATTCAGATATAGGGCTTTAGGTCCTAAACCTTAAGGTAGTGTTAGAAGTGCCCGAACTCATCCCCTTTGTCAGACTTGTGGCAAATATCATAAGGGTATATGTAGAGCCGACAGTTATGTGTGTTATGGATATGGTGAGTCAGGTCACAGAGTCCGATACTTTACCAAGGCTGGTCAAGAAAGTTTGGGTAATAGTTCCCCAGCTCAGTCCGATCGCCTGAATCAGTAGGGTGCCACCTCCAGTGCCACTAGTAGGCAATGCCCAAACAGACTATATGCTCTTCAGTCCCGATAGGATCAAGAAAATTCTCCTGATATGGTCACTGGTAAGTTATAAATCTTTCACTTGCATATTTTTGCTTTGCTAGATCCAGGAGCTTCTTTGTATTTTGTTACTCCTTATATAGTAGTTGATTCTAAATCAGGCCTAAAATTCTAATAGAGACCTCCTCGGTATCTACCCAGTGGGTAAATCCATCATAACCCGATGGGTATATAGGAACTATTCTTTAATGGTATCTCCAAAAGTCGGTTGAGCAGACTTGGTCGAATTAGAGATGACAAATTTTGATGTCATTCTCGACATGGATTGACTTCATTCTTGCTTTATCACAGTTGACTGTAGAACTAAAATTGTCCAATTTTATTTTCCAAATGAACCTGTCCTAGAATGGAGGGAAAGTACTTTAGCGTTCAGAGGTCAGCTTATTTCCAACCTTCGGGCAAGGAAAATGATATCTAAGGGATATGTATATTATCCTGTTCTAGTTAGGGACTCTAGTTCCAGAACTTCTAGCCTTGAATCAACCCCAGTTGTGAATGAATACTCATATGTTTTTCTTGAAGATCTTCTAGGAATTCCTCCCAAAAGGGAAAGAGACTTCGATATAAACATTCTTCCTAATATCACCCCTTATCTATTTTTCCATACAGAATGGCACCAGCAGAACTCAGAGAATTGAAAGAATAGTTGAAGGATCTCCTAGATAAAGGATTCATCAGACCCTGTATGTCTTTGTGAGGTGCACCAACCCTATTCGTGCTCAAGAAAAATGGTTCTCTTAGAATGAGTAAAGACTAGCGTCAGATCAACAAGGTCACAGTTAATAACAAGTATCCACTTCCCAGAGTTGATGACTAGTTCGATTAGCTTCAGGGTGCCAGTTACTTATCTAAGATAGAACTTAGATCAAGATATCATCAGCTTAGACTCAGAGAATATGACATTCTAAAAATGGCTTATAGAACTCGGTATGGTCACTTCGAATTCTTAGTCATATCATTTGGTCTTACCAATGCCCCAGCAGTTTTCCCAAACTTGATGAACCATCTGTTCAAATAGTACTTGGACATATTCGCTATAGTCGCCATAATGACATTCTTGTCTACTCCTGAAGGGGGTATGATTATGCAAACCCTTATAGAAAAGTGTTATAGACCCTAAAAAAACCATCAGTTATCATGATATCTATTCATGTCCGATATGTCAGCTTTATGATCATCGCTCATATTCGTTCACATTAAAGAAAACTCATGTACGCTCCTAATTCCTAGGATAAGGAGTTCCAGTTCACTCAGTGTTATGAATCATGTCCCATTAGTACAAAAACGTCAGACTCAGGTCATGCAGCTCATGAATCATATGCTTATGTCGTGCGTTATAGAATGCCCAGCTCACATGACTCATGCTCCACTCCTTGTGATAGGTCAAACTTAGATTTATGTCATAAATACCCTTGATTAAGACCATTCGGTGAATACGTGGTGTTGATGCTCTATCCCTAAGCCTCAGTTACCGCATCAGTTTAGTAATCTATATTCAGTAAAGGACTCAGGTAGTCCTTCAGGACTATCTCTTTCAGTTATCATTTACTTAGCCATCAACATTTAGTACTTCAGAACCAGTCTAAACCAAAATTGTAAGAACCTAGTATTTAGTTCCAGTATGAGTCCAGTTACAGTCTTAGTTGTGGTTATAGTCTCAATTACCTTTTTAGAAATAATTTAAGTCCTAGTCCTGGTCTAGTAGTCAGATCAAAAACTCAGTTCAGTTTTAGGATTACCCGACCATGGCATACAGTTATCAACTACTCAGTTGTCAGCATTCCAGTACCTTAGTTTGTGGACTACTCCATAATCATGTTATACGCTTGTTGTTGCACCTAAAAATAACATAGATATCATGAATTCATGCTTAATTATCCCATGTTACTCAGTTAGTATCTACCTAGTATACATAGTAAGCTACGGTTTAAATTCAACTATCCAAATTAAGTACCGTTCAGTCTTACACGCCCAGTACTCACCCATCAATCAGTCAGAAGATCGGATGAGTGAATCAGTAGTAATTAGTTTGAACATCCAGTACTTCAATCCAGCAGTTAGACAAACCAGTTCATATATTTTCCCGTTCTGTCCATGTAGTCACATTATTCGAAGTGTCATGAATGTGACCAATTCTAAGATGGACCAACCAGGTAGTTGTGTATTCAGCTCAATTCATGTTTCACGTCTCAGTCTTATCTCAAAGATATTTAGTCATGATTCAGTTTATTGGTTCCTTGTGCATCGCCTCAACTTTCCTCAACATCTCTGTAAAGCCAACATTCTTCAAGGGATATAGCGTCCCAAGGGGGAGGTGCACTATGAACCTCCAAACGTTCATGGTTGAGACCTTCCATTTTTTCTTCTCACATAAAAAATCTAGTTTGGAGTAGTGGGTACCCATATGTTGACCCTCTAGCTCCAATCTCGATCATAAGCCATGTACTCAATGGCTCAGTTCAGCTCATGATGCTTAGTTTATGTCACACATTACAGACTTAGTCATGTTCCCATTCAGAAAGGCTATCGATTTTGAGATTGGTGATCATGTTTATTTAAAGATATCTTTCATGAAGGAATTAAAGAGATTTGGCAAGAAGGGAAAGCTCAGTCCCCGATGTGTCGGTCCCTTCAAAATTCTCAATCTCTTTGGCAAGGTATCTTATGAGCTTGAATTACCTTTATATCTAGACTCAGTTCATCCAGTGTTCCATGTATCCTTGCTTAATAAAGTGCATAGGTGATCCAAAAGTCGTAGTCCCTATAGAGGGCACAGACATTCAGAAAAACATCTCTTTCGAAGAGATTCCAGTCAAAACCCTTGACCATTAGACTCGCATACTGAGGAACAAAGATGCCCCTCTAGTGAAAGTTCTTTAGTGGAATCAGTCCGTTGAGGGAGATACTTGGGAAGAAAAAGCAGATATGCGAACCAAGTATCCCCACCTCTTCTCCACAAATTAAAGCTCAACCAAGGTAATAGCTTTCCTTAAGCTTACTCAGCCTCATGTTCAAATTTTAGTTGCAAACTTGGTATTCAGTTCCATGCTAAATTTTTATTTAAACTTTGGAATCTTTACCATTATATGTTCTGTCGCATATTCAAGAGTCATTTCAATCATGTATTCACACATTAGATATGCGTGATCAACACATCAGTACTTCCAACCATGCATTCATATGTCAGTTCATCCATGCATTCATGCATCAGATATGCATGTTTAGTATACTCAGCTCATCAGTAATCCCAGTCATGCATTCATGAATCAGTTACTCATACATCAGTTATAAATGTAGAGTATAATACATTCAACTTATCAGTCATGCCAGTCATGAAATCATGCATCAGATATGCATGCTCAGAATAAATCTCAATAAATTACTAATGTCAGTCATGTACTCATGTTTCAGCTGTTCATGTTCAGTGTGTACTTCAATTTATCATTTCTCCTATCTCAGTCAGTCTCATTTGAGAATGAATATTCTCAAGGGGGAGATATTGTAAGACCCCACAAAATCCTAAGCTTAATTCAGGCTATTTTTGCTTGTTAAGGGGTCTAATACTTAGAAGGTTCTAGCTAAGTTTCCAGACTTAGTTTATTTTTAGCCATCGAAAGTTCGCAGTCTTATTTTGTGACCTTAATGTCTCTAATGGTTCGTATTCTTTCTAATTTACGATCAGGAGGGTCAATAGGTGTTCCCGGGCAAGTTTTAAATTTTTCGAACCACATTTATACCACATTTGGGATCCCAAAATAGTGGACCAACGCGATCTTGGCACGCCACACAGCCTATCGCACTGGTTGATACTGTTGCAGGTTGCCAGGGTTAAAGTACTAAGACTCGATGCAATGATGGCGCGACGCGTCGACTATAACGTCGATGCCATCGACTTGCCGTTGCTAATAGCATCGGAGCCCAGTTTTTAGTTATTAAAAGTCACGTCCTTAGGGTTATTTCAGTATTTTCCCTTGCCCTTCAGCCCTTATAACACAAAATTTAGCCCTCTTTTGGATAATCATATTCATTATTCATAAAATCTTCAAGAACAAAACCCTAGGGCTATTAATCCAAAAGTTAATTTCCAAGAGATTTCACCATCAACCTTCAAAAAATTATCAACTCAGGTATGTCAAGTGTTCATCCAAGGGTTCCTTCCACCCTTGGAGTCCGAGAAACCCTTTTCAAAACTCAAGATGATGTTTTTGATGAATTTTAATATTTTTTTTGATTGTGTTCATGACTATTATGTTAATAGGTCCTCTAGCTCATGATTTAATTGCAATATCCATGTGAAGTGAAGTGATATATGTGTAGTATCATGTGAACCCATGTTAAACCCTTGAAATTTGTCAATGGGGATGTGAATTATGATGCCTATTAGTTGTATAGTGTTATGTGCATACATTATGTTATCCAAGTGGTTAAAGAATTGCTCATGTGAGTTAATAAGACAGAGAAATCATGTCATGCCAGTTTATGTGCAAGTTGTATCATGCAAGTGTTTGATAAATTATCTATGAGAAGGAAATAATGCCATGCTATAGTATTCTAATGTGTATTTCTCATCCATGTACAAGTAATGTATCACAAGTTTTGGTTGAAATGTCTTAATGAAAGAATGTTGAACATGTAGCCATTGTTAAGCTTTTGAGCTTGTGCTATGATTTATTTATTATGCTATAGACTCCTAGGGTTATTTAATACCCGACAATTTAGCAGTATGCCTAGAGTCAGTGTCATTTCATGATACGCTTAGTCAAACCACAATCAGTAGAATTCAGTCAGTCACATGACTCAGGAAAACTCAGTAATCTAGTAATCTCAGTACTTAGTACTCTCAGTAATCCAGTAATTTCAGTACTCTTAGTAATACAATAATCTCAGTACTCAGTACTCTCAGTAATATAGTAATCTCAGTAATCCAGTAATCTCAGTACTTAGTAATCTCAGAAATCTCAGTCAGTTATCAGTTCTCAGTAGTATTCCATTAGCCAGTGGATTCCAGTGAACTCAGTTCAGTCTAGTTAATCAGTACAATCAGTAAAAAATCAGTCCAGTCTAGTCCAACTCAGTGTCTATTCAGATGGGATTATGATTCAGCACTGAGTTAACCCAAAGATGGGAACACACACTGTCAGCAGAGGGTGTGATTCCTAAAAGCAATCCTTGCATTCTAGAACTATGTAGCCAGCATAGGTTGAGACATCAAAACTGTTAGTTGAGGGTTGATGAGGTGGATTAACACTTTCAGATGAGGGTCCTATCATTCTCCTTTGGGGACACTGTCAGATGCGGGTCACTCACAGTTTATCCTTACCAGTGGCATGGTATTGACACCCTTCCAATTGGGGTCATAGATTGGATCCCAACTCAGTTATAATAGCTTATTAGGGGTATGTCGGCTAGATGAATTCTCCCATAGTTTCAGTTACAGAATCTGGACTATCAGACACAATCACTCAGTCTCAATAATAGAACTCAGATAGTTCTTAAGATATCAGAACTGTCAAATACAGTCACCCAATTCAGTGCGAAACTCTGTTAGTTCCATTAGATTCAGGACTGCCAGATACAGTCACTCAGATATTAGTTATATCAGTTATACGATACTCATGTTATCAGTATTCAGACTCAGTAGTCAGTATCATCACAAATTCAGTTTCAGTTACTTATTCATATCTGTATTCTCATGTTCACGTTATACAATCAGTTAGTAGTGTTCATGCATATGAAACCCTTTGTATTCAGCGTACTTCACTTGCATACCAATACATTAAATCGTACTGACGCATTTGTACTATGGTGTTTTTATAACATAGGTTCAGAAGTATGAGCACCAGAGCATCCTTAGTAGATCAGATGTTCAGCAGACAGACTAGCAGTGTGTCCTCATCATTCAAGGATAACATGATTATTTTATTACTTGATTATTTTAGTAGTTCAGAGTTAGTTGGGGACATGTCCTATCAACTCCACAGTTTTTAGACAGATTATAGGCTTTGATACAATAGTATGTTCAGTCAATTTATTTTAGCTTTTGGGTATTTCTATACCCCATTCAATTATTGTTTAATCAGACATATTTGAACCTTACGGTCTTACAACTTATATTATGCATTTATAAAATATATTATGTAGTGCTCAATTACAGATATCAGTCATGGGTTAGCTTGTGGTCCTTCGGGGTGATGAGTATCGTGTAGCATTTCGGGTACCAGATTTGGGGCGTTACATAAACAAATGTAGTTCCCAATTTTTCTCAGTTTGGCAAGTTGGGGGAGGAGTCATGGTAAATTTGTTCCTATTCAAGTATATTCCTCCTACTTCAATTTAAGAGGTCATTGAACCAATGTCTTATGTTGTAATATCCCATACCTTTTCCTAGCTGAATTTAGCTTCTAGAGTGTTAAGGGTTAGCTTCAAAAATGAATAACCTTTTGTACATATAGAATTTTCCTGTTCTAGACCCTTCAATGTATGAAAAATTGAATTAGCTTTCCAACGATGCCAATTTCGCCTAAAATCGACATTCGATTGAGAAGTTTTGACATTTTTAGTAAAATAGTAGGGCAATTCGACAAGCACCGCATCACGGTGAAAACCAAAATGACAATTGTCAATTTTCAGTGGACCTTCGTGATTGGCCCGCATTGCGTTAAAGTCTAATTTTCCAATTGTCAAAATCTAGCAGCCCAACATTATTGCACTGTGTTGCGGTGATGATCTAAATGGCTTACCAGTAGCTTACCACGATAGCTCCGCGTCGCGTTGATTTTACAGTTCCTATTCTTCCCTTTTCCATTGAGCCACTGCGATAGTGACACATCGTGGTGGCATGCCAAATCGAGAATTTTCTTCCTTTTTCAGTTTTGATTAAAATTTTAAAGGGGTAGTTTGGTTAATTCTCAAGCCCCAAATTGTGAGTAACATAAGATTAAACACATTCATTGCCTATGATCTCATTATTCATCAATTCTATCTCAAAGAAAATCCTAGAGCTCACAACTTACTCTCCAAGAAATTAATTTCCTCCATATTGTTTCAAGAAAGCTCAAAATTAAGGATCCCCAATTCAAAATAATGAAGAATTCATCTTTAAGAGAACAAATAGGGATTCAAGATCAAGCTTTTATTCAATTTCATCAATTAAGGTGTGTGGGGTTTATTAACAAGGATCCTCTTTAATCCTTGTGCCCAAAACTAAGTTTAATCACAAATTTACATGATTTTGTATGAATATACATGGGTTTCAAATTGGAGTTCATACCCATTATTGTTAATTGCAAGGACATGAGTTTTCAAGTGATTTAAAACCTGAATTGCATGTCTATTTTCGTATTTTCCTATGTATTGCAATAAATTTCAGATTTTGAGTTGAATTATTAGTGTTTACATTATCAAGCATGATCATTATGATATTTTAACATGATTTGATGCATGGGTCATAAATCCCTAATTGGATAATGCTATTTCAAGATTGATTGTTCTATAAGCACCCTATGACTAGATTATTTTCAGATTTTTGATAAATTTTGATCTTTTGATCTCAGTTTAGATGTGAAATCCACTTTAAAATTTCTGATTACAGTTTAACTTAGCAATTTTATAGTTGGTTTTTAAACTAAACCATTATACTAGATTTTAAAGTGGATTTCCAATAAAATGAGCATACAGATTAAAGGGAGTAGTATTTAGCATTGGTTGGGTATGTTCTCATGCCCCAAAACTATGATCCAATATAGGTTCAGATTATCAGATTATTCCTATTTCTATATGGATGACAGATACAGATGTGATCACTTAGACTGGGTTATACTCCCTGACAAGAATATGACACCTCTCCCCAATATGAGGTTTTTCCATAAATAAGGGAACTAGATGTTGGACTCTATGATAGCTCACATGGTTTATGTTTGTTAGAAGAATCTCCCTACAGTTTAAAAGTCCTAAAGAATATGTCCTAAAGTTTTAAAATCAAAGCCCTACAGAATGAGTAATCTTAATAGAGAAGCTTTTAGAAATTAAGTGTAAAGGCTCACAACCTTATTCAGATTATGATTTAAAGAAACATATTTGCTATAAAATTTAGTTTTAAGATTTTAGATATAAAAGTGAGTCCTTCCTACACTTAGATAGCATGATTTAAAGATAGAAAACTAGTACAACTTTTAGAACTAAATGTTATGACTCACTAGATTTATAAAGTATGATTTTGCTATTCATGATTATGATTAATCTAGTATAATTTTGCTATTCATGATTATGATTCCCAGCTTTTAGATATTCCAGATTATGTGAGTCATAGAAATTTAGTATGCATTATTTTACAAATTTTAATGATGATTGAGACTTTATTTTGCTTATGCATTCACCCCCATATACTCAGTACATTCTCAAAGTACTAATTCACATATATGTCTATGTGCTACATTGTCTCATAATATAGGTTTAGGTGCTCAGTTCCAGCAACGTGAGTGATTTCGAGCATCTCCATCTCTATCCCGACAGTTGATGAGTCCTAATAGTTCAGGGACTTAGTCTTTTAATTTTTCAGCTCAGTAGTATAGATAATTCAGACAATTCGAGTCAATTTAGGGTTTGTCCCAGTGACTCTCTAGTTATTAGCAGTAGAGGCTTGTCGGATTGCTAGATGTGGTTCAGATTATTCAGTTTTGATTGTTCAGACTATTGAGTCTAGTGTTTATTTTTAAGATATTACATTCAGATATTTTCAGCTAGTTCAGACAAATTCCCTTATTCTAGTTCTCAAGTTATATCTATAGTTCCTCTATTATGAGATTCATACTTAGTATAAGGCAAAAAAGGTTAGCTTAAGGCTACTCATAGTCTTAAGCACTGTGTGATGTCTCGGGATCAGGTTTCGGGCGTTACATATGTATTTAAGTTCTGCCTATGTCTAAGGTTTGAGTTCTCTATGTAACTCATGTAATGTTCGACCTCCAAACTAGAAGTAATGATATCTCACTAAATCCAGTGTTTCATACATTCAAGCTCTATTTTATGATATTCATGATCCATAAATCTGTGTCTTGAATTATGCTTGATTCTAAGGAACTTTGTTTTCATATATTACTGATTCATTTTATATCAGGATTAGCCAAAATGATAAAGTTTTACAAACACATGACTATCTCAGCTCTGAAAATGAGAAGCAATCTCTTCAAGTGGCAATCATTGTCTCAGTCGTTGATCCCATGATTTCCACCTTTATGTTATACCGCTCATGATATATGCTCACATGTTTCTCACTACGCATAGTCCTAAGAACTCATGTTGTTTAGGTTTACTTTCAAAGGACTCTCTACTTATGATCCAGACACCTTATATATGGAGAAATTCGTGTCTATTCTATTGTATCTTCACCTCATGTCCCTTCTTGAGTAGTGTAATAAGTATAAGTTATGGTTTGATAGTGTTACTCTCTTTCTTAATGCATATGCTTGGGTCCCTCAATAACCCTCTGTATGTTAGTATGATGGTGGTTGTAGAAGTGTGGTGATGTCTTAGATAGGGGAGTTGATGTTCTTGAAGCTGAAAAATTTGGATGTTATTTCATGACCTAACATTATAGGAGAAGGAGGAAGAAGGTAATGACCTTTAGTTACGTGAAATAGTTAGCAAAGAGATCTGTGGAAAAAATCTTTGTGAGGGTGATTGAATTTACTCGTCTTAGTGGGGATATCCATAAAGTGGGTGTAGTAATAATAGGCTTAAATGTTATGATTGATGAAAACACAACCCATGTACTATGTGGTTAGTTTACACCAGTAAATTGTGCAGAGTTGCTGAAACCTGAGAAATTAGCCTGTTCAAGGAGATATTAACACCATACCTTCTTTTTTCTCATCTTCCATAGCTCCAAGAAAACTACACATGGCAATGCTTGATATATAGGCTTACGATATACATTTGCCGGATCTTGCTGAATTTATTAAATTGGAGAATTCGGATGCTATTTCATATTAAATCCTCAATAGTTCCACCCTTCCCCTCTAAGGAGATACAAGGGAACATAATGGCCCACCATCCCAGGGAATCTCAAATCCCCGAGCTCCGTAGTAAGTTCAAAAAAAGTGACATGTCGAGAAAGGTCATTTCGCCCAAGAACGATAAAATGATAAATTGAATCATCAAAAATATGGAGTGTGAAGTGAAATTAGATCCATTTTTGAGGGGATTCATATTACTATTATCAATTATAATAATTTATGGTTGGCTTGGTTGGACTAAAAAAATGAAGTATCCAAGATCCATTTAGAAAAAAACCGAATTGGACTAGTAGGATATCTATGATTGCTATTCATATTTTTTCTTTGTAAAGAGATCCTAACTGTCGAGCAAAGGTATCTCAACTCTAATAATAAAATTTTTACAAAAAATAATAGGACTAAGCTTGTGACATGCTCACTAAATAAAATCCCTTTGGGGTGCACTTGAAGATATGAATCATTTGAAAAATAAACATATTCGTTCTATAGAAGATCTTTTACAAGATCAATTCGGATTGACTCTGGTACATTTAGAAAATATGATTTGGGGGACTATATGTAAGACCCCGCTAAGTTACCTCATCGTTAAAGCCTTCGAAAGAAGTTAAAGGAAGCTTAACACTTAGAATTTTAGCTAAGTCTTTATCACTTAGTTTATTTTTGAACCTTCAATCTTCGTTGAATTATTTTGCAACCTTTCTAACCTACGTTTCTTGATTTTTTGTTACGTTGCAATGATGCAAGTTAAGAGTACGTCTCGGGTGAGTTTCGGAATTTTTAGACGAGCTTAAGGTTGTATTTGGGTTGGCAAAACAGTAGCATAAGGCAATTGCAGGGCGTTTTCTAGGGTACTCCCCCGCTTTAAGCGGGGCATCGCCCTGGCTTCCCCACCGCTCTAGCCAAGGCATCGCCCTGGCTTCTCCACCGCTGTAGGCAGGGCGCTGCCCTGGAGATCGCGCCCGGCCAATTTTTGCATTCCTTTCATTAAGGGTAGTATGGTATTTTTCCAACCCCTTATCATCTCTAACACGGTGATTTAATCCCAAGAACACCAAAATAGGTGTATTTTCATCAAAATTTCTCAAGAACCTTCAATAGGGTTTCAACCTATAAACCCAAATATCTCAAGATTCGATCGTAGGTTTTTGTTAGTTCTTTGAGATTCAGATTCTCCTTTTTGAGGGATACAAGAAGCACCTACTAATTGCACAATTTGCAACCCAAGGTTAAGAGTTCACCAAAAATCTTCAATTCCAAGGTATGTGGGTTTTGAACAAGAACACTCTTTCGTTCTTATGCCCAAAAGCTTTTGTTTTCTTAATGAATTTCATATATTCAAGATGAATTCATATTACTTTGCTATATTTCAAGTTTATGACATTATAGAATTGTTCAAGTCTTGAATTGCATGATTGCCTTGTTTAAGTATGATTTGAATTGAGCATTCATGTTATAAATTGCATATTCCCATATTGATATCATATTTTCAAGGATTTCCAACATTTGTTGTCAAGAATTGAGACTTATTATGAAATTATGAATTTTGAGAATGAGTTATTGATGTTCTTTAAAGTGTTACAAGAAGTGTTCTTATATTCCCATGTTGTTGAGATTTTTAAAAGCTTTGATGATAAGTCAATCAAGATTTCAAGAAAAGAATTGAGTTTTTAGCCTAAGCTACGAAAGAAGTGCACATCCTTTGATTTGAGATAAAGGGGATGCATATTGGCTCCCATTGTATGTGTTGAAATGTTTAAGGTGGATTTTCTTACAGTTCTGAGCTAAGTAAGGGAGTAGTATTTTGCATCGAGTTGGGCTTAATTTTGAGGTCTCATGCCCCAAAATTACGTGCCCCCATAAGATTTTGATATACCCCAAGTGGGTTAAGCTAGTGATCACTAAAAAGTTAAGGCTCTACTCCGATCGCAAGGATAGAACATCTCTCTCTAACATGGGAAATACGTTGGACTTCATGTAGCTCACATGGTTTATGTCAGTTAGAATAAACTCCTAAGTGTCCCAAAGTCTCTTAAGTTTACAAGAGTCTCAAGTCATAAAGTTCCTAAAGTACCGAGTTCTTAAGCTTTTAAAGAAGTTTTACCCTTCCAAGGTTAAAAGCATGAGTTTTGAAAGTATAAGTATTTCGAAAGCTATGATTCTAAGGTTTCTAAGATTTTCAAGTATCATGATGCTTGAGTCTCAAAGAAGTTACTTGTTTAAGATTTCATCTAGTTTACAAGTTGAGAACAAAGAAAGAATGAGGGTTTAGAATAAAGTGAAATCACTCATGTGATTTATGTTATTTGTTCTCATCTATAATTTATGTGGATTTTATTCAAGCTATGTGAGTTGTCTATTATGGCATGCATGTTTTCTATAAAGACTTATGATATTGATTATTTAATTGCATACACCCCCATATACTCAGTACATTCCCAAGGTACTGATCCATATACTTACCTGAGTGCTACATTCTCTCGTAATGTAGGTTCAGGTGCTCAGTCCCAACCTCTTCAGTGATTCCGAGCTCTTTTATCTACATTTAAGTATTGGTGAGTCCTCATGGTTCGGGGACCATTTATCCTCGGACATTCAGTTTATTTAGTAGATGCTTACTTCATGTCAGTGGAGTATGAGTCAGTTGGGGATCTGTCCCAATGGCTCTCTAGTTTTGAGTAGTAGAGGCCTTTGTCAGACTAGTTATCAGATTGGTTGTAAGTTGTGATTTCTAGTATTTGATTGTTCAGACAAAGTATTTTATTCGTATTTGTTTTGTTAATTTCACCTCTAAGTAAGTTAATATATGAAGTAGAAGGCTCGAAGGGTTTGCTTGGGGCTACTTGTAGCCTTAAGCACCGTGTGACATCTCGGGATCCGATTTATGGGTGTTACACTATATGTGCAGCAATTCGGCATAAATAAATACCGATACCTCAGAATTTGGTAACCTTAACTCCATTAACAACTACATATGAATCCTTTTTTCAATTTACACCCATTATCTCAAGTTTTGGATCGAACTAATCCATTAACACACATAGTTCATGGGAGAAAATTAAGTTATTTGGGCCCTGGAGGAATAACATGTCGTACCATTAGTTTTTGGATATGAGATATCTATCTTATTCACTATGGACGTATTTGCCCAATTGACATATCTGAAGGAATCAATGTTGGACTTATTGGATCCATAGAAATTCATGTGAGGATTCTTAATTTACCCAGGAGTTGTTCCCAGGAATTCCCATAAAAAGTTATTATACACCCTATCCCTTGAAAAAAAGGTAGTATCGAAGAAAGAAAAGAGATAGATGGTGGTTTTTGTTATTCCCGCGAAGCGAAGATCATTCGTTTGGCGAATAAGCTGGGTCACCCTCTTTTTGGCTTTGACCAATCACTTTTATTCCTAGATAAAACTAGTTTTGATTCCTATAAAGATCCCCATGTTGAGGTCTGAACCTCGCCAAATGATCTTATGGATCACGTACCGCTTTAATGGGTGAACAGACCAACCCTTGGAACATACTACAACCCTAGGTGGCGAAGATCAGACATCGAGGTGCCAAACCTTCCCGCCAATACGATCTCCCATTCCATACTCGAGAAGCCTATGTATGAACAAGGATTGATTTTACTTCCCCCTGGCTACTCTAGGTTGGGGGTATGCCCTGGGGCAGAAGTTATAGCATATTTTTACACTTTGTATCTGAAGTACTTTATTTTAACATGTTCGAACAATTGTTGACCACCAAATCCACTGGTCTATGCATTATCTTGTAGTTTAGGGGTATAGTAGGGGTGCCCTTTTTATCAAAATTTCCTATAATATAAGATAAGCTTTTTGGAACCCTAGTTTTGGAGTTTTCAATATCGATTCATACAAAAGAAAGGATTATCTATTGAATCAAACATTGTACCTATGGGATAAGGATTGATTAAGGGGTAAAACAAAGATTTCACATGGTAATTTTATCAATTTGATTTATTTTGTACCTTTCGTTTAATGAGAAAATGGGTCAAATTCTAAAGGATAAAACCTATGGGACTTAAGGAATGATATAAAAAAAAGAGGGAAAATATTCATATTAAATAACTATGAAATATAAGAACCCATATTCCAAATAAACATATTCAAACTTTAAAAATATTTTGAAGGTTCGTCGTGGTTCATTGTTGTTCTTACACACAAGTCTACCCGTTTCCGAAAGCTCTGCAGGGAGGTCCTGAGGAAAATAGCTTGACGCTAGGAATAAGACTTTTTCGTTAAGGTTTGATACAATATTGCTTTAGTCTTTAGTAAAGGATTAATCAGGTCTTGGATTAGAATACAAGGAGGGAAATGTAACTCTGTTTTTAAGGATTTCTCATACTAAGGAGAGAATAGATAGAGAGGAGAGTCCTTGACTTAATATATGGATTTAGGCCCTCGCTAGGAAAGTAGAACTCTTTTGTTTCTCTCTTAACCTTGAGTCATCCCTGGCCCGGTTGCCCTACGCGACTGGCACTTCAAAAGGCAAAATTCTCATTCGTAGTTTGGCGACCTATCTTCAATAGGGGCCTTTAGTCTTTTGATAAGAGTGGGGGCCACGAGAGAGCAAAGCGTACCGTTATGCCATAGTCACATGTCTGTTTATAGTTAAGACTATTGTCATAGTCAATAGGGTTTAAACTTCAAAGAAAAAACTTTGATTTGGGAGGTCGATCCTCCCGAATAACTTACCGTACCCCAAACCGAAACAGGTGAACAAGTAAAGTATACTAAGGCGCTTGAGAGAACCATGTTGAAGGAACTCGGCAAAATGACCCCGTAACTTCAAGAGAAGGGGTGCTCTCCCATCTTTTGATTAGGAAAGCGGAACATACCAGGGGTAGCGACTATTTATTAAAAATACAGGACTCTGCTAAGTGGTAACACGATGTATAGAGTCTAACACCTGCAAGGTGCTATATCAGAAACTCCAACCCTTACGACAAACTTGGGTTGGGGGCTTGACTACCAAGTCAAGGGAGGATTCAATATAGCCCGTGGAATATCAGACTTGTAGGGTGTACCACCTAGCTCAGAACTAAGACAAAGATTTTGAGTTGAGATTTACAGAAATATATTAAAAGCCTATTTATTACGCCCATGGATTTTCAAATGTTTAATGATAACATACTTTTCATGAAATTCTCTCACTTACTTTACGTATTAGTATTTTGTTTTTGGATTGTTCTATGTACTAGTACATCTGTATTGGGCTCTATATTTTAGGATCTGAGGCAAAGTCCTGGGGTTCTACTAAACAGTAGATTGGTGTGTCCGAGACTTGTAGTTGGTGAGCCTTCTCTATTCCTGGAGGCCTGGTTGTTGACAACTAATTTTTTTCCTCCACAACTAAATTTAATCCTGAGTTTCTTCGATTTTTAATAAAATTGAACTATTTATTTCATCCGAATAAATAATTTTCAAAGTAGTTTTTATACGTGATTTTGTCATTTTAAGTATCGATTATATATTATTGTGTTCAATTATACGAGATTATAGAATTTGATAACTTAAATATTTAATAATGAATTTTAATTAAGGATTATTTTGAAAATAAATATAATGATTAAAATCTTGATTTTAATATAATTTATTATCAAAATAATTTTTGAATAAATATGCATTTGATTTCATAAAATCAAGAAGCTCGGGATTAAAAGAAGTATTAATTCGTATCGAATTTCAATTTAATTTAGCAAATCTATTAGATTTGGCCATAATTGAAACCAAATTGACCACAATTGCAATGCGATCCATCAATTAATTGTTAATTTGGTCAAAATTAAATAAATATGGCTAAATTTAAAGTCCCAATTGGGGTTATATTTTAAATAACCCCAAAATTTCCAAAAACTCTCATAGCTTCTACCTAATTTTCACCAAAAATTAATTTTAAATTGTACTACATTGTACTGTCTGGCCCCAATTTTGTCCTTTCCCAATTTTAAAATTCAAAAGTTGTACTACATTGTACAATTTCCCTCCACATTATCTTCCACCTTACATTATCTTCAATTTTAAAATTTTAAAAACACCCTTAATTGCATTTTGTCCCACATTAGTTGATGATAAGAAATAAATCATCATCCTTTCCTATAAATACTTTTCTCCCACATTGGTGGAAGAAAATAAAACTTCATTCTCTCCTATAAATACTACCACTACTTTAGTAGAAAAGAGGGGTGGAAAAGTAAAAAAAAAAAAAGGCTAGAAAGGTGAAAAATACTTTTGAGCAAAATAGTTATTTTTATTTAGTAAAAATTTTCATTTCATATAGTTTATCGGCTAATCAAAATTTTTGAGTTGCCGGAGACGTTTTCCGGTGGTGGTTGATTCCGGCGAAACTCGCAGTCTCATTTTGTTGCCCCCAAAAAGGTAAACACACCTTTTTTTTTAGTTTTATTATCGTTTTCTTCTTCATCTTTTTCTTATTCGTAGTTCGTAGTTATAATTTAGTTTGCCGGGATTGTTTGTTGTAGATGGACTTGAAGGCCATAGGACGTTGTAGTATTGATATTTTAATAATTTTCATGTTCATGATATAAAAATGAGCTAGGAATAGTTTTACGTATCCTTTTTGACTTTATTATTTGATTATTATAGATAAAGTTTCAATCTTTGCTTAAAAGATGAACTTATACTTTATTTAAACTCATTGTTGGTGGATTTGTTTGTTTTTAACATGTGAAGTTATTTTCTTTATATTGAAAAGAATAGTTAATATTGATTGTTTTGCTTTTTCACCTTATTCTTTGATTATTTTGATAAAGTTTAGATCTTTACTTGAAAAACATACTCATGTGTTGTTTAAACTCCACTCCTCTTGCATTTCGTAATGGGTCAATGAGGTCTACCTCTTCGGGTCAAGTCCAAAGTTTAAACCCAAGGTCAACTACATGGTGTGCGGGTGCTAGAAGATAGATGAAGAAGGAAAATGGGTCAAAACCCATTGATGAGGTCTCTAAGAGACTTGAAAAGTCTCAATTTTTATTATTGTCTTATTTTTACTTTGTCATTTATTTGGGGCCTCAAAGCCAAGGTTGTATTCTAATACAGGTGAAGCAGATTGTGGGCCAAAAATAGCTAGAAAATATAGATTAGGACAGGTGATGAAGGGACGAAAACCTAAATTAGTTTAGGACAGGTTTATTGGTTTAGGCCTTATGACTTAAATCTTCTAATTTCTCCTTTTCCCCTTTTATGTGCTTATTTTGCTTTTCATTTGCTTAGACTTGGCTAAATCCCCTGCTAAGTCGTCAAAATTTATTTTTTATACAAATATTTTCCTAAAATCACTTTCTTTTAAGAAAAAAAAACCTTCTTCTTAATTATTCAAAGTTAGTTTTCAAACAGTACGGATAACTGCAAGTTAGCGGACATTTTAGGTGCCTTAAAAACCTTCCTAAAATAATAATAGGAACTTCTTACCTAGAATTTCTAACTTAAATGATTTTCCTATTTTGAATCATCTAAGTATTTCAAAAGGCTTTCTTAATTCCTTTTCAAAAATTAAGTGGCGAATCTGAAAGTCAAAATTTCCGCAAAAACAGAAATGACGATTTTGCTGGGACATTTAATTATGTTCTAACGAAATGTTTGATTTCATCTTTCGATTAACCGTTTAAAATGCTTACGTATTTATGTGTTCGATATTTGCCGAATTTAATTATTGCATTTCATAGCATGTTCCTACATTGATTATTATATTGTGTTGGGGTTTCGTGGATGTCCCGACCCCTGTTGTTCAATTCCAAATAAAATATTGGAAACGCAACAGTTTACCAGCATGTTAGATGGTCAGAGGCTGTTCGTGTTTCCAAATTCAAGTTGTCTACTTGAAAACCTGTGTTCAAACCCACTCTAGAGCTAAACCAAAACCCTCTTTTAGGCATAAGCTTAGGACGACCCAATAAACGATGGGGTATTGGGACTATTAGAAAATTTTCCATGCGTCTATTGACCCCGAGTCAATTATCGATGAATCATATTTATGTATTGAAGAAAAATATGTTTATTTAATCCAATCCGTTATCCTTTGGGGTGGGGAGAGGGCTTATTTTGCTTACTTTCATGTAAGGATGCCTCAATCATAGCAAGCCAGGAAAGAAGTTAATTGATTTGAACGGTTGCATGATTTTCCAGACTAATGATTTCGAGAACAGTCATACGGAAATCTCTTGGTCCTCAACAGATGTTGCAAATGACAAGAAGTGGACAAATCTAAGAGGGTGAAGGCCAATAAAAGAGAATTCAAGAGCAAGTTTTTCCTATCCCATATGCGGTACATTATTCTTTTTCTCATGTTATTTTTCCTTTTCCTAAAGATTGTACCCCTTTTGTTCAACTTTTGTAGGCATTTATGCCATTTATGTATACCTACGAAGGTTTTGGGGGATACTGGAGTGGCTTTAAAAAGGCATATATTATCTTCAAAATTCGTTAGGCCTACACCCTTGGCTCATAAGGGTCACCCTAGTTAGGATACGCGTTAGTATAATATTTTTATGTGATATAACTGCCTTAGGTGTTTATGTGCATTTGTTTGAATCAAAGGCAAATTTATCCACTATGGTCATGTGGATCAATTTGGCTATGACACAAATAACTCTACATGGTTATTTCTTGTCAAGTATCTTGTATTACTTATCACATATGGGAACTAACACATCTACCTTTGAGTTATTTTACTTTACAGATAACAAAAAATTATTCCGTGTTGAAACAAGATGGCAAAACACCTTACTTCACCCGGTCAAAAGCGCATAAGATCCCATCCCCTAACCATCATTCAAATATGACTGAAAGTGATGAGAAAAATGCATTGACCATCAGGGACAATGTAATAGCAGAACAAAGCGAGATGATTACTGAACTCGCGAGAAAATTGGAAATACTTCAGGAGGAGATGAATCGTACTCAAGACTTGGCTAACCTGGACATCACTGTTAATCCTCTCGCTCCAGGAGGGCTTGGGACTCTGCTCCAGATCCCTCCCCTCAGTACACCTATTCTTGAGGACCATCATAATAACATATTGTCCACTTCCGCTCCTCAACTTGTCCAAAACACCAATCGAGAAAATAACCCAGATGCTTACCATTCGCAAAATCCATCCCTAACCCCATAAAACTTAGTCCCAAATCCGTAAAATTCATACTCGAATCCATTAAATCAACCTCCGAATCCACAAAATTCATATTCAAATCTACAAAGTTCCTCCCATATCCACCAAACTACTCTCAAATTCCATAAAATTTTCCCAATTTCCTCCCTACCCACCACCCAACTTCCTCTAATCCTCAAAACCAAGCTCCATTTCAAAATATCCAATCCCAGTACCAAGATCTATTTTCAAATATCCAATCCCAATACCAAATTCCACTCCCAAATATTCAATCCCAGTACCAAGCTCCATTTTCAAAAATCCAATCCCAATACCAAGTTCTTCTTCGAAATATTGAATCCCAGTACCAAGATCCATTCCCAAATATTCAATCCAATACCAAGATCCACTTTCAAATATTTTACCTCAGTACCAAGTTTGCAGCCAAATTATCAGTCTCATGTTTGAGCTACTCTTCCAAATAACCAAATAAATGTTCAAGCGCCTCCAAACTATCATCACATACCTCCTCTCACTAACCAAAACCAATATAACCCCTCGCATCGAAACCTTGAAAAGAAACCTCCAAGAAAATTCACTTCATTGGCTGAAAGTCGTACCCAGCTCTTTGGAAAATGATGAAAGTTGGTTATTTACAGACTATTCCACTGAATCCTGCTAATCTCAATTCCTAATTCTTGTAGGTCGATTAAGTCTGTGCATATCATTCAGGAGCGCTCGGGTAAAATACTGAAGATTGCTTCAATCTAAAATATAAAATCCAAGACTTGATTGATCAGAAGATCATCACTCTTTAGGCACCAACACCAAATATCACCAGTAATCCTTTACCTAACCATAGAGGAGACACAGTTAGCAAGATAGAAATAGCAGGCGAATGAGTACCTAGCAAAACTATTACTAAGGTGGATTCACAAAATTACAAAAAGATAGAAGGAGTGAAAAAAATAGAGAAAGTCGTGGCTTCCTTAAGTATCATGGGTGAGAATTTAGAAATAATTATTGAGCCCATTATGGTCCCAGAAAAAGCGTCTAAGCGTGGGATAGGGTACCAACCAAGAAATGATAATGTGATTGAAGATAAATCAAAGATGAGTCTGTCCAAACTGTTGCCATTTTTGTACCTGTCATTTCTTGTGCGCAAAATATCAAAATACGATGGTTTTGGGGATGGGATGGAAAATTTGTTCATGGGATGCAATGTCATACCCAAGGATTTCTTGAAGTCTGGTGGGGAGAAAAAGGTGGCACCAGGAGAGACGTTGCAACATTGGACCTCCACTTCATTCATAACTCGTCGCCCGTCGTAATAGATAAAAGGGCAATTACTAGTAGTTTTAAAAATCGGCAAAGATCCGGAGGTGTTCCCGTGATCCACCCTTTTAAGTCTCAAATTTTTGTTTTGTGTTTTACAGCTTTCAAAAAGACATGGGCCCACATTTGCATGGGTCATGAGCCATAGTTTTTATTTATTTTCCAAAAAGGTCTCGCTTTATTCAAGAATTTATTTTGAAATATGATTATATTATTATCTTTTATCTAACATGGTTTATTTTGGGTAGCAATAATTTAAAAATCTGCCAAAGTCATGTCATGTCAAGGTTTAGATAAAAAAAGCAAAGAGAATGATGATGAACGAAGAAAAGGTGATGTGAAGTAGCTGGTAGAAGATATAGAGGAATTTAAAAACTAAAAGAAGCCTAACCTGGAGGAGCCCTAATCCTACCTGTGATGGATGGTCAAGAGTGGGACAAGCAAATCAATTCTGATGCGGTAAAGAGATTCTGTGTCTGAAAGATGTTTTAGTTTCCTTGGCTTATTTGTAATCGCCTTTATGATAATATTTGTTATATGATGCGCAATTGCCTAGAATCCGTTTCCTTTTATGTACAAACTACGATCGACATGAATTCCCAAGAAAGGGATACGTAGGCAGCCTATGTCTGCTTAGTTCAACACCTTAAGATAACTTATCCCTTATTTTTATGTATGAACTACGTGAGGACCTGAATTCCCGAGAAAAAGATATGCAGGAGGCCTATGTCGGCTTCGGTCAACCCATTAAAATTTTATATATATCCCTAGAGTAGTCTTAAACTACATTTGACCTGATTCTTGCTTCAACAGGATATGTAGGTGCCCCAACAACTCGATCATATAAACTTTGTAAATGGAAAATGGGGCAGAATTTTAAAGAAGGAATCTAAAAAATTCACAAGAGAAAGATCATCATCCAACAAAGAGAATGAAGACTAACAAAGACTTCGGGTCCGTTCGAGTTGAGATCGTGTTAAATAACTTTAAACTAGGGAGGAAATTTTGAGGAGGTCCTCAAAATTTCCACAATATATTAAAATATATTTCAAATCTCCCAGCACCAGAGGTCAGAGTCAAGTTTTGGAAATCACCAGCTGCGACAAAGTCTAGATAGGCTAAATCTCCGTCTATAATAGAACTTCTGATAAAGAGCCTCAACGACGTTGAATCCCAAGCAATCCTCTATCAAACGTCAGGTATAGTTAGAACCAAGAGGAAGACAATCGTCGGGATTGTACATAACATGACTGGCAGAGATTTTCTAAAGATCTTATAGAAATTTTCAAAATTATTTTCTAAAATTAAGACTTTTTTAAAAAATCTACACAAATCCTTTACTTAGTGATTGCATAGACGTCTGTTGGATCAAGGAGACTGGGTGAAGGTACCAATATGATGGGGCACCTTAAAGATGGCGAAGAACAAATCGAGGAGCGAAGGAGGTCAACATGGAGTAGTTTCACTCATACTAATCATTCTTTTTTGGATGCAGGGATCAATACACAAGAATCAGAGTCTTTTTAAAAAAATCCCTGAGCAAGATAGGAGCCACACAAGAGAATATGATGTTCAAGAACAATATTTTTGGGTATCCCTACAGATTGGTTAATACCCATTTATTGAAGACCTTTTGAATTTTCTAAATCATTTCTTAAGACCACGAAGGACAAACAAAGACGCCTTATCATGTTTATAAATATTGTATTTAATATTGTTGTCCCTAGCAAAAGTGACTTTGTGTCTACTGCCTGTCTACCTTGAGTACAGGCATATTTATAAAGAAAAAATGCCAGAAAAATGGATTCAGGAGAAACCATCTTCATTCCCAAAAGGGCCATGCCATCTCATTCCATTGCAATGAGGGTCAGTGCATATCATCCGTATTAAATATTTGATGATCCGCGAGATATCATACTCTGGCCTCGAGGGTATTATTTGCATTAAATATTTGATGACACGTGAGATATTATACACTGGCATTGAGGGTATCATCCGCATTAAATATCTGATGACGCATGAGATATCATACGCCGGCGTCGAGGGTATTATTTGCATTAAATATCTGATGACACATGAGATATCATACGCTGGTGTCGAGGATATTATCAGCACTCAATATCTGTTGACACACAAGATAGCATGGCGTCGAGGATATAATAAATATTTAATATCTGTTGACATGCGAGATATCATATGCTGGCATCGAGGGTATCATCAACATTCAATATTTATTGACACGCGAGGTATCATATGTTGGCGTCGAGGATATAATTAATATTAAATATCTATTGACACATGAGATAGCATACGGTGGCATCGAGGATATCATCAACATCTAATATTTGTTAACACGTGCGATAGATATGTTGGCATCGAGGGTATCATCAGCATTTAATATCTATTGACACGCGAGATAACATATGCTGGTGTCGAGGATATAATCAATATCTAATATCTGTTGACACACGAGATAGAATACGTTGGAATTGAGGATATCATCAACATCTAATATCTGTTGATACGCGAGATAGCATACACTGGTGTCGAGGATATCATCAGAATCTAATATCTGTTGGCATACGAGACAGCATACGCTGGCATCGAGGATATTATCAGCATCTAATATTCTTTGACACACGAGATAGAAAATGCTAGAGTCGAGGATATCTTGTCATTTTATCAATTAGTATCTGAATGCATCAAAAGCACATGATTCAAAGGGATGTCTTTGAATCGTCATCTGAAAGCGAACGACATATGCGATTGCCTTAAAATTGACAATTTGAGGATTATCTATAAGTCATAGTATTTGAAATAGGATAGTGTGCAAGATTACCTCTAAGTTGATAGCCCATAGGTCTCTGTAAGCTACGAAAACATCCTACTTGATAGTGTGCAAGGTTACCCAAAAATTAATAGTCAGAAAGTTATCCATAAGTTGCAACTAAATCCTTATCGGAGAACATACAAGATTATCAAATTGATAATCCAAGGGTTCTCTATAAGCTACGTCATATCCAAGATCTATTATGTTCACAGTTATCCAAAGACTACCAATATGAGAGATATTTATAATCCATATTATATCAAAGGTCAGATGATATGCAGGAATACCTAAGAACTAGCGATTGGAGAGATATCTGTAAGCCATCTCTTATCCAAGGTCGGATAATGTGTGAGATTACCTAAGGAATAGAAACTAAATGGATATCTATAAGTCGCTCATATACAACATAAAATAATACACAAGATTATCCAAATATTGATAATTCGAGGGAAATCTATAAGTTGTATCGATACAAAAGATGCACAAGTCTTACCTGAGATCATATGCAAAGAATTATCTTCAATAACCAGAAAGGTCATCATTCCATAGGTATTATAGGTGACTCAAAAAGGTTGCCGCATCAATATAAGATTACACGATCATAGGGACCGTTCTACATAAAGTGTCATCAGTGTCCAAAAGGACACCCCACTTTGAAGACATATTCACTCGATAAATGAGTTAATTATGCAACAACTAAGAGAGTTATTGTGTCTATTTTTGCATGTTATTTCCTTCTAAATAGGTACACGAAGGGATAACTTCATTTTTCAGGCGACAACCCACATGGAGATATGGTAAAGGACTACATACCTCTTTCGTGAATTATGTTTAGCACTAACACTTTTTCTTGAAACATTGTCGAGAGAAACCAAGAGGATGACAATATCAAATCAAAACCACAGGTACGGATGACTCCAGATAGGACGCAACACAACGTGGAACTCTTTCTTAGCAACAAAAGGGGACATAGTCTATAGACGAACGTCAAACTCTTTGGATGCGAGCTAAAGAATGGTCTCCACCACCATCCAACCACAACCCTATTAGAAGGCATGTGGGTATTTTAGAATATTTTGGTTTTAGCTTTACCTTTGGGATATTTCTAAACACATACCGAGGGTAACCTTCTCTTCCTTTCAGATTTGGGTTACAACATACTTAGAGTTTTGGAAATTATGTCCAATTAAGTTCTCACCTATGGATGTGAAGGATCCCACATTCATGGATAAGAGTTTACAAGCGTATTTTCACAACTCGATCAACATGTCACGCATCCCGAATCAAAAATCGTCTGAAATAAAAGTCTATCTTTTTTACCGATCGAGTCGAACTACAAACAGTCTGATTCCCTGAGTCTCAAGGACATGTAGGTTGGGATCTACTCCTCCCAAATACCTTTATTCCCCAGCTTCTCAATTTTATTAAAAACTCTAAAATCGAGATAACTTATAAATTTTCTTAAAAATCGTGCTTAAAATCAAGCTTTATGAACTACAAGTGGCCTGAATTCTCATGTAACCTGAGATATGTAGGAAACCTGATACCGAGATCTGGCCATAACTCTATAAAACTCATAAAAAAATTAACCTATTTCATATTCAAATTTGAGGCAAAAATTAGGAATGTCAACCTCCATTTGCCCAGGATTACTTGCATCCACCCTACCCAAAGATGCAGCTAGCGTCCCAGTGCCCAAACCCCCAGTTGATAGACGATCCTAGAGTTTTCAGACTAATCATGGATCTAGGGCGCATGATACCTAGTCATAGGGCAGTGTGGCGTAGCAGCATCGTACCTTTCCGCGGTGCGAAACTAGTGGTAGGCATCATCCGGGAAAATTTAAGCTAGGTGCATTTGTGTGTTATTCTTGTGGTCAGACGGGTTATTTTCAGAGGGATTTCCCTTCAGCTAAAAGGAGTGTTGGGGGTTCCAAGTCTCAGGAAAACTCTTTTGCACCACCACCGCCCCAAAAGAGTGCCACTTCAGCTGTCGGGAGCGGTCGCAACCGGCTGTATGCTTTGACTAATCGCCAGAAGGCGAAAGCCTCGCCATACGTAGTCACCGGTACATTACAAATCTTTTTTTATGATGTTTATGTGTTACTTGATCCCAGGTATACCTTATCCTATGTGACCCCGTATATGGCTGTTGGTTTTGGGTTTGAGCCCGATGTGATTGTTGATCCTTTCTTTGTTTCCACTTCGACGGGTGATTCTGTTGTGGCTAGGAGGGTGTATAGATATTTTGTTGTGCCTGTTCTTAGTATGGATACTGTGGCAGACCTTATAGAACATAATATGGTTGTTTTTTATGTTATCCTAGGGATGGACTGGATCTATCGGTGTTATGCCACTCTAGATTATAGGACCCGAAAGGTTACCTTTTCTTTTTTGAATGATCCAGTAATAGAGTGGGAAGGGCACTCTTTAGCACCTAGAGGGCACTTCATATCTTATCTCAGAGACCGTAAACTTATTTCCAAGGGTTGCTTGTATCATCTTATTCGGGTTAAAGATTCTAATAACGAAAGTCTTCCTCTTCAGACTGTCCCTGTAGTAAATGAATTCCCAAAAATTTTTCCAGATGATCTCCCAAGAATTCCACCTAATAGGGAGATATATTTTAGCTTTGATGTGTTGCTAGATACCCATCCTATTTCTATCTAAAAGAGTTAAAGGAACAGCTAGCAGATCTCCTAGATAAAGGTTTTATTAGACCTAGTGTTCTCCCTGGAGGGCACCTGTACTCTTCGTGCAAAAGAAAGATAGTTCCCTATGTATGTGCATAGATTACCATCAGCTGAATAAGGTCACTGTTAAAAATAAATATCCTTTTCCTAGGATTGATGACCTCTTTGACCAACTTTAGGGTGCTAAGTGTTTTTCTAAAATAGACCTTTGTTTGGGATATCATCAGTTGAAAGTTAGGGAGTCAAACATTCCTAAAATAGCTTTTCGAACCAGATATGGTCATTATGAATTCTTATTCATGTCCTTCGGGTTGACTAATGCTCCTGCAACTTTCATGGACCTAATGAATAGGGTCTTCCGTCAATTCCTAGACCTGTTTGTCATAGTTTTTATTGATGACATCTTGATTTACTCCAAAAGTGAGGAGGACCATGCCAATCACCTCCGAATTATTCTTCAAACTCTCAAAGATCATAAGTTGTATGCGAAATTCTCCAAGTGTGAATTTTGGCTGAATGCTATCGCTTTCTTGGGGCACATTGTGTCTAGTGAGGGGATTCGGGTTGATCCCCAAAAGGTTGAGGCTGTGAGAAAATGGACCAGACCCACGACTCCAACCGACATTCAGAGTTTCTTGGGTTTGGAGGGTTATTATAGAAGGTTCATAGAGAGTTTCTCTTCCATAGTTGCACCACTTACTAATTTGACTTAGAAAAAGGTGAAGTTTTTATGGACTGACTCTTGTGAGAATAGTTTTGAGAAGTTGAAAGACAAGTTGACTACTGCTCCTGTTTTGACTCTTCCAAAAGGTACAGAGGGTTTTGTTTTGTATTGTGATGCGTCCCGAGTGGGACTTGGTTGTATACTTATGCAGCATGGTAAGGTAGTAGCTTATGCATCTCGACAGTTGAAGGTGGACGAGCGGAACTACCCCACTCATGACTTGAAGTTAGCGGCCGTGGTTTTTGCACTTAAGATCTGGGGACACTATTTTTACGATGTACATGTTGATATATTCACTGACCACAAGAGTTTACAGAATGTTTTCTCGCAGAAAGAATTGAACCTCAGGCAGAGGCGCTAGATGAAATTGCTAAAGGATTACGACATGAGCCTGCACTATTATCCGAGCAAGGCAAATGTGGTAGCCGACGCCCTCAGCAGGTTGTCTTTGGACAGTTTTTCTCATGTTGAGGAAGAGAAGAGGGAGATGGTGAAGGATATTCACCGACTTGCAAATCTAGGAGTGCGACTCTTGGATTCCAAAGATTGGGGAATGGTTGTTCATGAGATAGCTAAATCTTCCCTTTGTCCAGAAGTTAAAGAGAAGCAGGTTGAAGATCCCATCTTGATGCAGATCAAGAAAGATGTGGGTCAACAGAAGGTGATGTCCTTCGAAATTATTGGTGATGGTATTTTGACGTATCAGGGTAGATTATGTGTACCAAATGTTGATGGTTTGTGAAAGAGAATCCTTGATGAAGCTCACACTTCGAGGTATGTTGTTCACCCAGGCTCTACTAAGATGTACCATGATCTGAAATCTATGTATTGGTGGAATAATATGAAGCGTGATGTGGCTAACTTTGTTTCCAAGTGTTTGAATTGCCAACAAGTTAAAGTAGAGTATATGAGGCCAAGTAGTTCTTCCCAAGAGATAGCCTTGCCTTTGTGGAAATAGGAGATGATTAATATGGACTTTATTACAGGACTCCCGAAGTCCCGAAACCAGTATGATTCTATATGGGTAATTGTAGATAGGCTGGCCAAGTCAGCCTATTTTTTGCCTGTCAGGACTAACTATTTGGGAGAGGATTATGATACGTTGTTCGTTGCAAAAATAGTTCTTTTGCATGGGGCACCTGTGTCCATCATATCCGACCGAGGTGCATAGTTTTCTTCTTAATTTTGGAGATCTTTTCAGAGAGGTTTAGGTACCCAAGTGAACCTAAGCACTGCTTTTCACCCTCAGACTGATGGGCAGGCTGAGCGCACCATTCCAACCCTTGACGACATGTCGAGGGCCTGTGTGATTGATTTTAAAGGTAGTTAAGTGGAGCACTTTCCCCTGATAGAGTTCACATATAATAATAGTTTCCATTCAAGTATTAAGATGGCACCATTTCTGGAATTATATAGGAGAAGGTGTAGGTCACCAATAGGGTAGTACAAAGTGGGGGAGACGCAGATGTTTGGGCCTGATCTTGTTCACTGGGTGATGGAAGATGTGAAACTTATTAGGGAACAACTGAAGACAACTCAGAGTAGAAAAAATCCTATGCCGATGTTAGAAGAAGGGAGTTGGAATTCGAGGTTGGGGATTGGTTTTTTCTAAAAGTTTCTCCTAAGAAGGGTAGGTGCAGTTGGGTATGAGTTAGAGTAGCCTGCCAGTTTGGATTCCGTTCACACGGTATTCCATGTGTCCATATTGAAGAAATTTATTGGAGACCATTCTTTAGTATTACCTGTTGAGGAGGCCAAGGTGACGGACTTCATGTCTTATGAAGAAGAGCCTATAGCAATCTTGGATCATCAGGTTAGAAGATTGAGAAGTAAGGATATAGCCTCAGTCAAAGTGTTGTGGAAGAATCAGAAAGTTGAAGAAGCAACTTGGGAATCAGAAGATGACATGAGGAATAGATACCCAAACTTATTTGATCCGGCAAGTGACGAAATGGAAGGTACCATCCCTGTCTTGTTCTTTCTTATGCCTTAGTATGCGTTAAACTGTGCTTGTCGGTGTTTTCTGCATCATCATTCGGGGATGAATGATCCCAAGGGGGGGATAATGTAACCCCCCATAAAATTCTTCATGTGTTATATCAAAATAGTATGCTCGTGAGTTAAAAGCTTGAAAATTTTCTAAGTGTAAAAAGGGGACTTAGAGTCATTTCTAGTTTTCAATCTTCGGGGAATTTATTTTTGACCCTCCCGACCTCCGATTTTAGAATTTCTTATTGCGTTACGATGGTTCAAGGTCATAGTTTGTCTCGGGTGATTTTCAGAATTTTTAGATGAGCGTAAGGGCACGTTTGGTACCCACCCCATTCCAGTGAGCCTCCGCGATCTGCCCGCGTCACCCTGTAGATCGCCTTGCCTGGGGAGGGCCCCGCGATAGGCAAGGCGACGCCTTGCTTATAGCAGCGCTCCAGGCCGGGCGACGCCCTACTAATCGCCTCAGGCCAAACTCAATTTTTCCCCAAAAGTTTTAAGGGCATTATGGGTATTTCCAACCCCTTTATCAACTTTAACACGGGATTAAGCTCCCAAATACCCATATCATTGATATTTTCCCCAAAAATCACCAAGAACACTCCCAAGGGTTTCAAACTAAAAACCCAAATAACTCAAGATTCAACCATGGGTTTTCAAAACCGATTGAAGATTTGAAATCCCCAATCCGTAAGCTTTTAGAATTACCTATTATCTTTCGAGATTAAGGTACGCGAGTTTTTTCTAAAATCTCATGGGTATTGAAATCTTGATTTTAAGAAAGAGTTTTTCAGATTTATGAATATAATCATGTTTTAGAAGTTTTGACGGTATTGTTTTGGTCTTTAGGCCTTCCCCCAAATTGATTTGAAAAATTATATATATATATATATGTGTGTGTGTATGTATGTATGTATGAATATGTTTAAGGATGAGTATTCAATTGAGAGCATGAATTATAATGAACCCTTCTTTTGTTGTGATTTTTACCATCTTTCATATGATATAAATTGTTCTAAATTGCATCTTGAAAACATGATATGAAATATCTTGATTTATGCTATGACTTGAATATGATTTCAAAAAAAAAAAAAAAAGAGGGTTATTCATGTTGATAAATGTTAAATATGCATATAACAAAGAGTAGCATGGTTTTCCAAAAGAACACATGACCACCATATGTTTGAATAATCTCAGCATAGTTTTGACTTGTGTTTTTAGAACATGAAATCTTTTATATTGTTTGCATGTTTGGGTGGTCTGAACTGTGTTTTAATGAAAGAATTATGCATGATGCGTTATGGGTCAGAAATAGAACCTGCAAGTCTTGGTGTGACGACACCAATTCAGATTATGCCATGATAATTCAAAATAGAATAGAATGCATGCTTGAAATCGGACTTTCAGATGATGAAACTAGAAAAAATGCATGATTCAGAACAGGATAAAATTGGGCATAAATAGAGCTTAGGTGGTTCCCCGAAGAAGGCATGAGTTCAGACAACTCATTGCCCAAAACCATGATTTTTCGATCTGGGTATATTATATTACACTGGCCTAGTGCCGTGTGGTGTATCAGAATCAGAAACTCCAACCCTTGCGGCACACTCGGGTTGGGGGCTTCCCCACCGAGTGAATGGCGGATTCCATATCGCCCGTGGAATATCAGAATTGTAAGGGAGTGCCACCTAACTCAGAAGTAATACAAAGATCAGACATTCCATTGACAAGAATGATTTATGATTTTCAAAAGGTGCCCATGTGTTTTAGAACTATTTCATGCATGATATTTTGACAAATTGCCCTCCAACTATTTTATTTATATAAAATCTTTATTTTGGATTGCTTTGTGTACCAGTACATCTGTATTGACCCTCCCTCCTCCCTCCAAGTTCTGAGGCTCAGTCTAGGGGTCCAGAAAAGCATTAGATTTTATCAGACAGAGTTGCAGTGTCCAGTTGGTGAGCCTTCTTTATTCTAGAAGGCCTGTTTACTTTCAGACAACTATTATTAGATATAGTTTTGGTCTACTGGGGGCCTTGTCCCAGTTTTCAGATTGTGTTAGTGATCATGTAGTAGAGATTTCCCAGACGGTTTCCAAATGTTGTTAGATGATTTTGGATTGTCCTTCTCTATTATTGAATTTATATCAGATTTATGACCATGATTCCATTTTTCCAAAATATCCGCATTTTCCTTATTTGTGTATGAATGGTGTATATGATTTCAAGTTAGAAGGGTATTCGGGCCTTCATGGTTCGGGATGCCCGTCATGGCCAGGGCCTCAGTTCGGGTCGTGACAATATAAATCTTTTCCTAATATCATTTTCTTTTCAAAAAAACAACAACTTCTTCTTTATTCAAAGTTAGTCAAAGATAGTTTTCAAACAGTCCGGATAACCACAAGCTAGCAAACATTTTAGGTTCCTTAAAAATATTTCTAAAATGTTAATAGGAACCGCTTACCTAGAATTTTTAGCTTAAATGATTTTCCTATTTTGAATCATCTAAGTATTTCAAAAGATTTTCTTAATTCCTTTTCAAAAATTAAGTGGCGACTCTGAAAGTCAAAATTTTCGCAAAAACACTCGTTATTAGACTTTGTTATTTCATTTTGGTTTATGGTCTGACTAGGGGCCTTGTCCCAGTTTTCAAACAAAAGTTGTTTTCATGTTGTTAGAGATTTAGCAGACTGGTGTCATGTATTTTGAATATTATGAACCTCATTCCGTATTGCCCAGTTGAATTTAGAAATTTATCGTGTTCCATTTTGCTAACTGTCCATATTTCTTTACATTGTATGAACATTGTGTACGATTGCCATATAGAAAGAGGCACTTAGGCCTTCATGGCTCGGGATGCTAGTCGTGGCCTGGGCCTTGGTTCGGGTTGTGACACTAATGCAATGCAATGAAGATGAGATAATTATGAATCATTTAGAAGGCATAGCATGACTTTCTATATACACCTATCAAACCTCAGCATTCTCAAGATAGGATTCATGGGAGTTTGTAATCCGTATGGTACCACCAATCTCAACTTCTCTCTCCAACTAGTGTTCACGGATTAATTTTTTATAAAATGTGTCATTCACCTCTTCGTATATTGATCATGAATCAAGAGTTTTTATTAAAGTGTCTCGTATCTCTTTCACATCAATGTTTCTCAATGATATCAATATCTCATGAATGGGTATGTACGAATAATGATGTAATGCTCACCACCAAATTAGTATAAAGATAATAATCTATATAATACATACATAAGTGAACTCAAAATTAACTCAGTATATCAATAATCAAGATATCAATTTCTCATTTGGCGCCATCGGAAGTTTATTTATGTATGACATCATTAACATCAAATCAAACCCCTAATTCAGATATTTTTATTAGGATAAAAGCAAACAATACTTAATAAGGCCTATATGTGTCAAGATATATAATTCTCATATTCCTCAACAAGAAAACCAATACCTCCATATACTTACAATTATATATCTTTCCTAAGTGTTGCAATGCTGCAAATCAAAGGCTGGAACTATAGCATGGAACTTGTTGTTCATCGAGTTTATCTTTATTTTCTTGTTATAGTTGAGTCTTTGTAAGTTGTGTTTAAAAGCTTGCCTACGTTTTCTTATGATTGTAGTAGGTTTTGAGGTAAAATTAGCTCATTGCAATCATCTATAGCTAGGTGATTGTCCAAGCTAGAGTTATCTTGAAGAATCTAGTTATAGTTAACACGAGGTCTTGTCAGCTAGAGCTAGCTAAGGTGAGAAGCAGCAGAGTTACTGCTTGGTTTCCTTGTAGTAGAGTTATTTCTTGAAAAAAGGGATTAAGAGTTTAATTCTTGGAGTCTGTATTCAAGAGGTTGCTTAAATATAGTGGAGCTTGAAATCCTGGAGGCAGGTCATGGTTTCTCTTCCTTGATCAAGTAGTTTCCACGTAAAAATTATGTGTCTTTACTTTTCTTCACTTCTGCATTTATTACGTTATTTATCTCCTAGTTCTTGTTGCATGTGTGATTCTGAGAATAGTTCCCTGAGTCGAGGAACAACTCACCCCAACCCTTTGTTTGGTATCATAGCGGTACTTCCTTATAAAGGATAACACCTTGAAAGGATCCTGAGTAGACAAATGACAGTTCCTCTATGTTTAGAAGAAGGTTAGTCTACCCCGAGATCCCCAAGGTTCAATGGTGAATATTATGGGTGGTGGAAAACAAGGTAATTGTAACATTAGGGTTCACATGAACAATAAAATTTTAAATTTGTTTTACTTTTTAAAATTATTTTTTTAAAAAATTGAATTTTTCAAATAAGTTGATTCGTCACTGAGATGAACAAAACACATTGTTCTATACAAGGAACAATACATAAATAGAAAACAAAAATGTACTGTGTATTATTGGTCCACTCTCAATAGTTGTAACATAAGGGTTCACGTGAACAATAAAATTTAAAATTTATTTCACTTTTTTTTAAACATTATTTTTTATGTAATTTAGGGTATTCAATCAAGGTTTTACTTTGTAGAACATTAGTTGCTAAACGGCAATATTGAAGATCAAATTATTTTACTGGCAAAATTTAAAGACCCACTAACTTAAGGGGCAATTCATGTCAATTTAAGAAAAAATATGGTTCACTCAACCTACTCAAATTTGGGTTGATTATTGACTCATCCATATATTAACTCAATCCACTTCAACCTAAGCTAAGCCATTTTAACTCATCAAAATTTGAGTTGATATGCAACCCAAATTGACCAATGAAAGATATTGTCAAAATACTTTCAAAAACTAAAAATTGATATGTTATATATATATATATATATTGTCATAGTTAAAAAAGATTACATAATCTAGTTTAATTATCTAACTTCTCACATTAATAATTGTACCCTATTGAGAGCTTTGTATATTCATGTTACACCTTCTTCTTAGAGTTCAACTAAAAGTTGAATAAAATTAAGGAAAAATTATCTAAATAAACAACATAAGTTTCTAAACTTCTAAAAATCCCCCCACTTCTAAAAAATTACTTAAATCTCAATATTTCATATTTTTTGATAAATTTGAGATACAAATTAAACCTACAACTAACAAGCCAGCTCTTTACAAAAAATACTCTATATCTCCTATTTGTACGCCGCAAAATCTGGTGCAGTTTTTAACCATCTTCTCCATCTAATTCAAAACTTTCAATTAGGGTAATTTTTTTTCATAAAATCAACTTCAATTTATTTTATTCCTTTTTTACGTTTTTTTTCTCAAAAAATTTTTTTGACGCTAGTAAAGCTATGTGAAATTTGAATATTTTAGTTGAGCGATTTCTTCGATATCACTTTTTTTATGCTTCATTGTTTGAATTATCAGTATGAATTGAGATTCAGGACCTTCTTTTAGTCTTGATTTTTTTCAATTAGAAAGTATCGAAGAATCTCAAAAGTTGTAAACTTCGATCCGTGAGATTTTGACTATGAATTTGTAGAAGAATTTACGGGAACAAGAATAGAGATTTTGAAAGACTTTCTGCACTTGTTCGTCTTTGATAAATTAGTTTTTCAAGTTTTTGCTTTGAACATGACATGGTTGTATCATGGAGGTGTCTGAAGAGCATGTATTTTGGTTCTATGGGGGTAAGGGATGAACATATTGTGAATGAGTTATCGGGTTGCTTTGCATTGGAAACTATGAAACTGTGTTTTGTTAAGAGTTTTTGTAGTGTCGATGTTAGGTCTTTGAAGTTGAAGAGATTAAAGTTGGATCCTTATTCGTTGCTTGATGATGGAAGAGATCATACCTTGGATATTGGTTTACGATAATTTTTTGTTCTTATGTTAATAAGGCTGAGATACATTTTTAATGTTAATGATACATTTTGCTCATTTTGTATCTGAGTTTATATAGTTCTGATTACTTATGTATCTCGTTTTGTTTTAGTTTTATCTATTACAACATACGAAACAAACATAAAAGTTTTATTTTAGAATTGTCGAAGAAATTTGTAGAGATAAACTTCCTAAGATAATTGCATGTTCAGATCTATTCAATATTAGGCCGATATACATATTTTTACTTGGATGAAACGTTTGGAAATTCATTGTTTATCTGGTTCTTTGTAGCTAATTTTATATGTATCTTGTGATTTATTTTTATATTGAAATTAATATATCAAAAGATACAAATTTTTAAGTACATAAATACATGTTATGTTGACTTGTGCCTGTGAATTATTGTTAATGCTTTGATATGTACCTATTGGTGTTTAAATTTTACTGAAAGTTTTATGATAAGAGATACAAGTTATGACTTAATAGATATATGTTGTGTTTACTTGTATCTGGGACTAATTGTTAATGCCTTGACATGTATCTAGTGTTGTTTAATTATTATTGAAAGTCATATTGCAAAAGATACAAGTTTATTATCGCTACATGTTATGTTGACTTGTATATGTGAGTTGTTGTTAATGCTTTGATATGTATCTATTGGTGTTTAAATTTTACTATCTTATTGTTAGAGATAAGTTATGACTTCATAGATACATGTTGTGTTAACTTGTATTTGGGACTAACTGTTAATGCCTTGAAATGTATCAAGTGTTGTTTAAGCGTTATTGAAATTCTTTTAGTCTTGAGTTTTCTCAATTAAAAAGTATAAAGAATCTCAAGAAGTTGTAACTTCGTTCTCAAAAATTTTGACTATAAATTTGTTGGCTTTGATAAAAATAGATCAAAGCATAGAAACGATCCCCAAACTATGAAGAAGTTGCGATAAAAGCATGCTAAGAAGGACCAGAAAAAAGGAAGTGGTTCTAAGAAAAGGGGATCCAACAGAGCTCCAGTCAAGAGAAGAAAAAATTATTAAAGCAATTTCCATAGATGAGCTTCTCAAGGCAATTGCATATTCAGATTTGTTGAATGTTAGGTCGAGATACATATTTTGGCTTGTATGATACGTTTAGAAATTCATTGCTTATCTTATTTTTCATTAAAAAATGTGGAAAGCAACTTTCTTTTGTTAATTTTGATTGTGTGCTATAGTACAGATTTGAGTTTTTTATTCTGTTCTGATGTTGTATTAGATACATAATAACAAAAGATGTATCACCATATATTAATATGTATCTTTTTCATTTGCTGCTCTTTCAATTTCCTGCATTTTATCTTTAATCACATTAGGTACAAAAAATAATTTAATTTGTATCTAAGTAATAATCATTTCAGTTGCCTGCTATAACATATATTCTATTTGATTACAATTTGAATATCAGCTGGATGTCACCATGTACTACTTGAGGAACAAGTATAAAAACAAGAATTTTCAACCAACAGATATACTATCACGAATTGCTTTTTCAAAGTGTACATCGATAAGGCTTATGTTAATTACTATAATTCTGATATTGGTAAGGAACTTGAAACTTAAGAATGGTGGAACATTTAAAGATATAATTATGTTTCTATATATGAGTACATCGGTGTTTTTAATTAAATTGGTGATTGTTATGCAGGTATTGTGGTGTATTTGTAGCTGACTATGCCGAGTATCTGAGCAGGGTATTAGGAATTCTATCTTCTGATATTGATGCTCAATAACATCATTTGAGATATGCTAGATTTTTAAGCAAGTATGGATCTGAAAAAGTAGAAAATGACTACTTTAGTGAGAATGATGATCCACCAAGGACAAGTAGCAAATTCGCACCAAAACAAACAACCCGTATTTTGCATACTCAATAGTTGTTTATTTGTTTGCTATTTGGATATTAAAATCATTGATGATGTTATAAACTTCGATGATGTTTTGATGATGTTTGTAATGTTTTGATAAACATACATTATGTTTCTTTAATGATTAAAAACTTTTACTTTGTCACCTATTTTAATACAATCCTGAAGCATTTAAAGGTATAATTATGTTTTGATATACGTTTTTCTTACACTTTATAAATACACTGTATCAGATCCATATTTTACAATATTTTACAATTGTATGTATCTAGAATAATGAAATATATAATACAATATAATGGTAGGAAGAAACACAACATTGCATTATTGTGTATCTGTAGTCGTTTTTTGGTTCCTACTAAGACATGTCGTCTCTAAAGTGCATAACAAATTATAGCAAAACTTAATAGATCTAACTCTTAAAACTATTAACATATTAGATTTTACAAGCGATACAAATTATTTAAACTTGTATCTGTACATTTATATGAGATACATATTACTAAATTGTATATATGTATCTAGAATAAGAAAACATATTTTACTTTATAATGATAGTAAGCAACACAACGTTGCATTATTATGCAACTGTAATAGTTTTTTGTTAATTCGAATACATGTTTTTCTCTAACCTGCATAACAAAAAGTATAAAAACTTATAGTACCAAATCTTAATAATATTGACAAATTATATTTCACATTAGATACAAATTTTGTAAACTTGTATCTATAAATTTATGGTAGAGACATCTTATAAAAATATTTCTCTTTTCAATCATTTACAATGGCATAACTACTAATATACAATTTAATAACATTATCAGTTCAATGTATCTTAATTTCTATATGATATGTCACGACAATGAGCTCATGAAAACATATATAACTAATTAATAAAGGTAATAAAACAATAATTTACTTCGATAATTGTTTTTCTTAAAATTCTTAAAAAACAACAATATCATCAATTAAAATATCGAATCAAAGAGTTAAAAAAAACCAGCAACATGCTGAGAAATTATACAACATTATTCATCAGTCAACTACATTGTCACTCCTCTTTTGAAAAAAAATCACAAGTACGTCTGTTGTTACCTTCATAACCACATCTCCCGCAATAATTATTGCTCGATGTCATTGTTTCACTTGATTTCTTGTGCCTGTTTTTCTTTAGTCCAAACACAATCCTCCAACGACATCGTAGGACATAGCTGAATCAATGAAAATAAAACTTCAACTTATTTTTCTTCAGTTACTACCAAAAAATAGATTACTAGATACATTAACTACAAAAAACATGTATAACATGTATCTAAAATAAAATTTTAATGTTTGTTTCGTATGTTGTAATAGATAAAACTAAAACAAAACGAGATACATAAGTAATCAGAACTATATAAACTCAGATACAAAATGAGCAAAATATATCATTAACATTAAAAATGTATCTCGATCTTATTAACATAAGGACAAAAAATCACTGTAAAACAATATCCAAGGTACGATCGCTGCAATCATCAAGCAATGAATAACGACCCAACGTCAATCTCTTCAACTTCAAAGATCTAACATCGACACTACAAAAAACCTCAACAAAACACAGTTCCATAGTTTCTAATGCAGAACAACCCGATAACTCATTCAAAATATGTCCATTCCCTACCCCACAGACCCAAAATACATGCTCTTCAGACATTTCCATGATACAACCACGTCATGTACAAAGCAAAAACTTGAAAAAAATAAATTTATCAAAGACAAACAAGTACAGAAAGATTCAGGCAACATGCAATCTTCATTCTCTTCATCTGAACATAATACATATTCTACATTTTTTTTTCAATAGCCAAACTAAGCCATTCACCAATTTTTTTATCGTGTGCATCATTAGGTACCGAAAAGTAATATCCATTTGGCAAATTACAATTGAGTACAACTTTTTGAATGCTAGGAGAAACAGATTGAGCTAATACATAGTCAAGAAAAAATGTGATTATGTTGGTATGAAGTTTCTAATTGTTCAAAACAGATAATGTTGATGGTTTTTTATTATGTCGCATATGAAGTTTCTGATTATGTCGTGTATGAAGTTTTGGCAATTTCAAAAGAGATTATGCTGATGGCTTTTTATTAGAATGGTGGAATAATAAAATAATTATCATAAATCATAGGATTTGATTTTGTTTTAACTATAATTAGTTAGATTAATTGTTGTTTTAATGCTAATTTATCTGTTACATCTCTTAAAACGTGCTAGCTAGTTAAATTAAAACATGTATGCCTAATATGTATCTAAGTTAATTAACATGTACCATCAATGACCAAAAGTTGAGATTTTATGAGGTTTTTAAAAAAGTTGGGATTTTTAAAAAATACTACTAAACATGTCGTTATATAAGTAATTTTTACAATTAATTTTTACTAAAATTAAAACTAAGAATTAGTTTTTTTTTTTTTTTTTGGGGTGGGGGGTGGGGTGGGGTCATAATTTAAATTGGTTAAGAAAGTGATGACATGTCTAATTTTGGTATTTTAAAATTGACTATTTCGGCTATTAGCGATAGTTAGCACAATTATACACATTTTGACTGACCGGACATGTATAAACTCAACTAGTTAATTATGATAGTTAAATTAAATATTTGAGCTATTCATACCTTAAATAAAATCATCTAACTTGTTAAAAAAAATTGTGACATCTTTTTAACACTTAGCTCAATCAAATTTACAATTTTTCAATTTTGGCGATAAAAAATGATCATTCTTGATTTATATTATCAAAAAAAATTAAAATATAAGAAAAAATTGACAATATCGACCGATATTCATCGATCAATTTTTACCCATTTTTAAGTGGTGATATAGAATAAACATGATATTTTTTAATTTTCTATCTAGATAATTCATGTGACTTTTTGTGATGGAGGAGGTTTAAAAAAAAAAGTCCACTCATCAACACATGTTAATAACCAACAAAAGTCAATAATTAAGATTCAAGGACCTACAAAAAAAACCAAGACACATGATTGATTGAGTATATAAAACCAAGACTCATGATTGAGTATATTAATTTTTTGTCTCGTGTTTGATACTGACATATTAACTTGTGTTCAATTTTTACTTGTTGAGAGCAAACCATGATATGTATTAATAATTTTCTTTTATTTGATATTAAAACGTTAAAACTTTTCTATTTTGTTTATTGCACCGAACATTTTAATTATCTCATGACTAAAATTTGAAGATTTGTGAGGATAAACTATTATTCTTATATTATAATTTCACTAGAATTCCAAGTATAAATTTTAAAAATGCTCCCACCATTCATTTTTACTTGCCACCAATTTTCTAATTAGATTTCTACTTTTAGTTGTCATTTCTGACATATCAAGAGAAGATAACTTATTTTTTTAATTTTTTTTATAACATCAATTGTTTTTAAAAAAAATCAAGATATAATGTAAGCATCATTTAATAAGGGTACTATAGTAAAATAGTCATGTTATAAATTAGTTTTTTAATAAATATATCAACTCAAAATATGATAAGTAAAATCGAAAGGAGGGAGTAGCTTGTAGTTACACCAAGGCTAGAATCAGAATTTGAAATTTGTAGTTTTTTTAAAATTCACTAATAACCTTTACAAAAACTAGGATGGAAAAGAAGAAGATAAATGCGAACTTATGGATTTTCATTACAAATTTAAGAAGGATGAACTTTAAATTTAATTGTATAACTTTTCTCATTAACAACTTTACCCAATTCAACAGGTAAAAAAAATAAATGTAAACTACTAAGTTTTGCATCTTCATGTTGCACCTTCTTCTTTATTTTCAACTAGAAAGCAGAATAAAATTAAAATTGTAAATTATTTTTGAGAAATCTTAATCTTAATTTATTAGTAAGTGAACCTTATTATTCGAGTGAGCCAACACAAGCCGAATTTGGGGTTTGTGTTTGTGGGAGATTTGGTAATCAGAGTGGGGTAACAATTGGGGATTGGGGATTCAAATTTGGTCAACTAAGCAAAATGGATTAGGGGTTTGACTTAAAGTGGAATTGGAGTAGCTTAAATTTAATTGGGATATATTAAAATAAAGTGGGACAGTACATTATTTAATTGGATGCAACATGTATATTGTGATGTTTTAAAATAAGGCATTTAAGGTAGTAGTGATCGATATATTTAAAAATTGAATTGTTAATATAATAATTAAAACGAGTTATGAATTTGATGATGTTTCATAGAATCCATAAACAGCAAATTATATTCCCCAACAAGTGTTTTTTGCTATTTATAGATCCTTTCTACTTTCTCAGTCTCAAATTATCTATCTCAAATTTTCTAATTTGATTTCTCATTTTACTTGTCTTTTTTCATTAATAAAAAAAAGACAATTTTTTTTTAATGTTTTATCCTATGCATTAATTATTTTTCTTTAAATTAAAATATAAATATTATTTAATAGAGGTACTATAATAAACTAATCATATTATTAATTTTTTTTAATCAATATGTCATCTTAATTTAGGACGAGTCATTTGGACGGAGGGAGTAAATGAGTCATTTGGACGGAGGGAGTAAATCTTAATTATCAACTCTTGTTTGATACTATGTTAGCACATGTTTCGCTTTACTTGTTGAAAGTGGTCCACTAATACATATCAATTATTGGCCTTGTTTGATACTAATAAATTTTATTTTTTTAAAAAAATCTCAATATTTTTTGTGATCTGAAGTGAAAAATGTGAAATTAAAATTTAATTTCAAGTCGAAATTTTAACAATTCTGTGTCTAAACATGTTTTTGAAATACAATTTTGGGAAAAAAAATTTTTTTCTCAATGGCCTAATAGATCCTTAGAAAAGAAGCAAGATCACACCAAATGCTGCTATCAATATGTATGAATTATCAAATTTCACTAAATTAGATAAATCCATCTTAACAATAAATCTAAAATGGCAAAAAAAAAAAAAAAAGAACAATATACAATACTAATTTTCATACTAGTATGTAATGGATACAATATGGATACAATTTTCTCAAACTTTATTAGTTTCGACTTCTTTAATATTTAGGGCAAAAAAGAATTGTCTTCAGATTTTGGATTCGAGTTGGAGTGGATCAAATTATTTTAAATTAAAGTTATTAATTTCATTAATGCCAGACTTTCATCTTTATGTTTATATTCTTTAAAGTCAATTTTTTTGCGAAAATCTAAGTGAATTCGCTCGATTTTTAAATAGAAAAATACTGAATTCAGTCCATTTTCTTAAAAAAAAAAAAAAAGGCAAAAAACTTGCAAATAAACCTATCAATCTCGTCATCTCTTTTTTTCAAAAAAAAATAATAATTTTCTTAAAACTTTGTAAAAAAATAAATAAATTGCCACAAGGACTGAGATTTAGTCACTTATACTCTTCTCCAATTTTATATGGTAAAAAATGAGTGTGCTCGATCCGTATTATTAAAAATATTACAAAAAAACTGGTTGATTTTAATGATGGATTTCTCCTTTTTTAGTAGTGATATAATATGAAATTAATATTTTTAGAAAATTTATTTCTAGATAATTTTTGTGAATTTATTTAATATAGGTGGACAATGGAGTAGAGTCCCCTTATCTCAACAATTTTAATTTTCTGTTTTAACTTTTGTGGATCCTATTTCGAAAATTGGTCTAAAGCGTTCGAAATCGAAAGGATGTCATGCGAAAGCTTAAAGTTTGCAAATCCTATAGACGATAAATTAGATGACAATAAAAAAAATACTAAAAATATATTATTAATATGGTTTGGTCAAACGACCTACATATTAAAAACTAAAATTGCAAAAATATAAAATTAATGGGAGAGAAAATTTTCCCCTAACCAAAGCTCTTAAACAACTACATTGTGAATGTTATTGTGTTATTGTATGACAAGAGAGAGTTTTTCATTTATAAACTTCCAAAACCTTTCCTCTTAGAAAGAGGTTAGCCAAATATGAAAAAGTTTTATATTTTCCTTTTAGAAAAAAATAAAACTAATTATGGTATTACTTTTATTTTCGTTCTAAGCAAAATAAAACTTAAATTTTGCAAGAAAATCGGGGCAAAAACCCTAATAAATCTCTCCTTTTTGGCTTGATTTTCTTCACTTGATCCGCCTTCTTCACACCACATGCATGAAATTTGTTCTTGATATAATCTTCATAATTGTTGTTTGTCATGGTTAAAAATAAAATTTTAAATATCATGATTAAAAATGAATTAAAAATTAATATTTTCTTGTTAGTTTTAAAGATGCAGCAACAAATGTATGAAAAATATGGTTGAAACTTGTTCTCCACATGTAGTTGGACAAAAATATTCATTATCATCCAATTGATTGCAAATTGATTAGAACTGTCTTGGACTTGTCTTCAATATCGTTTTACCAAACCATTGAATCGTATTCTACTTTTCCTTGCAGGCCTCACGGGTGCTTCGACATCACTAATGGCATTTGCTTCTTGTTTTCGGATCCCATAATCCCACAAAAGTGCAGCATATCTTGTACGGAGTGCATTGGGATCAAACTCAGACGCAATAACTTTGTGACCATAAGAAAGACACTTTGCATATATAACCATAAACACACCACAATCCCTGCAAAAAAAAAATAAAAAATTGATTAAATAGTGAAATATATTTTGTACAAAGATACAATTTTGGTATATGTAATTTCAAAACTTACAAGCTTCCACTCGGTTGTTGAGGCAAATCATCTTCAAATAAAACATCAAACATATCTGAGGATTCTTTGTCTTTGTATCTTGGATGATTTTAATGATCAATCCCTTTCTTAACATAGAAATCACATGCTTGGAGACACAATGGAATAATCTTTGCTATTTTCTCGATCTCAGCAAGAACAACCGTATAATGATCACTGGATACATATGAATCATACAAGAATATACACCTCTCTGAAAATGATAAAACCGCGAGAACCCAGTGATGTTTTTCCTTTGTATTGACCGGAATAAAAATGTCTTCCACTGTATGTCATGGCACTGCGGCATGCATACGGGACCCGTTGATGTATTCAATAAGATGGTTCTCCTGTCCTCCATCTTTAAGATTTTGATCATCCATAGAATATACATCATTCAACGATCTAATTACGTTCATAAAGTTGCAGTCAACTATACTGTATTTGTATGATTTATTTGACTTATTTTTGTACAAATTGTGCAGCTCATACTTCGACTTCTTCCTCAAGTAGTAAAAGCAGACATCAATATGCTGCATTAGTGAATACGACAAACTTTAGAGCATTAAAAAAAATTGCATTCCAAATATTACAGTCTATGCAAGTAAAAAATACATATGCAATTTTTTATATTAATGTAGATGACTTGTGTATCAAAAATTGCATTCTTAAAGTTTAGTTACATGTAGATAATGTTATCTGCATAGTCAGTAATTGATGTAGTATACTATATCATACTTTGAATTCTTAAAAATACATACATGTTAAACCAAGTGTATTTCAATGTAACCTAATATGTATTTTTAATTATTGTTACAGAAGAAATAAAAAAATGTGCAAAATAATATACTAACCGAGTTTGTCCATCTCTGATCTGCAAATCCCATCGTATAGAACCAGTTTTTGTCTTCCATAGTCTCAACACCAAAATGCATCTTTGCAAATTCTGATTTTCCCCTCTTGTAATGATCCACTTTTCCTTTCCTAGGTATTTTAAGGATTTGGTAAACCATGAAAACATGTATTGATACAAAAATAAAATTTGACGCAATACAAAAGAACTACCTCTTAGCAGTAGCTTTTACTAGGTCGGCAGAAATCCAGTCCGTGAAGTTCTTGACAATCTTTGTATCTATTATCCCATCAATCGGGTGATATAAAAATGGATGTTTCTGGGGGAATATGCATATTAGCCCTGCTGAGCTAAATATATAATTATAAAATATAAAAACTTAATAAATACAAACTTATTTGCAAGATTACATAAAAAATTATATATATCTTATTGTACTTACCAGCAGCTGAACCAAATTTTTTGGTGTCTGGCGATTCCTTGAATTTTGATGGTCGCCTAATCCTTAACTTTGGTCTGGGAGTTTTTACTTCACGATTAGCGGATGGATGAATGATGATGCTTTTTTTATTGTAGATATTCAAGCTAGGTAGAAACTCATCCGGGATTGTGTTTTGTGAATCAGGCCATAATTGTTCATCCCTCTGTTCATCATTGGTTACTTCTTGTGCATTAGGAGGTGTGCTAACTTGCTCCTCAGTAGCAACTTCTACCTCTGAATCAGTGATTTCTCTATTCATCTAACAAAAACATTGAAAAAAGAATATTATATTTTTTCATCAAATTGAACCTAAATAAACTCAAAATATATAATAGTAACATACATACTTGATCATGATCTTCAATATCAGTCTCAGAACTTTTTGCATCCAAAATTTCATGATGAGATTCTTCTTGACGGTTTGTCGATGGATGTATGATGATGCTTTGTATTTGATACGCATTTACGCTAGGTAACATCTCATCAAGGATTGTGAATTGCGAATCAGACAAAATTGTTTCATCAATTTTCTCATCGCTGGTCTGCCAAAAAATGAATGAAAAAATTTAATTGTCCTCTGGATTATTACATGACATGAAGAATATGTTAACATCACTATACATACTTTACAATCATATTGAACAACCTTCTCAGAATATAAGTAATTCAAATTTATACTTCGGAGAAGCTCATCAGGGATTAATTGTTGAGAGTCAATTTCAACATTCATTTTTTTAGAATGCAAAACAGTGCACCCCTTGAAAACAAGTATAAAAATCAAAACATCAAACAAACATGTACTTGTATTTGTTTATATATGTGAATTCAAATGAATATATATATATATATATATATATATATATATATATATGAAACTTAATTATTTACCTTTTTACCAAGCAAATTTACCTCCAATTTCTTATCAACCTCCGAACTTAATCGTTGTGCTGATTTTTCGGTACCAACTTAATCCATATTCTGGAGATCAGGATCTTTATCTGTATGTTGTTGCTACAAATACATATACAAATTAAAATAACCTATTAGTACTTGAGTCAAATTTAGTTTTTTTTTTATGAAATTGAATATACATATTTATATCTAACATCAAACTAAGAAATACATATTATAGAACATAAAAAAATAATTATCCAGTGTTAAAATACATATGCATTGTTAAAAAATACATATGAATAAAACTAAAAATACATATGCATTGTTTGAAAATACATATGTAGTGTTAAAAACTACATATGCAGTGTTAAAAATACATATGAATACAACTAAAAACACACATAATCCTATGGGTTGTTTGCCTTTTAATTTTCCTTCTTCTGATGTCTTTATTCGTTATATACAAGCAATTTATAATCCTATGTTTAACGGTATTCCTAGAACTACTTGTCGGTCTGATATTTTTAGACTTCATTCACAATATTGTTTTTATTTATCAACATTGTTAAAAAATATTCAATGTAGATTGTCCCTAACTTCTGATCTTGATCGTGCTGTAAATAAAAATGATTATTTAACCGTTACTTGTCATTGGATGAATAGTAATTTTGTGATGCAAAAACGTATTCTTGCTTTTTTATATGATGAAGATCGTAAACATACTGGACAATTTATTGCTGATTCTATTGTTAAAATTGCCGGATATTATGGTATCGAAAATAAAATTTTATGTATTGCTTTTGATAATGCTTCTAACAACAACACTGCTATAAAAAAATTAAAATCTACGCTATCTCCGCCCTTGCCTGAAATTTTTCATATTAAGTGTGCATGTCATATATATAATTTAATTGTAAAAGATGGTCTTGAGTTTTTTGAGTTTTATATTGAAAAAATTCGCCTTGCTGTTGGTTTTATTCAAGGAAATAATCGTAGATCGAGAATTAGAGAATTTAAAGTTAAATGTCAAGAAAATGGACTTACATCGATTTTGATGCCTGAGGAAATTGATACTAGATGGAATTCTACGTATGAATTTTTAAAAACTTGTTATAAATATAGAATTCCTATTACACTAGCTTTTAACCAACATTGTGGTTCATTTGCTGATTCTACTGATTGCATGCTACATAATTCTGATTGGGTTGTAATTAATGATCTTGTTAAGTTTTTAGAAAAAATTTATGTAGCTACGGTTGAATTTTCCGGTGCGTAAAGGAAGACTTATCTATGTCACTTTTGTTAATTGCATATTTCATTTTTTCATCGATGTAACTTGTTTCACAAGGTCGAATAAGCTTGTTGTTCCGTTATATTTCTATTGCTTGTAGTATCTTGAGATTGTCCTGATAAAATGTTGAAAAATGTCTCCTATATTTGTTAATTAATAGTTTCTTAAATTTAGTTATTGTAATATTTTAGTATTCGATATTAATATTATTTTCTATGCTTAAATTAGTTCTTACAAATTTATGAATTGCTAGAGACACTGATGATATACTAGTTAGCAGTTAGTAGTATTTTCTAAGAAATATTTTTTCACTCAGCAATCAAACACTAGAAAATATTTTTCTAAAAAATATTTTCTACTCACCAACCTAACACCATAAAATATTTTCCACTCACCAATCAAAATGAGAAAATAAGTAGAAAACCAACTTATTTTTCAGGAAAACATTTTCCATAAAAAATATTTTCCATCATACCAAACACACCCTAAAATGCCAAATTATGAATTTTCATTACAAATATCAAAAGAATGAGCTGCTTCAAATTTGATTGTATAACTTCTGTCATTAACAGCTTGACCCAATTCAACAAGTAAAAGGAAGCCTAAACTACTAAGCTTTGCATATTCATATTGTGCCGCCTTCTTAATTAATTAATGTTCAACTAGAAAGCAGAATGAGATTAAAACTGTGAATTATTTTTTGGTGGATCTTAATTTTAATTTACTAGCATTTGTTTAAAGATTGAGAAAATGAAGGCCAGAAGAAATTGAATGTAACGTCTTTTTTCCATTGTTACGGTAAAGTCTAGCATTTCAAAATTTGGATTAGGATTTTTCCTCAATAAAATGTTAGTAATTTCAAGCTATGCTAGTCTTGGACGAAATTAGAGTATGATATACTATGATAATCTGAGAAGAGATTAGTGGATGATTTCGTGTCTTGAGGTTATTGTATCATAACTAAGACGTTAAGAAATCTATAGAAACTTTTGGAAGTGAATTCGGGTTAGCAGAATTCCCGATGTCGCATTTGATGTAAAATGAATAGTTTGAGATGTCAAAATCCAGAAGTGTGTTATACATTGGGCAAATTTTAAGGTCTGATGGATATTCTGCCTCCACCTAAGCTACTATAGCGGGAGGCAGACCGCCAGTACTGGCCCGCTATAGCGGGAGTTAATTAATAAGCACTTATTTTCAGCTTATAATCATTTATGCTAAAAAGTTACATTTTTAATCTTATCTTTATTTGATGTTGATCTTCTTATTTGCATTTCACTTGTAGTAATCGTACTAAGTTAAAGGACCTGGTCCCTTTTCCATTGGTGAATACATCTAAGGTTATCGATTATATATGTAATTATAGTTTTTTGATAAAATATTCAATATTTTAGTAATACTTTATAAATATTAAATACCGTATCAAATATCTTTTCTATATCAAAATGTCTGAGGTTGTACAAATAAAAACATCCAATTTTTTCTTCAAATTATTTTCATTTTTATGGATCTTACCTATTGAAGGTTAAAAAAGTAAAAAGGAGACATAGTATCATGGTTCATAGTGAAAATAGCCATGAAAGTTTCTGCCTTTTTTTCAAAAGTAGGAATAGCCATGTGAGTTAATTCTTCATATCCTCATTCATTTCACTAATTTTTTCTTTAAGAAGGCACAACAAGAACATGTAAAGATTAGTAGTTTACCCTTCTTTTTACCTATTGAATTGGGTAAAGTTGTTAATGTGAAAAGCTAGACAACTAAATTTGAAGCTCATTCATATGAAATTCATAAAAGAAAATCCATTATTTATAGCGATGTTTTGAAAGGCAATTTTGAGGCTCGTCTTGAGGCAAGACACTGACAAAATGCCTTGATGCATAGATGCGGGGCTTAGTCCTATGAAGCTTACACCTTAAACGTCTGACTGTACTCCCTAAGCACGTCTAACGCCCAATGCTCGAGGCTCACCTACCAAAGCTTAGGCAAATTATGGGTCAATTTCCTTAATTAACATTGTTTACCCTTATAATTCTATAATAAATAAATGATGCTTAGTAGTTATTTTCATCTATATAAATAAAGGTGATTGAGAATAACTCAAATAACATGTCATTATGTTGCATATTTACTATTTGAAAGCACAGTGAAGGTGAACATCATTTAACAATTCTTTTCAAAATACTTAATTAGGTGAATTTTACATCTTAACTTATATGTCATTGATTTTCAAATTATTGTCATACGTCTCAAAATTATCATATTTTATCATTTGTCATACGTCTCAAAATAATCACTATTTGAAATAATAACTTTCATGAAATATTGAATCTTCATTCTAATTTAGGTAGTCATCCACTTTGAATCGAATAGTAAGTAAATTAGTGTATTTTATAATCTCAAACATACTGTGAGGGTACTAATAAAGTTTATTATTTATTTTCATTGAGGGATGTAAATTGCATAGTACGAGAGTAATATATTTTGCAAAAGTGCAATTTTTAATTATTTGAAAGTTCAGGTGTTAGAGTTGATTTGCATATCAAAGTATCTTTTATAGAATTTCTTTATTTATACTTGTAAAATTACTTTAGAAGTTTTATTTTCTATGATTCTAAGTCTGTTTAATCATGTTTTTAACTGTTTATAATTTTCTCTTTATAACACTATTTTACTATACTATAAATTAAAAATTTAAAGATCCATGGGGCTTACGTCCCATCGCCTCGAGGCTTATGCTTCGCCCCGTTCTAGTTAGAACGCCCCCGCCTTTTATAATACTGATTTATAAAGGTGCATTAATGAATTATTCTAGAGATGCATTAGTGATTCGGTAAGCAAAGTGAGATAAGAGATGCTTGTTGAGAGTGAGGAATTAGGAATTTGGGTTAAAAAGGAAGTGAGTTGAGAAAATTGAAGGAAAGGTGTCTTTTTAAGTCTTGAATGAAGGATTGGTGACATTGACCAACTTAAAGGGTCAAACATAATTTAAAAAACTTGATTAGGTTAATTGTGGACTTGATTAATATTTTTCAAACTTTTTAATCTTTTCAAAAATACAAATTAACCCACACCCACAAAATTTTCCTCTCTCTGCAAATCAATCTCTCTTCTCTCTTCTCTCTTTCTCTCGATAGTTTCTCTCTCTAACTTCTCCCAACCAACAACTTTCCAAATTTCTCCCTTCAATCTTGTGCAACTTCAACCTCTGGAAACAAATAGTTTCGAGTTCTTGCCCGTTCCTTTTTTACTTTCAACCGTCAGTCGACGTGACAACATTCTCTGGCTACAACAACTTCGAGTTCTTCATCATTTCTTTTCGATTTTCACAGGTAAAAAATTAGGGCTTTTAAGTTATAACGAAAACGAGGAACTTGATTTGTTGGTGTTTGTTATTTTTTTATATTTTTTTATTATTTTTTTAATGTTTGTTATTTTTTAGTTGAATTTCTCATCTGGATGTATCTGCTACTGCTGTTTTTTAACAATGGATAAACATGTAACGTAAATCCAACAGATGAGTAATCTGTTGCAACATATATGACTAATATGTTGCACAGATTAGTAATATGTTGCAACATATATGACTAATATGTTGCACATATTAGTAATCTATTGCAACATATATGACTAATCTATTGCGCAGATTAGTAATATGCTGCAACATCTATGACTAATCTGTTGCAATATATATGACTAATTTGTTGCAACAAATGAGTAATCTGTTGCAACATATATGACTAATTTGTTGCAAAATATATGACTAATTTATTGCAACAGATGAGTAATCTATTGCAACATATTTGACTAATTTGTTGCACCAAATGAGTAATTTGTTGCAACATATATGACTAATCTATTGAAACAGATTACTCATCTGTTGAATTCGTTTTATAGTGTTGTAACATAAATCCAACATATGGGTCATCTGTTGCAACAGATTAGTTATATATTGCAACAGATTACTCACTTGTTGCAATAGATGACTCATATGTTGGATTCATGTTGCAAGTTCTATCCATTGTGGCAGTAGCAGATACACCAAATAAGAAATTCAACAAAAATCATAATTTTACTTACAAAATAAGCTATGAAGTTATGTTCAAGTGATATACGAACAAAATTTAACCTAAAAAAAAATTCAAAAATTTTAACAGGGGCACAACGAATAAGTAAAACATATGAAAAATTTTATGAAACAGGTAAAGAAGACAAAAATAATATACCATACATCAAATGCAAAGGGATCAAGGGGACAAACATTTGAGTTCTCTTAAAAAAGTTTATGTTCCCTAGTATTTTAATTGCTTTCTAATAGTTGACCCATCTGTTACAACAGATTTTCTATCTGTTTGATAATTTCCAACAGATGAATCATCTGATGCAACATGTTAGTCATCTGTTGATTCAAATTAAGCAATTATTAGTAATAACTAAATTGATTTAGCTAAAATTAAAGACGTCTCTACACAATGGGACAAACATTTGTGTTCTCCTAAAAATATTTGAGTTTTCTAGTATTTTAATTATTTTCCAACAGATTATCTATTTGTTGCAACAAGTTAGTCATCTATTGCAATAGATGTTTATAACAGGTTAGTCATTTGTTTATTCAAATTAAGCAATTATTAATAATAACTAAATTAATTTAATTAAAATTGAAGACCTTAGACAAAGGGACAAATGTTTGAGTTCTCCTAAAAACATTTGAACTTTAGTATTTTAAATTGCTTTTCAACATATATCTTGTCTATTTAATAATTTCCAATAGATGAGTCATATGTTGCAACAATTTAGTCATCTGTTGCAACAGATGTCTATATTTGTTTGATAATTTTCAATAGATGAGATAACGATTGCAACAGGTTAGTCATCTGTTGCAACAGATGTCTATATCTGTTTGGTCATTTTCAACAAATGTCTTTAACTGTTTGGTCTTTTCCAACAGATTACTCATCTATTGCAACATATTATTCATCTATAAGCCATTATTAGTAATAACTAATTGATTTAACTAAAATAAAATATGAATTAATAATTTCAATTCCAGTTTCAATTAATCTCATGGTAATTACACGATCAGCTAAGAATGTTCGTCATAAGTAGAGTGATCAATTGACCAATTTTATTTGAAATGATTCAAACTAATCCATCATTAGAAATAACTATATTGATTTAACTAAAATTAAAGATGAATTAGTGAGTTCAATTACGATTTTAATTAATCTCATGGTAAAAATGGTGTATTGATAAATGATGATTTGTTATTATTTTTATTGAATAAATCTTGCTATTGATTTATTTTTTCAACAAATAAACAATCTTTTGCAACAAATGAACAATCTGTTGCAACAGATGAACCATATGTTACAAAAAATGAATCAATTACTCCAACAGATGAGTCATATGTTGCAACAGAGGGGTCTTCTGTTGTAACAGATGGACCATATGTTCTGTTGCAACAAACAGATCATCTGTTGGAAGAACTCAAGGGTCAAGACTTTTCGATCATTTAATTAAAAAAATAATTGTAAATAAATAATATGAAAAAATATGATAAACACAATTTTGTAGCTATTTAATTTAAATAACTAAAATACCAAAAAGATGAAAAGTTATGACTTTTCACCTTTTTGTATTTAAATCTATTTTTTTAATTTAAATAATCGAAAAGTCACCAAGTTCGATTTAATTAAGAGATATAATTATTAAAAAAATAGGTGAACAGTCGTGATTTTTTGCTTAACACACTGCACTACTCACTCATTCAATTTTTTATAAATAGGTCTCCTCAGCTCTATCTTTTGCATCTTGTCTTGCATAAAACCGTCATTATATCTTCAATCACTTCTCTTTCAAAAATAAATTTCTTGTTCTTCCGTTGAGGTATGTTTTATTTTCTTGTTCTAATATGAAAATTATTAACATACATCTATTTTCTAGTTAAGTTTCACATTTTTTTGCTAAACTACCAGTTGGTACTATATGTGGTTTAGTGTTTTACGTTATTTGTTCATGTATGTTCTAGATATGACTGGTCTGATTTGGTACATGGCGATTCTTCTTGACACCGTGTAGGAACTTGAAAGGCTGATTCATGAACTCGAGTGAGAGTTGGGCTCCGCGACAACAAGGGTGCTTCGTGGGATTCGAAGGTTGAGGGGTCTGCTGCCCAATGAATTTTCGATTGACAATAATAATAATAATAATAATAATAATTATTATTATTATTATTAGGTTATATTTTTTTTTATCATTTGTAATTTATTTTATCGGATCTACCTAATGTTGTAAATATTTTTTATGTAATGAATGAGAAAATCTTTATTTGATCGACTGAGTTTATTTATATATTTTTTCATTCTGCCTATTTTTTTAAGAAGTTGAGAGGTGTAGATTTTTTAGCATTCAGGAGTGGAAAGAGTCAATTACAAGAAAGAAAGTATTTGGTTGAGAGCAAGGTCATAGACTAAAATTAAATAACAACACAAGATTATTTACTATTACAACAAAATTAAAGATAGATTGATAACAGATGACCCATCTATTGCAACAGATAAGTAATCTATTGGAAATGACCAAGTAGATAAAGACATCTATTGCAACAGATTGATCGTCTATCGCAATAAATTAGTAATATGTTGAAAATGATAAGACAGATAAAGACATTTGTTGCAACAAATTAGTCATCTATTGCAAGAAATTAGTAATCTGTTGGAAATGACAAATAAATAAAGTCATATGTTGCAACAGATTGGTCATCTGTTGGAAATGACCAACAGATAAAGACATTTGTTACAACAGATGACCAATCTATTGCAATATATGTGTATATTTGTTTGATAATTTTCAACAAATGACTCATCTGTTGCAACAGGTTAAATCTGTTGCAATAGATTATACACTTAAATGATCATGTAATTACTATGAGATTAATTGAAATTGTAATTATTAAATTAATTTAGCTATTACTAATAATGGCATAATTTGAACCATTTCAAATCAAATTAGTCAATTGTTCACTCTACTCAAAACAAACATACTAAGATGATCGTGTAATTAATATGAGAATAATTGAAATCGTAATTGAACTTATCAATTTATCTTTAATTTTAGTTAAATCAATGTTGTTATTACTAATTATGTCTTAATTTGAATCATTTAAAATAAAATTGGTCAATTAATACTTTACTCAAGACGAATACACTTAGATGATCATGTAATTACTATGAGATTAATTGAAATCGTAATTAAATTATCAATTCATCTTTAATTTTAGTTAAATCAATTTAGTTATTACTAATAATTGCTTAATTTTAATTATTTCAAATCAAATTGGTCAATTGATCATTCTAATTAAGACGAAACACTTAGTTGATCATGTAATTACTATAAAATTAATTGAAATTGTAAGTGAACTTACTAATTCATCTTTAATTTTAGTTAAATCAATATTGTTATTTCTAATTATGGCTTAGTTTGAATCATTTCAAATAAAATTGGTCAATTGATCACTCTACTCAGGACGAACACACTTAGTTGATCGTGTAATTACCATGAGATTAATTGAAACAGTAATTGAACTTATTAATACTAGTTAAATTAATTTAGTTATTACTAATATAATGGCTTAATATGAATCAATAGATGACTATGATGTTGTAAAAGATGAGTAATCTGTTGAAAATGATCAAACAGATAAAGACACTTGTTGCAATAGATTGTCATCTATTGCAACAGATTAGTAATCTGTTGGAAATAACAAATAGATAAAGTCATATGTTGCAACAAATTGGTCATTTGCTAAAAATGACCAACAGATAAAGACATTTGTTACAACAGATGACTAATCTATTGCAACATATGTGTATATCTGTTTGATAATTTTCAACAGATGACTCATCTGTTGCAACAGATTAAATCTGTTGCAATAGGTTATACACTTAAATGATTATGTAATTAATATGACAATAATTGAAATCGTAATTGAACTTATCAATTCATCTTTAATTTTAGTTAAATCAATGTAGTTATTACTAATAATATCTTAATTTGAATCATTTCAAATAAAATTGGTCAATTAACATTTTACTCAAGATGAATACACTTAGATGATCATGTAATTACTACTAGATTAATTGAAATCGTAATTAAAATTATCAATTCATCTTTAATTTTAGTTAAATTAATTTAATTATTACTAATAATTGCTTGATTTTAAGTATTTCAAATAAAATTGGCCAATTGATCATTCTACTTAAGACGAAACACTTAGTTGATCATGTAATTACTATAAAATTAATTGAAATTGTAAGTGAACTTACTAATTCATCTTTAATTTTAGTTAAATCAATATAGTTATTTCTAATTATGGTTTGGTTTTAATCATTTCAAATAAAATTGGTCAATTGATCACTCTACTCAGGACGAACACACTTACTTGATAGTGTAATTACAATGAAATTAATTGAAACTATAATTGAACTAATTAATTCATGTTAAATTTTAGTTAAATAAATTTAGTTATTACTAATATAATGGCTTAATATGAATCAATAGATGACTAACATGTTGTAAAAGATAAGTAATCTATTGAAAATGACTAAACAAATAAAGACATCTATTGAAAATTACCAAACAGATAAAGACATATGTTGGAAATGATCAATCAAATATAGACATTTGTTGCAACAGGTGACTAACTTGTTGTAATAAATGATTCATCTATTGAAAATTATCAAACAAATATAGACATCTGTTGGAACAGATGACTAAGTTGTTGCAACAGATGACTCGTCGGTTGAAAATTATCAAACATATAGGATATATGTTGGAAAATAATTTAAAATACTAAAGCTCAGATGTTTTTAAGAGAACTCAAATGTTTGTCCCCTTGTCTAAGGTCTTGTTTTTAATTTTAGTTAAATCAATTTAGTTATTACTAATAATTGCTTAATTTGAATCATTTTAAATAAAATTTATCAATTGATCATTCTATTAAGGACGAATACATTAATTAAAATTGTAAGTGGACTTATTAATTCATCTTTAATTTAGTCAAAATTAATTTAGTTATTACTAATAATTACTTAATTTGAATCATTTCAAATAAAATTGGTCGATTGATCACTCTCCTCGAGACAAATACACATAGTTGATCATGTAATTACTATGAGATTAATTGAAATTGTAAGTGAACTTATCAATTCATCTTTAATTTTAGTTATATCAATTTAGTTATTATGAATAATGGCCTAATTTGATTCATTTCAAATAAAATTGATCAATTGATCACTCTACTCATGACGAATACACTTAGTTGATAATTTAATTACTATGAGATTAATTGAAATTGTAAGTTTATCTTTAATTTTAGTTAAATTAATTTAGTTATTACTAATAATGACTTAATTTGAATTATTTCAAATAAAATTGGTCGATTGATCACTCTACTCGGGACGAATACACTTAGTTAATCATGTAATTACGATGAGATTAATTGAAATTGTAAGTGAACTCATTAATTCATGTTTAATTTTAGTTAAATCAACATAGTTATTACTAATAATGACTTAATTTGAATCATTTAAAATAAAATTGGTCAATTAATTATTCTACTAACGATGAAACACTTAATTGATCATGTAATTACTGAGATTAATTAAAATCGTAATTGAACTTACTAATTCATCTTTAATTTTAGTTAAATCAATATAGCTATTTCTAATAATGGTTTAATTTGAATTATTTCAATAAAATTGGTCAATTAATCATTCCACTCAGTACGAAACACTTAATTGATCATGTAATTACTATGAGATTAATTGAAATCGTAATTGAACTTACTAATTTATCTTTAATTTTAGTTAAATCAATATAGTTATTTCTAATGATGACTTAGTTTGAATCATTTCAAATAAAATTGGTCAATTGATCACTCTACTCAGGACGAACATACTTAGTTGATCGTGTAATTACTATGAGATTAATTGAAACTGTAATTGAACTTATTAATTCATATTTTATTTTAGTAATCAATTTAGTTATTACTAATAATGACTTAATGTGAATCAATAGATGACTAACACGTTACAACAGATGATTAGTCTGTTGGAAATGACCATACAAATAAAAACATTTGTTGAAAATAACCAAATAGATATAGACATCTATTGCAGCAAATGACTCACTTGTTGTAACAACTAATTCATCTATTGAAAATTATCAAACAAATATAGACATCTGTTGCAACAGATGACTAAGTTGTTGCAACATATGACTCATCTGTTGGAAATTACTAAATAGACAAAATATGTGTTGAAAAGCAATTTAAATTACTAAAGCTCAAATATTTTTTAGGAGAACTCAAACGTTTTCCCCCTTGTCTAAGGTCTTTTCTTCATTTTTAGTTAAATCAATTTAATTACTATTAATAATTATTTAATTTGAATCAACAAATGACTAACCTGTTATAAACATTTATTGCAACAGATGACTCACTTGTTGCAACAAATAGGTGATCTGTTGGAAAATAATTAAAATACTAGGTAACTCAAACATTTTTAGGAGAACTCAAATGTTTGTCTCATTATCTTAAAGACTTGTCTTAATTTTAGCTAAATCAATTTAGTTATTACTAATAATTGCTTAATTTGAATCAACAGATGACTAACATGTTGTAACAGATGATTCATCTATTGGAAATTATCAAACAGATAGAAAATCTGTTATAATAGATGGGTCATCCATTAGAAAGCAATTAAAATACTAGGGAACTTAAATATTTTTAGGAGAACTCAAACGTTTGTTCCCTTGATCCTTTTGCATTTGATGTATGATACACTATTTTTGTCTTCTTTACCTGTTTCATGAAATTTTTCATGTGTTTTACTTATTCGTTGTGCCTTTGTTGAAATTTTTAGAATTTTTTTAGGTCAAATTTTGTTCATATATCACTTGAACATTATTTCATAGGTGATTTTGTAAGTATAATTATGATTTTTGTTGAATTTTTTATTTGGTATATCTGCTACTGCTACAATGGATAGAACCTGCAACATGAATCCAACATATAAGTCATTTGTTGCAATAAGTGAGTAATTTGTTGCAACAGATGACCCATATGTTGGATTCATATTACAACACTAATATGAATCCAACAGATGAGTAATCTATTGTAACAAATTATTCATATATGTTGCAATAGATTACTCATATGTTGCAACAGATTAGTCAATATGTTGCAACAGATTAGTCAATATGTTGCAACAGATTACTCATCTGTGCAACAGATTAGTCATATATATTGCAACATATTACTCATCTGTGCAACAGATTACTCATCTATTGGATTCACGTTATATGTTTTATCTATTGTTGAAAAAATAGCAGTAGCAGATACACCAGATGAGATATTAAACTAAAAATTATAATTTTACTTACTAAAATCACCTATAAGTAATTTCCAAGTGATATACGAATAAAATTTGACCTAAAAAAATTTGATCAAGTAGCAATAGTAGCGGTAACAACAATGTTCAACAACAAGAAGATGATGATGATGAACAAGAAGAGATGATAATGAAGAAGAAGATGATGATAATGAAAAAGAAGATGATGAATAAAACAACAACAATGAACAACAAAAATCACAAAGAGAGAGAAAACTCCAATAAATGAGAAGAGAGAGAAATGTGCCTTTTTTCCCTCCATTTCTAATTATATTAGGTTTTACATTGGATCAAAGTATAAATTAAAAAAACTTATGAGTTATTTTCAAACTTTTCTTACTTTCTTAATCCTTAATAAAGTAATTGTCAACTCCATTCAATTATTAAGTCTTATGTCACTCACACCTCATTTTAAATCTCTTTTGTCACCTAGAGCTCAAAGCCCCAAGTGAGTTGGGTAAAAAGGGAAGTGGACCAGCTTTTATGTACAAACTTTTTATTCAAAATTCATAGCTTTAGTTTAAATTTTGTATCAATCTTTAAAATTAATTAGATAAGCAAATTGTTAATTCACAATCTAATAACTTATCAAAACTAAATCTTGAAACCATAAACTTTAAATCTGACTCCGTTTCTATGCATTTACAAGCTAATTTTAAACTTCAACACTTAAAATGCTATTGAAATTATGATTAGTTGTTTGAAGGGTATTCTAGCAAAAATAATAGTTTATATTCAAATCTGTTGGTGGGATTAACAAAATAGGAAAGGTTAATAACTTAGTATAAAACAAGACCAATAAATGATACTTCCTCCATTCAACAATACTTGTCCATATTATTAAAAATTAGATTTTTGATAATATTTGTTCTGTTTGAAAAGTCAATGAATAATTTACCCTTTTATGTCCATTTTATCCTTACTATTAAATATTATTTATCACTTAATGCATTTTTTAAGACATTAAATTTATTACTCCCTTCGTTCCAAAATAATTAAATTGTTGTAATATGCCACACATCTTAAGAAAAAAAGACAAACACATAAATTAGTATTTTTTTTTTCATTATTGCCCTTTTCAAACTCCAAAATATTAATAATGATCATTGAAACTCAGCAGTGAAAATTTAATTAATAAAGGGTAAAATTGAAAAAAAAATTCCAACATCTATCTTGAATAATGAACAATTCAATTATTTTGAACACTAAAAAAATACTCCAACAATTCAAATATTTTGGAACGGAGGAAGTACATTTAAAGAGTGATATATTAAAATTATCTCTATTGTTGTTTCTTAACATGTGCGCCAAGTTCATAGTGGACAAATATTATCGGATTGAGGGAGTATATGAAACATGTTTATAACAAATGAGGGTAACTAATTAAGATTCAAGAAGGATTTACATTAAACGAAAAAGAGTCTAAAATGTCCTTCAACTATGTGAAATGGTGCAAAAATACCCTCCGTCTATCGATTGGGCCTAAAATATTCTTCCGATCTACCTATTGGGCCTAAAATGCCCTTTCCGTCTACCTATTGGAGCTATTTTCCCCTTTTATTTAAGAAAAGATATATAATACCACAACTTATCTTTATTAAACTACATAAATCTCTATTATTTTTATTAATATTAACCAAATAAATAGTGCACAATATCAATTTTTTGTCATTCTAAATCGATCTAATAAATAAAAAGAAAAACAACATAAATAGCCATTTAAAAAAAATTAGTATGTATACATAGTCGTATTAGTTGGTTGTCAGATATAACATATAAAATATTTACTTTTATAACAGATTCTAATATATAAAAAAATAATTATATATTAAATTCTCATATTTCTTATTTATTGTCTATTTTTATGGAAGTCTTTGTTCATTCATTTTTTATAGGGAAAAGGACATGGGCTGTCCATTTTTTAAAAAAATGGCCCACATTTGAAAAGGTGGACATGGGTTGTCCAGTCGGCTAAACTAATTCCTTTTTATAGTCATTTGGCCCAATTGGTCACATGCAGTCTCTATACTCAATTGATACACTTTTATACTACATTGATACACTTTTATACTATGTTGATACACTTTTTAAAAAAGAGAAGGGAAATTCTATGCAAGCACATGCAGTCTCTATAACCAATTGATACTCTTTTATACCATATTAATACACTTGTATACTACATTGATACACTTGCAGTGTCCATATACTCAATTGATACTCTCTTATACTAGATTGATACATTCTTAGAATGCATGTAGAAACTATATAGAGTCGTATAAAATATGTATCTAAATAATAATTGTAGTTACAAATTGTATAAAAATGTTATAATTATTATATAGAATATGTGTATATATAGAAACTGTATCATTATTATATATAGATATATTTTTTAACAATTGTATTATATTAAAGATATATAATATTGTATTTTTTTATTATATAAATAAGTAAAACTAAAATGAAACTGAGTATAAGCTTAAATGCTTAATCCGGGAGCTCCAAATAATTGTCGTTACCTAAACAAGTGATTTGACATAGAAAGAAGAATAATGCTAGTTAAAGCTTTGGGGTGAAGACAAGTGGGATATGAGTGCAGTGCCCACGCAACTCATGAAAGTGACCAAAATAAAAAGAATAAAAACCAAAATTGGAATATGATAAGAACGAATCATCAGATAAATGGATTATGATAATGATGCCCACTCCCCCCACACGCCAAATGGCCATTCGGTTAGAATTTGATACAAGACTAAATGTGTATCAAGAGATTCAAGCCAACACATGAGCAACAAGCTGAACAACAAGGTGCTAGTGAATCGAAATAAGCCACTCACGGCTTCACTAGACTTTAGATTTAGTTTTGAGCAAGAAAAGAGATGAACACAAGAACAACAATGCTAGTGAATCGAAAGAGCTCCACACGGCTTCACTAGACTTCAAAGACCAACAATAATACAATGTTAACAAAAGAGATGGATAGATAGTTTGACATACAATATTCAAGAATCTAAGAACCCTAACCACATGTAAGGACCCTAAGATTAATGAATGTTAACACCAAACTCTTACGTTGACAAAAGAGGGACTTTACCTCCCTAATCTCCAACATATCAAGCCAACGATGCAACACAAGTGATATCTACACTTGGGCAGCCCTAGTTACGGATTGGTGGCTTTTCCAAGCCCTACAACTAAGGGGTGTTATACTCCTCACACTAGAGAGAGAGAGTTTGTCTTCCATCAATAAACAACTAATGAGAAAAAGACCTAAAATATTCTATTTATATTCTATTACAAGACAAGGCAAAATGACAACAATGCCCTTAAAGGGTGGGGTGGCCATGGAGTGCATTTGGACCCAATCAAGTGACCAAAATACCCTTAATGAATATGACCAAATCATGACCCATTAAGTGTTGTCCAAAATCGTGAGTCCTCAAGTCTTCGATGCTCCAAGCAATCTTCCACACACAGTCTTGCTTGTGCTCAAAACGGGTCTTCCTTGCATATTCTTGTGCCCTCGGGGTGACCAAGTCTTGAGCCTTTAAATGATGACCTCCAATCATGTCTTCAAAAATTAAGGTGGCCATTTGACTTGTATCAGAATTAGTTTCGCCGAGTGGCTATTTACCGAGATTAAGAATTTAGGTGCTAGTTTTGTGGAATTATTTTAGTTTTAGGTGTTATTTTTGTCCTTTCCCCTTTTTTATATACTATAACAAAATTTTATGTTTTTTATTTATATTGTCTGCTTTCACGATGCCTCCATAAAAATATATGGTATATTTATACTATAAAAATTCATGGTATATTTATATATTATACAAATTATATTTATATCATAAAAATATATGGTATATTTATATGCCATATAAATCATATTTATACCATAAATATACATGGTATATTTTAGACATAAAAAATTTATACCATGTAATACTGAAAATATATATTTATATTTAATAAATAATTCTTTAACAAGAAAAGTACTTCCGACATAATGAGATATACCATCAATATTTATCCTATAAATTATATCAAAAATATAATAATAATCTGACTTTGACATAAATTATATTTATACAACAAAAATATATGATATATCTATACATTCAACGTAATGATTTTTACTCCATAAATATTTATCCCTAAACAATTATGGCTAACCCATTATATTAGACTTAAAAATACATGATAATGAAATAATACTAGATGATTAACATACATGAAAATAAAATGAAACATACACGAGCAAATAATGAAATACTTGATTTATTTAAGAATATTTAAATTTTGAATATAAGAGAGAGAAATATTTTAAAGTAGGGATTATCTTTTCCACTTTTAATTTGAAGATTGAAAATATATCTCTTAAATTAAGGTGAATTCATAGTTAGTTATAGCATTAAATTAGAAATTATAATTATTTTTTTTATTTTTTTTAATGGCTATATATATATAAAAAACTAATTTTTGTAAAATTGAAAAAGTACTATTATTTATGTAATTAAGTTTTGCGGATGACCTTTTCATGTAATTTACCTAAATAAAAAGGAAAAAATAAATCCAATAGGTAGACCATAGACGGGAAGGGTATTTTAGGGCCAATAGGTAGGTGAGAAGGACATTTTAGGTCCAATAGGTAGATGGAAAGGGCATTTTAGGCCCAATAAGTAGACAGGTGACGTTTTTGTACCATTTTGCATAGTTGAAGGATATTTTAGGTCCTTTTTCCGTACATTAAATAACAACACTTGGACGAGTAAACGCAAGTAGCTACAATTTGATGTTTTCAACACATGATTCACGAAATTGGACCCATTAAAAATGAAACAGAAAATTAAAATTATTGAGATAATGGGACTTTTCTCCTTAGTCCTCTTGTATCACAAAAATTCACACAGATTATCTAGAAATAAAATTTAAAAATATTATTTTTTTACTATATCACTACTGAAAAGGAGAAACCCACCATCAAAATCGATCAACTTTTTCATAATATTTTCAATAATACGGATCGAGCATGCTCATTTTTTAGCAACAAAATTTGAAAATTGTAAAACTAATCAAGTCTCAGTCGTTCTCGCAAATTTTTTTTAGTAAAGTTTGAAGAAAATTATTTTTAAGGATAAGTGGCGATGAGATTGATTGATTTATTTGCACGTTTTCCATTTTTTAAAATAAAGAATTATGTTGGGTATGCGAACCAAAGTACCACATTGGTAGTTGAAGGCATTGGAAAACAACACGTAAGGTGTAGAATCTCTTAGTGTGCGACTTTTTGGAGAGAATAGTGCAAACTTGGCCAAAAGCGAACAGTATCACATCATGTAAGAGTATTTTTAGTTTGGCTGAGCCTAATAACTGGTATCAGAGCCTGAAATGATGGGATACAAGGCATGGTTTACTTATCCTTATGAGTTTGGAGATGCACGCACAAGAAGAAGCTAGTTACGGACTTTGATTATCATAAAATACTCGAACGATGTGAACTGCACATAGTGAATTTTCGAAGTTATCTCGTGGATCATGGTGATAGGCCACGTGAGACTTAGTTAGTGGAGGAGATTGTTGGGTATGGGTGGCATAAAGTGAATCTCAGAAATTGATTCATGGATCGTGGTGATAGGACCGCGTGGAACTTACTTGAGGGGGGGGGGATTCACTACAAAAAACGTGTAAAGTTACGAGGGATTTTTTGCGGGGGTTATCTTAACCCCCGTAAAATTATATGAAATGCGGGGGTTAAAAAATCGCCGCTAAAATTTATAAATTTGTGGGGGTTTAAACCCCCGCTATAAATTGCGGAATTTTAAACCCCCGCTGTCAATATAAAAAATAGCGTATACAATTAAAAAAAAATTCCTCATTTTTTTTTCATTGGCCAAAATTTTCCCTCATTTTTTAATGGGAAAAGGATCAAATATGCCACTGAACTATCAGAAATGACTCATTTATGCCATCCGTTAAAAGTTGGACTCATTTATGCCATCATCGTTACAAAACTGGCTCATCCATGCCATTACTTTTTAACAGACGGTTTTTAAAAACAGCCTTGCCACGTGGCAGCTTATTAGAGAGTCACGTCATTTTTTATTTTATTTTAAAAAAAAAAAAATTCTTTTTTTTTTTGATCTATTAAAAAGAATCCACCCAATTTTTTGATCCATTAAAAAATAATTTGATCTATGCTTTTAAAATTTGATTAATTTTTCACGATCAAACAAATATTGAAAGAATTTATTTTTTAAAATCTACTACTAAAATTTATAACCAAACGTTATTCTAATTAAACATATAGTATGTCTTAGTATATATGAAATATTTTGTCATTCGAATGTAAGTAACTTTTATTTTTTTATTTTTTTATTAAGCATAGAATGACATCATCAACATCGGGGGCGGCTCAAGCAAATTTATGGCCTAAGGGAAAAATCAAACGGAGGCCTTGCGTTTTATTTTTTTATATAAAATTTTTCTTTTTTCTATAAATAGTATTTAATATATTTCTTAAAATTTGTAATTTATTATTACTAAACAAAAATAGGCCCCTCAAATTTTGGGGTCTTAGGCGGCCACCTTTTCTCCTAAAGGGTTGAGCCGCCCCTAATCAGCATTCAACATTTGTATGTAACACTTTATGCATCATCATTTATCATTGCAAAAACAGGAAGACAATAACATGCCGACATATATAGTATACGTAGAGTTGGCAAAATGAGAAGCTAACTATTAATAATATAATAATAATATTTGATGTTTATATATCCCTTCAGTTTCAACTGAAAAATGACAAAAGTTTTAGTTAACGTGAATCTTTAAAAATAAATAAATAAATAAAGTGATAAAAAGCGTGGAGTGTATACTCTCTCCGTTCCCTTTTAGTTACTCGCCCTTCAATTAAAATAGCTATTTTATTATAATATATTTATTAAATGATGTTTACTATTGTATTTGAAATTAGTTTGAAGAAAAAAATAATTAATATTAAAGGTAAAATATGAAAACAATCTTAATATGTCAAAAATGACAAAAAAATGAATCGAACGAGAATGTTTTAAGAATATATTCATGAAAAATTAATCAAATTTTAAAAGTATAGATCAAATTAATTTTCAATGGATAAAAAAAAATTAATTCTTCTTTTAAAAAATGTTTAAAAAAAAATAAAAAAAAATAAAAATAACGTGGCCCTCTAATAAGCTGCCACGTGACAAGACTGTTTTTAAAAACCATCTGTTAAAAAGTAATGGCATGGATGAGCCGATTTTATAACGGCGATGACATGAATGAGCCCATCTTTTAATGAATGAGCCCGTCTTTTAATGATGTCATATTTAGCCTTTTTTACTTATTTAATTCACACCTTACATTCCCCCAAAATCTCCCTCTCTCTCACATTTCCCCCAAATTAGTTTCTCTGTCGTCAACCCTCCCCCTCCCCCCCCCCCCGCCAAAAATAAATAAAAAAAATAAATTTAACTCCATTTCCCTCGAAATTGACTCCTTCGGTCGGCCATTGATACGCCGCCCGGCCATTGGAATTGCGCTGGACTCCGAAATTGTAAGAATTACTTGTTGTGTTGTTGTTGTTCTTATAATATTGTTGTTCATCATCTTCTTGGTGTTAATATAATTTGGGTGGCTGATTTGTTGTTCAAAACACCTTGTATTCTTGTCAGTTTCTTCCTGTTATTGTTGGTCGTGTTGTGTAGTTGTTGGGTTCACGGTTTGTGCTTGAGTTGTGGACTGTTTTAGGACTGTTTTGGTTCATTCCAAGTTTGTAGTCATGTATCTAAAAAGATTCTTGTATTTGCTAAGAAGATGAAACTCTTCTGTACTTTCTCAAAGTTTGCTGATGATTTCAGCCGAGCGAGCTTCATCTCTCTGTGTAGCTGTTAGATCTACCAACAAATCATGTTGTTGTGATTAAGATATTACTGTACATTGTATTTCAAATTTCCCTTTATCTTGTCGCTGACGTATGAGGAGTATCTTGAAGCTCATAGCAGAGACAACAAAAGATCGAACCACTCTGTTAGTACTCTTTTGACATTTTTCTTGTTATATATTCCTTTATTATAGATAAACCCATGAATCATGTTTTTTTGGGTTGGATTTTGCAACAATTGTAAAACGTGTCTCTGTTTTGAAAAATTCTATTCTAGCTTTCTTTCTGTATTGAGAAAAGTATTTAGTTTTCCCTCATTGTGCAATAAGCAGGAGAGAGCTATTAGCTCAATTAGCAGAGGTCGAGGGACTTGTGTTTTTTAGTCATTGCATGAATCTAAGTCAGTCCAGTACTTAGTGGATAAGGGTAGGGGAAGGTTCATTGTCCCCGAGGTTCGAGAGCTGTGGTTGGCCCAAAGGGATGACTCCAGATGAATTTCTCGATTATCAAAGTACGAAAAAAAACTGGAGAGAGAATTCTCGGGGGCAACTCCCATCCCCCTTTTCTCGCTATGCCATCTAGTGGTTGATTTCCCGGGGGAAGGATTGCTATGAATTAGAGTGATATACGAAGGTTCAAAAGTTCAGTCTCTGATCTTCAATTTGTCAATGATGCTTTCATTTTTCTTCTCTAGCATAATTAAGTGGTTCCATTTATGTATTTACGCCCATATTTTGTGAGTGCCCTTGTTCGATATATGTATCCATCAGTTGAACCTTCATATGTACAAATAAAAAACGCCTAAGCACTTCAATCTGATAGTGTGTTCACTTGCTAGACTTGAGTAATATAGGATTCAATTCTTCAATCTAGCTATCTTGCTTTCCTTTTTAAATTTGAACACACTAACTGATATTTACTTGATATGTACCTCGTTACATTTTGTGGAATGAAACAAGGTTATAGCATGAAAGAAGGAAAAAGGTGATAGTTTCCTAAAGCCCTATAGCCTCTCGAAGAAAAGTACAAACGCCTCTATATTGTTCTGCAAGACTCTACTAGATCTGTTTTGGTTCAATGAGATCAACGAATCTAGGTCTCTGATATCAACTTTTACGACCCAAATCCAACACGAGTTGCCCCTGCACTGTAACACCCTACATTTTTGAGCTAGAAATTGAACCGTCGTTCTTACGTGTGTAAACCATAGTCCCATGATTCACTTTTGAATTCATGTGTCATGATCTTTATCCTAATATGGAAAGTGTTTTCAAAGTAAAAGATGTTCATAGGAATCATGTAACACCCTGTAATCGTAACACTTTTTTGATGCATAAAAAATGACCTTTAGGACCACCGTAGTGATGGTAGATCATATGTTGACATTGTGGAAGGTGTTGGGGTGTTTTGGGACCTCAAAACTAAGTACGCATTGCAAATTAGGGCTTAGACAATGGCTAGGCATCGCATTGCCATCGCCTACCTTCACTGGAAAGGTTAGGCGATGCCCTAGGCGCCGCCCAATCTGGGTTAGGCCATTGGCTGGGCGTCGCCTACCCTATATTTTGCAGCGTAGAGGCTCCATTTTTGAGTTATTTCAAGGGCAACAATGTCTTTTTACATTCCATAACCGTCCCTAAACATCTTTACATGAAATTTAAGTCCCTAAATACGTTTTAACATTATCAAATCCCTAGTACATCTTCCTAAAACACAAGAGGAGAAAAAACCAACTTAGGATTTGTGCATTCAAGCTTAAAGCTTAAAGGGTCAATCTTTTCATGATTTCTTCATCATAAAGGTACGTGGGGCTATCCTAAATCTCATGGGCATAGGTTTTACGATTTTAACAAGCTTTAATGATATATATGTTAACAGAGGCGAACCCAAAATTTGATCTTGACGGGTGCACCTTTATATTTAAACATAGTAATTGATAGTGCCAAAGTTCGACATATAGTTCTTTGAAAACTTAATATTATTAAATATTATTAATTTGGTTTAATATGACAAAAGAGTGTTATTCACCGTACTTGAATTCGATGCACTTTAATATTTTCAACAATAATAGAGAGTTTTTGAAAAATAGAAAATCTGAGAGATTTGTTTGCTAAATGGTTGCTACAAGAAAACGTTGGATTTAAGCCTTCAAACTTTAAATTGCTAATTTTAAATAGAAAATAAGTCAATTATTAAAAAATAAAAGTAAAATAAACATTATATAGTATAAGATAGGGGGAATTTACCTTTTGAAATTGAAGGAGAGCTTGTATTTTTGGAATAAAATTAAAAATACATAAATAATGTGTGTGTCAATGTTGTCTAGGGGAGAGAGCAGCAGCAAATTGTACTTGGAAAAAGGAGCAATAAAACAATTGTAGTTGGGTGGGTTTCGAACCCAAGTCCTCCACCCAAAATGAAGATTTTATGCTACAAGTTCAACCACTGCACCAACACAATCAGTTGTCTTTGAGAGTGCACAACATATATTTAGTTAAATTTACTGGGATATATACAACTATACAACCTATATATACAGAGTTTTCTCGAGACTAGCGGGTGCACGTGCACCCCCTGCTCTATACGTAGGTCCGCCTCTGTATATGTATGTATATGTAATGGGTTTTGGAAATCATTTAAAGAGCATGCATCATGAACACATTTTAACGAAAGTATGTAATTATCATGTTTTTCCATAAGCTTGATTTATAGTCTCGTGAATATGTGATTTGAGTTCGAAAAGTGATTTACAAATGTGACTTGTGAATTTCCCTTCCCCATGATGAAATTTATGATCTTTGCATAGCATGAATTGTGAATTGTTTTGAGAGCATGAATTAAGGGCCCCTTTTTGATCATTGAGGAGTTGTTCCAGTTGAAGCAGCATCTTCAAACCATTAGACTTGGATCCAAGTCTATTGATGAGTTCCTGAAGGAGTTCAAAGGTATATATGATGGCTAAGTAGTCATACACAACTCAGTGGACGAGGACATCAAAGTAATCATTTTTGCCACAAGATTACGCCCTAAGTACTAACTGTCATGCACTTAGCTTCTGCAGCAACTAAGCTTACATGGTTCACTTATATACTGGAGGATATTGATATTTGTATCAAGTTAGCTTCAACATTGTTTTGTGACAACTTAAAGTGCACTATACATGTCCATCAATCCAGTTTTGCATGCAAGAACTAAACACATAGAAGTAGATTATCAGTTTGTCGGAAAAAAAGTTGTTCAAGGAGAGTTAGTCACTCACTTTGTGAGATAAAGAAATCAAATAGCTGACTCATTCATATTTTTCAGAGACAAGCTAAGAGTGATCAAATCACCTCCAATTAGCTTGAGGGGAAGTGTTGAAGATTATTAAAAAAATTACTTAGAGATAAGCTCTGATTGTTAGTGATAAGCTTGAGTAGTCAGTACCATGTTAGTAGTAGAGTTCATGTTACAACATAACTCTAATCTTAGCTAGTTTACTTGTGTACTAATACTCTAGTGTATCTACGAGACTACTGTATTATATGTATATAAATACACTACTGATGTACAATGTATTTCATCAACAATACACAAACCTTTCTTTCAGCTTAGCATAAGATTTCTCAAAATTTTCTCTTACTTAATAAATGAAAAGTGTCACATAAATTGAGACAGTGAAACATCGACAAGATGTGGTCATTGTAATTCACAAGTATTAAACTTCAATACTCTTGTCATTGTAATTCACAAGTATTAAACTTCAATACTTGAAATGCTAGCGGAATTATATTGGTTGGATGAGAGGTATGTTAATAAATATAATAGTTTCCATTCATAAATCTTTAAATATAATGCAGGATAAAGCTCGACCAAGGTTAGATTTATACCCTTTTTCTAGGAGTTCCGTTTGACACACCTTCGCTGAAAAAATACTCTTTAACTTTTTCCTATATATACTATATTTTAGATCTCATAACTTCCTGTATATACTTTATATTAGATCTCATAAATTCTTCGTGAGTTTACTTTTTTATATATTATATATATTATGTACTTCTCTTGGTAAATATAATAGTTTTCATTCACAAAATCTTCTTTCTTATATATATATATATAGTTGAAACTATGTTGTTCACTTCTTTATAGTTTTGACTCTGTTAGTGAAATTGTTTAATTTTCATATTTATATAATGAAACGGATAAATTCTCTATAGCCGTGATACAGTTGTTCACTTCTTTATAGTTTTGATTCTGTTAGTGAAATTGTTTAATTTTCATATTTATATAATGAAACGGATAAATTCTCTATAGCCGTGATACATGGTTAGTCGTTGATGCATTTTAAAAAGTAACCCTCCATTTACATGCAAATATATGTTAAAGCGTTTAGATACATGGTTAAGGCACAAGGTCACGTGGTTTAGTCTCAGATACATTGTATCATTTGTATGTATCCGCATGTTGATTGGTTTACTCGTAGTATCCACATGTATTTGAGGGTTACAATATGTATCCATGTATCTTAAATTATTGTGGAATATTATGTAACTAGTTTAAAGTAGTGAAATAATAAGTAGATATGGTCTGAATGTTTGGGAATTTATTTAATTACTTTTATGGTTCGAGCCATTTCCAGACTTCATGCATAACGAGAGCTTTAATGCCCGGATCGTACTACCTTTTTTTTTTTTTTTTTAAATAAAAAGATCTAGAATGAAGTAATTAATAGGAAGCAACATTAACAAACAACAACATATCACTGGACTTTTATTCAACCAACACATAAAGATTAAAGCGTATTTTAGAAAATTACAACCACAAAGTATTTAGTAGCATAGTACATAGTTTATTGTCATAGAGAGACACATACTTCGTGGATATAATTTCTTGGAGCAAATTAGTGCTTCTTCTTAAGCTTTCTCTAGAGCAATATTGCCACCAATGCAATAGTTCTCACTGCAGCTTTTCATGCAAGTTCCAAATATCTCATTATCTGCAAAATTAACCAGAAAGTTAACGAGTGAGGACTAGGAGCAAGATTATATATTTATATAATTATATATTTAAGGCCTCTTATATGAGCCTAGACATAACTGGTAAAGTTGTTGTCATGTGATCAGGAGGTGACAAGTTAAAGTCGTGGAAACAATCTCTTACAGAAATGTGAGGTAAGTCTACATTCCAAAAACTTTTGTTGTTTCCTTGACCATGCACATAGCCGAAGCTTTAGTGCACCGGGATGCCCGTAATTAATGTGCAGTTTTAAGCCATTAATTTTATTTAGTCGTCCTTGTCTATACATCATAATCGATAAAATAACAACATACAAATAGCAAGAAAGGCAAAGAGTATTTAGTTAGTTACCATTGAGAAATTTGGAACAAAGACCAAGAGAACATCCAATCTTACAAACAGTAGTAGTAGGGTTTGAAGTCTCAGCAGAAATTATTCCCCATGGCAAAAAGCAATGGAGGAGACAGCTAGGTAAGTCCTCAACATGAGATTTAGTTAAACATTGAAATGTACATGGTGTGCCAGGTATGCCACTGTCAAGGATGCACTTAGCTAAGTTCTCAATAGTTGTGTAATTCTTTACACAATCTATCACACCAGCCATAGCATTATTCTCTTTCAACACAAGAATTGCAAAGAACAACACTACAATAACTTTCAATGCCATTGAGAGAGAGAAAGAGAGAGAGAGTGTTAATTTGAACTATAGAAATAATAGTTCGTTGTGTTATTTTTTGGTTGATGTGAAAATATATAAGCTTGCATTGTCTATTTATAGAGGAAACATATATCATTATATTGTTTTTAGATTATTATAACTACGATAATTTGTGTGATGGATACTCAATGGTATAGTCACCCTAGCTTGTCCAAAGGTATCTCAATTGAGACCCCTTAATTCGATCGAAAATTATACTATCTATATATTGAGAGGAGGAATTAGAGTTCGGAGACTTTAAGGCAAGTTTTTCTCATTTAAAATTTCAAAGGACATACGTAAATAAAAACAAATTCAAAATGTATAAGGTATTAAAAGTTAACGTCGTCAGTTACTTGGTAAAGTGCAAGGTAAAATTGTGGTTTTACCTTACAAAGTAAATAAAGTCACTTACCTTATCCTTTGACTGTAAAAAGTTGGTGGGGTTGAAATTTAATGACACTTATGTACTCCTTTCCATCCATATTTATTTGTCCACTTTTGTATTTTGGGATGTCCAACAATACTTCTCCAATTTAAAAAATCAATGGATACAATACATCAGTCATTGCCTTTTTTCAAAAGCAAAAATTTATTATATTCAAAGGATAATATAGTAAAATCATCCATCTATTTATTATTTTTTAAGTCATATGTCAAGTCAAAAGTGAACAAGTATTGATGGACGGAGGAAGTGTTTGGTGAAAAATTTATTTCAACCACAGTGCAAGGTTGAGAGACAGGGGAGGATATGTAGTAGCGGGTGTGGGTTTCTGGGAACCCATACCGGCTACCGTAAGGCTTAAAATTAAATGAAAAAAATTATCAAAATGTATAAATATCTACAGATGAAAACCCATAAATAAATCAAGGGATGACTTAGTGGTAGGAAAGAAAGCCCCAAGCTATGTATATCTTGTGTAGTTGAATGTAGGTTCGATTCCTTGTTGAGGTGTTTATTTCACCCCCTTTAATTCTCTTCAGCCCCTGTTTTTTATTGAAAATCCACAAGTTTAAAATCCTAGATCCGCCTTTGTTGAGAGACTGTTTTATCTTACAAGGTAAAACATGTCCTTACCTTATTAATTTTCTTTTATAAACTACATATTTCATTCATTTCTTATTTACATTATTTGTTTGTTCACCCAAACTCACTATTTGTGGGTTCTTTAACACTAGGAGAATGTTCAACAGACGCATAGATGTCAAGAGACTCTATATTGAGACGATTATAAAAAATTTCAACGGTACAAAGAAATAAAGATAAAGAATCATCATTACAAATAGAAATTTTGTTGAAAAGTCTGGAGTCACACTACAAGTGTGATCATTATGTATGCACGGTTACATTGGTTCACTGTGAGCACAAGAGTTGGCTACAAGTGCACGTGAGCTGACTAGTGCACGTGAGTTTGTTAGGTTATTGATGAGCTATAGTGTAGTGAGAAGATTCTAGAATAGAAGGTTCTAGAAGATATATCTCTATATATAGGTGCAAGTTATAATAACAATGTGATTTTTTTGACAGTTAATAAAATTTCTTCCTTCCTTCCTTCCTTCTTCTCAGTTTAATGCAGCTTGATAAATCAAGATTTGTATCAGTTGTTTAGTAAAATTTCACATGGTATTAGAGCTCCAGTTCGATCATGGAGTACGAGAAGCAAATCTAAGTACCGTAGATCTCCATTTTGACAGAGTTTTTTTTTATTTCTGCAGTTAAGTCTACTTGAATCATAATTTTTTGCTTGAACCTCTGAATTGTTGTAGTGGATCTATCCCTGTTTTGAGGAAGATGTTAGTATTTTTTTCCTTTCGATTCTTACACCTATTGATTGATTGCTGAAGACTGAATATGGAACCTAAGATAGATCCTAGTGATCCCCTGTTAATAGGCACATCAGATGTGTCTGGAGCTACCTTGATTGCAGTCAAGATTGTTGGCTCGAAAAATTATAATGTGTGGAGTATATCAATGAGTATTGAACTATTGGGAAAAAGGAATTTTGGATTAGTAACTGGTGCGTGCAACAAAGAGAAGTATAGAGAAGAGTTGCATGAACAATGAGAAGCTTGTAATGCCATAGTGCTGTCATGGCTAATGAGTTCAGTATGTTCTGAGTTGTTGACTGGGATTATGTATGCCACAAGTGTACTACAAGTTTGGGAAGATCTGAAGGAAAGGGTTGGTAAGGTGAATAGAATGAGATTGTACCAACTACATAGAGAAATCAACACACTAATACAAGGTACTGATTCAATAACTACTTACTTTACTAAACTGAAAGGCTTATGGAATAAATATGATGCTGTAATCCCGACTTCTTCATATGATTGTCCAACATATAAGGATTATGCAGATCATATTTCCTAAATGAAGTTGTTACAATTTTTGGGAGGATTGAATGATTCGTATGAATAGGCATAGAGACAAATTTTGCTGAAATAAGCTGTACCTTCTCTTAATCAGGCATATGCTATGATAGCTGAAGATGAGTTACAACAAATTGCCTGCTTCTCTCCTAAAATTGAGAAATCAGATCCTATTGCAATGCAGGTGCATAGTGGTTCAAAAGTAAGCCATAAAAATCAGAATTACAAGGAAAAAAAATATGACTACTGTCACCTTACTGGACACACAAGAGAGAATTGTTACAGGATACACTGCTGACTGGAAATTGAGGAATAAGATGAGTTATAATAATGGAGGTTCAAAGGGATTCAAACCTCACAATCCGGTAAATAGATGTGGAAGTCAGGACACTGGAAGATTTATTGTCACTAGGCATCCTGGGAATCAATATGCCAATCAGGTTAATACTCAATTTTCATCTAGTAATTATAATGGACAAAGTATTGGTGGAGATGTAGATCAAAATGCTTCAACCAGTTAAGATGGTCCAAAGGAAATCAATAATGCAATACTGGCAAAAGGTCAAGCCTTTATTGATGGGGAGTACAAATAAATTATGGAACTTCTCAATGGGGATCAACAAGAGATAAAACATGCAAACATGTCAGGTATAGATACCTATTTATTTTCTCATAATGAGCAACAAAAATGGGTAGTTAACTCCGGTGCTACTTACCACATTACATCAAGCAATAATATATTTTCCATAAGAAGTAAAGTAGCTAGAGAAGGAGGGGATAAGGTGAATTTACCAAATGGTGCTAGGGCTGATATATTTCACAGTGGAGAAGCACTAGTTTTACAAAATGATACTATAAAGGATGTGCTATTTGTCCCTGACTTTAAGATGAATTTGCTATCACTGTCCAAGGTTACTAGACAACTATCTCTTTTTGTATCCTTTTACCCTGATTTCTGCGTATTTCAGGATCTTTACAGTGGTAGGGGATGGGGGATTGGTGAAGAAAAAAGAGGATTATACATTCTTCAAGGTATATATAGTATGATGAATATTTTTAAAGATAAAAAGAAGACAGTAGCAAACATGATGATGCATGACATCAGCCTATGGAACAAAAGACTTAGAGCCTTCCATACAAGTGCTAAAGTCACACACTTGTTGAGTCCTTGTAAGGATTTTGAATTACTAAATAAATGTCATGTATGTCTTGCAGCCAAGCAGACTAGATTACCTTTTTAATGACAGTGAAACTAAGTCCATCATGTGTTTTGATATTATACTTCTGGATTTGTGGAGACCCTATAAAACACCTACTTTCGATAAAAAATTCTACTTCTTAACTATTGTGGATGATTGTAGTAGGTAGACATGGATACATTTGTTTCAGATTAAGTCTGAGACCATTGTTGCTCTTAGAGACTTTACATTGATGGTTAAAGTTCAGTTCAGAACTAATGTGAGGGCCATAAAAACTGATAATGGCACAGAGTTCTTCAACACTTATTGTAGTGATTAGTTCAAAACCTTAGGTGTATTGCATCAAAGAAGTTGTCCTTATAAACCACAACAAAATGGTGTAGTGGAAAGGAAACACAGGTAAATCCTGAACGTAGCCAGAGCTATTAGGTTTCAGTCACAAATGCCTATCAAATTTTGGGGTCTTGCTATTGTAAGACCTCGTAAGATCCTAAGCTCATTTCAGCTCACTCTTGTATGTAAAAGGGGTCCAAGACTTAGAGTAATTTACTATGTGTTAGAACTTAGTCAATTCTAAAGACCTTAAACTTCGATGAATTTATTTTTGACCTTCCCAACATCGAATAGTTAGTTTTTAAGTTAATTCATGATCGAGGAAGTCAATAGTACATCTCCGGTGAGTTTCAGAATTTTTGGACAAGCGTAAGGGCGTGTTTGGACTTCCAAAACAGCAATAGAGGGCAATTAGCCCATGACGCCCTACCCAGTCTAGTGCTGGGGGAGCCCGTGATGAAGCCCGCAGCGCCCTGCAAAGTTCGATTTATGTATTTTTTTAGTTTTGTTCTGCATTTTTTAGGCAAATGGGTCATTTTCTTTCACCCAATAGGTCCATAACAAGGGATTACAGTCCCAAATAACATATTTGGTTACTTTTACTCAAATTCTCTCAATTGAAAGCCATTCTCTCTTAAGAACAAACCCTAGCTCTGCAAGATTCAAGTTCAAGTTTTAAGGAAACCACCAAGAACCCTCACAAATTCTTCAATTAAGGTATGTTAGATGTTCATCCATGGGCCTTTTTCACCCATGCAGTCCAAGAAACCAATTTCAAGTTTAAAAGTATGATCTTTACATATATTTATGAATTATGTTTATGAACTTTCATGAATTTCGAATTTTATATCATGTTTACTCGAAATTGTTATCATCAGTAAACCCTACATATTTGAATGGTGTTGTTCACTGATGTAAGCCTTAATTGATGATTTAGTATCAAAATCATGCTACTACTACTACATGTTTAACACCATTCCCATGCTTAAGCCATGTATTGCAAGTGTTTGATGAAATGCCTCAAAGAATGAGTTATGAATATGGACTACATGTCTTGTCCTCAAAGTTTTATTATGATCTTATTATTATTGATATTGGGTCCTGGGGGTTTGAATACCCAAAATTTAGCTGTCTACAAACTTCCAGTATCCTCAGAATTATTTCAGTTAAACCATGAGCATAGTTAATTTATCAGTTATTATTATCGTAATGAGCACTATTAGAACTCATAATCAGTTAAACTCAGTTCAGTTTAATAGTCAATGTCATTCAGTTGGGAGTAGCACTTAGCATCGAGTGAACGTAGGGATGACGTCTCCCTCGTCAATAGGCATGAGGCATTTGTCTCCCCCGTCAGTAGGCATGAGACGTTAGTAGCAGTCCCTGAGTTCCAGACCTACGGCGCCACCGTAGACTTTGAGGGGTCCTCCGTTAGATAGGCATGAAATCCTAGTCCTTCAGGACATCACATTAGAGGATCCACACAACCATTATTAGTACCCGTGGCATGGCACTGACACCCTTCCAATTGGGGTGGTTACATGTTGGACCTTGATAATATATATTGGGGCATGTCGGTTATAGCGAGCTCCACATTTTGAGTCTAGTCTTCAGTATAACTCAGGTTAGGTTTGTATAGATCGTAACATACAGTTATCAGTTAATCACTCATCAGATTTCTGTGCTTTTAGTTCACAGACTATTTCAGTATCATGTCATATGCTTGGTCATACATCCTTAGATTCTACAGTTTCTATGGATGTTGTTTATTAGTTTTCTAATTTTATTTATTTAGTCAGTTATTGTACTTGTACATGAGCCATGCATATCAACCTAAACTCATTTAGAACAATAGTACATTCAAAGTACTGACCGCATACTCATTTATTATGCTATGATGTCTTATATCATAGGTTTAGACGCTCAGGTTCCCGATCGTACTTAAATATTCCAGCATATCAGCAGCAGTAGCAGTGGTGAGTCCTCATGCTTCGAGGACCGACTTTTTTATTTTAGTTTTTTAGTCTTGTAGTCAGTCGAGTTAGTTGTAGGCTTTTCCCATCAACTCCACATTCAGTCAGTTTAGAGGCTTTCATACTAGTACAAACAGTTAGTCAGTTTCAGTTGATATTATTGGTAATTTTTATCAGCATTGCCAGTATGTTTTCAGAAATTTTGGAACCATGATTCAGTATCATTTTCAGTTGTTAAAACCTTATGGCGTTCTAGTTAAATTCCTCATAGGTTCTTTATTATTTTATTCAGTGCTTACAGCAGGTATCAGCATGGGTTAACTTGTGGTCCTTCAAGGCTATTGGCACTGTGTGGCATTCAGGGTGTACTCTCGGGGCGTTATAAACTTTGTATTAGAGCCATGTTTCGATCTTGGGACCTATGGGTTGTGGGCCTACCACACTTTTGATGCGCCACTCTGATGGGCAAGAGGCTACAAGATGTTTTAGGAAAAGTTTCCCTTTTTTCAGTACTCATGTCGTGCAGATGAGCATGAACTCAATTTAAACTCTCTTTCTAATTCAATCCTCATTCCGTCTACAGAACATGCCTTCCAGGAAGACTAATGGAAAATAAAACAGGACCCAGCCCGTACCTCCGCCTGTTCAAGAAGATGCCCTAAATGTGCATGTCTCTCATGCCAAATTTAAAGTGGCCTTTACTACATTTGCTCACTCAGTAGCAGCTCAGAATAATTAGCAGTCTGCTGTCCTAGCTATTCTAGCGGCCATTACTACCGAAGCTAGGATTCGGGACTTCACCTATATGAAGCCTCCTCTGTTTTTGGAATCTAAGTCTGATGAGGATCTATAGGAATTCCTTGACATGATTAAAAAGGTAACAAATATTATGGGTGTGACCTCTAGTGAGAGTGCAGAGTTGGGTGCTTACCAGTTGCAGGATGTTACTCACACCTGCAGGTATAAGTAGTGGAAGGGGGATAGAGGTATAGATGTAGGGCCTGTTGAATGGAAGGAGTTTTCTATGGCCTTTTTACATAGTTTTTTTCCCTTGAAGTTAAGGGAAGCTAAGGTGCAGGAATTTATTAACTTAAAGCTGGGTAGCATGAGTGTGAGGGAGTATTCCTTAAGTTTACCTAGTTGGCTAGGTATGCTCCTTCGATGGTGGCTGATAACAAGTATCGAATGAGTAAGTTTGTTTTTGGTGTAGCTGATAGAATGGTCATGGAGTGTAAGACCGCGATATTGATTAAGGAGATAGACTTGTCTAGGCTTATGGTCCATGCTTAGTAGATTGAGAAGGAGAATGTTAAGGAGAAGGAAAGGGAGAACAAATGGGCTAGGACAGGTAGCTTTAATTTTTCTCAGCTGAGGTTGGAGGGTGGTAATTATCCTCAATTTTGTCATAAATCTCTAGCTCCAGCTCTATCTTCAGCTAGTGCTCCAGTGCCAAGGTTCATAAATGGTAATCAGGATAGGGCAACAAGCTCTAAGACTCAGGGTAGTATGAATAGTGGTCGGACTAATCCCCCTTGCCAGAAGTGTGGTAGGAATCATCAAGGTGTATGCAGGGCTGGCAGCGATATGTGTTTTGGATGTGGCAAGCCAGGCCATATGTTGAGGAAATTTCCAATAGGTATGTGGAAAGGTAGGAATGATCGCCAGCAAGGTCAGACTAACTCTTCAGCAGCCAGTAGGTCGCCCAACTCAGCAGGGTGCCATTTCCAGTGCCACCAGCAGTCTATGCCAGAATAGATTATATGCACTCCAGTCCCATATTGATCAGGAAAGTTTTCCTGATATTGTTACGAGTATGTTACAGGTCTTTCATTTACATGTTTACGCTTTGTTAGACCTCGGAGCTTCTCTATCTTTTGTAACCCCCTATATAGTTGTGAATTTTTGTGTTAGTACTAAAAATTTAGTAGAACCCTTCTCCGTGTCTACCCTAGTAGGTGTCTCTATTTTAGCCAGGCAGGTATACAGGAATCGTCCGATTATAATATCCTAGAAAGTTATCTCAGTTGACCTCGAGGAGTTAGAGATGACTGATTTTAATGTCATTCTTGGCATAGATTGGCTCCACTCATGCTATGCTTCATTTGATTGTAAAAATAGAGTTGTCCATTTTCAGTTTTCGAATAACCAATCCTCAAATGGAGGGGTAGTACTTCAGCACTCAGGGGTCAGCTTATTTCGTACCTTAGAGGAAAAAAATGATATCCCAGGGGTGTGTATACGATATTATTCGAGGTAAAGACTCCAATTCCAAGACTCCTAGTCTTGAGTCAGTTTTCAGTAGTGAGGGAATTCCTAAAGGTATTTCCCGAAGATCTTCCCGGAGTTCCTCCAGAAAGGGAATCGACTTTGGGATAGACCTTCTCCAAGATACCCAGACCATCTCTATTCCTCCATATAGAATGGCTCCAGTTGAACTTAAAGAACAGTTGAAAGATCTCCTAGATAAGGGATTCATCAGGCCCAGTGTTTACCCATGGTGCGCTCCAGTCCTTTTCATATAAAAGAAAGACAAGTCTCTTAGAATGTGCATCAATTACCGTCAGTTGAACAAGGCCACCATCAAGAATAAGTACCCACTCCCTAGAATTAATGACCCATTTGACCAATTTCATGGTGCCAACTATTTCTCTAAGATAGACCTCAGATCCGACTATCATCATCTTAGGGTCTGAGAAGGTGACATTCTGAAAACAACTTTCAGAACTCGGTATGGTCACTTCAAATTTCTAGTCATGTCCTTTGGTCTAAAAAATGCCCCCGCAGCCTTCATGAACTTGATTAATAGATTGTTCAAATAATACTTGGACATGTTTATCATAGTCTTCATAGATGATATCCTTGTCTATTCCCATAATAATAATGATCATGCAGACCACCTCAAAATAATATTGTAGACTCTTCGAGCCCATCAGTTGTTCGCCAAATTCAGTAAGTGCGAATTTTGGCTAAGATCAATAACTTTTCTTGGCCATATCATTTTCGGTGATGACATTAGAGTTGACCCTCAAAATACCAAAGTAGTGAGAAACTGGCCCAAACTCATTTATCTATCAGATATCAGGAGTTTCTTGGGTTTGGCTGGCTATTACCAACGGTTTGTTGAAAAGTTTTCATCTATTGTGTCCCTTATGTCCAAATTAACTCAGAAAAAAGTCAAGTTTCAGTGGTCAAATTCCTGTGAGAGGAGTTTTCAGGAGTTGAAGACTCGACTCACCTCAGCCCCAGTCTTGACGTTCCCCGATAGTTCAGATGGGTTTTTTTTTACTGTGATGCTTCCAGAGTTGGTTTGGATTGTGTTTTGATGTAGAGGGGGTAAGTTTATTGCCAATGCCTTTAGACAGCTTAAGCCCCATGAAAATAATTATTCTACCCATGATCTTGAACTAGTAGCCGTAGTGTTTGCCTTAAAGATTTGGAGGCACTATCTGTATGGGGTGCATGTTGATGTGTTCACGGATCACAAAAGCTTACAGTATGTGTTTTTGAAGAAAGATCTGAATCTCCATCAAAGAAGATGGTTAGAGTTATTGAAAGACTATGATATGAGTGTTTTGTACCTCCCGGTCAAGGCCAATGCAGTGGTAGATGCCCTAAGTACATTATCTATAGGTAGTGTTGCTCAAGTTGTGGAGGATAAGAAAAAACTAGTTTGGGAAGTTCATCAGTTGGCCAGATTAGGTGTTCGTTTGGTTGATTCAGTTGAGGGTAATATTTGGATGCAGAACAGTTCAGAATCTTCTTTTGTTGCCGAAGTGAAAGAAAAGCAGGATAGGGATCCCAGTTTAGTTAAGTTGAAGGAGTCAGTCAAAGATAAAAAAATGGATGTTTTCTCCCAAGGGAGAGATGGTGTGTTGCGTTTCCGGGGTAGAATATATGTGTCGTGTGTAGATGAGTTGAGACAATGGATTCTTGTAGAAGCGCATGGTGTGCGTTACTCTATTTACCCAGGGGCTACTAAGATGTACCGCTATTTGTGGGAAATCTATTGGTGGAGTGGTATAAGCAATGATATTGGTGAGTTTATAGCTAAGTGCTCTAATTGTTAGCAGGTTAAGGTTGTACACCAAAATCCTAGTGGTTATATACAGAAGATTAGTATTTCCACTTGAAAGTGGGAGGAAGTGAACATGGACTTTGTGATTGGTTTGTCTCGTACTCGTCGTCAACATGATTCAATTTGGGTTATTGTGGACAGGATGACCAAATTAGCCCATTTCTTACCAGTCCATAATTCTAATTCAGCCAAGGACTATGCTAAGCTCTACCTTAGAGAGTTTGTTAGGTTGCATAGAGTCCCGCAGTCCATCATTTCAGATAGAGGTACTCAGTTTACCTCTCATTTTTGGAAGGCTTTTCAGAAGGGTCTTGGTACCCAAGTTCATCTAAGTACAACCTTTCATCCTCAAATATATGGCCAGGCAGAGAGGACCATTCATACCTTGGAGGACATGTTAAGGGTTTGTGTTATCGACTTTAAGGGTAGTTGGGATGATCACTTTCCATTGATTGAGTTTGCGTACAACAATAGTTATCATTCCAGTATCCAGATGGTTCCGTTTGAGGCTCTATATGGGAGAAAATATAGATCTCCAATTGGTTGGTTTGAGGTAGGTGAGACTGCATTGATGCGTCCATATTCAGTATTTGATGCCCTGGAGAAAGTTCAGCTAATCAGAGAAAGGCTTAAGATAGCCCAAAGCAGACAGAAATCTTATGCGGATGTGAGGAGGAGAGATATAAAATTTGAGATTGGTGATTTTGTATATCTAAAGATCTCTCCCATAAAGGGAGTAAAGAGGTTTAGTAAGAAGGGGAAGATCAGTCCCCAATATGTTGGCCCTTACAGGATGTTGAGTTGCTATGGGAAAGTAGCTTATGAGCTTGAGTTGACTGTAGATTTGGCATCAATGCACCCAATGTTTCATGTTTCCTTGTTAAAGAAGTGTATTGGTGACCTAGCTGTAGTTGTTCCTTTAGAAAGTGTAGATGTTCAGAACAGCCTATCCTACGAGGAAATTCCAGACAAGATCCTTGATCACCAGATTCGGAGGCTAAGGAACGAAGAAGTACCCTTGGTCAAAGTTCTTTGGCAAAATCAGTCCGTTGAGGGAGCCACTTGGGAATCAGAAATAGATATGTGAACCAATTACCCTCATCTTTTATCCACACGCTCAGACTCAATTTAAGGTACTAACTTTTCTTAGATTTTCTATTTCGTACTCAATCCCGGCTCCTATCAGTCTCATGTCACCCCCGCATTCACAAAATCAGTTAAGTCATGCATTATATTTCAGACTCAATCATGTAATCATGTTTTCATCATGTATATTCATCATGTAACCTCAATTCCTCAGTGTTCTCAGCTTAACCAAGCCTCATTCGAGGACTAATGTTCCTAAGGGGGAGATATTGTAAGATCCCGTAATATCCTAAGCTCATTTTAGCTCACTCTTGCATGTAAAGGGTGTACAAGACTTAGAATATTTTACTATGTGTTAGGACTTAGTCAATTCTAAATCCCTCAAACTTTGATGAATTTATTTTTGACCTTTCCGGCATCGGAAAGTTAGTTTTTAAGTTAATTCATGATCAGAGAAATCAATAGTACATCTCGGGTGAGTTTTGAAATTTTTGGACAAGAGTAAGGGCGTGTTTGGACTTCCAAAACAGCCAAACAGCAGCAGAGGGTGATTAGCCCACGACGCCCTGCCCAGTACAGTGCTGAGGGAGCCCGCGGTGCCCTGGCCAGTCCGGTCCGTGCATTTTTTTCAATTTTATTTGGTATTTTTTAGGCAAATGGGTCATTTTTCTTTCACACAATATGTCCATAACAAGGGATTAAAGCCCAAAATAGCATATTTGGTCATCTTTTACTCAAATTCTCTCAATTGAAAGTCATTCTCTCTTAAGAACAATCCCTAGCTCTTCAAGATCCAAGTTCAAGTTTCAAGGAAAATACCAAGAACCCTTACGAATTCTTCAATTAAGGTATGTTAGATGTTCATCCATGGGACTTTTTCACCCATTCAGTTCAAGAACCCAATTTCAAGTTTAAAAGTATGATCTTTACATATTTTTATGAATTATGTTTATGAACTTTCATGAATTTCAAATTTTATATCATGTTTACTCGAAATTGTTGTCATCAGTAAACCCTACATGTTTGAATGGTGTTGTTCATTGATGTAAGCCTTAATTGATGATTTAGTATCAAAATCATTCTACTACTACTACATGTTTAACACCGTTCCCATGCTTAAACCATGCATTGCAAGTGTTTGATGAAATGCCTCAAAGAATAAGTTATGAATATGGACTACATGTCTTATCCTCAAAGTTTTATTATGATCTTATTATTATTGATATCGAGTCCTGGGGGTTTGAATAACCAAAATTTAGCTGTCTACAAACTTCCAGTAGCATCAGAATGATTTAAGTTAAACCATAAGCATAGTTAATTTCTCAATTATTATTATCGTAATGAGCACTATCAGAACTCATAATCAGTTAAACTCAGTTTAGTCTAATAATCAGTGTCATTCAGTTGGGAGTAACACTTAGCACCGAGTGAACGTAGGGATGACTTCTCCCTCATCTGTAGGCATGAGACATTTGTCTCCCCCGTCAGTAGGCACGAGACGTTTGTAGCAGTCCCTGAGTTTCAGATCTATAATGCCACCATAGACTTTGTGGGGTCCCCCATCAGATAGACATGACACCCTATTCCTTCGGGACATCACATTAGTGGATCCATACAACCATTGTTAGTTCCCGTGGCATCGTACTGACACCCTTCCAATTGGGGTTACAAGTTGGACCTTGATAATATATTATGGGGAATGTCGGTTATAGCGAACTCCCACAGTTTCATTCTAGTCTTCAGTATAATTCATTTCAGGTTTGTATTGACTGTAGCATACAGTTATTAGTTAATCAGTCATCAAATTTTAGTGCTTTCAGTTCACTGACTATTTCAGTATCATGTAATATTCTTGGTCATACATCCTTAGATTCTACAGTTTCTATGCATGTTGTTCATCCGTTATCTAATATTATTTATTTAGTCAATTATTATACATGTACATGAGCCATACACATCAGCCTAACCTCATTTAGCATACCAGTACATTCAAAGTACTAATCGCATACTCATTTCTTGCGTTATGATGTCACATATCATAGGTTCGGACGCTCAAATTTCTAACCACACTTAGATATTCCAGTGCATCAACAACAGTAGGAGTGGTGAGTCCTCATACCTTGAGGACCAATTTTGTAATTTCAGTCTTTTAGTCCTGTAGTCAGCCGGAGATAGTCGGGGGCTTGTCCCATCAACTCCACATTCAGTCAATTTAGAGGCTTTCAAACTAGTACAGATAGTTAGACAGTTTCAGTTGATATTATTGGTTGTTTTTATCAGTATTACCATTATGTTTTTAGACATTTTGGAACCATGATTCAGTATCATTTTCAGTTGTTAAAAACTTATGACGTTCCAGTTGAATTCCACACAGATTCTTTATTATTTTATTTAGTGCTCACAGCAGGTACCTGCATAGGTTAGATTATGATCCTTTCGGGCTGTAGGCACCGTGTGGAGTCCAGGGTGTACTCTCGAGGCATTACATCTGTTTGAGATGTTGTCTACCTCCATTAGTGGTAGGAGTCCATATGAGGTATTTTCTCTAAAGTACCTTCATTATCACATCTGTTGGTACTAGTTTTTTTATGTTATGCCTCCATATTGCTTAAAGGTGATAAGTTCTCTAAGAGGGACAAATCTGCAGTGTTGATAGGTATTCAACCACACTGAAGTGATACTTATTTCTGGAAATAAACTTTAACAATTTTTATCAGTAGAGATGTTATTTTTTAGGAAGATGTTTTTCCTTTTGCTGAAGCTGAAGGCAAGAATTAATCTATGGATTTTGTCAAGTCATATGCAGAAGAAAGGTACTGGCGATGAGGAGTCATTGGATTTAGCAAATACTACAGATGATCTAATATCAACTGTAAGAGTATTACCTCAAAGTACTTCAGTGATTGATCCATCAGTGGATGTAGAAGATAAGTCGACTGTTCAACCTGATGAGTCGGCTCCAGCATGCATAGATAATGCAGAACCTATCACATATAGAAAAATATTAAGGGTGGCTAAAGAACCTATTTGGATGAAAGATTACTCTATACTTGGGAAGAAAAAGGGTACAAGATATCCATTATCAAATCATCTATCCTACAAAAATCTGCATCTAATTATCAATGCAATGTGAGTAGTTTTTCAGACCTGGTTGAGCCTCAGTATTTCAGTCAGGACACCAATGATAAAAGATGGATAGAAGCCATTAAGTTAGAATTTAAACAACTTAAGGATAATAACACATGTGAAGTAGTTGAGTTAGCCCCGAAAAGAAAGCCATTGGCTCAAAGTGGGTATACAAGATCAAGTATAAAGCAAATCGGGATGTTGAGAGATTTAAAGCAAGATAGGTAGCTAAAGTTTACAGTCAATAGGAAGGATTAGACTACCATGACACTTTTTCACCCATGGAAAAGATGGCGACTGTTAGATGTGTTATTGCACTAGTTGTATCAAGAGGATGTTACATGTACCAAATGGAAGTGTATAATGCTTTTCTGCAAGGATACTTAGATGAAGAAGTGTACATGCAATTACTTGAAGGCTTACAATAGAAAGGGAATAATAAGGTCTGGAGATTGCTTAAATCCTTATATGGGCTAAACCAAGCTTCTAGACAGTGAAATATCAAGCTGAATATAACTCTCACAAGTGCAGGATTCACTCAGAGTACCTATAACTACTTATTGTTCACATGGAAGAAAGCAGGAGGAATGGTAATAGTCCTAGTATATGTGGATGACTTGCTAATAACTGGAGATAATGAGAGTATGATTTCTGAAGCCAAAGAAGTATTACAAAAATAGTTTAAGCTCAAAGACTTTGGAGAGCTCAAATACATTCTAGGAATTAAAGTTTTGAGGTCATCGCACAAAGTTATTTTGAATCAAAGAAAATACCTGCTGGAGCTTATCTCAGAAGTTGGTCTGGCTAGTGCAAAACCTGTATCTATACCTCTAGAATCCAATACTAATCTGACATCAGTAGAGTATAATAAAGTCACAGGGGGTACAAGTGATATTTTTTTGAGAGATGCATCTTATTATCAAAGAGTGGTGAGAAAACTTATGTATTCCACTATAACTAGACCAGACATCAGCTATGTTGTTCAGACATTGAGTCAATTCATGCAGAGGCCTAAGATATCTCACCTAGAAATAGCTTTTAGGGTGATCAGATACTTAAAAGACTCAGTAGGTCAAATAATCTAGTTGAAGAATCAAACTAATGACAGTTTAGTTTGTTGTTATGACTTAGATTGGGCTGCTTATCCCAACACTAGGAGATCAATGACTGGATATATGGTGCAATTTAGTGGTTCCTTAATATCTTGGATGTCTAAGAAACAACTCACAGTGTCTAAAAGCTCAGCTAAAGATGAGTATAGAAGCATGACTTTAGCTATAGCTGAGCTTACCTAGATAGAAGGGTTGTTTGCAGAGTTAAATGTGATGATTCCTAAACCTATTACAGTGTTCAGAGATAGTAAGTCTGCCATAAATTTAGCAGCAAATCTAATCTTCCATGAGAGAACAAAGTATATAGAGATTGACTGTCATTTTATCAGAGACAAGATCAAGAGTGGTTTAGCACAGACTCTACACGTCTCCTCACACTCAACATTCTACGCTCTTAAGCAAGCTTGGTGTGCTTAATATTTTGAACCCTTCAACTTGAGGGGGAGTGTTGGAAAATCTGGAGTCACACTACAAGTGTGATCATTATGTATGCACCGTTACATTGGTTCACTGTGTGCACAAGAATAGGCTACCAGTAGTGCACGTGAGTTTGTTAGTTTGTTAGGTTATTGATGAGTTGTAGTGTAGTGAGAAGATTCTAGAATAGGAGGTTCTAGAAGATATATTTCTATATATAGGTGCAAGTTGTAATAACCATGTGACTTTTTTTACAGTTAATTTCCGTCCTTCCTTTTTCCCAGTTTAATGCATCTTGGTAAACCAAACTTTGTACTAGTTGTTTGGTAAAAGATCACAAGTTTCACCAAAAATTGATTGTCCATTGGACTTAAAATAATTTGGATATCGACTAGAAATAACGACATCTTCTTACGGATTTGTAATTCCAATTTTACTCCTAATCAAACTTTTCAAATGATCATATTAGAGAGATAAATGAAATAATTGAACCATTATAGGAAGTCGATTACATGGCACGGAATGTGTGCACAAGAATAGGCTACTAGTAGTGCACGTGAGTTTGTTAGGTGATTGATGAGCTGTAGTGTAGTGAGAAGATTCTAGAATAGAAGGTTCTAGAAGATATATTTCTATATATAGGTGTAAATTGTAATAACAATGTGACTTTTTTGACAGTTAATACAATTTCTTCCTTCCTTCTTCCCAGTTTCATGCAGCTTGGTAAATCAAGCTTTGTACCAATTGTTTGGTAAAAGATCACAAGTTTCACCAAAAATTGATTGTCCGTTGGACTTAAAATATTTCGGATATCAACTAGAAATAACAACATCGTCTTGCGTATTAGTAATTCCAATTTTACTCCTAATCAACCTTTTCTAACGATCATATTTGAGAGATAAAGGAAACGATAGAACCACTATAGGAAGTCGACTACATCGCATGGAATTTACATCATGCAAGACTTCAGCACCCCAATGTAAATTTACTCTTTCCTTATTATCATCCATCTTAAAGTAAGAAATGAATAAGGTTCAACAAATATTTTGAGTCAAGTATTTTGACAATTTTTTTTGAATTGATGCAAATGAAAGAAACCTACATTCCCACTCTTTATGTAGCACCATGCAATGAATTTTGCAGTTGTTACAAGGCAAACATGGGATCCTACCTTACAAGATGAGAGTCCATACTTGACTTACCATCTGCAAGCAAAAGGAAATTTATTGTTTTCCTTGTCAGCGGTTAGTCCCATCATGCAGACACTCCTTGCCTATGAGAATTTATTCTCCATTTTTTTTAAGTCAAATGATAAGGTAAGTGACTCAATTTACCTAGTAAGATAAAATCGTGATTTTACCTTGCACTTTACTAGGACAAGGTTAACTTTTAATGGACAAGAAAAACACCTAGGTTTACCTTGTCCGTTTTGATTTTTATTTTTCATTTCCATTTGCTCTTTTAAAATTTTGAATGAAAAAAATCTGTCCTTTAAGCTTCAAATTATAGGGATTCAACTTAACTCCCTTCGTGGAGAATTACATTGTATATATAAAAATAATTTATTTATTTATATTTACTCCACTACTATACATAAAATTTTTGTTAATGCACATCTAGTCACCAAACACAAAAGAAGTACCTTTTAAGAAAGGGATGACACATAAGATATAAATAAAAGTGATACTATGCATCAGTCGTACTTCTAATGATACTTCCTCTTTTTATGTCTAATGGTACTTTATAAGGGACCAAACTTGTAAAATGTGTTTTTTTCCCAGAATATTGACCTGAGAAAAATCATAATTATTGTTTTTTAAAGATTTTGAAATCTAAAATTTGATTTTATAATATTGAGTTGAGATTGAATCCAATTTATTAATCGTCAAATTATTTCTCGATAATTGTGAAATGTTACATATAACTTGAGGAAAAAGAAATAAATAGATAAGTTGTGTGAATTTGTGTGCAATGAAAAATCCCTATTAGATTAGTGTTGGTATCACCCTGGCCCAAGAGTGACATTTGAGATACCTTCTCTTGATTTACCACGAATGAGATGAACAAAAGAATTTTAACAAAATAAAGGAATTAAGAAAGGAACAACACATGAGATGAAAACAAAAAATATACTTATGTTTTCACACAGTATCAATGATCCACTCATTTTAATATATATTTGGTTTTTTGATTTGGTGTCGATACCAGCATTTAAATTATTCTTATTCTAACATAAATAAATCATCTGAATTTATGTGATGAAGAATCCCTATTCGATTAGTGTTGGTGCCACACATGTTCAAAAGTGTCATTTGAGACCCCTTCTCTAGATTTAGGAGAATGGAATGAACAGAAAACTTTTGACAAAATAAAGAAATTTTGAAAGAAACAATACATTAGATAAAAACAAAAAAGTACTTATGAATCACACAATATTATCAATGGTCCAATCTCAATAGTTGTAAAAACTAACCAAATACGTAGAAGTGTTCACTTCATGAACAATAAAATTTCAAATTTCTTTTACTTTATTTCATTTATTTTTTGGGTTTTCAATTCGGCGTCGATACCGACAATCAAATTAGTATGGCATGAAACCTATTTACGAGGAAAACACTCTCCTAACAAGATTTTTTTTCACAGGATCAACGGCTTGAAAGTTTGCTAGGAATTTGAGTTTTAATTTTCCTAACAAAATAAATAATTTTCCTCTTTATATCGACTTGGAGGACATGCATGATTTACTGAAAAAGAGGATGACATAGCAAGATAAACATAAATATTGGTCTAGTAGGATTGCTCCCGTCCTTCATTTGCAAGTTAGTCCCTCAAAAACATGGGTTCATTGGCACTTAAGCCTTTATTTAATCTTGGTATTTAACTCATATCTCTTACAATAAGAATTTTTTTTGAGGGTTACAAGTTTACATTTTCGTATTATAATATCTCACAAGTTATTTCACGCAAGACATCAGTTTTTAAAGAATTTATTATGTCTTGGCACCGAAGGGTATGACGTTGTGGTTCAATGAATTGAGTTTGGGCATCATGAGGTCTCAAGTTCAATTGCCATCACAAACACTAGGTGATTTCTTCACATCTTCTTTAGCCTGTGTGGACAGAGTTACCTAGTACTTGTTATTGGTTAAAGGTAGCAGGTATTTCATGGGATTAGTTGAGGTGTGCGCAACCTGTCCCAAACACCACAGTTATAAAAAAAAGAATTTATGTCCCACCAGACAAAACTTAAATTGCTAAAAGGAAAAAATTAAAGTCTATCACGACCCAAACCGAGGCCTTGGCCGCGACGGACATCCCGAACCGTAAAGTTCTGAGAGACCCCTTAGCATGTAATCATAAGCATAACTCATGTGAAATAAAGTGCAGAACATAATTGAAAACATGGTAGTCCCAAAATCAAACTTAAAACTTCATAACACTATATCAAAAAAACCCAAATGTAATCTAAAGCACTCTACAAAGCCTCTACTGCACTAATCCCGGTCAAACCACAAACAACTGAAAACCACCACATGGATAGGGTGCCTTCCGAAGTAGGGGAGGCTCACCAACTCTGAACTCCTGGAACAATCTACTGCTGTTGAACTGGACCGTGGTACTGAGCCCCAAATCCTACATTATGAGACAATGTAGCCGCCACAAAGGACGACCAATATATGGAATGTGTTGGTATGCATAACTAACAAAAAACAACATGTATTCCATATAAAATAGTCGAGAGCATTAAGAAAACAATTTAACATAAGAGATATCAAAATACATGGGCATAATCAATCAGCTTTAAAACATTCTTGTAAGTCATAACTCAACTCTTTGTTTTACTTCTGAGCTAGATGGTACACCCTACAAAACATGAATACCCACGGGCTATATGGGTCCGCAATTAACTCATCGGCTAAGTCCTCTAATCCAAGTTTGCCGCAAGAATTGGGGTCCTAAGTACTATTCTAGTATACCAGTGCCTCAGGGCAAGTAAACATTGGCCATAACCAATCATGTCTCCCGAATCAGCAAAACTTGGTTTCCAGCAATGAGCCCTTGCACTCAAATGCTTTCTTTGGGTAACCATCTAACTCTCTTTAAGCCTAATTTTAGTCCTTTAAAATTATGTTTCATGCTTAAAAGCATTCAACGCTTATTCTATTAAGGGCATATTGTTACGACCCTAGCCGAGACCCTAGCCATGATGAGCATCTCTAACCATGAAGTCCCGAGTGCCCCTGTTCTATTTAGAAATCATACATAATATTTATACAATGTAAAGAAATGTAGATAGTTAGCAAAATAAAAACATGGTAATTTCTAAATTTAACTGGGCAATACGGAACGAGGTTCATAATATTCAAAATACATGATACCAGTTTGCGAAATCTCTAACAACATGAAAACAACTTCTGTCGAAAAACTGGGACAAGGCCCACAGTCGGACTATAAACCAAAATGAAATAACAAAGTCTAATAACCAGGACTCCTGGAATAGAGAAGGCTCACTAAATGCAAGTCTCAGACACACCAATCTACTGTTTAGCAGGACCCCGAGACTTTGCCTCTGATCCTAAAATATAGGGGTCAATCCAGATGTACTGGTACGCAGAACAATCCAAAAAAAATTACTAATATGTAAAGTAAGTGAGAGCATTTCATGAAAAGTATGTCATCATCAAACATTTAAAAATCTATGGGCATAATAAATAGGCTTTTAAAACATTTTTGCAAATATCAACTCAACATCTTTGTCTTTGTTCTGAGCTAGTTGGTACACCCTACAAGTCTGATATTCCATGGGTTATATGGAATCCTCCCTTGAATCGACAACCAAGCCCCCAACCCAAGTTTGCCGCAAGGGTTGGAGTTTCTAATTCTGATATGCCACAGGGAACTAGGCCAACGTATAATCCCACTTGGGGACATAATAACCCATATTGGAAAAATACAGTTTCTGGCAATGAGTTTTTTGAACTCGTGCCTTCTTTGGGTAACCACCTAATATCTCTTAAGCCTATTTTTAACCTTCTTTGAACATGCATCTTTCAAAACTCAAATTTTAAAAATCTAATTGAAATCTGACTTATATTTTGTTCAAAGTCTATTTTGAAATTATTTGATTTTGGTATTGTCATACCAAGACTTGGAAGTCATAAATCTAATCCATATCATAATCGTATCACAGTTCTTTCACTCAAAACAATGTTTAGACGAGCAAAACATTCAATCAATACAAGAGAACTCATATTTCAAAACATATGTCAAACTATGTAAAGACTCTCTCTTTTCAATATTTCAACCAATGGTGGTCTATTTCTCAAAACGATCATGCAATTCCCTCAATTATTACATTTTGCATTTAAAACAAGAAAATATCCCTCTCTTCAATTCACAATCAACATAAATTTTGTAATTGATAGTAAAACCCTTGGCTCATGATTTAAGTCATGCAATTGTATAACCCTTAACATGGAAATCAAGAAATTCATTCTTCATGCTCTCAATTCATACTTCAAAACTGAAAACACATTTATACATATACACGAGTAAAGTTCGGATTTAACGTAAGGCCTCAAGACCAAAATCATATATCATTGGAAGGATTTACAATGCTTATTTTTTAATGTAATTAAGGCTCTTTATGAAAACATGATTTATCAACATTCAAAAGATTAATATAATGATTTAGCCATGCCCATGTAGTTTAGGAAATCCCTACGTACCTTAATCGATGAAGAATTCGCAAAAAAGTTGATCCTTTGAGCTTGAATATTTAAACCTAAGTTGTTTTTCTCCTATTGTGTTTTTGAAAGATGAACTAGGGATTTAAGAGAGTTAAAATGTTACTAATGATCCTAATTTCTTCTATAGATGTTTAGGGATGGTTTTTGAATGTAAAAAGACTTGGTTGCCCTTGAAATAACTCAAAAATTAAGTGTCTCCGTCATTTGGCCATAAGGTTTGTGTCACACAACCTATGGAAAACCTTAAGGTTTGTGTCCCACAACCCATGGAAAACCTTAAGGTTTGCATCGCACAACTTATGGCAAACCCTTTCCAGTGAACGTTTGCGATGGTTAGGCGATGCACACCCCTTTGTAAAGCCATAACTTTCTGCTTGGGTATCAGATTATGGAAATATTTGTATACTTGGAAAGCTAATTCGATTATCTATAATTTGGTGGGTCTTATTCTGTCAATTTACACATATATATAAAGTTATATTATTTCAAAGATGACCTTTGTGAAATTGATGACCAAAAATTTACCAAATCAAAGTCTCTTAGCTCACTTTGCTCTAAGTGATTCCTATGAACATATTTCACCTCGAAAGCACTTCACACACTAGGATAATGATAATGAAACTTATATTCACATAGGAAATCATTTGGATTGGATCTTATATGCATAGGAACGACAGTTAGAGTTCTAGCTCAAAAATACGGGGTGTTACACTATCCCCCTTGGGATCATTCATCCCCGAATGATGAATTTGAACATAGTAAGCACGATTTCAAATACTAAGTGGAACGAAAAGAGTAAGATAGGATTTTTACCTTCTATATCACCATCCACAGTTTTAAATAGAGTTAGATATCTAGTACGCATGTCACTCTTTGACTCCCAAGTCATTTCCTCAGCTTTTGATTCCTCCATAACACTTTCACTAAAACTATTTCCTTACTTCTCAACTTTTGAACTTGACGATCTAAAATAGAAACGGGATCTTTTTTATATGAAAACGAGTCTTTTACATTAATCTCCTCCACAGGAAAAACAAGAGAGTGATCCCCAACACATTTCTTCAACATTGACACATGGAATACTGGATTCACCAAAGCTAGACTTGCGGGCAATTATAGTTCATAAGCAACCCCACCTATCCTTTTTACAATCTGATATGGTCCTATATAGAAAGGACTAAGCTTCCTATTCTTTCCGAAATGCATGAATCCCTTCATAGGGGAGACTTTTAGGAATACCCAAGTAGCAACCTCGAATTCTAAATCTCTCCTTCTAACATCGGTATAAGACTTTTGGAGACTCCGACCAGTCTTAAGTCGCTCCCTAATTACCTTCACCTTCTCCATTGCCTGATGAACAAGGTCAAGTCTATACAAGCGGTTTTTACCCACTTCATACCACCCAATTAGTGACCTATATCTCCTCCCATAAAGTGCTTCAAAAGGAACCATCTGTATACTAGAATGGTAGATGTTATTGTAAGCAAATTCAATCAATGACAAATGATCCACCCAACTACCTATGAGGTCAATTTTGCAAGACCTCAACATATCCTCAAGGGTCTGAATAGTGTATTTAGTTTACCCATCTGTTTGAGGGTGGAAGGCAGTACTAAGAGTTTACTTGGGTTCCTAAACCCCTCTAAAAAGATCGCCAAAATTATGAAGAGAATTGTTTACCTTGATCGGATATAATTGACATAGGAGTAACATATAAATGAACTATCTCCCTAATGTACAACTTAGCATAATCATCCCCCGAATAATCTGTGCGCATTGGAAGAAAATGGGAAGACTTGGTCATCCTTTCTACAATCACCCAAATGGAGTTCTATTGATTTCGGTACCTCGAAAGTCCTGTAATAAAGTCCATGTTGATCATCTCCCATTTCCACATAGGCAATTCTATCTCCTGAGAAATACCACCTAGCCGTAAGTGTTCCACTTTAACTTGTTAGCAATTTAAACACTTAGACACAAAGTTAGCAACATCTCTTTTCATATTATTCCACCAATAAATCATTTTAAGATCTTGATACATTTTTGTAGAGCCTGGGTGAACAACATACCTCGAAGTGTGAGCTTCATCAAGAATTCTTTTTTGCAATCCATCTACATTCGGTACACACAACCTACCTTGATACCTCAAAATTCCATCACCTCTAATTTCAAATACCATAACCTTCTGCTAACCAACATCTTTATTAATCTACATCAGGATAGGATCTTCAACCTGCTTTTCTTTAACCTCAGCACACATGGAGGATTTAGATATCTCATGAACAATTACTTCTACATATTCAGAATCTAGGAGTCGAACTCCTAAATTTACAAGTCGGTGAATATCCTTCACTATCTCTCTTTTTTCTTCTTCCACATAAGAAAGACTGCCTATTGACAACCTGTTAAGGGCGTCAGCTACCACATTTTCCTTGCCCGAATAATAGTGCAGGCTCATGTCATAGTCCTTTAATAGTTTCAACCGTCACCTCTACCTGAGATTCAATTCTTTCTACGTGAAAACCTACTGCAAACTTTTTTGATCAGTGAAAATATCAACGTGTACCCCATATAGATAATGCCGCCAAATCTTACGTACAAATACCACAGTTTCTAACTCTAATTCGTGGGTGGGATAATTATTTCCGTGCACCTTCAACTTCCTAGATGCATAAGCCACCACCTTACCATGCTACATAAGCACACACCTAAGTCCCACCCGAGACATATCACAGTACATAACAAAACCTTCAGTACCCTCGGGAAGGGTCAAAGCTGGCGCGGTAGTCAACTTATCTTTCAGTTCTCAAAGCTATTCTCACAAGAGTCAGATCACAAAAATTTTACCTTCTTCTGGGCCAATTTAGTAAGAGGAGCAGTTATGGAGAAAAAACTCTTTATGAACCTTCTGTAATACTCGGCCAAACCCAAGAAGCTCCAAATTGGTTGGAGTCATGGGTCTGGGACATTTTCTCACTGCCTCAACCTTTTGGGGATCAACCTGAATCCCCTCATTATACATGATGTTCCCCAGGAAAGCAATGGAACTAAGCAAGAATTCACATTTGGAAAACTTTGCATGTAATTTATGGTGTTTGCGAGTCTGAAGGATGATTCGGAGGTGACTGACACGATCTTCCTCATTCTTAGAGTAAATTAAGATTTTGTCAATGAAAACTATGATGAACTGGTCTAAAAATTGATGGAATATCCTATTCATTAGGTCCATAAAAGTTGCAAGGGCATTAGTTAGTTCGAAGGACATAACCAAAAATTCATAATGGTCATATCGGGTTTGTAAAGCTATTTTGGAAATATCATCCTCCCAACCTTTAACTAATGATATCCCAAACGAAGGTCTATCTTTGAAAAATATTAGGCACTTTGTAGTTGATCGAATAAATCATCGATTATGGGAAGAAGGTACTTATTCTTGACCATGACCTTATTAAGCTGTCAGTAATCTATACACATATAGAGGGAACCATTTTTCATATGCACGAAGAGCATTGGAGCACCCCAGGGAGAAACACTTGGATGAATAAAGCCTTTATCAAGAAGGCTTTTTAATTGTTCTTTCAACTCAATAAAATGAGTGTTCGATATCAAGTCAATGCCAAAATCTATCTCTCTATCAGGTAGAATATGATGTTTCGTTTTTTGATGGAATATTTTACATCTTTCACTGGGGATAATTGTTTGTTTTCAAGCAACTACTATTGTATTTGATGCTAGATTTTAGTGTTTTCAGGTCAAGGACTTAGCTGAAGAAGTAAATTAGAAAAGTAGTAGAAAAAGGACACTGATGGTCAATTGATGGATTCTCAACCAAGTGACGGACCGTCAGGGTGCTCATCAACACTAAGCAGAAAGCACAAAATTTTTGGTCATTTCGATGGTCCAAACAATATACCATCAGGTTACTGACGGACCGTTATCTTGGCCGTCATCCTAAATCAGAATGTGTCCTATGTAGTGATGAGCGACGTTCTAGGTGACGGACTATTAGCCCATTGATGGTCTGTCAACTTGGCCGTCAAAGTTGAAACTAAAAAAAGAGCTTTTGGGTTCCAGCGATGGTCCAAGTGACGGACCCTCAGGTCACTGACGGGATATAAACTTGGCCGACAACCTTGAAGCATCAATTTAAGTTTTGAATTTTAAAAACCCAGTCCCTGAAAACATATAAATTACCCAGTCTAGGTCTAGATTAGGTTATCTTTTATCTTATTTCTATTTTTTGAAACACATTGTATGTATTACTCTATGAGATTACAGGAAACTATTGTAGATCTGAGGATTTGAATTATTATTCTTATTGAAGATCAAGAACAATTGTGGGAACTTTTGTAAATAACTCTTTGAATTAATTTATGAATAAAACAACATTTTCTTCATCTTCTTTTGCGATGTGTGGCTAAAGCTCCCATAACTAGGGTTATGGGAGCCTTGCTGTGATTTGCTAATCGGGGTTGTGAGGATGCTTAATTTCCATAACTAATTGAGATTGTATAAACTCCTCTTCACAATCATGACCTTTCTTGGTTGTAAACTCGAAGGGTGAGCCTAAGAACATCACTTGTTTGAGTAGAAAAGTGTATGTTGGGAAAAGAAGAGGTTTACAAGGAATTCAAAGGCTTTAACCTTTGGGTTAGTGTAACGCCCCGATTTTTTGAATCGAAATGCTACACGGTGCTCATGACCCCGAAGGACCACAAGCTAACCCATGACTGATATCTGTACCTGTAAACTGCATAATATCTTATAAAATATGTAGAAACATGAACTGAGAGGCCATAAAATTCAATACTAAACATAATATAAATAATAACAATGTCTGAGATAAGGGGTATCAAAATACCCAAAACATAACTGAAAATACTGAAGTCTGAAATCAATCTGTAATCTAGTCTGAAAGCCTCTACTGTCTGAGTAATCTGCCTCTACAGCCCTGAATCTGATGGAACTATCTAAGTCCCGTTACTGTATTTGAGTTGACTGTATCTGACAGTCCTGATAATTTGAAATCTGAAGAACTAGCTGAGTTCTTTTATTGAGACTATGAATGAAACTGTGGGAAGTAGTTATCTAACCGACATGCCCCATATATTGCTATAATAGATGAGATAGGGTCCAATCTATACCCTGACTGGAAGGGTGTCAATACCGTACCACCGGTAATGACAAACTGTGAGTGAACCTCATCTGGAAGGTACTCTAATGAGAATGGTGGGAACCCATATCTGACAGGTTAAGCCACCTCATCTACCCTAAACTGATAGGTATTGATATCTCAACCTACGCTGGCTACGTAGTTCTGGCACACAAGGATTGCTTTTAAGAATCACACCCTCTATTGGCAGATGAGTTCCCATCCTTGGGTTCACTCGGTGCTAATTCCTACTCCTATCTAAACAGACACTGAACATAATAAATTGCACCGTACATGGAATGAGTTTACTGGATTCTATTGACTAATGGAATACTACTGATATCTGATGACTAAATGAGATCCTGAGAGTTCTGAGGTTTCCTGAGTCACATGACAGACTAAGTTCTATAGATTGTGGCTCGACTGAAATCATCGTGATAGCATGACATGGATCTAGGCACACAACTATAGTTTTCGGGTACGAATACCCCCAAGACTCGATGGAAGGAAACTGACATGACTTGACATACAAGAGTACTTGACCAACATTAACAATCCATAATATAGAATCTACGGGGAATTCATAAATCATGTGGTTTTCATAACCTTTTCATATAGCTAACATCATGGTCAATTCTAATATCATGACAAGCCAACAACATATTCATAGTACATTAATAGCATAGAAATCATCTTGATCAAGTAGACATGGCAAAACTTAAGAGACATGGAAAAATCTTGGAGCATGAAGACTAGGTACTTGATCATCATTTATTCGTTGAGGCACATTATCAAACACATGGGAGGCATATCTTTAGAATGGGAGTCAACTTAAGCACATGTATATGGCATGGAATCATCATTTAGATCACAAATAGGTCAAAGTGCTCAATTCTTCTTTACTTAGGCATTTTAACAAACACCTTGCATGCACTATTTAGGGCATAGGCCTAATGATCAATTTTATACACCATAACACCATAATTCAACTCAATTTCACCAATAGAATCCACAAAATATCATGGTATCATGAACAACATGTAAAGATTCGAACTTTATTCACACAACATGGAATTCACGTGAAATCATAAAACGTTGAGCACTCTTAAATCATGAAAACATGATTATGCCTATTCTAGTTATTTCGTAGAACACCTTGCATGCACACTTTATGGCATAGGTGTTCTTAATAATTTAGTCATCTTAAACCACCCAATTTCATGGGTTTTAACTACAAGCACACGTACTTCATGAGAATCACCCTAAATTAACATCTTGAAGCATAAAAAACAACCATCAACATGCACATGATCATATCTCAACAAGACAATCACAATATAGTATTTAAAGCATGGTTTTTGGACTCCTACGGATGAAAGAAATCCGTGGATGAACACTATGCATACCCTAGGTGGAAGATTCTTGAAGAAATTCTTAGACATGTTCTTGATTCCTTGACTAGGGTTCTTGTTCCTTTGAGAGAAAATAAATTGTCTCTTGAGTTTGAAAAACTTGAATATCATATATTCTTGAAGAAGGATTTGATTCTTGTTATAGGTTATGATCTTGAGAGAAACCCTTCTTTTGATGTTGAAGATAAATGAGGAGTTATGTTCTTCAATTGATGGGATTTGGGTCATCAAATTGAAACCCTAGCTTGAGTTCTTGAGAGGATTTTGAGAAGAGGATTATATTTTGCTGCAAATAAGCCTTAATCCCGTGTTTGGAGTATATATAGGGGTGGAAGATGACCAAAATACCCTAAGGAACAATTAAGGTGAAATCTATCCCTAATTGACTGTTTGATAGGCTGAAGTAAATTGATCATAACCTTTTATTCAGATGTCCAAATGGGATGAAACTAATTTAATTAGAAATAACACTCAAAGATCTTTCCATTGATATATATCATCTCTCACAGTTCATTATATATTGGGAGTTATGATCGTTTGAAGTTGACCCTGAAATGCTGAAAAAACTGGGCAAGCACTGGAGTTAGCAGGCTGCGCGGGCTAATCGCCCGGGGCTTCTATTTTGGGCACCCAAATATTCCTTTACGCTACTCCAAAAATTCCGAAACTCATCCGGTATATACTACGAGCTTTCCCGATCGTAACTCAACTTAAAAATTGTAAAACGCACGTCAGGAAGGTCGCCAAATAAATCCCCAAAGTTTGGAGGTCTAAAATAAGACTAAGTGTTGAATCTTGAACACTTAGCAAAATTTTTTAAGTCTTGGGATATTTCATGGAGCTTTACGAGCTGAATTTGACACTCAATTTTGTAGGGTATTACAATATATCCCCCTTGGGAACATTCATCCTCGAATGAGACTGACTGAGAGGGAAAAATGATAAACTGGAGTACGTACAAGACATTCACTACTGGGACATGGGTTCATGACTAACATGACTGAAAACTAAGCATATTATATTGAACATGCACATCTGATGCAAGGGTAACTGGTTTATAAATGAAGGACTGAGTGTTCTTATGAACTGAGTTTCTCAAATGGGAATGCATATCTGATGCATAACTGATAAGCTAAATCCATGCATATCTAATGCATGGTTATATGGCTGAGCTGATACATGAAAACATGAATGAAAGTATGGACAAGCTGATCACGCATAACTGATGCGTGAATACATGACTGAACTGGCTCGTGAACATACGACTGAACATGCAATGGTAAAATATACTAAGTTTTGAACTAAAAATTGGGCATGGAACTAAATACCAAGTTTGGTACTGAAATCTGAACATGAGAATGAGTAAGTTCAAGGAAGACTGTTACGTTGAACTGGAAATAACAATGAGTCTGAGATTAATTACTCAATAGGCATGAGCGGTAACATGAGGACGTAACTGAGCCTAGAATATGATACATGAACTGAACTAAGCTTGCATCTGCTAAAAACTCATGGTCGACTGGAGCCTTTCTTTAACACTCTTTCTATAGAGTTCTAGTGTCTCTAGATTGCAAGGAAATCTTGGTGTGGTCTGTATAAGACAGCTGAGTAGGAAAATCATGACCAGATTAGGATTTGGCAAGATAAGTTGAGGCCTGTGAACATCACCTAAGTGGCAGTAACTAAGCCTCACGCACTGCAACTGATACTAGTGAAAAGATTCATGTAGGTGCTGAGCGTAAATGGATAAAAATATTGACTTATCTAATTAACTGAATAACTGGTAGCTGAATACTGGATCTTTAAAACTAAACTGTACTTAGTCTGAGTAGTTGGGCTGAGGCCATAGAGTATTATACATATGAGAAGGGACTGACTGAGTAACATGATGTAACTGAACATAGATTTCTTGAAAGCTATATTATTTTAAAATGCAGGACCAAGCGTATTACATGATTTGGAAATATTCCATAGTCTGAGGTATTGAAATACCTATAACTGAGGAGCTGATAACAGTATGCTATGGTCGAGCAAGTTTGAAACTGAACCGTGTTTCTAAGCTGGTTACTGAACTGAAGCTGATATCCTAACTACTTCTATAACTGGAACTCATACTAGAATTGAATGTTGTGTTTGGATAACTGAATATTGATAACTGAAGTTTAGAATGATACTGAAGTACTGAATCTTGATGGCTAAGTAATTGGTTACTGATAGTCATGATCCTATAGGACTATCTGAGTCCTTTACTAAATATTGATTACTGAGCTGACGCTGTATCTGAGGACTGGGGGACGAAACATCGACCCAACGGATTCACCGAGGAATCTAAACTGAGGGTGTATGTGACATATTATGAATTTATGTGATTGTTAGGAACGTAGCATGAATCATGAGTACTAAGCCTTCTGTTGAATGAGATACTAAGGCACTGATAGCTGAGTAACTGGTAACTGAATTGCTGATAGTTACCTAATGGTGCTGACATGTCAAGGGTCCGAACGTACAATCTCACTCTACACTTTCACAACTTCTACTTCCAACCTCTTGCTAGCCATTTGATTTCACACGAATGCGACATTCAGGCCTATTATTATAACTATACCCTCGTGTAACACAATCATGCAATAATCTTCTCTTAGTAAGAAATATTTACTCTCCCTGATCTAAGCTACTTCTCATCACTACACTGTTTCATAAGGAGAGGTTACTGAAGGTTTTAATCAGGAGGACCTGAAGCATGAATGGAACTGACTGAACTTGAAACATGACTGAACCTTTGAGGAATAGAATATCAACAACATGGATTTACCACGAAGGTCTGAACTGAGAATATACATGATGTAGTCTGAATCTATCTGATCTGTAAGGGCATGTCATGAGTCATGGAAACTGAGTATACTGTAAAGCATGATCTGTGTACATGAGTCATGAGCTGCATGACCTGAGTCTAAAATTTCTGTATTTATGAGACATAATTCGTAACACTGAGGGACCTGGAATTGAACCCCTTTTGCTGGGAACTGAAGGTGCACATGATCCCGTGGAAAGTGCATGAAAGTAGATTGTGCTCATGGAACATAATTCGTACTGCAGAGTAAAAGGGACTCCTTATGCTGGAAATTAAATTCATACATGATTATGGAAAAAGAGATACATGAGCATGGTTTGTGACCATAGAGTTGGTATGCAATGCCTGAGTTGGTTTAGTGATAGCTGAAGTGAAAAACTCTGCACTGAGATGAGAATGGGTCTGGAATTTTCTTCCCTTACTGCTTTCTATACATACTGGCTCTACTACTGAAATCTGAGGGCTTGGCTTAGGTACTTGATCTACCATCACATACCTACATTCTGTTCAACACCTGCCTGTCTTACTAAACACATCATCTGATTTTGTATCCTAATATACTGCTAATATCACATTCACACCTTCATGATTAATTTCGAGTCAATAAACTTAAATTTTTAGCTCGTACTGTTCAAGCCTACTGATCTAATCCCCATGAATACATAATCTAATAAATAGAATAATACTATCCCAACTCTACTACTGCTAAACTTCTGGGTTTAAGAATGAGTTCTCATGATCATGAATAAAATCTATACGACCTTGGAATAATAATGAACTGATGTGATACTGTTTGGGTCTATGGCTAATCCCATAACTGACTGTAGGGACTATCTGAGAAAGCCCTATCTTTAGGACTTTGAACTTCACTGTTTCTGTTACCTTGAAAGTAAGGTAAAGTGAACATGAGGGGTGCATGATATGAATCTACATGGGTTTCTTAGAAAAACTTGCTATAGTACGATCTTGAGACATGAATGAAGGGAAACTGTTCCTAAAACATCTCATAGCCTCCTGCACATAAGTGTGGTGCACAACACGCCTATGTATAAGACTCTACTTGATGCATCTTTCAGACTTCCTAGGACACTGTTGAACCTTCGGCTATGATACCAAGTTTGTAACGCCCCAATTTTCTGAACCAAAATGCTACATGGTGCTCATGACCCCGAAGGACCACAAGCTAACCCATGACTGATATCAGTACCTGTAAACTGCATAATATCTTATAAAATATGCGAAAACATGAACTGAAAGGACATAAGGTTCAATACTGAACATAATATGAATAATAACAATGTCTGAGATAAGGGGTATCACAATACCCAAAACAAAACTAAAAATACTGAAGTCTGAAATCAATCTGTAATCTAGTCTGAAAGCCTCTACTGTCTGAGTAATCTGAATAAGGAGTTGATGGGATATGTCCCAAACTAACTCCGTCTAGCAAACTGAACTGAAATAATAAATGGAATAAAATCATATCATCCTCGAATGAAAAGGACTCACTGCAACTCTGCGTACTGAACTACTACTGCTACTGCTGATCTGGGACTCGTGTCTCTGAACCTATGGTGTAACATAAAAGAAAGAACCATAGTGCAAATGCATTAGTACGACTAAATATACTGAGTATACGAGTGAGGTAGGCTAAATACAAAGGGTTAAATGCATGAACTGCACTGACTGATATGAATGTGAGAATACATACATGCATAGGTAACTGAACTGAACTCGTACCGAAACTGATCACTGAGTCTGAATACTGACACATGAGTTTCTTGATACTGAGATACTGGATGACTGAGTGACTGATACTATACTACTGATAAGTGAATGATTGTTTCTGACAGTTCGAATTATAAAGAACTGGTCTGATTGACTGTATCTGACAATCTTGAAACTGAATACTGATAACATAAGTTACTGATATCTGACATGACTGATAATTGGTTTCTGATAACTGTTATAACTGATATATTTGATAGACGTGATTGACTGTGTTTGACAACCCTAAATCTAATAGAACTATATGAGTCCCGTTACTGTATCTGAGTTGACTGTATCTGACAGTTCTGATAATCTGAAATCTAAAAAACTATCTGAGTTCTTTTACTGAGACTATGAATGAAATTGTGGGAAGTAGTTATCTAACTGACATGCCCCATATATTGCTATTATAGCTGAGCTGGGGTCCAATCTGTACCTTGACTGAAAGGGTGTCAATACCGCGCCACTGGTAAGGACAAACTGTGAGTGACCCTCATCTGGAAGGTACTCTAATGAGAATGGTGGGAGCCCTCATCTGACAGGTTAAGCCACCTCATCTAACCTAAATTGACAGGTATTGATGTCTCAACCTACGCTGGCTACGTAGTTCTGGAACGCAAGGATTGCTTTTAAGAATCACACCCTCTACAGGCAGGTGAGTTTCCATTCTTGGGTTCACTCGGTGCTAATTACTACTCTTATCTGAACAGACACTGAACATAATAAACTGAACCGTACATGGACTGAGTTTACTGGATTCCGTTGACTAACGGAATACTACTGATATCTGAAGACTGAATGAGATCATGAGAGTTCTGAGGTTTCCTGAGTCACATGACTGACTGAGTTCTATAGATTATGGCTCGACTGAAATCATCGTGACAACATGACATGGCTCTAGGCACACAACTATAGTTTTCGGGTACGAATACCCCCAAGACTCGATGGAAGGAAACTGACATGACTTGACATACAAGAGTACTTGACCAACATTAACAATCCATAATATAGCATCTACGGGGAATTCATAAATCATGTGGTTTTCATAAACTTTTCATATAGCTAATATCATGACAAGCCAACAACATATTCATAGCACATTAATAGCATAGAAATCATCTTGATCAAGTAGACATGGCATAACTTAAGAGACATGGCACAATCTTGGAGCATGAAAACTAGGTACTTGATCATCATTTATTCATTGAGGCACATTATCAAACACATGGTAGGCATAGCTTTAGCATGGGAGTCAACTTAAACACATGGATATGGCATGGAATCATCATTTAGATCACAAATAGGTCAAAGTGCTCAATTCTTCTTCACTTAGGCATTTTAACAAACACCTTGCATTCACTATTTAGGGCATAGACCTAATGATCAATTTTATATGCCATAACACCATAATTCAACTCAATTCCACCAATTGAATCTACAAAATATCATGTTATCATGAACAACATGTAAAGATTCGAACTTTATTCCCACAACATGGAATTCACGTGAAATCATAAAACATGGAGTAAGGACTTGTTAATTGAGCACTCTTAAATCATGAAAATATGATTATGCCTATTCTAGGCATTTTATCGAACACCTTGCATGCACACTTTATGGCATAGGTGTTCTTAATAATTTAGTCATCTTAAACCACCCAATTTCATGGGTTTTAACTACAAGCACACATACTTCATGAGAATCACCCTAAATTAACATCTTGAAGCATAAACAACAACCATCAACATGTACATGATCATATCTCAACAAGACAATCACAATATAGTATTTAAAACATGGTTCTTGGACTCCTACGGATGAAAAAAATCCGTGGATGAACACTACGCATACCCTAGGTGGAAGATTCTTGAAGAAATTCTTAGACATGTTCTTGATTCCTTGACTAGGGTTCTTGTTACTTTGAGAGAAAATAAATTGTCTCTTGAGTTTGAAAAACTTGAATATCATATATTCTTGAAGAAGGATTTGATTCTTGTTATAGGTTATGATCTTGAGAGAAACCCTTCTTTTGATGTTGAAGATAAATGAGGAGTTATGTTCTTCAATTGATGGGATTTTGTCTTCAAATTGAAACCCTAGCTTGAGTTCTTGAGAAGATTTTGAGAAGAGTAGTATATTTTGCTGCAAATAAGCCTTAATCCCGTGTTTGGGGTATATATAGGGGTGGAAGATGACCAAAATACCCCTAAGGAACAATTAAGGTCAAATCTATCCCTAATTGACTGTTTGATAGGCTGAAGTAAATTGATCATAACTTTTTATTTAGATGTCCAAATGGGATGAAAATAATTTCATTGGAAATAAGACTCAAATATCTTTCCATTTATATATATCATCTCTCACAGTTCATTATATATTGGGAGTTATGATCATTTGAAGTTGACCCTGAAATGCTGAAAAAACTGGGCAAGCACTGGAGTTAGCAAGCTGCGCGGGCTAATCGCCCGGAGCTTTTGTTTTGGGCACCCAAACATGCCTTTACGCTACTCCAAAGATTCTGAAACTCATCCGGTATATACTACGAGCTTTCCCGATCGTAACTCAACTTGAAAATTGTAAAACGGACGTCGGGAAGGTCGCCAAATAAATCCCCAAAGTTTGGAGATCTAAAATAAGACTAAGTGTTGAATCTTGAACACTTAGCAAAATTTTCTAAGTCTTGGGATCTTTCGTGGAGCTTTACGAGCTGAATTTGACACGCGATTTTGTGGGGTATTACAGTTAAGGGTTGATGCCTTAATAGGATCAACCCACTTGAGAAATCAATTGAATAAGCCAGTGCATTCTTTGAGTTCAAAAGAATTAAAGAGTAATAATCCATTTAGGTTGAGAAACGAATGGGTAAACTTTAGAATTCACTAATTCTTCCAATTGAATTGAAAATTAGAAATTTAGGTCAGCTCACAACCTTGACTGCTTGAACATCTTGGTGAACATAATCCTAGTTTGTCTAGTCTCATTGAATTAAAACTTGCAATAACACTCATGAGTTGGAACAATACTTGTTAACAAATCAAAACCCCCTTTACTCCGGAGCCTTCAATCATTTGTCCATTAATAATCATAATACTTAGTTAGCACGGTATTTTCTGTGGGATTTGACCCCAACCTAGGTGGGTTCTATATTTAACGACGACCACTTACTCTTTCTAATGAGAGTTGTAATTTGGGCGTATCAAATATTGGCTCCGTTGTCGAGGAATGCGATTGTCAATTATGTTTATGAGTGTTAATTGATATTTGGTCAAGTTAATAATTTTACTTTTATTTGTTGTTTTTGTTCATTACTGGATCTTATTTTGCATGCCAAGTATGAGGAGGTCAGGAGAACCATTATTACCATATCATCCGAAATCTCAATTAATTGGTAGAATGGAAGATCAACAAGAAGCATATAGACTAGTTGCCTTAGCTAGAGCTCAATTAAATTAACAAAATGATGGTCATCCAGCTCGTGGTCCTAACCCATTTGAGGATGACTTGGGATATGATGATCTAATTGACCCTATAAAAAGGAGGTGTGGTTAGAATGTAGCTGCACCAATGAATAGGAATCAGGTATCTAAAAGAAGAGCAAACTGACAACCTGCTGTGCAGTTTGCAACTTATGAGGAAGATGACAGAGATTTAGATGAGGTTGGTGTCACAGGAGCAATTATTCCACCACCATTAGCACCAGGAGTGAAGTTCAAAATCACAAGCACCATGATACAGTTGCTTAACCTCAAAGGGTTGTTTGATGGACTTCCAGGGGACGATCCAAATATGCACTTAGTAAACTTCATCAACATCTGTAAATCTTTTTACAACCCTGGAGTTGGATAAAATGCAATTCAGTTGTAATTATTCCTGTTGTCTCTGTCTGAGGAGGCAACAATGTGATGAATGAATTGGCTCCCGATTCTATATCAAATTGGAGGCAGTTAAAAGAAGCTTTCCTAGAAAGGTTATTTCTGCCTTCCAGGATGTTATAGTTGAGGGATGAGATTAGTAACTTCAGGTAGTTACCAAATGAGGAACTCCATGAGACTTGGATGAGATTTAAGAATAAGTTGACACAGTTCCCTAACCACAAGATAACTGATGAGCATTTGATGGAGACATTCTACAAGGCTTTAAACTCTATCACTAAACCAACCATAGACAATGCTGCAGGGAGAGCATTCATGGAGCTTACTTTCACTAAGGCTGCAAATATGTTGGAGCGATTGACTAAGACAAGTAGAGCTTGGCATTGGTATCAAGCTCTACTATGGCTAGTGGTATTTTCGTGGAGCAGCAATAGAAAGAGGAAAAGTGCGACCAAGATATGGCGCATATGAAGACCCAGATGGATTTGCTCATAAAGCATTTACTCTCTGGGAAGACTGAAAAGGTAAAATTCGTTTGGTCTAAATGTAGAGCTAATTCTGATTCTTAGGAAAAAGCTAATTATTTGAAAAACCAGGGGGTTTCCGAGGTAATAGCCAAGGGAATCAAGGTCGGACTTATTATGATAAATCTGGTTACAGAGATCGTGACCAAGGAAGATGGAAAAATAAGAATGATAGGAGTGGATTGTATATGCTTCCTGGAAATAGTGACAATGCTGCTACTAGTTCGGGTAAGATATCCATGGGGGACATGATAGAGAAGTTATTAAAAGGGGTGGAGTCGACTAATGCCGGTGAGATAACGATGAAGGGTGACTTATCCTCTATTAGTCAGTTGGTTGATTCATATTTAACTTCAATAAAGCAGTTGGAGCAGCAAATGAACCAACTTTCAGCGACACTTAACTAGATATAGAGTGGTACTTTGCCGAGTAACATGGTTCAAAACCCTCAGAATAATGGGTATTTTATGGCGATCGCTACCCGTAGTGGTAAAGTATTACCGAGCCCTTTTATGGGAAAGCTTGTGATTGATGATGTGGTAGAATTGGATGATAAAGTAGAAGATAACCATCTAGTAGAGTTTGAGAAGATGGATATTGATGTTAGTCCATCTAACCATCAGAAGACTGATGAGTTAGAAAAAGACATGGGAAAGAAGGGAGAAGCAGTGGTTAAAGTAATGCCAAAACCACTCCCTTCATTTCCTCATTGACTGAAGAAAAAGGTGATGACAAAAAATTTAACAAGTTCATGGCAATGCTATAATAGTTAACTATGAATGTGCCTTTGGTGGAGGCACAATAACAAATGCCTGGACACGCTAAATTCATGAAGGATCTTGTCACAAAGAAGAGGACGGTGAACTATGAACCAGTGGAAAATCTTCACCATTGTAGTGCCATTTTGACAAGATCCTTAGTGTAAAAGAAAGAGAATCCTGAAGCATTCACCATCCTGTGTACTATTGGATCACTGGATTTTGCGAAGGCCCTATGTGATCTTGGGGTGAGTATTAATCTGATGCCACTAGCAGTTTATAAGAAGTTGGGGTTAGGAGATCCCATGCCTACTAACATGAGACTTGTGATGGCAGACAGATCAGTGAAGCAACTAGTTGTTATATTATATGATGTGCTTATGAAAGTGGCCAATTTATTTTTCCCACCGACTTTGTGATCCCATATTATGAGGTGGACTTTGAGGTACCCATAATCTTGGGTAGACCTTTCCTCGCAACCGGGAGTATGTTAATTAACTTGCGGGCAAATGAGATGCAACTTAGGCTCAATGATGAGGTGTCCAATTTGATATTTACCAGTCAATGAAGAAACACAAAGAGATAAGTGTATTCTCCATTGTTGATGTTTATTATGAAGATGAGTGAGAGGTGCTGATAGTGGAGAAATTTGTTGTTGAAACTTTGGTTGCGGTCTTGATGAACTTTGATAGCGAAGGTATTGAGGAATACGAGGAGACAGTATGTGCCTAAAAAAAATAGGGTCATATTCATATGCTCCCAAGAAGCTGTATTTAGACTTCAAAAATCGCCTAACACCACCGGCTAAGCCATCTATTGAAGAGTCACTGGTGTTGGAGTTGAAGGAGTTGCTGGGCCATCTATGGTATGTGTTTCTAGGTAGTGGAAACACTTTACTATGATTATTACAGTAGATTTGGGGGAGCAACAGGTTGAAGCCCTTATCTCTGTGCTTAGGATATACAAAAGGACCATAGGATGGGCTATTGCCGATATTATTGGTATTCCTCCGGGTATATTCACTCACAAAATTCATCTTGAAGAAGATTACACACCAACTATTGAGCATCAATATAGATTGAACCCATAATCCAAGAAGTGGTTAAAAAGGAGATCATTAAATGGCTTGACACAGGGGTAGTGTACCCCATCTCTGACAGTAAGTGGGTGAGTCCCGTGTAATGTGTTCCTAAGAAAGGAGGCATGAATGTGGTCTCTAACGAGAAGAACGAGTTAATTCCACTTAGGCCAGTCACTGAGTGGAGAGTTTGTATGGATTATAAGAAGTTAAACTCGTGGACTCTAAAGGATCATTTCCAAATAACCTTTATGGATTAAATGCTTGATCGCCTAACATGAAGGGGTTGGTACTGCATTTTAGATGGGTATTCGGGATACAACAAGATTTTAATTGTTCCTAAAGACTAGGAGAAGGCAACATTCACATGCCTGTATGGCATATTTGCATTCAAGAGGATGTCGTTCGGTTTATGTAATGCACCTGCCATATTCTAACGGTGCATAATGTCTATTTTCTTCGACATGGTGGATAACACCTTGGAGGTGTTCATGGATGATTTTTCTATAGTGGGTGACTCATTTGAGCTATGTCTGGTAAATTTGAGTAGATCGCTGTAGAAATGTGAGGAATTCAATCTCGTGCTGAACTAGGAGAAATTCCACTTCATGGTGAAGGAGGGCATTGTGCTTGGACATTGAATTTCAGCCAAGGGGATTGAAGTTGATCGGGCAAAAGTAGAGGTGATAGAGAAATTACCCCCTCCTATCTCTGTGAAGGGAGTTCATAGTTTCTTGGGGCATGCTGGATTCTACCATCGATTTATTAATGACTTCTCCAAAATTGCAAATCCACTATGCAAATTGTTAGATAAGGAGGCTAAGTTTGTATTTGATCATGATTGTAGGAAGGAATTTGAATTCCTTTAAGAAAAACTGGTGGCTACCCCAGTTATTGTTTCTCCTGACTGGTCCAATCCATTTGAAATCATGTGTGATGCAAGTGGGTGGCACTTAGGGATGTGCTTGGCCAAAGAAAAAAATTTTTTCACCCCATTTACTATGCGAGCAAGGCATTGAATGGGGAACAGAAGAATTACATTGTTACTGAGCAGGAACTTCTCACGGTTGTCTATGATTTTAAGAAGTTTCGTGCTTACTTATTGGGAACCAAGCTGGTGGTTCATATAGACCACTTCCTTGAGATATTTGATGGAAAAAAAGGCTGCTAAAACAAGGTTAATTAGATGGGTGCTGCTTCTATAAGAGTTTGACTTTGAGGTCAAAGACAGGAAAGGATCTGAAAATCAAGTCGCAGACCATCTATCCATGCTTGAGGGAGATCAGGAAATCACTAATAAGTGTGAAATTGATGATGCATTCCTTGATGAGAAAATCCTTGTTGCTGTGCTTGAAAGAGTGCCTTGGTATGCAGACTTTGCCAATTATGTGGTAAGAGATCTTATTCCTAAAGATCTTTCCTACCATCAGAAAAGGAAATACCTTACTGATGCCAAAAGTTACTTCTGGGATTAGCCATATCTATTCAGGTGTTGTACTGATAATATTATAAGAAGATGCATCCCAGAAGTTGATGTGCTTAATGTTTTGGAAGCCTTCTATGCTTCCCCAATTGGGGGTCACCATGCAGGTAATCGTACCGCAGGGAAAATACTGCAAAGTGGCTATTATTGGCCAACCTTATTCAAGGATAAATTCGAATTTGTGAAGAGATGTGACCAGTGTCAGAGGCAAGGTTCAATTTCGAAGCACCGTGAGATGCCCATGACAAAAATGCTAGAGGTTGAATTGTTCGACGTCTGGGGTATTGATTTTATGGGTTCTTTTGCTAGTTCTTATGGGTTGAAATATATCTTAGTGTCTGTAGATTATGTATCCAAATGGGTAGAAGCTGTTTCCCTGGCTGCTAACGAAGGTAAGAAAGTGGTTACTTTTCTCAAAAGGAACATTTTCTGTCGCTTTGGAGTACCATGTACTATCATAAGCGATAAAGGATATCATTTTTGAAACAAAGTGTTTTGGGCTCCCTTGGAAAAATATGGACTGAAACAACATAAAGTGGAAACTCCATACCACCCACAGACCAGTGGGCAAGTGGAGATTTCGAGTCGGGAGATAAAGGCCATCCTAGCCAAAATGGTGAACACAAGTAGGCAAGATTGATCTCGAAAGCTCAATAACATTTTATGGGCATAACATACTGCTTTCAAGACACCCATTGGGATTTCGTTGTACCAGATGGTTTATGGTAAAACATGAAATTTGCTGATAGATCTGGAATACAACGCTTTATGGGCACTCAAGAGGTTAAATCTGAATTGGAAGGAGGCAGCAGATCTAAGACTGGGGCAACTGAATGAGATGAATGAATTTTGTCTCAGGGCTTATGAAAGAGTAGACCTGTACAAGGAAAGAATGAAGAAATATCACGATCGGAGGATTGAAAAGAGGGATTTTTAGAAAGGCGATTGGGTATTACTCTTGAACTCTAGACTGAAGCTCTTCCCAGGTAAACTTAGGTTTAAGTGGTCAGGCCCGTTTAAAGTTGCACATGTATACTCATCTGGAGTAGTCGAACATGAAAATGAAGATGTAAGCGTATTCAAAGTCAATGGTCAATGATTCAAGCTATATATCGGTCTAGTGGACTCAATTAAATACTTAAGTACAGTTTATCTCGACGAAGTCTGCATAATTAAGATAACTGAGTCGTGCCGCAATAATAAATTAGGCGCTAGTGAGAGGCAACCCACAATGTGTTATTATAAGCATAGTTAGAGTTATTTTTTTCCTTTAGTGCAATTTCATGCTGTTGTTGAAGTGTGTAGGGATGGAAATGCAGGTAAAAAAAAGTTGAACAAGTTTAGGATAGCCGATGGGAATGTTGACAGGCCGTCAGAGGTCTAACAGACCTTCACTGGAGCCATCAAAAGAAATCCAGAAACCTGAGTTACTGGAATGAGACCGATGGACAACTTGATGGATCATCACAGTCTTGATGGACCGTCAACATAACCATCACCATGAAGAAGGAAAATCAGGTTATTGGATAGATCTGATGGGAATTATGATGGACCGTCACCTCTGTGATGGACCATCGCCTTTAGCATCGTAACATGATAGATTGATCAAGGTTCTGGTAAGTTTTGATAGTGAACCACTGTCGGTGTGTCTGTCAAAATAACCCTAATTTTTAGCGAGTCGGGTTGGTTCAATTTAAAGCCGAATGAGTTATTCTTATCCAACACAAACATTTTTTAATTGATAAGAGAGAATGGTTATGTACATTGACACCTTTTCAAATCCTAAAACTATTTAAATTCTTCTGCATTCAAAGTATCAAGGATCATTCATCTCCTCTTAGGACTCTCCCTCTTCCCCATTCTCTCCTATTTAAACAACTCTTTCCTTCTCTTATTCTCATCAGAAAGTAAGTCTCTCACTGATAAAGAAATTTAATATTTGTGAAGTTCTACAAATTTATAGTACTGAAGAATGCTGTAAAAACAAGGTATGATAAAAAATTTACTCTACTTTCTAGAATGATGAACATTATTTGTGTGAGTTTGATAATGTTTAAAACTAACTTCATCTTATTTTTGCATTATTGTGCTTCTGATTTAGTCGAACTCTGGTAAATATTGTTCTGGGTGAAGATTGAGTAACCCACGTACCAAAAATGGCAAAACTATTATTTTAATGTTGAATTAATACCATTGTTGTGTGCATAATTAAGTAATGTAATTCAGATGTTCAACAAATTGCCAAAGTGAAACCCGATGTTGAAAAGTCAAAGTGACGGTCAACTTGACGGACCGTCGGACACCCGACGGATCATCACTTTGATCGTCGAAAAGTTTCTGAAGAAATTGGTTACTGCTTCAGCCGCGACAACAACCTGACAAACCATCACACCTCAGACAGACCATCACAGTGACTATTACAAGGCTATATGATAAATGCTTCATTGATTAAGACTTGACGGTCAGGGCGACGGACCGTTATAGCCCTGACAGACCGTCAACCTACCCATCAAGTCAAGTTTTTAATAAATTCATTCTGATTCTGATACAACTATTTATTTATTCCTTGTTCAGGAAAATGGCACACAAACTACCCATAAGTATAGGCGGTGGTAGGACTCAACATGAAAGGGGAAAAAATGAGCCGACATTAAGTGAGGAGGCTCTGGCTTTCAATACTCGGCAAAGGGATAGGATGAATCAGACATTCTCCCAGTCTGAAGAGAAGAGTGAGAGCAGTAGCAGTAGCACAAGTTCAATCCTCGACGATGAAGGGGTCAAAACTTCCAACCCTGACCAAGTCGAGGCATGGGAACATGAAGATCCTAATGACATAAGGCGCAAGGACCCGCAAGTGCAGGAGGCAATTTGGTGGCAAATAGAGGGGGCATGGGAGCACTTCTTGGATGGGTTAGAACCAACAACAAATAGACAAATAAAGAGGTCAATTTTCGAAGAGAACCAGATTGTGACGACCGAGTAGCATAAGTACCCAGAGTTTGAGGAGCGATTTAATCAATATGAGTTAACTTGGATGAGCAAGACTCTCGGGTCATACCAACCAAATCTTGTTCGGTTATTCTTCGCCAACTATTTAGAACTGGTATATAAGGACTTTCCCAAGGGTACCAAAGTTGCAGATTTGCCAAACCGAGAAGAAGTTTCAGTACGAGGGGTCACTATTGATATCTCTGCCCGCACACTAAACAGGATGCTATTTGGGCCAGATTATGAGGAATCATCAGCCATGCCAGAACTTGAACATTGTTTGAGGATCACCTCCACTCAAAGTCCTTGGTTATCTAGGCTTCTTTCTAAAGATGGTAACCCATTATAGGTCCATAACACTAAAGAGTGGATTGCTAAATCGTCCCTCAACTTTTGAGCAAAGTTTTGATGGGATGTGGTCAGGCTACGATTGATGACAATAGGGGGAGATACAAACTTGGACAAGAATAAATCAGTATTGGTTGTTGGTTTGGTTGAATGGATGAAGTTTGATTTTGTCTGCATTATTGCCGATGAGATGTTTATCCGAGCCCACAAAGTGTCAAGTGCTTTACCATTTTTGTGTTTGATCATGGAATTATGAAGACAAGACAATGTGCCTTTAATCCGAGGGGTTGACAATAAGATTCAAGCAAATCATAGGCAGGATATTGAAAAAACAAAGGATGACTCAAAATATGAGATGCGGGTCAACAAACCTCCTGATTATCGGAAGCAGTCAGTTCCAGCCCCTGGGACTTCTGAGATCCCCACGGTATGTCATTGTATATTACTACGTATGTGACACCAGATTCTGAGCCACCTAGTACTTCTACAGGATCGACATCTATGCCATCAATGGGTAAGACTTCAGACACTGCATCTATCCTGCCTCAGCATTCTGAGTACAGGATGACACAGGAGAATTTTGCCAAGTCTGTCAAAGCACAGAAAAAGTTTGAGAAGAAGCTGAACGCATGGGCTACGTATTTCAAGACATTTTTTGATTGGATTGTTGAGGATGCCCTCAAGCCCTATGAGAGTCTTCATGCCAGGATGGATGACATGGAGGAGCATGTAAACAAGTGGTTGGATGAATTATATATTCTAGATTTTGCAAAGTTGTTGGCAGAGTTCAAGCAGGAACAGACTGATAAAGATGAGCTTAAGAGACAACCACTGCAACCTAATTTTGATACTGATTTGATCATTAGTGATGAGGATGAGGGCCTTATTGATTTGATGGGTAAGACGCTCAAAGACAAAGGTAAGCAGGTTGACGAAAGTGCTGACAGAAAGGCCATGAAAATAAGAAGTCAAGAATAGATGACAACTGAGGAAAGGTATGTGAGAGACTTGAGGAAATCTGCGAAGATATCGAAGAAAAATAAAGAGTTGAGAAAAAATAAAGGTGCGGATAAATACGCAGGAGTGTCAACCAGTTCTTCCCTAGCTAGGGGGCCAATTTTAGACTTGTTTTCATTTAAGATACCTACGGGATAGGAGGAATATGATTTGAGCACACCTACCACCATAGGGGTCAACGTTGTTGCACCTGAGGCCAAAGAAGCCTTACTATATTTGATTGGCTCATCAGCCTGAGAGGCTTTGCAAGTATTCCAACCCTTTGTACTTTATTATTGATACATTTGAGGACAAAACATTTACTTTTAGTATATTTGTACTTGTTATGTTTTGGTCACCACAAGGGTTTTTGTTACCTGTGTTTTTTCCCTCTTGTGTGCTATCTTGTAGAACCGCTATGTTTAGGTTGCATGTTTATTTTTCTTGTGATGTACATATCATTCTATGATTATAAATATGTTATTTTATTTTCTTTTGGCACCCTTTTGTATATGTGGATAACAAATGAATGTGGCAAAGTACTTTGGACATGTTTGTAAGACAATTCCTTCCTGTCACTAAGCATATGTTGAACAACCATTTATGATTCTGTGATTTCCATTAAAAAATAGTGAAGTATGCATGATCATGTTATGTAAATCCAAGAGTTGGTAGAATAAGTATGAACTCATTGCCTGTGTGTGCGAGTGTTTGTTATAGTTACTCCATAGTTTATATAACTAGAACTTGCTCGGTTCTTTGGTGTTATTTTGTGATTGATTCAATAAGATAGGATAGCAGGCCCCCTTCTAATTATAAGTACACTTAGCCATAAATAAAGACCCCACCAAAAATATTTTTCCCCTTTTTAAACCCTTTTTGAGCTTCCATTAATGTTTGTTCAACTCCTATAATTCCAATTCACTCTCTTTAGGATGTTAGTACCTAAATTTGGCCCTGGTCCAGTTGTGGATATCTCGTACCTTAACTCAAGCAAAATGCCTAAGTTGAGGGTGGCTACTGTCGGAAAGTTAACAATCTGAGGTAAGTGGTTTGGGAGTTGAAATAAAATATTGCATCTGACCCTGATCTAGTTAGATATTATTGATCTAGTTAGATATTGTACACCTCAATCGATAGCATCAGCATAAGTTGAGGATGGCTGATGCAGATCCTTTTTTATGAAAGTGTGGATGAATAGTATGGATTGTAAGTGAAGTAGAAAATCAATAGTCTTGGTGAGTAACAATCTAGGGAAAAGAGATTGAACTCAAAGCCACTTTTTCCAAAATTATTCCTCACCCATCACTGAAACCTCATTACAAGCCTTAGAAAGTCCTGCTTGATATTTGAGAATCAACCATAGGGGAACATTAGATGATAAGGGCAAGTTATGGGTGTATATACTGTGTTTGAAACTTCATTTGTGAGAGCGAGAGTCTTAGTTTTCGTCCACAGGTTAAATGAATAAAGTGTGGTGGACTTCTTTAACTGTGAGGGCAATTTGAGTTATACTTAGTTTTGTTGAATTCTGTGGGATGTTGTGTCTATGGTTGTGTATATACTGAATTATAAATAATGCCAATTATAGATCCTGATGTGTTTAGACCACATGAGTGAGATGACAGTTGAGTGGTTGTTTGAAATCTAGTTCAACTGTTGAATGCCCATCATTGTATTTGTTCATGCATGCGATTTGGTGTTGAGTTGATTGAGGACAAGCAATTGTCCTAGGCTGAGGGTGTTGATGTTTTGGCTTTTGACGGAATATTTTACATCTTTCACAAGGGATAATTGTGCATTTTAAGAAACTGTTGTTATATTTGATGCTGGATTTTAGTGTTTTAAGGTCAAGGACTTAGCTGAAGAAGTAACTTGGAAAAGCAGTAGAAAAAGGACACTGATGGTCAAACTGGTGGATCGTCAACCATGTAACGGACCATCGGGGTGCCCTTCAACACTAAGCAGGAAGTACAAACTTGCTGGTCATTTCGACGGTCCAAGCGATGGACCATCAGGCCACTGACGGGCCTTCAACTTGGACGTCATCCTAAAGCAGAATGTGTCCTACGTAGTAATGAAGTGATGGTCCAGGTGACAGGCCATCAACCTGGCCGTCATAGTTGAAACTGAAATAAGAGCTTCTAGATCCCAGTGACGGTCCAAGTGATGGACCGTCAGGTCACTGACGGGCCTTCAACCTTGATGCGGCAATCCGAGTTTCGAATTTTAAAACCCCAATCCCTGAAAACATATAAATACCCAATCTAGGTCTAGATTAGGTTATATTTTATCTTATTTCCATTTTCTTGAAACACATTGTATGTATTACTCTCTGAGATTACAAACTACTATTGTGGATCTAAGAATTTAAATCATTATTCTCATTGAAGATCAAGAACAATTGTGGGAATTTTTTTAAGTAATTCATTGAATTAATTTATGAACAAAACAATGTCTTCTTCTTCTTCTTCTTCTTCTTCTTTTGAGATGTGTGGCTAAAGCGCCCATAACTAGGGTTATGAGATCCTTGATGTGATTTGATGATTGGGGTTGTGAGGATGCTGAATTTTTGTAACTAATTGAGATTGTATAAACTCCTCTTCACAATCATGACCTTTCTTGGTTGCAAACTCGAAGGGTGAGCCCAAGAACATCACTTGTTTGAGTAGAAAAGTGTACGTTGGGAAAAGAGGAGGTTTACAAGGAATTTAAAGGCGTTAACCTTTGGGTTAAGGGTTGATGCCTTAACGGGATCAAATCGCTTGGGAAACCAATTGAATAAGTCAGTGCATTCTTTGAGTTCGAAAGAATTAAAGAGTAATAATCCATTTAGGTTGAGAAACGAATGGGTGAACTTTAGAATTCAATAATTCTTGCAATTGAAATTGAAAATTGGAAATTTAGGTCAACTCACAACCCTGACTGCTTGAACATCTTGGTGAAGATAATCCTAGTTTGTCTAATCTCATTGAATTAAAACCTGCAATAACACTGATGAGTTGGAACAATACTTGTTAACAAATCAAAACCCCCCTTTACTCCGGAACCATCGATCAATCGACCATTGATAATTAGAAGACTTAATTAACACAGTATTCCCTATAGGATTTGACCCCAACCTAGATGGGTTCTATATTTGATGACGATAGCTTACGCTTTCTAATGAGAGTTGTAATTTGGGCGTATCAGTATCCCTGGGAGATCATCAGGAAAGACTTCTGGGAATTCATTAACTACGGGAACCAATTGGATGAAAGGACTTTCAGTACTAGAATGTTTGACCCAAACAAGATGGTACAAATACCCCTTCAAATTCGGTTTACGGGCTCTGAGATAAGATATGAACTTCCCCCTAGGTGCTAAAGAATACCCCTCCCACTCTATCACTTGTTCATTCGGAAAGGAGAAAGTGACTTTTCGGGTACTATAGTCTAGTGTGGCATAACACGAATGGAGGCAATCCATCCCCAAGATAGCATCAAAGTCAATTATATCAAGCTCTTCAAGTCTGCCACAGTATCACAATTAGAAATGGACATAACACAGTTTCTATACACCCTCCTAGGCACAATAGAGTCACCAACAGGAGTAGAAATAGAGAAGGGTTCCAGAATATTTTCGGGCTCAAAACCAAAACTGACTTCCACATACGGGATCACATATGATACAAGAAAAACCAAGAACACACAAAACAAACACCCAAAACAATCCACAAGTTCAAGAGAACCGAGGACCCTTTGAGTGACCCCTCTTGGATTCAAGAACAACAACAAGAACACAAAGTATTGTGGTGTTTAACACCTAATTTCCTGAGATCCACAAACTATATTATCAACACAATATGAGAACAACAATATTACCTTAACAAGACACTCACGGGTTAAACTAACAACAAAAAGAAATCTGAAACTTACAACAATAATACAAGATAGATAGTTAGACCAAATGAAGTGACAATCTTAAGAACCCAAGAATTGCGAGGCTCTTGGACCCTTAACACTACCCACAACATAAACCTAACTCTAACTTTGACACAAGAGGGACATTACCTCCTCTAAACACCAACATATCAAGCCAACGATGCAACACAAATGATATCCATACTTGGGCAACCCTAGATACGGATTGGTGGATTTTCCAAGCCCTACAACTAAGGAGTGTTACACTTCTCACACTAGAGAGAGAGTTTTTCTTACATCAATAAACAACTAAGTCCGAAAAACCCTATCTTGTTCTATTTATATTATATTACAAAAGAAGACAAATGACTACACTACCTTTAATGAGAGGGGTGGACATAGAGTGCATTTTGGGCAAAGTGAAGTGACCAAAATGACCTCAATAAAGATTGCCCAAAAACCGTGAGCTATTAAGTGTCCAAAACTGTGAATCCTCAAGTTTTCAATGCTCTAAGCAATCTTTCACTTACGGCCTTAATGAATGGTATGCTCAATGGTAGACTCAAAATGGATCATCCTTGCATATTCTTGTTCCCTCGGGGTGACCAAGTCTTGAGCCTTTAAGTGATGGTCTCCAATCATGTCTTCAAAAATTAGGGTGGCCATTTCACTTGTATCATCCTCCCCTTCCTGAAAAGGATTCGACCTCGAATCCAAACCTTGCAAGAATGAAGAGAAGACAAACAAACACCACATTCTCATGACATGAGGGTTAGAATTAGTACAATAAACAACATCAACATGCCAAGGAGGTACAAACTTGAGATATAGCCATACATCCCTGACTTTAATCACAAGCGGTTTAGCAAAAATATTACAAAGGGGTGATGCCCTAATTGAAAGTAAAGTCCACGCAACACATATATCAATATCACTCAAACAAGTTAATCGACCAACAACTATCCATCCTTCACACCCTAAGATGTTATCGGAGTCAAATGGAAGACGTAACCAAGGACTTAGGTCTCGGCCACTCTCATTCTCACCTAGGGTGCCATCCTCAAGGTTAAGAAATCCCTTTTTATCACTATAGGAAATATAATTCCCAAAAAGAGGGTTGAGAAAGGTGTTCCACAAGACAACTATAAATAAAGGGTTCTCATGCATGCACTTACTACTAGTTTCGAAATCTCCACTAGGAATATGCCCAACATAAGAAACACTTAAAGAAGAAGTAGATGGAATTTCTAAACACACATCACCTTCTCTTTCAAATGAACAATCCTTACTTAGACACAAATCACCACGGGCAGCCAAGGGATCACAAGCAAAATCATCTTTACCAAGATAATCACAATGCGAGTTTCCTAAACAATCCAACATATCAAGGTCTTTTCCACCTGATTGATCATTGTCCACATTCTCATTAGTTGTTGGCAACTTATATACCAACGTAGACTCACCTTGTTTTGTCACAAGGGTCAACTAGTGTGTGAATACTCTCGCCACTTGGTAATGAAACCTTAGTCAAGTTACAAGTGCAAGCACTAGATGGACAAATCATTCTCACGCGGAAAATTAATTTCGTCATCTAAATGATCAACTAGTGATTGCATACCTACAACAACAGTTTGGTCATCATGCGACCTAACAATACCAAAAGTATCATAAAAGGGAGACTCAAGCACCTCTACCCTAGGCAAAGCCACAATTATAGACACTTATCTCTTACTAGCCACAACACAATATTCTAAGTCCATAGGAGTGTAGGGAATAACGTTTTTCTCTTGAAGTGTGTCCGAGCATCCCACTTGCACCCTTTGACTGTAACTCCCCAAACTTTAGTTCCCGGGAAGCCACACGGTGCTCCAAACTACAAGTAGTCCAGAGCTAACCCTGGCTGCCTTTTCTAAATCTGAACCTCAAAAGAGGGAAAAACATAAATGAAAAATCATAATATATGTGGAAAATTGTCTGAATTATACTAATCTCAAAATTCTAATAAAGAAAATACTGAAACTCTGTGTACTAAAATAGTAATCTAAATACTAAATCTAGGAGACCGACAAGCCTCTACTATCTGAATCTATAGAGCTACTGGGACATGCTCCAACTAACTCAACTATCTGAAATGAATGATGGAACATATACTAATGAACTGAGAGTGAGAACATCTAAGTCCCCAAACTATAAGGACTCACCAACTGCAGGAATGTAGAAAGGATGCTCGAAGATCACTCATGCTGCTGAGACTGAGCACCTGAACCTACATTATGAGATAATGTAGCACATAGATATATATGTGGATCAGTACTTTGAGGATGTTCTGAATATATGGGGGTACATGCAATAAGTAACAATATCATCACAGTTTATAAAATCATGCATACTAAATGTAAATGACTAACTCAGTCTTGAGTAAATCTGAAATCTGAAGATCATAAATCATAAATGATAAAACATATAACGTAAATCTGGTGAGCCATTACACTTAGTTCTGAAATCTGTAAAATACTTTATTTTAAAGCTTTAAATCAATAAACTATTGAAGAGTGGGGGGCATATTTTGGGAGGTTCTTCTAACCGAAATACACCATGTGAGCATCCATGGAGTCCCACGACTGGGCCCGTTAGGTAGGGCTGTTCTACCCTTGCCATCAGAATAAAACTTCTATCTAATGTGATCACAATCTGAGTCATCCACGTAGAAATAGGAATAATTTAAATTCTACATTGGCACGTAGTTCTGGGGTATGAAACCATAGTAACCTACCCATATCGTGCTAAATACTACTCCTATTCTTATGCTCAAAATCTTAAGAAATCCACTTCAAAACTAGAACAAGGGTTAACAAGAAAACCAATTATGCTCTTCTTTATTTAAATTTCAAGTTATTTGAACAAAGTGGATTCTTTATCATAGCTTAGGACCAAAAGGTCAAATCTTTATTAATAATCTGAGAATAATCTTATTTAAGGATGCTTACAGCACAAATAATCTTGAAATAAAAATCTTAATTAGGGCATAATTACCCATGCAACAATCTCATGTAAAAATATCTAAAAATTCATGCTTGATGATGTAAACACTTATAATTCATCATAAAATCTAGAAATTTTAACAATATGCATGGAAATATAAATATAATCATGTAATTCAACTTCTAAATCATGAGAAATCTCATAATCTTGCAAATAATGATAATGGGTATAAACCCTAACTTGAATTTCATGGAAAATCATATAAGTTACAGTAAATTTGTAATTGAAAAAAGTTTTGGGCACAAGGATGAAAGAATTATCCTTGTTCAAACCCCACATACCTTGTTGGATGATCTAGATGCTAGAACTTGAATCCTGAATCTTTATTGATGTTTTGGAGATGACTTCTTAAAGTTCTTGAATTGGGAATTCTCAATCTTGAATTGTGTTGGAGGATTAATGGAGAAATTTTGGATTTCTTGAGGAGGAAGTTTGATGAACTAGGATTTGCTTTTTAGAGAAAAGTGATGAAATAAGCATAAAGTGCCTTAGTATATGATTAATGAGGTGTTTTGGATGGATTGGGGCCCTGAGAAATGACCAAAATATCCCCTTTAAACTTTTAAGCGAAAATGAAAAACGTACATTTTCTCGATCTGGGTGGCCATCAAGACGCACCACTATCGCGGTGGCTCATTCGAAATCGATGAAGAAAATAAGCAGACTCTGCACTGAGGAGACATCGCGGTGCCCCTTTGGAATGCCATTTTAGCACATGGAGCAACGCGCCACTATTGCGCTAGGCCTCTGGAAATTGCCAAACGGGAAATTGACCCTCTCCGCGATGTGCCATTATCGCGAAAGGCCACTAGAATGGGACTATTGGAAATTTTTCTCTCTCCACGATGCGCCAATATCGCGGAAGGCCACTGAAAATTAACAATGGTCATTTAAATCTGCTACGCGATGCGCTATTGACTGAAATAACGGTGTTTTATGACTGGGACTTAAAATAGCCATAACTTCTTATCCGGTTATCGAATTTATGAGAATCTTATATCGTTGGAAAGATAATTCAATTTCCTACGCAATGAAAATTTAAAATCTAAGGTATTCCACACGAAATAAATATTATTTATTTTGTGAAGCTATCCCTTAACATTATAGGGACGAATTTAAGCTATTGACAAGTTGCATACTTTACTACAAACTCTGCTATATCTCTCTTCATACCACTTCACCAATAGATTTCCCGCAAGTCGCGGTATATCTTAGTAGCACTTGGATGAATAGAATAACGTGCATCATGCGCTTCGGCCATAATTCTCTATCTGAAATAATCCACACAAGGCACACACAATCTATTTAGATATATCAACACGCCATCTCCCCATTGGGAGAAAAACTCTACCCTTTGGTCTTTAGCTGACTCTTTTAGTTTGACCTAACTAGAATCCATATCTTGCTTCTCTTTCACTTCCGAAACTAGGGAAGATTCGAAACTACTCTGAAACCAAATATTCCCTTCAGTTGAATCAACCAGCCTAATACCTAATCTAGACAAACAATGAACTTCTCGAGCTAATTCTTTCTTATCATTCTCCACATGAGCAACACTTCCCATAGACAACCTACTAAGGATGTCTTCCACTACATTGGACTTGCCCGGATGATACAACACACTTAGATCATAATCCTTCAACAACTCCAACCACCTTCTCTGATGGAGATTCAACTCTCTCTGAGTAAACACATACTGCAAACTTTTGCGATCCGTGAACACATCAACATGCACACCATACAGATAATGTCTCCATATTTTCCAAGCAAACACCACATCAGCTAATTCAAGATCATGGGTTAGGTAATTCTTTTCATGAGGCTTCAACTGTCTAGAGGAATAGGCTATGACCATACCTCTCTGCATCAACACACAATCCAAACTAACTCTAGAGGCATCACAATAAACAACAAAGTCGTCTGCACCATCAGGTAATGCTAGACCTGGGGCTGAAGTGAGTCAAGTCTTTAACTCCTAAAAACTCTTATCACAGGAATCTAGACATAGGAGATGCAATTTTAGAGAAACCTTCAACAAAAAACAGCGGTAATAACCAGCTAGACCCAAGAAACTCCTAATGTCTGATGGAGAGATAGGTCTAGGCCAATTCCTTACGACTTCTATTTTTTGAGGATCGACTCTAATGCCATCGGCGGAGATAATATCATCAAGAAAGGCTACTGATCTTAGCCAAAATTCACACTTGCTGAATTTGGTGAACAATCGATGATCTCTAAGAGTTTGCAAGACAACTTTAAGATTATCTACATGTGCATCCTTACTACGGGAGTACATAAAGATTTCATCTATGAATACTATGACAAACATGTCTAGATACTGTTTGAACACTCAATTCATGAGGTCCATGAAAGTTTTTGGGGCATTGGTTAGCCCAAACGACATGACTAGAAACTCAAAATGACCATAACGGGTTCTAAAAGCTATCTTTGGAATGTCATATTACCTTACTTTAAGCTGATGATAGCCGGATCTAAGGTCTATCTTTGAGAAATAACTTTCACCATGCAATTGATGAATTAGTTCATCAATTCTAGGAAGAGGATATTTGTTCTTGACTGTAACTTTATTCAACTGATGATAGTCGATGCACATATACAAGGACCTATCTTTCTTTCACACGAATAGGATGGGAGAGCCCCATGAAGAAACACTAGGCCTTGTGAATCCTTTATCTATAAGATCTTTTAGTTGCTCCTACAACTCCTTAAGCTCTGCGAGAGCCATATGATAAGGTGGTATAGAAATAGGCTGAGTATTTGGGAGAAGGTCAATACTGAATTCTATTTCCCTATTACGAGGTACTCTTGGGAGATCTTCTGGAAAAATATCAGGAAACTCATTGACCACTCGGACCGACTGAATTGTCGGAGTCTCAAACCCAGTGTCTTTAACTCGAACTAGATGGTAAATACAACCTTTGGATATCAACTTTCTGGCCTTAAAGTAAGATATGAAATGATTCTTGGGAGACACTAAATTACCTGACAACTCAAAGACTGGATCATCTAGAAACTAAAACTTTACCACTCGGGTGCGACAATCTATAAAAGCATAACAAGAATAAAGTTAATTCATACCCACAATAAGATCAAAATCAACCATGTTTAACTCTATCAGGTTTGCTAACATGACTTTATGAAGGACAGTGATAGGAAACTTTTTATAAATCTATTTGGCAACAACTGGCTCACCTACTGGAGTAGACACCAAGGAGTGTTCAGGGATCTTTTCAGAACTTATCTCAAAATTCATAGCAACTAATGGGATCACATAAGAGAAACTCAACCCAGGGTCTTACAACATATAAACATCAAGATGAAAGACACAAAGCATACCAGTCACAACATCGGGTGAATCCTCCTGCTCCTGATAGGATGGTAAAGTATAAAACTGATTTTGGCGCTGACTGCCAACGGTACTAGATGATGCGCCCTGAGGAGGAGCTGGGCAACTTAGAGGAGCTGGTGCACTATTATCCTGAGTTGGAGGACGAGCATCTCTATTCCCCCATCTAGCATGCAGTCACTCTTTGATTTCGTGATCATCTGGCCACAACCATAACAACCTTTCTGACCCTATCAAATATTAACCTCTATGATTCTTACCACACTTAGAATATTAGGGATGATTAGGCTTCCCACTTACACTATTCTAAGATTTGGACATAGAAGACATACCTCACCGTTCCTACCTATTTCTGGGTGGAGGAGCACTGGATGAAGAAGGAACAAAAATAGATGAATGATTCTGAAACTGCAAATGATTTCCTCCTCCAGACCTACTCTGACCAAGATCAAACTGCCCTATTCTATCCCTCTTATTTTCTCTCTCTTTTTACCCCTTTTCTGCCTTAATCTACTGAGAGTGCATCATCAATCTATGAAGATCCATGTCTCTGATGAGCATAGCAGTCCTACACTCTTTAACTACTAACCCAGACACACCGATCACAAACTTACTTATGCTTGACCTAGGGTCAGCCATATGATCAGGGGTATACTTAGACAACTAGTTGAACTTGAGGCAATACTCCTTCACAGCCATTGATCCTTTCCTCAGGTTCATGAACTCTTCTATCTTAGCTTCCCTTATCTCACGTGGGAAGAACTTGACTAAGAAAGCATCCTGAAGTATCTGCCAAGTCATGGGAGTTGCATTCTCCCCTGTACTTTTCTTCCACATCACCACCCAATCATACGCAACATTTTTCAGCCTATAGGATGCCAATTCTACACTCTTTTCTTTAGAAATATGCATAATTCGGGTGATCTTCTTCACCTCATTTAGATACAACTGTGGGTCCTCACCTACCTTTGACCCAAAGAATTCTAGAGGATTCATCCTCATATATCTCAGATTTTGTCTGTGGTTATGTCCCCACCTACTGAGGTGGGATTATAGCCTGACGGTTGCCCTGAAAATTATCTATCATATCTTGGGCTAGCGCCTGAAATACAACCCTAAACTCTGCATGTGACACATTCTCATTCAAAGGATCTGCGGGTTGAGGTGGCTAGTTATCATTTCTATGGGTGTTAGCTCGGCGAGGAGGCATTTTCTGTCACATTTAGAAGAATATAGAGAGAACGAATGGATGATAGATCATGAAAGAAGAGATGATTTCCTAAAATGCTCCATAACCTCTTGATCATAGAAGTGGCACTCTTCACACCGATGATCAAGACTCTATGTAACACGGCTTGTCTGACTCCCTAGGACTCTCTAAACCTTAGGATCTGATACTAAATTTGTAATGCCCCGAAATCTAGTTCCCAAGATGCCACACGGTGCTCTGAACTACAAGTAATCCTGAGCTAACCCTGGCTGCCTTTTCTAAATCTGAACCTCAAAAGAGGGGAAAACATAAATGAAAAATCATAATATATGCGGAGAACTATTTGAATCATACTAATCTCAAAAGTCTGATAAAGTAAATGCTAAAATTCTGTGTACTAAAATAGAAATTTGAATATTAAATCTGGTAGTCCGACAAGCCTTTACTATCTGAATCTAGAGAGCCACTGGGACATTCCCCAGCTGACTCAACTATCTGAAATGAATGATGGAACATATACTAATAAACTGAAAGTGCGAGCATATTAGTCCCCGAACTATGAGGACACACCAACTGCAGGAACGTAGAAGATATGCTCGAAAATCACTCACGTTGCTGAGACTGAGCACCTGAACCTACATTATGAGACAATGTAGCACATAGACATATATGTGGATCAGTACTTTGAGGATGTACTGAGTATATGGGGGTGCAATCAATAAGTAACAATATCATCACAGTTTATAAAATCATGCATGCTAAATGTAAATGACTCACTCAGGCTTGAGTAAATCTAAAATCTGAAGATCATAAATCATAAATGATAAAACATATAATGTAAATCTGGTGAGCTATTACACTTAGTTCTGAAATCTGTAAAATACTTTATCTTAAATCTTTCAATCAATAAACTATTGAAGAGTGGGGGACATCTTTTGGGAAGTTCTTCTAACCAACATACACTAGGTGAGCATCCATGGAGTTCCATGACTGGCCCCCGTTAGGAAGGGTTGTTCGACCCTTGTCATCGGAATAGAATTTCTATCTAATGTGATCACAATCTGAGTCATCCACGTATAAGTGGAAATAATTTGAATCCTACATTGGCATGTAGTTCTAGGGTATGAATCCGTAGTAACCTACCCATCTCGGTGCTAAATACTACTTCCATTCTTATGCTCAAAATCTTAAGAAATCCACTTCAAAACTAGAACAAGGGTTTACAAGAAAACCAATTATGCTTTTCTTTCTTTAAATCTCAAGTTATCTGAACAAAGTGGATTCTTTATCTTAGCTTAGGACGAAAAGGTCAAATCTTTATCAATAATCTGAGAATAATCTTATCTAAGGGTGCTTATAGCACAAATAATCTTGAAATAGAAATGTTAATTAGGGCATAATGACCCATGCAACAATCTCATGTTAAAACATCTAAAAATTCATGCTTGATGATGTAAACACTTATAATTCATCATAAAATCTAGAAATTTCAACAATATGCATGGAAATATAAATATAATCAGGTAATTCAACTTCTAAATCATGAGAAATCTTATAATCTTACAAATAATGATAATGGATATGAACCCTAACTTTAATTTCATGGAAAATCATATAAGTTGCAGCAAAATTATAATTAAAATAAAGTTTTGGGAACAAGGATGAAAGAATTATCCTTGTTCAAACCCCACATACCTTGTTGGATGATCTAGATACTAGAACTTGAATCCTGAATCTTTATTGATGTTTTGGAGATGATTTCTTAAAGTTCTTGAATTGGGAATTCTCAATCTTGAATTGTCTTGGAGGATTAATGGAGAAATTTGGATTTTTTGAGGAGGAAGTTTGATGAACTAGGATTTGCTTTTTAGAGAAAAGTGATGAAATAAGCATAAAGTGCCGTAGTATTTGATTAATGAGGTGTTTTGGATGGATTGGGGCCCTGGAGATTGACCAAAATACTCCCTTTAAACTTTTATATGAAACTGGAAAACGTACATTTTCCCGATCTGGGTGGCCACCGCGACGTGCCACTATCGCAGTGGCTCACTGGAAATCGATGAATGAAAAATGGGCAGACTCCATGACACGGAGACATCGCGGTGCCTCTTTGGAATGCCATTTTGGCACATGGCGTGACGCGTCACTATCTCGCGGGACCTCTGGATGTTAGCAAACGGAAAATTAACCCTCTCTGCGACACTCCATTATCGCGGAGGGCCACTAGAATGGGATAATTGAAAATTTGACTCTCTCCGCGACGTGCCAATATCGCGGAAGGCCACTGGAAATTGACAATCTTCACTTAAACCTGCTACGCTATGTACTATTGACCAAAATGATGGTGTTTTACGATTGGGAATTAAAATAGCCATAACTTCTTATCGGTTATCGAATTTATGTGAATCTTATATCATTGGAAAGCTAATTCAATTTTCTATGCAATGGAAAGTAGAAATCTAAGAAATTCCACACGAAATAAATAGTATTTGTTTTGTAAAGCTATCCCTTAACATTCTAGGGATGAATTTAAGCTAAGTAAATCACGGGGTATTACATTGACCTACCTTACGATGCAACCTTTCATTTGCCATAGCTAGGTCTCGGGACATAGTGTCAAGGTAGGCCAAAATGACATTGGTGTCATTGTTGTCCATGGGTTGAGAAGTTGAAGTTTTGGGTTCCCTTGCAATTGTTCTTACAAAACATAAAAGAAAAGAACAAGCCTACAAAGCAAAACACAAGTTAGTTCGAAACAACCTCACCACACTCTCACACACTTGATCGTCTCACATTTGGATTCACAAGTGTTGCAAGTCGGCTTGTAGTTCGTGATGAGTTGAGGGGTGAGTCTACTCCTTGGTCGAAATGGATTCTTTGTTTGAAGACTCAAGAAAAGTAATGTCCGAACTTGAACCAAGAAGTACTACGATTTTATAAACGATAAAAGCACAAAAGAAACGTAGACACGAACAATGGATTCAAATGACTAATTGAGAATCTAGTAGGAGTTTACTAGTTTGTTAATTAGTTTTAGGATCAACTAATGAAACCAAGTCAACAATTAGAAAATAGAAAATCAGAATTTGAGCTTAATATTGATGGTGAATAGTAATTAGGGTGACATGGCATCATGCAATTGGTCTCGGTCCCACACAACTTTAGTCACCAATTTGAATTTTTAATCTTCACACAATTTGGAATGGAAGACAATTGGTTTTGGAGGGAAAGTAAAAATCTGGAAGTCTTTTTCAACTTTCCAAACTCAAAAAGGTGAGATTTTACTTTACTAGTCCCACAAGACAAGGTCCCTTAATTTAAGGAAAAGTGGTTGTCAAGTCTAGGAAAGGATGTGTGCAAGTCTTCTCAAAAACAACTTTACAACTTTTGTCTTACAACTTTTTGGATCTATTTTATACTTTATGTGGCTTAAGATATGAGAATAGGTGAAGAACAATATGAAGAGAACAACAATTTTTTTTTAAGAACTACAACAACATCACCATACGGCCAACTCAAGTTCACATCAACAATGTAACTATTTTTAAGCTCAACTTTAAATCTAGACACCTTTGTGTTAGTGAGAAAGAAACCAACACAAGAAACACACTACACAAATAAAATTCTACTAGATCTAGTCACAAACTCTTGGCCTAAACAACAACAACAATGTCTACACCTCTCGGCCAAGAAAACAAACACAAGAACACTTTTTCTTTTTTTTCTAACAAGCAAGCCCAAGATTTGATCTTGTGAGAACAAAATCAAGTCATGCTTTGATATCAAATGATATAAGAATAACAAGAACACATAAAACAAACACCCAAAATAGTCCACAAGTTCAAGAGAACCAAGGACCCTTTGAGTGACCCCTCCCGGATTCAGGAACAATGACAAGAACACAAAGTATTGTGGTGTTTAACACATAATTTGCAGTGATCCACAAACTATATTATCAACACAATATGAGAACAACAATATTACTTCAACAAGAAACTCATGGGTTACACTAATAATAACAAGAAATCCTAAACTTACAACAACAATACAAGATAGATAGTTAGACCAAATGAAGGGACAATCTTAAGATCCCAAGAATTGTGAGACTCTTGGACCATTAACACTACCCACGACACAAACCTAACTCTAACGTTGACATAAGAGGGACGTTACCTTATCTAAACACCAATGTATCAAGCCAACGATGCAACACAAGTGATATCCATACTTGGGCAGCCCTAGTTACGAATTGGTGGCTTTTCCAATAAGCAACTAAGTCCTAAAAACCCTATCTTGTTCTATTTATATTACATTACAAAAAAAGACAAATGACTACACTACCCTTAATAAGAGGGGTGCCATGGAGTGTTTTGAAAAAATTGAAATGACCAAAATGCCCTCAATAAAGATGGCCTAAAAACCCTGAGCTATTAATTATCCAAAACTGTGAATCCTTAAGTTTTCAATGCTCCAAGAAATCTTCCACTCACTGCCTGAATGAATGGTATGTTGAATGGTAGGCTCAAAATGGGTCTTCCTTGCATATTCTTATGCCCTCGGGGTGACCAAGTGTTGAGCGTTTAAGTGATGGTCTCCAATTATGTCTTCAAAAATTAGGATATCCATTTAACTTGTATCAACATAAGACAAAGTAGACCCTGGGTCAAGTAACACATACACAATACGGGAAAAGATTTGCAATATACTTGTGACAACATCTGGTGAAGCCTCTACATCTTGGCAGTTAGATAAAGTATATAACCTGTTGCGACCGCTCCCGACAGATGAAGTAGTACCCTTGAGGTGTGGTGATGGAGATGAGGAATTTGTTTGGGACCTGGAACCAGTAAAGTTTACTTTGGCGGAAGGGAAATCTTTCTGAAAATGGCCTGACTGACCACAAATATAGCACACCAAGCTGCCCAACTGACACTTTCTCAGGTGATGTTTAACGCAAGTACCACATCGTAAAAATAAACGATGTGGTGGAGCTACACTGCCTTAAGACTGAGTACCCTGAACTTTCCAACCATTGTTAGACTGTGGTTTAAAGAAACACCAATCAATTGGAGGTCTGGGTGCTGGAGCACTGGCTAATAATTGAGCATTGCCCCAAAACTTCTTCTTAGACAACCTGTTTCCCCAATTACCACCCTAGTGTTGACTATTATTCTGATCAATAGATCTAGCCCTCTTGGCCTGTCTATATTTCTCCCTTGCCTCTGCCATCCTCTTCTTCAGCTCCTCAATCTATTGCATGTGAATGGACAACCTGGAGAAATCTATGTCTCTATTTAGCATTGTTTTTTTGCATTTCAATACCACATCTTATGAGAGACTGGATGCAAACTTCCTCATGCGGGCTCTCATGTTCCCCGCCAATTCTAAAGCATAACGGGATATCTGGTTGAACTTCAATGTGTATTCCTTGACGCTCATTTTCCCTTGTTTAAAGTTCATAAATTCTTCAGACTTTGATTTCTTCAATTCCCGAGGAAAGAAACAATCCAGAAAAGCCTCCACAAACTCACCCCACACCGAATGCTCAACCTCTCTACTTTTCAAATCCTTCCATTCATTATACCACAGATTGGCCACATCTTTCAACTGATAAACTGCCAATTCAATCCCCTCAACTTTATTCGCATGCATAACCCAAAAAAATTTCTCTAGTTCATCAATGAACCCTTGGGGGTCCTCCTAAACCATCATACCCGTAAACTTGGTTGGGTTCAGTTTCATGAATTGAACAACCCATATAATCTCAGCTGAACCAGACATAGATCCCACATCTTCAGACCGACGGGCCTCTGAAGACACTAACTGAGTTATCATATGCATAGACTATTGGAACTCAAGGTTGGATACCTCTCTCTGGGACTAGTCTGAATAGGAGGAAATCTTAGAGTAGCAACAAACTCAGGAGTATGAGATCTATTATGAGTCCACATCCCATGGGTAGGACGGACATCCTCAACCTAAGCATTCTGTTTGTTAGATTGACGGGGAGACATGATAGCTTTCTAAAATATAGGAAATCATTGATTAGAGGACATACAAACTCTATAGCATGAACTAAATCATGAAAAATAGGGATATTCCTAAATGCCTTATAGCCTTCCGCTTATAAGTGTGGCACGCTACACACCCATAAATAGGACTCTACCTGATGCGACTTTGCAGATACCCTGGGACCATGAACCGTGCTCTAATACCATGTTTTTCATGACCCGAGCCGAGAGCCTAGACGTGAAGAGAATCTCAAACAATGAAGGCCCGAGCGCCCCTGTTCTATCTGGCAATCATACACAATGTTCATACAATGTAAAGAAATGCAAAAAGTTAGAAAAATGGAAACGTGGTAAATTTCTAAATTCAACTGGGCAATACGGAACAAAGTTCACAATTTTCAAAATACATGACACCAGTCTACGAAATCTCTAACAGCATGAAAACATCTTCTGTCTGAAAACTGGGACAAGGTCCTCTGTTGAACCATAAACCAAAATAAAATAACAAAGTCTAATAACTAGGCCTCCCAAAATAGAGAAGGCTCACCAACTACAAGTCTCGGACACACTAATCTATTATTTAGAGAGACCCCGGGATTGTGCCTCAGATTCTGAAATATAGGGGTCAAAACAGATGTACTGGTACACAGAACAATCCAAAAACAAAATACTAATATGTAAAGTAAGTGAGAGAATTTTATGAAAAGTATGTCATCATCAAACATTTGAAAATCCATGGGCATAATAAATAGGCTTTTAAAACATTTATGTAAATCTCAACTCAACATCTTTGTCTTTGTTCTGAGCTAGGTAGTACACCCTACAAGTTTGATATTCCACGGGCTACATGGAATCCATCCTTGACTCGGCAGCTAAGCCTCCAATCCAAGTTTGCCGCAAGGGTTGGAGTTTCTAATTCTGATACGCCATAGGGCACTAGGCCAGCATATAATCACTTTTGTGGACATAATAACCCGTATCAGCAAAACATGATTTCGGGTAATGAGTTTTCTGAACTCGTGCCTTCTTAAGTTAACCACCTAACATCACTTAAGCCTATTTTTAACCTTTTCTGAACATGTGTCTTTCAAAACTCAAATTCTAAAAATCTAATTGAAATTTGACATCTATTTTGTTCTAAGTCTATTATGGCATTATCTGATTTTGGTATCATCATACCAAGACTTGCAAGTCATAAGTCTAAGCCATATCATAATTGTATCACAGTTCTTTCACTCAAAACAATGTTCAGACCATAAAAATGTTCAAACAATACAAGAGAACTCATATTTCAAAACATATGTCAAACTATGCAAAGACTCTCTTTTTAACATTCCAACCAATGGTGGTGAAATTCTCAAAACAATCATGCAATTCCCTCAATTATTAAATTTTGCATTTTAAAAATGAAAATATCCCTCTCTTCAATTCACAACCAACATAAATTTCGTAATTGATAGTAAAACCCTTGGCTCATGCTTTAAGTCATGCGATTGAATAACCCTTAACTTGGAAATCAAAAGGTACACAATGAGAGAGGGAAATTCATTCTTCATTCTCTGAATTCATACTTCAAAACTAAAAGCAAATTTATACATATACAGGAGACAAGTTCGGATTTAACTTAAGGCCTTAAGACCAAAATCATATATCATTGGAAGGATTTACAATGCTTACTTTTTAATGTTATTCAATCTCTTCATGAAAACATGATTTATCAACATTCAAAATATTAATATAATGATTTATCCATGCCTATGTAGTTTAGGAAAGCCCTACGTACCTTAATCGATGAAGAATTCGCAAAAAAGTTGATCCTTTGAGCTTGAATGTTTAAACCTAAGTTGTTTTCTCTTATTGTATTTTTGAAAGATGAACTAGAGATTTAAGAGAGTTAAAATGTTGATAATGAACATAATTTTGTCTATAGATGTTTAGGGATGGTTTTTGAATGTAAAAAGACTTGGTTACCCTTGAAATAACTCAAAAATTAAGTGTGTACGTCGTTTGGCCATAGGGTTTGTGTCGCACAACCTATGGAGAACCTTAAGGTTTGTGTCCCACAACCTATGGAAATCCTTAAGATTTGTGTCACACAACTTATGTCAAACCCTTTCCAGTGAACGTTTGTGATGGTTAGGCGACACACACCCCTTTGCAAAGCCATAACTTTTTTCTCGGACATCGTATTAAGGTGAAATTGGTATCGTTGGAAAGCTAATTTGATTATCTACAATTTGGTGGATATTAATCTTCCAATTTACACATATACATGAAGTTGTACTCATTTAAATATGACCCTTGTGAAATCGACCACCAAAAAATAGTTGAATCAAAGGCTCTTAGCTCACTTTGCTCTAAGTGATTCTATGAACATATTTTGCCTTGGATGTTCTTCACACACTAGGATAATGATCATGAAACTTATATTCACATAGGAAATTATTTGTATTGGAGCTTATATGCATGGGAATGACTGTTATAGTTCTAGGGCAAAAATATGGGGTATTACACATATCATCACAGGGTATCATCATACCAGGACTGAAAGTCATTCATATTATATCAAATCCACTACCCTTCTCATTCAAAACATGTAAATGACCACCAAAAGATTTATCAAATCACACGAGAGTTCTTATTATCAAAAGCATTTGAAACTTATGCAAACACACTCTCTTTATGAGACTTTAATATGCGGTGGTCAATTATTTCTTTAATCACATGCAGTTTCTTCGTAAGGAAACCATAACATTTAGAATAGAAATCACCTCTTTGGAAAAACTTGAAACAGCCATTCATAACAAGTAAAAAGGCATTTAAACTCAAGAATCATCTTCATTCATAAAACAACCCCAACATTTGTTATACATAAATCTTATGATAAAAAAATGGCTTATAATTCATGCTCTCCAATCTAATTAACAATTCATAACATGCTAAGACCATAAGGGGAAGAGAATTTCACAAGTGATGCTCATAAATCACTTTATGAACTCAAATCATGTATGCACAAGATTATAAATCAAGCTTATGGAAAAACACCATGATAATTACACGTTTTCATCAAAACGGGTTTACGATCCATGCTCTTTAAATAATTTCCACAATCCATTACATATACATACATATATATATCTTTAAAACTTGTTTAAAAATGTAAAATTATGCCCATGATATTTAAGATAGTTCCACATACCTTTTTGATGAACAAAATTCGAGATATCCTGAATCTAAGCCTTGGGAGCATGAGTTCTTAAAAGAAAACCTAACTTTTCTTTCTTGAGAGTGGAAAGGATAATGAACGATGAGAAACTGACATATCATGGGAAATTAGCATTTAAAGAGTTTTTTAAGTCTTGGAGGTAAGATTTTGGGGTGAGGAAAAGACCAAAATACCCCCAAAGAAACCAATAAAAATGCAGGTAACTGACGACTAGGTTGATAAGCCGTCAACTTGGTGACATCCCATTACCCTAGTCTTCAATTCTAAATGGATTTTGCTCTTCTATGGTTAAGGTTGACGACTATGGTTGACGGCTCATCAACTTAGTCGCCACTTTCTGACAATCAGATACTCTAAAGTAAAATGAGCATAACTTTCTACTCCGATATCGTATTAAGGTAAAACCAATTGCCTTGGAAAGAAGACTCGAAGATATTTCATTTCATATATAGTAGACCATGTGACACAATTTTTACTAGGAGTAATGATTGTTAAAAGTTGACCCCAGTTGAACATTCACTAAAATTTAATTGATAGAAAAGCTCTCAACTCGTCTTTGAGTTAGGAGATTTTTTTTGTGACCTCAGTTCATATTCAAAGGTATTCCCACACTATCAAATTGATCAACTCAAATATATTAATATGAAATCATTGGTTTTGGATCTATACACATAGAAACGACGGTTTGAATTCTAGCCCAAAAATGTGGGATGTTACATTATCTCCCTCTTTGAATCATTCATCCTTGAATGATGGGTAGGAAATTGTTGAATCTCTAGAAGTATGGAATAAAGGACGTAACCTCATATTAGGATTTTTTTTATTTCCTCAATGAAACATACAAAGGCATTCAAGAAGAGATTCATGATCTCACCATGTAAAGCGTGTAAGCACAATCATGAGATAACGAGACTCGAAATAGAGATGATCTTGGCATGTGTTCTATGGCACCTGATCATAACATTGTAAGACATGAGTTTTCATAAGAATCCTCGGCCTGATTAAGATTGGTAAAAGATATAAGTTGAGTAGCATAAAACCGAAATTCATATATTTAATAGTTGAGAACGGCCATAAGTTTGATAAATGATGTGTAAGCTAATGCTAACACATTTGAGGATTTTAACTAAGAATAATTGTGAAGTATTAAGAAACTTTTATCGTTTTTGATTGTTTTATGTTTGATTTTGCAGTAGAAGCTAATATGATAGAGAACCAATAAGAATGGAAACAAAGAAGTTGAAATCTAAAGAAATTTGAAGAGAAGTGTGGCTGACAACATTTCTGATAGGTCGTTACCCATGTGATAAGCTATCAGCTTCATCGTCAGCCTCAGATAATAGACCTGAGTTAGACTCTATGATGACATTTTTTGATAGGATGTGAAGGAGCTGATAAGTCGTCAAAGTTTTCGTTAGCCTAAGGCAGCACAAGAGGGTTGAAGAAGAGACTTGATGATATTTGTGATAGGTTATCAAGGAGCTAATAGGACGTTATCGTTTGTCATCAGCATTATGCAGCAAGTACCAAAAGCATAAAGAAAGACGACGACATTTGTGATAAGTCGTCAACCTCCTGATAGGCTATCACAAATGTCGTCACCTAATTCGAGGGATTTCTGACTTTTATAATTTTGTTTCCTTATTTAGGGTGAACTCTTTAAAGCCTTGTTTAGGGTTTTTTTTAAAGAGTTTGGCACATTGAGTTCCACACTTGAGTCTTGACAATACTTTGATATTTTCTCTCTCTACTTTTAGCTTGAAAATGCAAATTCTTGGAAGAGATTATAATCATTATTTTGGGATTTTCCTTTGTGATCTATTCTGAGAATCTCTAGTTACTATTCATCTTGTGGTAATTTTATCTTTCAAAGCATGAATTCATCTAGTTGCTTCAATTATTATGTCATGAGCAGCTAAATTCCTTTAACCTGAATTATGGGATCTAGGGTTAGGTCTTGATAAGGTGCGGAGTGTTCAAGATTCGAAAGGTGGTAGGATTTCTTGATCATTCTGAAGTTTTAAATAAAGTCTGTTGATTACAAACAATAGATAAAACCTACTTTAATTTTCTTGAGAAAGAAATCAAATATAGTAGGAAGTGAATTATCAACAGGGACTTGGAAATATTCTGTTTAATAATCAGCGTTGTAACAAGGTTGGATAACTTGAGGTAAAATCTGTGCTGTGAATATAAATTCCCTAAGTCCGAGAGGATTAGGTAATTAAATTCATAAGTAGATCGAGAGATATTTAAGAATAACTTCGATAAATATAACTTGTTTTCCTATCTACCGTGAGAATCCTGAACCACTAGTAGCATCTGTCAAGTACCAAAATCCCTAGTGAAAATAATTCTATTTTTTCATACACTCTTGATTACGAACACTGACACTTAAGTAGCCAACAATTACTTGCTAAACTTAAAACTCCCATTTTATCTTTTCGTGCCAGTTGCTTGAATTTAACTTGTAGCTTTAGTTTCAAACTAGTTTAATTGCCACTCATATTGTTCCCTGTGGATTCGACCTCGATTCCAAAGTTGGGTAAATATATTGACGACGATCGCCTTGCACTAAATTAAAGTGTAAGTTTAGCGTTATCAAAAATGGCGCCATTGCTGGGGAACAATTTGGCGTATTGAGTTGGTTTGGAATTTTAGCCTACTTCCTTGAATTCAAACTTGTAAATATTTGTTTTTAGTTTTTTTTTAATTTTCTTGTGTTAGGTAGATTTTTATTTTATTTTACTTATTACTATGGCATCGTGGAATGATCATGATCTTGGTGGTTGGAAATCTTATTTTGATGATCCATGTCCATTTTATGATGGACTTCTCTTTTGGCAAGATTTTATATATGTTTCTCGGAGAGAGATATGTGCACCATCTCCATCCTACCAGGAGTATGATTATTCTTTATGTGGTGGTCAAGATGGGAGTTGGAGTGATTACCCAAATGCCTCCTCCCCTTATTGCGCTAACCCAAATTCTAGTTCCTGTTTTGAGTTTGACAGGTCTTATGGTCAAGAAAATGAAGAACAAAGCACCGGAAAGAGTGGCATTGAACCTATGTTTCAACGAATGTTGGATCTCTAGGAAGAAACATATGGTATTTTATGTGATATGCCTTAAGGCATGAGGCCAATCATTCATGAAGAGATGGATATAGAGGTTAATCATTCAAAGCACTCTTCCACATTATACTTAGATGATATCTTGTCTGTGGAATCATTTTACATAATGAAGAGTGTGAAGATGAGGATCAAGAACCCTATAATGATATTGAGCTTGATGTTGAGAAACCCTTGGTAATTTCCCAACCAACTGAACCATTCATGAATGAAAATGCCAAAGATGAGGAAATAGTACTAGAGTCAATCAAAAGAAGATATCAAGCACAATTCTTGTGAAGACTCTAGTCCATTTCAAGGTAAATATACTATTATGGATGCTACTCCGGAATTGAGAGTTAGTCCTCATTCGAATCACTTTTCAACATTATGCTTGGTGGATTGATGAAAGTCGAATCACCCAAGCAAATGATGAATTTTGAAAATAAGGAAGAAAATTCTAACATTTTGGAGTTTATCTTTCCAAAAGGGTATACTACAACCCCAATCTTGAAGGCCAAGAATCTTAAAGATCGATGTCTATTTAGTGGCTTTATAAGATTCTTACTATTTCCCAATGAGCCTACACGAAAGTTTGATGCAAAATTGGGCAAGCGGTTCAAGCCTTCAAAGTGGCGTGATAGAACATTCATTATCATGCCCTCACACTTGCCCAACGGACCTAAAAGATGTAAAGATTGAAAGATGGGCCGAGAATTAAAATCGTCTAAGTGGAGGGATAAAGGATAGCTAAATGTTATCATGCCGTGACACTAAATTAGGCGCTTTTTGGGAGGCAACCCAAGGTATTTTGTTGTTTGTTTGTATTCGTATTATGTGATTTACATCAGATCTTCGCACCCATGGTGCCACAAGTATGTTTCTAGCTCTCTCTTTTTGGTTTAACGCATTGGGGACATTGCATGATTTTAAGTTGAAGTTGGAGCTACTTGTGGGTGTTGATGTCCTCTTGGGGTTTTTTTGTCGTGCCTCTTTTCCCCGAAGTCTTGTTCCTAGTAGAGCCATCATGTTTAGGCTTATTGTGTTTGTTTTGTAAAATTTTGTAGTCAACTAGGAGAAATACATGTACTTGAGGCAGTTGAATTATTTTGTGATTTTTGAACACCTCTTCAAGTGGTCTACTTTTTTAACTGTGTGATTTGCATTCAAGTGTGACCACTGTGCATCTTTGTATGGCATTAGTTCTAGTAACATAATAATCATTGCTAAACAGCTGCATGAACTGAATGAGTAGTATATTGCGATATACCTGTGTGCCAAGTGTGTGTGAGATGTTACTTAGTTCCCTCTGTATGCTGAAGCCAGAACTTTCCCGGTTAGTCTTACCTAGGTTGAAGGATAGGGGTTAGGAAAGGATCATAGGCCATTTTGATATTAGCTTACTTTAGCCTAAATGACCTTCCCTATGTGTATAATATCCTTTGATCCCTATTTTGAGCCTAATTAGCCTATTTCTTTGTATGACACCTGTCACTTTCCCATTTAGATCACAATGAACCTGTTTTGGCCTTGGTCTTCCTTAGACACTGTGCATTTTAACTTAGGCAAATGGTCTAAATTGAGTTTGGATATCATAGGGGTGCATTATATAGAATGAGTATGAAGAAAGGTAGCATAAAAGAAAAGAATAAAAACTTAAGTGCAGAAGAAAGAGCAAGGAAAAAAATGTGAAAAAGAATAAGTAATTGAGAAAAGACTGTACCCATCCTAAATAAGTGTGATCAAGGAAAGAAAAGAGCGAAAAGGATAATGAGTGTAACCCCAAAAATCTAGTGTAGTGTCAAGGAGGCTTAATCATTTTACATACCAACGAGTATCCTACCAGCCCCTAGCCTGCATTACAAGCCTAAGAGAAGTCCTATAGTGATCCTAACGGACCTATCTGAAGATTGGGGTAATGAAAATAAGGGCAAGCCTATGGTACTTGGCATACACTGATTGGAACTTCATTCTGAGAGTGAGTGTTTTGATTGTCCCCATGGTTACATAGATAATTCTTGATATAAGATGAGGGGGATGTCTTTGATGTGAGGGCAAACTAGTTACATTGCTAGTTACTGACTTGTTTGGGTAGTGTAATAATGGTCTATTCATGGTTGTTATAACTGAATTGATAACGTATCTTGATTCCTGTGTGTTGCATTGGTGTTTTTCATTGTTCTTGAATTGAGTTACCTTGGAGATGGTCAAAGTGTTTTGAGATGACATGGATGATTGACTTCCAAATGTACTTTGTATTCTCTTAGTTGTGTTGCTTGAGGACAAACAATTGTTTTAAGTTGAGGGTGTTGATGTGTGGGCTAATGCTAACACATTTGAGGATTTTAACTAAGAATAATTATGAAGTCTTAAGCAACTTTTGTTGTTTTTGATTGTTTTATGTTTGATTTTGTAGTAGAAGCTGATATGATAGAGAACCAACAAGAATGGAAGCAAAGAAGTTGAAATCTGAATTAATTCTAAGAGAAGAGTGGCTGAAGACATTTTTGATAGGTCGTCATCCTTGTTATAAGCTATCAACTTCATTGTCAGCCTCAGAAGGGAATGTACCTGAGTTAGACTCTGTGATGATATTTTGTGATAGGACGTCAAGGAGAGGATAAGTCGTCAAAGTTGTCATCAGCCTAAGGAAGCATAGGAGAGTTGAAGAAGAGACTTGACGACATTTGTGATAGGTCATGAAGGAGCTGATAGGATGTCACCGTTTCTCGTCAGCGTTAGGCAGAAAGTACTAAAAGCATAAAGGAAGCTGACGACATTTGTCATAAGTCGCCATCCTCCTGATAGGCTATCACAAATGTCGTCACCTAATCTGAGGGATTTATGACTTTTATTATTTTGTTTCCTTATTTAGGGTAAACTATTTAAAGCCTTGTTTAGGGTTTTTCTTAAAGAGTTCGGTACATTGAGTTCCACACTTGAGTCTTGACAATACTTTGATATTTTCTCTCTCTACTTTTGGCTTGAAAAAGCAAATTCTTGGAAGAGATTATAATCATTATTTTGGGATTTTCCTTTGCGATCTAATCTGAGAATCTCTAGTTTCTATTCATCTTGTGGTAAGTTTATCTTTCAAAGCATGAATTCATCTAGTTTCTTCGATTACTACGTCATGAGCGGCTAAATTCCTTTAACCTGAATTATAGGATCTAGGGTTAGGTCTTGATAAGGTGCCGAGTGTTCAAGATTCGAATGGTGGTAGGATTTATTGATAATTCTGAGGTTTTAATTAAAGTCTGTTTGTTGCAAACAATAGATAACACCTACTTTGATTTTCTTGAGAAAGAAATCAATTATAGTAGAAAGTGAATTATCAATAGGGACTTGAAAATACTCCGTTTAATAATCAGCGTTGTCACAAGGTTGGTTAACCTGAGGTAAAATCTGGGTTGTGAATATAAATTCCCTAAGTCCGAGAGGATTAGGTAATTAAATGCTTAAGTAGGTCGAGAGGCATTTAAGCATAACTTCGATAAAGATAACTTGTTGTCCTACCTACCATGAGAATCCTGAACCACTAGTAGCATCTGTCAAGTACCAAAATTCCTAGTGAACATAATTATGGTTTTTCATAAACTCTTGACTACGAACACTGAAACCAAAGTAGCCAACAATTACTTGCTAAACTTAAAAACCCCATTTTATATTTTCGTGCCAGTTGCTTGAATTTAACTTGTAGTTTTAGTTTCAAACTAGTTTAATCGCCACTCACATTATTCCCTGTGGATTCGACTCCGACTCCAAAGTTGGGTAAATACATTGACGATGACCGCATTGCACTAAATTGAAGTGTAACTTGAACGTTATCAATAAACCTTATCGTTGTGGGAAAGACCCGACATAAAATGAATTGGTAAATACAGAAAACATGGTTTCTTAGAATTTAGAATGATATGAGACATAGATATATGGATCATGATCAATCATAACATGGACCTTGAGTACCTGAGAGGTTGGATTGTTGAGAAACATTATTGTTTCTAGTTTGGAGGTCCGAACATGGACATACGTTGAGTAGAGAACTCAAACCTTAGGCATAGGCATAACTTATATACATAAGGCACTGATAGATGTCATTTTAAATTGAAGTAGGAGGAGTTTTCTTGAATAGGAGTAGATTTATCATGACTCTTCCCTGAAACTTGCCACCATGAGAAAATTTGGGAACTACCTTAATTCAAAATCTCCACCTTAGATCAAAGTCACCATCCCAGACTTGAGGATACATCCTCTCATAAATTCTACGAGCACAACACTCAGTACAATGGGGTTATCACTATACAAGTGAACGTTAAACTCCCCTGATAGCTATAATATGAAGACACTACCTTTCAGGGATACAAATCTTAACTTTTGCAAGGTTCCGTAGGCATCACCCTATAACTCACTCTCTCATAAGAGCACACATTCAACCTTCTTAACACATAATAATCAATTTTCACTACTTAGCATACTAGCATTACAACTCTAATTGCATATCCTCACAACTTAAAAAAGTTTTCAAAACTAGACCAAGAGATCACACCATTTATCTATATTTCCCTCAATTCAGTTCTAAATAACACCATATAGCAGCTCTCTAGCCTTCTCCATATTAAGAAATTCAAGAACATGAACTAGGTACTCATGACACTTATACACTTAGAACCTCATATGACAACAAATTACCCGGGTTCAACTTATTCTTACAAACCCAACGCTCTTATACACCTACTGGCTCAGCCGCAATTCATCATTTTAACACTATCCTCATGTATATATATATATATATATATATATATATATATATATATATATATATCACAATTATCCCAAGTTTCCAACCCAGGTTGTGGCACACATAAAATCAAGCCTACTAACTTACTCCTACAATTCTCGTATCTCTATCCTGGAGTTAACATTCTTATCACCGCAATGCACATCTAAAGTTCAAATCTTGTGTCTAACACCAATCATGTACAACTGATGAAATATCTAGCATAATATACTAGTCCCCCGTATAGAGAAATCAACATAAATTCCTTACTTCGTTTAACTACGACATACAAGCATATTTTCCCCTACAACGTTATTACTACTCCTTAATATTTATTACACACCTTCTCACATACTGTATTGGTTTACAACTACTTGAGACAAGAGAATCAAGGGGGGATAAAGTCACATAATAATAATAGTCGACCTTACTCTTATACTATAACTCATTACGATTTATTAGCATATTCTAATTTCTCACGTCATTTCCACTTACCCATGCATACATCCCAACTACCTTCAAAATTATATAACCATCAATGAGTTCCACCATCTTATATTTCCCTATTGAATTCAAAATTATAAATTACAAGTCAATCTACCCCTTTTCTGTCACAACCTGAGATTATTTTTTTCTACTTCACTAAGTATGCAACATGAGTTCTTTCCCTCTTTCAACTAAATTCTAATAATCATAACTAATCACTTCCTCTTCTAAATACCATAAACTTATAAATTGTGCTACAAGTTTATCCAATCAACATAAAAGGTCATACCACCTTCTACTCGAAGGTTACATAACCACAAAACCTTCTTCACTCAAGAGTTACCTTCTCTTTAACTTCTAAACTTATGACTTCATATCACTAACTTCAGGACCATCTTACTACTCATAGATTTTAATACCTTAACATATACTACCACTCATATGGAAATACTATTCCAACATTCTACTACATATCTCTGCCCTTAAGTATGACATCTGCAACAAGGATTTTGAAAAGGATTGAATACACTCCTTACCTAAGGATCAAATGGATGATTGATATATATAGGGGTATACACTGAGATCAAAACACTTTGAAGAACTAACAGACTCCTCTTATGTCCTTGTGCTATTTCATAACCTTATGGATAGCTCAATCGGTAAGGGCAACATCTTTCAGAATCTAGACCATTGAACTTGTACCGCCTCGATAATAAAACATGGCCAATAGAATTAAAGAAAGGAAGGAATTTTGATAACTTCCATATGGACAACACTGCCGCATGATCTAGAGCATAAAAGAATGAGAAACAACACCTAAAGGCCCAGTAGCCTCTTGATTATAAGTGTGGTGCACAATATACCCATAAGCAAGACTCTACTAGATACGTCTTTGTCGACACCTTGGGACCATGAATCTTGCTATGATACCAAGCTTGTCATGACCCAAATCGAGGCCCTAGTCATGATGGGAATCCAAACCGTAAAGGCCCGAGAGACCCCTTAGCATGTAATCATAAGCATAACTCATGTGAAATAAAATGCATAAGATAACTGAAAACATGGTAGTCCCAAAATCAAACTTAAAACTCCATAACATTGTATCAAAAGAAAAAACCCAAATCTAATATAAAACACTCTACGAAGCCTCTACTAGACTAAAAATAATAATCTGTCTAAATCGGGACAAGGTTCCCAATCGGACCATAAACAACTGAAAACCATTACATGGATAGGGGACCTTCCGAAGTAAGGGAGCCTCACCAACTCTGAACTACTAGAATAATTTAATTCTATTGAATTGGACTGTAAGATTGAGCGTCAAATCCTATATTATGAGACAATGTAGCCGCCATAAAGGATGGTCAATACCTTGAATGTATTGGTATGCAGAACTAATCAAAAAACAACATGTATTCCATATAAAATAGTCGAGAGCATTAAGAAAACCATTTAACATTAGATATCAAAACACATGGGCATAATCAATGATCTTCAAAACAATCTTGTAATTCATGACTCAACTCTTTGTTTTACTTCTAAACTATATGGTACACCCTATATTTCTAGTACCCCCGGGCTATATGGGTCTGCCATTAACTTGTCAGCCAAGCGCCCTAATCCATGTTTGGCGCAAGGATTGGGTCCTAAATACTATTCTAGTATACCAGTGACTCAGGGTCAAGTATACATTAGCCATAGCCAATCATGTCTCCCGAATTGGCAAAACTCGGTTCCCAGCAAAGAGCCCTTACACTCAAATGCCATCTTCGATTAACCATCTAACTCTCTTTAAGCTCAATTTTAATCCTTTAAAATCATGTTTCATGCTCAAAAACATTCAGTGCTTACTCTGTTAAGGACATATCATCACTCGGCATCATCATACCCACACTTGCAAGTCATTCATATCATACCAAAACCACAACCCTTCTCATTCAAAATATTTAAATGACTACAAAAACATTTATCAAATCAAACAAGAGGTCCTATTATCAAAAGCATATGAAACTTATGAAAACACACTCTCTTTACAAGACTTTAATATGTGGTGGTCAATTCTTTCATTAATCACATGCAGTTTCTTCATTAGAAAACTGTAGCATTTAGAATAGAAATCGCCTCTTTGAAAAACACTTGAAACAACCATCCATAAAAAATAAAGAGGAGTTTAAACTCAAGAATCATCTCCATTCATAAAACAATCCCAATATTTGTTATACCTAAATCTCATGATAAAAAAAAGGCTCGTAATTCATGTTCTCCAACCTAATTCACAATTCATAACATGCTAAGACCATAAATTTTTCCATGGGGAAGGGAATTTCACAAGTCATGTTCATAAATCACTTTCTGAACTCAAATCATGCATGTACAAGATTAAAAATCAAGCTTATGGAAAAACCCCATGATAATTACGCACTTTCATCAAAACGGGTTTATGATGCATGCTCTTTAAATGATTTCCAAAACCCAATACATATATATACAGATATATCTTTAAAACTTGTTTAAAAATGATAACTTACGCGCATTAGATTTAAGATAGTTCCACATGCCTTTTTGATGAATAAAATTTGAGATATCTTGAATCTATGGTTTTTAAAAGAAACCCTAACTTTTGTTTCTTAAGAGTGGAGAGGAGAATAAACAAATACCTCTAAAGAAACCAACAAAAATGCAGGAATTTGATCAACTGACGACTAGATTGACAAGCCGTCAACTTGTTGACGTCTCGTCACCTTAGTCATTAATTCTAGATCGATTTCGTTCTTTTTTGGTTAAGGTTGAAAACTAGGGTTGACGGCTCGTCAACTTAGTCGTCACCTAGTTGACTACTCGTCAACTTAGTCGTCACTTTCTGACAACCAGACACTCTAAAGTAAAATGAGCATAACTTTCTACTTCGATATTGTATTAAGGTGAAACTATTTGAATTGGAAAGAAGACTCAAAGATTATTCATTTGATATATAGTAGGCCACATAAGTCATTACGTACTAGGAGTAATGATCGTTGGAAGTTTACCCAAGTTGAAACATTCACTAAAACTTAATCGATAGAAAAGTTCTAAACTCGTCTTTGAGTTAGGAGAATTTTTGTGACCTCAATTCATATTCAAAGGTATTCCCACATTATTGAATTGATCATTACAAATATATTAACGTTAAATCATTAGGTTTGGATCTATACTCGTAAGAGCGATGGTTTGAATTTTAGCCAGAAAATGTGGGGTGCTACAAAGACCAACACATTTTATGGGCAAAATTTAAAGATTAGCTCATTTAAGGGACAATTCATGCAAATTTATGAAAAATAAGATTTGCTCAACCCCCCCCCCCTTCGGGTGATCAAATTTAAATTGGTTATTTCTTTGTTCGTTTATTAAATCAATCCATTTCAGTCTAAGCCATTTTAGCTCATCAAAAGTTGAATTGATATGTTGTTACGATCCAAAAATCAGGCCATAATGACACTTATTATGGCTCAGCTTTAACAAGTAAGCCAGTCAAACTAACTGATAAAGAAATATCAAAGTATACAATAAGTACACGCCAAGGTGAGACTACAGAACGAAGTCAGACCCTAAAACATTAGTAAACATGAAAATCCAAAAGAAATCTCCTAAAAATCTCCAAATTTTGGTGTCATAGTGTAACATCTAAATTCAATATCCAAAAACTAAATGAACATGTATATGTATCTGATAATCAAAATAAAGTGACACGACTCGAGCCGAGGCCCTGTCCGCGACGGGCATCCCGAACCACGAAGGCCCAAAAGACCCCTTAGCATCCATCATAAGAATAATTTATATAAAAATCAAAGTGCAGAAGATAAATTAAAAATATGACAGTTCCATAATCAAACATAAAATATCATAACATCAAACCATAAGAAAAACCATATCCAATCAAAAACATTCTACGAAGCTTCTACTGAGATGAACATACTACTCTGTCTAAACCGGGACAAGGTCCCCAGTTGGAAGTACTTTTCTATCCATCAAAGTGTGACAAGAAACAAGACAAAAAAAAGTGTAATCAAACATAGCATCTTGCCAAGGTGGCTTAAACTTCACATACTGCCAAACATCTCTCTTACCCGAATACCCTTCCAAGAAAGAGCCAACTAGTATATCCACATAAGTGAGACAACAAACAAGTATCAAGAGTTTCTCATCAAGTGGAAACCATAGACTCTTCTTGGAACAACAAATAAGCTTGAAATCCAAGATAGGAAGGTCATACATTCCATGCACATTCAAGCCATTCCAAAAAACATCCTCATCACCATGCTTCAAATAATCACCGGGATCAAATGGGTGGAGTGTCCATGAACTCGAGTTTAGAATGCATTTCTTTTTTCCAATACTACCACTAGTACAATCATATATCCCCTCTATACTACCATGGTCTACAACAAAAATAACTAGAGGTCATCCATAGTCAATCGGCCAACACGTTCAACATCACCATTTTCACACACAAGTTGGTCTTCATGACTTTCATAAGACAATGTACTATCACTTGCCACAATGGTTTCAACATTAGATGGATCAACTAGTGTTTCCACAATCTCAAGTTGTACATTATCATCACCAAATAGAGGCACATTCGGCTCACCTAAAGACAAACTATCATTCACACTTAGTTGGCTACTAGCCTCATTCACTAGAGTGCAAGAGTTAGTTTGATCACCTTGTAGCTCATGTGGAGAATTTCCACTCATGGAAAATTAATTAGGAAGGCTTGGATGCTCTATCAAGTTATCCAACTCCTTGCAAAAAGAGCTTTCGATCCCTTCTAATTTTCCTTCCACTCGGTCTATTATTCTTTTCATTCTCTCCATTTGAGTACTAAGGTCATGTTTCATACCCATTATGGAAGCCATCATATCATTCATGGTGACCTTTTCTAATGCCATAGTACCTAACAAGAGAAATTCTAAAATAAGAAAAAACAAAAAATAACAAACTAGTTAATGTTAGAAAAGAAAACATCTTCACAAGCTCTCAAGCTCTCACACTTTGAAATGTCTCTCAATTGGCCTCACAAGTGTTGGTAACTCGTTTATACTCCAAGGTGATTTCTTGGTACCAATTGGGTCTCAAAGAAATGCAGACATGAATAAATAGACCCAAAATTAACTTACAACCTAGTAGACAATTACTAGTTTGTTAATTAGTAATAGAATCAACAAAAGGAAACTAAGAGACAAAGATTAGAAACTAAGAAATCAATAATTTGAGCTTAATTATGTTGCGTGAACATTAAAACATGATGATATGTCAGCCACATAATTGTTCACGGTCTTAACAAATTTTATTTTGTAAAATTGAAAGTCTTGAACAATTTGTGATTTGGAATTAGTGGGAATTGATTTAGGAGGGAAACAAGTCTAGAAATTCTATTGTCAAATTCAAAAGTGGAAGACTTGACTTTTTTGTACCGTCCCCCTTAAAAAAAGGTCCTTAAAACAAGAAGAGTTGTTGGGAAGTGATTGAGTAGTTGATGGGTGATGGAAAGTCTTTCAAGACTAACAAGCTTTCACCCTTTTCTCTTCAACTTTATAGATCTAGAATTCACTCTATTTTAACTCTTGAAAGGGATGAAGAACATCAAGAAAAACTTCAACAATCACCAGGAACACAACAATCCCAACAACCAATTCCAACAACAACAAGGCCAACAAATTACGGCCAAGTCCACCAAGATGACAACACAATCGGCTAAGGCTTTAAGTACACAACAAATGCAAGCTCAAATTTAGATCTTGACTCAAGAGTGTTAGTGATGAAGAAAACTAACACTTGAAACACAAAGACAAACAAAATGACTCCTAGATCTAATGTTCAAGTCTTGGCCAAACACAACAAGAACTCAATAAACTTTCGGCCAAGATCTAAACTCAAGAACACTAAATTTTTTTTTGTATTTTCAAGAAAGCTAGCCCAAGATTGATCTTGTGGTAAAAAAATCAAGCCATTATTTGATACCAAATGATACAAGAACTACAAGGAAGACACAAAAACATACAACAAATCTGTAACGCTCTAATTTTTTGAACCGGAATGCTACACGGTGCTTATGACCCCAAGGGACCACAAGCTAACCCATGACTGATATCTATACCAGTATACTGTAATTCATGACATAATAATGTGGAAAACATGTACGATAAGCCATAAGGTTCAGCTGAAAATATATAACATCCATATGGGCAAAAAATACCCAAAACAACTAAAAACTGAATCTGAAAGCTAAATCTGAGCGTAAATTCAAAAGCCTCTAAGTACTGTCTAAAATAAGGAGTTGAAGGAACATGTCTCCAACTAACTCCGTAAAACATAACTGAAGAAATAAATTAATAAATCAAATAATGTCTTCCTCAAATGAAGAGGACTCACTGCAACTCTGTATGCTGAATGCGACTGCTACTTCTGGTCTGGGACTCGTGCCTCTGAACCTATGGTGTAACATAAAAAGAAAGAACCATAGCGCAAATGCATCAGTACAACTGGAGTACTAAGTATATGAGTGAGGTAGGCTAATGCAAAGGGTTTACGTGCAAGAATACTACTACTGACTGACTGATATGAACGTAAGAGTGCAAACATACATACATAGTAACTAAGATTGTGAGTACGTAATGGCTAAATCTATATACTAATACATGGCTAGAACCGTAGTTCTGATAACATGGATGATTGTATCTTAAAGCCCTGAATCTGGTTGAACTCTCTGAGTTCTGTGCTATAACTGAATTTGACCATATCTAACAGTCCTGGTATACTGATATCTGAAGAACTATCTAAGTTCTTTTACTGAGACTGATACTGAAACTGTGGGAGGTAGTTGTTTAACCGACATACCCCATATGTGCCATTATGGCTAAGATAGGGTCCAATCTCTGCCCTGACTAAAAGGGTGTCAATACCATGCCACTGGTAAGGACAACATGTGAGCAACCCTCATATAACAGGTAACTCTAGTGAGAACGGTGGGAACCCTCATATAATAGGTTAAGCCACCTCATCTAACCTCATATAATAGGCTACGATGTCTCAACCTATGTTGGCTACATAGTTCTTGAATGCAAGGATGACTGCTAAGAATCACACCCTCATATATAGGTGAGTTCCCATCCTAGGGTTCACTCGGTGATAACTCCTACTCCAATTTGAAGAGACTAAACATGATTCAACTGACTGTACATGGACAAATTAACTGACTTCCGTTGACTGACGGAGTAGTACTGTTATCTGAGAGTTAACTAGGATCATGAGACTTCTGAGGTTTCCTGAGTCACATGACTGACTGAGTTCTATAGATTATAGATTAACTGAGATTATCGTGACAACATGACATGGCTCTAGGCACACAACTATGTTTTTTGGGTACAAATACCCCCAGGACTCGATAGAAGGAAACCGACACACATGACATGACTTGATCACAAGATTGGAGTCCACAATTTGCTATATCATAAGTAGGGGATAGTATACTTCATGTATTTAATCAACACCTCAAACATGGTAGGGAAAGCATGGATATAATTCGCACACAAAATTCATATTTCCATCATCATACATACTTCATGCCATCACCATAAGAATACATAAATAGCATGGGCATTCATATTGAACTGTATCGCTAACATGGAATTGTCATTTAAATATCATGAAATCATGTAAATATTAACTTCAAACATCCTAGGCAATTTATCAAACACCTTACATGCATTCTTTAAGGCAAAGGTGGATTTCATACTTGCATTAGTTCAACCCACCCAAAGTTCATGATTTTCAACCAACAATCACATATATTCCATGAAAAACATCCTTAGATATCATCTTGAAACTTGAACAACAATCATTAATGTGTACACGCTTATATCACCATAAAATTTTACAAAATAACATTTTAAAACATGGTTCTTGAACTCTATAAACGAATTGAATCCATAGATGAACACTACGCATACCTTAGAAAGGAAACCTTGATGATTTGCTGGAGAGTTCTTGGATTTGGTAAACTTAATTCTCAATTATCTTGGAAAAAAGCTTGAATCTTGCTTTTGAGAGATGAGTTTTATGGAAACCCTAATCTTGTGGTTGAGAGCGTAAGAGAGGGTTTTTAAGATGCTTAACTGAAGAAAAATGGAAGAAATTACGCCTCTTTAGGGTTATAAGTCGTGGGAAGTGAAGGAAAAAAGACCAAAATACCCTTTATGAAATAAATTCACAGTTGCTGAAAATAATAGTTGACGACATTTGTGACAAGGCGTCAAAAATATGGTAAGCCGTAAAAAATATCGTCACACAGGAGCTGGAATTGATGGTTTCTGCCTAAGTCTGACGACCTTTGTGGTAGGGCGTCAAAAATGTGGTAAGCTACCATGAATGTCGTCACACAGGAGCAGGTTTCTGCCTATGGATGACGACCTTCGTGGTAGGGCGTCACAAATGTGTAAGCTATCACGAATGTCGTCACACAGGAGCTGGTTTCTGCCTAAGGCTGACGACCTTTGTGGTAGGGCGTCACAAATGTGGTAAGCTACTATGAATTTCATCACACAGGAGCTGGATTCTGCCTAAGGCTGACGACCTTCGTGGTAGGGCATCACAAATGTGGTAAGCTACCACGAATGTCGTCACACTATTTCCAGCCTGACATGCTGGAGTAAAATAGGAATAACTCTTTGCTCCGATATCGGATTTAGGCGAAATTGGTATAGTTGCAAAGCTAATTCAATTATATATATATTAATAGGTCATGATATCAAAAATTCCAAGTATAATGAGAGGTATTATCGTTTAAAGTTTACTATACCAATATCCTTCTCAAGAATTCAATCGGTAAGGAATGTTTTCATTCGTCTGATAGCTGGGAGTTATTTGACGCCTTAATATACATCTAACCTACTCATAAAACTATAAAATAACCATGATGTACTATTTATGAGATTGGTACATGGCTCTAATAGTGGTTTGGATTTTTTGGGGTATTACAATATCCCCCCTTGGAAACATTCTTCCTCGAATGATGTTTGCTTGAGAGGGGACAAAAGATAAAACGACGCATACATTGATCATGCTCAACTGGCACATGATTTAGGGCTGAATTGAATTCTAAACTGAATATAGCCCAACTAAACTTGCATATCTGATGCATGACTGATAAGCTGAACTCATGAATGCATGATAAGCTATGCACTGCTACTCGATACCAATTTTATACTGGAATTTTGAACATGTAACTGAATAAGCTTAAGGAAAATGGTTACCTCAAGCTAAGTCTGAATTAGCGGAGAATAGATGAGGGTACTCGGTTCGCATGTCTGCTTCTGCTTCCCAAGTAGCTCCCTCCATGGACTGATCCCGCCAAAGAACCTTGACTAGAGGGACTTCTTTATTCCTCAGCCTACGAGTCTGATAGTCGAGGATTTAGACTGGAATCTCTTCATAAGAAAGGCTATTCTGAATGTCAGAACTTTGAATAGGGACTACAACTGTTGGGTCACCTATGCACTTCTTGAGCAAAGAGACATGGAAGACTGGATGAACTGAGGCTAGATCTGAAGGAAACTCGAGCTCATATGTTACCTTGCCAAAGCGACTGAGAATCCTGAAGGGACCGACATATCGGGGACTGAGTTTTCCCATCTTGACGAATCTCTTCACTCTTTTCATGTGAGAGATCTTGAGATAGACATAGTCATCAACCTCGAATTCAAGATCCTTTCTCAGAACATCCGCATAAGACTTTTATCATCTCTGAGATGCCCGGAGTCTTTATCTGATTAACTGAACTTTCTCTAAGGCATCGAATACTAAGTCAGGCCCTATGACTGCGGTCTCACTAACTTCAAACCAACCGATCAGAGACCTACATCTCCTACCATAGAGAGCTTCGAATGGAACCATCTGAATACTGGAGTGATAGTTGTTGTTGTATGCAAACTCAATCAAAGGCAAGTGGTCATCCCATCTTCCCTTGAAATCAATTGCACACGCCCTTAACATATCTTCTAGGGTCTGAATGGTCCTTTCTGCTTGACCATCTGTCTGAAGATGAAACGTTGTACTGAGATGAACTTGGGTACCAAGACCCTTTTAGAATGGTTTCCATAAGTGAGAGGTGAACTGGGTAACTCTGTATGAGATGATAGATAGTGGAACACCGTGCAATCTGACCAACTCCCTGATATAGAGTTTGACATAATCCTCGGCTGAGTAAGAGGTACGAACTGCAAGGAAATGAGCTGACTTGGTCATTTTGTCTACAATGACCCAAACTGAATCATGCTGATGACGTGTTCTAAGTAAACCCATCACAAAGTCCATGTTCATTTCTTCCCACTTCCAAGTAGGAATAGTGAACTCCTGCATGGAATTACTAGGTTTCTGATGCTCTATCTTAACCTGCTGACATGTAGAGCACTTATTCACAAACTCTACAACGTCCCTCTTTATCCTACTCCACCAATAGATCTCTCACAAGTCGCGTTACATCTTAGTGGCCCCTGGATAAATAGAGTATCGCGCACCATACACTTTTTCAAGAATTCGCTGCCTCAAGTCATCTACACCGGGAACACACAGACGACCCTGACAATGAAGAACACCATCTCCCCCTTGGGAGAAAACCTCTACTTCCTGACTCTAAACTGAATCTTTTAGCTTGACAAGGATAGGATCCCTGTCTTGCTTCTCTTTCACCTCGGAAACTAGAGATGACTCTGAAGTACTCTGAACACATACACCACCCTCTGAAGAGTTGACTAAGTGAACGCCTAGTCTGGAAAGCTAATGAATTTCCTGAGCTAATTTCTTCTTACTATCCTCAACATGGGAAAAACTACCCATGGAAAGTCTACTGAGTGCGTCGGCCACTACACTGGCCTTTCCAGGATGATAAAAGACTCATGTCATAATCCTTCAAGAGCTCTAACCACCTTCTCTGACGAAGATTAGGATCTTTCTGGGAAAAGACATACTGAAGGCTCTTATGATCTGTGTATATGTCTACATGAAAACCTATAGATAATAACTCCAAATCTTTAAGGCAAAGATAAGTGCTGCTAACTCAAGGTCATGCATAGGATAATTCTTCTCATAGGGATTTAACTATCTGGAGGCGTAGGCTATGACTCTACCATGTTGCATGAGGACACAACCTAAACCTACTCTGGATGCATCACAATATACTACGAATCCATCAAAACCATCGGGAAGTGCTAAAACTGGAGCTGAGGTAAGTCGAGTCTTCAACTCCTGAAAACCCTTCTCACAAGGTTCTGACCACTGAAACTTGACCTTTTTCTGAGTCAATCTGTACAAAGGAGATGCAATAGAAGAAAATCCCTTGACAAACCATCGGTAATAGCCAGCCAAACCCAAGAAACTCTTGATATCTGATGGAGAGATAGGGAGAGGCCAGTTTCTTACCGCTTAGGTTTTCTAAGGATCTACTCTAATGCCATCACCAAAAACAATGTGGCCAAGGAATTCTACTGATCTTAGCCAAAATTCGCACTTACTAAACTTGGCGAACAACTGGTGATCCCTGAGAGTCTGAAGAACAATTATAAGATGATCTAAATGATCACGCTCTGTGTGAGAATAGACCAGAATATTATCTATGAAGACTATGACGAATGTTTCCAAGTACTGCTTGAACACCCAGTTCATCAAGTCCATGAAAGCTGCAGGGGCATTGGTAAGACCAAAGGACTTGACTAGAAATTCAAAGTGACTATACCGAGTACGAAAATCTGTCTTCGGAATGTCATATTCTCTAACTCTGAGCTGATGATATCCTGATCTGAGGTCTATCTTGGAGAAACAACTGGAACCCTGAAGTTGGTCAAACAAGTCGTCTATCCTAGGCAGCAGATACCTGTTCTTGACCGAGACTTTGTTGAGGTGACGGTAATCAATACACATTCTGAGAGAACCGTCTTTCTTGCGCACGAATAAGACTGGCGCACCCCATGGGGATACACTGGGCCTGATAAATCCCTTATATAAGAGATCCTTCAACTGATCTTTCAATTTCTTGAGTTCTGTTGGTGCCATTATGTATGGAGGAATAGAAATAGGCTGAGTATCTGGGAGAAGGTCTATACCGAAGTCTATTTCCCTTTTAGGAGGATTGCTTAGTAGATCTTCGGGAAAGACGTCTAAATATTCATTAACCACTGGGACTGATTTAAGACTGGGAGATTCAGAAATGGAATCCTTAACATGCACGAGATGATACATACACCCCTTAGAAATCATTTTCCTTTCCCGAAGGTAGGAAACAAGCTGACCCCTGAAAGACGAAGTGCTACCCTTCCACTCTAGGACGGGCTCATTTGGGAACTAAAACTAAATTATCCTATTTCTGCAGTCGACTATGGCATAGAAAGAATGAAGCCAATCCATGCCGAGAATGACATCAAAATCAGTCATCTCTAACTCGACTAAATCTGTTGACGTGGATTTTTGAAATATCATAATCGGGCAGTTCCTGTATACCCGCTGAGCTATGATGGTTTTACCCACTGGGGTAAATACTGAAGAGGGCTCTGCTAAAATTTCGGGACTGATTTTGAAATCGCCTGCTATGTATGGAGTGACAAAAGACAAGGATGCACTTGGGTCTAGCAAAGCATAAACATGAACATGGAAAATCTGTAACGTACCAGTAACGACATCAGGAGAATTTTCCTGATCCTGTCGGGTCTGAAGAGCATAGAGTCTATTTGGGCGTTGCCCACTAGTAACACTGGAAGTGGCACCCTGCAGGTTCGGGCGACCGGACTGAGCTGTGGAACGATTCTGCTGACCCTGAGGACCTAGCTGAGGACAGTCCCTAACTCTGTGGCCTGGCTTGCCACAACCAAAACAAATGCCTTCACCCACTCTACACACACCTTGATGGTGCTTACCGCAGGTCTGATACTGAGGATAAGTGCGGGCACTTCTAACACTACTTGAGATTTAGAGCCTGGTTCTCTACATCTGTTGCCTTCCCTGAACTTTGGCACTGGGGCACTAGAGGAGGAAGAGGCTGGAACTGATGACTTAGGATGAAACTGTGAATGATTTCCTCCCTCTGATTTGGGCTGAGCAAAACTAAAACTGTCTGCTCTTGCTCTCTTGTTCTGCCTCTCCCTAGTCTTAACCTTCTTCTCCTCTATCTATTGAGCATGGGTCATGATCTTGGCTTAATTCATATCACTATTCAGCATCACATACCTACACTCATTTACCACGCTATCATTCACCCCTAACACGAATTTGCTCATCTTAGCCCTGTTGTCTACAACCACATGAGAGACGTATCTGGCTAGCTGAGTAAATCTAAGAGAATACTCTCTAACTGTCATATTTCATTGCCTGAGATTGATGAACTCAAGAACTTTGTCCACTCTCAGCTTTTGGGGAAAGAATCTGTCTAAGAAAGTCGTGACAGATTCTTCCCACTCAACAGGACCTGCATCCCCTAACCTTTTTGCTAACCACTACTTGTACCAAGTGTGAGCGACATCCTACAATTGGTATGCGGATAACTCGGCACTCTGAGAAGGAGTGACTCCCATGATATCAATGACCTTCTGGACTTGGTCAATGAATTTCTCAGGATCCTCGTCTGTCTTAAACCTAAGGAAGGACGGAGGGTTCATTCGGGTGAAGTCCCGAATCCTAGCTGCTGCTGAATTGGCCATTGGGTTGGCCGGAACGACTGCTGGTCATTCATTCTGGGCAGCTATAGAATGAAAAAGAGCGGTAAATTCGGTCCTGAACTCCACATGAGAAACATGTTCGCCCATAGGATCTTCGGGCTGAGGAGCTGACTGATTTCTTCTCTTTTGAGGCATGTTTCTGAAATAAGAGAAGGGTGGATTGGACTGAGAGACTGACTTGAAATTATGCTTACTAGCATGACATAAATACTGAAGAAAGGGAACTGTTCCTAAAACATCTCATAGCCTCATGTACATAAATGTGGCACGCAACACACCCATGTACAAGACTCTACTAGATGTGGTTTTCAGACTTCCTAGGACTCTATTGAACCTTAGGCTCTGATACCAAGTTTGCAACGCCCTAATTTTCTGAACCGGAATGTTACACGGTGCTTATGACCCCGAGGGACCACAAGTTAACCCATGACTGATATCTGTACCTGTATACTGCAATTCATGACATAATAATGCGGAAAACATGCACGATAGGCCATAAGGTTTAACTGAAATAATATAACATCAATATGGGCGAAAAATACCTAAAACAACTAAAAACTGAATCTGAAAGCTTAATCTGAGCGTAAATCCGAAAGCCTCTAGGTACTGTCTGAAATAAAGAGTTGAAGGAACATGTCTCCAACTAACTCCGTAAAACTGAACTGAAGAAATAAATGAATAAATCAAATAATGTCGTTCTCGAATGAAGAGGACTCACTACAACTTTGTATGTTGAATGCGACTGCTACTGCCGGTCTGGGACTCATGCCTCTGAACCTATGGTGTAACATGAAAAGAAAGCACCATAGCGCAAATATGTCAGTACAACTGGAGTACTGAGTATATGAGTGAGGTAGGCTAATGCAAAGGGTTTACGTGCATGAATAATACTACGGACTGACTGATATGAACGTAAGAGTGCAAATATACATACATAGTAACTAAGATCGTGAGTACGTAATGGCAAAATTTGTACGCTAATACATGGCTGGAACCATAGTTCTGATAACATGGATGACTATATCTGACAGCCCTGAATCTGGTTGAACTCTCTGATTTCCGTGCTATAACTGAATTTGACTGTATCTAACAGTCCTGGTATACTGATATCTGAAGATCTATCTGAGTTCTTTTACTGAGACTGAGACTGAAACTGTGGGAGATAGTTGTTTTACCGACATGCCCCATATGTTCCATTATGGCTAAGATGGGGTCCAATCTCTGCCCTGACTGGAAGGGCGTCAATACCGCATCACTGGTAAGGAGAACATGTGAGCAACCCTCATATAACAGGTAACTCTAGTGAGAATGGTGGGAACCCTCATATAACAGGTTAAGCCACCTCATCTACACTCATATAACAGGCTGCGATGTCTCAACCTATGCTGGCTACATAGTTCTGGAACGCAAGGATGACTGCTAAGAATCACACCCTCATATACAGGTGAGTTCCCATCCTTGAGTTCACTCGGTGCTAACTCCTACTCCCATCTGAAGAAACTAAACATGATTCAACTGACTGTACATGGACAGATTAACTGACGTTCATTGACTGACGGAGTAGTACTATTATCTGAGAGTTAACTAGGATCATGAGATTTCTGAGGTTTCCTGAGTCACATGACTAACTGAGTTCTATAGATTATAGCTTGACTGAGATTATCGTGACAACATGACATGGATCTAGGCACACAACTATGTTTTTTAGGTACAAATACCCCCAGGACTCGATAGAAAAAAACTGACACACATGACATGACTTGATCTCAAGATTGGAGTCCACAATTCTCTATATCATAAGTAGGGGATAGTATACTTCATGTATTTAATCAACATCTCAAACATGGTAGGAAAAACATGGATATAATTCGCACACAAAATTCATATTTCCATCATCATACATACTTCATGCCATCACCATAAGAATACATAAATAGCATGGGCATTCATATTGAACTGTATCGCTAACATGGACTTGTCATTTAGATATCATGAAATCATGTAACTATGAACTTCTAACATCCTAGGCATTTTATCAAATACCTTACATGCATTCTTTAAGGCATAGGTAGATTTCATACTTACATTAGTTCAACCCACCCAAAGTTCATGATTTTCAACCAACAATCACATATATTCCATGAAAAACATCCTTAGATATCATCTTGAAACTTGAACAATAATCATCAACGTATACATGCTTATATCACCACAAAAGTTTACAAAATAACATTTAAAAGAATGGTTCTTGAACTCTATGAACGAATTGAATCCATAGATGAACACTACGCATACCTTAGAAAGGAAACCTTGATGATTTGCTGGAGAGTTCTTGGATTTGGTAAACTTAATTCTCAATTATCTTGGACAAAAGATTGAATCTTTCTTTTGAGAGATGAGTTTGATAGAAACCCTAATCTTGTGGTTGAGAGCGTAAGAAAGGGTTTTTAAGATGCTTAACTGAAGAAAAATGGGAAAACTTACGCCTCTTTAGGGTTATAAGTCGTGGATAGTGAAGGTAAAAGACAAAAATACTCTTATGAAATAAATTTCAAGTTGCTGAAAATAATAGCTGACGATATTTGTGGCAAGGCGTCAAAAATATGGTAAGCCATCAAAAATGTCGTCACACAGGAGATGGAATTGATGGTTTCTGCCTAAGTCTGACGACCTTCGTGGTAGGGTGTCAAAACTGTGGTAAGCTACCACGAATGTCGTCACACAGGAGCTGGTTTCTTCCTAAGGCTGACGACCTTCGTGGTAGGGCGTCACAAATGTAGTAAGCTACCACGAATGTCATCACACAGGATCTGGATTCTTCCTAAGGCTGACGACCTTCATGGTGGGGCGTTACAAATATGGTAAGCTACCACGAATGTCGTCACACTGTTTTCAGCCTAACATGCTGGAGTAAAATAGGAATAACTCTTTGCTCCGATACCGAATTTAGGCGAAATTGGTATCGGTTGAAAAATAAGTCAATTATGTATCTGTTGATAGGTCATGAGCTTAAAAATTCCAAGTATAATGAGAGATATTCTCGTATGAAGTTAACTATACCAATGTCCTTCTCAACAATTCAATCGGTAAAGAATATTTTGATTCGTCTGATAGCTGAGAGTTATTTGAAGCCTTAATTTACATCTAACCTACTCATAAAACTATAAAATAACCATGATGTACTATGCATGATCTTGGTACATGGATCTAATAGTGGTTTGGATTTTTTGGGGTATTACAAAATCAGTCCACAATCTTAAGGATCCGAGGACCAAGATGGAGACCACTCTCGGATTCGCTTCCAACAACAAGAATACAAGAATTAGTGGTGTCTTTGGCACAAAAACAGCAACCCAAACTAATGTTAACAACAATTTATGAATAGTAAAATGAACAATAACAATGTGAAGAACAACAACACATAGATGGCTTCACAATAAAAACATAGAATCGGTTACAAGATTATAACAAGACAAAGATAGAAAGATAGACAAATGGATGGTATAATATTAACAACCAAGAGCTTATTCCACTCTTGGACCTTTAATACCACACATAATATAAACCTATCTCTTACGTAACCTCAAGGGAACGGCATCCCCAAGCAATCAAAGTCTCAAACTAGCTACCAACACAAGTGATTCCACACTTGTTTACAAAGAATCCACCTTGCAAGACTCTCTCTCTCTCTAGAGTTCTCAAATATATCATCAAAGTCATGAACAAAAGACCTAATATGTTCTATTTATAGTCTAGGTTATAACTTATTACAAAATGACTATAATGCCCTTAATGAACCAAGACAAAGGGGCGGCCTTGGAGTGTGCATATTGGACGACTTTGGAGTGTTGGAGACTTGTTCTCTACACTTCAAATCTTGTTCCGTTGGTTTGCCAGCCACTCGAGCTCGAGCCTTTACGTATTGGTCCACAATCACGATTGTACTTGTATCAACAAGTTATCGGAAAACACAATGATAAACACATTTTCCCTTCAAAGTGGATTCATGATGCATGCTCTTCAAACGATTTCAAAAACCCTTTTCATATACATACATTTATATCCTTAAAACTTATTAAAAACGTAAAATTTAAGCTCATGAGATTTAAGATAGTCCCACATACCATTTAATCGACGAAAACGTTGAAAAAATTGACCCTGAAGCTTAATTCCTCAAGCCCTAGTTAGTCTCTTTTCTTTTGTTTAAGGAAGATAACTTGGGGATTTTGAGAACTGAAATAATGTATGTTAAGACCCTAATTTCGTCCATATATGATTAGGAACAGTTACAGGGTGTGAAAAGACCTCAACGCCCTTAAAATAGAACAAAATGGAGCAACTCATGCCTCTTGGTTTTGGCCTTGCGGTGCACAGCCCCAAAGCCAACCTTAGGATTGGCAGCGCACGCCAAAAGACAACCCCATCCAGTGGCTATTGGCATTTGTTCCACAACGCGAGGCCTTTGAGGAGGGTCCAATTCACGACACACACTTATTTTTAAGGCCAAAAAGCAACCCCAACTCATCCCATAACACCTAGATATGGTTTACCATCGATATAGAGGTCCTATGGATCATTTTTAAGGCATTACTAGAGTGTTAAAACCACTGGGCGTTACATAAAGAAAAATAACTTTGCTTAGCTTTGCAAATTTCACTTGCTGATTTATAAAAATGGTTAGTTATAAAAAAAATGAGGTTGGAATAATTAAATATCAAAATTTCAATATAATTCCAACTTTACAATTTTATTTGAATTAAGCTTTTGAGTTAAATAAGTTAACTTAATCACTAAACGTTGACATAACTACTAACTATGAAAGAGTATTCGTAATTCTCAAGTAAGTCTCAAAGCTTATATTTACTTCATTAGTGTGAATTATTTATTTAAAATATAAAGTGACCAAAGCGAAACATATAGTTTTAACATAACATTTCACTCCAAGAATTCATCTAGATTTGATAAGTAATATTATTTGAATTCATCAAATCAAGGTCATCAAAAATTGTTTAATTTTCATATTTATATAATGTACCATTAATAATGACATGGATAAATTCTCTATAGTCATGATACATGGTTAGTTGTGGATGCATTTTAAACAAGCAATCCTCAAGATACATGCGGATATATGTTAAAGCGTGTAGATACATGGTTAAGGTATCATAACACATGGTTTAGTCTAAGATACATTGCATGTATCCACATGTATATTGGTTTACTCGTAGTATCCGCATGTATCTGAGGGTTATAATATGTATCCATGTATCTGAAATTATTGTGAGATATTATGTAACTAGTTTAAAATAGTGAAATAATAAGTGATATGGTGAGGATGTTTGGGAATTTATGTCATTACCTTTATTGTCCGGGCCATTTTCAAACCTCCAGCATAGCGGAAGCTTTAGTATCCGGATTGAACTACCTTTTTTAAAAAAAAAAAAAAGATCTAGTAGGAAGTAATTAATAGGAAGCGACATTAACAAACAACAACTACAACATATCACTGGACTTTTATTCAACCAACACATAAAGATTAAAGCACATTTAAGAAAATTACAACAACAAAAGTATTTAGTAGCATAGTACATAGTTTAGTGTCATAGAGAGACACATACTTTGTGGACATAATTTCTTAGAGCAAATTAGTGCTTCTTCTTAAGCTTTCTCTAGAGCAATATTGCCACCAATGCAATAGTTCTCACTGCAGCTTTTCATGCAAGTTCCAAATATCTCATTATCTGCAAAATTAACCAGAAAGTTAATGAGTGAGGACTATGAGCAAGATTATATATTTATATACTTATATATTTAAGACCTCTTATATAAGCCAAGACATAACTGGTAAAGTTGTTGTCTTGTGATCAGAAGGCGACAGGTTAAAGTCGTGGAAACAGTCGCTTGCAGAAATGTGAGGTAAGTCTACGTACCAAAAACTTTTGTTGTTTCCCTGACTGTGCACTGCACATAGTTGCACATAGCCGGAGCTTTAGTACACCGGGCTGCCCTTAGATTAATGTTCAATTTTAAGCCATTAATTTTATTTAGTCGTCCTTGTCTATACATCATAATCGATAAAATAACAACATACAAATAGCAAGAAAGGGAAAGAGTTTTTAGTTAGTTACCATTGAGAAATTTGGAACAAAGACCAAGAGAACATCCAATCTTACAAACAGTAGTAGTAGGGTTTGAAGTCTCATCAGAAATTGTTCCCCATGGCAAAAAGCAATGGAGGATACAGCTAGGTATGTCCTCAACATGAGATTTAGTTAAACATTGAAATGTACATGGTGTGCCGGGTATGCCACTGTCAAGGATGCACTTAGCTAAGTTCTCAATAGTTGTGTAATTCTTTACACAATCTATCACACCAGCCATAGCATTATGCTCTTTCAACACAAGCATTGCAATGAACAACAATACAACAACTTTCAATGCCATTGAGAGAGAGAAAGAGAAAGGGTTAATTTGCACTATAGAAATAATAGTTCGTTGATTTGTTATTTGGTTGATGTGAAAATGTATAAGTTTGCATTGTCTATTTATAGAGGAAACATATATCATTATATTGTTTTTAGATTATTATATGTAAGATAATTTGCGGAATGGATAATCAATGGGCTAGTCACCCTAGCTTGTCCAAAGGTATCTCAATTGAGACCCTTTAATTCGTTGGAAAATTATACTATATCTATATATTCAGAAGCGGAATTAGAATCTGGAGCCTAAAGGACAAGTTTTTCTCATTTAAAATTTCAAAGGGACATATAAAAAAAAAAAAATCAAAATGGACAAGATATTAAAAGTTAACGTCGTCAGTTACTAGGTAAAGTGCAAGGTAAAATCGTGGTTTTACCTTATAATGTAAATAAAGTCACTTACCTTATCCTTTGACTGAAAAATTGGTGGGGGTTGGAAATTTACTTTTCCGTCCATATTTATTTGTCCACTTTTGTATTTGGGATGTCCAACAATACTTGTTCAATTTATAAAATTAATGGATAATTTATCCATTTTATCAATTTTACCCTTTATAGTAAATACAATGCATCAGTCATTGACTTTGAAAAATTCATTATATTCAAAGGGTAATATAATAAAATCATCCATCTACTTTTTGTTTTTAAGACAACTGTCAAGTCAAAAGTGAATACATATTGATGGACGGAGGGAATATTTGGTGAAGAATTTATTTGGAGGCTGTTTTATCATATAAGGTAAAACGTGTTCTTACCTTATTAATTTTCTTTTATAAACTACCCATTGAATTCATTTCTTATTTACTTTATTTGTTTGTTCACTCAAATTCACTGCTCGTGGGTTCTTCAACAATAGGAGAATATTCAACAGACGCATACATGTCAAGAGACTGTAGATTAAGACAATTATCAAAAAATTTAACGGTACGAAGAAATAAAAATAAAGAATCATCATTCCCAATAGGAGTTTCAAAAAAATTAGTTCTCCGTTGGACTTAAAATAATTTGGATATCGACTAGAAATAACCAAATCGTCTTGCGGATTAGTGATACCTATTTTACTCCTAATCAACCTTTTCAAAGGATCATATTTGACAGATAAAGGAAACGATTGAACCACTAAAGGAAGTCGATTACATCGCACCAAATTTCCATTATACAAAACTTCACCCAAAAAAAAAGGAAAAAAAAAAACATCACCCCAATACAAATTTACTCTTACCTTATTATATAATCCATCTTAAAGTAAGAAATGAATAAAGTTCAACAAATATTTTGAGTTATGTATTTTGACAATTTTTTTTGAATTGATGCAAATGAAAGAAACCTACACTCACACTATTTATGTAGCACAATGCGATGAATTTTGCAGTTGTTTTAATGCAACATGGGATCCTACCTTACAAGATGAGAATTCATACTTGTCTTTCCATCAGCGAGCCAAAGGAAATTTATCAACAAGTCCTATCATGTAACACTCCTTTCTTATGAGAATTTATTATTCTCCACTTTTTAAGTCAAATGATAAGGCAAGTAACTCAACTACCTAGTAAGGTAAAATTGTGATTTAACCTTGCACTTTATCAGGACGAGGTTAACTTTTAATGAACGTGTTTACCTTGTCCATTTTTTATTTTCATTTTCATTTGCTCTTTTAAAATTTTGATTGTCCTTTAAGCTTCGACATTATAGGGATTCAACTTAACTCCCTTCGTGAAAAATTATATTTTATGTTTACTCCGCTACTATATATAAATTTTTTGTTAATACACATCTAGTCACCAAACACAAAGGAAGTACCTTTTAATAATGGGAGTGATACTATGCATCAGTGGTACTTCTAATGATACTTCCTCTTTTTATGTCCAATGGTACTATATAAGGAACCATACTTGTAAAATGGTTTTTTTTTTCCATAATATTGACATAAGAAAAATCGTAATTATTGTTTTTTAAATATTTTGAATATCTAAAATTTGATTTATAATATTGAGTTGAGATTGAATTCTATTTATTAATCGTCAAATTGTCTCTCAATAATTGAGAAGTGTTACATATAAATAAAAATAACTTTTCTACATAGTTTTAACACTATGTGAAACACAATTTTATGTTAATAATGATTTTATGGTCCTATGCAAACTGCAAAGTAACATGTACCTTCCCCAACTTAAGAACATCACAAAGTGGTTATAATAAACAAATGATGAACAAATAAAAAAGAAAATCAAAGATAGTAAAAAAAAGAATTTTTTCTAGTGAATGATTAAATCTTAAAATTTCAAAGTAAGCTATTAGTTATATTATAATTTTATTTTATTTTTTAAATACAATTTCGCAAAGAAAATACACAAGGTTATAATATATCGAGGGTATTTTTGTAAACAAATAATTTTATTTTTAAAATATAAAAATTTGTATTACTTTCAATACATCAAACCAAAACGGCATAAAACATAATTCCAGCATTACTGATCTCATTATTACTAAACCCAGTACTACTAATCTCAACATTACTAATACATCTTATTCAGTACTATCTTATAAACTCTACCAAGCGACCCCTTAATTCTTTGGAAAGTTGTACTATGTATATTCTCATGGGCGGAATTATGAGTTATACAATTTAATTAACTCTTTTTGTGAAAAATTATACTGTATATATAAGGTTCAACAACAATAACAACATACCCAGCGTATTCCTATCTAGTGGGGTTTGGGGAGGGTAAAGTGTACGCAAATCATACCACTATCTCAGGTGAAGTAGAAAGGTTGCTTCCGATAGACCCCCGGCTTAGAACCAATAACAGTATATTAAACACAAAACATAAATACATATAAACTTGTACAGGCAAAATAAACTAACTACGCTAGCCACAAGATAATATTAGAGCCACAAGAATATAATATGAACTGTAACTCATCTGCCGATGGGCTTAATATGTAGCCCATTATTGCGGATTCTATTCTCGCTGTAGAGAGAACAACAACAAAGTATTTAGTGTATTCTCACATAATGGGTCTGGAGAGAGTAATATGTATGTAGTCCATATCACTACCTTCGAAGAAGTAGAGAGGCCCCGTCTCAGGACAAAAAGATAATAAATAAAGTCGTAATAAAACATGAAATAAGATGAAATAATAGCAATAAGACACCCATAGAGTAGTACTATACACTATCTAACTGAAAGCACATACCTCATCCTAACCTTCCTAAATAGAAATCCCAACTTATGTGCAATGCCTACAACTGTTAGCTAGGCTACATCAAAGCACTCCTATCTACTGGGTACTACTCATCCACACGCACTAGCCATCTAACCTAATCTGCGTTCTTGATAGCTTGAAATCTAGGGTCATGCCCTCACTGTATTTTCTTTTTACCTTTTGAATCTTCTTGTCAAAAATTCTTGTTCCGACGCATTAATATACTAGGTAAAGTGAAAACTTATATGTGTATGCAATTTAGGCTTTATTTTGTATTACTCCCTCCGTCTCATGTTGTTATTTTCTTTTTGGTCTGTCTAAAAAAAAATGTCATTTTTTCTTATTTGATAACTATTTAATGGTATCATCTTCATTTTATTCTTAATAGGTCCCACTTTATAAAAAAAAACTAGTTTAGGTGTACGCGCCTTGCGCGTGTACCTCACTTTAATGAGTTCGAACATTACACTAAATAAGATATTTGTTTAAATAATAAAAATGAATATCTAGTTTAACGTACCTCTCAATATTTATAGAAGTATTTCCTTAATAAAGTCCTATTTTAGAAGTATTTTTCTAATTGAACAGTAGAAAGAAAAATATTAATTAATTTTCCTACCATATATTTTAGGCGTCTCATATATTTTAGGAGTCTCATATCTTTTAGGAAGTCTAGTAGAAAGAAAAATATTAATTAATTCTCCTACTATATATTTTAGGAGTCTCATATATTTTAGAAAGTCTAGTTAATATAATAAAAAATAATTAAATAATAAATTTTAAAAAATAGTGAAAAAACAGTTTTATCTAAAGAAGAGTTTTTTAACGAAGGACAAAAAGTTCAAATCACTTTTCTAAAGGTCTTTATACTTTTAATATATTATAGATAATTAAAAAGTAAATTTTAAGAGGGATAATTTTGTAAACTTTACAAAATCATCATTTATGTTTTAAATTTCATATCCGATCAAATAATGACACATGAAATAAAACGGGAGGAATACTTCTTTATATTTCAAGCACCATTAGAAATTCTAACCCTACCACTAGATATAAATTTATTTTTAATATTCACGTTTGTCACCAAACACAAAGAAAGTACGTTCGAAGAAAGGGACAATACATAACCTATTAAACAGAAGTGATACTATGCAAGCAGAAGTTGTACTTCTAAGATTCCACTTTTCCTTTTCAATGGTACTTCATCCCTCTTCACCAAACCCCACCCCACCCCACCCTTTTCTTCTTGATTCTTCCCTCTTTTCAATTACTTTTCACTTTCTTCTTCTGCCTTTCCCTCTCTACAAAATAATTGATCTTCTATGATCACTTGCCTGTCAAGTGGGTCGGGCTGACCCGGCACTACCCGGCCCACTTAAAGGATTTGACTCAGTCCGGTAAGTCTTTGGGCTTTAGAATTTTGGGTCCCAAGTCAGTTATTTTTTTAATTTGGGTCCGATTAACTCGATCCGGATCTAGCACGGTCCATACCCGTCGGTTAACCGACCCGTCCTAGTCAGGATTCTTTTTTTAAATTTTTTTTTTTGAGTTTTGGGCCAAAATAGTCATTGACCCAACAACTATATAACCGTTTTTGGGTCCAAACGGCTAGTTTGGGCCCATTTCTTAGAAAAAAAAAATTAACTTTAAAAATTATTTTTTAATCCAAAAAAAAATTCTATAAATACCCTACACCTTCAAATTATTTTTTACACAATTTTTCACTCTCTCAAATCTCATTCTATCTCAAATCTCAATTCTCAATTCTCAAATATTCAATATATTTAATTTCTTAAAGTGTTCACTTTAATTTTTTAATTTTGCGTTTATAAAGTACGAGCGGAAGTTTCTAAAGTCGCAACCTTCGGATACTTCCAAAATTTGGTATTGTCGTTCCATCCCTTACGTTTAATTTTATTTATTGTATTAATTGTTTAATATTTAATTTTATTATATTTGTGTATTTTGAATTTTTTTAGTTTAATTTAATTTATACTATGGATAAATTAAGAAACCTCGCTACTAAAGGTGTTAAAATTTTTTGTCCCGGAAACGGTAGTGGTAGTAAAAAATAAATTACTAGCGGTAGAGGTAATTCAAGTAGTAGATATATCCGTGTCCCTTCGCCTCTGGTACTGTTTGGTACACCTTTTGAGGAAGAAATAGGTGTAGGTACTCACAATATGGATTATTTAAAAGCTCAGAAAAATTACAGTATAGAAGAAAAAAATGAAGTAGATGCAGTTAATTTAGATGAAGAAAATAAAAATATTGGCGAGACACCGCAGTAGGAAATGCTAACGTTAGATCTGAATCGGTTAATCTCCCTCCACGTCCTCCTTGTGTCGCAAGACCTCGTACAACAACTAGTGTTTGTAGACACCTAATTTTTTTCCTCCCGAAGACCCAAGTTACACATTTTTATCCCTGTCTTACGACGTGCCCTCACCCGTATGATTATATCCCATAAAAATACAAAAAAAATAAAAACCCACTAACAAACCTAATCCCCAATTATTCTTTTGTAACAAAATTAACCACTCCTTCTATCAATTTTGGACAACACATCACTACCCCATGCCCCCATACCCTACCCCAATACCCACCCATGTAACCCCACCCGATCCCCTATATTTTTTATCTTCACTGGAATGCAGGGGGGGGAGACGGAGCACATCTCAAATTTTTTTTTCCTTTCTTCTCCAAAAAACGAACCACTCCAATAACATACACAATACATACTCATATTCTTCCTTTCTTCCGATCGACACTCACCCTCACCATTTACACGACACACACGCACCTCTCAACAATACACCGCCATGGACAGATTTCACTGAAACTCCCACAAGCACAACGATCCCTCATCACCACCGCATACACACGCAACAAATACACCATTCACTCACAAATCGCATACATACACTCACAGCTCACCAAAAAAAAAAACACACATGCACGCAGTAAAGAAAAATGAGATAATGGATGGAGTTTGAGGTAGATTGGATGAAGGAACAGTGAAATCCGGTGAAAATATCGTTGGAAACACTACTTGCCGTCAGATCCGACCCGTTTTCTTCACTTTCTGGACGCTACTTGAGCTCACCGGAGCTCTGGCGTCTCAGTCCCTGTACGAATTCGTTGTTCTGTTCATTCTTGGTTTGATTCCGACAAGGTCACGCCGGAATTATACGGACTCTGTTTTGGACTCTGGTTGAATCTTTCCCAGAATCTATCTTTGAGTTCATCGTCCAGTCGATCTACTTATAAAAGTTTTGAAATTTATTCATTTCTTTTTTGGTTCCCGTTTCGAATCAGTTTGGCGATAGTTTCGTTATACAGGATTGGTTTATTTTATTTTGGGGTCATTGGTATTCGTTGCTGGTTCGGGGATTTAGACGTCAGTTCATCTTAACTCGTTCGTTGAGTTTAGTTTCGGGTTTCAATTCCTCAATATTGAGTTGTATTCTTGATCGGGTTAAGGTTCCTTGTTCGAGGTTTTCAATTTCGGACTTCTTTATTGGTAAAACATGAATTCTATTGAGGTCCTGTTCTTTGGTTGAAATTTGTTCGGTTGGAAATTTTGAGACACTAGTTGGGTTTGCTCGTTGTGAGGTTCTCCGGTCGAGTATTTTGGTCTTCGAATTTCTTTATTATCGACAAGGATCATTTTCATCGAGGTCCATTTCTTCTACCGATCTTTATTTTATCTTGACTCTTTATTGATGTTGTGGGTGTGGATGATTTATTTGTTGTGTGTTGGGTTTGAATCTTCGTTGTTTGTGCTGTGTTTGATTGTTGGTTTTGGATTATGAGATGTGATAGGAAAATCGAAGCATACACTAATCATGTGGTTAAAAATGGACTTGGGGATGAGAATTAAAATTTGACATAATTGGATATTTGGATTAGTTGATTTCATCGTGTGTTTAACTTAAAACGAGCGCTAATTGAACTTGGTAGTATCGTGATACACCGATTGGTCTAGGCAAAGGTAGGTCGGGTAGGCAAGATTTAGGATTTGTGATTGTTAAATGGTGAAATGTTTGTGGAATGGTTTTGATTTATACATTGACATCTATTGTATTAATTTAGCCGGGGAATGCCCCGAAGTATCTGTATATATTTATTCACCGGGGAATGCCCCGAAGTACCTTGAACTTGGAAGATGTTCGTGGTGAAGGCTCGAGGCGTCGGGTGAAGCGGTAGAGCGTAGTATATGATTAGTCTAGGGTAGAATAGATTTATATTTCCGCATTATTTATTTTTGGACTGGACTTTACATTTTTGGATTGTTTTTGTTTGGTTTTATTTATTGTTTGATTATTTTGCGTGCTTTTGTGTGGTTTGTACATTTCGTAATGACAGAATAGTTGATACACTCTACCAAGCGACCGCGGTTGAACCACGGGATCGAGGGGTGCCTAACACCTTCCCCTCGGTCAACAGAATTCCTTAGCCGGAGTCTCTGTTCGCAAACCAGTTTAAAGAGTCAAATGATTTTTTTGAAAAGGATTTTTCCAATGGTGACTTGGCACACCAGATTATGCCAAGTGGCGACTCTGAATAAAAAATGTAAATAATTATTTTTCGAAACAAATTTTCATTTCTTGTCACTTAAATAATAAAATCCTTTCGACCCTTAAAACATAAATCTTTTTTTGGAGTACGTAAAAAAAAGGGTGTGACAGCTCTGGCGACTCTGCTGGGGACTATTTCAGAATTCGAGCTTATTGTTAGAGTCGTATCGGCTTTGTTTGGCATTATGAGTGTATACGAATTATTTGTGATTATTGTTTTTGTTATTGTTTTTCACTTTTGTGCGTTTTCGTGCTCTTTATTTATAGTATTTATCCTATGTGTTACCGTTTTATATCTGTCATCATGAGTCCACCCCCCGTCCTTCTTTCTGCAATAAGTCTGTAGTACACGTGTTGTACACAACCTCTAGTTGAGTCACCCTTATTTTAGGGGGGGATCCGTCGGTGTTATGGAGTAGGTGGAAAGCAAAGCAGCCACTATCGACCATACGCTCCCCCGAACAGCCTTGTTAGTGAACCACAACGTAGGTCAGCCTTTAGGTCATGCTTATGTGCATCATGCGGAGACCTAGCGGGACCCACATGGTCCTTTGTAGGAGACTCACCTCTAAAGCATCCCTACGTGCTAACTGTTGCATATTTGAGGGTAACGTGGTCATTTGACGGACTGATTAAAAAAAAAAAAAGTGAGTCGAAAAGAATGAATCAAAAGGAATGTCGTAGTTTATTTTATAATTCTTTATGGCTTTTGTTCTTCACGATCCAAAAACTCAAAAAAAGACTTCTTTACGTTTTGCATTTGTCTTCTTAAAATACCGTAAGCTCAAACAAAAAAAAAAGAAAAAAAAGGAGGTTTTGTTTGTCTTTTCTACTTATTTGTCAAAAGCAAAAATACCAAAAAGATTTTTATAATTAATGGTGTGAGTCTTAGTTAAAGTGTCTAGTTGAAAATCCAAAAAGTTTTTTTCGTTTATTTTTGGTAGTGTCTTTTAAGTTAGGGTCAATTTATCGTTAATTGTCCAATCTGGAGGAACTATGCATACCTGATTCCCTTTCCCCGGGTTGGGATACGTAGGCAACCCTCGGTGGGTCCGGTAATTCTTTGTGTTGGCCTTTGTCTTATTATTAGCCTAGGTCTCTCGCCCCGTAATCTAGAGTTGTTTGCCAAGTAGAATGATTTAGCTCAGTACATCTGTTCGGCAAATTGGAGTCAGGAATGTGGTCTGTCCCATCGACATGTGCTTGCGTCAAAAATCCCAAGGGTTGAGAATCTTCTACTCCTGTCGAATTTTTTGAGATAACGTCTTATGTGTTATTACAGGATGGATTTGTCCACCAAGTCTAGAGTTCTGATGGTTGTCAAGGTTCCCAAAAAGTTAATCAAGTGGTGGGAAATGTTTAACTATGTTGATCAGCAGAAACTGATTAAAATATTAGGTGATCTTACGGAACTTCTGCATGTTACCCCTCGTCTAGATTTAATAGAGGCTTTGTTGACCTTTTGGGATTCAAGTAGTTTGGTGTTCAGGTTTGGGGAATGTGAAATGACTCCTACATTGGCAGAAATATCCGGTTTGTTGCATTCGCCCTATATCGAGAAGGATATGATCCGAGCACGAAATCATACTGGCGTGAGATTTTTGTAGTCTTGTGGGTTAAAAAGTAAGGGTGTACAATTGGGTTGCTTAAGTGATTCGTGGGTTTCCTTAGACTTTTTGTTCGCTAGATTCGGGCCCTCGGAAGGTTTTAATTGTTTTTGGGATGAATTTCATATGACTAAGGAGAAGTGGGAGAGAAAGCGTCTTGAAGTCTTCACCCTCGCTTTGTTAGGCATTTTAGTGTTTCCACTAGAAGAAAGACGTATTAATACCCGTCTGCAATCTGTGGTGATGGCTCTATTTCATAAGGATCAAAACGACAAGTGCATTAATCAAAAGGGCAGGTTCACTCTCATACCCATGATCTTAACAGAAATATATAAGGCTTTAACCGAAGTGAAGGGGGGGATGAGATTTTTTGAGGGAAGTAACCTGATATTGCAGTTATGGATGATGGAGCATTTGCATGCGCCTTCTTTAGTTAGACCAGAAGTGGTAGATCGTTGTATACCCAATCGAGTGAAAGCTATGGACCTCAGGTTGCGTTTGGATAAATTCTCGCTACCCGTGGGAGTCGACGCTTGGATTGAATTTCTTGAGTCAAGAAACGGGTATAACATTTTGTGGACTTGTCTGTGGCTTCGACCAAAGATAATCTTGTTTGGTTGTCAAATGCAGCTCCTTCTAGTTATGTTAGGGCTTAATTGCACTAGACCATACAGTCCTTCTAGGGTAATGCACCAGTTGGGTAGGCCGCAGGAAGTGCCACCAGTAGTGGATCTTCTAAAGGATGTAGAGTACTTCAAGGACCAAGCCTTGGGTGAGAGCAAATACGAGCAGTTCTAGAAGCATGCAACAAAGCTAGGTGTGGACACTCTCAAAGAAAGTTTGGATAATCCGGGGTACACTCAGGGATATGAGGTTTGGTTTCAATCTGTCCCTCGGGGTATCAGTCAACCCTTACCAGCGCAGCTTAGAGGGAGAATACAGGAAGAATGCATAGTTGACGACTATCAGGATGAAAGTACGGGGCCCAAAGTGGAGACACTGAGATTTCCGTTAGCAGATTTGTTCAAGACTGTAGAAAGGTGTCAGGATAATCTTTCCAAGTGCACTCCTCATGAGGCAGGAATACGGGCCCGAAGCTTCTTCCCTAGTATCAGGGTGTCTTTACAGGATATGCTACAAAGTTTAAATGGGAGAAAGAGAACTTCATAGGCAGGTCCATCTCAGCCAGGGCCATCACGCAGAGCACCAGTCTGAAAGAGCATTTCTTATCTTTATTCAGTTTGGAGTCTTTCTGTCGTTGAAGGTTGGTGTCTGTGTTACGTCGGAGTCAAGTTGTTTTTGATATTCAGGTATTTATTGTACGCATGTCGTTAGGAGTTTAGAATGTTGTTTTGTATTTGTTGTTTAGTTTTAAAGTGGTCCTAAATTCGTTGTATGTTCTGCTGTCTGTCATCGAAATGTTAGGATGTTACGTCTTTCTTTTATTTACTTGTTTTCATTTTTCGTGAAAAAAAAAACCTTCAATCGTGTGATGTTTATGCATAAGTTGCCTGAACTACTCAAGATCTGATTCATGTACGACATGATACGTAGGCAACCTACTTTTGGGTTCGATCTAATCATTTTTTTTTGTTGTTTTTCTTTATTTTTCCTCTTTTAAAGAAAAATAAAAGCCATAAAGAATGATAAAATAAAGGTAGATAACGAGAAAAGTGGAAAGAACAGAGATGGATACAAAAAAAAAGTGTATATAAAAATCGGGATGATGTTGAAATGACCTCGCTACCCTCAAAAGCTGGTAGAAATGAACATGAATTTAGGAAAATTTTACCAATGCGATTCCCATGCTTGTTGTGTGCCCTAATCCTAACGGATGTCGTCTTTGATGAGCATGTTCTTTCAGATAACAGTGGTAGGTTTGCAGCACTCTGGCTAGTCACCCATACTTCACAAGATCCAAAGCAAAGCTCGTCATGGCTAGCAGGGAAATTGAAAATTCGCTCATTGACCCGGATTAGGATCACAGGGAAGAAAGTTCAGAACACAATGATGAGGTAGTAAGGCTCAGGCAACAATTGATAGATTTGCACCGGGCATGGGCCAGCGGAATGCCTCCTCCTCCGCTCCCTGAAGGTCTTGGGAATATCTCTAATTCCCCACCGCTCTCTCAGGTGCAATTCTCTGCTTCTACTGAGTCACCTGAACACGCGCCGGGATTCACTCTGCGATATTATTATCTTGGAAGTTCCGGTATGCCCTTGGCAGCTCCCCAATCAAGACCCGCTGCTCAGCCAGCGCCACCGACCACACCGGTATTCGTGGCTCCACCGCCACAAGAAACTCCCATATATGTTGTGCGTCCCGCAATGAGGCTTCTTAGGTCTACCAGCGAGCCAGTACTGAAGGTTCCAGATAATCAGTATTATGCCCCGGAGCCGACTTTGAGAATGGATGAACCGTATGGGTACACTCAGCCACCTGCATTTCCATTTGATTCAAAGAAACCTGTCGCAACAGAGGAACAGGAAGTCATAGCACGGAAGTTGAAAAGTTTAGAACAGGTCATGAGAAATTTGCAGGGAATCGGAGGTTATAAGAGTGTTTCTTATAAAGATCTTTGCATGTTCCCGGACATCAACCTTCCCCTCGGTTTTAAGATGCCAAAGATCGAGAAGTATGCAGGACACAGTGATCCTGTGGCACACTTGAGGCGTTATTGCAACCAGTTGAGGGCTGCAGGAGGAAGGGAAGAGCTGCTCATGGCCTTCTTTGGCGAGAGTCTTTCTGATCTAGCCTGGGAATGGTTTATCGATCGAGATATCGATAAATGGAATAGCTAGGATGATTTAGCTTCTGAATTTGTTCAATATTTTCAGTATAACATCGACCTGATTCCGGATGAAAAATCCTTGGTCAACATGAAGAAAAAGAGCACTGAAGATTTTAGGGAATACGCGATAAGGTGGGGTGAACAGGCTGCTAGGGTAAAGCCTCCGATGAAAGAAAGTAAGTTGGTAGAGGTTTTCATTCAGGCATAGGATGAGACTTATTTTCAATATTTACTCCCGGCAATGGGAAAGTCTTTTATTGAAGTCCTCAAAATGGGGGAGATGATAGAGGACGGAATCAAGACCGGAGGAATAGTGAGTATTGCCGCATTAAAAGCCACCACATAAGTGATTCAAGGTGGATCTGGCGCATTCGGAGGTAAAAATAAAAAAGAGGACGTGGCGACTGTCGCAGCTGGAACCCATTCCTAGCCTAAAAGACCACCTCGTCCCTATCCCCAATCGCAACCCCAAGTCTACGCCCAAGCTCCATATATTCCTCCCCACCATTACTACCCTCCACAAAACCCTTTATATTCCATTCCACCACCCCCGTACCCAGTATATACCGCGCATCCATATGTCCAAACCCCTTCTTACCCTCAGTGGCGCGTGCAAGCTCCACAAAATCGCCCATTCGCTCCACTAAATTACCAAAACCCCTCCAGACCCAGTTTTCAGCCTAGGCCCGAGTATCAGAAAGAGAAGGCGGTCAAAAATCAATTCACTCCTCTGGGGGAGTCATATGCTAGTTTGTTTGATAGGTTGAGAAAGTTAAAGGTTTTAAGCCCAATTCAAGGAAGGCTTTCAAATCCACTGCCGAGGAATCTCAATTATTCTTTAAGGTGTGCATACTGTTCTGACATGCCAGGCCATGATATCGAGAAATGATGGCATTTGAAGAGAGATGTCTAAGATTTGATTGACACAAATCAAATGCTGGTCCAGGCCCCGGAGGGTCCAAACATTAACCAGAATCCGCTGCCAACCCATGCTGAAGCCAATATGTTAGAATTGATATATGAGGGGAAAGAGTCTTCAAGGTGTTATAAGCCTATTGTCAAGATACAGACCATTGAGGAGAAATCGGTGAATGTAGCTAAGTCTTTGAAAGCAATGTCATTGAGCCAGGAGGGAATGAGAGAAGATAAAGCCCAGGAAAACACAAAGAAACCCCTGATCACAGTACAAGGCGCCGGAAGGTATGTGGATTTAAGTTAGGATAAACCTAAGTTGATAGTGGTAAGAGCTCTGAGTCAGCCCATCTTGACGGTGAAAGGAGTACTGACAGCGCCTATTATCCTCAAACCGGTGACCCAACCTCCGATAGTTGATACGAAAAGAGTTCCCTGGAATTATGGGCGGACTGTGATGACCTATCACGGGAAAGAAGTTGTGGAAGATGTAGATGAGGTAGGGGGTTTGACTAGGTCAGGAAGATGCTTCGTGCCTGAAAGCTTAAGAAAGTCCAAGCCAACGGCGAGTGGACCGTCATCTATCAAAAAGCCTATCACCGAAGAGGAAGCCGAAGAATTTTTGAAAAATATGAAGTTGCCAGAGTATTCAATATTAGACCAGCTGAAGAAAACCCCTGCTCAAATTTCCCTTTTATCTTTGTTGTTGCACTCCAAGGAGCATCGTGATGTTTTACTGAAGGTATTAAATGAAGAATATGTTCCAAGGGAGATTACAATCAACCAGCTTGAGAAAATGGTTGGAAAAATCTTTGAGGTCAATCAGATTAGCTTTTCTAACGATGAATTGACTTTTGAAGGTACAGGGCATAACCGGGGCCTTTACATTACAGTGAAGTACGACGAGTTCTACGTCACTCACGTTATGATTGAAGGAGGTTCAGGTACAAATATCTGCCCTATTTCTACTTTGCAAAAGTTGAATATCGATGCTGAGAGGATCAGGCCCAACAATGTATGTGATAGGGATTTTGATGACTCAAAATCAAACTCCATTGGCGAAATAGAACTAATGTTGATCATAGGGCCTGTTGAATTTGCCATAGAGTTTCAAGTATTGAATATAGACTCCTCTTACAATCTGTTGTTGGGAAGGCCGTGGATCCATAAGGCCAAGGCAGTTGCATCTACACTGCACCAAATGATTAAGTTTGAGCATGACAGGCAAGAAGTGGTTATTCACGGTGAAGGAGATTTGTCCGCCTATGAAGATTCTCCCTTGTCTCTTATTGAAACAAATAACGTAGAGGAGACATTCGTCTATCAAATTTTTGATACAGTGCCAGTGAATCGTATTCTTGAATGATAGGTTATACCGGGACCACAATTGTCTTCCGCTTCTACCATGATGGTAAGTGAACTTTGGAAATACGGATTTGAGCCAGGAAAGGGTTTGGGAGCATCTCTGCATGGTATAGTTTGTCCCATATGTCCAAGAGAGAACGTGGGCACATTTGGTCTGGGATTTGAGCCTACGGCTGAATATCTGAAGAAAGCCAAGGGAAGGAAAAAGGAAACATGGTCACTCCCTCTCCCCATGCCACTACTCAGTGAATCATTTGTTAAGAGCGGTATCACGAAGCATGTGGAATTTGAAGTTGAATTGGTTGATGACTTTCAGAACCTTTTTATTGAAGTTGATAAGGTCGAAGCAGGAGAAGGTACCAATATGGCAGACGTGCAATTCATAGGTCCAGTTGTTCGGCTTAATAATTGGGAAGTCACTCCTCTCCCCGTCAGGAGGGAGTTTTGGTAGTTTATTTTGTTTTTCTTTCTGTTTATCCGAGTTATTTCAGGGTTGTAATTCGGATTTTAGTTTGTTTATGTTATGTTGGCATCTATGTTTAAACCCTTCTATCTTTTTATTTAATGAAATGCAATGTCCCTTTTGTTTCGTGTCTAATATATTTTATTTTTCTTTTTTCACACAGTTCTCTTTATGCTGATTTTAATGACATGACATGCATGCGGAATTTTCAGCCTGATCTTAAAATCTAAACTAATCAAGATGTAATGAAGCAGGATGGGGAATATGATGAAGAAGAAGCACTAGAAGAAATAAGCAAAGATTTGAAACAGTTTGAAGACAAACTGAATCCTAATTTGAATGAGACTGAGCCAATAAATCTAGGGAATCAAGAAGATGTTAGGGAAACTAAAATCAGTGTACATGCTTTGCCACAGCTAAAAGATAGAATGATTCAAGCATTAATTGATTATAAGGATGTTTTTGCATGGTCTTATGATGATATGCCTGGTTTGAGCACTGAATTAGTGGCTCACAAATTGCCAACTGATCCCACGTTTCCTCCTGTCAAACAGAAGTTGAGAAAGTTTAAAACTGATGTAAGTATTAAAATCAAAGAGGAAATCATGAAACAACTTGAAGCCAAAGTAATTCGAGTGGCTCGTTATCCCATGTGGTTATCCAATGTTGTTCCCGTACCAAAGAAAAATGGCAAAAGTGTGTTGATTACCGTGACTTGAACAGATCAAGTCCGAAAGATGACTTTCCACTGCCCAACATCCATATTTTGTTAGACAACTGTGCTAAACACGAGGTTGCCTCTTTTGTGGATTGCTATGCCGGATATCACCAGATCATTATGGATGATGAAGACGTCTTTTATCACACCATGGGGGACTTATTATTATCGAGTGATGCCGTTTGGTTTGAAGAATGCTGGAGCAACATACATGAGAGCCATGACCATTATGTTTCATGATATGTTGCATAAGGAGATTGAGGTATACGTGGATGATGTGATTATTAAGTCAAAAATTCTGGCCGACCATGTTAAAGATTTAAGAAAGTTCTTTGAAAGGCTTCGCAGGTATAATCTCAAACTCAACCCGGCAAAATGTGTATTTGGAGTTCCGTCGGGAAAGCTGTTGGGGTTTGTAGTCAGCCGTCGGGGGATTGAATTGGATCCCTCGAAAATCAAAGCCATTCAGGATTTACCCCCGCCCAAGAATAGGACGGAGGTGATGAGTTTGCTTGGTAGACTGAACTATATTAGCAGGTTTATTGCTCAACTCACAACCACTTGTGAGCCCATATTCAAGTTGCTGAAAAAGAGTGCTGCGGTAAAATAGACTGAAGAATGTCAGGAAGCGTTCGATCGAATCAAAAGATATTTGTCAAATCCGTCCGTGCTCGTACCCCCGGATCCTGGTAGGCCTTTGATCTTACATTTATCAGTCATGGACAATTCTTTCGGTTGTGTCCTGGGTCAACAAGATGTCACAGGCAAAAAGGAGCAGGCTATTTATTATCTTAGCAAGAAGTTCACCACATATAAGGCCAGGTATAATCTTCTTGAAAGGACATGTTGTTCCCTAACTTGGGTAGCACAGAAGTTGAAGCATTAGCTCTCATCCTATACTACTTATCTCATCTCCCGCATGGATCCTTTGAAGTATATCATTCAGAAGCCTATGCCGGCAGGTCGATTGGCGAAGTGGAAAATATTGCTTACCGAGTTCGACATTGTATATGTGACTCGAACCGCCATGAAAGCCCAAGACTTGGCAGATCATCTTGCTAAGAATCCCATCGATGAAGAGTACGATCCATTAAAGACATATTTTCCTGACGAAGAAGTGTCGTGTGTCGATGAAGTCGTTATAGATGCTGATCCAGGTTGGAAGTTGTTCTTCGATGGAGCTGTCAATATGAAAGGAGTCGTAATAGGTGCGGTTCTTATCTCTGAATCGGGATAACATTTCCCGGTAACAGCACAACTTCGATTCTACTGTACTAACAATATGGCAGAGTATGAAGCCTGCATTCTTGGTTTGAGGTTAGCTGTTGATATGGGAGTCCAAGAATTGTTGGTGTTGGGAGATTCGGATTTGCTCGTCCATCAAATTCAAGGCGAATGAGAGACGCGAGATTTGAATCTCATCCCGTATCGACAATGTTTGTAGGAGCTATGTCAATGATTTGTGTTAGTAAAATTTAGGCATATTCCAAGGATGCATAATGAAATTGCTGATGCTTTAGCCACTCTGTCTTCAATGCTCCAACATCCTGACAAAGCCTACATCGATCCAGTGCATATACAGAGCCGTGATCAGCATGCTTACTGTAATGCGGTTGAAGAAGAGCTCGATGGAGAACCCTGGTTCTTGGATATCAAGCAGTACATTCAGTCAGGAGAATACCCAGCATATGCCACCAACGATCAAAAGAGGACTATTAGGCTTTTGGCTAGTGGATTTTTCTTAAGTGGGGGAATCTTATATAAGAGAACCCCAGATCTGGGACTTTTGAGGTATGTAGATGCAAGAGAAGCCTCGGCAATCATGGTTGAAATACACTCTGGAGAATATGGGTCACATATGAACGGTCAGGTATTGTCAAAGAAGATTCTTCGAGCAGGTTATTACTGGCTTACTATGGAGAGGGATTCTATTCAATTTGTTCGAAAGTGTCATCAATGTCAGGTGCACGGCGATTTGATACGTTCTCCTCCTGTTGAGTTGCATGCAATGGCTGCTCCATGGTCGTTCGTGGCTTGGGGAATGTATGTGATTGGACCGATTGAGCCGAAGGCATCAAATGGACATAGATTCATTTTGGTAGCCATTGACTATTTCACAAAATAGGTAGAAGCAGTAACTTTCAAGTCAGTGACAAAGAAGGTTGTGGTAGACTTTGTTCATGCCAATATCATTTGTAGATTTGGAATTCCAAAGATGATCATTACAGACAATGCTGCCAATCTCAATAGTCATTTGATGCAAGAAGTATGACTATGGTTTAAGATTGCACATCGAAATTCTACTCCATATCGCCCAAAGGCCAATGGCTCTGTAGAAGCCGCCAATAAGAATATAAAAAAGATACTGTGAAAGATGGTACAGGGATCTAGAAAGTGGCATGAAAAGTTGTCGTTTGCATTGCTAGGTTATCGCACCACTGTTCGCACTTCAACAGGGGCAACTCCATATTTATTGGTGTATGGGACAGAAACGGTCATCCCTGCAGAAGTTGAAATTCCCTCTCTTCGAGTCATTGTAGAAGCAGAGATTGATGATGACGAATGGGTAAAAACCCGACTGGAACATTTGAGTTTGATTGAGGAAAAAAGGCTAACGTCTGTGTGTCATGGCCAATTGTATCAGAGGAGGATGGCTCGAGCGTATAACAAAAAGGTCCATCCCAGGAATTTTGAAGTCGGTCAGTTGGTATTGAAACGTATCCTTCCTCACCAGGTTGAAGCGAAAGGCAAGTTCTCCCCTAACTGGCAAGACCCCTTCGTTGTGAAGAAAGTGTTGCCCAATGGAGCCTTATATTTGACAGATATTGAAGGTAAAATGGCAGAAATGGCTATCAATGCTGATGCGGTCAAAAGATACTATGTATGATATTTGATCCTTTGTTGATTTTATTGCATGTTTAGTACATGCATTTTTGAAGATTGACATGATGAAGACATTTTATTATTCTATCCAAAAATTGTGTCATCCTTTATTTACCCGTTTGAGCTTCGTTTATTTTTCTTTCATATCCCTCTGTTGGAATCAAAATAGAGTCAAAGATAAATGTCAAGAAAATAAGAATAAAAGAAAGAGTTCGAAAATAAAAGAAAAAAAGTCAAATCAAAACAAAGAACAAGATGATGGAACTACGTCCGACCTGATTCTCCTCTCTCGGGAGTGAGATACGTAGGCTGCCCTATTTCGGGCTCGGTCCAACCAAATAAAGATTTAAGATTCACCCAGTCAACAAAACTGGGGCATGAGTTAATGTGTTATTTGAGTCGATTCCAAAAGTTGTAAGTCCCACCCCCACTTCAAGTGTCGTTTGAACCCCTTGCCATCATTTTCTAACCCATCCAAAAGCCAAGTTACAACCAAAGAAAGTCCTTCAGATCAATTTTTGATAATGTTAAGACTAAGCATCCAATGGATATGATGATACATTATAAGGTACCACTTGTCTCCCTCAGCATAAGAAATCAGGAAAGAAGTACAAAATGAGAGAGTCTTATGGTAAAAAACCCCATGGGCATCATAAGGCGATGGTGAGTTGAGAGAAATGAAAATGAGAGAGTCTTATTGGTGAAAATCCTCGCAGGCACCATAAGGCGATGGTGAGTGGAGAGAAATAAAAATGAGAGAGTCTTATTGGTGAAAACCCTCACGGGCACCGTAAGGTGATGGCGAGTTCAAGAGAAAAGTGAAAAGTGAAAAGAAAGAGATGTCGTCAATCAAATATGATGTATGAGTCCAATGGGTTTGAAGAAGTGGCTCAGTGGCAAAGGCACAAACTCAACAACAAATGGGGAGTTTGGATAGGAAGATCAGGCAGCTTAATCCAAAATGCATGTCATACTCATTGGAGTTGGTTGTCGTATTCAGATAAGTTTTCTTTTTGAATATGGGACATTGCCCTTTTGTTTCATTTACATATTCAAGCTTTTTGTCTTTTTATGTCATTTATCAAAATAAAAGTCACCATCGTTTCTTTACATTTTAAGTCAAGTCTGTGTCAAAACAAGCGAGAAAGGATTTCAAAATTTACTACCAGTCTTTCCAATTATATGAGGAAAAGCCAAGGATCGGCACATGAAAGAAATATGATCGTAATTCAACACGAAACAAAGGAAGTCTATCAACCGACAAGCTATTGGATTCGTGGAAGCATCCAGATTTTGGAAAAGGATGCACCTCAGAGGCATGGTAAAATGAAAATCCATTGTTTGAGTCAGAACTCATTTCCCTCAATCTGGATCCGGGGCAATGATGCGGTAAGACAGGGAAAGTGTCAGCGATTTGGAACAAAGATGAAAGGAACGAGTGCTGGGGCAGATACCTGAGAAGCCAAGAGCTGCAAGCCACCACTAAGCTTTTAACTGACAAATTTTCTTTGTTGAAATAGGGGCAAATTCGCTTCACTTAATTCAGCTACCATTGGAAATGAACATCCGTGAGATTTTACCTTCAGTGCAGGACCCTCCTGAAAAATGGGACTTTACTTTATGTTCAGGACCCTCCTGAAAAATGGGATCTTACTTTATGCTCAGGACCCTCCTGAAAAATGGGATCTTACTTTATGCTCAGGACCCTCCTGAAAAATGGGATTTTACTTTCTGTTCAGGACCCTCCTGAAAAATGGGATTTTACTTTATGTTCAGGACCCTCCTGAAAAATGGGATTTTACTTTATGCTCAGGACCCTCCTGAAAAATGAGATTTTACTTTATGCTCAGGACCCTCCTGAAAAATGGGATTTTACTTTTTGTTCAAGACCTTCCTGAAAAATGGGATTTTACTTTATGTTCAGGACCATTCTGAAAAATGGGATTTTACTTTATGTTCAGGACCCTCCTTAAAAATAGGATCTTACTTTATGTTTAGGACCCTCCTGAAAAATGGGACTTTACTTTATGTTCAGGACCCTCCTGAAAAATGGGATTTTACTTTATGCTCAGGACCCTCCTGAAAAATGGGATTTTACTTTCTGTTCAGGACCCTCCTGAAAAATGGGATTTTACTTTATGCTCAGGACCCTCCTGAAAAATGGGATTTTACTTTATTTTCAGGACCCTCCTGAAAAATAGAATTTTACTTTATGCTCAGGACCCTCCTGAAAAATGGGATTTTACTTTATGCTTAGGACCTTCCTGAAAAATGGGATTTTACTTTCTGTTCAGGAATTTCCTGAAAAATAGGATTTTACTTTCTGTTCAGGCCCCTCTTGAAAAATGGGATTTTACTTTATGTTCAGGACCCTCCTGAAAAATGGGATCTTACTTTATGTTCAGGACCCTCCTGAAAAATGGGACTTTACTTTATGCTCAGGACCCTCCTGAAAAATGGGATTTTACTTTCTGTTCAGGACCCTCCTGAAAAATGGGATTTTACTTTATGCTCAGGACCCTCCTGAAAAATGAGATGTTACTTTATGTTCAGGACCCTCCTAAAAAATGAAATTTTACTTTATGTTCAGGACCCTCCTGAAAAATGGGATTTTACTTTATGCTCAGGACCCTCCTGAAAAATGGGATTTAACTTTCTGTTCAGGACCCTCCTGAAAAATGGGATTTTACTTTATGCTCAGGACTCTCCTGAAAAATGGGATTTTACTTTATGCTCAGGACCCTCCTGAAAAATGGGATTTTACTTTTTGTTCAGGACCCTCCTGAAAAATGGGATTTTACTTTATGTTCAGGACCCTCCTGAAATATAGGATTTTACTTTATGCTCAGGACCCTCTTGAAAAATGGGATTTTACTTTATGTTCAGGACCCTCCTGCAAAATGGGATTTTACTTTATGTTCAGGACCCTCACTCGACTCTCCAACTCGGTATAGTCCACCTCTTCCAATCCTTTAAAAAACCCGTGACTTGATTCTCTCATAACTTGGGTAGGAAGGATGTCTTAAGTCAAGACCCGGTCCTTCTCCCTTCTGTTTCTTTCTTTGAATAATGTCGGGTCAAAAATTTGGTCTCGCTGTCTACTTCTTTGCCTGAAAACACTTCGTGTTTACATTCAGAGGGGACATGATGTAGACACCTAATTTTGTCCCTCCCGAAGACCCAAGTTACATATTTTTATCCCTGTCTTACCACGTGCCCTCACCCGTATGATTATATCCCATAAAAATACAAAAAAAATAACAAACACACTAACAAACCTAACCCCAATTATTCTTTTGTAACAAAATTAACCACTCCTCCTATCAATTTTGGACAACACATCACTACCCCATGCCCCCATACCCTACCCCACCTACCCTACCCCAATACCCACCCAAGTAACCCCACCCGATCCCCTATATTTTTTATCTTCACTGGAATGCAGGGGGGAGACGGAGCACATCTCAATTTTTTTTTCCTTTCTTCTCCAAAAAATGAACCACTCCAATAACATACACAATACACACTCATCTTCTTCCTTTCTTCCGATCGACACTCACCCTCACCATTTACACGACACACACGCACCTCTCAACAATACACCGCCATGGACAGATTTCACTGAAACTCCCACAAGCACAAAGATCCCTCATCACCTTCACCGCATACACACGCTGCAAATACACCATTCACTCACAAAACGCATAGATACACTCACAGCTCACCAAAAAAAACATACACACATGCACGCAGTAAAGAAAAATGAGATAATGGATGGAGTTTGAGGTAGATTGGATGAAGAAACAGTGAAATCTGGTAAAAATCTCATCGAAAACACTACTTGCCGTCAGATCCGACCCGTTTTCTTCACTTTCTGGATGCTACTTGAGCTCATCGGATCTCTGGCATCTCAGTCCCTGTCCGAATTCGTCGTTCTGTTCATTCTTGGTTTGATTTCGACAAGGTCACGCCGGAATTATACGGACTCTATTTCGGACTCTGGTTGAATCTTGCCCAGAATTTATCTTTGAGTTCATCGTCCGGTCGATCTACTTATAAAAGTTTTGAAATTTCTTCATTTCTCTTTTGGTTCCCGTTTCGAATCAGTTTCGCGATAGTTTCGATATACAGGACTGGTTTATTTTATTTTGGGGTCATTGGTATTCGTTGTTGGTTCGGGGATTTAGACTTCAGTTCATCTTAACTCATTCGTTGAGTTCAGTTTTGGGTTTCAATTCCTCAATATTGAGTTGTATTCTTGATCGGGTTAAGGTTCCTTGTTCGAGGTTTTCAATTTCGGACTTCTTTATTGGCAAAAAATGAATTCTATTGAGGTCATGTTCTTTGGTTGAAATCTGTTCGGTTGGAAATTTTGAGACACTGATTGGGTTTGCTCGTTATGAGGTTCTTCGGTCGAGTATTTTGGTCTTCGAATTTCTTTATTATCGACAAGGATCATTTTCATCGAGGTCCATTTCTTCTACCGATCTTTATTTTATCTTGACTCTTTATTGATGTTGTGGGTGTGGATGATTTATTTGTTGTGTGTTGGGTTTGAATCTTCGTTGTTTGTGCTGTGTTTGATTGTTGGTTTCGGATTATGAGATGTGATTGGAAAATCGAAGCATACACTAATCATGTAGTTAAAAATGGACTTGGGGGTGAGAATTAAAATTTGACATAATTGGATATTTGGATTAGTTGATTTCATCGTGTGTTTAACTTAAAACGAGCGCTAATTGAACTTGGTAGTATCGTGATACGCCGGTTGATCTAGGCAAAGGTAGGTCGGGTAGGCAAGATTTAGGATTTGTGATTGTTGAATGGTGAAATGTTTGTGGAATGGTTTTGATTTATACATTGACATCTATTGTATTAATTTAGCCGTGGAATAACCCGAAGTATCTGTATATATTTATTCACCGGGGAATGCCCCGAAGTACCTTGTATTTGGAAGATGTTCGTGGTGAAGGCTCGAGGCGTCGGGTGAAGCGGTAGAGCGTAGTATAGGATTAGTCTAGGGTAGAATAGATTTATATTTCCGCATTATTTATTTTTGGACTGTATAATTGGACTGGACTTTACATTTTTGGATTGTTTTTGTTTTGTTTTGTTTATTGTTTGATTATTTTGCGTGCTTTTGTGTGGTTTGTACATTTCGTAATGCCAAAATAGTTGATACACTTTACCAAGCGACCGTGGTTGAACCACGGGATCGAGGGGTGCCTAACACCTTCCCCTCGGTCAACAGAATTCCTTAGTCGGAGTCTCTGTTCGCAAACCAGTTTAAAGAGTCAAATGGTTTTTTTGAAAAGGATTTTTCCAATGGTGACTTGGCACACCAGATTATGCCAAGTGGCGACTCTGAATAAAAAATATAAATAATCATTTTCTGAAACAAATTTTCATTTCTTGTCACTTAAATAATAAAACCCTTTCGACCCTTAAAACATAAATCTTTTTTTGGAGTACTTAAAAAAAGGGGTGTGATAGTGTTGCATGATAATTTTTTGAACGTATATCAGATACTGAGGTGCAATGCAATATTTGTCAATAAATATATAAGCATAGAAGTGGAGGCAAGCAAGGGATATGGGTACGTTAATGAGACATATAGGTGAAGCTCACGAAAGAGAGTTAAATATTGCACGAGGTGGTGGGGATGTTGGTGGGCCAATGCAAACTAGAATGGACCCAACAACCGGTCAGGTAACGAAGAAGTCTAATAAATTGAGGGACCGGAAAGAAATAGCTAAAATGGTAGTTATGGGTTGTTTGCCTTTTAGTTTTCCTTCTTCTGATGCCTTTATTCATTATATACAAGCAATTTAAAATCTTATGTTTAACGGTATTCCTAGAAGTACTTATCGGTCTGATATTTTTAGATTTCATTCACAATATTATTTTTATTTATCAACATTGTTAAAAAATATTCAATGTAGATTGTCCCTAACTTCTGATCTTGGTCGTGCTGTAAATAAAAATGATTATTTAACCGTTACTTGTCACTGGATGAATAGTAATTTTGTGATGCAAAAACGTATTCTTGCTTTTTTATATGAAGAAGATCGTAAACATACTGGAGATTTTATTGCTGATTCTATTGTTAAAGTTGCCAGATATTATGGTATCGAAAATAAAATTTTATGTATTGCTTTTGATAATGCTTCTAACAACAAGACTGCTATTAAAAAAAAAATCTACGCTATCTCCACCGTTGCCTGAAATTTTTCATATTAAGTGTGCATGTCATATATATAATTTAATTGTAAAAGATGGTTTTGAGTTTTTTGAGCTTTATATTAAAAAAATTCGTCTTGCTGTTGGTTTTATTCAAGGAAATAATCGTAGATCGAGAATTAGAGAATTTAAAGTTAAATGTCAAGAAAATGGACTTGCACCGATATTGATGCCTGAGGAAATTGATATTAGATGAAATTCTATGTATGATTTTTTAAAAACTTGTTATAAATATAGAATTCCTATTACACTAGCTGTTAACCAACATTGCGGTTCATTTACTGATTCTGCTGATTGCATGCTACATGATTCTGATTAGGTTGTGATTAAGGATCTTGTTAAGTTTTTAGAAAAAATTTATGTTGGTACGGTTGAATTTTTTGGTGCTTATTATCCTACTGTTTGTAATATTTTGGCATATATAATCGATATTTCTGATTTGCTCAAAGAATATTAAAATAAAGAAGGTTATAAAGAAGTTGTTGGTGCCATATTTACTACATTTAAAAAAAAAAAAATCTCGATTCCCCCTATTTACTTGGTTGGTGTTATGTTAAATCCGTGCATGAAATATAACAATATGTGCCACTTTAGTACTATTATTTATACTAACTTAGAAATAAATATTAACCATGATTCTGAACATGTACAATCTGATTTGTGGACGGCTATGAATGATGCAAATGATTACATAGAAAAATTATATAATCACTATGCTGATTTATTTGATTTAGCCGTACCTACAAATATCACTCCAATTGTCGCTCTTCATCCTCCCGAGGAGCCATCATCTTCTAAAAGGCCGACAAATAGTGATTTCCTGATTTCTTTTATGATTTAACTTGTTGGAACAGTGTTGATGAGAGATCTTACACATCAACTTATCGGGAAGAGCTGAAATATTATCTTCGGTCGGCGCCAGAGGATCGCAGACGACGGATCAACACGTTGGATTGGTGGAAGAGTAATGAAACACAATATCCTGTGCTTTCAAGATTAGCTAGAGATATCTTGAATGTTCCAATGTCAACCGTTGCATCAGAGAGCGCCTTTAGTCAGGGACGACAGAAGCTTGGAGACAACTGACACTCATTGGGAAGCAATGCAATGAATGTTCTAGTTTGCCTCATAGATTGAATTTGAGCGGAAAGAAGAAACCAAGGAATGGAACCGGAGCCGAGCGACGAGCTGAAACTTGAAGAAATTATTTCTTCACTGGAGAACTCAGCAGAATCAAGTCCAATGCATGATTTTGCCCCCGTTTACTTCGACTATCCTATGCAAGTTCTCGTTAATATTAACATGCATGAGTTAGAAAAAATGATAGCATAATTTGTAGATTTTTCATTTATGTAAATTATAAATTTTGGATCATTTTGCAATCAATAAAATTCTCCAAATTCATTCACTCCTTAGTCCTTACTTTTTATATTTTTTCATTTAATAATTTTAAATTTTAAATTGAATTTCTAGTTTTCTACTTTAAATTAAAAACTTACTTCTAATATATTATTAATTTACTATCAAGTATTATTAATTTATTATATTAAGTAGCATATATTTTGTATATTTGTGTATATATCTTCTATAGATGTGTATATTTAACATATATATGTGTATATGTTTTATAAATTAGTATATAACTATATATATATATATATATATATAGATATATATATTGTAATGTATATATATTGTAGTCTATTTAATTTAAAGTTTTACATATACATAGAATAGAGTGTATATATGTGAATATATCTTCTATATACGTGTATATTTAACGTATACATGTGTATATGTTTTATAAATTAGTATATAACTACATCTATATATATTGTAATGTATATATATTTTAGTGTATTTTATTAGTAGTAGTATATATACATTGAATGGTGCGTATACATGTGTATATATCTTCTATAGATGTGTATATTTAACGTATACATGTGTCTATGTTTTATAAATTAGTATATAACTATATCTATATATATTGTAATGTATATATATTGTAGTATATTTTATTATTAGTAGTATATATACATTGAATGGTGCGTATACATGTTTATATATCTTCTATAGACGTGTATATTTAACGTATACATGTGTATATGTTTTATAAATTAGTATAGATGTGTATGTTTAACGTTTACATGCGTATATGTTTTATAAATTAGTATATAACTATATATATATATATATATATATATATATATATATATATATATTGTAATGTATATATATTGTACTATATTTTATTTAAACTTTAAAGTAGTTCATATATATTGGATGTTACGTATATATGTGTAATTGTGTATATATTTTTTAAATTCTAATGTAGTATATACTATATATATAGTGTATATATATTGTTTAACGTATTTATAATGTATTTAGGTGGGTATATATAATGTATATTGAAAAAAAAGTTTTTTTTTATATTTTGACCGGGTTTAACCGATTTTTTAACCGTGTTTGACCGGGTTGGGTTAAGTGGGCCGGGTTAGGATTGTTTTTAATTTTTTTACGGTTGAGCCCGACCCGACCCACTTAGATCCCAACCCGGCCTCAGCCCGACCCACAAACCGGTTAAATGACACGGGCCGATTCCGGGTTGGCCCGACCCGGCCCACATAACAGTCTTACTTAGACTTCTTTTGAATTGTATAAAATTAAACATTACTATTTAATCTCAATTCATGTGTGACACTTTTTATTCTCGAGATTCAAGCTATATCAACTTTGACAATTTCACCAAAATTATAAAATGTGTTTTTCTTTTCATGATATTAGTATGGGGGATTTGCAACATTATACAGTATAGTATTTTTGTATAATTTCTAAGTATTTAAATTTTAATTTTACAATATTGAGCTGTGATCGTATCTAATATTTTAATTTGTTGAAGATCATAATAAGATTATTTAGAGTTAAATTTTATAATATTGAGTGGAGATTTAATCGAATTATTAGCTTACAAGATTAGTCAACTTTGTTGAAGATCATAATAGTAGTTAGTATCATGTAAGTAGTAGAGTTCATGTTACACCATAACTCTAATCTTAGCTAGTTTAGTGTATGTACGAGACTATTGTATTATGTGTATATAAATATTATGATGTGCAATGTATTTCATCATCACTATATAAACCTTTCTCTTCTATATAACATCAAATTTCTCATGGTATCCGAGTGCTATGCTCTTCTTCTGCTAATCAATTCTCTGATTGTTAAAACAGTGATCAATTCCAAAATGGCATCAGCCTTAAACTCAACTCTCACTTTCCTCACTTCACCACCTCATTGCTTTTGTTCCATGAAAAGCTTAAGCCATCGAATTATTTGATATGAAAAATTCAGATATTGCAGCTTATTCGAGTTATGAGAACGAAAAAAGCTAAATAACAACATTTTTTGGGAATTAAGGAATCATTGAATGATTTTAGATTATTATATTTAAGATAATTTGAGTGATGGAAGATCAATGGTGTCACATCCTTGCAGTATCCAAAGGATATCAAGTGTGACCTATGTATATTCTCAGAAAGGGACAATACATTAGATAAAAACAAAAGTGATACTATGCATCAAGGGCCGTGCTATGATTCCTCTTTTGACTGTATTGTGTTTGCTCTTACCCTTTTCATTTGTGTTTTCTTCTCTCCTCAATTATTTTTTACTTTCCTCATCTTGAAACTGTCTTTTATAATTTGAATAGATGAAAATAATCTTTTTAAATTTCTAATATATGTTATTTTTATATTTTTTAATGTAAAAATGACATAAAATGAAAAATGTGGTGGAAAATCCCCGTTCGACTAGTGGCAAAACCACCTTCGCCCAAAGGATGTTAATTGAGACTCTTTGGTTGAAATTTTCATTATGTGGATAGGTAAATCATTTTTTGTATGTACATATCTTCATTTAAATTGTGTGAATTTGTGTGACAAAAAAATGGGTTATGGGTGTCATTTGAGACCCCTTCCCTAAAAATTAAACAACATATAATAATATGTACTATATCTTTTTTATGTATATATAATATAATTAAATTCTCATTGTGTCTCGGTACTTTCACTTCTTTACAGTTTCGGTTCTCGTTAATAAGATTCTTGCCTCAACCACTGTATATTTGACAATAAATATTATTTCAATTTCGCAAATATTTTTTCTTTCACCATATCGTTCTAATCATGCATGACTATTGGATATAACTTATCACTACCTTTTCGTTTTAAAAGTACACTAACGTAAAAGTTTTAGTTTAAATGTATATATGCTATGTGTTGACTCCCTTTATTTTCTATGAATGTCTACTTTTTAATATTGCGATATTCAACAATAACAATAACAGATCTAGTGTATTTCCACAAAGTGAGGTCCGAGGAGGGTAAAATGTACGCAGATCATACCGACCTCCGAAGAAGTAGAGAGGTTGTTTCCGATAGACCTCCGGCTCAAGATAGAGAATAGTATACCAAGGTCGTAATGAAATCTTGAAACAGGATGGATAACATAACAAAAATAAGAGGTAAGAAATAATAACAATAAATATCATAGAAATACGAGATAAGAAAAAAATACTAGCAATACGAAAAAGAAAATTGCGATATTCCATGGTGAAATTCCTAACTCTATCACTGGTTGTACACATTTAGTCACGAAATATCTGATATCATGAACAAAAATACAAAGAATATTTTCTAAGAATATATGTGTGTGTTCATCTCAACATAACCTTTATTAAATACGATGTAAACAACATAAATTCCAACACTTTACTATCTAATTACTCTCTCTCCCTACTTTTATAATAATTACTCTCCCTACTTTTATAATAATTACATAAAATTCCAGATATGATACATTAGTTAACGTCATGATACATTAGTTTATGATACATTAATAAATCTTTGATTATGGTTAAAAACGGAAAGAAATGATAATTAAGCTTACAGTTGAGCAATAAATGCGCTTGATTAAAGAAATTGTTGTTTAAATTACATAATATACGTCATTTAATAACTTATGATAACAAATATCATAAGTTTTCCTATTATGTAAAAACCTATGATATATTTTATTATGATAACAAATATCTCATTTAATAATATTGAGTTCATGATACACTACAATTCATGACACATTACATTTGTTTGTGGTTACTAATACATTATTATATTTAATTTGCTTAATACTTTATATGTGTAAAAATTATCTGATACATTGTATTAAAAGCTAAATATCTTATGATACATTACTTTATATGCAAATACAACAATATTATATCTACTATTGTATTGTAAATTTAAGTTTATGATACATTAAATTATTTTGGTTGAGATACATCACTATAAATATCCAGGAAAAAGCAGAATATTTGATGGAAGGACGGGGAATCCTTTTGAACAACCCGTTATAATAGGAAAAATTATTATTCATTCTGATTAAATACTTGACTTATTTTTAAAAATATCTTATACATTATATAATTTACGTTAAGTTATAAAACTACAATTAGCCTATATGATACATTGGTGAAGAGTAAAATGTCTTTTGATGCATAATAGTCTAACAAATGGACGAAAATTAATTTATATAAATTGTAATAAAAATAATCAAAAGTTTTGCTTAAATATCATAGTCATTTTGTCTAAAAAGTTTTGATATTTCAATCTATTTTTCATGAAAATCAATGTCGTTCATATCATAATGAAATGGTGAAAATTAAAAAAGAAAGTTAATGGTGGAAAGATGAAATTGTTAGATCTGATTGAGTAGTAGATGAGAACATGGTGGAAATTCAAAAGAAAGTTAATGGAAGTTGTAACTTGAATGTTGAAGTAGAAGATAAAGATGAGAACATGTCGGAAATTCAAAATGGGCGAGTTGAGAAAATCGTGGAATATATTTCCTAATTTTGGGGTTTGATTTGCAGCACAATAAGGGGATATGGGTGGGTTTTTTTTTAGATGTATCAGAAAAGAGGTAATTATTTTGAGTAAAAGGGAATTTTTGTAATTAGTTTCGTTAGATGAGATTTTAAGTAATAATAGAAACTTAAGATGTGGTTATAAGTAATTTATCCTTTATTTTTAGTGGTCCTACATATGTGAAACATGTTTGCGATATATTAGTCGTGTTTATGTGTAACAATAATGTAAATAATAAGTAGGGAAAAGGCTCAAATATGTCACCGAACTATCAGAAATGACTCATTTATGCCATTCGTTAAAAGTTGGGCTCATTCATGCCATCGCCGTTACAAAACTGGCTCATCCATGCCATTACTTTTAACAATCGGTTTTTAGAAAACAGCTTTGCCACGTGGCGGCATATTAGAGGTCCACGTCATTTTTATTTAATTTTTAATTTTTTTTTAAAAAAAAAAATTTTTAATTTTTTTTTTTGATGCATTAAAAAGAATCCACCCAACTTTTTGATCCATTAAAAATTAGTTTGATCTATGCTTTTAAAATTTGAGATTATTTGTATATTGCCCCATATCAATAGTTTTTTTTCCTTTTCTGGCTTTCACGTGTGACTCTGTTCACAATACGGATCAATAATATGATCATCTCCCTTTGAACTAAGTTTTGCTTGATTAATTACTGTTAATGAGTTAATTTTGAGATTATTTGTGTATCGCCTCATATCATCCGAGTATTTATAGTTACCAAGCTCATCGACTTTTTTTTTTTGGGTTGTATGCGGCTTAAAATTGTGGTCAAATATAGTAAATTGATCCATAGACAAGCAAAGACAATAAGACAATACGTCTCATGCCGTCACTCTATCATCCTCATACCCATCTTGGAAAAATTTCAGTACAGTGGCGTTGATATCAATTATTGTGCTAATTAATTACCATAAAATACTTTTAATATTGTATGATATCATTCGCTTTGAACCAAATTGACATTTTTTTTTTCAAGAGACGTTAAATATCCAATATTTTATAAATAATTTCATTTCTTTTTTACTTTTCACGTGGGACATTGTTCTCTCAAACACTCATTATACTGCTCCCTTTCATCTTTTTTAATATGTCGTTTAATGTTCTGACACAATCATATATTAAGATAATTATTTGACAATCAACATTAATCATTGGAGATAGAATATTTGTCTAAATTACAATTATATTTTTCTTAAATTACAATTTGATTTAATGATATAGTTACATAAAAATTGGTGAGACGTCATAGTTTTATATCCTTATATAATTAATTTTAAGTGGTCTAATCTTAATTAGAAATTGAATAAAAATAATATATAAGCCATGCATGCAAGTTACAATTCACAAGTATTATGTATGTATAGTCTTTATCATTTCATTATATACTTAATTCAATGAATTGATTAACTCCAAAATTTTATTGTTCTTTTCTCTTTAATGAAATAAATATCTAAGAAGAAAGAATAAAATGAAGATGACATGAAATTTGTATAATATAGTCTAAGGCCAGTTGGCATATATAAAACAAAAGTAAATCCAATATATTTTTGATAAGTTAGATAACATGGGAGTATATATTTGTGTGGGAGTATAAAATAAATTAATGTGTATATATATATGTGTGTGTGTTCATTGATTTCTTCATATATATTTTTATGTTATTTTAAAATCTTTTAATGAAAATTTTGACTCTACTATTAACCTAATCGTCATAGATAAAACTAATTTTTAATGGATCAAAAAGTTGGGTGGATTTTTTTAATGGATAAAAAAAATTAAAAAAATTAAAAAAATTAAAAAAATTAAAAAAATTAAAAAAATTAAAAAAATTAAAAAAATTAAAAAATTAAAAAAATTAAAAAAATAACGTGAACCTCTAATATGCTGCCACGTGGCAAAGTTGTTTTCTAAAAATTGGCTTTTAAAAGTAATGGCGTGGATGAGCCAGTTTTGTTACGGCGATGACATGAATGAGCCCAACTTTTAACGGATGGCATAAATGAGTCATTTCTAATAGTTCAGTGGCATATTTGAGCCTTTTCCCTAGTAAGTATTATGCAATAGCTATAATATTTTTAAAAAGTTGAGGAAAACTATACTTCTAGTTAATTTTGTTCCTTGAAGCTATGGTTGATATCCTTTGCATCTCAACATTTGCATTATTGACCTGCTTTTTTTGGGGAAATTCTTACTTATTCATCGTCAACTAATATAGCTCCTAAAATATATAACATCCTTGATCAAATTAGAATAGTTCAATTTGCTCCATTGAATAATTCGCTATTAAAAGAGCATGAATTTTGACGGATGTTCCCCAGGAAATTGACATGTCTTTAAAGGATTTTTGATGAATTTTTTGACAAGCCAATCTCTGATATATTCGATCAAAATATCCGCATAAAATTCACTTCTTAATCACCTTATGGCTGCAACACTTCTTCACCGTTGAATAATAGTTTGGTATTCTTCTATTGTTAGATTTTTATGCATAAATACCTTGTGTGTTCATTCCTTTATATTGTTTGAGGATATATGATGGTTTTAAAGATGACAAAGCATTGATGCAAAGGAATAAATACAATGCAGTAGAAATAGGTCGAAATACATGGTTCATCCTACATTATGTGTGTCACACGTTCTCTAGTAAAGAAAAGATCGACTTACTTTGATGAGTAAGTAAGATAAAGGGGTTCAAAATCGAACCGTAACCGTTAACCCAATCGCAAAATTAGTTTATTGGCTAATTGGTAATGGGTTATTGGATTAATGGTTGGAGAACGGATAAATTTTTTATAATTAATGGCTTATCGGTGCGGGGACGGATTACTTAATTTTTTATCGGATAAACCGTTAACCCATTAAGAATTATTATAATTATATTTTTACCCCTACATATATAAGTATCTTTTGTCAATCCAACATATAAAACTCCATTTATTATTCTATTCACTTAGTTTAGAAAATAACATACCACTTCTTATGACATCTAACCATAAAGTGAAGTCAGACTCCCTAAAATATAAAGAAAATATGAAATTAATTCTTAAACCAAAAAATAAATTATTCTTGACAACACAAAGGACCGCAATAAAAATGAAACAACCCAAATGTTTCCTTCACAAAGTTTGATATAAAACATAAAAATTCAAATAATATTAAAGTTTTAATTTTTTTTTCGTCAATCCAGTAATTAAAAATGTTTCTACATACATTTTAGGTCTAGAAGAAAATTCTTATTTGATTCGATGTTTTAACCTTTTAAATAACTACACGAACGAAACTCAAGAAGATTAAACGATTGGTAAATAGATTAATCATAGTATACAAACAACTTAGTCGGTGAAGAAATGGAGAAACTATCAATAATCGCTCGATATTTCATTCTCTCTTAAATTTATCCGTTACACCATCTGATAACCGTCCGTTAATTGCTAATCCAATACCGAACCAACCATTATCTTATTGGGTGGCTAGCGGATTAGTATATTTAAAAACCAATAATCAATAAACCGAACCGCTAAGCATAATTATCCAACCGATCCAACCGATAAGCAACCCTAGTCATCAAGTTAAATGAGTTGTGATGTGGGATCGATAAATGGTTTCCTTACCATAAAAGGATTTCTAAATTAGGTAAATCCATATAAGGAAAGGTTGGAAGAAGAAGGTGGTAAAGATGTCCAAATGGAAAACTTGATCAACTTAGACCAAAGACCAACATCTATAAATACCTACATCTATCAGATAAGGAAACTTGATCAACTTAGAATTGTGATTATTTGATTGTTTTTTGCTTTAACTTTATATTACTTCATCCATCTCAAATTAGCTTTCATATTTTGCTTTTAAAGAATCAAATTATTTGAGTTTTGATTAAAATTATAAAATATCTTTATATTTATTAGGAGAAAAGTTAGAAATTCTAACTTTCGGATCAAGTCAGTTTTTTTGTATAGATGAAGGGTTTTCTTTCATTGTAATTCACTCTTCATCTCTCAATACGAGAAATAAGAGCTTCTCTCTTCCCCTTATTATTCTTGTCTTTGCTATATTCGTTTATAACACATTATCAACACAAGCCTCTAACTTTTAAATTTGAGAGAATCGTGTCTAATCATCACTCTTGAAAAGATTTATGTTCAAACACAAAAAAGGAATTGAATGTCAATTGCTGAGCCAACTCTTCGTTGCTTTTTAATTTGACCTCTCCATCACACCAAAGATAAAATATTGAATCAAAGTCCTGATGCTCCATGATAATAATATGTTAGGTTCAAGTCTCATCAATTTATGGTCTAAGACGCCTTTGTATGGATAACACATTGAGTTTGAACTCAATGCACCATATTGATGATACAATAATAATTAAGGCAAAATAATTTTTCTTTTATGAAAAGTCATTAAACTTATCCCCAGAAAATGCTCTATTTCATGAAGTGGTAGCAATGTATGATAAGTTTGAAAGATGATAATTTGCTCTATTCTTGAATTTAATATGGTAGCAGTACATGATATTGTGACTACAAGATATGAGAAATTTTTTATAGATTATTTGTATGTCTCGATTTGCTCCTGAAGTAGCAATATCTTGACAGGGGTGGCTCAAGCATATTCGTGGCCTAAGGCGAAAATCAAACGAAGGCCTTAAAATTTGAATAAAAAATAACTTTCTTTTAATGAACTCTATTTTAAAAATTATATAATCGTTTTTTTCTAATTATTCTTTTTTAAGTAATAATATAATCAATGAATTTAATTTTTTTTGAGACATAATACTCTAGAGTCTAGATATATGAACTTCTTCTAATAATTCTTTCGTTTTATATAAAAAAATTATTTTTCTATAAATAATATTTTTTTAAAAAAAAATTATTTATATTATTGTACAAAATGAGGCCCCTCAAATTTGGGGACCTAAGGCAACCGCCTATTTTTTTACAAGATAGAGCCGCCCCTGTATCTTGAAACAAATTGTAAGCTATCATAATTTGATAGGATTAAGATACGATTATGTTCTATTTCTGTGGAATGAGAGTGTTGATTGTTATGGATACAGATCTATACCCTTGGGCTGAATGTGATTATATTTAGTAATGCTTATAAATTCAAAGGTATTCTTGATTGTAAAGATATCACAATCCGCCTTTAGAAGAGGTAGAATAATTGAAATATTGAATATCTCCAAGTAATTATGATAAGAAACACGAATGTGAAAAGTTATCCAAACATGATGAGATCACATGTCAAAATAAACCAGGAGTTTATTAATATAAAATTCATGTCAAAGCAAACGAGAAGTTTATTAAAATAGAAGGCGCATGTCATGGTAAACTTTGAGTTTGCTAGTATAAAAGTTCATAAGTTGACATGAACAATTGTGACATCCAAAGATGTGCATATTGAATATTAGACATGTATAGAAGATATATAAGATTCTTCAAGAATTCTATATGTTGTTTGTTCTCATGATAAGTTGATTAGATCATCTAATAGTTGGATTGAAATTCTCAAATTCTGAAAAATATAAAAGGTGTATATGGACCCATTCACCTATCATGTAACGTATTAAAAAAATGCATCTATAAGATCACCACATGTGTATTTATTGTTAACCTCAAGTTTGACATTTGGAAAGTTGTTTGCTCAATATAAATTGAGTTAAGAGAATAATTTCCAGATTGAGTAAAAGACAATTTCTCTTGATAATGCTTGTTTGACATTGAATGTCTTCGATAAATAGCTGAATCATTAGTTATAAGAACAAAACTTCATGTATTGATCTTAAATATGATATATTGCATATAATAACATTGTAAGCAATGGAAAATTAAATTATGATCAATTTCTACCTCTCGATTTATTCAGGGTCAGGAACCAAATATTTTATCTTGTAGTTTTTTATGTGTAGTGTACGATTACTGAATATACCATGGTGCACAAAGATGTATCTTATAAAATAAAGATAATAAACAGCTAAAAATTATGTGTGAATTCTCATCAATATGATCCTCATTCATAAGATAATTCAATTCAAAATCTAGGAGCATTTGGTGACTCAAAATTGATTATATATTTATCTACGGATGCTTCTATTATGTGTCATTAAAGGTCAAAGTTTTCACATGCATGAAGTGTGGTAGATCGATTATTTAATTGAAAGAAAAATAGAGCAAATGATCATAAAAAAGAGGCAATGTGCTCTTGAAGTTATGGCATAACACTTTATGCAATCTTATGAGAGGTTCAGGTACCTAAAAATAATGAAATGATGACATCTCAAAAAGTTATTACTGCAAACTAATATAAATGATATATTAGCGATGATATATTGAATACATTATGGGTCAATATTGTAAAAGATTATAAGGATATGAATTCTATGTTTATTTAAACCTGTTGATGTAGAAATATTTATCAAGTAAAATGAAAGGATGCATCTTGGTAAGTATAAAACTTATTTGATATGCAGTCCAGATATTGAAAGTGTCACACATGAAATGTGGAATATTGTCCCATGACAAAATCTTTATGAAAATCCCTAAAGATTCAAAATTCCTGAAGCGTATAAAAATTTCTTGAAAACTTTTTTATAATCCTTTTAATGGATAAACTGATGATTTGAATATTATTGAAACTCTTGGAGGATTTTCAAAAGTGATAGGTCATCTGTCGAAAGAAGTTGAAATGAGAAACAGGCAGAATGAATTGGTTATGATATACCATATCATGTGGAATTAAAGTATTTACATATTTTTCTATAGCTATAGACATGATATAATTTTACTCCTATATGTAGATACTGAAGTAAGATCACTTACATATTCCAAATGAAAGCTCATATATGCGTATTTTTATCCTAATAAATATTGTCAATTTTTTTTAATAAATAGGGTATTCATATGATCGACATAAGGGATTGATATGAACATATTATTTATTGTCATGAAGGGTTACTTTTATATACCATGTTATTTTACATGACAATCAAATTGGGCTGAGCTAATGACTATTTACAAAGCATCTCGCAATTGTCATCTTGTTGTTTTCCAGATTTAGTAAAATCTGTATTTTACAACAAGAGCTTCAAACACACGTTCAACTAATCATACGAGCAATCAAATAAAGTTGTAACTCTGTATTCACAATTGTGAACTTCAACAATAAGTTCAACACAACTCATGAACATCAACAAAATGAATTTCAAACTATTTTCTAAAAAATAGCAAAATCAAGTTTAAAAAAGATGAAGATTAGAAGATTCAAGTCTATTGAATTCACGGTGTGTCCTTAAGAAAATAATTTTCCTCAAGTATTCGAGGTTATGAAATATATCTTTCCAGGATAAAATGAATCACTTCGATAGATTAACAGTACCTCAAACTCTGTCAAACTATGAACGTACTCAATGGTAGCAAATCGCGCTAGAGTTTTTTTAAGAAAGATGAGAGTTTTTCTTCAAATTTTTTATGTCTGTACCTGAGGAAAAATTAGATATTTATAGCCATTAAGGTGTTGCTTCATGAATAAAAATAATGGTTCGAAAAGGTGCACTCCTTCATTAACATACTATTCAATTTGATTCACATCCCTTAAAAGCCTAACAAACTCCTACATAAATGGAGAATGACTATTTTTTAAAAACTTTATGGACAAGTGTGTGATTTACAAGAAAAGGCTAGTTGCATCTGGATAAGTAGGGTTTTTGTTGAACTTTTCATAGTGAACTTACATCAGATGCACTCGGTCAATGATAGATGTGATATCTTTGAACCGGCGAGCTTTAATGTACACCTACACAATAGAAGTCATACAATCAGAACCATTTATGGTTATCATAGTTTTATTCATTTTAGGCATAAACATGACCTGATTTCATAAGGGCTTAGAGAATGGGCGTTTGCTATATTCTTTTTGAAGCACATTCCACTTCACCGTTACACTGGTGATTCATAAATGTTTAATTCTATAGATCAAACTATTTGGTCAAATCTGTCAAACTTAAAAGACATTAAAAAGCTTCAAATCATAAGTCTTATCCTTACGAGAAAAGGGTTCAGTATATTGACAACGCTGAACCGTCAGTCACAACTTTGTTTGATCTCTTTGAACCTAACTCTTGGTCTCCAATCTGCTAGGTAGAGTTACTACAGTGATAACTTTGCCTAGGCTGTAAACCCATTTTCTTCAATGATCTCTCAACTCCCTCTCTAGATAGGAATTTTATAAGTTGATCTGACACATTATCCTTTGACCTCACATAGTCAATCGTGATAATTTCACTAGAGAGTAGTTCACTAGATAGGATTTTTATATCTTCATCTTATATGATGGAATTTACCGCTATACATCATACTTTCTGCCCTATCAATTGCCGATTGAATATCATTGTGTATGCATACTGGTGCCAAAGGTTTGGGACAATAAGGAATAATTCAATAAATTTTAAATTCATTTAACTTCTTCGCCGGCTTTATCTAATGTTATAAATTTAGATTCTATTGTAGAGCGGATAAAATATGTCTGTTTGAATGATTTCCAGGATACTTCTCCTCTACCTAAACTAAATACGTGTTCACTCGTAGATTTTACTTCATTCGATCCGGTGATTCAATTTTTATCATCATATCCTTCAATTACTACTATATATTTTTTATAATGCAAAACATAGTCTTGACTATGTTTTAGATACCCTAAGACTCTTTTCATTATCATCCAATAAGTTTGATTGAGATTACTTGTGTACCGACTCAATTTACTAATAACGCATGCTATGTCTAATTGCGTACAATTTATGATACACATCAAACTTTCCAACACTCTTGCATAGTAAAATTGTGAGTCACTTTCACCTTTATTCTTTTAAAGTGCAAAGCTCACGTCTAATAGAGTCTTGACACTATTGAAATTCAAAAACATGAACTTTTCAAGTACATTTTCAATGTAATGACACCGTGGAAATGTTAACCCTTGTGGAGTTGTATGAATTCTTATCCCTAATATCACATTAGAAACTACAAGATCTTTCATATCAAACTTGCTCTCAAGCATTCATTTTGTAGCATTTATGTCAGAAATGTCTCTACTAATGATGAATATGTCATCCACATATAAACAAACAAAGACTTTATGATTTGGAGTGTATTTAATGTAAACACATTTATCTCACTCATTCATCTTGAATTTCTTTGCCAATATGGTTTGTTCAAACTTCGCATTCCATTGTTTGGGTGCTTGTTTTAGTCCACAAAGTGACTTAACAAGTTTGGACACTTTTCTTTCTTTACCAGGAACCACAAAACACTCGAATTGTTCCATGTAAATTTCTTCCTTCAATTCTCCATTTAAGAAAGTTATTTTCACATCCATTTAATAAATTTCAAGATCATATACCTCCACTAAAGCAACCAAGATCTGAATGGAAATTATCCTTATAACTGGAGAGTATGTGTCAAAACAATCAAGGCCTACTTTTGTCTAAAGCCTTTCACAAAAAGTCTTGCCTTATTTTTGTCAATAGTACCATCAACCTTTGTCACGACCCGAACCGAGGCCCTGGCCTCAACGAACATCTCGAACCATGAAAGCCCGAGAGCCCTTCTCTAACTGGGTATCATAGACATAATTTATATACTGTAAGGAAAATGCAGAAGAACATGACATGACTGAAACATGATCATTCTTTTACTTGAACTGAACAATACGAAAATGAGTTCATGAAACATTCAAAAATACCTGACACTAGTCTGCGAAATCTCTAACAACTCAAAAACACTACTGTTTGAATACTGGGACAAGGCTCCCAGTCGGACCATAAACCAAAATAAATATCAATGTCAAATCAACAAGTCCTTCTGAAATAAGAGAGGCTCACCAACTTCAAACTTTGGACAACCCAATCTACTGCTTAGCTGGACCCTGGGATTGTGTCTTCTGAAATATAGGTGGTCAATACAGATGTACTGGTATGAGAGCAATCCAAAATAACATACTTTTTATAAAACATAAGTGAGAGAAATTTATGAAGCATTTTACATACGATATATGAAATCACATGGGCATTCATTAAAAACTTGGAAAAATTTCTTTGAAACCATGACCCACTCTTTATTTTACTTCTGAGCTAGATGGTACACCCTACAATCTATAATTCCACGGACTATATAAAATCCGCCCTTGACTCGGTGGCCAAGCTCCCAATCCAAGTTTGCCGCAATGATTAGAGTATATATAAGGGGGACATGCAAGATCACACAGTAGGGTGCTAAAATCCCCAATCAAATCAACATGTCATGATAGTGCAATCACAAAGCAGGGATCCTAACCATTGTCTCAATTTGAGACGACATAAATCAAGGTACACAAGATCACAAAGCATGGTACCATAATTTTGTGTCGGCAAATCACGATTTCTAGCATTGAGTCTTTCAACTCGTACTTTGTTCTGTTAACCATCTAGCTTTCTTTAGGCCTATTTTTAAGCTTTTCTAAATGTGCATCTTTTTGAATTCAAAATCTGAGTAAAATATATATTTTAGTCTATTCTGAATCTGCTATGGAATTTATCTGTTTGGTATCGTCATACCAAGACATGCAAGTCATATATCTAAGCCATACATTATCATATTATAGCTCTTTAATTCAAACAATGTTTAGACCACCAAATCATTCAAATAGTACAATAGGATTCATGTTTCAAAACATATGTCAAACCATACAAAGATTCTCTTTTTCAACATTTCAACAAATTGTGGTCAATTTTTCAAAACAATCATGTAATTCCTTTAATTATCACATTTAACATTTAAAATGATAAATTATCTCTCTCTACAATTCTCAACCAACATAGAGTTCATATAAGATAGTAAAATCCTTGGTTCATGCTTTAAGACATGCAATTGAGTAACCCATAACTTGTAAATCAAGAAATAACACCATGAGAGAGGAAAATACGTTATTCATGATATCAATTCATATTCCAAAACCAAAACCACATATATACATATACACGAGTAAAAATTCAAGTTTAAGGGAAGACCTCAAGACCAAAACGTTCACAATGCATATTTCTTAATGTAATTCGAAACCCTTCATAAACATATGATTTCTCAACATTCCAAAACCTTATTAAAATGATTTCATCATGCCCATGTAGTTTAGGAAAACCCCACGTACCTTATATTGATTAGTTTGAAGATTGGAAACCTAATCTTGAAAACTTCCTAATCTTGAAAACTTTCTTGAGAATCTTGAATTGAAAGACTTAAATTCTTGATATCTAGGGAGGAGTTAGGGTTATGTTTTTTAGAGGATTTAAGATGTTTAATTAATGAAATAGGAAGAAAATATCATCCCTTGAGGGTTATCAGGCGTGGGATGGGAGTTATAAGCGAAGAAAAGACTAAAAAGCCCTTGAAAATATGGATTGAAAATGCGGAATAAACAGCTATTAAACAGGGGTGGACTGGAGCGTGCGCCACACGCTAATCGCGCGACCTCACTGCCTTCCTCAGGAAAATGGTTATAACTTTTCGCTCGGGTAACGGATTAAGGCGAAATTGGTATCATTGGAAAGCTAATTGAATTATCTACAATTTGGTAGGTATTGAGATGCAAAATTATACTTGTATCAAAAGTTATATATGTTCAAAATAGACCCTTGAAAAATCGAATACAAAGATTTGGCCGAATCAAAGGTTCTTAGCTCAACTTCGCTCTAAGTGATTCCTATGAAGATTTTTCACCTCGAAAGCACTTCAAACACGAGTATGAAGATCATGAAACTTATTCTCACTTGGAAATAATTTCTATTAGCGCTTACACATGTAGGAACAACAGTTTTATTTCTAGTTAAAAAATGCGGGGTGTTACATTATCTCCCTTGGGATCATTCATCCCCAAATGATGGGTATAGACTTTTTGAAGCTCTAAAAGTGTAGAATACATAATATAACCTTGATTATGAGCATTTTTCCTCAACGAAATATGCAAAGGAATCAAACGAGCTTAATGATAACCCCAGTTAAACATGCAAACACAAAGCGTGAGATAATAAGAATTGACATAAAACAACTTTGCACACGAGTTCTAGGGATCATAATCATTAGAACATACGGCATGAGTTTATTTAGTGATCAAAAGTATGATTTTCATTGGTACGAATCATGAAATAAGATTTCGCGAAAGATAGGGATAGAAGCATTCTCCACCTCTCATGATACAACGAATGGACCAAAAATTGAGAGACACTACTCAACTATGCCCCAAATAACAAATAACATACTCCATAATTTCCACCTTACAATTCTCCCATAACACTTTTAACCACAAGAGTTTGAGTTTCCCCGCATAGTACTTCCATGTTGAAGCCTAATTCGAAGTTAAGAAAAAAATGCTAACTTAAACTACAGGACCCTGTACTCTAAATCACATTAAGAAAACACCTTACCTCATCACTATAGTCCAATAATATCAAGTCTTAATTCAAGTAATACTAATCACATGGCACATTGGTTTGTGTTTTCATCAATCACAACATTCAAGCCTATCATTACTACACCCACTTAATGGATCTCCCACCAAAACCAATAATTTCAATCACTCTCACAAATATTTTTGCTACATACCTCCTTCCTAACTATTTCTCATAATGAAATTCCTTCCCCTTCTTACCCCCATCACCAATAACCTTAGCTAAAGACTTTGAATTAAAATTTTCACAGTCAAGAACATCTGCTCCACTTCCTAAGTCACGACTACTCTTTCATAACAACTATCATACTATCATTCGGAGGGTCGTTAAGGGACCCAAGCATAAGCATCATGAATGGTAGAAACACTACTCAATTATAACCTATATTTGTTGATCTACTTAAGGTGGGACATGAGGTATTTTTGCTACATACCTCCTTCCCAACTATTTCTCATAATGAAATTCCTTCCCCTTCTTACCCCCCATCACCAATAACCTTAGATAAAGACTTTAAATTAAAATTTTCACAGTCAAGAACATCTGCTCCACTTCCTAAGTCACGACTACTCTTTCATAACAACTATCATACTATCATTCGGAGGGTCGTTAAGGGACCCAAGCATAAGCATCATGAATGGTAGAAACACTACTCAATTATAACCTATATTTGTTGATCTACTTAAGGTGGGACATGAGGTATTTTTGCTACATACCTCCTTCCCAACTATTTCTCATAATGAAATTCCTTCCCCTTCTTACCCCCCATCACCAATAACCTTAGATAAAGACTTTAAATTAAAATTTTCACAGTCAAGAACATCTGCTCCACTTCCTAAGTCACGACTACTCTTTCATAACAACTATCATACTATCATTCGGAGGGTCGTTAAGGGACCCAAGCATAAGCATCATGAATGGTAGAAACACTACTCAATTATAACCTATATTTGTTGATCTACTTAAGGTGGGACATGAGGTGAAGATACGATACAATCACGAAGTGTTTCATATATCAAGGGTCTGGATCATAAGTAAAGAGTCGCTCTGGAATATATCAAGTATTTCATATATCAAGGGTCTAATTATGATCCAAATACTTGATATATGAAGCATTTTATGTCTATTGTATCCTATCTTCACCTCATGTGCCACCTTGAGTAGATCAACAAATATGGGTTGTAATTGAGTAGTGTTTCTCCCATTTATGATGCTTGTACTAAGGTTCCTTAATGACCCTTCATATGTTAGTATGATGGTGGTTGTGGAAGCGTAGTAATGTTTTAGGTAGGGGAGTAGATGTTCTTAAAGGTGAATTTTTTTATGTGAATTCTTGAGCTAAGGCTATAGGAGAAGTGAAAAGAAGAAGATGAACTTTTGTTACATGGAATAGTTAGGAAGGAGATATATGGCGAGAATTCTTATGAGAATGATTGAATTTCCTGGTCATAGTGGAGAGATTCATGAAGTGGGGTGTTGTAATGGTAGGCTTTAATGTGGTAATTGATGAAAATGCAAACCAATGTGTAATGTGATTGGGACTCCTTGATTTAAGACCCGAGGGAATATGATGGTAGTGATAAGGTGAAGTAATCTTCTTAAAGAGAGGTAGAGTGTGGAGTCCCATAGCTTAACATGACATCTTTTTATTTCGGGTTAGGCTTTGATATGAGAGTTCGATGTAGTTAGATTCAAACTCTTGTAGTTATGTATTTAACGGGGGAATTATAAGATTTAGATGTTGAAACATGCTAATCATGGCTGAAAACATAGTGGAGAGCGTATCAATTGAGGTAGAAAATGTTTTTATTCTATTCTTATGTCCCTCGAAAATCCCATCTCATGTCTTGTAACAATCTTAATCAAGCCAAGGATTCTTAGGAAAATTCATGCCTTACAACATTTTGACCATGTACGATAAAACACATGCCAAGATCATGTCGATGTCAAGTTTCGTTATCTCATGTTTTGTGCTTATACGTTTTCCTAAGGGTTATCATGAAGCTTGTTTGATGCCTTTGCATATTTCATAGAGAAAAAATATTCAATGCAAAATTATGTTCTGTATTCTACACTTTTAGAAATTCAAAAAGTCCCTAACCATAATTCGGGGATGAATGATCCCAAGGGGGAGATAATGTAACACCTCGCATTTTTGAACTAGAAATCGAACTATTTTTCTATATGTGTAAGCTTTAATAGACATTATTTCTAAGTGAGAATAACTGTCATGATATATATCCTAGTGTTTGAAGTGCTTTCAAGGTGAAAAATCTTCATAGGAATCACGTAGAAAGAAGTTGAGCTAACAACCTTTGATTTGGCCAAATCATTATTTTTATGTTATAAGGGTCTACTTTGAACGTGTATAACTTTTGATACATGCAGAATTTTTCAGCTAAATATCCATCAAATTATAGATAATTGAGTCAGCTTTTCAATGACACCAATTTCGCCTTAATCCGATACCCGAGCGAAAAGTTATGATTATTTTCGTCAGAACCAGTAGCTGTGTGCGATAAGCATATGAAACACGCTCCATTTCGGCGCTCCAGAGCATGCGACACGCGCTCTATTTCACCTCTTATTTTTCAGCTTCTGGATCCGCGTAATTGAGGGCGATTGGGTTATTTATCTCACCCCAAAATCATCCAAAACATAAGATTTAAGCCCCCAAAAAGCTTTTGTTACATCATTAATCTCTCTTCCTCTTCAAGAAAACCCTAAGCCCCCAAAGATCAAGAATCAAGCTCTTAGGTCAAGATTTTCAAGAGATGGATGAAGATTTGGGTTCCATCCTTTAAACTAAGTAATATAAGGTACGTGGAATTTAAATAAACTACATGGGTATGATGAAATTATTTTAATAAGGTTTTGAATGTTGAGAAATCATATGTTTATGAAGGGTTTCGAATTACATTAAGAAGTATGTATTGTGAACGTTTTGGTCTTGAGTCCTTCCCTTAAATTTGAATGTTTACTCGTATATATATAAGTATGCATTTTTAGTTTTGCAAAGATTATGTCAAGAGAATGATTGATGAAACTTCTCTCTTATTATGATACCTCTTGATTTCACATGTTGTGGATTGTTCAATTGCATGTCTTGAAGCATGAGATAAGTGTTTTACTATTGTTTTAGACTTGATATTGATTATGAATTGAAGAGAGGGTGTTTTATTATTTATAAATGTTCAATGTGATAATTGAAAGAGTTGCATGGATTGTTATAAAGTAATTGACCATCATGTATTGAAATATCGAATAGGGAGAATCTTTGCATAAGTTTGCACATGTTTTGAAATAAGGACTCCCTTGCATTGTTAAATATTTTTGGTGGTCAAACGGTTGAGTTGATTGAATGATCTAAAGCTGAACATTATAAATGGTTTGAATGAGAAGGGTTGTGGAATGATATGATACAAATGACTTGCAAGTCTGGGTATGACGATACCCGGTGATGATATGACCTTAACAGAATAAGCATTGAATATTTTAAAAGCATGAAACATGTTTTAAAGAATTAAAAACGGGCTTAAAGAGAGTTAGATGGTTACCCAAAGAAAGTACGAGTTGAAAGACTCAACGCTAGAAACCGTGATTTGCCGACACAGGGTTATGGTACCATGCTGTGTGGTCTTGTGTACCTTGATTTATGTCATCCCAACTTGGTACTATGGTTAGGAGCCATGCTCTATGGTCTTATGCACTATCATGACATGTTGATTTGATTGGGTACCATGACACCATGTTGTGTGGTCTTGCGTGTCTCCTCTTACTAATACTTCAATTCTTGCGGCAAACTTGGATTGGAGGCTTGGCCGTCGAGTCAAGGATGAATTCCATATAGCCCGTGAAATTATTGATTGTAGGGTGTACCATCTAGCTAAGAAGTAACATAAAGAGTGGTTCATGATTTCAAAAAATTGTTTCAAAGTCTTTAAAGTATGTCCATGTGTTTTTTATATATGACATGTAAATTGCTTTATGAATTGCTCTTACTTATGTTATATAAAAGTAGATTATTTTTTATTGCTCTACATACCAGTACATTTGTATTAACCCCCTATATTTCAGGATTTGAGGCACAATCCTGGGGCCTTGCTAAGCCGTAGATTGATCTGTCGGAAGTTTGCAGTTGGTGAGCCTTCCTTATTTCGGAAGGCCGTGTCTATGGAAAAATATTATTTGATTTCAGTTCATGGTCCGACTGGGGACCTTGTCCAGTTTTTAGACAGATATTGATTTTCAGTTAGTAGAGATTTTGCAGACTGGTGTCGTGTGTTTTGAATGTTAAGAACTACCTTTCATATTGATCAGTTGAGTTATGAGATTGACGATGTTTCTGTATGTTAATATTCAGCATTTTTTTACATTGTATGAACGTTGTGTGTGATTACCAGATAGAAAAAGGACACTTAGGCCTTCATGGTTCTGGATGTCCGTCGCGGTCAGGACCTCGATTCGGATCGTGATAATTTACCATATTTTCGAGATACATACTAGGAACTATTTACCATACAAGAATTAAGGCATTAGATACTATTTGATTAAAATTTCAAAAAAAAAAATGTTATTCCATATGGAGCACTAAAATTGAAAGTGATAAAAGAAATTTGATTTTTTATGGAGTTTAACTTCTGTGCACTGTTGGTGTACTAAATTTCTTACACCATTAAGTAATTTTAAAGGTAATTAACCACATTAACTTTGATAACTAGTAGTTATTTCCTTATAATTGTACTTCATCAAAAAAAGACATTAAAGACAAGTAAAATTCTATTTATCTGCTTACTAAAATTATTTCAAATTCCAAATTTATTTCTATTGTTGATAATTTAATTCTCAACATTATCATCTGAATTACTAATGAAATTTTTTGATCCCTTGTTTATCATAAAAAATATAATTAGGTTCTAAAAACTTCTTGATTATATGTCTTTCTTGGTTTGAATTAAATAGATCATTTTTATTTCTTAACATTAGTTTAATCTAATTCAACAAACTTTATGAATATCTATTATGTAGAATTGCAGATAGAATAAATGTGAATTTGGAGAAATGGGACCAACTTAAAATCATATTATTAAGTTATGTAATTTGTTGGATCTTTACCAAAAAATAATCATATAACAATTAGTACATCAATATTTCAGATAAACATTATATACATGAGACACGTGATAGAAAAAATAGATGACTGATTAAATCATTGTAATTTGAGAGAATGAGGAAGATCGAGGGTGAGAGAGAGGAATGGGGCAGGGCGGGGGCGACGAGGGAAGAAGTAAGAAAAGGTAGAGTTTGTAATTTTGAGAAGGAAAATTTTTTACTTTAGTAAAAAAGTAATAACCTACTATAGCAGATCACTACTACCTGATGGTGTATAAAATTTATACACTGATGGTGTATATAATTTAAACTCTTTTTTATGCTTGGATTATGACGGGGTTTGTTTTTACTTGTTGAGAGTGAATCGCTAAATTTATTTTAATTTTTTTTTTACCAAATAATATTGAAGATATATGCTTGAAATTATGTATCCCACATGAATTGAGACATTGGATAATATATGTTAATTTGTTTTTTAAAAAAAGGTTATTTTATGGGCTACTAAGATTTAAAGTGATAAAAAAAATTTTAACTATAATTTGTTGGTTGAAGTATATTGGAATTATTTGTTCACATAGGGCCAGTTTTCATTTATTGAGTGAACCACTAAACTTTTTATTATAAAAAAATTTATTTACCACATGTTGGAGTTAATTACTAGGAATAATATACCACATTCGAAATAAGGCGTTAGATTACACAGTGGTGAAGTCTTCTACATGTTTGATAGTATGGTTATTTACTTGTTGAGAGTGGACCATTGGTGAACTCTTCTGCATGTTCGATTTGCTTTTTAATTGTTAGAATGGACCACTGATTCATATCAATTTTGTTTTTGTTTTATGCATAGTTTCTTTGTTTAGAAACTTTCCTATTTGTTCTTGTTTTATGCATAGTTTCTTTGTTTAGAAACTTTCCTATTTGTTCACACTAAATTTTTTAATAATGAAGATAAAATGTAAAGAAGTAAACACACGATAAAGTTAATGGTGAAATTACAACTGCAAAATTACAAATGAAGAAAATAAAAAAATATCTTCCTCTTGATTGAGACGTGAATATCTCGCTCTATTTACGGAGATTCAAGCCCACTGTAGCAAATGTTTTTCACCGGCCTAGCAGTAATTTTCTTGACTTGTCTTTTCCAGGATACAAAAGACTTCTCACAAAGTACAACTCAACAAATTCTGAAAAAGAGTTGAGTTCGAAGCTCCACCAAAAAGAATACCTCCCTAAAACTAATAAACTCTCCTTGTTACTAGTTTTTGTGAACTCTATATTATTTTGTACTTTAAAAAAAAATATGAAAGACCACCACTATTTGTCGTTGAGAAAATCTTTCATGCAATGAAATGAAAGAATTAACGGATAAAAAAGAGGAAAAATCAATGGACTATATATTACAGAAGTTACAAAAATAATGAAGAGAATAATACAAGAAGTTACAAGAATTATAAAAAATTTATGTCCACATTCTATAACCACTAATTATAATATTTAAAGGGGCAAAAATCACAAATAAATAAAAGTTGAAAGCTGAAAAGTAGCCATGCAACGTGGGTATAGTGCCAAATAACGGCATTAAAGATGTAGGGATAATGCTGCACATATGAACAAAGGAACGGACTAAGTGATTCACCATAATGACAGCAAAAAAAACTCCAACATTCTGCGCATTGATCATTTCCATAAAGATCACTAAGTCAGTAAAGGACAAAAGTTGAAAAAATGTTCTATAGGCAGAACATTTTGACACAATAATATTCAATATTCAATAGTAATAAATTATTTATCCATCAAAACTTAAGGAGATTCAACATATAACTCTCCATATATACATAAACGTAATTATTTTACCTATCTAAAAGTGTAATTTTCTCATCAAAGGATCTCAATTGACTCCCCTTAATAAGGATTACTTTGTCATTGATTTAAGAGGAATTCTCCATCACACAAATTCACACAATGTATTTAGATCTAAATATAATCTAAAAGACTTCAATCTTACACTATATTTACTCTATAAACAATGTACTTTAAGGACTTTATTTTCACATCAACCAAAAAAAAGATCATATAATATAACTCATTAATCCTGATCTCTCAATGGCATTGAAAGTTGTAGTGTTGTTGTTCCTTGCAATCCTTGTGTTTACGGAGTATAATTCCATGGTTCAACAACCTGACCCAATATGTGTGGCATTATGTGTTGTAACATAGATGAATCAGTTAATACTGAAGGTGCAAACCATTTTTTTTTTTTTTTAAAAAAAGGTGAATGCAATATTATAAATGCAAAGGATGATAGTATTATGAACCTAAAATTGTTATTGTAGGGAGGCATATGAATTATCTTCTTCTTTTTTAAACTTCTAAAAAAATTATATCGCAAAAATGTAGGTGTAGCGAAAAAATAGAATGGAATGTACGAAAAGATAAATTAAGTAGTTGATAAGATAGTTAGGGTGGACGTTCGGTATTCGGTTTGGTATTTTCAAAGTTCAGATTCGATAATTCGGTAATCGATATTTGAATGTAGATACCACATACTATAGTTATACCATCGGTTCGGTAATTCGGTAATCGGTAAATTAAAATTCGGTTCGGTATGATATTTGGTAATACCATATTAAAGTTGGAGATGTGCAAATGTACGTTTAAACTTCAAAGAGTATATTTAATAGAAACCCTATGTAGTATTTTTTTTGTTGCTTTTTACGAATATACCAAGGTCCAAGAGATACTTTGGGATGACTAATATATATATATATATATATATATATATAGAAAGAAATTCGATATTCGGTAAATACCGAATACCAAACAGTATTAATATCTTGTACCAAATTAAATCTTGAATACCAAAATATTGAAATTTTAAACTCAAATACCATATCAAATACCGAATTACCGAATACCAATTACCAAATTTTTCGATTCAGTTTGGTAATTTGATTTTCGGTATTTTATGCCCAACGACCCTAGTTATAGTTCGATGGGTTGTTGTTCAATAATATAAACAGGTTTAACATGTTTTTTTTTTTTATAGAATGGGTCACTAAAATTAGAAGTGATAAATGAAAGTTGAATTTTTAAGTTTGAATTATTTGTTCATAAAGGATTTGTTATCACTTGTCGAGAGTAGATCGCTAAAATTTTATTTTTTTAATCTTATTTACCACATATTGGAGATATAGTGATAATTATGTACCATATACGAATTAAGGTGTTTGGTAATTGTAACGATCCGTTTCGACCTTACTAAGGCCACCGTGTTCGAAGGGCACCGGGCATGAAAATTTCTTTAAAAATCTTTTAAAAGGTTCGTAAAGATTAGGATTAGACGATTTTGGAGTAGAAATTTTTTTGAGAGTGGACTGATGTCATCCTGCTATAGTTGAAAATTTTCTGTTATAGCGCCATTGCAGTAGCGGCCTACCTGTCACTATAACGGGATACCAAAAATAGTCCCTTCGTGTTTTAAAACCCCTTTCTCTTTTCAGTTGTAAATCAGAACGCGACTTTATTCTAAAATATTCTTAGGTTTGTCTCAAAGCTCTAGAACAATGAGAAAGAAGGAATAAACTTAGTAGGGGTAAAACCTAATGATTTCTTGCAGTTTTCACACCTGCTATAAAGAGAGCAAGGATTGCAAGTTCATGCCTACATAGCAGCTGCTTGGTGCCTAGGTTTGTTAGGTTTGTCTTGAGCAGTAGACCTCGATAACAAAACACATGCATAATGTAGATTGATGGGAGATTTCATGCATACACTTGCGGGCGAGGTGTTTGAATGGACAAAACAAGTAAACTAGGGCTAGGCGAAACTAACTAGTATTCCTACAATTATGGATTATTTGTGCATATAGGATTTGTGTTCACGTGTTGAGAATAGTCCACTAAATTTTTATTTTTTAATCTTATTTTTTCATATATATATATATATATTGAATATATCTGCTAGGAATTATGTGCAACACACAAACTAAGGCGTTAAATAATATTTGATTAAAAAATTTAAAAGAAAAAATTATGATATCGAACAATAAAATTGAAAGAGATTAAACAAAGTTGAATTCTTATGGTTGAATTATATATTGGATTATTTGTTCATATAGGGGTTGTTTTTACTTATTAAGAGTGGGCCACTAAGCTTTTGTTTTTTAGTTTGAGTAAATACTCTGTATCCATGCTGAACTATGCACGAAATTGTTGAGATACACTTGAATTTTAGGAGGGTTCTATTATTCCCTGGACTAATTAAAATATATTTTGGCAACCTTAGTGCCTATGTGGCACATACGTGGCACATCAGTGAATCAACACACTGAAGGTTCACGTAGCCACTAAGGTTGCCATAAATACGATTTTAATTAGCCCAGGGGTAATAGGACTCTCCTAAAGTTTGGGTCAGTTTCAACAATTTCGTGTATAGTTTAGAATGAAAACAGTGCATTTTCTCTTTTAGTTTTGAAGAAATCTCATTTACCACATATTAGCGATATTATACTAGAAATTACTTAGCACACACGAATAAGGATGTTAGATAATATTTGGTTGAAATTGAAAAGAATATTATTTTGCGAAACTATGATTGCAAGTAATGAATGAAATTTGAATTTGTATGATTGAATTATATTGTATTACTTGTTGATATAGGGGTTGTTTTCACTTGTAGTGAGTGGACCATTAAAGTTTTATTTCTTAATTCTTATTATTTACCACAGTTTGGAGATACATACTAGGAACTATTTACCATACATGAATTAAGGCATTAGATACTATTTGATTGAAATTTCAGAAAAAAGATATTCAAAATGGACCACTAAAATTGGAAGTGATAAAGGAAATTTGAATTTTTATGCTTGGATTATGACAGGGTTTGTTTTCATTTATCGGGAGTGAACCACTGATTTTTTTTTCTTTTTATCAGATAATATTGAAGTTATATACTAGGAATTATGTACTACACGCAAATTTAGACATTGGATAATATTTTCTTAAATTTTTTTAAAAAGAAAATAGGTTATTTTATGGGCTACTAAGATTTAAAGTGATAAATGAAATTTTATTTTTTAATTTTTTGGTTGAACAATATTGGAATTATTTGTTCAAATGGGGCTTGTTTTCACCTATTGAGGGAGGACCAGGCGTTTACTAGGAATAATATACACGAAACAAGGCGTTAGATTACATAGTGGTGCTCTTCTACATGTTTTGTTAGAGTATGAGTCCTACTAATTGACTATCTGTGGAACAATTAAGTAAACGTGGATTACAGAAGTAAATACTGAACACAATGTTTTTACGTAGAAAACATCCGGCTCAAGAAAGGTGCAAAAAATCACGACCTGTACCTCTACAGGATTTAACCTCAACTTCACTATAATACTTGAGTCTCAATAATCAACAGAATTACAAGACTTCTTGTAATCTAGGAATTAAAACTTCTAACTCCTATTACTGTAAAAACACAAATCTTCCCAAGATAAGTGTTCCTAAGTCTTCGAGTTCCCCAACTTGAAGACACAACTCCTAACTCAGTTTATAGATCACTGAGACTAGAACTATGACTCATTACAACTCAACGAACCAACCTACTACACACAGTCTACGACCTGCTAAGTAAGAGGCTAGGTTTTTCTTCAAGTATGTGAACTGATATGCTAATTGTTGATTATCTTTTTAGTGCTTGAGTGAGTTACTTGAATGCAGTTTGACGTATATATGCACACCTTCTGATGCAGTCCTTTTTCATCTCTTCTTCTATCTTGTGTAGGACACTATCAAGTAACTCCCCTTCTAGTTGCAGCCGCCTCTTACTCTCTCAGATTTAATAGGACTCTTTTGCTTTATCTTTTCTTATTGCTGGACTCCTTGATCATCCCCACTTTAGCACAACTTCATGTTTATCTTTATCTTGACTAGGACTCTTTTGCAGAACTTCTTGTTCCACTCAACTTCTTCTGCTGTGGTAAATATTTATCCACTTCTGTTTGTACGCGAAGTCATCTTATCAATAACTTGTCTGCATCTCAGCCTTGTTCACTTGAATGGACCAACTTTCACAACATATTTCATTCACATGTCTATCATCAAAACTTTTCATACTCTAACAAATTCTCCCTTTTTGATGATGACAAACATAGCAGCATAGTGTCACAAAAAACCTGACATACTCAATAAGGAATTTGAAGTGAAAGAACCAGAATGAAACACAGCTTAGTCCAATTTGAGTTATAAGCATTGCATAGCCTTATTTTTTCCCCTTTTGACATCATCGAAAAGATCGCTCACAAGTGAATACGTTTAATAATTCATGGCCATCAAGGCTATTACTAAGACAATCAAAACGTAGAATAAGAGAGCATGAATGCAGTATAAGAAAACAAGAGCAGAAAATAGTATAACAACCAAGTCCCTTTTATTTAATAGAAGATATGACTACATATACTAAAAGCAACCTAAGAGAGAACAAGTTATCCAAGGAAGGAACAAAAAGGAGATAGTTCTAGGAGATCATCAAAATGGTTAAGTAGAAGTGCTAAGTAGATGAAGAGGAGGGGAGAAAGGAGGTGAGTTTCCTAATAACATCAGCATTCTCAGCTCTTTTTTTTTCCAACAATGAAGTAAGTGAAACAATTTGAGCTTGAAGGATCCCTTTTTCTTCTTCATGAGCAGCCTGTGCATTCTCTCAGGCTATCTGAGCAACTTCCACCTCAGCTTGTTTTTCAGCCAGTGTATTTCTCAACCTTTGCATTGGATTATCAGTACTCTTCATGGAAACAGGTAGCATCATGTGATTCACAGTCTCTATGATATCCTTGGTAGTTTGTGAACACCACACTTGAACAGAGACACCAAAATCCTTAAATATAGGGGTGAGCCAGAACTGATAAGGGAGGGTATGTCCATTTGTTTCCTTGAGGAGAACCCTTTGCATATGCTTCAGTATGAGTCTAGGTAAGTCAATTCTTACTTCAGTGTCCAGTAGTTCCATGAGAGTAAGATCAAGAAAACTAGCCACAGTTCTCCTTCCCTTTCTAGAAAGAATCATCTTATGGACTACATCAAAATACAGTTGCTGAAGTGGAGACATCTTCCTCTTAAACACTCTTCAATGTTTGACCAGGATAGGATTCCTACAGAACTTTTTACATATGTCAATAGCTGAGGCAAGATTATCAAGAGGTGGCCAACAACCCTTGACATAATGACCCCACCCCCCAGAAGGAATATGTAGGATCCTAGCAATGGTAGAAACATAGAGATTCACTGTAGTCTTTCAAACAGTGGTAGAGAACATGTCACCAATACCCACCCCATTTGTATAAAACTCATATACCTCAGGTTGGGAAAACGCCTCTGAAGATCTCCCTAAAGAAATAGATGAGTGTCACACCCCCTTTTTAACTCCAAAATGATTAATTTTAAGTTTCAAAAGGGTTTTATTATTAAGTGACAAAAGGTGAAAATTTATTTAGAAAAGGACTTTTTATATTCAAAACATAGAGTCGCCACTTAGCATAATCCTGTGTGCCAAATCACCTTTGAAAAATCCTTTTCAAAATGATTTGACTCTTTAAAACTAGTTTGCAAACAGAGATTTTGGGTAAGGAATTTTGTTGATCGAGGGGAAGGTGTTAGGCACCCCTTGATCCCGTGGTTCAACCACGGTCACTAGGCGGAGCATATCGGCTAATTTGGCATTAAAAATATATAAACCACACAAAACAAATAAATAATAAATCAAACACATGAAACAAAATAAATCCAAAATATAGTGTTCAGTCCAATTATTACAAACTGAAGTAAAAAAAAAAAGCTGAAAAGTAAACCTACACTAATCCTAAACTATGCTCCAATGCTTTACCCGATGCCTTGGGCCTTGATCACGAACATCCTCCGAAGACATAATACATCAGGGCATTCCCCTATGAATAAATACATAAAACCTCAGGGCATTCCCCGGCCAAATGAATACACTTGAATCAAGTGCGATAAACTAGAAAACATTCAACACACATCCCACATTCAAACATTCAACAAAAACACTTATTCCTAGATTTTGCCTACCCGGACCTACATTTGCCTATCTATTTCAACATATCATAATTCTATCACGTTCCAACAATATGCATGCTTACTCCAATTAAACAAGAACAACAATGAATCAAAATTAATCCAAATTCCCTTTTTATCAAGTTTTCAATTCTCACCCCCCAATTTCATTCTCAACATGATTAAACCAATTCAAGTTTCCACATTCAAATCCAACATCAACTAACACAAAATAAAGATTCAATCATGTCGAACAACAATTATTCATATTTACATAAAAATGAAAGGAAAAGAAGATAGAATTGGACCTCAATGCCGCTTTCAAAATCGATGTATTATTTTGATTAACCCAATAGAATCCGCATACGAAATCCTTGAGTCTAACCTTAAAAACGAACCATCCAAGCTTCGGTTTCACTGTATTTCTCGATTACCTTCTCTCAATCCGTCCCTTATAGTGTGCGTTCTAGTGAGGTTTGTGCGTATGTCGTGTGAATGAAGAAGAAGCCCCAGAAATTAAATTCCAAAAGGAAAAAGAGAAGACCAAGATGATAGTCCCTCCTCTCTGTTATGTGCGCGTCTATATAGATCCAGAATTCAGTATATTTTTCAATTCGTGCCAAAAAATGATGTGTATGGTTACTGGGAAAATGGAAGAAAAAGTCTGTGGCCAAAAATGGTGTTTATCTATTTTTTTTAATGATCTTCCCGTTTTCTATCTTCGTGTGTGTACAGTGTTTCAATGGAAGATTACAATGGAGGGAGCGTCCTCCTCCATTATCTTCCTTCTACTCTGTATGTATATTATATGTGGTCTTTAATACGTGAGGTGCTCCCTGCGTGTATATATGAAAAAATGGAAGTTTGGTGTGTGTATTGTGTTGTTATCTGGTGTGTGATATGAGAGTGACAGTGAGTGGGAGTATCGTGAATGGAATTTTTTTTAGTGATGGTGTGGGTGAGTATGAATGTTACTGTGAGTTGTGAATGGATTAAAAAAAATGGTCCCCAGTGTGTGTATGTGTATTCTTTTTTATATATGGAAGAATGGAATCTTTTCATGACGTGAGCTGGCCCTTTTTTCTTTTGTCCTTTTCTGAGTTAGTTCCACAATAAATAAAATGTGGGAGGTAGTGGGATAGGAGGGGTAGGGTGATGAGATAGGTTATATGGGGGTAGAGGTAGTGAGGTGGGGGTATGGGGTAGAGGTAGGTTGTTAGGATAAGATGAAATTAGTTAGGGGATTGTTATTTTTGTTCTTTTATAAGGGATAATTACATGGTTGGGTGTACACGGTAAAATAAGACAAGTAGGTAAAAATTAAACTTTCGGAGGGATAAAATTATGTGTATACATCATGCCCCCTTTGAATGTAAATACAGAGTGTTTTCATACAAAGAGGTAGACAATGAGACAAAATTTTGTCCTGATCATTATTCGAAGGAAGAAATAGAAGAAAGGAGGACAACTGAATCTTGACTTAAGACATCCTAACTACCCAAGTTATAAGGGAATAAAATAACAGGTATCTCAAAGGATTGGATGGAGATGGACTATACCGAGTTGGAGAGTCGAGTAAGGTCCCGTAGAGGTTCCGGTCCGCGGCTCAGTTATTACATCAAAAGTCAAAATTACAAGTTAAAACATAAATGAAATTACAAAAATCCTATCTATGCAGCTGCTTTTGGACTCCTGGCTTAAGTTTCATCACCCTATTCTTCAGGCGGGCTCCTAACTTGTTATTTTTGACTTTCAATTTCTTCGCCTTGTTTCTTGGCTTTCAACTCCTTCACCTTGTTCTTCAGGCGGGCTCCTGACTAGTCATTGCATCACTGTATTCTCCGAGCGAGCTCCCGACTTTCAATTTCATCACTCTATTCTTCAGGCGGGCTCCTGACTTTCAGTTTCATCACCCTATTTGTCAGGCGGGCTCCTGATTTGCTATTTCATCACACTGTGTTTTAGGCGGGATCCTGAAACCAAAATAAAAACTAAAATGAAAAATAATCCCAAACAAAGATTATGATAAAGAAGGATTTCATTTTTCAGAAAGTATGGTCCCATTTTCCAGGAGGGTCCTGAACATAAAGTAAATTCCCATTTTTCAGGAGGGTCCTGAACAGAAAGTAAATTCCCATTTTACAGGAGGGTCCTGAAAAGAAAGTAAATTCCCATTTTATAGGAGGGTCCTGAACAAAAAGTAAATTCCCATTTTCCAGGAGGGTCCTGAGCAGAAAGTAAATTCCCATTTTTTATGAGGGTCCTGAATAGAAAGTAGATTCCCATTTTCCAGGAGGGTCCTGAACAGAAAGTAAATTCCCATTTTCCAGGAGGGTCCTGAACATAAAGTAAAATCCCATTTTTCAGGAGGGTCCTGAACAAAAAGTGAAATCCCATTTTTCAGGAGGGTCCTGAACATAAAATAAATCCCATTTTCTAGGAGGGTCCTGAACAGAAAGTAAGTTTCCATTTTTCAGGAGGGTCCTGAACATACAGTAAAATTCTATTTTTAGGAGGGTCCTGAACAGAAAGTAAATTCCTATTTTTCAGGAGCCATTTTTCAGGAGAGCCCTGAACAGAAAGTAAAGTCGCATCTTTCAAGAGGGTCCTGAACATAAAGTAAAATCCCATTTTTCAGGAGGGTCCTGAACAGAAAGTAAAGTCCTATTTTTCAGGAGGGTCCTAAACATAAAGCAAATTCCCATTATTTAGGAGGGTCCTGAACATAAAAGTAAATCTCCATTTTCCAGGGGGGTCCTGAACAGAAAGTAAATTCCCATTTTTCAGGAGAGTCCTGAACAGAAAGTAAAGTCCCATTTTTCAGGAGTGTCCTGAACATAAAGTAAATTCCCATTCTTCAGGAGGGTCCTGAACATAAAAGTAAATTTCCATTTTCCAGGAGGGTCCTGAACAGAAAGTAAATTCTCATTTTTCAAGAGGGTCCTGAATAGAAAGTAAAATCTCATTTTTCAGGAGGGTCCTGAACAGAAAGTAAAATCACATTTTCCAGGAGGATCCTGAATAGAAAGTAAAATCACATTTTTCAGGAGTGTCCTGAACATTAAGTAAAATCCCATTTTCCAGGAGGCTCCTGAACATAAATTAAATTCCCATGGATGTGCTTTTATAATGGTAGCTGAATTAAGTGAAGCGAATTTGTCCCTGTTTCAACAAAGAAAATTTAGTGGTGGATTGTTGCACTTGGCTATCCCGACACCTGCTCCAATGTTCTTTCCCTTCATTTTGTTTCAGATTGTTGGTACTTGCCCCTACTTTGTCACGTCATTGGCACAAACTCAGATTACTAAGAGTGACTCTGAAATAAATACAGTATCTCTACTTTGCCATTCTTCTCAGATAAACCCTTTAAACCGTGGTATTTCATTGATTTTCCAGACTTGTCTGTTGACAAAAATTTTGCATGTCTTATTTCATCTCGCAATCATGTCCCTTTCATGTGGTGGCCTTTTGTCTCACTTTCTACAATTAAAGAAGCTAGTAGCCAGTTTTGAAATCTTTTCTCACTTGTTTTGACATAGACTTGACTCAAAGACAAAAGGAAAATGCCAATGATTTTTATTTGGGATAACTGACTCAAGAAAAAAAATAAAGATAAAGAGAAGAAAGAAAAGACAATGAATGTCCCCTTTTAAAACAAAGAAATGAAAAATTTATCTAAAACTGACAGTCAACTCTAATGATTATGCCATGCATTTTGGATTAAGCCGCCTGATCTTTCCATCCAAACTTTTTACCAATTGTTGTTAATTTAACGGTCTTGAAACTGAGTAACTTCCTTAGGTCAATTTCATTCAAGACCTCATTCGGCTAGTGACACCTTGAAGGGTTTTCGCTAACAAGCCTCTCTAATTTTTCTCTCGGATCACCATCGCTTTATGGTGCCCATAAGGGTTTTCACCAATAAGACTCTCTTATTTTTATCTCTCAACTTACCATAATCTTATGGTGCCCGAAAGAGTTTTCACCAATAAGACTCTCTCATTTTATTTCTCTCTTGATTCCTTATGCCGAGGAAGACAAGTAGTACCCAAAATGCATCACCATATCTATTGCATGCTTAGCCTTAACATCCTCAAAGATCGATCTGAAGGTATTTCTTTCGTTATAACTTGGATTTTGGATAAGGTTAGAAAGAAAGGATGGCATGAGGCCCAAACGACACTTGAAGTGGGTTAGGAATTACAACTTTTGAAATCGACTCAAACAATGAGGATTAAGATCATGCCCCAGTTTTTGACTGGGCAATTCAGAATTATTTATTTGGTTGGACCGAGCCCAGAGTAGGGAAGCCTACGTATCTCACTCCTGAGAGAGGAGAATCAGGTCACTCGTAGTTCTGGCCGCTTATACTTTTTCTTGATTCTGCTTTCTTTTTTTTTTCTTTTATTGACTCTTTTCTTTGAGATTTTTTTTTCGACTCTATTTTCTTTACACTCTTCTCTTGAGCTTTGCTGATTCTATATTGATTCCAAAAGAGGTGTATAAAAGAAAATAAAACTAAATCTCAAATGGGGTAAGCAAAGGATGACACAATGTTTGGATAGCAGAATAAAATGCCTTCATCATATCAATCCTTAAAAGTGCAAGTACATAACATGCAATATAAAAGTGGGAGAGGAAAATCATGTGCGACACTTTAACAATATTAACTTTAACTGGGCATGTGTTCCACTTCACTTGTCAAACATACAACTCCACTTTTGTTGTATATTCCTGACAACTTAGCCACTGGTTTGCGTATCAGTATGACTAGAACTTCCACCATGATCAGATACATTCCCTTCAATAAATAAGTTCTGGGTCCTCATGTTTAACTCATTGCGCAGTACCATATGCTAGCGAAGAATTCTGTGGGACGGTTGAGGTGCCAATATTTTGCACCACAATCTATTTTTCTTGAATCATCCTTCCTATTTCTCTTTTCAAAGCACGACAATCCTCAATACTGTGACGCTGAGCATCAGAATGATATGCACATCGTACATTAGGATCAAAACTTCTTGAATGTGGGTCAGGAGTATACCCACGGTGAGGAGTGATCATGCCCCACTGTACCAATCTCTAGAATAAACTGGCATACGACTCTCCAATTGGTGTGAAGCTCTCCCTCGATTTCTTCCTCATTTCATTGTTTGGCTTGGATCGAACCTCGGTCCTAGAAGGGTTTTGATATGCTTGTAGAGTTGGAGGATGACTCTGGTTTCACGCGCCATTATGAATAAGAGGGAGTTGAACATATGGTTATGCGCAGTATGCTAGATATGGAGGTGGGGAAATGGAGTATAATGGATTTTGGGAGGGATTATAGAGAGGTTGGGTATGAACTTGGGCTTGAGACTGATGGCAACAACGACGTCATCTTCTTGGATGTGCCCATTCTCCAACTATAATAGCAACTGTATCTTTCTTATTCTTCTTTTCTCCAATTTCCTTTAATCTATTGCAATATTGTCCCAAATGTTTCACGGATTCCTACTGTCCATGTTGCTCTACAAATTTTGATATCTCAAGGCTTGGAGGAGGGTTAACAATTGAAGACATGCCCCAATCTTTGTATGTAACATCTTCTTTACCCACAAGTCCTAGAAAACTTTTCTTAGCATTTTTTGTACGTTTCACTTTTCCAACCATTTTCTCTGGCTCTTCAGGAACGTTACACTTCTTGTTAAGAAAATTTGGTGGTCCAATTAACTTAAATGTAGGCTCAGGAGTATTATAGAAATGATCACAAAGAGTATTGAACATGGGTACACTAGAAACATGGGGAAGCACAACCGTTGGGCGACTAGCCAATATGGGTATCTCAGCAGAGGATTGAGCAGCAAAATCATAAATGACATGTGGTGTTGTGAGTGTAGTAGGCTTGTGCCTAGGATCTAGAGAAATAGTGGCGGAAGTATTGAGATTCTTTTGGCTTGGAATAAATTCTGAGGCATGTTTTGGTGCATCAACAACATTAGGACATGGAGCTTGCAATTGTGATGGAAAACTCAGGGTTTTTGCGGGGTCAACAGTAGGGAATGAAGGAGGAGGCAACCCACTGGCCTAAGCTCGATGCATTTACATCATTTGTTGCCTTAGTCTCAAAATCTCTTGCTTTAAACTCTCATTTTCTAGACTCTTTGTTTGATCCATAAGGTCACTCTTTATATCCTAGTTGGAAACAGCTAACTCTTCCTTGGATTTAGAGTGATTTGAACGACCATCCAGAATGCCACAAATCAACCACCTTATACTAACTGAACAAGAGATAACAAAGGCGTTAGAATGCAACACTCTTTCAAAAACTCCTTTTCCCTTTTTCTTCCTTTGAATAGATCACTGAACCCAAGAAGGGCGCCTACGTATCTCACTCCCAAGAGAGGAGAATAAGGTGTGCGTAGTTCATGAAGTCTTGCCAAAATGGCCAATTAAACTCTTTTTTTTCTTTTATTTTTGTTGAAACTTTAACAAGAAAAGAAAATAACAAATTGTCAAAAGAATTAACGAAAATATTTTTTTTTGCGCTTTTCAAGTTTAACATCCCTATACAAAATGAAACCTATGATTACCAAAGAAGAATCTGTTTGGGTTTTCGATTTTGAATTTCATACAAAAATGAACCTTGAACGTATTAAAGGAAAATATTTTTGTAGTTTTCTTTTAAAGTTGCATATGACACCCACTCTAAATGACAAGAGTGAAGTAAATCTTTTTGGATTTTTTCAGATTCCTGTACAAAATGAAACCTATGATTACCAAAGAAAAATTATTTGGATTTTCGATTTTGAATTTCATACAAAAATGAAACGTGAAACTATTAAAGGAAAATATTTTTGTGATTTTCTTTTAAAAGATATATATGACACCTACTCTAAATGAAGAGTGAAGAAAAATATTTTTTGATTTTTTTTACTAAGATCCCTGAACCAACAATAGGTTGCCTACGTATCTCACTCTCGAGAAAGGAGAATCAGGGGTGCGTAGTTCGTATAGATTAGACAAATAAAGATTAGACAACCGATTGAACCCTAACCTAAGAGACACGACAAAAACCAGACGGCAAACAATGTTAAAAAATCTTTTTGAGTTTTCCAGATTGACACTTCACAAAAAACTGACACCAATAACTATGAAAGAAAAAACTTTTTGGTATTTTTGTTATATAAAATATACAAAACTTCTATCATCATTTTTTGAAATTTTCATTTTAAAAAAGAAACTCGTAAAAAATATTTGAATTTTTGAATTTTGAATGCTTACTAAAGAAGGCAAAGGAAAATCTTTTTGATGCTTTGAATTTTGAAAAACAAAAGCCATAAAGAACTCTAAAAACTACGACACTCTCTTTTTCTTTTCGACTCACTTTTTCTTTTTTTTTTTCCTCTTTTTTTTTTCAAATGTTTTGTCTACACACTTTACTTCTAACACATGCTTTCCCCAAATCAGTCCGTCGAATGACCACGTTACCCTCAGAGATGCAACATTTAGCATATTGAGATGCTTTAGAGGTGAGTCTCCTAACAAGGGCCACGCGGGTCCCACTAGGTCTAAATATGATGCAGATAAACATGACCTAAAGGCTGACCTACGCTGGAGTTCACTAACAAGGCTGTTCAGGAGAGCGTATGGTCGAAAGTGGCTATGACAGCTTTTCACCCACTCCATACATCCGACGGATCCCCCTCCTAAAATAAGGGTGACTCAACTAGAGTTCGTGTACACGATGTGCACTCCGAGACTTGTTGCAGAAAGAATGAATCGGGTTATGCACATGATGCTAGGTATAAAGCGGTAACACATATAGAAAAACTGGAAAAACAAAGAGCACGTAAATGCACAACAGTGATAACAATGACACAAACTAAAACACAAACAATGTTTATACACCCATAATGCCAAACAAAGCTGATACGACTCAAAAAATAAGCTTGAATTCTGAAAAGTCCCCAGCATAGTCACCAGAGCTATCACACCCCTTTTTTTAACTCCAAAAAGATTAATTTTAAGTTTCGAAAGGGTTTTATTATTAAGTGACAAAAGGTGAAAATTTATTTCGAAAAAGACTTTTTATAATCAAAACTTAGAGTCGCCACTTGGCATAATCCGGTGTGCCAAGTCACCTTTGGAAAATCCTTTTCAAAATCATTTGACTCTTTAAAACTGATTTGCGAATAGAGATTCCGGCTAAGGAATTCTGTTGATCGAGGGGAAGGTGTTAGGCACCCCTCAATCCCATGGTTTAACCACGGTCGCTTGGCGTAGCATATCAACTAATTTGGCATTAAAAATGTATAAACCACACAAAATACATAAACAATAAATCAAACATATGAAATAAAATAAATCCAAAATATAGTGTTCAGTCCAATTATTACAAACCGAAGTAAAAAAAGTACTAAAAAGTAAACCTACACTAATCCTAAACTATTCTCCAATGCTTTACCCGATGCCTCGGACCTTGATCATGAACCTCCTCCGAAGACATAATACGTCGGGGCATTCCCCTATGAATAAATACATAAAACCTCAGGGCATTCCCCGGCCAAATGAATACACTTAAATCAAGTGCGATAAACTAGAAAACATTAAACACACATCCAACATTCAAACATTCAACAAAAACACTTATTCCTAGATTTTGCCTACCCGAACCTACATTTGCCTATCTATTTCAACATATCATAATTCTATCACGTTCCAATAATATTCATGCTTACTCTAATTAAACAAGAACAACAATAAATCAAAATTAATCCAAATTCCCTTTTTATCAAGTTTTCAATTCTCACCCCCCAATTTCATTCTCAACATGATTAAACCAATTCAAGTTTCCACATTCAAATCCAACATCAACTAACACAAAATAAAGATTTAATAATGTCGAACAAGAATCATTCACATTTAAGTAAAAATTAAATAAAAATACAATAAAATTGGACCACAATGCAGCTTTCAAAATTGATGTATTATTTTGATTAACCCGATAGAATCCGCATTCGAAATCCTCGAGTCGAACCTCATCAACGAACCATCCAAGCTTCAGTTTCACTGTCTTTCTCAATTACCTCCTCTCAATCCGTCCCTTACAGTGTGCGTTCTAGTTGGGTTTGTGTGTATGTCGCGTGAATGAAGAAGAAGCCCTAGAAATTAAATTCGTAAAGGAAAAAGAGAAGACCAAGATGATAGTCCCTTCTATCTATTTTGTGCACGTCTATGTAGATGTGGAATTCAGTGTGTGCCAAAAATGGTGTGTATGGTTACTGGGAAAATGGAAGAAAAGGTCTGTGGCCAAAAATGGTGTTTATCTGCTTTTATTTTTGAATGATCTGCCTGTTTTCTCTCTTTGTGCGTGTACAGTGTTTCAATGGAAGATTACAATGGAGGGGGTGTCCTCCTCCATTATATTTCCTCTACTTTGTTTGTATATTATGTGTGATCTCTGATACGTGAGGTGCTCCCTGCATGTATATATGAAAAAATGGAAGTTTGGTGTGTGTTTTGTGATGTTATCTGGTGTGTGATGTGAGAGTGATTGTGGGTGAGAGTATGGTGAATGGAAAATTTTTTAGTGATGGTGTGGGTGAGTATGAATGTTACTGTGAGTTGTGAATGGAATAAAAAACAATGGTCGCCATTGTGTGTATGTGTATCTTTTTTTATATATGGAAGAATGAAATCTTTTCATAATGTGAGCTGACCCTTTTTTCTTGTCCTTTTCTAAGTTAGTTCCAAAAGTAAATAAAATATGGAAGGTAGTGGGATAGATGGGGTAAGGTGATGGGGTAGGGTATATGTGGGTAGAGGTAGTGAGGTGGGGGTATAGGATAGAGGTAGGTTGTTAGGATAAGATGAAATTAGTTAGGGTGTTGTTATTTTTGTTCTTTTATGAGGGAAAATTACATGGTTGGGGGTACACGGTAGAATAAGACAAATAGGTGAAAATCAATCTTTCGGAGAGACAAAATTACGTGTCTACAATGAGACCGTCCATGAAACTCTAATTTATCCAATAAGGTTTGATATCATCTCCTCCAAAACCATTAACAACCCAAACTTGTGCTAATTTGCGCTTTTGGAAGTGAAGACTATGTGCCTTAGGAGTGTCTTGATGAGAGGATGTGAGAGGAACTTCAGACTCAGGATCCATCTTATCAGAGGCATCTGGAGTAAACTCAGAGTCTGATGAGTCAGAAGGAGCAGATTTAGTGACCTGTTTCTTAGACTGAGTGGACGACTTTGGAGAGAAAACTCTTGAGTATTTTAAACATCTGACTGTGGAAGGATATTTTGAAGAAGAAGAGCCTTTCGGAGTTATTTTAGGAGAGGGTTTGCTAACCATGGAAGGTTTTGGAGTTTTTCCATAATAGGCTTCGTTTTCCTTACTGATCTAAAAAGAATATCAGGGGAAGATGCACGAGGAGGAGTGGGATAAGATATAGGCATCCATTTTCTTTTGTTGGCTCTAAGTGCATCATCCAAGGTAGCATCTTCCTGTTTCTTCTTACCTCGAGTATGTGATGTTCGAGGATTAAAGACAACTGGAGAGGGTTTCGAGAAAACAGTGTCTTTGATATTGACAGAGATGGAATAGGTTTTTCCTTTAGTTGAGATCTTGATCTTATTGGGATTAAGTCAGCAATAGAAAGTTCGTCTCTATCAATAGAAGGATCATCCTCATCAATAATTCTGAGCGATATAAGAAGAGGAAGAAGGGGTCGAAAGAAGGATGGGCCAGGTGAGGGAATTTAGGCAAAAGGATTTGGGAGATTTCTGAAGGCTGAGAATTCTGTGAATTTTTAAGATATTGGTGGAGGAATTAATGGAGGTAAGGTGATATTTGGATGAAGTATAAGTGCGGTGAGGGGATTTATGACTGAATCAGTAGAAAAAGTGGATGAAGAGGTGGAAGATGGTGAGGTTGATGCCATTTGAATCAGACAAGTGTTCTTGATTAGAAGGAGGTATATGTGAGAATTTGATTTAGGATCAAGAAGGAAGAAAATGTATTTAAGAAGGAAAAAAGAGGAAGTTGAATGGGTGAGGGACTGTACCTTGGCAGTGGCGTAATGATTAGAGTCTATGAATTGATGGGAAAACTGCAAGTAATTTTTTGAAAGAAGCTAGGACTCTTGAGTTTTTGCAGTTTAAAGGTAAACAAAAGGAACAAGGTAGACAACTTGTTTCTCTTTATGCTACTGAAGGTAAGTATAATCATACCTGTAAAATGGACTAAATTGCTTCTGTGATCCAGTCCCTTTGCAAAATCAAAGCATATTCACGAGTCATCAAATTCTAAAATCTTAGAATTAGGATACACAACTTAATGTGTGATATTGAATTAATCAACAATCATATGTAGAGAAAATTATCCTAATCAAGCATTGAGGGAAACTTATGCAATTTTAATCATCCCCAAGGCTAGCCTAATTTTTTCAAACTGTTCTCTACTTAAGGCCTTAGTGTAAATGTCAGCAATTTGCTCTTCAGTAGAACATAACATAGTTGATATCAATCCTTTTTCAACATTGTCTCTTAGGAAGTAATATCGAATATCAATATGTTTAGTTCACTTATGTTGAACAAGATTTTTAGCAATGTTTATGGCACTTGTGTTAGCACAAAGAATTGGAACACACTCTACATCTACCCCAAAATCAAAAAGTTGTTGTTTAATCCACAACAATTGTGCACAACATGAACCAGCTGCAACATATTCAGTCTAAGTTGTAGACAAGGCTACTGAATCTTGCTTCTTTGTGGACCAAGTAATTAGACATAATCCCAGGAAGTGTGCCATACCTGTAGTGCTTTTACTGTCCACCAAATATCCTGCATATTCAGCTTCAGAGTATCCTACCAAATTAAAGTTACTACCTTTTGGATACCACAAGGGAAGATCACTTGTTCCCTTCAAGTATCTGAAGATTCTTTTTACTGATATATACTGTAGTACTAATTGCTTTAGTCCATAGGTTTTTAGACATATTTTCTTCAAACATCATTGTTCTGGCCATATCCTCCAAGGTTATATGTTTTCTTTCCACCACTCCATTTTGTTTGTGGTTTTCTAGGAGCTGAGAAGTTGAGATCTAAACCATTTGCTAAACAAAATTTCAAGAATTTTACATTCTCAAATTCTATACCATGGTCAAACCTTATGGAGACTAAAGAAGTAACTAGTTTCTTTTCAATTTTCTTGATGAAATTTTTAAAGACATCAAAGGCATCTTCTTTAGAGGCTAGAAACAAGGTCCAGGTGAACCTAGAATAATCATCAACAATTACCAAAACATACCTCTTTCCACCTCTGATTTGTAGTCTCGTGGGTCAACAAAAGTCCACATGAACCAAGTCAAGGCACTTGGATGTGCTAACATGGTTCTTAGACTTAAAAGAAGACCTTACCTGCTTCCCTCTTACACAAGCACTTCATAACTTTTCTTCTTTAAACTTGATCTTAGGTAATCCCAGTACCATGTCGTAACTCCCCAATTTTTTATAACCGGAACGCCATATGGTGCTCATGACCCGAAGGGCCACAAGCTAACCCTCTTCTGATATCTGCTGCAATAACTGTATGAAAATACTGCATAATGCAGAAAACTTGCCATAAGGTTCAAAACACCTAAAATACACAAATCTGAAATTCTAATACTTATATATCTGTCCAAAAAGTCTCTAACTGTCTGAACTATGGAGTTGATGGGACAAGTCCCCAACTTACTCCGTTTGCTATAATAAATTGAAAATAATAATGTACTAGAATAATAACCATCCTCAAAAGATGAGGACTCACTGCTATGTACTGGGCTGCTACTGCTAATCTGGAACTCGTGTCTCTGAATCTATGGTGTCAAATAAAAAAAAACACCATAGCGCAAATGCATCAGTACATTAGAATGTACTGAGTATGCAAATGAGGTAAGGATAAATGCAAGGGATTATGCATGCACATAACTTAACTGAATGATATACAAAAGTCGGATTAGCATACATAGAGAATCTGTAACTACTGAACATACTGTACATACTGACACTGAGCAAACTAGGACTAAATATGATAACTGATACTGAATATACTGCCAAGATGAAATTTCTGAACATACTGAGAGAATGAGAATCTAAAGCTACTGAAACTGATATCAACCCTATCTAACAGGTTGTCTCTGGGTATACTAATAATAAGAAAGATTGACTAAATTTGAGATCAACCCTATCTAGCAGGTAGTCTCTAAATCTGTTGGTAATAATACTTAATTAACTGAATTTGAGATTGGCCTATTTAGCAGCAGATCTCCGAATTTGCAAATAATAATACTCGATGGCCTGTATCTATCAGCCTTGACTTCTATAGAACTAAATTGAGTTCTTTCCTGAATACTGAGACTGATTCTGAAACTGAGACTGTGGAAAATAGTCATATAACCGACATGCCCCTTCTAGTTAAGTTGGGGTCCAACCTGTAACCCCAGTTGGAAGGGTGTCAGTACCGTTCCACGGGTAAACACAACTTTACATGACCCTCATCTATCAGGTACTCAAATGAGAATGGTGGAGCCCTCATCTAACAGGTCAAGCTACCTCATCTACCTTCAACTAGCAGGTATGATGTCTCAACCTACGCTGGCTACGTAGTTCTGAAGCGTAAGGATTGCTTCTAAGAATCACACCCTCTACTAGTAGGAGAGCTCCAATCCTCGAGCTCACTCGGTGCTGAGTCCTACTCCCAACTGAAAGGCTCTGAACTGATTCTTAGCTGAACTTAGACTGAGTTGAATCTTGTTACTGATTATCTTACTTGACTGATCTGACTGAGTTTGCTTGGCTTCGTATCTGATGGAATACTACTGAGTTCTACTTTCTATCTGAGTGCTACTGAATTTCATATCTTACTGAGCTTTACTGAAGTCTTGACTGGATACAAAATACTACTGAGATCTGAACTGAGTTTTGAACTTGATTAGACTGAATGCTGAGATTACTGAGTTTTCTAACTGTTCAGTCATTGACTGAGTTCTATTGATCATACCACGACTAGGATTATCTTAAGACTAACTTGGCTCTAGTCACACAACTATATTTTTCAGGTACAAGTACCCCTAGGACTCGATAGAAGGAAACTGACAGGACTTGACTCTTTGAATTCATGACCAACATCAACATCATAATAATGGATTCACCATATACTCAATAAAACATCTCTTCAAGCACTTGGAAATTGCTAGTATGTATTTGCATAGGAATTGCAAGCCAAATACTTCATAACTCATTCCACAAAATCTTGCAATAAACACATAACATGCATTCAAGGTACATAATTAAGGATTTCATGCTATCATGTCACCATCCATTCACTAAAGCTTTTTTTTTTTACAAACACTTGGCATGCATTAGTCAATACATCATTGGGGATTCCTAGTCAACATACTATAATGGCTCTAATCTCTTCATATAAGAATTTCATCATACATGTAGGGATCATGCTTTAGTTATTCAACAATTACTAATTCTAAATATCATAACTCTATCAACTAATTCATCACTCAAGGATTTCAACATGATATGATCATGGTTAAACACACATGGAAAATATGATTATTTCCAACATTAATTAACATATAACAACATCACACTTCAATCATCTTGGCCTTACAACAATTCATTACCCCAATTAACATGATTACACAACTCAACATGCTTCTTGAAGAGGCTTTATCATGAACACCACAAGATCAACACATACTAGGGTCAAAGATTGAGTCTTTATCATCAAAAAATGATTTAATTTCAACAATATCAATAACATCAATTTCAAACAACATAAATCATAAAAATTCATAAAACACAATCTTTGAATTTAGGAAAAAGGGTTTTTGAGCTTCTTGGGTGGAAGGAACCCAAGTATCAACACTTGCATACCTCAAATTTGTGAATTTGAATAAACTCTAGATTCCGGAACTCTATTCGTAAGATTGATGGGTGCTCCTTGTAGCTCTTGCAATGGGGATTCCGAATCTTAAATTATTTTCGAATTCCTACGGTTGAATTTTGAGGGATCTTGATTTTTGTTTGGGACTAAGGGGTGTTGTTCTTGAGAGAAAATTGGAAGAAGGAGTATATTTTGCTTCTAAATGACTCAAATCCCGTGTTTGTGGGTATATATAGGGGTGGAAGATGACCAAAATGCCCCTAAGAAAACAAATAAAGTCACATCTGTCCCTCAGTTACTAGTTTGATATACTTGAGTAAATTGGGTATAACTTTTTACTACGATGTTGGATTTGGATGAAACCAATTGCATTGGAAACAAGACTCAAAGGGCTTTCATTTAATATATATATGAGCTCTCCCAGTTCATTATATATAGGAAGTTATGATTGTTACAAGTTGACCCTAAAATGCTGAAAACTGGGCAAAAGTCTATGGGTAGGGTTGCGCCTCACCAACACCTTTTGCCATTGGTTCGGCACAACAAACGTGCCCTTACTGTAACATTTTGCAATTCGGGCTTGAACGAAAAATTGTCATTTCTATGCATAAATGATCCAAGAGCCATAAATTCTATGAAATTTTTTTGTGTTAGTCAATAATGTAGTGTGAGAATCTAGTTGAGCATGAGTCGAGATCATAGAGGTCCGCTAACTCAAGGACTAGTTGAAATCTTTCCTATCGTTCAAGTTTTAGTGAGCGTCAAAACTTGGGTCAAATTCAATCGACCATAACTCTTTATATATGATAAATTGGGTGGCCTACTATATATCAAATGAAAGGTATTTGAGTTTTCTTTCCAACTCCATAAATTTTTCAAAAATACGATATTGGAGAAAAAAGTTATGCCCATTTTACTCTAGCATATCAGCCTGACAACTGTCTGACGATATTTCTGACGGCTTATCACATTTCCGACGATATTTCGATGACTTATCAGAAAATATCGTCAGACTTAGGCAGAAAGTTATAAATTCTAATATTTTATGACGACATGAGCTGGCGGCTTGTCACATATGTGACGACATCAGCCCAATGTCGTCAGCTGATAAATTCAGCATTTTTCAAATGGTTTTGGAAGGGTATTTTTCCTTCACCCCATAGCTCCATAAATATAAGATTAAGCCCCAAATTCACCAAAATATACTCCTTTCTCTCAAATACTCTCAAGAACCAAACCCTAGGGCCTCAACCTAAAATTCAACATCCCTTAAAATTTCACCATTAAATTCCAAAAATTGATTCAAGAATTAGAATCCCCAAACTAAGATCTTCAAAAATCATCCATCAAAAGCACAAATATAGTCCCAAAAGCAAATGTTTATCCAAAGTTCATAATCTAAGGTTACGCGGGGTTTTCCTAAAAATCTCATGGGTATTAAAATCATGTTTTAAGAAAAGGATTTTGAATTTATGAATATAATCATGTTTTAGAAGTTTTGATGGTATGGTTTTGGTCTTTAGACCTTCCCCCAAATTGATTGAAAAATTATATATATATATATATATATATATATATATATATATATATATATATATATTGGATGAATATTTAATTGAGAGCATAAATTATAATGAACTCCTCTCTTGTTATGATTTTTCCCATCTTTCATATGATATGAATTATTCTAAATTGCATCTTGAAAGCATGATATGAAATGTTTTGATTTATGCTACGACTTGAATATGACTTCAAAATAAAAAGAGAGGGTTATGCATGTTGATAAATGTTGAATATTCATATAACAAAGAGTAGCATGGTTTGCCAAAAGAACACATGACCACCATATGTTTGAATAATCTCAACATAGTTTTGACTTGTATTTTCGGAACATGAAATATTTTATATTGTTTGTATGTTTGGGTAGTCTGAACTGTGTTTTAATGAAAGAATTATGCATGATACATTATGTCTCAGAAAAGAGGACTTGCAAGTTTTGGTGTGATGACACCAATTCAGATTATGCCATGGTAATTCAGAACAGAATAGAATGCATGTTTGAAGTCAGAATTTTCAGATGTTGAAACTAGAATAATGCATGATTCAGAACATGATAAAATTGGGCATAAAGAGATGTTAGGTGGTTCCCCGAAGAAGGAACGAGTTCAGACAACTCGTTGCCCAAAACCGTGATTTGTGGATTCAGGTATATTATATTATGCTGGCCTAGTGCCGTGTGGCGTATCAGAATTAGAAACTCCAATCCTTGTGGTATACTCGGGTTGGGGGCTTTCCCTCCGAGTCAAAAGCGGATTTCATACCGCCTGTGGAATATCAGAATTGTAGGGGAGTGCCACTTAACTCAGAAGTAATACAAAGATCAGACATTGCATTGACAAGAATGATTTATAACTTTCAGAAAGTGCCCATGCATTTTAGAACTATTTCATGCATGATATTTTGACAAATTTCTCTCCAACTATTTTATTTATATACAAGTATTATTTTATATTACTTTGCGTACCTGATGATAGGCATATTTACACGCCTAAAATACTATAATTTACCCATATTTTAGCTAAGTTTTGCGGACAAAATATATAATTCATGCACTTTTAGTCCTTTTTCCTGTAAGTGAGCTAACAAACGTGATTAGCAAGTTTTCAGGTATAAATGATGCAGAATTCAGCATTTTATGGATAACTTGACGCCAAAGAAAGCTTCACGAAAGGAGGAAAGCAAAACTTGGACGCCAAGGACCAAAAGTGGCACATAGAAAATCTGTCCCGGGCAAAAACAACAATTCTAAAGACTTTGGGGAACAACAGTAACCTATTAGGATTAGGATAATGATGTAGTAACCCAGTAGGATTGGGTTAAGCAATGCAGTAGCTTAGTAGGAATAGGATATGGGTGTTATAAATACCCTATTCTACTAGAGATTTTAATGCGTTCACCATTCCACAAACACACTCTTACATTCTCCATTCTTACAATTAATTCTACTTTTTATTCTTCTTCTATTCATCTATTCAATTCTTAATTTCCGCAACAAGAGAAACGTTACTTTGCAAAGGAGTTCACGCCTAAAACGCCATACCACACTTTACTACACGAGATTTTTATTGTGGTATATTAATAATGTCTATTGTGATTTCCTTCGCACTCATGGGTAACTAAACTTCTCTGTTGGGGTTATGGAAGCCATATGAGATACTATCTATTGCTATGAGTTTGTGAATTCGTGACACGTATGCTGCTTATATCATTATTCTCTTCATCTTAATCTAAATTCTTTGTGGTTGCAAACGCATAGAATACGCCAGTATAGCATTAACTTGTTCGAAAGAAAAGTTATATGTCTGGAAAAGAGATAATGTTAAGGTAATAGGGCACCAAACCCTGTTAAAAAGTTAGTGCCGTAACTGGATTAACCTCTTGGAGAATTCGTATTGTTAGATACGCTTTAAGCTCGAAAGAGTTAAAGTGAAATAGTCCTGGTTAAGGTCGAAAGACGCCTGGATTTACCATCGAATACAATTCTCTATAAGCACATGCATGTCTGAATTCCGCACAACTCATAGCCAATAGAGACGTACAACTCATAAAGTGGACATAACCCCAACTTCTCAATTCTCATTGATCAAAAACCAACAAAGCAAACCGTTTTTACTCCTTTATTTGTTGTTTTTATTTTATTACTTTGTTTACATTACTTGCACGTTAAAATCCCCCCTTTTTATGAGACTTGCTCCAAAAGTCTAGTAATCATTGCTTACTCATTGACCGGCTATTCCCTGTGGGATCGATACCCAACCTAGTTGGGTTATATATTTGACAACGACCGCTTTACACTCTTACGAGAGCTGTAGATTGAGCGTTATCAGTACCAATACAATTTTATTGACCCCCTCCTACCTCCCAGGGTCTAAAGCTCAGTTCAAGAGTCTTGCTAAGCCGTAGTGTTTTCAGACAATGGAGCAGAGTTCAGTGGTGAGCTTTCTATATTCCAGAAGGCCTACTGTCTTACAGTTATTTATCGTTTCTATAGTTTTGGTCTACTGGGTGCCTTGTCCCAGATTTCAAACAGTTGTTATTTTGAGATATAGTAGATATTTCGCAGACTGAGTCAGAGGTTATTTAGATGTTGTTGAATTACAGTTTTTCCTCATTATTTTGAATTCAGAATTGACCATGATTTTGTATTATGTTTTGTTCTGCATCTTCTTTATTTATATGAATGTTGTGCATTACTATCAAATAGAGAGGGGCATCTGGGTCTTCATGGTTCGAGATGCTCATCATGGCCAGGGCCTCGGTTCGGGTCATGACACTTATACTACCCCAAAAATTCTGAAACTCATCCGAGATGTACAAAGACCTTGCCCCATCGCAACGCAACTTAAAAATCAAAAAACGGATATCGGGAAGGTCGTCAAATTAATACCTGAAGATCGGAGGTCTATATGAGAAAGTTTCAACACTTAGAAAATTTTTTAGTGCTAAGCTTCTCTTGGCTAGCTTAAATGAGCCTTTACGACTAGGAAAATTTGTGGGGTATTACACATGTCTTTGGAGGAGAGTATGTTAAGTAGTTTCAGACTTGCATGTCCAAGTCTTCTGTGCCAAAGGAGGGGCTCATTTTCAATTGAACTTAGACAAGTTAACTCAGGTCCAGGTAGTGCCATGATGTCAGCTTTGTATACATTTCTGTATCTTCTTGCAGTAAGCACAATCTCTTTGGTATCCATTCTTTTAACCTTGACTCCTGTAGCAGTAAAAATAACTTTATTACCTTTGTCACACAGTTGTGAGATGCTCGGCAGGTTATGCTTCAGTCCTTCTACAAGATAGACATCTTCCAATGCTTTTGACTCAGATGTGCTAATTTTTCCAACAACAGTGATGATTCCCTTTTTTTCAATGCCAAAAGACACTCCTCCCCCATCTATTATGGAGAGTGAAAGAAACTTTTTCTTATCACCAGTCACGTGTCTTGAGCAGGAGCTGTCCAAGTACCAGTGCCTTTTGCTTCCTTTCACCTTCTCCTACAAAATAAATCAATGGTTAGATTTAGGAACCCAGACAAGATTGGGTCCTATTTTGTGAGTGACAGGATGAATGAGATTTCTTTTAGTCCATGCAGGTAACACATAGTGCAACCTGTTTCTCTGATCAAAATTGGTTTTATTCCTTTTGGTATGAAAAGATCTGTTAGCCAGGTTTTAGCTATTTGATCTGCTTTTTTCAGCCACTGGACATTCAGTGGTGGGATGTCCAAGGTTTCCACAGATGTAACACAAATATTTAGGATCATCAAGGTTTTTATGGAATCCCAAACCTACCATTTCATTGAAGTTTCTCTCACTTAATTTGTAAATAATTCTTGAGAAATTTGTCCACCTGTTTGCCCTTTCAAGATCCAATTTTAGTTTAGAAACTTCCTGAATCAACTTATTCATTTTTTTAGTTAAATCATGGCATTCTTGTTTATATTTAACAAGATCAAGTTCTGCATTTTCTTATTCTTTACTTATGGCCTTTTCCCCATTTTTAATGAGAGTTAATTTGAGAACTTCAAATTTAAGATTGTTGTTTGAAATCTCAAGTTCTGCAACTTGTTACTTGAGAATGCAATTTTCCTTGTCAACTGTATCTGAGCAAGCCTTTAGATCAGTGAGATCAAATTTAAGACTTGCTAGACTGTTGAACAATTCATCCCTATCAGAGGTTAACTCTTGGAAATCATCAATCAATGCACTCATCAAGGAAACAAGTTTTGGTTTTGAGAAAAATTGCAGTTTTTCTTTGAGTTCAAGTATACTTACCTCAAAGCCCACTTTTTCTTCATCTAGTTCTGAATCTCCAAGAGCCATGAATGCAGTTTTATCAACTTTATCTTCATCTGAATCAAATCCTCAAGCTGCTATCATTGCTTGCTTCTCCTTTGTTTTTGCCTTCAGTTCCTTTTCAGTCCTTTCTTTCTTCTATTCTATTTCCTATACTGGACAGTCCCTGATCTGATGATCAGTTTTGCCACATTTGTAGCACCCATTTGGATTGTCATTGGAACATTTCTTAGTACCATTTCCCTTCTTCTTCTTAAAGAATTTGCTGAAGTTCTTGGTTGTGAAGGCAACTTGCTCCTTATCAAGTTCAAATTTCTCATCACTATCAGAAGCTTTTAATGCTAAGATTTTATCAGGGCTGCTTGTTCTATGAATCCATCAACTTCCATTTCATAAGTCCTGAAGTTCCCTACAAGTTCATCCAGGGTCATGCCATCAAGATCCTTATTTGCCTCCCTAATTGCAGTCACCTTAACATTCCATTTTGATTGAGGTAACACCCTCAGTACTTTTTCAACTTGTTCTTCCTCAAAGATAACTTTTCTTAAGGAAGTCAACTCATTTATTAAGGTGTTGAGCCTTGTCATCATCTCATGAAGGGTTTCATTTTCCTTCATTTTGAATGCCTCATACTCAGTAAAAATGAGAGAAATCCTGAATTTTCTTACTTGAGAATTGCCTTCATGACCATTTACCAGTGCATCCAAAATTTGCTTAGCAGTAGTGCAGGTGGATACCCTATTATATTCAGCAGGTCCTAGTCCACAAACCAAGATATTTTTGGCCTTTGCATTTTTCTTCAAAGACAACAAGTCATCAGGAGTAAATTCACTCCTTACTTTCTTGACTTGTTTACCATCAACAGTCTACATTAGAATAGTGGGACCATCAGTAATCCTGTCCCATAATTCATAGTCTTCACCTTGAATGAGCATCTCCATCATTTCTTTCCACCAGCTAAAGTGAGAACTATCAAAGAGTAGAGGTCTAGTAGTTCACTAACCTTCACTGTGACCAGTAGGAGGTGTGGGATTCATCATATTGATCTTTTCTTAGGTGCTAGCTTTATATAAGACAACCTCGCTCTGATACCACTTGTTAGAGTACGAGTCCTACTAATTGCCTATCTGTGGAACAATTAAGTAAACGTGGTTCACAGAAGTAAATACTGAACACAATGTTTTTACGTGGAAAACCCCCGGCTCAAGAAAGGTGTAATAAACCACGAACTGTACCTCTACAGGATTTAACCCCAACTTCACTATAATACTTGAGCCTCAACAATCAACAGAATTACAAGACTTCTTATAAACTAGGAATTAAAACTTCTAACTCCTATTACTGTAAAAACACAAATCTTCCGAAGATAAGTGTTCCCAAGTCTTCGAGTTTCCCAACTTGAAGACACAACTCCTAACTCAATTTATAGATCACTAAGACTAGAACAATTAATCATTACAACTCAAGGAACCTACCTACTACACACAGTCCATGACCTGCTAAGTAAAAGGCTAGGTTCTTCCTTAAGTATCTGAACTGATATGCTGATTGTTGATTATCTTTTTAGTGCTTGAGTGAGTTACTTGAATGCAACTTGGCGTATATATGCACACCTTCTGATGCATTCCCTTTTCATCTCTTCTTCTATCTTGTGTAGGACTCTATCAAGTAACTCCCCTTCTAATTGCAGTCGCCTCTCACTCTCTCAGATTTAATAGGACTCTTTTGTTTTATCTTCTCTTATTGCTGGACTCCTTGATCATCCCCACTTTAGCACAGCTTTATGTTTATCTTTATCTTGACTATGAATCTTTTGTAGGACTTCTTGTTCCACTCAACTTCTTCTGTTGTGGTAAATGTTTATCCACTTCTGTTTGTACGCGAAGTCATCTTATCAGTAACTTGTCTGCATCTCAGCCTTGTTCACTTGAATGGACCAGCTTTCACAACATGTTTGATCAAAACTTCTCATTCTCTAACATGTTTGATGGTATGTTTCTTTACATGTTGAGAGTAGACTATTGGTGAACTCTTCTGCATGTTTGATTTGTTGTTTAATTGTTAAGAGTGGATCACTGTTTCATATCAATTTTGTTTTCATTTTATGTTTAGTTACTTTGTTTAGAACTTTTTCTATTTGTTTTAAATATAAAGAAGTAAACACACGATAAAGTTGATGGTGAAATTATAATAAAATTACAACTGAAAAATTACAAATGAAGAAAATAAAAAAATATCTTCTACTTGGCTGAGGCGCGGATATTTCACTCTCTTTAAGGAGATTCAAGTCCACTGCAGCAAATGTTTCCACCGGTCTAGCGGTAATCATCTTCACTTGTCCCCACTAGAATACAAAAGGGTTCTCACAAAGTACAACTTAACAAATTCTGGACTAGAGTTGAGTCCAAAGCACCATAAAAAAGAATACCTCCCTTCAACTAATAAATTTACTTTTTTACTAGCTTTTGTGAACTCTATATTGTCTTGTACATAGAAAAAGATATGAAAGACCATCACTATTTATAGGTGAGAAAATCTTTCATGCAATGAATAGGAAGAAGTAATGGATAATAAAGAGGAAAGATCAAGGACCTATATGTTATAAGAGTTACAAGAGTAATGAAAGAGAATAATGACAAAAGTTACAAGTGTTATAAATCAATGACCTATATGTTACAAGAGTTTCAAGAGTAATGAAAAGAATAATAACAAAAGGTACAAGTGTTATAAAAAAACTTAAGTCCACATTATACCAGCACTAACTATTGTGTTTAAAGGTGCAAGAATAAAAAATAAATGGAAGTCGAAATAGTGCCAAATAATGGCATTAAAGATGTAGGGATAATGCTGCACATATTAACAAAGGAAAGGACAAAGTAAGTCACCATAGTGACAGCAAAAAGAAACTCCAACATTCTGCCATAAAAGAAAGTTGAATTTTTATGGTTGAGTTATATTAGATTATTTGTTCATATAAGGGTTGTTTTCACTTGTTAAGAGTGGGCCATTAAGCCTTTGTTTTTTCGTTTTGAAGAAACCTCATTTACCTCATAGTGGAAATATTATAAAAGAAATTACTTACCACACATGAATAAAGACGTTAGATAATATTTGATTAAAATTGAAAAGAATATTATTTTGGAAAACTATGACTGCAAGTAATAAATGAAATTTGAATTTGTATGATTAAATTATATTGTATTACCGCATTTTATAGATACATACTAGCTAGGAACTATATACCCTACATGAATTAAGGCATTAGATAACTACTTATTTTGATTAAAATTTCAGAAAAAAGGATATTCAATAAGGACCACTAAAATTGAAAGTGAAAAGAAATCTGAATTTTTATGCTTGGATTATGATAGGATTTATTTTCATTGGTTGTGAATGAACCAATAATTTTTCTTAATTTCATGAAATTTTATTTTTTAAATTTTTGTTGAACTATATTGGAATTATTTGATCACATAGGGCTTATTTTCACTTATTGATATTTTCAGTTATTTACCACATATCTCAACAAGTATGTTTCTTTACTATCTCAACAAGTATGTTTCTTTACTTGTTGAGAGCAGACCATTGGTGAACTCTTCTGCGCGTTTAATTTGATTTGCTTTTTGATTGTTAGAGTGAACCACTGATTCATATCAATTTTGTTTTTGTTTTATGTATAGTTTCTTTTTATAGAACCTTTCCTATTTGTTCGTACCTAAATTTTTAATAATGATGTTAAAATATAACGATGTAAACACACGAAAAAGTTGATGGTGAAAATATAATAAAATTACAACTGAAAAATTACAATTGAAGAAAATAAAAAAGATAACTTATTCTTGGCTGAGGCGTGAATATATCGCTCGCTTTAAGGAGTAGCCAAGCCTACTGCAAAAAATATTTTCACCGGTCCAGTAGTAATCTTCTTGACTTGTCCCCTCCAGGATAAAAAAGGCTTACCACAAAGTATAACTCAGCAAATTCTAGACAAGAGTTGATCAAACCTCCACAAAAAAGAACATCTCTCTTCAACTAATAAACTTTCTTTTTTACTAACTTTTGTAAACTCTATATTATTTTGTACTTTAAAAAAACATATGAAAGGCAACCAATATTTATCGGTGAGAAAATCTTTCATGCAATGAACTGGATGAAGTAGTTGATAATAAGTAGGAAAGATCAATGGCCTATATGTTACTAGAGTTACAAATGTAATAAAGAGAATAATGATCGAAGTTATAAGAATTATAAGATATTTACGTCCACATTCTACCACCACAAACTATTGTGTTTAAACACAAATGAATGGAAGTTGGAAGCTGAAAAAAATAGCCATGCAACATGGGAATAGTGACAAATAATGGCATTAAAGAAGTAGGGATAATGTTGCACATATCAACAAAGGAACAAATAACGGCATTAATGATGCAGGGATAATCTTGCGCATATCAACAAAGGAATGGACTGGGTAAGTCACCATATTGACAGCAAAACGAAACTCCCACATTCTGCCCATTGATCATTGCCATAAAGATCACTAAGTCAATAAAGGACAAAAGTTAAAAATGTTCTATAGGCAGAACATACAACTTACATGCAATTTGTCAATCATCAAAACTAAGAACTTAACAAAATTGTAGTGTTGTTGTTCCTTGCAATGCCTGTCTTTACAGAGCATAATGCCATGGCTCAACAATCTGACCCAATATGTGCGGCATTGTGTTATAACATAGATGAATCAGTTAATACTGAAGATGCAATTCAAAATCGTTTAAATGAATTTTAAAAAGGTAAATGCAATATTACAAATGCACAGGATGGTTGTATTATGAACCTAAAATTGTACGGAGGTCTAAGACATTATCTTCTTCTTCTTTTGACTTCTAAAATTTTAAAATTTTATTTATTAGTCTTACATACGACATATTGGAGATATAGTGATAATTATGTACCATTAATGAATTAAGGCGTTAGATAATTGTAACGATCTGTTCTGTCATTACTAAAGTCACCGTGTTCGAAGACCTAGGGTATTGAAATTTCGTTTAAAATCTTTAAAAAGATTTGTAAAATCTAGGATTACATGATTTCGTAGTAGGAAAATTTTAGAGAGTGGACTTATGTCATTCCGCTATAGTCAGAAATTTTCTGCTACAGCGAAACTACAGTAGCAACATACCTGTCACTATAACGGGATGCCAAAGCCTCCGAGTTTTTAAAATCTCTTTTTCTTTTCAATTATAAACCAGAACGGGACTTTATTCTAAAAAATCTTTTGGGTTACCTCAAGGCTCTAGAACGACGAGGAAGAAGGAATACACTTAGAAGGGGTAAAACCTAATGAATTCTTGAAGTTTTCACACCCGAGATTGCTCTTAAGAGAGCAAGGATTGCAAGTTCATGCATATGTAGCAGTTGCTTGGCGCCCAGATAGGTTAGGTTTGTCTTAAACAGTAGACTTCGATAAAAAAGCGCATGCATAACGTAGATTGAGGGGAGATTTCATGCTTACACCTGTGGGCGAGGTGTTTTAATGGACAAAACAAGTAAACTAGGGCTAGGTGAAACTAATTAGTATTCCTAAAATTTTGTGGTAAGTTGCTATTAATACTGGTCTGGTCTGTTATTACTGTTCATGCCAATCGAATATTAATAGAAACTAGCCAGTTATACCTCGTGTATTTTTGTTGAATGAAATGAGTATTAGTGAGGTTGACATTACAGCCTTAATCCTTGTTCAGTTGGACAGATGGAGTAGCACAGTGATGTGTTAAGAAGGAAGTTGAGGGGATAACGATGTTGTAGTTAAAGAGAGTGGTATCTCCCAGTATGTATAAGATAGAATGTCAGCCTAAATTGAATGGGTGAATGCTTTCCTTAAGTGTTAGTTGACCTCGGTTACCATTGTCGATAGAGGGTAGGTGATGGTTGAATTGGAGTTAAAGCGTACTCAAGTTGAATTGTTTATTTTTTTACTTGTTGTAATGCATATATGTGTGTGTAAGTTGGTTTTATCACCTAATATGAGATTACGTAAAAAGGACTTGTTTTCATATGCAAGGGTGGTTTATAATTATCTCATTGTGTGATTGTACATGTTATTATATTACTTAATATTATGAGATGAACTGATAATGGTTGATCGATAAGGAATTGGTGAATTATTTCAGGGAATATAAGAGTGGAAATGTTGGAATAAAAATGGCGTTACACTTGATTTGGGATAAGGAGGCAGACGCTAGTTGTCTAAGTTATTTAGTACATGGACTGAGCTCGTCCTCTGGAGGCCATGGCTAGTGGACATATATAAGTCTCTTAGCATGTGCATAAACGATACTGGAGAGCTTAGCGGTTTCTTGAGTGAATTCGATCATATTGTTGTTTGTTATTTCTGAATCTTTGTGTGGTCCGGTTATTGATATGGCACTTGAACCGTGTTAATGTTTATTGAAGTACGATACAAAGGTGTTTGTGACATAGTTGAGTGATCTGCTTTATGAGTCACAGTAGTCGACTTGGATTGAATGTTATGTATTTGTATATGATTCTTTATCTACTTGGTTGTCTGGTTGAAGATGAATCATTCATTATTTAATTGGATTGTGTCAGAAAAGAGTTATTCCGTAAATTACTGGTTGAATGCTTGTTACTAAGTGGCATGTTTAGGTTGGGTCTTTATCACTCTTCGACAAGGGTGATTCTGTCTTTGATTGAACAAAAATCCTTCGTCACACAAATTCACACACCTAATTTAGATCTAAATACAATCTAAAACCTTTTGCTTTTACACTATATCTTTGCTCTATAAATAGTGCACTTTGAGGACCTTATTTCTACATCAACCAAAATAAGAATACCATATAATATAACTCACTATTCCTCTCTCTTTCAATGGCGTTGAAGGTTGTAATGGTGTTGTTCCTTGCAATGCTTGTGTTGACAGAGCATAATGCTATGGCCCAAGATGAATTTAACATAACATGTGCGGTAAAGTGTGTATTTAAGTGCAAAAAAAAGGTGTCGTGCCTAGTTAAGTGCATTGCTGGCTGCATTTTAATTACAAACACAGATGAATCAGTTGATACTGAGGTTGCAACTCGTGACAGTGTTTGTAATATTGGATGTTCCATTGCTCATTGCTCCATGTTTCTCGTCCAATATGGTAACTAACACTCCTTCTCTTGTCTCGCTACTTGCATGTGTTTCTGGAATAGTCAGATACGACTCAATAAAATTGGTGGCTTGAAGACAAACATTAATATAACACACCTTAAACATCTTTATGCATAGTTGAGGTTGGTTTTCGTTAAAAAATTAGTTTTATGATGCTGATAAAATGAACTTCTAGCAAACTCAGTAATATAAACCCGCTGCACATGCACACACGCTTAACGTGCAATGTTGTTGTATTTCTATCTGGAGGTTAATTTAATCTCTACTTATACAAATTGTTCAGAAAAAAACGAAAAGAATGTTTACTTCAAATAATTATGTGTACGCATTTAGAACAACATATGCACTGATATTCCACAAGTGAGGTCTTAGAAGAGTAGAACGTACCAGAGCTTACCACTACCGGGTGAAGGATTTATAGACTTTTGGACAATATATGTAAGTATAGGTCTACTTATGCAAATTGCTTAGTAATTATTCGTTCATTTTGCAGATAAAGAGAAGTTTGGAAGTTGCATGACAAGCTACAATGAGAACTATTGCATTGGCAATGCTCTTGAGAAAGCTGCTTAAGAAAAAGTTCTAATAAATAAGTTAAATTATGGTCCTCAACGTATGTGTCTATGACACTATGTTATGTACTTAAGCTACTAGATACTTTTGTGGTTCTAATTTTCTAAGTTATGTGTGTAAGTGTGCTTGGAGGGAGCCTTGGAGAACTGATAAAGTTGTTGTTATGTGACCAGTCTCTGGCAGAAATGCATAGTAAGACTGCGTATAATACACCCTTGTGGTGAGGTCCTTTCCTAGACCCTGCCCAAAGTGGGAGCTTTATTGTATCTGGCTGTTTTTTTTTTTTTTTTAATGTATGTAATTGTGTTGTATTGAATAAAACTCTTGTGCCTCCTTCTAAAGTCCGAAGAAAAGCTACTTCCTCCAATAAATCCCATTAGTTTATGCAATTACTATAGCTACACAAATTTTGGGTGTGCCGAATAAAACTTATTCAGTCTAAGGGCATCGAGGTACTCTATTACCAAGTTGATTAGTGATATTCTTTTGAAAGCTCCTACTTTCTTTTTTGAAAAAACAAACAAACTAGAATTTCTTGAGGATATGATATTACATCATGTAATGTACAACGACTTGACCTGACCTCCGAATACAACATATATTTTTAGAATAATCTATAAAAAATAAAAAAAAGCAAACGAATAACCAAGTTGTCTCTAATTATATATATCAACACAACAACAATAACATAAGTGTAATTTCAAATGACTTCCTCTTGGATAAGGATAACTCTATCACTGATCAAACAGAAATTCTCCATCACATAAATTCACACAACTTATATAGATCTAAATACAATCTAAAACACTTTGATTTTACAATGTGTTTATATATATAGTGCACTTTGAGGACCTTATTTTCACATAATTAACCAAAATAAGATCATACTCCATAATATAACTCATTATTCATGATCTCTCAATGGCAATGAAAGTTGTATCGGTGTACAGGAAGAATTTTTTTTATTTTTTTTTTATGTATAATGTTTTCTTAAAAAATATTTTCTTGGAAAATATTACTCTTCAACAATTTTCCAGATGTACAGTAAACGTAAATGTACTCCCACAAGTTTTTATTACTTTTTTTTTTAATGTCTGTGTGATTTGTGTTTCTTTGATTGGTTTTGCTTTAACTTTATATTACTTCTTTCATTTCAAATTAAGGGTGTCTAACGGGACGGGACGGGCCAACCCGGAACCGACCCTCCCATTTTACCCGGGTTTCGGGCCGGTTACGGGCCGGGTTTGGGGTTAACCGGGCCGGGCCAACACAGTAAAAAAATTAAAACCCACCCGAACCCGGCCCACTTAACCCAATCCGGTCAAACCCACCAAGACCCGGTCAAACCCGGTCAAATCCGGTTAAAAACCGGTCAAACCCGTTTAAAAACTAAATAAAAAATCCAATATACACTATATACACTCCAATATACACTATATACACTCCAATATACAATATATATTTTTAAAAAAATATATAAAGTATAAACAATTACACATATATACGTACCATTCAATATATAATTATATATGACTATCCGTACTACTTTAAATAAAACATATGATATAATAATATAATATATATATATATACACTACAATATATATATATACTAATTTATAAAACATATACACATGTATACGTTAAATATATACTACTTTAGAAGATATATACACATATATATGCACCATTCAATATATATGTACTACTTTAAAAAAAATATATACTACAGTATAGTGATATACATATATATATATACAACAATATGTATATATATATATAGTTACATACTAATTTATAAAACATATACACTTGTATACTTTAAAGATATACGTCTATAGAAGATATATACACATATATACGCACCATTCAATATATATGTACTACTTTAAAAAAAGTATATACTACAATATATATACTAATTTATAAAACAAAAGTAATGTATACGTTAAATATACACGTCTATAGAAGATCTATTCACATATATACACTCTATTCTATGTATATGTAATACTTTAAATGAGATATATACAATATATATACATTACAATATATATTTGTATAGTTATATACTAATTTATAAAATATATATACATGTATACGTTAAATATACACGTCTATAGAAGATCCATTCACTCTATTCTATGTATATGTAATACTTTAAATGAAATATACTATAATGTATATACATTACAATATATATTTGTATAGTTATATACTAATTTATAAAACATATACACATGTATACATTAAATATACACTTCTATAGAAGATATATACACGTGTATACGCACCATTAAATGTATATATACTACTACTTATAAAATATACTACATTATATATACATTACAATATGTATAGATATACTTATATACTAATTTATAAAACATATACACATGTATACGTTAAATATACACTTCTATAGAAGATATATGCACAAATATACAAAACATATGCTACTTAATATAATAAATTAATAATATTTGGTAGTAAATTAATAATATATTAGAAGTAAGTTTTTAATTTAAAGTAGAAAACTAGAAATTCAATTTTAAATTTTAAATCGTTAAATAAAAAAAATAAAAAACAACGACTAAGGAGTGAATGAATTTGGGAAATTTTATTGATTGCAAAATGATCCAAAATTTATAATTTACATGAATGAAAAATCTATAAATTATGCATCATTTTTTCCAACTCATTCATGTTAATATTAATGGGAACTTGCATAGGATAATCGAAGTCAACGGGGGCAAAACCATGCATTGGACTTGATTCTGCGGAGTTCTCCCGTGAAGTCATAATTTCTTCAAGTTTCAGCTCGTCGCTCGGCTCCGGTTCCATTCCTTGGTTTCTTCTTTCCGCTCTAATCCAATCTCTGAGGCAAACTAGAACATTCATTGCATTGCTTCCCAATGAGTGTCGGTTGTCTCCAAGCTGCTGTCGTCCCTGACTGAAGGCGCTCTCTAATGCAACGGTTGACATTGGAACATTCAAGATATCTCTAGCTAATCTTGAAAGCACAGGATATTGTGATTCATTATTCCTCCACCAATCCAGCGTGTTGATCCGTCGTCTGCGATCCTCTGGTGCCGTCCGAAGATAATATTTCAGCTCTTCCCGATAAGTTGATGTGTAAGTTCTCTCATCAACACTGTTCCAACAATTTAAATCATAAAACGAATCAGAAAAACCACTATGTGCCGGCCTTTTAGAAGATGATGGCTCCTCGGGAGGATGAGGAGCGACAGTTGGAGTGATATTTGTAGGTAAGGCTGAATCAAATAAATCAGCATAGTGATTATATAATTTTTCTATATAATCCTTTGCATCAGCCGTAGCCGTCCACAAATCAGGCTGTACTTGTTCAGAATCATGGTTAGTATTTATTTCTAAGTTAGTATAAATAAGAGTACTAAAGTGACACATATGATTATATTTCATGCACGGATTTAGCATAGCACCAACCAAGTAAATAGGGGGAATCGGGAAAAAATATTTTTTAAATTTCGTAAACATGGCGCCAACAGCTTCTTTATAACCTTCTTTATTTTTATATTGTTGGAGCAAACCAGAAATATCGACTATATATGCCAAAATATTACAAACGGTAGGATAGTAAGCACCGAAAAATTCAACCGTAGCTACATAAAATTTTTCTAAAAACTTAACAAGATCATTAATTACAACCCAATCAGAATTATGTAGCATGCAATCAGCAGAATCAGCAAATGAACCGCAATGTTGGTTAAAAGCTAGTGTAATAGGAATTCTATATTTATAACAAGTTTTTAGAAATTCATACGTAGAATTCCATCTAGTATCAATTTCCTCAGGCATCAAAATCGGTGTAAGTCCATTTTCTTGACATTTAAGTTTAAATTCTCTAATTCTCGATCTACGATTATTTCCTTGAATAAAACCAACGGCAAGACGAATTTTTTCAATATAAAGCTCAAAAAACTCAAGACCATCTTTTACAATTAAATTATATATATGACATGCACACTTAATATGAAAAATTTCAGGCAAGGGTGGAGATAGCGTAGATTTTATTTTTGTTATAGCAGTCTTGTTGTTAGAAGCATTATCAAAAGCAATACATAAAAATTTGATTTTCTATACCATAATATTCGGCAATTTTAACAATAGAATCAGCAATAAATTGTCCAGTATGTTTACGATCTTCATCATATAAAAAAGCAAGAATACGTTTTTGCATCACGAAATTACTATCCATCCAATGACAAGTAACGGTTAAATAATCATTTTTATTTACAGCACGACCAAGATCAGAAGTTAGGGACAATCTACATTGAATATTTTTTAACAATGTTGATAAATAAAAACAATATTGTGAATGGAGTCTAAAAATATCAGACCGACAAGTAGTTCTAGGAATACCATTAAACATAGGATTATAAATTGCTTGTATATAACGAATAAAAGCATCAGAAGAAGGAAAACTAAAAGGCAAACAACCCACCGCTACCATTTTAGCTATTTCTTCCCTGTCCCTCAATTTATTATACTTTTTCGCTACTTGACCGGTTGTTGGGTCCATTCTAGTTTGCGTTGACCCACCAACATCCCCACCACCTTTTGCAATATTTAACTCTCTTTTGTGATCTTCAGCTATATGTCTCATTAACGTACCCGTACCCCCTTACTTGCCTCCACTTCTATGCTTATATATTTGTTGACAAATATTGCACTGCACCTCAATATCTGATATACGTTCAAAAAATTGCCATGCAATACTAGTTCTTTTACGAGGTTTTGGGGCACTGGGAGGACGGGAAGGGAGATTAACTGATTCAGATCTAACGTTAGCATCTCCTACTGCGGGTGTTTCAGCAATATTTTCATTATCTTCGTCTAAATTAACTGCATCTACTTCATTTTCTTCTTTTATACCGTAATTTTCCTGAGCTTCTACATAATCCATATCGTGAGCACCTACACCTATTTCTTCCTCAAAAGGTGTACCAAGCGGTACCGGAGGCGAAGGCACACGGGTATATCTATTACTTGAACTACCTCTACCGCTAGTAATTCGCTTTTTACTACCACTACCGCTTTCGGGACAAAATTTTTTAACGCCTTTAGCAGCGAGGTTTTTTAATTTATCCATAATATAAATTAAATTAAACTAAAAATATTCAAAATACACAAATATAATAAAATTAAATATTAAACAATTAATACAATAAATAAAAATTAAACGTAAGAGATGGAACGACAATACCAAATTTTGGAAGTATCCGAAGATTGCGACTTTAGAAACTTCCGCTCGTACTTTGTAAACGAAAATTAAAAAATTAAAGTGAACACTTTAAGAAATTAAATATATTGAATATTAGAGAATTGAGAATTTAGATTTGAGAGAGAATGAGATTTGAGAGAGTGAAAAATTGTGTGAAAAATGATTTGAAGTTGTAGGGTATTTATAGATTTTTTTTGGGGATTAAAAAATATTTTTTAAAGTTTTTTTTTTTTTTATTAAATGGGCCCAAACTAGCCGTTTGGACCCAAAACCGGCTATATAGCCATTGGGCCAACGGCTAGTTTGGCCCAAAATCATTGTTTTTTTATTGCCGGGCCGGGCCGGGTCGGTTAACCGGCGGGCCTGAACCGGGCTTGATCCGGGCCGGGTTAACCGGGCCCATTTTAACAAAAAAACCGACCCGGGACCCGGAACCCGAAACCCTAAAGCCCTAGGGCTTACCGGGCCGGGTCAAACCAGGCCGGGTTAGCTAATCGGGCCGGGTAGGGCCGGGTCAGCCCGGCCCGTTTGACACCCTTATTTCAAATTAGTAATCATATTTTACTTTTAAAAAGTGATAATTTTTTTATCAATATTTGAAAATGTATTTTTCATCAAATTGGTATGAAAATAGTTGCAGCATATACTATTTTTCAATATAATTTTTGAATATCTAAATTTTACTCAGAAATATCGAGTTGATATAATTTAATTTAATTTGAAAAATTAATTAAATTGACTCTCGAGAAATGAGACATAACAAAAAGAGGGAGTACTGCTGAAAAGAACATTTATCCCAATTTTGCAATTGTCATTTTAGACTTTTCTTCTGTTAACCTTGTTCCTTCAGCTTTCTTGATTTTATTAAATATTATCTTCTCGATCATTCTAGTAATTTGCTTAGAGAGGCAAAGTTAAAATTTAAACTTTTTTGAAATTTAAATGTTGGAAAAGTTATTATATAGTTTGTTAAATTAAAATAATTATTTAAAGAAAAAAATATCACATATAGTCGAAATAGTTTGGATATCATCGTTGAAATAAGAAACAAAATATATTACGAGAAGACGTATTTGCTCTGCAAAAGGAATGCACAAGTGCCTATTTCAATTGCTTAATTTTTTTCTTTTTTTCTATAAAATGGAGAAATCAATTACTCTATATTTTTCACTTTTATTTCAATTGATGATAGCTTGTCATATCTCAAAGAAGCATTTACTGCTTATCTTATAAACAAACAATACTCTATTTGAATTGTATAAATAAGTAGGTTGAAGGGTTAAAAACAAATATATCGGTATTTTGTTTCTGTCAATGATGAAATGCGAAAGCTTGAGGAGCAAATATGATTAGATATCTTTGTCAGCCATAAGTCTGGCTATTCAGTAAAAATCGCAACAATTCTTCAATCCTAAAGAATTAGTTTCTTCCGAATTCAATGAACAACAATGATGACTTAGGATCAGTTTGCGGATTTGTGGCCCCCATAATAGAATCATTAACAATGACTTGAAGTCTTTGACTTCACAAGTCCTACTCTTAAACAAAAGGTTAAGAGCGCTTGTTCCACTTCTAGAATGGTTAAGGATGGAATTCCTAAGACCTTTGATGGCAACAACAACATAGGCTCTAAGAAGTTAGAATCGAATCTTTCTGTTAGTTTTTTTTAATTCATTTCATATGGAATAAGTATTGCAAATGACATAAACGTCTGGGTAGTAGAATGGAGAAGAGTTTCCAAACTTGAAAACATATGCTATAGGCTAAGGATTGCATTGATAAAATATATGGTGGGAGCCAAAACTTGGCAAATTTAGTATATGATTTGATAATTGAACTCAATTAGGTGCTCTTCATTATTATTTACCAGTAAATTATTCAGTTAATCTTTCTTTTGATGTTGTGATCAGCCAATTGCTCAGTATTACCTTACTACATAACCTATTTCAGATGAGATTCGTAATCACATTATCAAAGAAGTAGGAGTTGTAAAGGATACAAAAGAATGGAATAAGTATGGTGGATGTTACATAGTTTAGGAAAATTCATTGTTAGGAGTGCATGAGAGTACTTATTTAGACTTTCAAGACCTGTGCAAGATGAGTACAATTTTATTTGGGAAAAAGGAATTTCTTTAAAAGAGTTTCATACAAAACTATCAGGATGCGAGTTTCATATCTGAACGATCACCAATTATTTATCAAAAACACACCTGAATTATAATTGTTTGTACTTCATACCTGACTTTTAGGTTGGAAAAATAAACAATTAATAGTTGAGATGCGTTTTAATTTTATAAACAAGTTGTGATAATTTACATAGAAAACTCATATAGTTCATGTATTAAACTCGAAAAAATCAAAAATATTTTAAATATACTTTTAACCATTAACTTTAAATAGTTACATTTTTACGTATGACAGTCGAAATAAAACATTGTCTAGTCTAATTTTCTTGTTAAATAAGATTTCTAGTCAAAACGTTGACTCTATTAGGACTTTTCTTATTTCCCACGTTTTTTTTATTTGTCAAACTAATATCATCATGCATATAAATACAAGATTTTCCAATCCCATTTATCCTCTCTTATTATCATCATAAAAATAAATAAATATGCAATACATTTCACTTGCAATTTCATCTGCTATAATATTAGTAATTATTCTTTTAAGATGGGGTTGGAGACTTTTGAATTGGCTATGGTTGCAACCAAGAGGTTTAGAGAAATGCCTTAGAGAGTTGGGTTACAAGGGAAATTCTTATAGGCTGTTAGTTGGAGACATGAAAGAAGTTTTGAAGATGGATGAAGAAGCTAAGTCCAAGCCTATCAAATTTTCAAATGATATTGTGCCAAGAATCATGCCCTTCATTAACAAAATAATCATTGATTCTGGTGAGTATACTTTCATAATACATATGCACCTTTACATTCATTATTATGGTGATGTATTCATATAATTGCCACGTAAGATACGTGTGTCTACTTGTTCAACTTTATACATGTTTAAATGACCACTTGTGCACACCGAAAGTTGGAGGTTATAGATGACAGCTGAGGCCAAGCTAAAGGGCACATTTATGTATAATGCCAAGAAATAACCAACTTTTTCGTGTGAGATATTTATAGTCCAAGCTTCAATGTTTTTAATTCCACTAATGAGATTTCACTTGTTGTAGGTAAGAATTGTTTTATATGGTTGGGGCCAAATCCATCAATGCTCATAATGGACACAGAACTTATAAGGGAGATCTTGTCAAAGAGCAACATTTTCCATAAAACTCCATCTGCACTCACTAAGCTGCTTAGCTGAAGGAATCTTGAGCTATGAAGCAGATAAATGGGCTAAACATAGAAGAATAATTAACCCTGCTTTTCATCTTGACAAGTTGAAGGTATATCTAATAGCTAATAGTTTTTTAATGTTAGTATTTAGATTAGAGATAATGGATAGGTGCGTTTCAGATCCTTCAAAAAGTAGTTCTTTTTTTACGGATCCGACAAAGGTGCGGCGACAATTTTGAAGAGTTCCGAGCAACATAGGTTTCCATGTGACTAGGAGATAACGGGTTCAAGTCGTGGAAATAGCCTCTAGTAGATATGCAAGCTAAGGCTGCATACAATACACCTTGTGCCCCCCAAACTATCAGCATCTTTACACTCAAATACACCTAGATAATGATAATTATGGTAGGAAATCAAAAGGGAACAAGTGATAGTTAACCTAATTAGCTTCGAGGTGTCTTTTAGTCTAAGTTGCATGGACTCTTCACTTTCGATGTTGCACCCATAGCTGATTCTCTAAAAATACACTACTTTTGGAGATTTTGACACCTATCCGCTGACATTTTTGAAAAGTCCGAGCAACATAGGTTGTAACAAGTAGATGATGATAGTTTAGATAGTAAAAGGGAATAGCTATAGTTGAGTTATGAAACGCACAAAAAAGTAATAGTTCGGATACATTTTGTACCATTTTTATCCAACTTCTATGAATGGACAATGTAAAACTGCAGATAACTACCCATAATAAGTGAAATTAGTAATCTAAAAATAAGACGTGTAACTTGTTATGTCCAACCTATTAATCGATAGTGTAAAGTACTTTATACTGTCAGAATATATAAGTAAATCCATTATATTAGCACCTTTCCGAGTATGCAAACTGTAGTATACTGATTGTGATTTCTTTTCCATGCAATGTATAATATACAATAGCATATGTTACCTTCATTCCATTTGGCTACTAGTGAGGTGTTGAGTAAATGGAAGGAAATTGTTTCGAAAGACGGAACAGAGATAGATGTGTGGCCATATCTACAAACATTGACAAGTGATGCCATCTCAAGAACTGCATTTGGCAGTAGCTATGAAGAAGGTAGAAAGATATTTGAACTTCAACAAGAGCTAGCCAAAATTATTTTAAAAGAGACAGAGGCAAGTTACCTTCCTATTCTAACCCCCCACATATTGCTCAATACATCAAAGCCTTTGAAAAATTCTTTTCCAGATTGGATGCTATTTTCTTAATGATTTATGTTTTATATATTGACAACAGAAGGATTTTAGGTATAACACATAAATATGTCCTTTAACTTGGCCTCACCTGGGATCTATGTCCTCCATCTTTGAGGGCGGGCAGTTAAACTGCCATAAATTTCAACAACTAGACCCACCTGTCCTACGTGGGAAATCTCATGCGATTTAACATGTAAGACACATGTGCATCTCATGTGATTTACCACGTTGAGTAGAGATATAAGCCAGAAAATGTTTATAATCTAGTTTAGCTAGCTAATTATAAGCTTAGTTAAACATTCCCTAGGTAAGTTATCATTTTTATAACTTATAATTACCTTAAAAATGAACTGATTGTGTAAATATCTTTACAATCGTTAGTATATAAAAGGCACTTAAACTCTTTTCTGAGTCGTAGGTTTTGGCCGACCAAAGAGAAGAGAAGGATGAACGATATACATCAGGAAGTACGTTCACGCGTATTGAGTATTATCGACAAAAGAATGAATGACATTGAAGCAAATGGGGAAGCATCTAATAGTGATGACTTATTGGGCATATTATTGGAATCCAACTTGAAAGAAATCCAAGAACATGGAAATAAGAAATTTGGAATCAGTATTGATGAGGTTATTGAAGAGTGTAAGTTGTTCTATATTGCTGGACAATATTCCTGATTATGACAAATTGAATCAACTCAAAGTTGTAAGTTCATGATCTATCTACCAAACAATATAAGGGTTTTTTTAGCACTAGAGGAATAGTTCACAATTTGGTAGTAGGTAGACTCATTTACCATTTACCTTTTCAAGAAGCATCTGGTGCACACGTAGTGCTGAGAAGGACCGCACCCCATGGGAGTATAATGTAGGAAGCCTGCCCTGGTGCAAGCATTGGTGGTTGATTTCACGGCCAGAATCAGGATCCATAGATCATACGAATATAAGTTGACCTTATAAGTAGCCTAATTGTGTAAATATCTTTTATATTGTTCAACACCTTCCCTACGATCTTTTCCAGATTACTAATATCAACTTTTATCGATGGTTACATGTAGATATCGATATTTTAGGTGACTTGGTAGTGTAAAATTTCTTTTTACATTCTCTGTGAATAGAAGCTAAACTCTTTCTAAGATGGTTGTTTTTCTACTTTTAACACAGGTAACCATGATTATCCAAGAAGTCTTGAGATTGTATCCACCAAGTTTTTTGCTGGGTAGGGAGGTAATCAAAGAGACCAAATTAGGGAACTTATCAATACCAAGTGGAGTTCAACTCCTATTGCCTACAATATTGTTGCATCATGACCAAGAAAGATGGGGTGAAGATGCTAAAGAATTCAATCCGGAGTGGTTAAGTGGAGGAGTCAACAAAGCAACAAAAGGGAAATTTGCATATTTTCCATTTAGTTGGGGACCTAGAAATTGCATTGCACAAAACTTTGCTATGTTAGAGGCTAAAATGGCACTTGCTATGATCCTACAACACTATGATTTTGAGGTTTCACCATCATATGCTCATGTTCCTTCTTCAGTGTTCACTCTAGTACCACAATATGGTGCACAACTAATTCTACACAAGCTATAGAATAGGAGTAGAATCTGCGTACATCCTACTCCCATGGCCCAGATCCACTTGTGGGATTAGACTGGGTATGTTGTTGTTTTTGGAGTTTCCTATAGGCAAATTATTAGTTTATTATTGTTAATATGAACCACTAGTATTTTTTTACATGGCATTGGGTTGTTATATTTTATTTAGTTGTAAAAAGGATCATGATTCCTGCTCTTATTCATGATGAAGGTATTTATAGATTGTTCATTGAAGTTATACCTATTAATTGTATTTCTTCATTTCTTCTTAGTGAAAACATTGGTGGGGATTGATGGCTGAAGCTTCAAACGCAACAAAGTTGGCTTGATTCTGGTTTCTCTTCTCTCTTTTTTCTTTAATTGACTCTTTTCTTTGAGATTTTTTCCTTTTTTTTTTTTCTTTCGACTCTACTTTCTTTACACTCTTCTCTTGAGCTTTGCTGATTCTATCTTGATTTCAAAAAAGGTGTACGAAAGAAAATAAAACTAAAGTTCAAACGGGATAAACAAAGGATGACACAATGTTTGAATAGCAGAATGAAATGCCTTCATCATATCAATCCTTAAAAATGCAAGTACATAACATGCAATATGAAAGTGGGAGATGAAAATCATGTGCGACACTTTAACAATACTAACTTTAACTGGGCATGTGTGCCACTTCACTTGTCAAACATACAACTCCACTTTTGTTGTACATTCCTCACATCAAATGATTCATGCTTTCGTAGAGCTGATTTTCTTTCTGCTCCTCTTTATATAGGATCACGCATCCACTGTTTGACCTAATTGAGACATATCTTTCAATTGATGACCAAGTTATTCTTGTGATTCTCAAAATAATTGTCTCAATTTCAAAGAAGGCTTCAACTTGTCACCAAATGTCTCAGCACTCATCTATTTTCTCAGATGCTCTCTTTTCCTCTTTAACTCTCTGATTCAATGCTTAATGATTAAGTTGGATTTCAAGATCTGGCTAAAATTCCGCATGCATATCATAACACTAGAATCAACATAAAATGCATTGTGTAAAGCAGATAAACAAACAACATAAAATAAGACAAAACAAACAAAGGACACCATATTTCATTGAAAGGAAAAATAGAAGGGTTTAAACAAAGACGATAGAGAAACAAAACAAGATAGATCCCGAACTATAACCCTGAAATAATTCAAAGAAAAGAAAAGAAAACAAAACAAAAAAAACTACCAAACCTTTTCCTAGTAGGGAGAGGGGTGACTTCTCAATTGCTCAGTCTGACAACTTAGCCACTAGTTTCCATATCAGTATGACTAGAACTTCCACCATGATCAGACATATTCCCTTCAAAAAATAAGTTCTGGGTCCTCATGTTTAACTCATTGCTTTCCACATATTGTGCAGTACCATGTGCTGGCGAAGAATTTTGTGGGACGGTTGAGGTGCCAATGTTTTGCACCACGATCAATTTTTCTTGAATCATTCTTTCTATTTCTCTTTTCAAAGAACGACAATCCTCAATACTGTGACCCTGAACATCAGAATGATATGCACATCGTACATTAGGATCAAAACCTCTTGAATGTGGGTCAGGAGTATACCCACGGTATTGGTGTGAAACTCTTCCTCGATTTTTTCCTCATTTCATTGTTTGGCTTGGATCAAACCTCAGTCCTAGAAGGGTTTTGATATATTTGTAGAGTTGGAGGATGACTCTGGTTGCGCGCGCTATTATGAGTAAGAAGGGTGTTGAACTTATGGTTGTGCGCAGTATACTAGATATGGAGGTGGGGAAATGGAGTATAATGGATTTTGGGAGGGATTATAGAGAGCTTGGGTATGAACTTGGGATTGAGACAGACGGCAACAACGACGTCGTCTTCTTGTATGTGCTTGTTCTCCAACTACAATAACAAATGTATCTTTCTCATTCTTCGTCCCTCTAATTTTCTTTAATCGATTGCAATATTGTTCCAAATGTTTCACAGATTTCTACTGTCCATATTGCTCCTCAAATTTCGATATCTCAAGGCTTGGAGGAGGGTTAACACTTGAAGACATGCCCCAATCTTTGTATGTAACATCTTCTTTACCTACAAGTCCTAGGAAACTTTTCATAGCATTTTCTGTACCCTTCATTTTTCCAACCATTTTCTCTGGCTTTTCAGGTACGTTAGACTTCTTGGTAAGAAATTTTGGTGTCCAATTAACTTAAATGTAGGCTCAGGAGTATTATAGCAATGATCACTAAGAGTATTGAACATGGGTCCACTAGAAGCATGGGGAAGCACAACCGTTAGGCGGCTAGACAATATGGATATCTCAGCTGAGGATTGAGCAACAAAATCACAAATGACATGCGGTGTTGTGAATGTAGTAGGCTTGTGCCTAGGAGCTAGAGAAATAGTGGCGGAAGTATTGAGATTCTTTTGGCTTGGAATAAATTCTGAGGTATGTTTTGGTGCATCAACAACATTAGGACATGAAGCTTGCAATTATGATGGAAAACTCAGGATATTTGTGGGGTCAACAGTAGGGAATGGAGGAGGAGGCAACCCACTGGCCCAAGCTCGATGCATTTCCGTCATTTGTTGCCTTAGTCTCAAAATCTCTTGCTTTAAACTCTTATTTTCTAGACTCTTCGTTTGATTCATGAGGTTGGAAACAACTAACTCTTTCTTGAATTTAGAGTGATGTGAAGGACCAGCCAGAATGCCACAAACCAACCACCTTATACTAACTGAACAAGAGATAACAAAGGCGTTATAATGCAACACTCTTTCAAAAATGCTTTTTCCCTTTTTCTTCTTTTGAAAAAATCACCAAACCCAAGAAGGGTGCCTACGTATCTCACCCCCGAGAGAGGAGAATAAGGTGTGTGTAGTTCGTGAAATTTTGCCAAAATGGCCAATTAAACTCTTTTTTTTCTTTTCTTTTTGTTGAAACTTTACCAAGAAAAGAAAATAACAAATTGTCAAAAGAATTGACGAAATTTTTTTTTTTTGCGTTTTCAGGTTTAACATCCCTATACAAAATGAAACCTATGATTACCAAAGAAGAATCTTTTTGAGTTTTCGATTTTGAATTTCATACGAAAATGAACTTTGAACGCATTAAAGGAAAATCTTTTTGTATTTTTCTTTTAAAGATGCATATGACACCCACTCTAAATGACAAGAGTGAAGAAAATATTTTTGAATTTTTTTAGATTCCTGTACAAAATGAAACCTATGATTACCAAAGAAAAATCTTTTGGGTTTTCGATTTTGAATTTCATACGAAAATGAAACTTGAAACTATTAAAGAAAAATCTTTTTGTGATTTTATTTTAAAAGATATATATGACACCTACTCTAAATGAAAAGTGAAGAAAAATATTTTTTGATTTTTTTTAATAAGATCTCCGAACCAACAATAGGCTGCCTACGTATCTCACTCCCGAGAGAGGAGAATCAGGGGTGCATAGTTCGTCCAGATTGGAACAATAAAGATTAGACAATCGATTGAACCCTAACCTAAGAGACACGACAAAAAACAGATGGCAAACAATGTTAAAAAATCTTTTTGAGTTTTTCAGATTGACACTTCACATAAAACTGACACCAACAACTGTGAAAGCAAAAACTTTTTGGTATTTTTGTTATATAAAATGTACAAAACTTCTATCATCATTTTATGAAATTTTCATTTTATAAAAATAACTCCTAAAAAATATTTGAATTTTTGAATTTTGAATGCTTACTAAAGAAGACAAAGGAAAATCTTTTTGATGCTTTGAATTTTGAAAAACAAAAGCCATAAAGAACTCTAAAAACTACGACACTCTCTTTTTTCTTTTCGACTCGCTTTTTCTTTTTTTTTCTCTTTTTTTCAACTGTTTTGTCTACACACGTTACTTCTAACACATGTTTTCCCCAAATTAGTCCGTCGAATGACCACGTTACCCTCAGATATGCAACATTTAGCACGTTGAGATGCTTTAGAGGTGAGTCTCATACAAAAGGCCACGCGGGTCCTGCTAGGTCTCAATATGATGCAGATAAACATGACCTAAAGGCTGACCTACGCTGGAGTTCACTAACAAGGCTGTTCGGGAGAGCATATCATAGACAGCGGTTGTGACAACTTTCCACCCACTCCATATATCCGACGTCTCCCCCCTCCTAAAATAAGGGTGACTCAACTAGAATTCGTGTACATGAGTGCACTCCGAGACTTGTTGCAGAAAGAATGAATCGGATTATGCATATGATGCTAGGTATAAAACGGTAACACATAAAGAAAAACTGTAAACAAAGAGCACATAAATGTACAACAGTGATAACAATGACACAAACCAAAACACAAATAATGTTTATACATCCATAATTCCAAACAAAGTCGATACGACTCAAAAAATAAGCTCGAATTCTAAAATGTCCCCAGCAGAGTCGTCAGAGTTGTCACGCCCCCTTTTTAACTCCAAAAAGATTAATTTTATGTTTCGAAAGAGTTTTATTATTAAGTAACAAAAGGTAAAAATTTATTTCGAAAAGAACTTTTTATATTCAAAACTCAGAGTCGCCACTTGGCATAATTCGGTGTGCCAAGTCACCTTTGGAAAATCCTTTTCAAAATGATTTGACTCTTTAAAACTGATTTGCAAATTGAGATTCCGGCTAAGGAATTTTGTTGATCGAGGGGAAGGTGTTAGGCACCCCTCAATCCCGTGGTTTAACCACGGTCGCTTGGCGGAGCATATCAGCTAATTTGGCATTAAAAATGTATAAACCACACAAAACACATAAATAATAAATCAAACACATGAAACAAAACAAATCCAAAATATAGTGTTCAGTCCAATTATTACAAACTGAAGTAAACAAAATGTACTAAAAAGTAAACTAACATTAATCCTAGACTATGGTCCAATGCTTTACCCGATGCCTCGGGCCTTGATCACGAACCTCCTCCGAAGACATAATACGTTGGGGCATTCCCCTATGAATAAATAAATAAAACCTAGGGACATTCCCCGGCCAAATGAATAAACTTGAATCAAGTGCGATAAACTAGAAAACATTAAACACACATGCCACATTCAAACATTCAACAAAAACACTTATTCCTAGATTTTTGCCTACCCGAACCTACATTTTCCTATCTATTTCAACATATCATAATTCTATCACGTTCTAACAATATTCATGCTTACTCCTATTAAACAAGAACAACAATAAATCAAAATTAATCCAAATTCTCTTTTTATCAAGTTTTCAATTCTCACCCCCTAATTTCATTCTCAACATGATTAAACCAATTCAAGTTTCCACATTCAAATTCAACATCAACTAACACAAAATAAATATTCAATCATGTCGAACAACAATCATTCACATTTAAGTAAAAATTAAAGAAAAAGACGATAGAATTGGACCTCAATGCCGCTTTCAAAATTGATGTATTATTTCGATTAACCCGATAGAATCCGCATCCGAAATCCTCGAGTGAACCTCAACAATGAACCATCCAAGATTCGGTTTCACTGTATTTCTCAATTACCTCCTCTCAATCTGTCCCTTACAGTGTGCATTCTAGTGGGGTTTGTGTGTATGTCGCGTGATCAAGAAACCCCAGAAATTAAATTCCAAAAGGAAAAAGAGAAGACCAAGATGATAGTCCCTCCTCTCTGTTTTGTGCGCTTCTATGTAAATTCGTAATTCAGTGTATTTTTCAGTGTGCGCCAAAAATGGTGTGTATGGTTACTGGGAAAATGGAAGAAAAGGTTTGTGGCCAAAATGGTGTTTATCTGCTTTTTTTTGAATGATATGCCTATTTTCTCTCTTTGTGTGTGTACAGTGTTTCAATAGAATATTACAATGGAGGGGGTGTCCTTCTCTATTATCTTTCCTCTACTCTGTATGTATATTATGTGTGGTCTCTGATACGTGAGGTGCTCCCTGTGTTTATATATGAAAAAATAAAAGTTTGGTGTGTGTATTGTGATGTTATTTGGTGTGTGATGTGAGAGTGATGGTGGGTGGGAGTATGGTGAATGGAAAAAAAATTAGTGATGGTGTGGGTGAGTTTAATGTTATTGTGAGTTGTGAATGGAATAAAAAAAAAATGGTCCCCAGTGTGTGTATGTGTATCTTTTTTTATATATGGAAGAATGGAATCTTTTCATAATGTGAGCTGGCTCTTTTTTCTTTTGTCCTTTTCTGAGTTAGTTCCAAAAGTAAATAAAATGTGAGAGGTAGTGGGATAGGTGGGGTAGGGTATATGGGGGTAGAGGTAGTGAGGTGGGGGTATGGGGTAGAGGTAGGTTATTAAGATAAGATGAAATTAGTTAGGGGGTTGTTAATTTTGTTTTCTTATGAGGGAAAATTACATGGTTGGGGGTACATGGTAGAATAAGACAAATAGGTAAAAATTAATCTTTTGGAGGGAAAAAATTACGTGTCTACAATGAGACCATCCCTGAAACTCCAATTTATCCAATAAGGTTTGCATATCATCTCCTCCAAAACCATTAAGAACCCTACCTTGTGCTAATTTGCGCTTTTGGAAGTGAAGACTATGTGCCTCAGGAGTGTCTTGATGAGAAGATGGGAAAGAAACTTCAGACTCAGGATCCATCTCATCAGAGGCATCTGGAGTAAACTCAGAGTCTGATGAGTCAGAAGCAGCAGATTTAGTGACCTATTTCTTAGATCGAGTGGACAACTTTGGAGAGAAAACTCTGGAGAATTTTGAACTTATAACTGTGGAAGGAGATTTTGAAGAAGAAGATCCTTTCGGAGTTGTTTTAGGAGAGGGTTTGCTAACCATGGAAGGTTTTGGAACTTTTTTCATAATAGTCTTTGTTTTCCTTACTGATCTAAGAAGAAGATCCGAGAAAAATGCAGAAGGAGGAGTGGGATCAGATATAGGCATTCGTTTCCTTTTGTTGGCTCTAAGTGCTTCAGCCAAGGTAGCATCTTCCTGTTTCTTCTTACCTTGAGTATGTGGTGTTCGAGGATTAAAGACAACTGGAGAGGGTTTTGAGAGAATAGTGTCTTTGATATTGACAGAGATGGAAGAAGTTTTTTTCTTTAGTTGAGATCTTGACCTTCTTGGTATTAAGTTAGCAATAGAAAGGTCATCTCTATCAATAGAAGGATCATCCTCATCAACACTTCTGAGCGATATAGGAGGAGGAAGAAGAGGTCGCGAGAAGGATGGGCCAAGTGAGGGAATTTCAGCAAAAGGCTTTGGGAGATTTTTGAAGGCTAAGAATTATGTAAATTTCTGGGAGATTGGTGGAGGAATTAATTAAGGTAAGGTGATATTTGGATGAAGGATAACTGCGGTGAGGAGATTTATGACTGAATCAGTGGAGGAAGTGGATGAAGAGGAGGAAGATGGTGAGGTTGATGCCATTTGAATCAGACAAGTGTTCTTGATTAGAAGAAGGTATAAGTGAGAATTTGATTTAGGATCAAGAAGGAAGAAAACTTATTTAAGAGGGAAAAGAGAGGAAGTCGAATGGGTGAGGGACTGTACCTTGGTAGTGGCGTAATGATTAGAGTCTCTGAATTGATGGGAAAGCTGCAAGCAACTTTTTGAAAGAAGATAGGACTCTTGAGTTTTGGCGGTTTAAAGGTAAACAAAAGGAACCAGGTAGACAATTTGTTTCTCTTTATGCTACTGAAGGTAAGTATAATCATACCTGTAAAATGGACTAAATTGCTTCTATGATCTAGTCCCTTTGCAAAATCAAAACACATTCATGAGTCATCAAATTCTAAAATCTTGGAATTAGGATACACAACTTAATGTGTGAGACTAAATTAATCAACAATCATATGTAGAGAAACTTATCCTAATCAAGCATTGAGGGAGACTTCTGCAATTTTAATCATCCCTAAGGCTAACCTAATTTTTCCAAATTGTTCTCTACTTAAGGCCTTAGTGAAAATGTCAGCAATTTTCTCTTCAGTAGAACAGAACTTAATTGATATCAATCCTTTTTCAACATTGTCTCTTAGGAAGTGATGTCAAATATTAATATGTTTAGTTCACTTATGTTGAACAGGATTTTTAGCAATGTTTATAGCACTTGTGTTATCACAAAGAATTGGAACACACCCTACATCTACCCCAAAATCCAGAAGTTGTTGTTTAATCCACAACAATTGTGCACAACATGTACCAGCTACAACATATTCAGTCTCAGCTGTAGACAAGGCTACTAAATTTTGCTTCTTTGTGGACCAAGTAATTATATATGATCCCAAGAATTGTTCCATACCTATAGTACTTTTCCTGTCCACCAAATATCCTGCATAGTCAGTATCAAAGTATCCTACCAAATTAAAGTTACTACCTTTTGGATACCACAAACCAAGATCACTTGTTCCCTTCAAGTATTTGAAAATTCTTTTTACTGATTTTAGATGTGATTCTTTGGGCTTTGCTTTAAACCTAGCACATAGCCCTATGCTAAACACAATGTCAGGCCTGCTTACTGTGAGATACAGTAGTGACCCTATCATACCTCTATACATCTTTTGCTCCACATTAGTACCTATTTTATCTAGATCATGCTTTGTGGAAGTGGCAATAGGAGTGCTGATTTCTTTAGCCTCTTCCATGGAGAATCTTTTGAGAAGCTCTTTGACATACTTCTGTTGGTGTATCATTTTCCCTGAAGCTGATTGTTTTATTTGTAGTCCCAAGAAGTAATTCATCTTTCCCATCATACTCATCTTAAATTCACAACTCATGAGTTTGGGAAACTCATGAGTCATATTCATATTGGTTAATCCAAAGATGATGTCATCTACATAGACCTACACAACTAACAAATCCTTTCCATTAGTTTTAAAGAAAAGGGAATTATCAATTTTACCTCTAGAATGGCCATTCTCTAGTAGAAATTTTGACAACCTCTCATACCAAGCTCTAGGTGCTTGTTTCAGCCCATACAAGGCTTTATCCAGTTTATATACATGATCAGGAAACTACTTTCTTTCAAATCTTGGAGGTTTCTTGACATATACCTCCTCTTTGAGAATACCATTCAGAAATGCAATCTTCAAATCCATATGGTAGAATATAAACTCCTTGTAGGCAGCAAAGGCAACAAGTAATCTTATAGCTTTAAGTCTTGCTACAGGAGCAAAAGTCTCATCAAAGTCGATTTATTCCTCTTGATTGTATCCTTGGACCACCAACCTTGCCTTGTTTCTTGTGACTGTTCTATGCTCATCAAATTTATTCTTGTATACCCACTTAGTTCCAATTACAGATCTATCTTTTGGAAGAGGAACTAAGTGCCATACTTTTCTTCTTTCAAACTGATTTAGTTCTTCCTGCATGACTATGATCCCACTAGCATCAAGCAATGCTTCAGTTATCATCTTTGGCTTTATTTCTGACAGAAATGGCTTGAAGGCACACATATTTCTCAGTCCAGATCTTGTCATGATCCCAGAAGTGATCTCAGTGAGAATATTCTCTATAGGATATGATCTTTGATGCTTGTATCCTTTAGGAATCAAACTTAGTGAGCTACTAGGATCACTGATGTCATTCTGATCTAGGGTAGTTGGTGGCTCAGTTCCCCCTATCACTGTGCCTTCAGCTTTAGTTCCCCCTATTGAGGTGCCTCCAAGTTTGGTAGCTCCAGTCAATGAATCAGGTTGTGTAACCTGTTCCTCAGCATCATTTCCTTCCTGCAGGTTAGTCTTAACACAGGATTCATCAAAGATCACATGCATGCTTTCTTCAACGCAGTTAGTTATGATGTTTAATACACTATAAGCTTTACTATGAAGTGAATAACCTAAGAAGATTCCCTCATCACTTTTAGCATAAAATTTTTCCAAGTTATCCTTTCCATTATTATGTATGAAACATTTACATCCAAAGGTTCTAAAGTGAAAGATGTTAGGCTTTCTTCCTTTTTGTAATTCATAAGGAGTCTTCTCTAATATAGGTCTGATCATGCATCTATTTATGATATATTCTGCAGTACTAATTGCTTCAGCCCATAGGTTTTTAGCAATATTTGCTGCAAGCATTATTGTTCTGGCCATATCTTCCAAGGTTATATTTTTTTTTTCTACCACTCCATTTTGTTATGGTTTTCTAGGAGCTGAAAAGTTGTGATCTATACAATTTGCTGAACAAAATTCCAAGAATTTTATATTCTCAAATTCTGTACCACGGTCAGACCTTATGGAGACTAAAGAAGTAACTAGTTTCTTTTCAATTTTCTTGATGAAAATTTTAAAGACATCAAAGGCATCTTCTTTAGAGGCTAGAAACAAGGTCCAGGTGAACCTAGAATAATCATCAACAATTACCAAAACATACCTCTTTCCACCTCTGGTTTGTAGTCTCATGGGTCCACATAAGTCCACATGAACCAGTTCAAGGCACTTGGATGTGCTAACGTGGTTCTTAGACTTAAAAGAAGACCTTACCTTCTTCCCTCTTACACAAGCACTACATAACTTTTCTTCCTTAAACTTGATCTTGGATAATCATAGTACCATGTTGTAATGCCCTAATTTTCTATAACCGAAATGCCATACGGTGCTCATGACCCCGAAGGGCCACAAGATAACCCTCTTCTGATAACTGCTGCAATAACTGTATGAAAATACTGAATAATGCAGAAAACTTGCCATAAGGTTCAAAACACCTAAAATACACAAATCTGAAATTCCAATACTTATACATCTGTCCGAAAAAACTCTAACTGTCTGAACTGTGGAGTTGATGGGACAAGTCCCCAACTTACTTCGTTTGCTAAAATAAATTGAAAATAATAATGTACTAGAATAATAACCATCCTCGAAAGATGAGGACTCACTTCTACGTACTGGGATGCTACTGCTGATCTGGAACTCGTGTCTCCGAATCTATGGTGTCAAATAAAGAAACACCATAGCGCAAATGCGTCAGTACATTGGAATGTACTGAGTATGCAAATGAGGTAAGGCTAAGTGCAAAGGCTTATGCATGCACATAACTTATCTGAATGATATGAAAAAGCTGGATTAGCATACATAGAGAATCTATAACTACTGAACATACTGACACTGTGCTTACTAGGACTAAATATGATAACTGATACTTAATATACTGCCAAGCTGAAATTTCTGAACATACTGAGAGAATGAGTATCTAAAGCTACTGAAAATAATATCAACCCTATCTAACAGGTTGTCTCTGGGTATACTAATAATAAGAAAGATTGACTAAATCTGAGATCAACCCTATCTGGCAGGTAGTCTCTGAATTTGTTGGTAATAATACTTGATTAACTGAATCTGAGATCGGCCTGTCTAGCAGCAGATCTCTGAATTTGCAAATAATAATACTCGATGGCCTGTATCTATCAGCCTTGACTTCTATATCACTAAATTGAGTTCTTTCCTGAATACTGAGACTGATTCTGAAACTGAGACTGTGGAAAGTAGTCATATAACCGACATGCCCCTTCTAGTTAAGTTGGGGTCCAACCTATAACCACAGTTGGAAGGGTGTCAGTACCGTACCACGGGTAAATACAACTTTACATGACCCTCATCTATCAGGTACTCAAACGAGAATGATGGAGCCCTCATCTAACAGGTTAAGCCACCACATCTACCCTCAACTAGCAGGTATGATGTCTCAATCTAGCTGGCTATGTAGTTCTGTAGCGCAAGTATTGCTTCTAAGAATCACACCTTCTACTAGTAGGTGAGCTCCCATCCTCGAGCTCACTCGGTGCTGAGTCCTACTCCCAACTGAAAGGATCTGAACTGATTCTTAGCTGAACTTAGACTAAGCTGAATCTTGTTACTGATTATCTTACTTGACTGATCTAACTGAGTTTGCTTGGTTCCGTATCTGATGGAATACTATTGAGTTCTATTTTCTATCTGAGTGCTATTGAATTTCATATTTTACTGAGCTTTACTGAAGTCTTGATGGGATACAAAATACTACTGAGATCTGAACTGAGTACTGATGATTAGACTGAATGCTGAGATTACTGAGTTTTCTTACTGTTCAGTCATTGACTGAGTTCTATTGATTATAGCACGACTGAGATTATCTTAAGACTGACTCGGCTCTAGGCACACAACTATATTTTTCAGGTACAAGTACCCCCGGGACTCGATAGAAGGAAACTGACAGGACTTGACTCTTTGAATTCATGACCAATATCCATATCATAATAATGTATTCACCATATACTCAATAAAACATCTCTCCAAGCACTTGGAAATTACTAGTATGTATTTGCATAGGAATTGCAAGCCAAATACTTCATAACTCATTCTACAGAATCTTGCAATAAACACATAACATGCATTCAAGGTACATAATTAAGGATTTCATGCTATCATGTCACCATCCATTCATTAAACCTTTTTTTTTTACAAACACTTGGCCTGCATTAGTCAATACATCATTGGGGATTCCTAGTCAACATACTACAATGACTCAAATCTCTTCACATAAGCATTTCATCAAACATGTAGGGAGCATGCTTTAGTTATTCAACAATTACTAATTCTAAATATCATAACTCTATCAACTAATTCATCACTCAAGGATTTTAACATGATATGATCATGGTTCAATACACATGGACAATATGATTATTTCCAACGTTAATTAACATATAACAACATCACACTTCAATCATCTTGGCCTTATAATAATTCATTACCCCAATTAACATCATTACACAACTCAACATGCTTCTTGAAGAGGCTTTATCATGAACACCACAAGATCAACACATACTAAGGTCAAAGCTTGAGTCTTTATCATCAAAAAATGAATTTAATTTCAACAACCTCAAGAATATCAATTTCAAACCACATAAATCATAAAAATTCATAAAACACAATCTTTGAATTTAGGAAAAAGGGGTTTTGAGCTTCTTGGGTGGAAGGAACCCAAGTATCAACACTTGCATACCTCAAATTTGTGAATTTGAATGAACTCTAGATTCCGAAACTCTATTTGTAAGATTGATGAGTGCTCCTTGTAGCTCTTGCTGTAGGGATTTCGAATCTTAAATTATTTTTGAATTCCTACGGTTGACTTTTGAGGGATCTTGATTTTTTTTGGGACTAAGGGGTGTTGTTCTTGAGAGAAAATTAAAAGAACAATTATATTTTGCTTCAAAATGACTCAAATTCCGTGTTTGTGGGTATATATAGGAGTGAAAGATGACCAAAATACCCCTAAGGAAACAAATAAAGTCACATCTGTCTCTCAGTAACTAGTCTGATATGCTGAAATAAATTGGGCATAACTTTTTACTACATAGTGCCTCACCAGTGCCTTTTGCCACTAGTTCGGCACACCAAATGTGCCCTTACTGTAACACCCCATAATTCGGGCTTGAACAATAAACCATCATTTCTATGCGTAAATGATCCAAGAGCCATAAATCCTAGGAATTTTTTGTGTATTAATCAATAATGTAGTGCGGGAATCTAGTTGAGCATGAGTCGAGATCATAGAGGTCCCCTAACTCAAGGACTAGTTGAAAGCTTTCCTATCGTTCAAGTTTTAGTGAGTGTCAAAACTTGGGTCAACTTCTATCGACCATAACTCCTTATATATGACGAACTGGGTGGCCTACAATATATTAAATGAAAGGTATTTGAGTTCTCTTTCCAACTCCATTAATGTTTCCAAAATCTGATATTGGAGCAAAAAGTTATGTCCATTTTACTCTAGCATACATTTCTGACGACTTATCAGAAAATGTCGTCAGACTTAGGCAGAAAGTTATAAATTCCAACATTTTGTGACGACATGAGCTGACGGCTTGTCACATATATGACGACATCAACCCAATGTCGTCAGCTGATAAATTCAGTATTTTTCAAATGATTTTGGAAGGGTATTTTGGTATTTTTCCTTCACCCCATAGCTCTATAAATATAAGATTAAGCCCCAAATTCACCAAAATATACTCCTTTTTCTCAAATATTCTCAAGAACCAAACCCTAGGGCCTCAACCTAAGATTCAAGATCCCTTAAAATTTACCATTAAATTCCAAAAATTGATTCAAGAATTAAAATCTCCAAACTAAGATCTTCAAGAATCATCCATCAAAAGCACAAATAGAGTCTCAAAAGCAAAGGTTCATCCAAAGTTCATAATCTAAGGTACGCGGGGTTTTCTTCAAAATCTCATGGGTATAGAAATCATGTTTTAAGAAAAGGATTTTGGATTTATGAATATAATCATGTTTTAGAAGTTTTGACGGTATGGTTTTGGTCTTTAGACCTACCCCCAAATTGATTGAAAAATTATATATATATATATGTGTGTGTGTGTGTGTATATATATATATGTATATATATATATATATATGTATGTATATATATATGTATGTATGTATATATATATGTATGTATGTATATATATATATGTATGTATGTATATATATATGTATGTATGTATGAATGTGTTTAAGGATGAATATTCAATTGAGCGCATAAATTATAATGAACCCCTCTCTTGTTATGATTTTTCCCATCTTCCATATGATATGAATTGTTCTAAATTGCATCTTGAAAGCATGATATGAAATGTCTTGATTTATACTACGACTTGAATATGATTTCAAAATAAAAAGAGAGGGTTATGCATGTTGATAAATATTGAATATGCATATAGCAAAGAGTAGCATGGTTTGCCAAAAGAACACATGACCACCATATGTTTGAATAATCTTAACATAGTTTTGACTTGTATTTTCGGAACATGAAATCTTTTATATTGTTTGTATGTTTGGGTGGTCTGAACTGTGTTTTAATGAAAGAATTATGCATGATACATTATGGCTCAGAAAAGAGGACTTGCATGTTTTGGTGTGACGACACCAATTTAGATTATGCCATGGTAATTCAGAACAGAATAGAATGCATGTTTGAAGTTAGAATTTTCAGATGTTGAAACTAGAATAATGCATGATTCAGAACAGGATAAAATTAGGCATAAAGAGATATTAGGTGGTTTCCCAAAGAAGGCACGAGTTCAGACAACTCGTTGTCCAAAATCGTGATTTGTCGATCCGGGTATATTATATTACGCTGGCCTAGTGCTGTGTGGCGTATCAAAAGTAGAAACTCCAACCCTTGCGGCACACTCGGGTTGGGGGCTTCCCCACTGAGTCAAAGACGGATTCCATACCGCTCGTGGAATATCAAAATTGTAGGGGAGTGCCACTTAGCTCAGAAGTAATACAAAGATCAGACATTGCATTGACAAGAATAATTTATGACTTTTAGAAAGTGATCATGTGTTTTAGAACTATTTCATGCATGATATTTTGACAAATTGCTCTCCAACTATTTTATCTATATACAAGCTTTATTTTGAATTACTTTGTGTACCAGTACAATTTTATTGACCCCCTCCTACCTCCCAGGGTCTAAAGCTCAGTTCAAGAGTCCTGCTAAACCGTAGTGTTTTCAGACAACGGAGAAGAGTTCAGTGGTGAGCTTTCTATATTCCAGAAAGCCTAATGTCTTACAGTTATTTATCATTTCTATAGTTTTGGTATACTGGGGGCCTTGTCCCAGATTTCAAAAAGTTGTTATTTTGAGATATAGTAGAGATTTCGCAGACTAAGTCAGAGGTTATGTAGATGTTGTTGCATTGTAGTTTTTCCTTATTATTTATAATTCAGAATTGACCATGATTCGGTATTATGTTTTCTTCCGCATCCGGGCCTTCATGGTTCGAGATGCTCGTCATGGCCAGGGCCTCGGTTTGGGTCATGACACTTATACTACCCCAAAAAATTTGAAACTCACCCGAGATGTACTAAGACCTTGCCCCATCGCAACGCACCTTGAAAATTAAAAAAAGGATATCGGGAAGGTCGTCAAATAAATACCCGAAGATCGGAGGTCTATATGAGAAATTTTCAACACTTAGCCAAATTTTAGTGTTAAGCTTCTCTTGGCTAGCTTAAACTAGCCTTTACGACTAGGAAAATTTGCAGGGTATTACACATGTCTTTGGAGGAGAGTATGTTTAGTTGTTTCAGACTTGCATGTCCAAGTCTTCTGTGCCAAAGGAAGGGATCATTTTCAATTGCACTTAGACAAGTTAACTCAGGTCCAGGTAGTGTCATGATGTCAGCTTTGTATACATTTCTGTATCTCCTTGCAGTAAGAACAATCGCTTTGGTATCCATCATTTTAACCTTGACTCCTGCAGCAGTAAATATAACTTTATTACCTTTGTCACACAGTTGTGAGATGCTCAGCAGGTTATGCTTCAGTCCTTCTACAAGATAGATATCTTCCACTGCTTTTGACTCAAATGAGCCAATTTTTCCAACTCCAGTGATGATTCTTTTTTTTTCAACGCCAAAAAACACTCCTCCCCCCATCTATTTTGAAGAGTGAAAGAAACTTTTTCTTATCACCAGTCACGTGTCTTGAGCAAGCGCTGTCCAAGTACCAGTGTCTTTTGCTTCCTTTCACCTTCTCCTGCAAAATAAATCAATGGTTAGATTTAGGAACCCAAACAAGCTTGGGTCCTATTTTGTGAGTGAAAGGATGAATGGGATTTCTTTTAGTCCATGCAGACAACACATAGTGCAACCTATTTCTCTGATCAAAACTGATTTTATTCCTTTTGGTTTGAAAAGATCTGTTAGCCAGGTTTTGGCTGTTTGATCTACTTTTTTCAGCCACTGGACATTCAGTGGTGGGATGTCCATGGTTTTCACAGATGTAAACAAATATTTAGGATCATCAAGGTTTTTATGGAATCCCAAACCTGCCTTTTCATTGAAGTTGCTCTTACTCAATTTGTAAACAATTCTTGAGGAATTTGTCCACCTGTTTGCCTTTTCAAGATCCAGTTTTAGTTTAAAAACTTCCTGAATCAACTTATTCATTTTTTCAGTTAAATCATGGCATTCTTATTTATATTTAACAAGCTCAAGTTCAGCATTTTCTTATTCTTTACTTATGTATTTTTTCCCATTTTCAGTGAGAGTTAATTTGAGAACTTCAGATTTAAGATTGTTGTTTGAAATCTCAAGTTCTGCAACTTGTTTCTTGAGAATACAATTTTCCTTGTCAACTGTATCTGAGCAAGCCTTTAGATCAATGAGATCAAATTTGAGACTTGCTAGACTTTTGAACAATTCATCCTTATCAGAGGTTAACTCTTGGAAATCATCAATCAATGCACTCATCAAGGAAACAAGTTTTGGTTTTGAGAACAATTACAGTTTTTCTTTGAGTTCAAGTATACTTGCCTCAAAGCCCTCATCTTCTTTATCTAGTTCTGAATCTCTAAGAGCCATGAATGCAGTTTTATCAACTTCATATTCATCTGAATCAGATCCCCAGGCTGTTATCATTGCATGTTTCTCCTTTTTTTTTGCCTTCAGTTCCTTTTTATCCCTTTTATTCTTCCATTCAATTTTCCTGACTTGACAGTCCCTGATCTGATGATCAGTTTTTCCACATTTGTAGCACCCATTTGGATTGTTATTGGAACGTTTCTTAGTACCTGTTCCTTTTTTTTTCTTAAAGAATTTGCTGAAGTTCTTGGTTATGAAAGCAACTTGCTCTTTATCAAGTTTAAATTCCTCATTACTATCAGAAGCTTTTAATGCTAAGATTTTCTCAGGAGCTGCTTGTTCTATGACTCCATCAACTTCCATTTCATAAATCCTTAAGTTACCTACAAGTTCATCCAGGGTCATGCCATCAAGATCCTTATTTGCCTCCCTAATTGCAGTCACCTTAACATTCTATTTTGATTGAGGTAACACCCTCAGTACCTTTTCAACTTGCTTTTTCCTCATAGATAACTTTTCCTAAGGAAGTCAACTCATTTATTAAGGTGTTGAGCCTTGTCATCATCTCATGAAGGCTTTCATTTTTCTTCATTTTGAATGCCTCATACTCCGTAAAAAGGAGAGCAATCCTGAATTTTCTTACTAGAGAAGTGCCTTCATGACCATTTACCAGTGCATCCTAAATTTGCTTAGAAGTAGTGTAGGTGGATACCCTGTTATATTCAGCAGGTCCTAGTCCACAAACCAAGATGTTTTGGGCCCTTTACATTTTTCTTCAAAGCCAACAAGTCATCAGGAGTAAATTCACTCCTTACTTTCTTAACTTGTTCACCATCAACAGTCTTCATTGTAATAGTGGGACCATCAGTAATACTGTCTCATAATTCATAGTCTTCACCTTGAATGAACATCTCCATCCTTTCTTTTCACCAGATAAAGTGAGAACCATCAAAGAGTGGAGGTCTAGTAGTTGACTGACCTTCACTATGACCAGTAGGAGGTATGGAATTCATCATATTGATATTTTCTTAGGTGCTAGCCTTATTTAAGAAGACCTCGCTCTAATACCACTTGTTAGAGTACGAGTCCTACTAATTTCCTATCCGTGGAACAACTAAGTAAACGTGGTTCACAGAAGTAAATTCTGAACACAGTGTTTTTACGTGGAAAACACCCGGCTCAAGAAAGGTGTAAAAAAACACGACCTGTACCTCTACAAGATTTAACCCCAACTTCACTATAATACTTGAGCCTCAACAATCAAAAAAATTACAAGACTTCTTGTAAACAAGGAATTAAAACTTCTAACTCCTATAACTGTAAAAACACAAATCTTTTCAAGATAAGTGTTCCCAAGTCTTTGAGTTCCCCAACTTAAAGACACAACTCCTAACTCAGTTTATAGATCACTGATACTAGAACAATGACTCATTACAACTCAAGGAACCTTCCTACTACACACAGTCTACGACCTACTAAGTAAGAGGCTAGGTTCTTCTTCAAGTATGTGAACTGATATGCTGATTGTTGATTATCTTTTTAGTGCTTGAGTGAGTTACTTGAATGCAGCTTGGCGTATATATGCACTCCTTCTGATGCAGTCCTTTTTCATCTCTTCTTCTATCTTATGTAGGACTCTATCAAGTAACTCTCCTTCTAGTTGCAGCCGTCTCTCACTCTCTTAGATTTAATAGGACTTTTTTGTTTTATCTTCTCTTATTGTTGGACTCCTTGATCATCCCCACTTTAGCACAGCTTCATGTTTGTCTTTATCTTGACTAGGACTCTTTTGCAGGAATTCTTGTTCCACTCAACTTCTTCTGTCGCGGTAAATGTTTATCCACTTCTGTTTGTACGCGAAGTCATCTTATCAGTAACTTGTCTTCATCTCAGCCTTGTTCACTTGAATGGACCAGCTTTCACAACATGTTTCATTCACATGTCTATCACAAAAACTTCTCATTCTCTAACATGTTTGATGGTATGTTTCTTTACATGTTGAGAGTAGACTATTGGTGAACTCTTCTGCATGTTTGATTTGTTGTTTAATTGTTAAGAGTGGATCACTGATTCATATCAATTTTGTTTTCATTTTATGTATAGTTACTTTGTTTAGAACTTTTTCTATTTGTTTAAAATATACAGAAGTAAACACACGATAAAGTTGATGGTGAAATTATAATAAAATTACAACTGAAAAATTACAAATGAAGAAAATAAAAAAAATATCTTCTTCTTGGCTGAGACGCGGATATTTCGCTCTCTTTAAGGAGATTCAAGTCCACTGCAGCAAATGTTTCCACTGGTCTAGCGGTAATCATCTTCACTTGTCCCCACCAGAATACAAAAGGGTTCTCACAAAGTACAACTCAACAAATTCTGGACAAGAGTTGAGTCCAAAGCACCATAAAAAAGAATACCTCCCTTCAACTAATAAATTTACTTTTTTACTAGCTTTTGTGAACTCTATATTGTCTTGTACATAGAAAAAGATATGAAAGATCATCACTATTTATAGGTGAGAAAATCTTTCATGCAATGAATAGGAAGTAGTAATCGATAATAAAGAGGAAAGATCAAGGACCTATATATTATAAGAGTTACAAGAGTAATGAAGAGAATAATGACAAAAGTTACAAGTGTTATAAATCAATGACCTATATGTTACAAGAGTTTCAAGAGTAATGAAAAGAATAATAATAAAAGTTACAAGTGTTATAAAAAAAACTTAGGTCCACATTCTACCAGCACTAACTATTGTGTTTAAAGGTGCAAGAATAAAAAATAAATGGAAGTCGAAATAGTGCCAAATAATGGCATTAAAGATGTAGGGATAATGCTGCACATATTAACAAAGGAACGGACAAAGTAAGTCACCATAATGACAGCAAAAAGAAACTCCAACATTCTGCCATAAAAGAAAGTTGAATTTTTATTGTTGAGTTATATTAGATTATTTATTCGTATAAGGGTTGTTTTCACTTGTTAAGAGTGGGCCATTAAGCCTTTGTATTTTCGTTTTGAAGAAACCTCATTTACCTCATATTGGAGATATTATAAAAGAAATTACTTACCACACACGAATAAAGACGTTAGATAATATTTGATTAAAATTGAAAAGAATATTATTTTGGAAAACTATGACTGCAAGTAATAAATGAAATTTGAATTTGTATGATTAAATTATATTGTGTTACTTGTTAATATAAGGATTGTTTTCACTTGTAGAGAGTGGACCATTAAAGTTTTATTTCTTAATTCTTATTATTTACCGCATTTTATAGATACATACTAGCTAGGAACTATATACCCTACATGAATTAAGGCATTAGATAACTACTTATTTGATTAAAATTTCAGAAAAAAGGATATTCAATAAGGACCACTAAAATTGAAAGTGAAAAGAAATCTGAATTTTTATGTTGGATTATGATAGGATTTATTTTCATTGGTTGAGACTTGAGAATGAACCAATAAATTTTCTTAATTTCATGAAATTTTATTTTTAAATTTTTTGTTGAACTATATTGGAATTATTTGATCACATAGGGCTTATTTTCACTTATTGATATTTTCAGTTATTTACCACATATCTCTACAAGTATGTTTCTTTACTATCTCAACAAGTATGTTTCTTTACTATCTCAACAAGTATGTTTCTTTACTTGTTGAGAGCAGACCATTGGTGAACTCTTCTGCACGTTTAATTTGATTTGCTTTTTGATTGTTAGAGTGAACCACTGATTCATATCAATTTTGTTTTTGTTTTATGTATAGTTTCTTTTTATAGAACCTTTCCTATTTGTTCGCACCTAAATTTTTAATAATGATGTTAAAATATAACGATGTAAACACACGAAAAAGTTGATGGTGAAAATATAATAAAATTACAACTGAAAAATTACAATTGAAGAAAATAAAAAAGATAACTTATTCTTGGCTGAGGCGTGAATATATCGCTCGCTTTAAGGAGTAGCCAAGCCTACTGCAAAAAATATTTTCACCGGTCCAGTAGTAATCTTCTTGACTTGTCCCCTCCAGGATAAAAAAGGCTTACCACAAAGTATAACTCAGCAAATTCTGGACAAGAGTTGATCAAACCTCCACAAAAAAGAACACCTCTCTTCAACTAATAAACTTTCTTTTTTACTAACTTTTGTAAACTCTATATTATTTTGTACTTTAAAAAAACATATGAAAGGCAACCAATATTTATCGGTGAGAAAATCTTTCATGCAATGAACTGGATGAAGTAGTTGATAATAAGTAGGAAAGATCAATGGCCTATATGTTACTAGAGTTACAAATGTAATAAAGAGAATAATGATTGAAGTTATAAGAATTATAAGATATTTACGTCCACATTCTACCACCACAAACTATTGTGTTTAAACACAAATGAATGGAAGTTGGAAGCTGAAAAAAATAGCCATGCAACATGGGAATAGTGACAAATAATGGCATTAAAGAAGTAGGGATAATGTTGCACATATCAACAAAGGAACAAATAACGGCATTAATGATGCAGGGATAATCTTGCGCATATCAACAAAGGAATGGACTGGGTAAGTCACCATATTGACAGCAAAACGAAACTCCCACATTCTGCCCATTGATCATTGCCATAAAGATCACTAAGTCAATAAAGGACAAAAGTTAAAAAAAATTCTATAGGCAGGACATTTTGATACAATAATATTCAATATTCAATGGTAATAAAATGTCTATCCATCAAAAATCAATCAACATTTTCAGGGGCTGCGAGGATAACTTGTGTAATAAATAGATCTATTATATGTATAATGGATCTATTTTTATTTGTTCGTGGATATTTCTTAACTTCTCTAAATATTTTTATTTTAAGTCTATTTATGTTAGTTTTGTCGATATTCATATCTTGGGGAATGATTATATGGTAATTGGTTAAATGTTTTACTATAGTATTCTTTATTTTTTTCCCTTAGTTTCTGTAATTCTTCTATATTATTTTGAAGGTATTTTAAATATTCTATATCTTTTGTTTCAAAATATCCAATTAGATTATCTTTCATAAGTTTTTCTAATAATATTATTTCATCCATATTTTGTCTACAATATTTTAAATATTCATAGTCTATCATTTTATCCTGTAGTAATTGCAGAGTTACAGATTTCTGTATAATAATTTATCCTAATTGTATTGTAATGTATATCTAATTCTAGATTTTCAATGCTATTTATTATCTTGTGTTGTTCTTCTCGTAGCGAGTTTTTAAAATTATATAAACTATCACATGTACTTTTTCCTAAATTTTCTAGGGTTTCTTCTATCCATATTAATTTTTCTTTTAGATTCTCCATTATTTTTCTAATTCGGTTTCTATAATTAATTTCTTCATTTAGATTATCTTGATTTTCTCTAGTTTTTCTAATATATTTTAACATCTCTTAATCTGAATAATATCCATCTGGGTAATTATCCAGGTATAACTGTGCTATCAAATTTATAGTTTCAATTTCATAATCTAATACTTTTTCTAATATTATTCTCTTAATATCTATAATTTCTATATCTCTAAGTATATATAAGATTAAGACTTTAAGATTATCTATCATGTAAAATTGGCTAAATATTTTATTATAATATTTTTTAGTTGTTTGTTTTAATCTCATTAACTCTTCTATATTTTCACTAAGAAATTGTATATATTTTATATCTATTTTCCAAAATTCTAAATATACATAATTTATCATAGTTAGTGTGTGGGTTTGGTATGTAAGTATTTATAAGAGTAGTTCGGTAGATGTGGTATATAATTAATTCTAGTCATAAAATATCTATCAAATATTTTTTCCAATATGATTTTTCTTATATCTACTATTTCTATATCCTTAAGTACATATAAAACGAGTATTTTAAATTTATCTACCATTTTATCAGATAAATAATTATCCATTTTTCATAAAATTGTTATTTTCAAAATACTCCCTTCAATCATGCACATAACAAAATATGATCACTTTAGATTGCTATATACTAGATTATTCTTAAATAATATATTCTTCGGTCACTATTAGCATGGTAATCTGGATACTTTTCCCTTAAACAGCGCCTCTACTTTGGTTACTACCCTATCACGGCTTTCTTGCCTCACCAATTTCACCTTTAGGATGGACGAGTTCTTAGGGATTTTTCTCTTTTTCCACTTTGCTAATAAACTTCTTAACATGCTATTTTTCGAATAATTCTACTATAAAGCAACTAATATGAACTTATTTTATCATATCATGATTGTTAGGAATTTATGAATTTAGCTATTCATAATAGTAAATGAATATACCTGTTCTGGTAGTTTTGATAATTCTAAGCTTTGTTCCTCCATAGATTTTTCCATTAAAATATACCTGTTTTTTAATAAATAAGTAAAATATTTGTTGTGGACAAGAGAGATTTTGTGCTTCAACGCATGAAGGCTTGCCTTCATCTGAGCAAGTTCTCGTTTATTTATATTACGAAAATGTACACTGTTTTTCTTTACATTTGTCAGCTACTTAAAAAAAACGTTTCTACAAAGTCCTAAAGCTAATGTCTAATCTAATAATGACACTACTTGCCAAAAAAATCTAATAATGGCACTACTTGCTAAAAATCTAATAATGGCACTACTTGCCAAAAAAGACTAAGAAAAGTCAAAAAGCCTAAGACTAGTTACATGATATTTACGTAAAGCTATCTAGCTATTTTAAATCTTCCACATTTCTTTTTCTCCTTGAATTACTTTCTTTGTCTTCTTTCTTTATCCATAGTTATCTTCTTTTTATTGCTCTGTATCTCCACTATTGCTTCAAATCTTTCATCTTTCAGCTGTCGCTTTTATCTTCTTCTATTCCAGTTGAACTTCTGGGACAATATTATCTTCTCCATTACATTTTGAACATTGATGGTCTGGATATTTATGTCCAATTAACTTGCAAAATCTGGTTAATAATTCTTTCGAAATAATTTTTTCTCTAATGGCTCTGGCAATAGGTTTTTTCTCTGGATTGAGTAAAGTCAAGATCTATTGCCTAACGTTTTCCATATCTGCTTCTCGTAGTTCCTTTGAATTTGAGTATACTATTACATTACCTCTTGAATAATAACTCCATATGGGATTCCTGTTGCGATAAGTATTTACTAACTCTTGAAGAATTGTGGATAGTCCGATAATTCTCTTATTTGCATAAAAATTTGGTATCTCAATTCTAGGTATTTCTGATTGTGGAATAATATCTTCTGGTATAGTCATATCTCGGGTCATTCCTATTTTTACAACTTGTATAGGTGATTTAACTTCATCATACAATATCTCTGCTGGTGCCGTGTAAAATTTTATAAAAAATAGGTTACCTTTGGTTATTCTTTTAAAAATGTTAAATGAATCATATATTTCTGGTATATTGGATATTTTATTTTCGTCTTGGGTATATATGGTACTAAGTAGTCCATATTCGTAACAGGTTTTAACTAGACTTGGTTTGGTTTTGGATAAAGCAATTAGCTTATTGTATCCGGTTAGCTTCTGGGTTATGTAATTCGTATGTGGTTCTTGTATGTTTATAGCTCTGGGGTTGGTATTTAAAAAGGTTTGTATTTTGTAAATATTTTCTATGTATGTTCGGGCTGTATAGTTGTAGGTCTTTTTGTCTTAGTTTAAACTATCTCGGTATGTGGTAATTTGTGGGGGTATGAACATAGGATCTTTTGGTGTATTTGGAATAAATGGTTTATCAAATAGCCTGTTTAGGTTCATATTTGTGTTTTTCCTAACTCCTTTACTTGTACCTGCAGAAGTAGATTGATAAACGTTATGGGTTTTATGGAGTATCCCAACGTCTCCTTCTAGCTCTGAAATTTTAATGTCTTCCGATCGACATAACTCTGCACACTGCTGAGTTAGCTGATTTGTAGCTTCAGACTTCAGTTTAACTTCATTAGTCTTTAGCTTTTCTATTTCATTATCCCTACTGTTCATTTTCATTGAAAGCGTAGTTAGGGTGTTGAATATGTTTTCTAGAGTATCCTCTTCTATTATATCAGTCTATGTAGCTTTGTCTTGATATGTAATCTCCAATAACATTTTTGTTAGTACTAATTACTGCAATTGTAAATGTAAAATTTAATATATTCAATACTAGTCTCCGAATTTCTTTTGTTGTAACTGAATTTTGTATTTTCTTTGTTAGCCACCAACGTACCTGTGTATTATATGTTCGTACAATAAACTTGTTATATACAATATATGGCTCAAATGCTAATAAACATTTATATAATGAACATAATTCTTTTTTATTTATTTCTGTTTCATTAAACGTTCCTGAATAATATCTACAATGATGTTCTATTTTTTCATCTTCATATCTATATTTAAGTACTCCTCCATAACTACATTCACTAGCATCTACTTCTACTATATATATAAATTTTCTATTTTCGTCTAGGAATTGTAATTTTGGTAATTCTTTACAAAGTGTTTTTATTTTCTGGACTTGTTTTTTATCTTCTTCGTTATAATTATATTCTACATCCTTTTTTAATTTTTTTTGTAAAGGCTTTAGATTTTCTGCTAATTTTGGTATATATTCCCTTACTTGGTTTACTAATCCCAAAAATGATTGTAATTTCTTTTTTGTATCTAATTCTTCTTTAGAATTTATTATTTTTTGTACTATATGTTGTTGTATTTTTACTCCACTTTTATCTATTTGTATTCCTAAAAATTCTATCTGGTTTTTCATAATTTCAGCTTTCATTTCACTTAAACTTATTCTCGATTTTTCTATTATATCCGTAAATTGTTCTAATAATTTTAAATGTTCTTCTTTGGTTTTTGTATATAATAGTATATCATCTATATATACTATACAATTAGGCAATTGTTTAAAATAACTATCCATAAAATGTTGCTATCTACCTGGTGCATTTTTATATCCAAATGGTAGTACATTCCATTCATAAAATCCTTGCGGTACCGTAAATGCGGTTAATTCCTTAGATTTTTCTTCTAATTTTAAATGGTAAAATCCTGATTTACAATCAAATTTACTAAAGTAATTATATCCTTGTATTTGTCTTATTTTTAATATCTTATTTGGTATTGGGTAATTATATGTCATAGTTTTTGCATTTAAATTTCTATAATCAATAATCATTCTACTTTTTCCTCTTTTTTGTTCACTATGTTTATTTACTATAAATGCTGGGCTATTATGTTTACTATTACTTTTTTGTATATATTGTTTTTCTAATAATTCTTCTATGTGCATTTTAAATTCTTTTAAATCGTCAAAATTATATGTTAATGATTTTTGAGTTATTATGCTATTTTTATCTATTAATTTAATTTTTATAGTGGTTTTATGTTTTTTTCCCTCCTTTTAATGGGTCTTCACTATATAATTGTTCTAATTTTTTCTTAATTATTTTTATCTTACTTATTGAAAATATAGTTATTTCCTTTTTATTTATTGAAAATACGACCAATTCTATTGTATCTTCAGTATTTTTTATATTTTCTAATTTTTGCGTAATTTTTTCACTTCCTTTTATCCAATCAGTTTTCTTTCTTATTTTATTAGTAACTCTTTTTGCTCTTACTTTCTGTTTACATGGTGTTGTAAACCACCAATCCGTTCGAGTTATTATATGTGGGTATAATTTATCTAAAAACGGCATTCCTAAAAGTATATCTTTTGATGTTAGCTCATAATTATAGATTTCTTCTATTGTTAATATTTTATCCCATACTTGTGTTTTTACATTCTTAGCTTTGTAAGTAATTAAGCTTCCTTCGTTATTAAATCATTTAACTATTATTGGTGTCTTTAATTGATCTCATTTACTTTTTGGTAAACAATTATATCTACATAAATTAGTTTTTGCTCTTGTATCTATCATAGGCGTATAATATCTACTGTAATACCCTTCTACTACTATCTTCATTAATACATATATTTTCATATCACGTTAAAGCTCTTCTTAAGAATAATTTATCTCTGTTATATGTTATAGCTAATTGTGTATGCTTTATATTATATGGTTTTACTTGTTCTAGCCATTTTATTCCTAATATTATATCTGCCTTTTGCATTTCTTCCTTTATTTCAAATTCTATTTTTATTTTTCTAACTCCTATTGTTATTTCTTTTTTCTGCTATATTTTTAGTGTTTATTAAGCTCCTTGGTAGATCTGGGCATATATTATTGTCAGATTTTATTTCCTCATTTTTTATTAGATATCTTGCTATATAATTTTCTTCTTGTCCTGTATTTAAGAGTATTAAATATTCTTTTTCATTTATTGTTCCTGTTATGTAATATTGGTTTAAATTAGTTGTTGAACTTGTTTCATAACTTGTTCTTTTTTATGAACTTGATGATTCTGTTTTTTCATAAGCTATTCTTTTTGTTGTACTTATTCTATCATTTATTATTTCTAAATTTTCTTCTATAACTATAATCATTATTATCAATTGTTTTTACAAATTGTTCAAAAGGACTTTCTATTTGTATTTTGTTAATTTTATTTTTTCCCGTTATTTTATATTTTGTTGTTAATACATATAGATTTTTACATCTTTCTATAAATATTTTACTTCTTTGGGTTAGTTCTATTCCTGATATTTTCCAATATAATACTAATGATTTATCTATATTTTTATCTGTTATTGCTACTGAATAATTCACACTTATTATAAATTTAAATTTTTGGTATATTAAAATTTCTTTTATGGCAGTTATTATACCTTTTTCTATAGGTTTTATAATCCTATCATCTGCTAGGTATAATTCTATTGGTGTATTTATTTCTTCTCTGAAACATGCTTTTATTAATATCTCAGTACCTCCAAGATGTACATATTTTATTGGGTCTCTACATTTTATATCGTTTATTTCTTTATTAATTATCCTTTTTGTTACTAGTGGTATACTAGCCTTACCTTTTGCATATCTACAGTCTATTATATGTTCTTTTTGACTTACTACGTAGTATTCTTCTTTTCTTCTACTAAATATGTTTTTTATTGTTGGTATTTTAAATATTTTTTCTACACTTAAATCTAATTCTTTTCCTTTTATTTCATCAAATATTTGACTATCAAATATTATTTTTTGATCTGTTCCTTCTTCATTTAAATATTCTTCTTTTGTTATTATTTTTATATCTTCTTCAGTTATTTGATTTATTCTTATATCTTCTTCAGTCATTTAATTCATCTAATTCACTATCTATTTCATTATCTGTTTCATTCTTTGAAATTTGATATATACTATCTTCACTTTCTAATTCGTAATCTATATAATCTATCTGCATATATTCTGTATTTTCTATTTTTATTTCTGATATTTGTTTATTTTTTGGGTTTTTAGGTAATTTACAATCTCTAGCTAAATGTCCTAATTTTCCGCAATTATAACAAGTACATTCTTTTATAGATTTCTTTTTCCTATATGGTCTTTTATGTTTATAATTTTTTACATAATATCTTTTTCTTGGTTTCTTATATTTATATTTTGATTTTTTGTATTTCTTATGTCTTTTTCTTTTCTTATAATATCTTTCTTCACATCCAAATTGAGGTGCCATTTTATCTTTGCAACATGCTAAATTTCTTATTAATGTTTTTTCCATTTTTATTTCTTCTCTATATTTTTCACATAGGTTTCTGTACCATTGTTGTAAAAATTTTATTCTTGCTCCTAAAATATCTACTATTTTTGTTTCATCCCAACTTTTTATTATTTTTGAACTAAATGATTCAGGTAATTTATTAAAATATAATTTTCTTATTTCTTTACTTTCTTCTGTATTATATGTTCCTTTATAATAATATTCTTTAAATGCGCAAGTATACTCATCTATATAACACATATTACATATTGCTAATTTTAACATTAAATTCCTATTTGTATCTTTCTCTTCATTTTGTTCTTCTTCGGTTATTGTCATGCTGCTAAATTCGTCTTTTATAGCTATTTCATATTTTTTTAATAATTCTATAGGTGTTAATTTAGTTGTAGTTGTTGATGATGTTCCTTCTGTAGGTTTATCAGTTCTTAATACCTTCTTGCTATTTTCAGTTAAATTGGAAAACCATAATTTCACTGTTCCTATTAGTGTTCTTTCTATATATTTTGGTGCATCTGTTATGTTTATATTATTATCTAATAATTGTTTTGTCATATATCCTATCCATAATTGTATTATTTTTTCTGTATCTATTACACAATCTAAGTCTAAGAAGTTATAATTTTTATTAACTATTTATTTTGGTGTCCAGTTGTCATATTCATCTTTTAGATTATATCTTTTAAACTTATTTTTATAATATGTAGGTTTTCTTATTTCTGATGTTCTAGATATTATATTTTCATCTTCTTTTTTATCAAGAGTATTTATTTCTGTGTTTCTATTTTCTAAGTTTTCTTCATTAATTACTTCTTGTTTTTCATTGATTTCTATTTTTTTTGTATTTGTTAAGATTTCTGTATATGTTTCACTATCTTCTGAATCATAATTATCTGTTTCTTCAATATCTATTGTATTTATTTCTATTTTTCTTTAAATTGATTTATTTCGTTTAATAATTTTTGTTCTATATCTTTCTGTCTTTTTTCATACAAATCTTTTAGCATTTGTAGTTATTTTTCTAATTCAGCAATCCTACTATTTTTAGTTTCTTCTATTTTTCGTATTTCTTCTGTAGTTTGTTGTTTTATTTTTTCTATTTCCTTTTTTCTATCTATTTCTTCATTTTCTTTTTCTATTCTTACCATAACTATCAATTTATCTTCTAATTTTAATTCTTGTTTTTCTAATATTAAATATAAATGTTCACCTATTTTCTTATACCTTCTTCCTAGATTAGAAAATACTATTTTTATTTTTAATCCTTCATGGTTTTCATATATTTTTTCGTCTATTATAAATTCTTCTTTGTTCATTTTTATTTAATTGTTAATAGATCATGTTGGTATATATATTCTAGACTATCTATTGTTGATTCTAAATGTGATATTTCTTCTTTTTGTGCATTTATTGAATTTTTACTAACTCCGGCAATTATGTTAAATTGTTGTCTTTCTATCCTTATTTTTAATTCTTTACATTTTTCAGATATTATTTGTTTTAATTCTTTATATTTTGGTAATTTTTGTACGTTATTCATCTAATATACCATAAATCCAAATATTTACCTCTTAAATGAAGCTTCAATTTGATATCGTTTAAAATATAATTAAAAAAAAAAAGGTAAACGCAATATTATAAATGGAAAGAATGATAGTATTATGAACCTAAAATTGTAGGGAGGTCTATGAATTATCTTTTTTTTCTTTTTAATCTTCTAAAAAAGGATATAGTAAAAAGGTAGGCATAGCGAAAAAATTGTATGGAATGTACGAAAAGATAAACTAAGTAGTTGATAAGTTATAGTTGGGTGGGTTGTTGTTCAATAATATAAACAGGTTTAACATATTTTTTCAATAGAATGGGTCACTAAAATTAGAAGTGATAAATGAAAGTTGAATTTTTAAGTTTGAATTATTTGTTCATAAAGAATTTGTTTTCACTTGTCGAGAGTACGTAGACCTCTAAAATTTTATTTTTTAATCTCATTTACCACATATTGGAGATATAGTGATAATTATATACCATACATGAATTAAGGCATTTGATAATTGTAACGATCCGTTACTAAAGTCACCGTGTCCGAAGGGTACGGGGTATGGAAATTTCTTTTAAATTTTTTAAAAAGATTCGTAAAGACTAGGATTAGACAATTTCGAAGTAGGAAAATTTTTGAGAGTGGACTGATGTCATTCCACTATAGTAGAAAACTTGTTGTTGTGGCGATATTGCAGTAGCGGCCTAACTGTCACTATAACGGGATGCTGAAACAGTCCCTTCGAGTTTTAAAACCCCTTTCTCTTTTCAGTTGTAAATCAAAACAAGACTTTATTATGAAATATTCTTAGGTTTGTCTCAAAGCTCAGGAACAATGAAGAAGAAGGAATAGACTCAGAAGGCGTAAAACCTAATGAATTGTTGTAGTTTTCACACCGGAGATTGCTATAAAGAGGGAAAGCATTGCAAGTTCATGACTACGTTGCATCTGCTTGGTACCAAGGTTGATTGGTTTAGTCTTGAGCAGTAGACCTCGATAATAAACACATGCATAACGTAGACTGATGGGAGATTTCATGCATAGACTTGCAGGCGAGGTGTTTGAATGGACAAAATAAGTAAACTAGGGCTAGGTGAAATTAACTAGTATCCCTACAATTATGGATTATTTGTGCATATTGTGTTCACGTGTTGAGAGTAGATCACTAAACATTTATTTTTTAAACTTATTTTTTCATATATATATATATATTGAAGATATCTACTAGGAATTATGTGCAACACATAAATTAAGGTGTTAGATAATATTTGATTAAAAACTTTAAAAGAAAAATTTATGCTATCGAATATTAAAATTGAAAGAGATAAAAGGAAATTTAATTTTTATGGTTGAATTATATTGGATTATTTGTTCATATAGGGGTTGTTTATACTTGTTAAGAGTGGGCCACTAAGCTTTTATTTTTTCGTTTTAAAGAAATTTCACTTACTATTAGGAATTACTTAGCACGCATAAATAAATGTGTTAGATAATATTTGATTAAAGTTGAAAAGATTATTATCTTGAAAAACTATAATTGCAAGTAATAAATGAATTTTTATTTGTATGATTGAATTATATTGTATTACTAGTGAGTGGACCATTAAAGTTTTATTTCTTAATTCTTATTATTTACCACATTTTTGACATGCATACTAGGAACTATTTACCATACATGAAATAAGGAAATAAATACTATTTGATTAAAATTTCAGAACAAGGGTATTCAATATGGACCACTAAAATTGAAAGTGATAAAGGAAATTTAAATTTTTATGCTTGGATTATGACAGGATTTGTTTTCACTTGTTGAGAATGAATCACTCAATTGTTTTTTTTTTTTTAATTTTTATCAGATAATATTGGAGATATATAGTAGGAATTATGTACCACATGCGAATTAAGGCATTGGATAATATTTAGTTATATTTTTGTAAAAAAAAAAAAAAAGTAGGTTATTTTATAGGCTACTAAGAGTTAAAGTGATAAACGAAATTTTAATTTTGATTTTTTGGTTGAACTATAGTGGGATTATTTGTTCACATAGGGTTTGTTTTCACTTATTGAGAGTGGACTAGTAAGCTTTTAGTTTTAAAATTTTTTATTTACCTCATGTTGGAGTTATTTACTAGGAATAACATACCATAGACGAATTAAGGCGTTTGATTACACAGTGGTGCTCTTCTACATGTTTGATAGTATGTTTCTTGTTGAGAGTAGATCAATGGATAACTCTTCTGCATGTTTGATTTGCTGTTTAATTGTTAAGAGTGGACCACTGATTCATATCAATTTTGTTTTGGTTTTATGTATAATTTCTTTGTTTAGAACCTTTCCTATTTGTCAGAATCTCAACTTACCAGAGAAGAAAAAAAATACGAGGGTTTTGAAGTGCTTCGTTCATTGGGGTCAACCTACTACTTGCTGCAGGAAAAAGCTTCACAAACTTAAACCTTTTGTTTTTGTGTTGATTTCTAAGAGTTAGGATCCCATTATTAGTATTTACTTGTTGGGTTGGAGAATATTGTGAACCAAAATTGTTTGTTGTAGTGGTGAATTAATTTGTTTGGAGAGTTGAGGCTAATACGGATTCAATGATTAATTTTGATGAGAGTGAATTAATTGGGATCGGAGTGCACGTTTGGACAGTCTATTTATTGGAATCGGAGTGCACGTCTGCACAATATATATTGGGATCGGAGTGCACTCCTGCATAGTATATTTATTGAGATCGGAGTGCACGCTTGCAAAAATATATTGATTGAGATCGGAGTGCACGCCTGCATAGTACGTGGACCTTGTGAGTCCCCCATGGGTCCTGATCTTGAAGCCATTGCTTGGTAGGTGTGTACACCGCATATGCATTGCATTACATTGCATCGAATTGCATTGATTCATTTGGTTCAGATTGGTTAAAGTGTATTTGTTGACCTTGTACTTATTGTGTATGTGTTATTTATTTCACTGAATTGAGAAATTCCTAGATTGTATTATGATATCCTTATGACTGTTAAACTTGACTATTCAGTTAGATGAAGGTGGTTTTGCTGAGTGCAGGTTGTATGTTTGTTTTTAGATGATTTACGTGGCGTCACTCGTCACCACTTTGAATTAGGATCGATCGACGATGCTTGCTGAGTACACGTGATTCCGTACTCACTCTTGCTTTTTCTGCACCCTACGTGCAGGTACAGATCTGACGACCTCCGGATATTGATTCCTGTGGTTCCTTCTTTGCTAGCATTATTGGAGATTCGAGGTAGCTGCTACTGGCTTTGGAGACTACTGAAATCTCCTCCAGCCTTGTCCTTATGCATTTTTTGCATTTTGAAAGACTCAAACTTTCTTATGGCTCTGTATTTAGTGGCTTGTATTAGTGACTTCCAAACCTGGGATTATCTATGATTTGATTTTATTAGTCTATTAATCTACTTATGAGATTATTCATAATTGGTTATGTTCTTATTTTCTTCCACTTCTATGAGTTTGAGATGTTGTTCTTGAAATTGAATATTTGGCTTACCTATCACGAAGGATGGGATAGGTTCCATCACGATCCCAAATTTGAGTCGTGACGAGGGAGAGGGGAATCATAAGGAGAGTAGTGACTGAAAAATGGATCAAGAAATATATAATTGGTTTTATTTTATAAGCGCATGTTTGACTTCAGATATTTATGCCATGTTTGCATGATTCAACTTTGGTCGATCAATGATACTTATCAGTATGTGTGATTGTATTAATACTACTTTTGCTATACCCCTTTTAGGATATAGTTTGGTTGTAGGATCAGTTGATGTTTTTTAAAAGACGTGGAATATCATCTCCATAAACTTCTACTTATTTCATTCCTATGGTGGGAGCTGCATTTTTTGTTTTGTCTTTATTGTATTAAAGCTCTGGTACATGTGTAGACTAGGTCATCGGAAAAAGTATTTTCCTGATGTATTTTTTGAAACAGGCTATATAATATTTGTTAGATCCTGAGATCTTAATTAAATTGTTTATAATAATTTCCGTATATGTTTTGAATAGGTGGTAAGGATTCTTCTATTTAGGTGGATTAGAGTAGGTGTCCTCACTATTAATTGAATTGTGACAATAATATTTGACTACAATTTAAAAAATATTATTCTATGGACCACTAAAATTAAAAGTGATGAATGAAATTTGATTTTTTATGATTGAATTATACTGAAATATCTGGTCAAATAGATTTGTTTTCACTTGTTCAGAATGGACCACTACTTTTGTTTATTCTTATCTTATTTACCACATTTTAGAGTTTATGTAATATGAATTAGATATCATACACAAATTAAGACGTTAGATAATATTATGTTAAAATTTTAAAAAGTCATTTGGAGTTGAAGTCGAAAAATATGAGAGCCCGAATGATAATAAGAAAAATATATTTTTGTCTAATTTTGACTTATCCGGAGTTGAAACTTTAGGGAAACAAAGTAACATAAGTTGAAGTCGGGGAGATTCAATATATTTGTTGTCCTCCATATCTATAATCTATATCTATCTATCTATCTATCTATAATCTATAATCTATATTTATAATTTATAATCTATAATATATTAAAAGTGTGAAGGGCCTTGGAAATGTTTTTTGAACTTTTTGTCATTCATTAAAAGTCTTTACTTTAGACAAAATCATCTTTTCACTATTTTTTCCTAATATTTAAGAGTTGACAATTAATTAAATATATTTATGGTAAAACCTTTCCTCATAAGAAGTCATCAGAATTAACGACAACTAATATTTTTTCCATTAGTTTAAGAATTTTAAATCAATTAAATTTGATTTTAAGAAGATTTGAAAAATCTAGAAATAAATATAAAACTGTTAAAATATGAAAAATTGAGGAAGTATCAAAATTTTAAAAGTTTTAAGGACGTAATAACAATACAATCAATGATTTTTAATTTGTGTATGATTTTAGACATTATTTTACCATGTATAGAAAGTTGTATTCATTGCGGATAGAAAGCATGTTGAGTCCGGAATCAAAATATGTCATGAAACTAAAAAAGTACTCCCTTCGTTTAAAAAAGAATGCCTAATTTGACTTGGCACATGATTTAAGAAAATAAAGAAGACTTTTGAATCTTGTGATGTTAAATTAAAGATAGGTCAAATGTACCAAAATGTCCTTCAATCTAGTGGTCTTAAACATGCCACGTGGAAAATTAAAATTAAAAAGTTGCTAAAAAAGGAAAGGGGTCACTCTTTTTTAAACGGACTAAAAAGGAAAGTAGATTATTCTTTTTAAAACAGAGGGAGTACCAAAATATGTCATGTTTTTAAAGTGGTACTATAATATGCTTAATTCTCTTAAAAAGAGAGTTATATGCATTATTTTTAACGGAAATGAGCAAACGGAGTTAAGTTTTAAAAAATGTACATAACTCACTTAATAAGTGAGTTATGCATTCTTTTTAACATAACTCTCTTAAAAAGAGAGTTATGTAAGAGAAGTTACATAACTCTATTAAAAAGAGAGTTATGCATTTCTTTTTACATAACTTACTTAAAAAGTAAATTATGTAATAGAAGTCACACAACTCTTTTAAAAAGAGAGTTAGGCATTTTTTTCTACATAACTCACTAGGTGAGTTATGCATTTTTTCTACATGACTTACTCAAAAAGTGAGTTATATAATAAAAGTTACATAACTTGCTTTTTTTCCTGTACGTAAATTAAACCTGTCAAACGGGCCGGGCTGGCCCGGCCCGAACCGGCCCGAACCGGCCCTACATATCAAACCGGACCGGTTTGACCCGGCCCGGTAAGCCCTAGGGCTTTAGGGTTCCGGGTTCCGGTCCGGTTTTTTTTTTTAAACTGGGCCCGGTTAACCCGGCCCGGACCAACCCGGTCCAGGCCCGCCGGTTAACCGGCCCGGAACCGGCCCGGAATTTAAAAAAAAAAAAAAAAAAAAAATTATTGGGCCAAACTAGCCGTTGGCCCAACGGCTATATTACCGTTTTTGGGTCCAAACGGCTAGTTTGGGCCCATTAACTTAAAAAAAAAATATTTTTTAATTCCCAAAATAAATCTATAAATACCCTACAACTTCAAATCATTTCTCACACAATTTTTCACTCTCTCAAATCTCATTCTCTCTCAAATCTCATTCTCTCTCAAATCTCAATTCTCAATTCTCAAATATTCAATATATTTAATTTCTTAAAGTGTTCAATTTAAATTTTTAATTTTTCGTTTACAAAGTACGAGCGGAAGTTTCTAAAGTCGCAATCTTCGGATACTTCCAAAATTTGGTATTGTCGTTCCATCTCTTACGTTTAATTTTTATTTATTGTATTAATTGTTTAATATTTAATTTTATTATATTTGTGTATTTTGAATATTTTTAGTTTAATTTAATTTATATTATGGATAAATTAAAAAACCTCGCTACTAAAGGTGTTAGAAATTTTTGTCCCGGAAGCGGTAGTGGTAGTAAAAAGCGAATTACTAGCGGTAGAGGTAGTTCAAGTAATAGATATACCCGTGTGACTTCGCCTCCGGTACCGCTTGGTACACCTTTTGAGGAAGAAATAGGTGTAGGTGCTCACGATATGGATTATGTAGAATTTCAGGAAAATTACGGTATAGAAGAAGAAAATGAAGTAGATGCAGTTAATGTAGACGAAGATGATGAAAATATTGCTGAAACACCCGCAGTAGGACATGCTAACGTTAGATCTGAATCAGTTAATCTCCCTTCCCGTCCTCCCAGTGCCCCAAAACCCCGTAAAAGAACTAGTATTGCATGGCAATTTTTTGAACGTATATCAGATATTGAGGTGCAGTGCAATATTTGTCAACAAAAATATAAGCATAGAAGTGGCGGTAAGCAAGGGGGTACGGGTACGTTAATGAGACATATAACTGAAGATCACACTAGAGAGTTGAATATTGCAAAAGGTGGTGGGGATGTTGGTGGGTCAACGCAAACTAGAATGGACCCAACAACCGGTCAAGTAGCGAAAAAGTATAATAAATTGAGGGACAGAGAAGAAATAGCTAAAATGGTAGCTGTGGGTTGTTTGCCTTTTAGTTTTCCTTCTTCTGATGCCTTTATTCGTTATATACAAGCAATTTATAATCCTATGTTTAATGGTATTCCTAGAACTACTTGTCGGTCTGATATTTTTAGACTCCATTCACAATATTGTTTTTATTTATCAACATTCTTAAAAAATATTCAATGTAGATTGTCCCTAACTTCCGATCTTGGTCGTGCTGTAAATAAAAATGATTATTTAACCGTTACTTGTCATTGGATGGATAGTAATTTCATAATGCAAAAACGTATTCTTGCTTTTTTATATGATGAAGATCGGAAACATACTGGACAATTTATTGCTGATTCTATTATTAAAATTGCCGGATATTATGGTATAGAAAATAAAATTTTATGTATTGCTTTTGATAATGCTTCTAACAACAAGACTGCTATAACAAAAATAAAATCTACGCTATCTCCGCCCTTTCCTGAAATTTTTCATGTTAAGTGTGCATGTCATATATATAATTTAATTGTAAAAGATGGTCTTGACTTTTTTGAGGTTTATATTGAAAAAATTCGTCTTGCTGTTGGTTTTATTCAAGGAAATAATCGTAGATCTAGAATTAAAGAATTTAAAGTTAAATGTCAAGAAAATGGACTTGCACCGATTTTGATGCCTGAGGAAATTGATATTAGATGGAATTCTACGTATGAATTTTTAAAAACTTGTTATAAATATAGAATTCCTATTACACTAGCTTTTAACCAACATTGTGGTTCATTTGCTGATTCTGCTGATTGCATGCTACATAATTCTGATTGGGTTATAATTAATGATCTTGTTAAGTTCTTAGAAAAATTTTATGTAGCTACGGTTGAATTTTCCGGTGCATATTATCCTACTGTTTGTAATATTTTGGCATATATAGCCGATATTTCTGGTTTGCTCCGACAATATAAAGATAAAGAAGGTTATAAAGAAGCTGTTGGCGCTATGTTTACGAAATTTAAAAAATATTTTTTCCCGATTCCCCCTATTTACTTGGTTGCTGCTATGTTAAATCCGTGCATGAAATATAATCATATGTGTCACTTTAGTACTCTTATTTATACTAACTTAGAAATAAATACTAACCATGATTCTGAACAAATACAACCTGATTTGTGGACGGCTACGGCTGATGCAAAAGATTATATAGAAAAATTATATAATCACTATGCTGATTTATTTGATTCAGCCGTACCTACAAATATCACTCCAACTGTCGCTCCTCATCCTCCCGAGGAGCCATCAGCTTCTAAAAGGCCGGCACATAGTGGTTTTCCTGATTCGTTTTATGATTTAACTTGTTGGAACAGTGTGGATGAGAGAGCTTACACATCAACTTATCGGGAAGAGCTAAAATATTATCTGCGGACGCCACCAGAGGATCGCAGACGACGGATCAACACGCTGGATTGGTGGAGGAATAATGAATCACAATATCCTGTACTTTCAAGATTAGCCAGAGATATCTTGAATGTTCCTATGTCAACCGTTGCATCAGAGAGCGCCTTCAGTCAGGGACGACAGCAGCTTGGAGACAACCGACACTCATTGGGAAGCAACGCAATGAATGTTTTAGTTTGCCTCAGAGATTGGATTAGAGCAGAAAGAAGAAACCAAGGAATGGAACCAGAGCCCAACGACGACCTCAAACTTGAAGAAATTATGACTTCACGGGAGAACTCAGCAGAATCAAGTCCAATGCAGGGTTTTTCCCCCGTTGACTTCGACTACCCTATGCAAGTTCCAATTAATATTAACATGAATGAGTTGGAAAAAATGATGCATAATTTATAGATTTTTCATTCATGTAAATTATAAATTTTGGATCATTTTGCAATCAATAAAATTCCACAAATTCATTCACTCCTTAGTCGTTGTTTTTTATTTTTTTTTATTTAACGATTTATAATTTTAATATCTTCTATACAAGTGTATATTTAATGTATACATGTGTATATGTTTATATATCTTATATAGAAGTGTATATTTAATGTATACAGGTGTATATATCTTCTATAGAAGTGTATATTTAATGTATACATTGTGTATATAGCGTATATAGTGTATATATGTGAATAGATCTTCTATAGACATGTATATTTAGCGTATACATGTGTATATGTTTTATAAATTAGTATATAACTATACAAATATATATTGTAATGTATATATATTGTAGTATATCTCATTTAAAGTATTACATATACATAGAATAGAGTGTATGAATGTTAATAGATCTTCTATAGACGTGTATATTTAACGTATATATGTGTATATATTTTATAAATTAGAATATAACTATACAAATATATATTGTAATGTATATATATTGTAGTATATCTCATTTAAAGTATTACCTATACATAAGAATAGAGTGTATATATGTGAATAGATCTTCTATAGACATGTATATTTAACGTATACATGTGTATATGTTTTATAAATTAGTATATAACTATACAAATATATATTGTAATGTATATATATTGTAGTATATCTCATTTAAAGTATTACATATACATAGAATAGAGTGTATGAATGTTAATAGATCTTCTATAGACGTGTATATTTAACGTATATATGTGTATATATTTTATAAATTAGAATATAACTATACAAATATATATTGTAATGTATATATATTGTAGTATATCTCATTTAAAGTATTACCTATACATAGAATAGAGTGTATATATGTGAATAGATCTTCTATAGACATGTATATTTAACGTATACATGTGTATATGTTTTATAAATTAGTATATAACTATACAAATATATATTGTAATGTATATATATTGTAGTATATCTCATTTAAAGTATTACATATACATAGAATAGAGTGTATGAATGTTAATAGATCTTCTATAGACGTGTATATTTAACGTATAGTCGTTGTTTTTTATTTTTTTTTATTTAACGATTTATAATTTTAATATCTTCTATACAAGTGTATATTTAATGTATACACGTGTATATATCTTCTATAAAAGTGTATATTTAATGTATATATTATGTATATAGCGTAGATAGTGTATATTTGACCGGTTTTTAACCGGGTTTGACCGGGTTTGACCGGGTTTTAGTGGGTTTGACCGGATTGGGTTAAGTGGGCCGGTTCCGGGTGGGTTTTAATATTTTTACTGTGCAGCCCGGCCCGGCCCGGACCGGTTAAGGCCAAACCCGGCCCGTAACCGGCCCGGAAACCGGTAAGAATGAGAGGGCCGGTTCCGGGTTGAACCGGCCCGGCCCGTTAGACAGTCTTAACGTAAATATAATAAAAATTATGTAATTCACTTTATAAAAACTTACATATTATTGAATAATTAATTTATCTTTTAAGGTTTTATTTTTTTAGAAAGAAGGCTAACTATTACGAAACGGAGAGAGCAAAATTCACTGATTATGTGAGTTATTCAAATATAAAATAAGTTTTAAAAAAATGAGTTATCCATTGAATATACTCCCTCCGTCCCATTTTACCCGTCCCAAATTGGGATGACACAGCTATTAAGAAAACAATGATTGGTAATATAACTTTACCATTTGGCCCCTCTTAATTGTGTCTTGTTAGTTTCAATATTGATGGATGGCTAATACCAAAACACCATTTATATTCTTAATGGTGTACACTTAATAATACTCATCTTTGCAACATTTTTGAAGAATGCTAATAATAAGAAGTAATCAATTACACTAAGGGTATAATGAAAAAAAAAAGTTGTCTTATCTTGATAAGTAAAAAAGGACAAGTAAAATGGGACAACAAATTAAAAAATTTGAGACGAATAAAATGGGACGGAGGGAGAAGCTCTTAAAATATGTGTGATAAGTGCATAACTTTATTAGTGATATGAAATATGAATATGATGCGAAAAATATATGAGTTATGCAAACTGTTGACTTGTTATCAAAAACATTTGTCAAACATAAAAATACCATTAGAAAAAAATGTAAAATTCACAAAAAATGAGTTATTCTTCTTATTTCTATAAAACTCACATATTTATATATATGAGTTATGCAAAAAGGTTGACATGTTCATCAAAAACGTTTGTCAGTCATAAAAAGTATCATTAGAAAAAAATGTAAAATTCACAAAAAAATGAGTTATCCTTCTTATTTCTATAAAACTCACATATTTATTTATATATAAGCATCATTTATACTCAACGTTTGTCAGTCATAAAAAGTACCATTAGAAAAAATATAAAATTCACAAAAAAATGAGTTATCCTTCTTATTTCTATAAAACTCACATATTTATATATATATATAAGCATCATTTATACTCACATTTTTTGGGGCTTAACTCCGCGTGTCCGGAATAATATATGTGTGTGTGTGCGTGCGTGAGTTTTAGAGAAATAAGAAGAATAACTCATTTTTTGTGAATTTTACATTTTTTCTAATGGTACTTTTTATGACTGACAAACATTTTTGATGAACATGTCAACTTTTGCATAACTCATATATTTTTCGCACCACATCCATATTTCATATCACTAATAAAGTTATGCACTTATCCCAAATATTTTAAGAGCTATATTCAATGGATAACTCATTTTTTTTAACTTATTTTATATTTGAATAAATCACATAATCAGTGAGTTTTGCTCTCTCCATTTCGTAATAGTTAGCCTTCTTTCTAAAAAAATAAAACTTTAAAAGATAAATTAATTGTTCACATAATATGTAAGTTTTTATAAAGTGAGTTATATAATTTTTATTATATTTATGTAGAGAGAAAAAAGCAAGTTATGTAACTTTTATTGCATAGCTCCCTTTTTGAGTAAGTCATGTAGAAAAAATGCATAACTCAGAGAGTTATGTGACTTCTATTACATAATTCACTTTTTAAGTGAGTTATATAAAAAGAAATGCATAACTCTCTTTTTAGTAGAGTTATGTAACTTCTCTTACATAACTCTCTTTTTAATAGAGTTATGTTAAAAAAAATGCATAACTCACTTATTAAGTGAGTTGTGTACATTTTTTGAAACTTAACTCCGTTTGTTGATTTCTGTTAAAAATAATGCATATAACTCTCTTAAAAAGAGAGTTAAGCATATTATGGTACCACTTAAAAACATGGAATATTTTGATACATTTTTTAGTTTCATGGCATATTTTGGTTCCGGACTCGTATTTATAAACTTTTACACTTTATTAAAAATCTCCGCAATAGATAAATTTATTTAATTTTAAATAATCAAACTTTACACATGCGAGACACGTGCGGTTAATTAAACTTGTGTGTGTGTATACATATATATATATGCACAATTATTTTACCTTTCCTACAGGCTACAAGGTGTAATTTTTTAATGAAGAGGTGTTAAATGACACTTCATGGACAAGGATGACTCTATCACTGGTCGAACAGAAATCCTCCATCACACACATTATCACACCTTATCTAGATCTAAGTACAATCTAAAAAAACTTTGCTTTCATACAATATCTTTGCTCTATAAATAGAGCACTTTGAGCACCTTATTTTCACATCAACCAAAATAAGAATACCATATAATATAACTCACTATTCCTCGATATCTTTCAATGGCATTGAAGGTTGTCATGATGTTGTTCCTTGCAATGATTGTGGTGACAGAGCATAATGCTATGGCCCAAGAAAAAATTGACATCGCTTGCTATCTAAAATGTGTAGCTGAGTGCGAAGAAAATCCGCTGTGCCTAGGTTGGTGCCTTTCCGGTTGCATTTATCATGGAAACACAGATGAATCAGTTGATACTGTGGCTGCAACTCGAAAAAGTGTGTGTGATTTTGGATGTACCCTTGGTCATTGCTCCAAGTTCCTCATCCAATACGGTAACTAGCATTCCTTGTAGTCTTGCAACTTGTGTTTTTGTAATAGGCAGGGGCGACTCAATAAAATTGGTGGCTTAAAGACAAACATTAATATAAGACACCTTAAACATCTATACGCATAGTTGAGGTTGGTTTTCGTTACAAAATTAGTTTTATGACGTTGATAAAATGAACATCTAGCCAAATCAGTAAAAGAAACCCACTCCACATGCACACACACGCTTAAGGTACAATGTTGTTGTATTTCTCTCTGGAGTTTAATTTAATCTCTACTTATACAAATTGTTCAGAAAGAAACTAAAAGAATGTTTACTTCCAATAATTATGTGTAGACATTTACAATAACATATCGAGTGATATCCCAGAAGTGAGGTCTGGGAAGAGTAGAGCATACCAGACCTTACCACTACCTCGTGGAGAATTTATTGACTTTTGGACAATATGTACAAGTATCTCTCTATTTATAGACATTTGGACAATATATAAGAGTATAGGTCTACTTATACAAATTGTTTAGCAATTTTTCGTTGATTTTGCAGATAAAGAGAAGTTTGGAAGTTGCATGACAAGCTGCAGTGAGAAGTATTGCATTGGTAATGCTCTAGAGAAAGCTGCTTAAGAACTAATTAGTTCTAATAAATAAGTAAAATTATGGTCCTCAACGTATGTGTCAATGACACTATGCTATGTACTTAAGCTACTAGATACTTTTGTTGTTCTAATGTTCTAAGTTATGTATGTAATTGTGCTAGGAGGGAGCCGAGTAACTGATAAAGTTGTTGTCATGTGATTAGATAGAAATGCATGGTAATGACTGCATGTAATACACCTTTGTGGTGGGATCCTTCTCCATACCCTATGCATAGCAATAACTTTAGTGTACCCGGCGACTCTTTTTTATGTGTGAAATTGTGTTGTATTGAATAAAACTCTATTGCTTCCTACTAAAGCGCGAAGAAAAGCTACTTCCAGCAATAGATCCCTTTAGTTTATGCAATAACTATGACTACACAAATTTTGGGTGTGCTGAATAAAACATATTAAGTTTAGGAGTATCGAGGTACTCTATTACCAAGATGATTAATGATATTTTCTTGAAAGCTCCTACCTTCTTTTTAGGAAAAAAAACAAATTTTTTTGAGGATATGGTATTACAATATTACATCATGTAATGTACAACGACTGGACCTGAACTCCAAATACAACACAAATTTTTAGAATAATCTATGCAAAAAAGAAAATGAATAACCAAGTTGTCTCCAATTTTATCCACACAACAACAATAACATAAGTATAATTTCAAATGACACTCTCTTGGATAAGGATGACTCTACCATTGATCGAACAGAAATTCTCAATCACATAAATTCACACAACTTATCGAGATTTAGATATATTCTAAAACACTTTGATTTTACAAGGGAAAAGACTCAAATATGCCACTGAACTATCAGAAATGACTCATTTATGTCATCCGTTAAAAGTTGGGCTCATTCATGCCATTGCCGTTATAAAACTGGCTCATCCATGCCATTACTTTTAACAGCCGATTTTTAGAAAACAGTTTTTCCATGTGGCAGCAAATTAGAGGTCCACGTCATTTTTATCTTTTTTTTAATTTAATTTAAAAAAATTATAAATTTTTTTATTATAATTTTTTTTTTTATAAATATTTTAAAAAAAATAATTAAAAAATTTAAAAAATCTCTCAACTTCCCAACCTTATACATTATATATTTATAAAAAAAATCTTATCCTAAAGAAAACTACCCCAATCATCCCCACCTTTTCCTCAACCCCCTCAACTTCCCAACCTTATACATTATATAGTAAACCACACAGACACAAAGGGGGACATAGAAAAACACAAAGATAAGGGGAACGAATAGGGAGGATTAGGGAAACAAAAAGGACAAAAACAGGAAGAAAGAGAGAGGAACCTTGAAAAAAAACACGGATTGTGAGAGAAAAATAAGAAAAGAGAAGAGTAAGAAGAAAAGGGAGTAACATTTGACAGAAACAAAAAGCAAATAACATAAACGGGTAGACAACGAGTTGGAGTTTGAGGTTTGGTTCGTGGTTTCGAGTTCGCAGCTTCTTCTTTCTTTTGTTGGCAACTATTTTTCCAAAAGGTAACCCTTTACCTTTCTTTGAATAATATAATATCGCGATTATGCGAAATTCAATTCCAATCTTATGAAGTGGAGTTGCTCTTATTTTACATTTGTTGTTGTAATACTAGAGTATTCAAATCTTTGTTATGATTAAATTTGAAGTGAGATTTGATATAATATATGATCCATGCATGCATGCATATAAATGATTATCAAAAAAGAATAAATGATAACGTACACATCCACACACAATACTTTACTACATACATTTTGCATGCATACACACAAAGAGGGAGAGAAAAGTAAGAAAAAGAGAATCCACCAACAGCAGAAATTGTTCACATTTTTGCATTCTTTTTCTTTCTCTATCATGTACTTTTCGAAGTGTTAAGAAGGATTAATCATTTAAGATCTTTGAATTGATCATTTTAATATGATCACCTTTTTCATTTGGCAAAATATGACAAGAATACGGTTCCGTCCTTTATTATCATTGCATATAAGGACTAGCAATGGTTATGATGAACTAGAATTTTAGGTTTGAATATTTTGGGTTCATGTATAAATAAATACCTAGAAGATTGGTCAAATATATATATAATTATTTTTAAAAATAAGAATCCAGAAAAAACATGAACATTAGTTATATGCAAAATTTATTATTCGTTATTTGATAAATAAAAGCATAGAAATATGTAATATATAAAATTTGTAACCAACACCATTTTTTTAAAAAATTAAATAAAAAATTATAATTTTTTTTTAAAAAAAAAAAATTAAAAAAAATTAAAAATTAAAAAATGACGTAGATCTCTAATATGCTGCCACGTGGAAAAATTATTTTCTAAAAACCGGTTGTTAAAAGTAATGGCATGGATGAGCCAGTTTTGTAACGGCGATGGCATGAATAAGCCCAACTTTTAACGGATGACATAAATGAGTCATTTCTGATAGTTCAGTGGCATATTTGAGCCTTTTCCCATTTTACAAAAAAAAAAAAAAAATATATATATATATATATATATATATATATATATATATATATATATATATTCACATATACAGACACACATATATATAGTGCACTTCAAGGACCTTATTTTCACATAATTAACCAAAATAAGATCATATAATATAACTCATTATTCATGATTTCTCAATGGCAATGAAAGTTGTAATGGCGTATACGATTAAAATATTTTTCATGTATAATGTTTTCCTAAAAATTATTTTCTTGAAAATTATTGCTCTTCAACAATTTTTCATCTGTTCTGCCATTCGACCATATAAATGTACTCCCACTCTTGACAATAAGAATATTGAGTTAATACCTCAAATGGTCACTCAACTTTGGATTTTTATTCCAAAAAATCACTCAACTTTGGTCTTTACTTCAAAAGTTACTCAACTATCACATTTTTACTCAGAAAGTCACTCAACTTATTTAATTATTTTCTTAAATAAAATTTATTTATGTGAAATTTCTATTTAAATTAAAATTCTAAAAAACTAAAGATATTTTTTAATGACTCTTTTATCCTTATTCCCCTAAATTTAGTATCTCCCCTCCTCTTTTTCATTTTTCTTCTCCTTCTCGAATATTGTAATTGATTCAACATTAAATATATTTAATAAAGTATCAAATGATCACAATAAAATTTAACAATAGCCACAGAATTAAAATAACAATTATTTTGCTCTACCTTTTCAATCCTTGTTTCAACTTATTTTTTTTTTCATCTGATATTGATGTTCGTATTGAAATCTAATTAAATATTAATTTGCACATTATATAGCTTATTATAAATGCAATGCTCTCAACAATACACCCCCCCCTGCCGCCTCCCCCCTTCCTGTTTTCACTCTAAAGATGTCCTTTTTTATAAATTTCTGTACTATATGTATGAAAAAAAATATCGTATCATATGCATATGTATGATGAATTAGGGATTTTATACCCATAACTAAATATTATGAGTAATATACCTACGTTATAGGAATTCACTATATGTATGTAATAACTACGTACACGTGACTTTTAGTAATAAATGAGTTAAATTACGTATCATTTAGTTATATTTCATCGTATTAAAAAATAAACATGGTTAATCAACTCGAATTAGCAAATGTAAATACAAAAAAATAACACCAGCAATCGATTAAAACCAAATCTGAATAACCCAAATCACATAATCACTAAATACTGCGAGTTTGAAGCAATTAGCATCACTCAAGTTAGCATATGTAACTACAAAAAATAACACCAGCAATCAATTAAAAGAAAATCCTAATAAAAATAATCACAGTTAATCACTAAAATACTAAAGCTAATTACATTAATATCGTGTTGATAAAAACTAACATGATTTAGCAAGTTCAAAGCCATTAGCATTATAAATTCTAAAATATTCTTAATATAGTTTATATTAATAATTTTTTATCCTTCGATTATTGTTAAATTTAATTTGAGTTTTTAATATTTTATCAGGCATATTAAATGTTGAATCAATTACAATATGTGAGAAGGCGAAGAAAAATGAGAAAGAAAAATTAATTTATGGGAATAAGGATAAAAGGGTCATTAAGAGATAATTTTTTATTTTTCTAAATTTTTCATTTAATTAATAATTCCACATAAGCAAATGTTATTTCAAAAAATGATTAAATAGTTTGAGTGACTTTCTGATTAAAAACGTGAAAGTTGAATAACTTTTGAATTAAAGATCAAAGTTGAGTGACTTTTGGGGATAAAAATTTAAAGTTGAGTGACTATTTGAGTTATTAACTTTAAGGATATTGTAAACCCAATAAGCATTACCTAATACATCAGTAATAGGAAATTTTTATTACTTTTTTTAATATCTGTGTGATTTGTAATTCTTTGATTGGTTTTCCTTTAACTTTATATTACTTCGTTCGTTTTAAATTAGTCGTCATATCTTAGGTTTTAGAAGTTACAATTATTAGATTTTTTGTCAATATTTTAATATGTTTCTTTTTTCATCAAATTGGTATGAGAAAAGTTGGAGCGTATACTATTTGTTATATAGTTTCTAAATATCTAAATTTTAATCAGCAAGATCGAGTTGGCATAATTTAATTCAATTTTAAAAATTAATTAAATTGACTCTCAAAAAATTAAACGTGGCAGAAATGGAGGGAGCACCACTGAAAAGAACATTTTTTATGAACCAATTGTATTGGAAAAATAGACAAATGCTAAGAGGTTTATAGACCAAATGGGTTCTCCCACCTATCAGGCTAGTCTTTTGGGTTGGGCTCTCTCGATTGATTTATAACATTGGTGTTTTTATTGAGAGTCTCACGCGTTGGGTCGTGACTCAGAGTGGTGGCCTACGAGCTAGGAGTGGTGGCCTGGACCCAAGAGGGGTGCCAGCCGTGACCATCTGGGCGTAGCCGTTACCAACGAGGATCGATCCACGTGTGTAGCCGCGCGTTTGGCCGTGACTCGGAGTGGTGGCATTATGTGCCAGGAGTGGTGGCCTGGACCCAAGAAGGGTGCCAGCCGTGGCCAATTGGGCGTAGCCGGGACCAACGAGGATCGATCCACGCGTGGAGCCGCGACTCAAAGTGGTGGCCTGTGCGCCAGGAGTGGTGGCCTAGACCTAAGAGAGGTGCCAGTCGTAACAATAAGGTCGTTGGCTCTTAAGCGTAGGCGATTGTAATGAACCAGTTGTTCCACATTGGAAAAATAAAGAAATGCTAACCAGTTGTTGGGTTCTCCCACCTATTAGTCTAGTCTTTTGGGTTGGGCTCTCCCGTTTGGTTTGATATTTGAACTTCAACAAGAGCTGGCCAAAATTATTTTAAAAGAGACAGAGGCAAGTTACATTAGGTAAGTTACCTTCCTATTCTAACCCCCCACATATTGCTCAATACATCAAAACCTTTGAAAAATTCTTTTCTAGATTGGATGCTATTTTCTTAATGATTTATGTTTTATATATTGACAATAGAAGGATTTTAGGCATAACACATAAATATGTCCTTTAACTTGGCCTCACCTGGGATCTATGTCCTCCATATTTGAGGCAGACAGTTAAACTGTCATAAATTTTAACAAGTAGACCTACCTGTCCTATGTGGCAAATCTCATGCGATTTAACATGTAAGACACATGTGCATCTCATGTGATTTACCACATTGAGTAGAGATATAAGCCAGAAGATGTTTATAATCTAGTTTGACTAGCTAATTATAAGCTTAGTTAAACATCCCCTAGGTAAGTTATCATTTTTATAACTTATAATTACCTTAAAAATTAACTGATTGTGTAAATATATTTACAATCGTTAGTATATAAAACTTAAACTCTTTTCTGAATCGTTCATTTTTGCCGACCAAAGAGAAGAGAAAGATGAACGATATACATCAGGAAGTACGTTCACGCGTATTTAGTATTATCAACAAAAGAATAAATGACATTTGGTAGTAAGTAGACTCATTTACCATTTATCTACCAAACAATATAAGGTTTTTTTTAACACTGTAGGAATAGTTCACCATTTGGTAGTAGGTAGACTCATTTACCATTTACCTTTTTAAGACGCATCTGGTGCAAATGTAGTGCTGACAAGGACCGCACCCCATGGGAGTATAATGTAGGAAGCCTGCCCTGGTGCAAGCATTGGTGGTTGATTTCATGGCCAGAATCATGATCCATAGATCATACTAATATAAGTTGACCTTATAAGTAGCCTAATTGTGTAAATATCTTTTATATTGTTCAACACCTTCCCCACGATCTTTTCCAGATTTAGTAATATCAACTTTTATGGATGGTTACATGTAGATAGCAGTATTTTAGGTGACTTGGTAGTGTAAAATTTCTTTTTACATTGTCTGTGAATAGAAGCTAAACTCTTTCTAAGATGGTTGTTCTTCTACTTTTAACACGGGTAACCATGATTATCCAAGAAGTCTTGAGATTGTATCCACCAAGTTTTTTGCTGGGTACGGAGGTAAACAAAGAGACCAAATTAGGGAACTTATCAATACCAAGTGGAGTTCAACTTCTATTGCCTACAATATTGTTGCATCATGACCAACAAATATGGGGTGAATATGCTAAAGAATTCAATCCAGAGAGGTTTAGTGAAGGAGTCAACAAAGCAACAAAAGGGATATTTGCATATTTTTCATTTAGTTGGGGACCTAGAAATTGCATTGCACAAAACTTTGCTATGTTAGAGGCTAAAATGGAACTTGCTATGATCCTACAACACTATGATTTTGACGCTTCACCATCATATACTCATGTTCCTTCTTCAGTGTTCACTCTTGTACCACAATATGGTGCACAACTAATTCTACACAAGCTATAGAATAGGAGTAGAATCTATGTACATCCTACTCTAATGGCCCAGATCTACTTGTGGGATTAGACTGGGTATGTTGTTGTTTTTGGAGTTTCTTATAGGCATATTATAAGTTTATTATTGTTAATATGAACCTCTAGTATTTTTTTACATGGCATTGGGTTGTTATATTTTATTTAGTTATAAAAAGGATCATGATTCCTACTCTTATTCATGATGAAGATATTTATAGATTATTCATTGAAGTAATTATACCTATTAATTATATTTCTTCATTTCTTCTTAGTGAAAACATTGGTGGGGATTGATGGTTGAAGCTTCAAACGCAACAAAGTTGGCCCATTAAAATATGACTCAACTAACTTGAGAAAATTAAAGGAAAGGTGTCTTTTAAGTCTTGAATGAAGGATTGGTGATATTGAACAACAGATAGGGTCAAACATCATTAGGAAACTTGATTAAGTTAATTGTGGACTTGATTAATATTTTTAAAACTTTCTAATCTTTTCAAAAATACAAATCAACCCAACCCACACCCCTCTTCAATCCTAATCAACCACTCTCTCTCTCCAGCTTCTCCCAACCAACAGTTCTGCAAAATTTCTCCCTTCAACCTCCGGTGATAAATAGTTGGACGAGTTCCTTTTCGACTTTCAACCGTCAATCGACGTGAATACTTCTCCAGCGACAACAACTTCGAGTTCTTCGTCCTCCCATTTCTTTTTTCACAGGTAAAAATTATGAAGAAACAGAGGAACTTGAGCCAACTACTCTTCTGGTATTGAAATGTGGACTAAATAAAACCCTAATTTCTGGCATTTCTGCATTTCTTCTTCTCATTGGCGTACTGTTGATTTGAATTTGTTGGTGATTTTTGGTCAAAGTTGATGTTCTTAGTGTGTATGTGTGTGTGTGATATGTTGGTGTTGCTGGGTTGATTTGTTGTTTGTCTTGGTAGAAATGGTATTGCAACAGTTGAAATATCTGATGTAATAGATGAAACATATAATGCAATAGATGAAAATCTGATGCAACAGATTAAAAATCTGATGCAACTATGAAAATATGATGCAACAGGTGAACAATCTAACAGATCATTCATCTGTTGCGACAGACGACTCTTCTGTTTGGAATAAATCTAAACACTATTGATCCAATAGATAACTGATTAGTGATCTATTTTTATTCTTTCCAACGGTTTACTCTTCATTTTAAAATCTGATGCAACTATGAAAATCTGATACAACAGGTGCACAATCTAACAGATCATTCATTTGTTGCGACAGACGACTCTTCCGTTTGGAAAAAATCTAAACAATATTGATCCAATAGATAACTGATTAGTGATCTATTTTTATTCTTTCCAACGGTTTACTCTTTATTTTACAACAGATTAGGACTATTTTTATTCTTTTCAACGATTTACTCATACAGGTCGGTTATCTGTTGCAACAGATAACATACCTGGTGCAATAGATTAGTGATCCATTGTTATTCTTTCCAACGGTTTACTCATCCATTATAACAGGTCGGTTATATGTAGCAACAGATAAAATACCTGGTGCAATAGATTAGTAATCTGTTTTTATTATTTCCAACGGATTACTCATCTGTTGCAACGAGTCAGTTATGTGTTGCATCAGATAAAATACCAGGTGCAACAGATAGTGTTGTTTTTATGGTTCCCACGTATTACTCATCCGTTGCAACAGGTCGGTTATATGTTGCAACAGATAACATACCTTGTGCAACAGATTAGTTGTCTGTAGTTATTGTTATATTACTGTTATGCATTAATTAATTATAATCTATGTTATGTTCCTGTTAATTTAAGATAACATGGCTCCTAAAATAAAATGAATCGAATCAAGTCCAAGTAAAGGAACAAGTGCAGCAGCTCAGCTACATCCACCACTCTATGAGCTTGCTTTACAAACGTTATCTCAATCAGGAGCAAAAGATAATGAACACGGGGAGGAGGAATCTTTCAAAAGAGATGATCCAAATGCTAATAGCCCTTCCGTCGAAGAGTTGGTCAAAACCTTCAGCATTGATCGTTACCCTGTGAGAATACAGTGCGATGGTGCCACAGATTTAACGGGTGATCTTGTGGTTAAGTCGGTCATAGGAAAATCTTTCGACGCCTTCAGAAAAATACTTCTAGAACAAAAATTGGATTCTTATTTTCGGGAAAGCTGCTTTGGAAAATATCTTGATTTGTCGGAGGACAACAATGCTTGTTTCCAGATGAAAATGGTATATGGTCTTCTCAAGCCCAGATTTATGTATGAAAACAAAGATAAAATGTATGAGGTGTGGATAAATTACTGTGGCATGCCTGTTTATTTTGGTTGGGAGGAGTTTGCCATAGTTACTGGACTAAAATGTTATCCTCCTTCTCCTTCTCAAGTTATACCTACTCTGACCCAAAAAAAGCACCCCGCACACCCAAAAAAGGAAAAGGCAAGTCGAGTGATCGTGATGACCTGGTGTCCATTGTTGGTCCAAGCTTCAAAAATAAAAATCTGATTGAAGCGTTGAAAGTTAAAGGACTTTCAAAGAAGCACAAGCAATCATTGTGCTTGGTTTGATTTGTACATAATGTTCTTTGGGCGAGAGACGTTAACAACAACATAAGCCTCGTTTTAATAAATCTCTCCGAGGATCTTGAGGCATTTAACAACTATCCTTGGGGTTATGAAATCTTCAAAACGACTGTCGAATATTTGTTGACTCCGTTAACGCCAAAAACAGTCAACTTATATGGTTTTCCATGGGCCTTCTTGGTAAATATTTCTTTTATCATGATATGATTCATTATTTTTTTATTCAATAATGCTTTTGATTTATTGACGTTATGTTATAGGATGGGGCATTTGAGGCCATTCCTTATTTGAGACAACAAGTGAACTACCAGGAAGAAGTTTCCTGTCCGAGAATTCTGAGATGGTTGTCGGCCAAAATCGATAAAAATGCAAAATTTCTTGATCAAGCAGTAAGTCCAATTCTAATCAAGTTTTTTTTTTAATTAATGATTAAATTATTTCATCATCATTCTTAATATATGTACCGATTTATTTTAGATTGTCCATCCGTCGCTTGTTCCGACCAACCAAGAATTGAAGATGCCATTTTTTCTTACTTGGTCTGTGCAAACTTTATCGGACCTAAGGTCGTTGATGGAATAAAAATGGAATTGTTTGGAGCAACAACCATCACAAGAAAAACAATTTTGGAGGGTAGGGCTAATGATGCTCCTCTTAGAGTTTTTGAAATAACAAGCCATTATGATTATGATCATAATGGTTGTACAGATTTTTCTCCAGATTTTGCCGCATCTAGCGAATGTTCTTCATGCAAATGTCAAGACTGTAAGGCAAAACACGATGGAGTGATTAGTGCTATTAATGCACTAACTACTTCTGTAAAGGAAATGACATCTAAGAGGGGTGTCATTCCATCAAAGAGGATTTCATATCCAGACACTCCACTAGAGATCAAGGAGGCTAAGAAAAGAAGGAAAGACACTTCCAAGGCATTATCAATTATAAAAAAAGCAAGATTGCAACGCCTCTGTCTTTGTCTTGCACCGATGTTCAGTGTGCAAGGGCCACAGAAGAGCAGCATGAGCTGAAGAAGGTGAATGTACATCATCTGTTCCAAAAAACAAACAAGCACATATCTGTTTTAACAGATGATACATCTGCTGAAACTTATCAAACAGATGTATACATCTATTACAACTATTGTTTAACCTGTTGCATCAGATTCGTTATCTATTTCAATAGATGAGTCTTATGTTGCAACAGATGGGTTATCTGTTCGAAATTATCATACTGTTCTGATTTACCTATTCTAATTTGTCCCAACAGATAATCCATTTGATACAATAGAAGAATCATCTGTTGCAACAGATGAAAAATCTGTTGTATATCTGTACTTAGCATTGACAATTTTGGTTTTCCAGGTGGATGTCACAGCTAGTGCCGAAGATTATAATATGACAGTTGATAATCCATCAACTTCTTCCAAAGATGAAGAAAAAGTGGAGCCTGTCAGTTTGGGAGAACGGAAGAATTACCCATTTGAAGGGTTCAACATCTCGGACAAGGCTCCAAAAAAACTAATACAGTTGATCAATGACTATTCAGAATGGATTGCCGATGGACTGTTAAAGCATCATGCCGGCAGGTACATAAATCAATTTTATGAATACTGGTTTATACAATTCTTGTTGTAAGGACCTAACATTAACACATATAAATCATCATATAGAAAACAAAATGACGAGCGCTACAAAGTGAACGAATCGAGTCTTGGTTTTGATATGTTCAACTTTGTTGTTGCACATCCCGGAACGAAGAATTGGTTCTATTTGATGTCACAACCCCAAACTTGCTGGAATGATAAGGTTTAAAGGCCATACATATAAATATTAATTAATACTTTATTTAATTGCATCTGTGTATTGATATTTTCATCACGTAATCCAAAATATTTGATAATATGTGCAGCACATCGATGTTATTTTTTACTACCTCCGAAAGAAGGCCAAGTTGCAAACACAAGAACAATACAGATACACAACAGACAATTATTTGTACAAAGTTTACATCAATAATTCCTACGATAGATATTGTCAACAGCAGCCGGAAGTTTTCCGAAACGAGGAATGCTTAATCAACATCATCAAAGGTTTTAGCATTCCGGCTGGCTTACCTTGGCATTTGGTCGACGAAGTGTACATCCCAATCAATTATGGTGATGAATTCCATTGGGTGTTGGCTGTCGTCGTTCTAAAAGAGAGGCGCATCCGAGTTTTTGACTCGATGTCGCGAAGGAGACATTCCGGGCCGTTGTCTGAGATACAAAAGCTGGCCAAAATATTGCCTACTTACCTTGATATGAGGTGCTTTTTGGATCAAAAGGTTCGTCCTGATTGATCGACGATTGAAGCATACCGAGATAAAATGGCTAATCCATTTGATGTACAATATGTTGATGGAATTTCTCAACAAACCATTGGTAGCCTGTAAGTTTAAGTGTCATGATTTAGTTTCATTTCACAAATTTCACAACACTTGCATGAACTGCAAGATATGGATTATCTGTTTTTTTATAATGCAGGGATTGCGGTCCTTTTGTTGCCGCCTATGCCGAGTATTTGAGCGATGGATTACAAGTACCAAATGATGGACTTAATGTCGTATTACTCCGCAAAAGATATGCTGCTCTTTTATGGAAATAAGGAGAAGCGAAAGTTCAAAAGCCGTATGCAACCGACGTTAAAGATCCACGGCGACCAAAGCCGAATTCCATAGCACTGGATGAAGAACAACTTATCCATATTAATTAGATCCTTATAGCTCGAGTCCATCAATAAAATAACCTATCCTTCCTAGTTTAACTTGTTGATTTATTTGTAGAGTAGATCGTTTGTACTCATGATTTTTTTTACATTTCATTTATTTGTTGAGTTAGTTTTTTCCATGTAATTTCCGAAGGCTTCTATTTATTTTATTATTTCTATGAATATAATTAATTCTGAGTTTTGAACATGTTAATTGAAATAAAGTACTAGATTCAAATATTGCAACAGATAATACATCTGCTGCAACAGACTACATATCTTATTAGACAGATTTAGACATATGTTGCAACATGAGATGCAACACGTAGGTGATCTGCTGGAAATTATATAATAGGTCTTCCTACTTTTTAAATTTTCTCCAACAGATTATCGATCAGTTGCAACAGATAGGTTATATGTTGCAGCAGATCGTAAATCTGTTGCGACAGACAGACGAGGAACATATGCATAACGCAACAGATGACCAACCTATTCCAACAGATAATCAATCTGTCACAACAGGTACTATATCTATTACAACAGATATAAAATCTATTGCATTATAAAAATTCAATTTTGCCAGACATAAAAATTATTGCCCCTATATGTATAGTGAATTGGCTTGAAATGAAAATTTGTTATCGTGTTCGTCTCTATCTTTGTACATGTTCTTTTTTATACACGGTCTCCAACCATTTAGTTAGTACCCCATATGCCCAGACCCATTGCATCTTTCCCACAATGGTGTCGCACACACTGGTCATTTGTGTGCCGGTCAGCAAACACTCCATGTATGCAAGCGAGTACGGCCTGCACGCTGCACCGGTTATATTTTTTGGGAGCTGGATGTTCTTATTTTGACCTTCAAAAATCCATGATTCCTTCGCCAAGACTTCAGCGGGCAAATGATCCATCAGCTTACTCTGCGTCAACAACTGGGGTAACAACGTATTCTCGCTGAACACAGGTAAGTTGCAGTCATAAACCTTAATCTTTCCCTCGTATAGTAGCATCTCAACAGTGAGAAAATGGGTGACATCCACGTTCATGACTGCAAGGATTTTCTTTGCCTTGGTCCAGCTCTTGCCGTGTGGATATGGCATCTTCCCTCTAACATATTTAATTGCTTCTTCATTCCATTGGAACGTAGAAACTAACTGATCAAATCCCAGGCCACCGGAATCAGCTAGATTACAAAGATCAGCGTACCTATCTTTGAAATTATTATAGAAGTTGAGGTTCATTATCCTATCAGTAGCATCATAAGCATCTGGGTACGCTAATTGTCTGCCCCTCATGAGGCAGAGAATTTCATCAACATACTGTGTTATAAGAAGATAATTTTTAAATAGGTTAGTAATTGTAAAGAATAAAAACACAGTGGAAAGAATCCGATGCAGAGGGTTCTCTGAATCAGTTCACAGATTACCCAGCCAACGCAACTTATGCAACAGATGTGTATTATGTTGCAACAGAATACCAAGATATTGCAACAGATTACATATCTTCTACGTAGATTCTTCTTCATGGAGTAGATTGGAATGGTAGGTTAGCAAAAGTAAACTTACCTTGTCCTCGTACCACACGCACATATTTGTCATATTCGAGAAGTCTTTGGCGGAAAATGAATACATGGTGTATTCCTTTTGAACCTTCATCTTGATGAATTCTTCCAGTTCCTTCTTCTTCTCCTTGCCAAGCACCGCAAATATGCCCACCTTCTTCGGTGGCCCCTGAACTTCAATAACTATTGGAGTGGGGGGAGTTGCATTTTTTGTTGATTTTAAAGCGGAGAGAATTTGTCTAATTTTTATTCTCTTCCTCCTAACCTCCACTTTAGGAGTGCATGGCTCCCTCACCTCGTTGGATGGTATGACACCCCTCCTGGATTTCAACTCCTCGGCAGCATTAGCAATAGCCTCTAGCTTGACGAGGAGTTTATCCTCTATGTCCTTGCACACTTTGCATTTGCAATGAGAACATGAGGGTGAGGAGGGGTTAGAGGGACCACTGTAAGGGTGAGAGGGACCGGTGTAGGGGTAAGAGGGAGGACCTGTACCAGGGGTGTTTTCAAACATATTTAATTTTTACTGAGCACCAACATGCTCATAATCATGACTGGTAGCAGAAGCAGAAGCAGGATAGCTGCCACCATCACAAATAACTCCACCAGCAACACCCCCAAAAGAAGCACCCGGATCTGTTGCAGTTTGAGTTAGGTCGTGAAGAGCTTCAACATTAGACTGACCTTGCCTAACTGCTCTTCTTATGGATGTTACTCTATCCAATTCCTTCTTTATTAACTCCACCGTTGGATCTTCTTTTGTATCAACAAGACCCAGAGTAAGAAAAGAAGTCATCCCCAGCTCATCAATGGTAGGCACGATCCAAGGATGCACAACCTATAAAAAAACAATAGGGGAAATTTAAATCATATAATAATAATTTGCAGTCAGTTGGGTTACACGGGGCTCAGGTTATGTTAACACAACCAACTTATGCAATAGACTATCTAGCTACCGCAACAGCTGATCTGTATGTTGAAACAGATTGATAATATATTACATCAGAATACCCATTTATTGCATAATTTACAGTATATGGGTAATCTGTTGAGCAGGGTTCAGAGAACAGAGCATCATATGGTTAATCTGTTGCGAAATATGGACCGTCTGTTGCAACAGATTACCCATTGCACTAGTTATAATTGATGGGTAATCTCTTGCAACAGATGGAATATCTGTTTCAATATATTTCTTTGAGGCAAATTATTTTAGTTGAAAGAAGACGTACTACATCATTTGGAGGGTTAAAGAGATCAGCCTCGTCAATAACTTTTTTGCTACTCTCAACTGCAGCCAACCACCTAAGGATTCTTGGATGAGAAACCTTATTCGAGTAATCCGTGAAATGCTTTCGGAGGGGAGGAATGACTTCACATGTCCAAGCCTAAAATTTGTAAACAGGAAGCAAGAAAAATAAAATTCACAAGTATATTCAATATAAATTAATGAATGAGTAAAAATAGTCATCAATTTTACCATGAAAGCCCAAGGAAAGCCGTATAATGTGGTCGTCTTTGGCTTTAGCTGTTTTAGTAAATATTTGACAGTCAAGTAGTAGCTGTCGTAGCCCCAGGGATAATCGTTGAATTTCCTAAAATCATCAGCAAGCGCCAACAAATCACGTTCTATGACTTTCTTGACCTCTTTTTCCAATAAAACGGAATGGACAAACCAAACTAAGCACAATTTCTCCTTGTAGTGCTTTGGTATGTCTTTATTCTTGAGATCCACTATCAAATCCTTCACTTTGTAGCTAGGTCCAACAATGCCCAACAACCCTTTTTTTTTACCTTGCGTTTGTTGGACCCTTTGTGGGGTGTTTTCTTGATGGCAGGTTCTTCTGGACGATCGCATATCAAGCCCGTCACAATGGCAAACTCTTTCAATCCAAAACAAACTGGCAAGCCAAAATAGTTGTTGATCCAGACTTTATCTATCTTATTTATGCCCTCCTTCGAACCTCCATCATCCCCCGCATACATAATCCTACGCTTGAGAAGGCTATATACCATGATCATTGGGAAACGGAGAGGGCGGGCCCCAGACAGCTCAAGAAAGTGTGCAAAACAGCTCTTCGTAAAAAGTCCATCTATGTTTTCCTTCTTCATATACTCCTAAGTTCGTCAAAAGGTTTCCCCAAATGACATGTAAGTACAAGATCACCAAATACTGCATTAGGGTTATTCATCGGCATCGCAACTCGAAACTTGTCAATACTAATGGTTTTGACGAAATTATGCTGGAATTTTCATATTATTTCACGCCCCATTGGTGAGGAGGAGTTATCACTTTCCTCAGCTTCATTTTTCCCTGACTGAGATTGTTCTGGAAGTTCCTCCGAATTCATATATACTCTAGCCTTTTTTGTTTGGTGATCGGAAGTTGATCCACTTTCTCCACTTTCTGTTTCTTTTCTTTTGGGAGACATCTAACTACAAACAAAATAAAAATAAAAAATACATTGCATTTGATGTCTGCATAATTTTTTTTAAAAAGATGAGATAAATTTCAATAAATTATTCTTACCACATAACAAAAAAAAAATACTCCAACGGACAACCCATCAGTTGGAACAGATGGGGAACCCGAATCTGTTTGAAGATCTATTTAATATCTCCCCACAGATATTCCACCTGTTGCAACAGGTGGAGAAATTTTAATAAATTATTCTCTGCCAAATTACAAGAAAATACTCCAACGAATAACTCATCAGTTGGAATAAATGGGGAATCTGTTTGAAGACCTATTTAATATCTCCCAACAGATCTTCCACCCGTTGCAACAGATGGACCACCACCTCCACAACCAATGCCACCAAGACCACCACCAATGCCATCAATACCAAAACCAAGACCATCGACACCACTGCCAAAAAACACAAATACCAACACCACCAACAACAGCCACCAACAACACCACAAACACCATCCAACAATACCACAACAGTCAACAAAACACTGAGAGAAAAAATAGAGTTTTCTCGGGTGCTTCCTACTTTTTAAGCATTAAAACTCAAAATTGTTAACCCATTCTCGAAGATAATACAACTAAAAGTTTTTCTTTATCATTAACTAAAAAGACCTATTTTTTAGAATAAAGAACAAATGTAGAACTCTTCTCGAACTCTGTTACATGAGAAAATAGAGAAAGTAATAGATACAAGCGAGAATAAAGTAAAAAAAAAAAACTATATATAGTCGTAAATGGGAAGAAAATTGACTTGTTTTGAAGGGTTGAGCAATATGTTGAGTAGTTATTTTTTGTATTATTTGTATTGTTGAGAGGGAGAGGACACCGAGAGAGAGAGAGAGAAGAGAGATAACTTAAGATTTGAAATGAAAAGTTTTTCTCGCAAATGGATGATTTGTATGGGTTGATTTGTAATTTTGGAAAAGAATGACAAGATTTAAAATTGCTAATTTGGTCCGAATTGATCTTAATTAATTTTAAAATTTTTAAAAGATATAGTTTTTAAAACATTGAGTTGATGAGAACTCATTTCTACTCAGAGTGATCGATCGACGACTCGGATCGGGATGAACGCAATACCAGCGCCATGCAATTACAAAGACTCGATTGGATTTGTAGTTGACCCTGCGAGCTCATTCATTCATCCTTAGTTCCACTTAAATAAACTTAGGTACTATCACTATCCTAATATTGAGTTGATGAGAACTCATTTCAACTCAGAGTGATCGATCGACGACTCGGGTCGGGATGAACACAATACCAACGCCATGCAATTGCAAAGACTCGATTGGATTTGTAGTTGACCCTGAGAGATCATTCATTCATCCCTAGTTCCACCTAAATCAACTTAGGTACTATAACTATCCTAATATTGAGTTGATAAGAACTCATTTCAACTTAGAGTGATCGATCAACGACTCTGGTCAGGATGAACGCAATACCAATGCCAAGCAATTGCAAAGACTCGATTGTATTTGTAGTTGACCCTGCGAGCTCACTCATTCATCCCTAGTTCCACCTAAATCAACTTAGGTACTAGCACTATCCTAATATTGAGTTGATGAGAACTCATTTTAACTTAGAGTGATTGATCGACGACTCGGGTCGGGATGAACGCAATACCAACGCCATGCAATTGCAAAGACTTGATTGGGTTTGTAGTTGACCCTGCGAGCTCACTCATTCATTCCTAGTTCTACCTAAATCAACTTAGGTACTATCACTATCCTAACATTGAGTAGATGAGAACTTATTTTAACTCAGAGTGATCGATCGATGACTCGGATTAGTATGAACGCAATACCAACGCCATGCAATTGCAAAGACTCGATTGAATTTTTAGTTGACCCTGCAAGCTCATTCATTCATCCCTAGTTCCACCTAAATCAATTGTTATGAAATTTGTTGCAACAAACGACTAAGCTGTTGAAAATTTTCAAACAGGTACATATATGTTGCAACAAATGACATAGATGATTTAATTATCAAATAGATAGTTTCATTTGTTGTGACAGATGACTGAGTTGTTGGAAATTTTCAAAAAATTATTTATATTTGTTGTAACAGATGACATATCTGATTTTATTAATTATCAAATGAACATTTTCATCTGTTGTCACAGATGACTGAGCTTTTGGGATTTTTAAACAGATATAAAATATCTGTTGTAACAGATGACTGAGCTGTTTGGATTTCTAAACAGATATTTATATATGTTGCAACAGATGACATATCTGTTTGAAATTCTTTTTATCTCTTTTAATTTTAAAGCAAGAAGCTTTTGGTCCGAGTAGATAATATCAAGTAGTAGTACTTACTACTAAAGGCGGTAAAAAATATTTCTTGGATATCTCAAAAGTGAGTTCATTGAGCAATCCTGTCTTGTCTTTTCAATGTCAGTAGTCTTAGTCTTCCTTGTGCCCCTCAAATTATTAATGAAATTAATGAATATTAATTAATGAATATTGAAAACCACCACGTCTACGTACAAAATACATCTATAGAAATTATCTCATCTCTTCCTTCAACTGCAGTTTATTTTATTCAACTCTCATATTTTTCTCTCCCCTCTTTAGGGTCACAACCTTTTTTCTCTCTTTTCTCTTCTCTTCTCATAAAGATCTTTTCGGATCTAAATCCATCCATATCTTTCCTCGACTTAAATTTCTATTTTGATCTCCTTTTTGATATTAAGGTATGGTTCATTATTGCTCTTTCGTTCTCGTTTTCTTCTTTGCATGTTATTTACATATGTTTTTTTATTTAATTACTATTTACCCATATCATATTTATGACAAAAATATTAAGGAACTTGTAAGTGTTGAATAAATAATTCAAAAATTTTTATTACAATTTGAGAAAAAAGTCATCTGTTGGGAGAAGTTTAAAAGCCTTGTTGGCAGTATTATTTTTTTTGTATGTATTTTTTTGTTTCATTATTGTTGATGTAGTTATTGATGTTGTTGGTGGGGTTGACGTTGTTGGAACTTGTGGTGTTGTTGATGGTTCTGGCACAAAGGATGTTGCTTCTTTGTTATTGATAATGTTGTTGGAACAAATGTTGTTTCTTTTTTATTGATGTTTATGTTGTTGTTGATGTTGCAACAGATGGAGAAACTGTTGGAACAAATAAAACCACCAGGAAGGATGGTTTAATGTATTCCATCAGACTCCACATCTATTGCAACAGACTCCACATCTGTTGCAGCAGACTCTACATCTGTTGTAACAGACTCCACATTTGTTGGAACAGACTCCACATCTGATGCAATAGATGGACAATGTTCTTTTTGTGACATTAATTTTTTTCCTCTTCTTTGTAGACATAAGGAACTGACAGTTGATCAACTTTTGACGGACTATCTCAAGAGGCTGCAGTAAAGATGGGATCGGAGGAATAAGCTGCTTATAGATGGAACCATTTCATATGTGGGAGGTATGCATTACTGATAATGTTATCGTGGAAACACACATAGAGTGCACTGATTTTGTTAATGATGTTTTTACTAATTAGTCATAGATCGTTCAAACAAGATGTCTGCAATTTTACAATTAAGTTTGGTAGGTCCGAACTGATAAGGCTGAGGAACCATGAATATGGTTCTGATAGCCTGTTAAGATTTAATGTCGGTTGTTGCTCATGTTTATTTGTCATGCATTGTGAAGGGATCTAATTTTTGTGTCATTGTAAAGAGATTCAATAGCGATTGGACTAACTTTTAGGGTGCATTGGAACCTTAGAGGGACTTTGAAGCTTAGCACTGCATCTAATAAGAATGAAAAAACAATATATTTATTGCCCTGGCCAAAATTTATATGGCTGGGTTGCTCGCTCGAGGTGATGATTTTATGCCAGAATGTGCGGTAGGAGAATGCTTTCGAAGAAAAATAGGTGGTTGATGGAAGACTATATCATCTGAGAGCTAATTGAAGAAGAGACATAGGGTAGAAAGTAACTTCTAATGAATCTGGCCGGTGGAATTATCTTAACAGATGCGAGATCTGAATCAAGTACAAATATGAAAGTGTATCCGGTAATGTAATTTCATCTGTTGTGTCTCTGAAAGAAAAAATAATGCAGATGGACACTTTGCTAGGGAGCTGCGTGGTTGGGATTATCACCTAGATAGAAAATAGAGGAAGACCAACAAACAATCCTCACGGGCATCGAGGGTAGAAATGATGTACAACAAGTCTAGAAAACTTATGCCAACAGAAACTGCAGTTAAAATAAGGAATCTAAGCCAAGGCGACAAATTTTTGAATTTTAAATTTCATTCCATGCCTTCTTGTTTATGTTTCTGATCAGGTCCACTGTCGTTGACCTGATCGGAACCACAAACGAGATTGAAAGGCAAATAGAGTATCATTGCTTCCTTAGCAATATGGTTATAATTGATTGTGTTTTCTTGCCTTGACATGCTTTCAACATTTCTTGGAGAAGATCAGATGCTTGATTTAGTATGTGAATCCCGATAATTTTTAAGCTGGTCATTGCCCTCTTCGAAGTTGGTAAAGAGTTCCTCGTCTCTTGTGAGCTCGATCAGGAACACTACCTTCAAAGTTGTGGCATTCTAGAAGCCCTTCAGAATACTTTCTTCAGAAGCCTTAAAGGATACATGGAGGGTCTTTGTGTTTATTTTAGGTCAAAATGTGTTGATGTCGTTGAAGATGTGGTCCCAAAAGTTGAACAACACTCTTTTATCTAGCGTTGCTCCATACATCTTTCTCAACCAATTTTATAAATTAGTAAGCATGGAGTTACGTAGCGTGTGATCTAAACCGGCTCTACCAATCCTATCAAGCGTTACGTAACTCTAAGCTTATTACTCTATCAAAAAAATATGACCAAGTTAGTGCACAAATTGAACGAGCTCAATATCTCAGCCTTTCTGCTGATTGATCTTCTCCAATATAGATGAAAAGATATCTGCTATGCAAAAGTCTACACCGTCGCCAGACATATTCCCAGGCAATCTTGTTTGGCGATGGTGTAGACTTTTGCATAGAAGATATCTTGTCATCTATATTGGACAAGAGTGATTAGCAGAAAAGCTGACAATTTTTTTTTTCTATGTGCACTATCTCGGGCATGTTGTTTTGATAGGGTAATGATCTTGGAGTTACGTAACGTTTGATAGGCTTGGTAGATCTGGTTTAAATCACATGCTACATAACTCCATGCTTACTAATTTATCAAATTGGTTGAGCAAGATGCATGGAGCAACGCTCGATTAAAGTATGTTGTTCATCTGTTGGGACCACATCTTCAACATGCATCAACACATTTTGACCTAAAACAAACACAGCAACCCTCCATGTATCCTTTAAAGCTTCTGAAGAGAAAGTGTTCTGAAGGGCTTCTAGAATGCCACAACTTTAAAGGTAGTGTTCCTGATCGTGCTTACAAGAGACGAGGAATTCCTTACCAACTTCAAAGACGGTAACGACCAGCTTGAATACAGAATCAACAAGCTGGAGGCAAGCTTGAAAATTATTGGGATTCACATACTACAGCAAGTCTCTGATCTTCTCCAAGGAATGTTGAAAGCATGTCAAGGCAAGAACACGCAATCAATTACAACCATATTGCTAAGGAAGCAATGATACTCTATTTTCCTTTCAATATCATTTTTGGTTTCGATTTGGTCAACGACAGTGGACCTGATCGAAAACACAAACAAGAAGGCATGGGATGAAATTTAAAATTCAGAAACTTTCGCCTTCGCTTAGTTTCCTTATTTTCATTGCAGTTGTTATTGGCGTAAGTTTTCTAGACTTGCTGAACATCATTTCTACCCTCGATGCCCGTGAGGCTGCTTTGTTGGTCTTCTCCTATTTTCTACCTAGGTGACAATCCCAACCATGCAACTCCCTAGCAAAGTGTCCATTTGCATTGTTTTTCTTTCCGAGACATAACAGGCGAAATTACATTACAGGATACACTTTTATATTTGTACTTGATTCAGATTTCGCATTTGTTAAGATAATTCCATCGGCCAGATTCGTTAGAAGTTACTTTCTACCCTGTGTCTCTTCTTCAATTAGCTCTTAGATGATATAGTCTTCCATCAACAACCCATTTTCCCTCAAAAGCATTCTCCTACCACACCTTCTGGCATATAATCATCAACCCGAGCGAGCAACCCAACCATATAAATTTTGGCCAGGGCAATAACTATATTGGTTTTCCATTCTTGTTTGATATAGTACAGGCTTCGAGGGTCCTCTAAGGGTCCAATGCACACTGAAAGTTAAGTCCAATCGCTATTGGTTCTCTGCAGTGACGACAAATATTGATCCCTTCTCAAAACTTAACACGCATAAACAGGAGCACCAACCGTCAGTAATTTGTAACAGGGTATCTGCACCATCTTCATGAGGTCCTCAGCCTTATCAATTTCGAACCCATCAAACTTAACAGTACAATGCAAGATCTTGTTTGAATAATCAATGCCTAATCGGTTAAAAACTGCATTCACAAAAACATTATACTTTGTGTATGTTGTCCCGGTAACCTTATCAGTAATACATACTTAACTCTCACACATATGATAGTGGATCGATCTGCACGCACCTTATTCTTCCTAGCCTATCTATGGCTTAAATTGAATAAACAGATGACTAGTTTGTTGCAACAGATGACACATCTGTTTATATTGTCAATCAATTGAAGACATTTGTTTTGACAGTGATCAACCTATTGCAGAAATCAAATAGATAAATACATCTGTTGCAAAAAGATTGCCAGTATGTTGTAAGTTATCTAACAGAAAGAATATATTTTGTAACAGATTACCCATCTGTTGGATTTATTTTAAGGCAATTTTCTTTTCTTTTCGAGATACAATAATTTATAAATAGGTCTCTCCTTACAAATATGGATGATCCAGATTCGTACAAGAATATTCTTATCGAGTCCTTACGTGAACTTCAAAGGCAGTTTGATTGATGAACTCTAGAGAGATCTTTGGCTGACTTCGGAGCAAGGCTGCCAGATGAATGAAAGATGTCTGATTGACAATAATAATAATAATAATAGTAATAATAATTAGGTAATATTTTTTATTTTAGCGATTATTTTCCTCCTTTTGTATATCAAATCTACCCAAGAGATTCAAAAATCTATGAACATTCATTTCATTTTATTGTAGACTTTGAATTTTTAATTCTTATTTAGTATTTAATAAGAATCATTCTGTTTATTCCTTGTTCTCAACATGTCAACGGTTGGTGGTAGGGATTGAGCAACAATTTGTGTCAACAGTTAGAGGTTAATCTGCTACGACAGATCGATCATATATTTCACCTGGCGGTTATTAATAAAAAAAGGATATTGTTGTTATTGAGAGGGTGAAAAGAAAGACATGACTCGGAGTTCCGATTATTCAATATGAAAAATATTTCATAAATAAATAATAAACACAATTTATAACCACTATTTTAATAACTGATCGTGACTTTTCACCATTTTTATTTTTAAAATTATTTATTTTATAATAAAATGATTATTATTTTATTAAGGGATTTGAAAAGGTATTTTTTTTATTTATAAAATAAAAAAGTAAGCAAATTTGGATTAATGATATGATGATATAGTTATTTTTTTTAAAAAAAGTAGATTATATGTTGCAACAATTAAATTATCTGATGCAACAGGTTCACTATGGTTGCAACAGATGATATATCTGTTGTCACAAATGATTTATCTGATGCAACCTATAATGAGTCACAACTCAATAAAAGTAGTTCTTGGAAAGAACTAATTAATAATAATAATCTGAAAAGTTATGACTTATCACAATATTTCTTAATTTAATTAATTCATTACTTTTCACATTAATAAAAAATATAATTAATAAATGGAGGTGAACAGTTAGATTATATGTTGCAACAGATATGTTATCTGATGCAACATATTTTATATTTGTTGCAACAAATAATATATCTATTGTCACAGATGTGTTATCTGATGCAACAGATATATAATCTGTTGTCACAACTCAATAAAAACGGTTCTTCGAAAGACTAATTAATAATAATAATCTGAAAAGTCATGACTTATATCACAATATTTATTTTCTTAATTTAATCAAAAATTTAATTAATGTATGGAGGTGAATAGTCGCGCCTTTTTGCCTCTCATTCAAATTCAATCCTCTATAAATAGGTCCGTCCTTACTCAATCGCTCATTCAAATACACACTCTATTTATTTATTGCATCTCGTCTTTCATATTACACTCTAGAAGATAAAATTATGGTTGAACCAGTGTGGGACGTTGTTTTTCTGCAAGACGCCGTGAACGAACTTCGGAATCAAGTTCGTGATCTGCAATGGGAATTGGGAGGAGTTAGATCAAGAATGCTCCGCGATATACGCAGGCTGAGGAGGGCCTTGCTACTTTCGGTTGAAGATTGGTCGGCTGGCAATGATGATGCTGATAATAATAATAATAATAATTAGACTATTATTTTTCTTTTAGTCTATTATATGTATTTTTATTTGTTTAATAAATAAATTATGTTTGATCTTTGACGTTTTAATTCATATTTAATTTTTATTCTATCTATTATCTTCTCAACAAACATTTCGACGATTCGACGTAAAAAGAAATAATTTAGAATCCAGTAGCAATAGCAAGATTTATCTGTTGGGTTTGTGGCAGGGGTTGATTTGTGTTGCTTCAAACAGATTAATCATTCGTTGCAATAGATAATTAGTCTGGTGCAACAGATAAACATTCTGGTGCAACAGATAATTAGTCTGGTGAAACAGATAAATATCTTGATACAACAGATAATACGTCTGATACAATAAATAATACGATGATGCAACAGATAAATAGTCTGATGCAACAGATTACTCATCTGATACACCAGATGATTGATCTGTTTAAATTGTGGGAACTTGTGCTGGATTCATAATCGGGGTTCTATCCATTGGTGGAAAAATAGAAGTGTACCTAGATGACAAATACGAATAAAAATCATAGTTTTACTTACCAAAGTAACCTATGAAGTAATGCCAAAGTGAAAAGTGATGTAGTAAACAAAATTTGACCTAAAAAATTGGTCAGATCGCAGTAGTAGCGTTGTACCAACAACAACAACAACAACAACAACAACAAATGGCCGACAAGAAGAAGATGAAGCAGAAGATGATGAAAAAAGCAGCAGAAACAGAAACAATTAACAACAAAAATTGCTATGAGAGAGAAAACAACAATGGATGAGAAGAGATAGAAAGACGCCTTTTTTCCCGCCGCTTTTCGTTATTTTAGGTATACATTGAGATCAAAGTGTAAATTTAAAACTCCAACTAATAATTAAGACTTGTGTCACCTACACCTCATTTTAAAACTCTTTTGTCACCTGTGGCCCAAACCCCCAACTAACTTATTCCCACTCATTTGTTAACTTAGTTCATTTTGATTTACCAATTCAGTCCTTTTGAAATTTGAGTGATATGTAATTTATATTGACCTAATGAGAGAAATCATGTCAAAGTGTTTAAAACACTTTTTTTGTTTGATATGTGTCATATAATCATAAATAAGGAAAAGGAAAATTTATTAAGCATTTAAATAAATTATAGGAAAACAAAGAAAGTGTCAAAACTAGCAGGTTCATCTAGTCGAAGCTCCATTGTTTGATTGATCAAGCCATAAGGTTGCGAGGAAGAAGAGAAAACTAGAAACCATAAATGAATGAAATGTGAAGCTTAGCTTCAATGTATTCACCAAGAGAATATTTATACAAGTGAAAGATGAAATTGAAAATATTTAACTACCTGATTAAGACAACACAGCTTATGCCACTATACACAAGCCCCATAACTACCTGGCTAACTACCTGATTTGCTAACTAATTAAATAATAAATCTCAACCCCCTCCCCCTAAGTTGGATGTGAGGGAAGCACAACCAACTTAGCAAGAATGGAAGAATGTTTGAAGCCAGTTGAGGTTTTAGTCAGGATGTCTGCAGGTTAAGCATAAGTCACAATATGGTTCAATGAGATAAGCCCCTCTTGTAGGACTTTTGAATATAGTGACAATCCACCTCAATATATTTAGTGCGTTCATGAAAAACTTTATTTTAGGATATGTGGAGAGATGACTGACTGTCACAAAAAATAGGAATAGGTGTAGGAAAAGGGAAAGTCAATTCCTAAAGCAATTTGCTTAACCATACCAGTTAACAAACAAGCTTTCTTAGAGATCAATACTCTGCTTCAGTAGAGGATAAAGATATTATCTCTTGTTTCTTGAATTTCCAGTTGATGGGACTGTTTTCCAACCGCACCAAATAGCCACTCACATACCTCCTTGAGTCAGGGCATGCAGCCCAATCAGAGTCACAATATCCTTTAATAGTATAATCAACATCTCTAGAGAGAAAAAGTCCTAGAATAGGATCAAATTTAAGGTACCTCAGTAGATAGAATGCACCTTTTAAATAAGGTTCTCTGAGATCTTGTATGAAGTGACATAAGTGTTGGACACTATATGCTATATCAAGCTTGGTATTAGTGAGAAAATTGAGTTTCCCTGCCAGTTTTCTGTAATATGTGTTGTCATAAAGAATGGACCCCTTCTTTGCTCTCAGGTTGACATTACGATCTAGAGGGGATAAACAAGCACCGTAACACAGTCAGTCATATTCCTTAAACAAGTCAAGCAAAAATTTCCTTTGAGAAATGAGCATGCCATTAGGTATGTGCAACACCTCTAAGCCTAGGAAGTAGTGCATATAGCCTTGATTTTGATCTTGAATTTGTAGTATAAAACCCTTTTTAGCTCTTCTATTTTTGAAAGGTCACTACTATTAATGATTATGTCATCCACATAGATAGGCACATAGACTGCTGAACTTCCTTCTTTCTTATGGAATAGAGAATAGTTATACATAGAATGCACATATATATCCTCTTGAGCATAGAATTTTAGTTAATTTTTCATACCAATGCCTTATAGCCTATTTTAGGCCATAGAGAGACTTATTAAGCTGACATACTACTTTGGGAGAAAGCAGAGCTAGGCTATGTGGTGTTTGTATATACACTTCTTCATGTAAATCTTCATTAAAAAAATGCATTGTTCACATCAATTTGAACAAGATGTCAACCTTTTTTTTAATACTGTGGCAAGTAATTCTCTCATTGTAGTCATTTTTCCACAGGAGAAAATGTTTCAGTATAATTTACCCCTACTTGTTGGGTGTAACCCTTCACAACTAGCCTTTCTTTAAATCTTTCTATACTTCCATCTGCCTTGTGCTTCACTTGATATACCTATTTAAAACTTACGTGATACAAGAAGAATCAAAGGAGACACAAAAACACATACCAAATCAGTCCAAAAGTCAAGAAAACCATTGACCACTTTGGAGACCCCTCTCGGATTCAAGAACACAACAAGAATGCAAGATAATAAGGTGCTTTACACCTATGGCAGCCAACAATACAAACTATATTAACCACAATAAAAGAGAAGAATAATAAGATTACAACAACAAGAAGTCACGGGTTACATTAATAATGACAAGAATCAACAATTACAATGAACAAAAGATAGAAAGATAGACCAATGCTTGGTATAATCTTAAGAACCCAAGAGCCTACTCCACTCTTGGACCCTTAACACCACACTCAAGAAAGACCTAACTCTTACACTTAACACAAGAGAGGCGTCCGCCACCCGAGCACCAATGTACCAAGAAAATGCAACACACAAGTGATTCCACACTTATGTATAGCCCTAGTTACGGTTGGACTCTCTCTCACTCTAAGAGATGTGTTCTTTCAATGAAAATAACAAATAATCAAATAAAACCCTATAATGTTCTATTTATATTACATTACAAAATAGATAAATGACTAAAGGGCCCTGTAGACACCTAATTTTGTCCCTCCCGAAGTCCAATTTATCCATTTTTTACCTCGCATTATCATACACTCTCACCCATTTGATTATACCCCACAAAATATAAAAATAACAAAATTTAAATAAATCTCTAACAAATTAAATCCCTAAGATTCCCTTATCCTAACAAACTTTATCTCAACTAACTCACACCCCTCACCCAACCCCCTCACCCTACCCTACCCCCACCTAGTTGACCTCACCCTATTCACGTTTCTTTTTCTTTTGCATTTATTTTGGGATATATGGGGACATATACAGAAAAGGAAAAAAAGGGCCTATAGAACACACACACTTCAATTATTTCTTTTTCTTCTTCACGGAAAACATTCCTTTATATCGATCCTTATTATCCATTCAATATGGCGGTTCCGTCTGTTGTTGAATTTTTTAGGTTTAGGCTTGTTTTTACTCTTGGGTGTTGATATTGGAATTTCATCATTGGGATTTTTATTCAGAGGTTGGTTATTTTCGTTCGTAGTTGTTGATTCGGGGGGGGGCATATATTGAGTTTGTGTTGCTTCTTTCAAATTTGTTCGGATTGGGATTTGCAATATCAAGCTTCTGTTGATCATTTTGAGGCTTTTGGTCGAGGATTTCGGACTTTGGTTTTCATCGATTTATTATTATCAGTGAAAATCTACTCTCTTGAGGTCCAATTCTACTCTTTTCATATTTTATTTCATTGTTGGTGATGTTTGATGTGTTGGATTGAATATCTTAATTGCTTTTGTGTGATGTGAATGTTGAATATTGAGTTTACAGTAATTGCGGATTGTTGGAAATAGTGGTGTGAATTATTATGTTTGAATATTGGTTTAAAATTAGATTGGGGTAGGATTGAGAATTGAAAATTAATAAAAAAAAAAGCAAGCTTTAATTTATTTTTGAATCATTATTGTTGTTGAATGTGATAATGTCATGATAGATCGATCTCGGGTAGGCAAACATATGTTGGGTACACAAACTTAGGAATGGTTATTTGTGAATGTGTAATGTGATTGGTTCGTTCTACTTTATCGCACACAAATTTGAAATTGTACTCATTTGGCCGGGGAATGCCCCAAGGATTTGTATTGATTTATCCAGAGAATGCGTCGAAGTATCATGTACGCAAAGGAGACCCGTGATCAAGGCCTAAGGAATCGGGTAAAGCATTGGAGCATAGTTTAGGACTAGCTTAGAATACGATTTATATTTTTTTTGCATTTTTCTATTTTGGACTGTATAATTGGACTGGAAATTATTATTTTAGTTTTGAATTGTTGTTTGATGTGTTTGTTGCTTGTTTTATGTGTTTGATGTGGTTTATATATTTTTTAGTGTCAAATTAGCCTATACGCTTCACCAAGCGACCGTGGTCGAACCACGGGATCGAGGGGTGCCTAACACCTTCCCCTCGGTCAACAAAATTCCTTAACCAAAATCTCTGTTCGTGAATTAGTTTAAAAGAGTCAAAAACAGTTTTGATAAAGGATTTTCAAAGGTGACTTGCACACCCGATTATACCAAGTGGAGACTCTGAGGTTTGATTGTTAAAAGTCCTTTTCGAAACAAATTTCATCTTTGTCACCTCAATAATAAAAACCCTTTTCAAACTTAAAATTTATCTTTTTGGGTAAAAAAAAAGGGTGTGACAGCTCTAGCGACTCCTCTGGGAATTTTTCAGAATTCGAGCTTAATTTTGGAGTTGTATTGGCTTAGTTTTACATTATGGGTGTATGTACATTGTTTGTATTATCGTTCGTATTTGTTTTATAATTGTTGAGTTCCTACGTGCTACGTGTTTACAGTCTTTCTTCTTATGTGTTACCGTTTTATATCTAGCATCATATGCATAACTTGAGTCATTCTTTCTGCAACAAGTCTGTAGTACACGTGTTGTACACGACCTCTAGTTGAGTCACTCTTATTTTAGGAGGGGGAGCCGTCGGTGTTATGGAGTAGGTGGAAAGCTCTCGCAGCCACTATCGACCATACGCTCCCCCGAACAGCCTTGTTAGTGAACCCCAGCATAGGTCAGCCTTTAGGTCATGCTTATCTGCATCATATTGAGACCTAGCGGGACCCATGTGGCCCTTTGTAGGACTCACCTCTAATGCATCCCTACGTGCTAAATGTTATATCTCTGAGGGTCATGTGGTCATTTAACGGATTGATTTGGGGAAAAACATGTGTTAGAAGTAAAGTGCGTAGGCAATGAAAAAAAAAAAAAAGAGAAAAAGTGAAAAAGTGAGTCGAAAGAAAAAAAAAGAGTTTCATAGTTTTTAGAGTTCTTTATGGCTTTTGATTTTTTTTTCATAATCCAAAAAATCAAAAAGAGTTTTACATTTTACACTCATTTTCTAAAAAACATCAAAAAGATTTTCCTTTTGTCCCTTTATCATGCATTCATAATTCAAAAATTTTAAAAAGACTTTTTTCCAAATAGGAGCTTTTTATAAAAGGAAAATTCAAAAAAGATGGTAGAAGTTTTGTACATTTCATATAATGAAAATGCCAAAAAGATTTTTTCTTTCAAAGTTGTTGGTGTCAGTTTTATGTGAAGTGTCAAATTTAAAACCCAAAAAAGATTTTATTAACGTTTCTCCTCATCTGTTTGTGGTCGTATCTCTTAATTCAGGGTACAGTTGGTTATTAAATCTTTAATTCTCCAATCTAGACGAACTACGCACCCCTGATTCTCCTCTTTCGGGAGTGAGATACGTAGGCAACCTATTGTTGGTTCGGGGATCTTATTTAAAAAATTTAAAAAGATTTTCTTCACTCTTTATTAAAGTAGGTGTCATATATATATATATATATATATATATCTAAAAGAAAATCACAAAAAAGATTTTCCTTTAATAGTTTAAGTTTTATTTTCATATGAAATTCAAAATTGAAAACCCCAAAAGATTTTCTTCACTCTTTATTAGAGTAGGTGTGTCATATACATCTTTAAAAGAAAACTATAAAAAGATTTTTCTTTAATAGTTTCAAGTTTCATTTTCATATGAAATTCAGAATTGAAAACCCAAAAAGATTTTTCTTTGGTAATTATAGGTTTTATTTTGTATAAGGATTTAAACATGAAAAATGCAAAAATATTTTTGCTAAATATTTTGACAATTTGTTATTTTCTTTTATTTTTAAAGTTTCAACAAAAAATAACAGAATGAAAAAAGACTTTAATTGGCCATTTTTGGCAAAACTTCACGAACTACGCACACCTGATTCTTTTCTCTCAGGAGTTAGATACGTAGGCGCCCTTCTAGGTTTCGGTGATCTTTTTCAAAGAAAATAAAAAATCAGAAAAGATTTTGAGAAAGTGTTGAACGCTAACACGTTTGTTATCTCTTGGTTCAGTTAGTTTAAGGTGGTTGGTTTGTGGTATTTTCGAGTCCTCCACATCACACCAAATCTAAGGAAAGGTTAATTGTCTCCAACAAGGATATAGAGAGTGACATCATAGATCAAACAAAGAGTCAGGAAAATGAGAGTTTAAAGTAAGAGATTAGGAGACTATGGCAACAAATGGATGAAATGCACCGAGCTTGGGCTAGTGGGCTTCCTCCTCGTCTATTTCCCGTTATTGATCCTACAAATACCTCAAGTTTTTAATTAAAATCGCAAAGTCAGTTTCCTATGGTTGTTGATGCACTGCAACATGACTCAGAATTCATTTCAAGCCAAAAGCATCCCAATACTTCCACCACTTTTTCTCTAGCTCCTCAGTATAAGCCTATTGCAATCACAATACCACATGTCGTCTATGATTTTGTTGCTCAATCATCTGCTGAGACATCCACATTGGCTAACCGCCCAACGGTTGTGCTTTCCTATGCTGCTAGTAGACCCACGTTCAATACTCTTGATGATCATTGCTATATTCTTTAGCCTACAGTTAATTTAAGTGGACCGCCAAAATTTCTTACCAAGAAGCCTTGCATGCCAGAAAAGCCAGAGAAAATGGTGGGGAAAGTGAAGAGTGTAGAAAATGATATGAAAAGTTCCTTGGGACTTCTGGGATGTGAAGATATTTCATATAAAAATTAGGGCATGTTTTCAAGTGTTAACCTTCCTCCAAGCTTGGAGACATCAAAATTTAGGGAGTCTGATAGACAGAAGGATTCTGTTAAATATTTAGGACGATATTGTAATCAATCAAGAAAAACTGAAGCAAAGGAGATGGAAAATGCACCTATTGTCATGCCAGGGCCAAAGAAGAGTTTAAGAGGTTTAATCCACCAATACTGTCAGCCTCAATCCCGAGCTTACATATTAGATCCACATAACCACTTGCAACAAGGTTCCTTTCTCCAAAATCTAAGAAATCTTATTTCACTTTCTCAATATCCTTTGAATAATGCACAGTCATATGCTCATCCACTCCTCATCCACAATGGTGTTCCCCGGTCCCTCAATGTCATCCTCGACCCCCAAAAGTTTACCGAGGATCCTCTAAATCCAAGTTTCATCCGAGGCCAGAGTTTGCAATAAGGAGGAAGACAAAGGATAATTTCATGCCAATTGGGGGGTCCTATACCAATTTGTTCTAGACATTGAGACAATGGGGCATGATTACTCTTATCCCTGGGTATACTCCCAATCCACAGTCAAAAAAATTTGATCCTAATACACGATGTGCTTATCATTCTAATATGCAAGGTCATAGTAGTGAAGATTGTTATATTTTGAAAAGAAAAATAGAGAAGATGATTCAAGAAAAATTGATTGTGGTGCAAAACATTGGCCCCTCAACCGTCCCATTGAGTTCTTCACCAGCACGTAGTACTGCCCAATATATGGGAGGCAGTAAGTTAAGCATGGGGATCCAGAACTTATTCGTTGAAGGAAATGTGTCTGACAATGGTGGAAGCTCTAGTCATGTTAAATTTGTGTTGTTTCTTTGTTTTCTTTACATAGCACATTTTATGTTGATTCTAGTGATATGACATGCTAGCAAAATTTTTAGCCAGATCTTAAAATCCAATTTAACCATGAAACATTGAATCAGAGGGCCAAAGTTAGAAAAACATCTGACATAATAGGTAGAGTGTTGAGACATTTGGTGACAAGTTGAAGCCTTCTTTAAAAATTAAGGCAATTATTTTGAGAATCACAAGAATAACTTGATCATCAATTGAAAGACATGTCTCAATTAGGTCATATAGTTGTTGCGTAAATAGAAAGAAAATTAGCCTTACAAAATAATGAGTCATTCAATGTGAGGAATGTACAACAAAAGTGGAGTTATATATTGAACAAACACAGAAGAAGTAGTAATGCACAGGCTCAGTTAAGTTAGTGCTATAAAAGATTTCACAAATGATCTTCATCATTCACTTTCATATTGCATGATATGTACTTGCATTTTCAAGGATTGATATGACGAAGGCATTTCATTCTGCTATCCGAACATTGTGTCATTCTTTGTTTACCCCATTTGAGCCTTAATTTTATTTTCTTTCATACTCCTCTTTTGGAATCAAAATAGAGCCAGTAAAACTCAAAAGAAAGGTGTCGAGCAGACGAATAGAGTCAAAAAAGTATCAACAAAGAAAAAAAGAAAAAAAATATGTCAAAAGAAAAAAAAGAAAAGAGTGTCAAGAAAATAGAGTCAGAGAAAGTTTCAAAGAAAAAAAGAGTCAACAAACGAAAAAGAAAAGAAATCAGAATCAAGTAAAAGAACAAGCTGCCGAAACTACGCGTGACCTAATTCTCCTCTTTCGGGGGTGAGATACGTAGGCTGCCCTACTCTGGGCTCGGTCCAACCAAATAAACAGTTTAGAATTGCCCAGTCAAAAGAAACTGAGGCATGAGTTAATCCTCATTGTTTGAGTCCATTCCAAAAGTTGTAAGTCCTACCCCACTTCAAGTGTCGTTTGGGCCTCATGCGATCCTTTCTTTCTAACCCTATCCAAAAGTCAAGTTACAACCAAAGAAAGACCTTCAGATCAATCTTTGAGAATATTAAGGCTAAGTATGCAATGGATATGATAACGCATTTTAGGAACTACTCGTTTTTCTCAACATAGGAAATCAAGAAAGAAATAAAAATGAGAGAGTCTTATTGGAGAAAACCCTCTCGGGCACTGTAAGACGACAGTGAGTTGAGAGAAATAAAAATAAGAGAGTCTCATTGGTGAAAAACCCTCACGGACACCATAAGGCGATGGTGAGCTGAGAGAAAAATGAGAGAGGCTTCTTGGCGAAAGACCTTCAAGGTGTCATTAGTTGAATGAGGTCTTAAATGCAATTGACCTAAGGAAATAACTCAGTTTCATGGCCATTAACTCAAGAACAATTGGTAGAAAGTTTGAATGGAAAGATCAGGCAGCTTAATCTAAAATGCATGGCATAATCATTAGAGTTGACTGTCATTTTTAGGTAAATTTTTCGTTTCTTTGTTTCAAATAGGGACATTCATTGTCTTTTCTTTCTTCTCTTTACTTTTATTTTATTTTTCTTGAGTCAGTTATCCAAATAAAAATCATTGTCATTTATTCTCTTGTCTTTGAGTCAAGTCCATGTCAAAACAAGTGAGAAAAAAATTTCAAAACTGACTACCAGCTTCTCCAATTGCATAAAGCAAGACAAAAGACAACACATAAAAGAGACATGATTGTGAGCCGAAATAAGGCATGCAGAAAGTTTTGTCAACAGACTAGTCTGGGAACTTATGGAAATATCAAGGTTCAAAGGGTTTATCTGAGAAGCATGGTAAAGCAGAAATACTGTATTTATTTCAGAGTCACTCTTAATAATATGAGTTCGGTCAATGATGCAGCGAGTCAATGACATATACTAATGGTTGAAAGCAAGATTAAATGTGACAGGGGCAAAAGCGATTGCTGCGAAAGCTAAAGCCACAAACCATCCACTGTGTTCTTAAACTCACAAGTTTCCTTTGATGAAACAGGAAACATGTTACCTTCAAATCAAGGACTTCAGAGTCTAAATATCAAAGGATGTAATGCCTCACTTCCACAAATGCAGGAGACATTGTTGTTGCACAGGTTTGGTAACCAAACCATGGTAAAAAATCATCATCCAATATCTCTAAGAGACACACTTCCTTGTCCAGATGATTCAGGTCCATTTATTAGGTGATGCACTTCCTAAATTGAACCTTCACTCCTTGAAGTCACACTTTCTTGTTGAGACCTTCCATTTAACACCTAGGAGATGCACCTCCTTATCTGAGTAATCCAGGTTTCATTTATTAGTTGATGCACTTCCTAAATTGAAGCTTCACTCCTAGAAGTCACACTTTCTAGTTGAGTCCTTTCACTTAGCCCTTAGGAAATGCACCTCCTTATTTGAGTAATCTAGGTTTCATTTATTAGGTGATGTACTTCCTAAATTGAACCTTCACTCCTAAAAGTCGTTTGTTCTAGATGAGTCATTCCACTTGACCCTTAGGAGACATACTTCTTTGTTTGAATAATTTAAGAGACATTTGTAAGGAGACACACTTCTTCATTTGGGGAAATTCAAGCAACATTTGTAAGGAGACAACTTTCTTATTTGGGGAATTCAAGCGACATTTGTGAGGAAATGCACTTCCTTGTTTGATTAATTCAAGCGACATTTATGAGGAGACGCATTTTCTTGATTGGATAATTCAAGAAGCATTTGTGAGGAGACGCACTTCCTTGTTTGGGCAATTCAAGCAGCATTTGTGAGGAGACGCACTTTCTTGTTTGGGAAATTCAAGGACATTTGTGAGGAGACGCACTTCCTTATCTGGATAATTCAAGCAATATTTATAAGGAGACGCACTTCTTTTTCTTGGTAATTCAAGTGGTATTGGTAAAGAGACGCACATTCTTATTTTGATAATTCAAGCAACATTGGTAAGGAGACGTACTTCCTTGATTGGGTAATTCGAATTTTTCTTTTTAGGTGATGTACTTCCTAACTTAACTCTTGATTCTTAGTAGATGTGTTTCCGAGTTGAGTCAGTCCCCTTGATTCCTAGTAGATATACTTCCTAGTTGAGTCAGTCCCCTTGATTCCTACTATATATACTTCCTAGTTGAGCCAGTCCCCTTGATTCCTAGTAAATGTACTTCCTAGTTGAGTCAGTCCCCTTGATTCCTAGTAGATGTACTTCTTGGTTGAATCAGTCCCCTTGATTCCTAGTAGATGTACTTCCTGGTTGAGTCAGTCCTCTTGATTCCTAGTAAATGTCCTTCCTAGTCGAGTCAGTCTTCTTGATTTCTAGAAAATGCACTTTCTAGTCGAGTCATTACACTTAACCCTTAGGAGATGCACTTCCTTTCTAGTTTTCATTTGTCAGGTGGCACACTTTTTAACTTAAACTTGTACCTCTAGAAGACGCACTTCCTAGTCTTGATCATTCAATTTTATTCTCAAGAGATGCATTTCTTAGTCAGAGTCCCGATTCATCATTGCAACATACAAGTAGGTATGATGTGACTTTTCCAAAAGTCTTCTGATGATAAACGGGGGCAAAAAAATTTAATTTCTGTTTTTGGAACTTTACTTTGCTGGCAAACGGAATTTCTCTTTACAATAATTTTTGTTGAAATAATTTTCTTTCTAGTTTTGATGTGATTTCAGGAGCCCACCTGAATAACAGGCCGAATAAATGAAAAGTCAAGCAACAAGGTGAATAATTTGAAAGTCAAAAAATAAGGTGAAGAAATTGAAAGTTAACAAATTTAAAAATAGTAAGTCAAGAGCCCACATGGAGAACAGGGTGAAGAAATTGAAAGTCAAGCAACTAGGTGATGAAATTGCAAGCCAGGAGTCCGCCTGAAGAACAGGGTGATGAAACTCAAGTCAAGAGCCCAAAAGAAGCTACATATATAGGATTTTTGTAATTTCATTTATATTTTAACTTGTAATTTTTATTTGTGGATGTAATGACAGAGTTGCAGACCAGAACCTCGCCAGGGCCTCACTCAATTCTCCAACTTTGTATAATCCTTCTCCTTCTAACTCTTGGAGATACCTCTGACTTGATTCTCTCATAACTTGAGTAGGTAGAATGTCATGATAACATTACGGTGAAGTGCGAATATTTCTACGTCAGTCATGTCATGATTGACGGAGGTTCAAGTGCAAATATCTGCCCTATTTATACTTTGCAAAAGTTAAATATTGGTGTTGAGAGGATCAGGACCAACAATGTAAATGTCAGGGCTTTCGATGGTCAAAAATCAAACTCCATTGGCGAAATAGAACTAATGTTGATTATAGGGCCTGTTGAGTTCGCCATAGAGTTTCAAGTATTGAATATAGACTCCTCTTACAATTTGTTGTTGGGAAGACCGTGGATCCACAAGGACAAGGCGGTTGCATCTATATTGCACCAAATGATCAAGTTTGAGCATGACATGCAAGAAGTGGTTATTCATGGTGAAAGGGATTTTTCCGCCTACGAAGATTCTCCCTTGTCCCTAATTGAAGCAAACAATGTAGAGAAGACATTTGTCTATCAAACTTTTGATACAGTGTCGGTGAATCATATCGTTGAAGAAAAGGTTATTCCGGGACCACAATTGTCTTCCGCTTCTATCATGATGGTGAGTGAGCTTTTAAAATATGGATTTATGCCAGGGAAGGGTTTGGGAGTGTCTCTGCATGGTATCGTTCGTCCCATATGTCCAAGAGATAACATGGACGCTTTTGGTCTGGGATTTAAACCTACGATTGAAGATTTGAAGAAGGCCAAGGGAAGGAAAAAGGAAACATGGTCACTCCCTCGCCTAATGCCGCTACTCAGTGAATCATTTGTCAAGAGCGATGTCGTGAAGCCTGTAGAATATAAAGCTGAATTGGTTGATGACTTCCAAAACCTGCTGATTGATATTGACATGGTTGAAGTAGGAGAGGGTACCAGTAAGGCGGACGGGCAGTTCATAGGTCCTGAGGTCCAGCTCAACAATTGGGAAGTCACTCATCTCCCCGTCAGGAGGGAGTTTTGGTAGTTCATTTTGTTTTTCTTTCTATTTATCCGAGTTATTCCAGGGTTGTAATTTAGAATTTAGCTTGTTTACATTCTGTTGTCATTTGTGTTTAAACCCTCCTATCTTTCCCTTTTAATGAAATGCAATTTCCCCTTATTTTGTGTCTAATATATTTTGATTTTGTCTTTTTCTTTATACAACTCTCTTTATGTTGATTCTAATGACATGACATGCATGCGGAATTTTCAGCCTAATCTTAAAATCCAAACTAATCAAGATATAATGAAGCAAGAGGGGGAATATGATGAAAAAGAGGCACTAGAGGAAATAAGCAAAGAGTTGGAACTGTTTGAAGACAAGTCGAATCCTAATTTGAATGAAACTGAGCCAATCAATCTAGGGAATCAAGAAGATGTTAGGGAAACTATAATCAATGTACATGCTTTGCCGCAGCTAAAGGATGGAATGATTCAAGCATTAATTGATTATAAGGATATTTTTGCATGGTCTTATGATGATATGTCTGGTTTAAGCACTGAATTAGTGGCTCATAAATTGCCAACTGATCCCACATTCCCCTGTGTGAAACAGAAGTTGAGGAAGTTTAAAATTGATGTAAGCATTAAAATCAAAGAGGAAATCATGAAACAACTTAAAGCCAAAGTCATTCGAGTGGCTCGTTATCCTACGTGGTTATCCAATGTAGTTCCTGTCCCAAAGAAAGATGGCAAAATTCGAGTATGTGTTGATTACCGTGATTTGAATAGAGTCTAAAAGATGATTTTCTGTTGCCCAACATCCATATTTTGCTAGACAACTGCGCTAAACATGAGGTTGCCTCTTATGTTAATTGCTATGCCGGATACCACCAGATCATTATGGATGATGAAGATGCAGAGAAGACATTTTTTATCACACCATGGGGGACCTATTGTTATCGAGTGATGTCGTTCGGTTTGAAGAATGCTGGATCAATATACATGAGAGTCATGACCACTATGTTTCATGATATGATGCATAAGGAGATTGAGGTCTATGTAGATGATGTAATTATTAAGTCAAAAAGTCAGGCTGACCATGTTAAAGATTTAAGAAAGTTCTTTGAAAGGCTTTGCAGGTATAATCTCAAGCTCAACCCGGCAAACTATGTACTTGGAGTTCCGTCTGAAAAGCTGTTGGGGTTTATAGTCAGTCGTCGGGGAATTGAATTGGATCCCTCAAAAATCAAAGTTATTCAGGATTCTCCCCCATCCAAGAATAAGACGGAGGTGATGAGTTTACTTGGTAGACTGAACTACATCAGCAGGTTTATTGCTCAACTCACAACCACTTGTGAGCCCATATTCAAGTTGCTGAAAAAGAGTATTGTGGTAGAATAGACTGAAGAATGTCAGGAAGCATACGATAGAATCAAAAGATACTTTTCAAATCCACCCGTACTGGTACCACCGGAGCCTGGTAGGCCTTTGATCTTATATTTATCGGTCATGGATAATTCTTTCAGTTGTGTCCTGGGTCAACATGATGTCACGGGGAAAAAGGAGAAGGCTATTTATTATCTTAGCAAAAATTTCACTGCATATGAGGCCAGGTACACTCTTCTTGAAAGGCCGTGTTACGCCCTAACTTGGGTAGCACACAAGTTGAAGCATTATCTTTCGTCCTACACTACTTATCTCATCTCCTACATGGATCCTTTGAAGTATATCTTTCAGAAGCCTATGACAACCGGTCGTTTGGCAAAGTGGCAAATATTTCTTACCGATTTCGACATTGTATATATGACTCGAACCGCCATGAAAGCCCAAGCCTTGGCAGATCATCTTGCTGAGAATCCCATTAATGAAGAGTACGATCCATAAAAGACATATTTTCCTGATGAAGAAGTGTTGTATGTCGATGAATTCATTATAGATGTTGATCCAGGTTGGAAGTTATTCTTATGTGGAGCTGTCAACATGAAAGGAGTCTGAATAGGTGCAGTTCTTATCTCTAAAGCGGGGCAATATTTTTCGGTAACAACGCAACTTTGATTTTATTGTACCAATAACATGGCGGAATATGAAGCTTGCATTCTGGGTTTGAGTCTATCTGTTGATATGGGAGTCCAGGAACTATTAGTGTTGGGGGATTCAGATTTGCTCGTCCATCAAATTCAAGGCGATTGGGACACGCGAGATTTGAAGCTCATACCGTATCGACAATGCTTGCAGGAGCTATGTCAACGGTTTGTGTTAGTAAAATTTAGGCATATTCCAAGGATTTATAATAAAATTGTTGATGCTTTAGCCGCTCTGTCTTCAATGCTCCAACATTCGAATAAAGCCTACATGGATCAGTGCATATACAAAGTCGTGATTAGCATGCTTACTGTAATGCGGTTGAAGAAGAGCTCGATGGAGAACCTTGGTTCTTTGATATCAAGCGATACATTCAGTCAGGAGAATACCCAACACATGCCACCAATAATCAAAAGAGGACTATTAGGCGTTTGGCTAGTGGATTTTTCATAAGTAGGGAAATCTTAAATAAGAGAACCCCAGATCTGGGACTTTTGAGGTGTGTTGATGCAAAAGAAGCTTCGGCAATCATGGTTGAAGTTTATTTTGGAGTATGCGGTCCTCATATAAATGGTTATGTCTTGCCTAAGAAAATTCTCAGAGCAGGTTATTATTGGCTTACTATGGAGAGGGATTCTATTCGATTTGTTCAAAAATGTCATCAATGTCAAGTACACGGTGATCTGATACATTCTCCTCATGTTGAGTTGCATGCAATGTCTGCTCCATGGCCTTTCATAGCTTGGGGAATGGACGTGATTGGACCGATTGAGCCGAAAGCGTCAAATGGGCATAGATTTATTTTGTTGGCCATTGATTACTTCACAAAGTGGGTAGAAGCAGTAACTTTCAAGTTAGTGAAAAAGAAGGAGGTGGTAGATTTCGTTCATACCAACATCATTTGTAGGTTTGGAATTCCAAAGATGATCGTTACAGACAATGCTGCCAATCTCAACAGTCATTTGATGCAAGAAGTGTGCCAACAATTTAAGATCGTACATCAAAATTCCACTCCATATCGTCCAAAGGCAAATGGTGTTGTGGAAGCCGCCAATAAGAATATCAAGAAGATATTACGGAAAATGGTGCAAGGGTCTAGACTATGGCATGAGAAGTTATCGTTTTCTTTGCTAGGTTATCGCACTACTGTTCGCACTTCAATAGGGGCAACTCCATATTTATTGGTGTACGGAACAGAAGCAGTCATTCCCGCAGAAGCTGAAATTCCCTCTCTTCTAGTCATTGTTGAAGCAGAAATTGATGATGATGAATGGTCAAAAACTGAATGAAACAGTTGAGTTTGATTGATGAAAAAATACTGACATCGGTGTGTCATGGCTAATTATATCAGAAGAGAATGGCTCGAGCGTATAACAAAAAGGTACGACCCAGGAATTTTTAATCTGGTCAGTTGGTATTAAAGTGTATCCTTCCTCATTAGGTTGAAGCGAAAGGCAAGTTCTCCCCAAATTGGCAAGGTCCCTTTATTGTAAAGAAAGTGTTGCCCAATGGAGCCTTATATTTGACAGATATTGAAGGCAAAATGACAGAAATGACTATCAATGAAGGTGCAGTCAAAAGATACTATGTATGATATTTTTACTCCTTGTTGGTTCTATGGCATGTTTAGTACTTGTATTTTTGAAGATTGATATGATGAAGGCATTTTATTCTGCTATCCAAACGTTGTGTCATCCTTTGTTTACCCCGTTTGACCTTAGTTTTAATTTTCTTTCATATCGCTCTTTTAAAATCAAAATAGAGTCAAAGATAAATGTCAGGAAAATAAGAATAAAAGAAAGAGTTCGAAAATAGAAAAAAAATCAAATCAAAACAAAGAACAAGCTGATGGAACTACGTGCTACCTGATTCTCCTCTCTCGGGGGTGAGATACATAGGTTGCCCTATTCAGGGCTCGGTCCAACCAAATAAATATTTTTAGAATCACCCAGTCAACAAAACTGGGGCATGAGTTAATGTGTTGTTTTAGTCGATTCCAAAAGTTGTAACTCCCACCCCCACTTCAAGTGTCATTTGAGCCTCTTGCCATCCTTTTCTAACCTTATCCAAAAGACAAGTTACAACCAAAGAAAGTCCTTCAGATCAATCTTTGATAATGTTAAGGCTAAGCATACAATGGATGTGATGATACATTGTGGGGTACTACTTGTCTTCCTCAGCATAAGAAATTAGGAAAAAAATAAAAATGAGAGAGTCTTATTGGTGAAAACCCTCGTGGGCACCATAAGGCGATGGTGAGTCTAGAGAAATAAAAATGAGAGAGTCTTACTGGTGAAAACCCTCACGGGAACCATAAGGCGATGGAAAGTTGAGAGAAATAAAAAGGATAGAGTCTTATTGGTGAAAACCCTTATAGGCACCGTAAGACGATAACGAGTTCGAGAGAAAAGTGAAAAGGAAAGAGATTTTTTGGCGAAAGTCTCTTAAGATGTCGTCATTTGAATGAGATATGTGAGTCCAATGGGTTTGAAGAAGCGACTCAGCGGCAATGCCACGAACTCAACAACAAATGGGAAGTTTGCATAGGAAGATCAGGCCGCTTAATCCAAATATGCATGTCATAGTCATTGGAGTTGGTTTCCATCTTCAGATAAGTTTTCTCATTTTTATTAAAAAGAGGGACATTGCCTTTTTTTTTCTTTTAGTTTACTCAACTATATGTTGTTCTTTTATGTCTTTTATCAAAAGAAAAGTCATCATCGTTTCTTTACATGTTTGAGTCTATTCTGTGTCAAAACAAGCGAGAAAGAATTTTAAAACTTGCTACCAGTCTTCCTAATTGTGTGAGTAAAAGACGAGACAGCACATGAGAGAAACATGATCATAATTCAAAGCAATGCAAGAGTAGTCTATCAACCGACAGGTTACTGAATTCATGGGAGTATCAGATGTCAAAAGGTGCATCTCAGAGGCATAGTAAAATAGAAGCTCGGTATTTGAGTCAAAGCCATTTCTCCGATATGGTCTGTGTTAATGAGGCGACAAGACAGGGGCAAGTGTCAGAAATTTGAAACAAAGATAAAAGGAACAACTGCTGGAGCAGATGCCTGGAAAGCCAAGTGGTGCAAACCACCACTAAGTTTTCAACTGCAAAAAAAAAAATCTTTGATGAAACAGGGGCAAAGTTTTGTTCATTGAATTCAACTGTCATTGGAAAACATATAAATGGGACTTTACTTTTGTTCAGGACCCTCCTGAAAAATGGGATTTCACTTTCTGTTCAGGACCCTCCTGGAAAATGGGATTATACTTTCTGTTCAGGACCTTCCTGAAAAATGGGATTTTACTTTTAAGATGTCGTCATTTGAATGAGATATGTGAGTCCAATGGGTTTGAAGAAGCGACTCAGCGGCAATGGCACGAACTCAACAACAAATGGGAGGTTTGGATAGGAAGATCAGGCAGCTTAATCCAAAAATGCATGTCATAGTCATTGGAGTTGGTTTCCATCTTCAGATAAGTTTTCTTTTTTTTTTATTAAAAAGAGGGACATTGCCTTTTTTTTCTTTCATTTACTCAACTATATTTTGTTCTTTTATGTCTTTTATCAAAAGAAAAGTCACCATCGTTTCTTTACATGTTTGAGTCTAGTCTGTGTCAAAACAAGTGAGAAAGAATTTTAAAACTTGCTACCAGTCTTCCTAATTGTGTGAGTAAAAGACGAGTCAGCACATAAGAGAAACATGATCATAATTCGAAGAAATGCAAGGGTAGTCTATCAACCGACAGGTTACTGAATTCATGGGAGTATCAGATGTCAAAAGGTGCATCTCAGAGGCATAGTAAAATAGAAGCTCGGTATTTGAGTCAAAGGCATTTCTCCGATCTGGTCTGTGTCAATGAGGCGACAAGACAGGGGCAAGTGTCAACAATTTGAAACAAAGATAAAAGGAACAACTGCTGGAGCAGATGCCTGGAAAGCCATGTGGTGCAAACCACCACTAAGTTTTCAACTACAAAAAAAAAATTCTTTGATGAAACAGGGGCAAAGTTTTGTTCATTGAATTCAACTGTCATTGGAAAACATATAAATGGGACTTTACTTTTGTTCAGGACCCTCCTGAAAAATGAGATTTCAATTTCTGTTCAGGACCCTCCTAGAAAATGGGATTTTACTTTCTGTTTAGGACCTTCCTGAAAAATGGGATTTTACTTTATGTTCAGGACCCTCCTGAAAAATGGGACTTTACTTTCTGTTTAGGGCCCTCCTGAAAAATGGGATTTTACTTTTGTTCAGGACCCTCCTGAAAAATGGAAATTTACTTTCTATTTAGGACCCTCCTGAAAAATGGAATTTTACTTTATGTTCAGCACCCTCCTGAAAAATGGGATTTCACTTTTTGTTAAGGACCCTCCTGAAAAATGAGACTTTACTTTCTATTCAGGACCCTCCTGAAAAATGGGATTTTACTTTTGTTCTGGACCCTCCTGAAAAATGGAAATTTACTTTCTGTTTAGGACCCTCCTGAAAAATGAGATTTTACTTTATGTTCAAGACCCTCCTGAAAAATGGGATTTCACTTTCTGCTCAGGGCCCTCCTGAAAAATGGGACTTTACTTTATATTCAGGTCCCTCCTGAAAAATGGGACTTTACTTTCTGTTCAGGACCCTCCTGAAAAATGGGATTTTACTTTCTGCTCAGGTCCCTCCTGAAAAATGAGATTTTACTTTTTGTTCAGGACCTTTCTAAAAAATAGGAGTTTACTTTATGTTCAGGCCCCTCCTGAAAAATGGGATTTCACTTTCTATTCAGGGCCCTCCTAAAAAATGGGACTTTACTTTCTGTTCAGGACCTTCTTGGAAAATGAGATTTTACTTTATGTTCAGGACCCTCCTGAAAAATAGGATTTCACTTTCTGTTCAGGGCCTCCTAAAAAATGGGACTCTACTTTCTATTCAGGACCCTTCTGGAAAATGGGATTTTACTTTCTGTTCAGGCCCCTCCTGGAAAATGGGACGTTACTTTCAAAAATGAAATCTTTCTTTATCATAATCTTTGTTGGGGATAATTTTCGTTCTTGTTTTTATTTTGATTTCAGGAGCCCGCTTGAAGAACAGGGTGATGAAGCTGTAAGTCAGGTGCCCGCCTGAAGAACAGGGTGCTGAAATCGAAAGTTGATGAAATCAAAAGCCAGGATCCTGCTTGAAGAGCAGGGCAAATAAATAAAAGTCAAACAACAAGGTGAAGCAATTGAAAGCCAAACAACAAGTTGAAGAAATGGCAAGTCAGGAGTCCGCCTGAACAACAGGGTGATGAAACTTAAGTCAGGAGTCCAAAAGAAGTTGCATAGATAGGATTTTTGTAATGTCATTTATGTTTTAACTTGCAATTTTTATTTTGATGTAATGACAGAGCCGCGGACCGGAACCCCGATGGAACCTCACTCGATTTTCCAACTCGGTATAGTCCACCACATTCAATCTTTTAAGATAACTGTCACTTGATTCCCTCATAACTTGAGTAGGTAGGATGTCCGTCAAGATTCAGTTGCCCTTATTTCTTCTGTTCCTTTCTTCGAATAATGATCGGGACAAAATTTTATCTCGTTGTCTACTTCTTTGTATGAAAACACTAGGTGTTTACATTCAAATGGAACATGATGTAAACACGTAATTTTATCCCCTCAAAAATATTTCTTACTCCGTAATCACATAATTTAACCCCATTTTATAATATTTCTACAAGAAAAATAAATAAACAACCACCTACCCACGTGACCCCCTCTCTTTTCTTTTTCTTTTCCATAATCAAATGAGTAAATATACACATAGTGAACCTTCCAGGAAATTTCCATGGGCACACCTCACTTATGGACCCTACCATAATTTGTTGTCATTTTTATCATACATAGACCGTACATGGCACCATTACACATCAATGGAGAGGATAATAGGTGGGACCCACCGAAATACCCACATAAGACACTATAAAAAAAGAAAAATGAGAAGAGAAAAGAAAACAATTGAGGAAGGGGACCCATAGTATTAGGGCATCAGTTTTTTTTCCAGGAAAGAATATATATACACAGATCCATCATATAGGCTTCTTGGAGAAAAGGGGGGGAGGCACGAAAGAGAAAAGAGAAAAGAGAATAGCCTAGACCCCATTTTATTTTGGTTTTGATTCTTCTGTTTTTCTTGAAAAATTGCACATACCACACATAGAAATGAAGTGATAGAGAGAGAGAGAGAGCACACAGGTTTCGCGGGTGGGTTACTGTTCCGGCGACAGACTCGCCGGAGACGCGTCGAAGTCGTCAGTAACGCGTTCGGTTTCCTCATAATCCGGTCCAAACTTCTCACTCTCACATTTTTTTAGCTCAGTTTCTACTTTATTTTTAGGTTCTATTGCGTATTAGGGTGTTGGGGTTCTTCTGTTTTCTGCTTTCATTGTCGAAATCAGGTCGGGGTCCGACTGTTTTGGGTTGTTTTGGTCGCTATCCTCTCACCGGAGCGCTGTTTCGATCGAGTTCAGTCCTCAATAGGATTTTAAGGGTGCTTAACCGGAATCTCTGTTCGCGGATCAGTTTAAAAGAGTCAAAAATCATTTTTTTGAAAAAGGATTTCCAATGGTGATTTGGCACACCGAATTATGCCAAGTGACGACTCTGAGTTTAAATATAAATAATCCTTTTTCGGAACAACTTTCATTTTTTGTCACTTTGATAATAAAAATTCTTTCGAAACTTAAAATCTAATCTTTTGTAAAAAAGGGGGTGTGACAGGCACTACTAGTTTTTAACAGATGTTCGTATTTTCTTTCAACTACATTATTTTGTTGAGGTGTGAATGGACAAATTTTTCGATGGATTATTTCTTTGGATTGGAAGAAAATTGTGGATCTAGAGTTAACAAAATCAAGATCATTATCAGTTTTGATGGTCTTAATGGTAGTGTTGAATTGATTTTCTTCCATGGAGGTGAAGGCTTTAATCATCTATAGAATTTTACTTTTGTAGGCCAAAAGTCAAGTCCAAGTGGACCTGCTAAAATCATCTACAAAGGTGATGAAGTACTTTTGATAATCATGTGATAGGGTTCCCAAAGGTCAGTGTGAACCAATTCAAAAATATTAGTACTATGAGAAGATGTCTGAGCAAAGAGAAGTTTTTATAGTCTTGCCATTTAGCAAATTGAACACATAAAAGATTGTTTAGGTGAGAAAGAAATAGGTATGGTGTGAATACCCTTCATCTGGACAAATAGTACATGTCCCAGTCTACAATGCCCCTAGATTGTTTTTAATAGACATATCAAAACCTTAAGAATTGTGACATTGACTAGTATGAAAACATGATAGAGAACAAAAGAAACGCTAGATTGAGTAGCACAGGTCTTTCTTACAGAGTGCATAGTTTATGATATACCACAATTATTACAGGCATTGCAAGTTTTGGTAAAATGGAAGCAAAAGTAGGAAATAGAGTGTTCGTGGGAGTAATGTTGTTCTTGAGACATCTAGGACAAAGGAAGTAGAGGCCCTCCATCATTCTAACAATCACCCAAGGCCTCTTCATTGAAGGGCCCTACATCAAACAACACATTTTGGTGAAACTGACCATGCAATTAGAGTGCAAAGCCAAGTTGTGAATGAAAATTAGATTATATTTGAAAGAAAATATGTAATGGACCCTCTCTAGACTAATCTTGGGACCAAACATCACACTACCTATTTGTGTCACTTTGACTTTACATCCATTGGGAAGAGACACTAGTAAAGAAAAAGGTAAATTCATAACTTCTTACATAAAAGGGACTTGTTGAAGGTCATATGGTCAGATGTCCCTGAGTCTGACTTGTTTTTAGAATATTCACAGGACAGTTTCACAAAGTCAATAGAGAAGTACAGATTAGAGTACCTGCAAAGTTGATTGTACCACTGGAGTTTTCAAACAGCTAAGGATTTTCACCTTCATGATCACTTTTGAACTTATGCAACATGTGCTGAACATGAGCATATTGACCTTTTATAAGAGTTCCATTGAACTTTTCATCAGAATCAGTGTCTCCGGTACCTCTGGTTGAGTAAGAATAAGATGAACAGTAAACATTAGCAACAATCATCCCTTTATTGTTTCTGTATAAATTATTTCGATTGTAGTTGTTGTATCCTCTAGAGGTGTGATTGCTGTTATACCTTACATTTCGATTTGTATTATTATTATTGTTAAATCCCAACTTATTATTATGTGTAGAGTTCTGACCACCCTGGGGTTGATTATTTTTGTGATCTGTGTTGTTGGAATTATGTAGATAGCCATGAAACCAGTAGCACTTACCCATCACATGATCAGACCTCCACAGTAACCACAAAATAATTGAGCCTTGCTCCTATAGGTGGTTGATTTGTTAGTACTGATACTTAGAGAGGTAGACTTAATTTTAAGGCTATTTGATGGTTTGATTTCTCTTTGGTGTTCCTCTTGTATAAATAGAGAAAAAGCTTGAGCCATTGAGGGTAAAGGATTCATCATGAGGATTCTGTAGAAATTATTCAAGCCTATTAAAAATTGAATCAATCTTCGATCCTATTCTGCCCTACGTAGTTTGTCCTTCGCTCCACAAGTGCAATTGCAGGTGCACTAAGCTTTTGTACTTAGAATTAAGATCCTTCCGCAACTTCTTCATTTTGGTATAATAACAAGTAATGTCCAATGATCCTTGGGTCAAATCGTTGATTTTCTTCTGAATTTAGTACAACTTGGCACCATTTATCTGTTTATATCGATCTTTTAATTTCTTTCAGAGTTCAACTGCGTAAATAATTAATTCAACACTATTCGCATTTGAGGGTGAATTTAGAATCCAAGAGGTGACCATATCGTTTCCATTGTCTATACTTCGAATCATCTGGTTTAGGAAGAGAACATTCGCCATCGATGAAGCCTAACATATTCTTCACTGATAGTGATATCAATACCCCTGCCCTCTCCTCCAGATCGATAACAAATTCTACTAAAAGCAATAGGTACTAACATTGCACCAGGATTATCAGAGAGGTGAGTGTACAGATGATTGTTCTTACTTGGTCAGTTTAACCGAGAACCTCATCAGTAACCAAAGATGAAATGGACAAAATGCTGAGAAAATTTGCAGTAAAATTAAGGAAAACGCAGAAATGTTGTTCCACAAAGTGAAAAATGAAAGAAAACAGAGCTTTTCCTTGAGTGTAAGCAATCAAGGAAAGAGTAAAATCACAACAAGTATACGAACAATTGCAGACATGTACAAATGAGATAGGGAATATGCCAAACTCAGAAATCGAGATTGCATAGCTCTGATACCATGTCAAAACTAGCAGTTTCTGTTAGTCGGAGCTCCACCGTATGACTGATCAAGCCATAAGGCTGTGAGGAAGAAGAGAAAACCAGAGATTGTAAATGAATGAAATGTGAAGCTTAGATTCAATGTATTCACCAATGACAGCTATGCTTATGTCAGCCGTACGCAAGCTCACTAACTATCTAGCTAACTACCTGATTTGCTAATTAATTAAATAATAAATCTCAACACACAAAAAAAAAAAAGTTGTAAGAATTGGACGAGCTATATTTAAGTATTTTTTTCTTTCATATATTGAAACTGATGAAAGTTTTCTCATATATATATGACGAAATACAAGACTTAAACTAATATTATCAAGCTCTGGTTGGTGCGAGATGATATGAAATGCACATTATTTCTAATTCAATAAAAAATATAGCTCATGAAATAAGAAACTTTCAAGATCATGTAATCAAATCTAAGTAAACCTACGTGATGTGTAGGGGGTGGGGGACGGGGTCATCGACAGGGGCGGACCCATGTGGTATCTAGGGGGTTCACCCGAACTCCCTCGGCAAAAAATTACATTGTGTATAGAACGTAGAAAATTTATATTTATGTATATATATTAATTTTGAACCACCTAAAAACAAGGTTGTTGGATAGCTTAGTGGTTCTATGTCTGCTTCTTGTGTCACTCCTTCAACCCTCGGTCGTGGGTTTGATTCCCACTACCTTTTTATTTTTTTTGAACCCTTTGAAACACAGCTGCTATACTTTGAAATTATATTTTGTTAACGTATTCACACATTTATATTTATATTTTTTTTGAACCCTTTGAAATAAATTTCTGGATCCGCTACTGATTATCGATACCCGTTAGTATTGAAAACATTTTCTCTATTAGGCCTGTATATATAATATACATATACACTACTACACCTTCCTCCTTTCACTTAATCTCCATTTGTAAACTAGTTGCCTTTTTAGAAGCCCACTAGCTTAATTAGATTTTACTTAGACTTTGTATTTGTATTGAAAATATATTAAATATATATAAAGATTTTATTGCAAACATAATTATCAAGATGAGCTATAGATTTGATGCAGGTCAGTTCAAAATTCATAAACTTAAAATTCTAGCTCTATCATATACACTCGTCTAAGTGTGTTTTTATCATTTGTAGATCCTTCTTGAATCGGAAAAAAATTTACCAACACCCGGTGTTTACACCAAGCCAATACATGCATGTCATATGTTTGAATGTTGTGTTTATTTTACTTGACCATACTTAATGAACATGTATTTTACTTCATAAATTACTTAACCATGATAAATTACATTAGTTTGATGAATATACCGAGTGTGGGTGTTTTTTTACCTTCTTGAATCTCTATTATTGGCTCTTGTTAAATACTAACATGTTTAAAACATGTTCTACAAAATGGGACCCTTAAAACTGACAATAGGACCACTAAATATGAAAAAAATAATCGAAATTAATATTATTAGTGTACTCTTCTGTATATATCGAAATAATCAAGGTTCACTTGCTTCCTATGATTTTTGGTTACTTGGTGAGAGTACTACTTGACCAGTATTGATATATACATTTCAATTTTGTTTTTATTTTTTTGTATTCTTCCTTCCTTAGAACCTTTCCTATATATCTCGTGAATCAACTTGCTTGGAAAATTCAACAACCATGCATGATTAAGACGTTGATTTTTTTGTTATAAGCTTCCTCTATAAATAGGTTTTCTTTGAGGACCTTATACATATAAACCAAATAACAAGATCATATTCTATCTATGCAGTACAAGTGAATCAATTTATGGTACTCCATATTGATGAGGAGGTTGAAGCTAGAAACCACGTTTGAAATGTTGGATGTTGTCTTGACTATTGTTCAACTTCTTAATCCAATATGGTAATTGATTAAAACTCTCATTACTTTGTTACTTAGTGTTTTCGCTTGTTGGATTCTAATATATTCTTGATGGAAGAAAAGGTGGCTTGATGGAATTGGTGCCATAAAATCCAACATTAATTTAAGACACCTAAAATACATTTGATAACATTCATTTTAATATTACTTTTTTCTTGTGTTTAATTATCAATATTACTTGACAAAGAAGCTTTCCACTTGCTAAGCTTCTCACGAAAGTACCAAACATATCATTATCTGCAAAACTAACCAGAGTTTTATATTAATGTTTTGCCTTACACCATCAATTTTATTGAGTCACCTCTGCTTATTAGTTAGTTACCATATCGAACAAGAAATTTGGAACAATTGCCAAGGGAACATCCAATATTACAAACAATATGTGGTTTCCAGAGGATTTGTAAACATGTTACACGCACGGAGACGATAAATGTGCTAAACATAGAAGAATCACCAATCCTACTTTTCACCTTGACAAGTTTAAGGTATCTCTAATCTCTATAGTTCCTTAATGTTGTTGTCACATCATTTTTTATCAAAAATTTTTATTTATTAAGTTTAAAAAGGGTTTTCAAATTTGAATATGACTAAAAAGGTATTAAAAAAAAAATTAGATGAAAAATTAGAGTCGTCACTTGACATTGATGAGTTTCGATGTGCCAAATCACCTAGAAAATATTCTTTTTGAAAATATTTGACTCTAAACCGATCAGTGAATAGAGATTCCGGTTTAGAAAATCTGTTGATGGAGGGAAAGGTGTGAGGCACCCTCAATTCCGTGATTTTAGCATGGTCGCTTCGTTGATATGTATCGGCTAAATAGATACTATAACTGAATAGGTCTCACAAAAAACAAGCAAACAGACAAGCGATGCATAGAAATAAACAATAATGTTTAGTCCAATTATATAGTCTAAAATAAAAAGAAAGTATGAAAATAAACCTACACTATCCTAATTCCCAACTAAACTAAACTATTTTTTACCCAACTTTTCGGGTCTTGTTCACGATCGGCCACCAAATACGAAGTGTCACGGAGCATTCCCCGGTGAATAAATGCATTTGATCAAAACAATGAAATAAAAATCAATCAAACAAGCAGTTCAAATATTCAATAATTATGGAATCCTAAAATTTACCTAGCCAATTCGACGACCTAAACATGCTCCTATGAATCGAAAATAAATCCAAACAAATAATAAGAATGGGTCAAACCCAAATAATATGTATTTAACTTTGTCGATTCTTCAATTCCTCACCCAAATAAAATTCAATTTTTCATTCAGCAACATCATATGAGATATTAATGTAATCAAACACCAAATTAAACAACGATCACAATCTTAACACTTTTAAATAACATATGAATATATTAATAAGTATCCACTGAGATCAAGAGAGTTGTTAATGGTTGAACGTGATATTAATGATTTGTAAAGAAGCTAAAGTGGGTTGTTCTTGTTAGTGGCGTGTAGGAGGTTGTGTGCGTATGTTGTTATTATTAGGGAGTGTAATCTCCTCCTAATAAATGGGAATAAGGAATTTAGTTACTTATTCTTTTATGTCCACTTATGAGAGTGATTGTTAGGTAAGTAAGATGAGGGACAAACAAGTTTTCTAATTAAGTGAGGGTCTTTCAAGTTTTTAAAATTAGGTGGGAGGGATAAAATCTTTTTGATTTTTTTTTTTAAGTTTTCTCGTTCCAATAATTTCTCCCAGTTGTCGAACAACTTTGATAATTGTTCGACAACTTTGTGAAGTTGTTCAACAACTGTCAAAGTTATTCGACAACTGCACAAAGTTATTCGACAACTGCACAAAGTTGTTCAATAACTATGCAAAGTTGTTCGACAACTGGGAGAAGTTGTTCAACAACTGGGAGAAGTTGTTCAACAACTGTGCGAAGTTATTGAGACAATTAATGCAGTTGTCGAATAACTGTCTCACTTGTCCAAGGAACTTAACTTTTTTAACTTAATAAGGTTGCAGAACCCACTTATCCTCTTTTTTTAATTGAAGACTTGAAAGGGTCTATGAACTCATTTTTCTCTAAGATGAGGAATGCGCATGGTGAGAGTAATAAATGGAATGAGTTGACAGTATAATTAAGCTATGATGTGCATGCGTGCAAAGAAATATATTAAAATATAAAGGACAAGATTATAATAAATAAATGGTGTAATTAAGGTACGAGGTGTATGTATGTATAGTATTATATCAAAATTTGATGGACAAGATTAAAATAAAAACTTGCCAAAGTGACACTATATAATTAGCTACTACTTTTTAATTTTTCTTATAAAGAAAAGACGCAATAAAATGAAAAATATTTTGTGGTTTTCTATTATTTTTGACAAAAATAAAATATTATCATAAGATACGATTCTTTTTTTGATAATTATTAATATTCAAACAAAAACCTATTAAAATAAAATAAAACTCAAAAACAATAAGATTATATTCAAACAAGAAAATGTCTAAGGTTACGATTTTGTGAAAAGTTTAGAGAAGGTAAAAAATGACGTGTCTACATTTACTACCTGCATATTAAAGGCTGATAAAGGTCAAAAAAAAAGTTTAGAGAAGGTCAAAAATGACGTGTCTACAGTTGCTACCTGCATTAAAGGTTGATAAAGGTCAAAAACCATACCCTGAACTATCCCTTTTTTTGTGACTCACACGTTCCATCTTTTGATAGTAAACTCTAACGAATTTCATCCAAGATCACATGTAAATCATTGGACAGAGATTCGAAACTAGAAGAACAGTAAGAACACTAACCTTGTTCCATTGCAAATAACTTGATTTTGAATTCTTGTTCTTCTGTCAGTTGTATGATCTTCTAAGTTTTATTACGCTCTCTGTATTCTTTTCTTAGATGGGGTAGAGAAAGAAAAAAAGTTACGTACAAACTCAGGGACCATGATATTTATATCCTGACTCTTCCAAAAGGTACCTTTTAGTTATACCTCTTTAGAAGAGGTACCTTTTCAATTATACCTCTTTAGAAGAGATACCTTTTCAATTAAGTTTCCATCACACTTATGAAAAGGTTCTTAAGGTTTAACTTATCAAAATAAACTTATATTAAATAGATATTTACATTTTAAGCCCAAATAATTTAATACTATATTATATCAAAATTTAGGTTTCTTTAAAGATAGCATATCTATGAATAATATATTAATATGTGAGTCCACAAAATAGAAAATTACTAACAATCTCCCACTTGAACCACATATATTTCTGAATAATCATTCATAGATGAAACTTTAGTGCGTACAAACTTTTGCTATCTTGATTTAAATATCTCAAAACAATCTGGTCCATCGATACTATTAATATAGGATCAAAGCAGTCTTCGTAACATATATTCGGAATAAACCCATCAATGATCACAAAAATCAGCAATATCAATGACATAGATCAGATACGGAAATTACATGTAAAATGATCTAAGTCATGTCGATTTACAAATGATCCTACCTTATAACTTTAATAGTCCAAAATCACATTCTTATACCTTATGCAATACTGCAATAGAAAGTTAATATCTTTACTTTTCAGAGTTATCAATAAACATACGAAATTCATGGATTTCATAAAACTTGAGTCTGTACAGAAAATAAACTTTAACCTATCAACAACATCAATAAAATTACAAACTCCTACTAAAATGGTTCATCATCAAATTTGACAACACCCATATGAGCAACATGCCCATAAAATACTTTAGGTGGCAAACCCTTCATGAGCGGATCCGCAATCATCTAGTTTGTACTAATATGCTCAATCAACACGAGACGACTCTGAACCCTTTATTTCACAACCAAATGCTTAATGTCTATATGCTTTGACTTTGACGAACTTCGGTTGTTCTTCGAATATAACTCAGTAAACTTATTATCACAATAAATTTTCAATGGTCTTTCTATTGCACCGACTATTTCCATTCCCGTGATAAAATTTCTCAGCCATATTCCCTGTTTTGACACTTCATAACAGGCCACAAATTCGGCTTCCATTGTAGAAGAAGGTATTAATGTTTGTTTCACACTTTTTCAAGATACCGCTTCTTCAACCATCATGAAAAAATAACCTGATGTAGATCTCCTACTATCAATACATCTAGCAAAATCTGAACCGGAATACCCTACGATCTCTAAATGATCCGACTTTCGATAAGTGAGCATGTAATCTTTAGTTCTTTGAAGATACCTCATACCCCGTTTTGCAGCTTTCCAATGATCTATTCCCGGATTACTTAAATATCGCCCCAACATTCCCACTCTGTACGCAATATCTGGATGCGTACAAACTTATGCATACATGAGACTTTCCACTTCCAATGCATATGGAATTTTATCCATCTCTTTCTTCTCTATGTCCAAATTTAGACATTGGCGCAAACTAAATTTATCACCTTTTGCCATTAATGTATCTCCTGATGCACAATTTTGCATGCCAAATCTACTTAACACCTTATCAATATAAGTCTTTTGTGACAGCCCAAGAACACTTCTAGTGCGATCTCTATACCTAGAACAAAGGACGTCTCACCAAGATCTTTCATTTCAAATTTAGTTAAAAGAAATTTCTTGGATTCATGCAATAAACCTATATCATTACTGGCCAGTAGAATGTCATCTACATATAGCACAAGGATAACAAATTTTCTCTCACTGAACTTGAGATATATGCACTGATCAACGGTATTTTCCTTAAAACTAAAAGAGGTTATTACCTGATCAAACTTCCGGTACCATTGACGGGATGCCTATTTCAAACCATATATGGACTTCTTAAGTTTACATACAAGGTGCTTTGAATCTTCAGACTCAAAGGTTTCTGGTTGCACCATGTATATTTTTTATTTAATGTCTCCATTGAGAAAGGCAGTCTTTATGTTCATTTGATGTAGCTCTAAGTCATAATGAGCTACAAGTGCTATAATGATTCTAAAGGAGTCTTTCGATGAAACTGGTGAAAACATCTCTTTAAAATCTATGCCTTCCTTTTGAGTGAATCCTTTATCAACTAGGCATGCTGTATATCTTTCAATGTTACCTTTTGAATCATGCTTGGTTTTAAAAATCTACTTACAACCAATCGGTTTTGATCCTTATAGTAACTCGACAAGATCCCAAACGCCATTGTCTTTCATAGACTTCAACTCATCTTTAATGGCTTCTATCCATTTAGCAAAATTTTGACATGATTTTGCTTGACTAACGCTTACAGGATCATCTTCCAATCCCATGTCAAAATCATGTTCTTGAAGATAAACAACATAATCATTCAAAATTGCATTTCTTCTTTCTCTGCTAGATCTTCTTTTAGGCACTTCAACTTAAGGTTGTTGAACATGAGGTAATAGCATTGTGTTTTCTCCATAATCCTGATTTACAAGTTGAAACAATTTGGTAAAGTAATTTGATCATTTTCACTAAACACATTTGGTAAAGTAATTTGATCATTTTCACTAGGATTGATATTATCAAATTTTCCTTCAAACACAATTTGTTTGTTTTGATTACTCCCACTATAATCAACATTTTCAATAAATTTGGCATTTTCTGTTTCGAAAAAGGATCTATTCGAGAAGTCATAAAACTTAAAACCTTTCGATCTTTCTGAGTAACCTATGAAGTAGCAACTAACAGTTCTTGAATCCAACTTCTTTTCATTAGGCTTATAAGGCCTTGCTTCGGCAGGACATCCCCATACATGCAATTTCCTAATATTAGGCTTCTTACCAGTCCACAACTCATATGGGGTCTTAGCTACGGCTTTGCTAGGAACTCTTTTTAGTATATAAACTGCAGTCTTCAATGCTTCTCCCCAAAAAGACTCAGGTAAAGAAGAATGACTAATCATACTTCTTACAATATCCTTAAGAGTTCTATTTCGCCTCTCAGCTACACTATTTTGACTTTGAGTCCTTGGCATAGTGTATTGAGGTAAAATCCCACACTTTGTCAAATACTTAGTAAAAGGTCTTAGACGTTGTTCACCTGATCCATCGTATCTACCGTAATATTCTCCTCCGTGGTCATATTTGACAGCCTTTATTTTCTTGTCTAGTTGATTTTCAACTTCAGCCTTGAAAATTTTAAAAACATCCAAAGATTGCGACTTTTCATGAATTAAATAGAGATATCCATAATGGGAGTAGTCATCTATAAAGTTAATGAAATATTGCTGACCATTCCATGAAGCCGTAGGGAACGGACCACAAATGTCTGTATGTATCAATTCTAAAGGTTCTTTACTCCTATAAGCACCTCTTTTTCTTATATTCGTTTGTTTTCCCTTAATACATTCTATACAAATTTCAAAATCTGATAAATCAAGGGAACTAAGAATTCCTTCTGACACAAGCCTTTGAATTCTTTGTTTAGAAATGTGACCCAATCTCTTATGCCATAACATTGATGAATTCTCATTTGTCAATCTGCGTTTATCAATTAGAGTACCAGTTCCAACAATATTAAAATTTAGAGAAATACTACAAATTTCATTTCCAATAGAACAATTGTAACCAGATATGTCCAAACAAGAAATAGAAATTAAATTCCGTCTAAAAGATGGTACAATAAATGTTTTCTCTAATTCCAAATAAAATTCAGTATCTAATGGAATTCTAAAGACACCAATGGCCTCCACAGCTGCTTTATTTCCATTGCCTACATAGATGTATCTTTCAGCATCAATCGGCGCTCGGCTCCTTAGGCAATCCTGCATAGTAGCACTTACGTGAGTAGTTGAACCCGTATCTATCCACCAAGTGTCACTAGTTACCATATCTAAATTAACTTCTGAACAAACGAAGTTGAGAAGTTTACCTTTCTTTTTACACCAGCTAGCGTACTTGGAACATTCTTTCTTTATGTGACCAATTTTCTTGCAAAAGAAACAAGTCTTTGAATTTTTGGACTTTGATGTTCCTTCGTCTGAAGTTTCCTTAGTCTTACTCCTTTTTCTCTTATTTGAAGCGGTCTTAGTTTCAGAGGTAGATGCCAAATGAGCACTTTCAATCTTTTCTTGTTTCAGTCTATCCTCTTCTTGCACACATTGAACTATAAGCTCATTCAAAGTTCATTTATCTTTTTGAGTATTATATGAAACTTTAAATTGATTGAATTGTGTTGGAAGAGAGATCAAAACTAGATGCACAAGTATGTCGTCAGACAATTCAAGATTAAAGGCCTTGAGTTTCGTCACAAGATTAGACATTTCCATAATGTACTCCCTTATGTATGTTTTCTTTTCCCTTATATCGCATTGAAACTATCTTATTAAGAATAGTACTCATTTCAACCTTTTCGTTAGCAGCGAATCGGTCTGCGATTTTTTTTAAGAAACCTTTGGCATCTGTGTTCTCTGTTATACCGCCTCTTAAGGATTCCGGAATCAAGTGTTGCATCATCATCAAGCTCATGCGATTTGATCGCTCCCACTTCTCGTATCCAGACTTTTGTTCATTCGAACTAGTTTCATTCAAGTCCGCAGGGCGATCAAATCTCAATGCATAATCAAGATCCATGCAACCTAGAACAATCAGAATGTGCTCTTTTCATTTCTTGAAGTTTGTGTCGTTAAGCACAAGAATGTTATTCATGTTGGCAGATATAGAAGATACTACTAGATAAATAAATAATGCTCACAATTAACCATCAAATAAATCATGTATATGTGAAGATAATCAAATTAAAAAAAAATTGAAAGAAAATATAACAAATAAACTCAAAACTACACATTTATCAAACACATATACACAAAAGTGGGCTCATCTCAAGATACCTAACACAATATTATTATTTAGTCTTTGGACAGAAATAATAATTTGTAAGTGATACTCTTATACATAGTTCATAAACATTGGATACTAAAACGGCTTAATAATATGCCTTTCTTTGGACCGACACATTATCAGCATGTATTATAAATGTATCACATGTTCATAACTATCCGTAATATGGCCAAAATAATCTCCTTTGGGATAATTATTTCGCATAGATAAAACATACTTACTTGTTCAAAGTAAATAAATACAATCAATAGAGATTACTTTGGTAACATATTGATTCAATTCATTCATTTTGAACAAGAAGCACAAATAATAACAATTTAAAAAATAAAGCTATAACATGAATGGACCAAAAATTCTCCGAATTAAAATAAAGGCCAAACAATTATACTATGTTTTTCCAGGAAGTTTTTCGTTCCTAACACTTTTAATGTATTTGAAAAAAGAAAATACTTGAACATTTTCCAATCTTGTACCATTATTAGCATAATAATATCTTTTATTTCTTTTGGAACCAAATGCGCACATGCAGCGCTATTCTTTCAAACACATTTTTTTTTATTTGTATTATGCTTGTTCTGAAGCAATGAAAACAAATTAGTGAATAAACCTTGTTCGAAAATCGAGAAGAATAAAAATATTCAATATTTTACCACTTCCAAATTTAAAATTGACACAGAATTGAGTAATATACTTTTCAAGGATCATAAATATCTTTATATCATGTCTAATAATCTAACAAGACCTTGCTCTTGATACCACTTGATAGTAAACTCTAACGAATTTCATTCAAGATCACATGTAAATCATTAGACAGAGATTCGAAACTAGAAGAACCGTAAGAACTCTAACCTTGTTCCATTGCAAATAACTTGATTTTGAATTCTTGTTCTTCTGTCAGTTGTATGATCTTCTAAGTTTTAATACGCTCTCTGTATTCTTTTCTTGGATGGGGTAGAGAAAGAAAAAAAGTTACATACAAACTCAAGGACCATGGTATTTATATCCTGACTCTTCCAAAAGGTACCTTTTAGTTATACTTCTTTAGAAGAGGTACCTTTTCAATTATACCTCTTTAGAAGAGGTACCTTTTCAATTAAATTTCTATCACACTTATGAAAAGGTTCTTAAGGTTTAACTTATCAAAATAAACTTATATTAAATAGATATTTACATTTTAAGACCAAATAATTTAATATTATATTAGATCAAAATTTGGGTTTCTTTAAAGATAGCATATCTATGAATAATATATTAATATGTGAGTCCACAAAATAGAAAATTACTAACATCTTTTACTTCTCTTTTCCTATGAGAAATATTGGAATATGCATTAGGACAAACCTAATAGAGAAAAAGGCCTCCGAACCAACAACAAAAAATGATGTAGTGTCCGAGGACGATCAATACGACGAGCATTGACATGCAACTCAGGAAAAGAGATAAAATATTCTTTTACCAAAATCAGTCAAAAAACATATAATCATCATCCATGGTAACCATACAATAAGGTACGGGGAACAAGGAACATAAAGACATGACCATTAAAATTTAGTCCTGAATTATGTAGTTCTTTACCGAACTCCAGTAACCTACGGACTACATGGGTTCGGTCCCCCAACTGACGTGGCCTCAGTTCAAGTTTGTCGCAAGAACCAAGGATAGGCTAAAATCACCAATACTCTAAAGCCTCCCTATTATCCTTATATTAAGGGACCCATTCGTCGTCCAGTTAAGGTACGACATCCCTACATCGGCAAAACACAGATTTCGAGCGTTAGTCACGAGGATGTATGTCCTCTCAGTGAAGCTACACAATTCTCATTAAAGTTCAATTAAAATATTTTCATAAATCTTTAATTGTGGAGTCTTTCATTAAAACATTTTCATATTTGGTATCGTCATATCAAGACTTGCAAGTCTCCATAATATGCCAAATCATGTTTATATAATATTTTAGACTCCCACATTCTGTCTTTAAATTCATAAACATAGACTTCAGGGTTTTCAAATCCATTTAACCTTTCATATTTTTTTAGAACATACATTATTCAAAAGACGGAGTAAACACCATAATTCCCATAAAAAACAAGTTTGAAATGGGCTGAATCCATGTTAATAAGTTCACCATTTTTATATAATGTATATACAACTCAAAACTGATTAATAATGCTCATAAAAAACCATAAGACAAGAAAAGAAATCAATATATGGCTTTTCAGAACATCTCGTTACTCTAGTTTCAAATTACCAATTAAGAATATATATACACACGAATAGGTAAAATCCACACTTTCTGATAATAATAGAAGGAGGGAGTGGTAAACATGTCTTTTTGATAAAAAAATTCCTTGATAAATGCAAGAGAGATGAGCTCTAAGCTTGGAACCCTAACCTTTGGCTTCTGGTTGTATGGAGGAGGGTAGAATGCCTCTTTTGAAGGAGTTTATTCGTACTTACGGGCATGGAAACATATAACGTGAAGGGGAAACGGTTTAATAGGTATGAACTGTCACAAATACTCCCAAATAACATTTAAAACGATGTCCCATTTGTTATTTCCTTAAACAGGTACGCAAAATCTGTATATGTAGAACAACAACTTTAACTTTAGTTCTATGTTTAAAACAAGAACACAATGAAGTACAGTAAATACCCTCAACACAAGATCAAAGTGATCTTTCTAAGAGGTGTATTTGAATTTTAGAAATAAAGATGAAAACAGAAATGGTCAAGTCGTCCGAATTCACGGAGCTTTTTAAGGAAATAATTCCCCTCACTGTACCCGAGGTTGCGGAATTTTTTCTCTCAGGATAAAATGGCCAAACAGACCAACTGTAGCGGTACCTCAAATAATTGGAATATCGTCGAACTCACTTAACGGATTGACTGATCACACAGAGTATTTGTAAAGATAAAAGAGAGTTTATTGCAGAAAAATTCATATCAAAACCTGTGAATGAAAGCAGGTTTATATAGCCTATGAGATGCCTCTTCGAAAAGGTGGCATTGGTTAATTTAAATGGTATGGTGTTTCTGGAAATTCATGTCTGTTTACCCAAAGAACATGTCCTTCTCCAAATAGACATACCAGTTCACGAAATAGTGCATCAGTTCGTTGAACAGACATATCATGTCATTGAACAATTGCATCAGTTAGAAGCAGTGTATCATTTCAAAAAATACTGTTTCAAAATCTGTATGCATGTATAAATGGAGGATTACTGTTGCATTATCCTTTTGGTATTCATATTAAATTTTCGTGAAATAAACTTTGTCCAAAAAGATAGATCTCATCGATCGATCATTTTTCAAATCCAAATTCAAATCCGAACGAGCCGAGCGAGCGACGACAACGACAGCGCGAGGCATATCTTCTTTATTTCCTCACTTAGCATGTGGAGTAAGTGTTTTCTATTAAAAACACTCCATAGTTCCCTTCTCCCACCAATGTGGGAGAATTAGTGAACTTTCCAATTTTGGGAGTACACCTTCTAAATTGGTGTCTCCTTTCTTGCACCATTTTTCTCTCTATTTTCCATTCACACCTTTTTTTCATACATATTGAACCCAACACCATCTACGAAGGAAAGGGGGTCGTGATGCGAGCCCCAATGTAAGGAGAAAGCCTCGTGGTGCGAAGCCCAACATGAGGTATCCCACTCGCAGCCTAGAGCCAAATACACAGGCGAGACACTGGTCCCTCGCTATGCCCGGTTATTTTTTGCATCCTAAACCTCCCCCAACGCATTCAACCCCTTCCCGAAATGTTTTGCACTCAATCTAGGGGACATGTGGGCTCGCTTTTAGCTTTGTTTAGGCTTCCAAACACTTGTGGTGTTACAATGGACAATGTAAAACTGCAGATAACTATCCATAATAAATGAGATTAGTAATCTGAAAATAAGACATGTAACTTGTTATGTACAATCGGTAAATCAATAGTGTAAAAGTACTTTATACTGTTAGAATATATACGTAAATCCATTATATTAGTACCTTTTCGAGTATGTAAACTCTAGTACACTAATTGTGATTTATTTTTAATGTAATGTATAATATACAACAACATATGGTATCTTCATTCCATTTGGCTACCTGTGAGGTGTTGAGCAAATGAAGGCAAATTGTTTCCAAAGACAGAACAGAGGTAAATGTGTGGCCATATCTTCAAACATTGACAAGTGATGCTATCTCAAGAACTCATTTGGCAGTTGCTATGAAGAAAGTGTTGGGTTCGAAATCGAGAGGGCATCATGCGAAAGCTAATAGTTTATAAATCATAGAGGCAATAATTGAGATGATACACAATCAAACTAAAAACATAATATTATTATGTGATTTGGTCAAGAGACCAACATATTGAAAATCTAATATTGAAAAATCATTAAATTTACTGAGATAAATCTCCCTCTAAATAAGACTTTTGATGACTACATTATTGATGATGTGTTATGGCTTGAGAAGGGAGACCTTCTATTTATAGAACTACAAACCCTTTCTTCTAAGAAAGAATAAACCTAGATAGTGGGATTCTGAAAAGGCAGTCAGTTGGGCACTACTAAACATGAAGTCAGGATGTCAAAATGGATCCTTAGTAGGTGTAACAACCATCTGTTGGGTTCTGATCGAAAATGACAATGAAAAATCAAGAAAAAAATATGAAGGAAAAAGAATGAAATGTTCCTTTTGTTTTTTGAAAGAAGCATTTCTTCCACAGTGATGCTGGAAAGAAACTTTCATTTGCTTAAACATACAAGAACTTCTTCATAGTGAAGAAGGTTTGAAAAGACGATACGTCTTGCAATGTCATCATTTGTTTGGCTCGACTTCATCTTTGGCAAATAATTGAGAAATTATTTTTTAGGACAAAATTTATTTAAACTTAATTATGTAATTCAAAATTCTGGTTAACTAAGTTAATCATTGTGGTTAACTTAGTTGAGAAAATTGAAGGAAAGGTATCTTTTAAGTCTTGAATGAAGGATTGGTGACATTGACCAACAGATAGGGTCAAACATTATTAGAAAACTTGATCAAGTTAATTGTGGACTTGATTAATATTTTCAAAACTTTCAAATTTGAGATGTCTTAGAGATTAATATTTTCAAATTTGAGATGTCTTATAGATGTAAAATGCCTCGTAGTTATGAGTTATGTTTTATCGATATATTATGCCTCCTAGATGTTAGATGCCTCATAGTGAGATGATTATAGATATGCTACGACTTATAAATATGATTGTCGACATGAGTACCGAATATATATATGGGCTTAAGGTTGTGATTATTTCGGACATATTATTGGGTCGAGGGCCGTGTTATGATATTGGTTAGATATCCGAAAAGTATTTTTTATAAAGTTGCTATAACTTGCAATTAAATTTTAATTCAATAATTATGAAAACATGTATGTTGTTATAACTTGCAATAAACAATCTAATAAGTATATACAAGATAATTTTTACTATTTGAAATGTCTTTTTATATGACTTTAAAATCCAAAAGAAATAACAAGCAATAGTAATTAAGTTTTCCTTTAGAATCAACAAAAGCTAAGAATGCCATAAGGGTGTCCAGTGGGCCGGCCCGACCCGGCCCGACCCGGCCCGGCCCGGTAAGCCTTAGGGCTTTAGGGTTTCGGGTCCCGGGCCGGTTAGTTTTTTAAAATGGGCTCGGCTAACCCGGCCCGGACCAAGCCCGGTCCAGGCCCGCCGGTTAACCGGCCCGAATACCTTTTTTTAAAAAAATAAAAATAAAAAAAATTGAGATTTTGGGCCAAACTAGTCGTTGGCCCAACGGCTATATAGCCGTTTTTGGGTCCAAATGGCTAGTTTGGGCCCATTTATTAAAAAAAAAAAAAAAAACTTTAAAAAATATTTTTTAATCCCAAAAAAAATTCTATACATACCCTACAACTTCAAATCATTTTTCACACAATTTTTCACTCTCTCAAATCTCAATTCTCAAATATTCAATATATTTAATTTCTTAAAGTGTTCACTTTAATTTTTTAATTTTTCGTTTACAAAGTACGAGCGGAAGTTTCTAAAGTCGCAACCTTCGGATACTTCCAAAATTTGGTATTGTCGTTCCATCTCTTACGTTTAATTTTTATTTATTGTATTAATTGTTTAATATTTAATTCTATTATATTTGTGTATTTTGAATATTTTTAGTTTAATTTAATTTATATTATGGATAAATTAAGAAACTTCGCTACTAAAGGTGTTAAAAAAAAAATTCCCGGAAGCGGTAGTGGTAGTAAAAAGCAAATTACTAGCGGTAGAGGTAGTTCAAGTAGTAGATATACCCGTGTGCCTTCGCCTCCGGTACCGCTTGGTACACCTTTTGAGGAAGAAATAGGTGTAGGTGCTCACGATATGGATTGTGTAGAAGCTCAGAAAAATTACGGTATAGAAGAAGAAAATGAAGTAGATGCGGTTAATTTAGACGAAGATAATGAAAATATTGTTGAGACACCCGCAGTAGGAGATGCTAACGTTAGATCTGAATCGGTTAATCTCCCTCCCCGTCCTCCCAGTGCCCCAAGACCTCGTAAAAGAACTAGTGTTGCATGGCAATTTTTTAAACGTATATCAGATATTGAGGTGCAATGCATTATTTATCAACAAATATATAAGCATAGAAATGGAGGCAAGCAAGGGGGTACGGGTACGTTAATGAGACATATAGCTGAAGATCACAAAAGAGAGTTAAATATTGCACAAGGTGGTGGAGATGTTGGTGGGTCAACGCAAACTAGAATGGACTCAGCAACCGATCACGTAGCGAAGAAGTATAATAAATTGAGGGACCGGGAAGAAATAGCTAAAATGGTAGCTTTGGGTTGTTTGCCTTTTAATTTTCCTTCTTCTGATGCCTTTATTCGTTATATACAAACAATTTATAATCCTATGTTTAACGGTATTCCTAGAACTACTTGTCGGTCTGATATTTTTAGACTTCATTCACAATATTATTTTTATTTATCAAGATTGTTAAAAAATATTCAATGTAGATTGTCCCTAACTTCTGATCTTGGTCGTGCTGTAAATAAAAATAATTATTTAACCGTTACTTGTCATTGGATAGATAGTAATTTCGTGATGCAAAAACGTATTCTTGTTTTTTTATATGATGAAGATCATAAACATACTGGACAATTTATTGCTGATTCTATTGTTAAAATTGTCGGATATTATGGTATCGAAAATAAAATTCTATGTATTTCTTTTGATAATGCTTCTAACAACAAGACTGCTATAAAAAAATTAAAATCTACGCTATCTCCGCCCTTGCCTGAAATTTTTCATATTAAGTGTGCATGTCATATATATAATTTAATTGTAAAAGATGGTCTTGAGTTTTTTGAGTTTTATATTAAAAAAATTCGTCTTGCCGTTGGTTTTATTCAAGGAAATAATCGTAGATCGAGAATTAGAGAATTTAAAGCTAAATGTCAAGAAAATGGACTTACACCGATTTTGATGCCTGGGGAAATTGATACTAGATGGAATTCTACGTATGAATTTTTAAAAACTTGTTATAAATATAAAATTCCTATTACACTAGCTTTTAACCAAAATTGTGGTTCATTTGCTGATTCTGCTGATTGCATGCTACATAATTCTGATTGGGTTGTAATTAATGATCTTGTTAAGTTTTTAGAAAAAATTTATGTAGCTACGGTTGAATTTTTCGGTGCTTATTATCCTACTGTTTGTAATATTTTGGCATATATAGCCGATATTTCTGGTTTGCTCAAAGAATATAAAAATAAAGAAGGTTATAAAGAAGTTGTTGGCGTCATGTTTACGAAATTTAAGAAATATTTTTTCCCGATTCCCCCTATTTACTTGGTTGGTGCTATGCTAAATCCGTGCATGAAATTTAATAATATGTGCCACTTTAGTACTCTTATTTATACTAACTTAGAAATAACTACCTACCATGATTCTGAACAAGTACAACCTGATTTGTGGACGGTTACGGCTGATGCAAAGGATTACATAGAAAAATTATATAATCACTATGCTAATTTATTTGATTTAGCCGTACCTACAAATATCACTCCAATTGTCGTTCCTCATCCTCCCGAGGAGCCATCATCTTCTAAAAGGCCAGCACATAGTATTTTTTCTGATTCGTTTTATGATTTAAATTATTGGAACAGTGTTGATGAGAAAACTTACACATCAACTTATCGGGAAGAGCTGAAATATTATCTTCGGACGGCACCAGAGGATCGCAGACGACGGATCAACACGTTGGATTGGTGGAGGAGTAATGAAACACAATATCCTGTGCTTTCAAGATTAACTAGAGATATCTTGAATGTTCCAATGTCAACCGTTGCATCAGAGAGCGTCTTTAGTCAGGGACGACAGCAGCTTGGAGACAACCGACACTCATTGGGAAGTAATGCAATGAATGTTCTAGTTTGCCTTAGAGATTGGATTAGAGCGGAAAGAAGACACCAAGGAATGGAACCGGAGCCGAGCAACGAGCTGAAACTTGAAGATATTATGACTTCACGGGAGAACTCAGCAGAATCAAGTCCAATGCATGATTTTGCCCTCGTTGACTTCGACTATCCTATGCAAGTTCCCGTTAATATTAACATGAATGAGTTGGAAAAAATGATGCATAATTTGTAGATTTTTCATTCATGTAAACTATAAATTTTGGATCATTTTGCAATCAATAAAATTCCCCAAATTCATTCACTCCTTAGTCCTTGCTTCTTTTTTTATTTCATTTAACGATTTAAAATTTTAAATTGAATTTCTAGTTTTCTACTTTAAATTAAAAACTTACTTCTAATATATTATTAATTTACTACCAAATATTATTAATTTATTATATTAAGTAGCATATGTTTTGTATATTTGTGCATATATCTTCTATAGAAGTGTATATTTAATGTATACATGTGTATATGTTTTATAAATTAGTATATAAGTATATCTATATATATTGTAATGTATATATAATGTAGTATATTTTATAAGTAGTAGTATATATACATTGAATGGTGCGTATACACGTGTATATATCTTCTATAGAAGTGTATATTTAACGTATACATGTGTATATATTTTATAAATTGAATATCTTCTATAGAAGTGTATATATGTGTATATATCTTCTCTAGACGTGTTTATTTAACGTATACAAGTGTATATATTTTACAAATTAGTATATAACTATATATACATACATATTGTAGTATATATATATTTTATTTGAAGTAGTACATATATTTTGAATGGTGTGTATATATGTGTATATATCTTCTACAGATGTATACATTTAATGTATCCAAGTGTATATGTTTTACAAATTAGTATATAACTATATATATATACATATTGTAGTATATATATATGTATATTTTAGTATATATTTTATTTAACGTATGACATATATATTGAATGGTGCGTATATATGTGTATATATCTTATATAGATGTATATATTTAACGTATACAAGTGTATATGTTTTATAAATTAGTATAATATAACTATCTATGTATTTTAATCCATGTATATTGTAGTATATATTTTATTTTAAGTAGTACATATACATTGATTGGTGCGTATATATGTGTATATATCTTATAACGATGTATATATTTAACGTATACAAGTGTATATGTTTTATAAATTAATATAATATAACCATCTATACATTGTAATACATATTTATGTATATTGTAGTATATATTTTATTTAAAGTAGTACATACATATTGAATGGTGCGTATATATGTGTATATATCTTCTATAGACGTATATATTTAATATATACAAGTGTATATATTTTATAAATTAGTATATAACTATATATATATATATATATATATATATACATACATAGTATATACATATATATTGTAGTATATATTTTATTTAAAGTAGTACCTATATATTGATTTAAAATGATTTAAAATGAATTTCTAGTTTAAATTAAAAACTTCCTTTTAATATATTATTAATTAACTATCATATATATATATATATATATATATATATTATTGTATTTACTTTATTTAAAGTAGTACATATATATTGAATGGTGTGTATATATGTGTTTATATCTTCTATAGACTTATATCTTTAACGTATACAAGTGTATATGTTTTATAAATTAGTATATAAGTGTGTGTATATATATATATATTGTAGTATATACTATATTTAAAGTAGTACATATTATTGAATGGTGTGTATATATGTGTATATATCTTCTATAGACATATATCTTTAACGTATACAAGTGTATATGTTCTATAAATTAGTATGTAACTATATATATATATACATATTGTTGTATATATATATGTATATTGTAGTATATATTTTATTTAAAGCAGTACATATATATTGAATGGTGCGTATATATGTGTATATATCTTCTAAAGTAGTATATATTTAACGTATACAAGTGTATATGTTTTATAAATTAGTATAATATAACTATCTATGTATTGTAATCCATGTATATTGTAGTATATATTTTATTTTAAGTAGTACATATACATTGATTGGTGCGTATATATGTGTATATATCTTATAACGATGTATATATTTAACGTATACAAGTGTATATGTTTTATAAATTAATATAATATAACCATCTATACATTGTAATACATATTTATGTATATTGTAGTATATATTTTATTTAAAGTAGTACATACATATTGAATGGTGCGTATATATGTGTATATATCTTCTATAGACGTATATATTTAATATATACAAGTGTATATATTTTATAAATTAGTATATAACTATATATATATATATATATATACATACATAGTATATACATATATATTGTAGTATATATTTTATTTAAAGTAGTACTTATATATTGATTTAAAATGATTTAAAATGAATTTCTAGTTTAAATTAAAAACTTACTTTTAATATATTATTAATTAACTATCATATATATATATATATATATTGTTGTATATACTTTATTTAAAGTAGTACATATATATTGAATGGTGTGTATATATGTGTTTATATCTTCTATAGACTTATATCTTTAACGTATACAAGTGTATATGTTTTATAAATTAGTATATAAGTATATATATAGTAGTATATATATATATATATATATATATATATTGTAGTATATACTTTATTTAAAGTAGTACATATTATTGAATGGTTTGTATATATGTGTATATATCTTCTATAGACGTATATCTTTAACGTATACAAGTGTATATGTTCTATAAATTAGTATTTAACTATATATATATACATATTGTTGTATATATATATGTATATTGTAGTATATATTTTATTTAAAGCAATACATATATATTGAATGGTGCGTATATATGTGTATATATCTTCTAAAGTATTTATATTTAACGTATACAAGTGTATATGTTTTATAAATTAGTATGTAAGTATATATATATATATACTTTATTTAAAGTAGTACATATATATTGAATGGTGCGTATATATGTGTATATATCTTCTATAGATGTATATCTTTAACGTATACAAGTGTATATGTTTTATAAATTAGCATGTAACTATATATGTACATATTGTTGTATATATGTATATGTATATTGTAGTATATATTTTATTTAAAGTAGTACATATATATTGAATGGTGCATATATATGTGTACATATCTTCTAAAGTAGTATATATTTATCGTATACATGTGTATATGTTTTATAAATTAATATATAACTATGTATATATATAAATATATTTATATATATATATATATATATTGTAGTATATGTTTTATTTAAAGTAGACAAGTAGTACATAAGTATTGAATGGTGCGTATATATGTGGATATATCTTCTATAAGCGTATATATTTAACGTATAAATGTGTATATGTTTTATAAATTAGTATATAAATATATATATATATATATATATATATATATATATATATATTATACTATTATAGTGTATGTTTTATTTAAAGTAGTACGTATAGTCATATATAATTATATATTGAATGATACGTATATATGTGTAATTGTTTATATATTTTTTTAAAAATATATATTGTATATTGGAGTGTATATAGTGTATATTGGAGTGTATATAGTGTATATAATTGTAGCGTATATAGTGTATGTTGGATTTTTCATTTTTTTCTAAACGGATTTGACCGATTTTTAACCGGGTTTGACCGAGTTTTGGTAGATTTGACCGGATTGGATTAAGTGGGCTGGGTTAGGGTGGGTTTTAATTTTTTTACTGTTGGGCCCGGTCCGACCCGTCTAGTACCAAAACCGGCCCTCAACCGGGTTAAAATAGAAGGGCCGGTTCCAGGTTGGCCCGGCCCGGCCCGTTTGACACCCATAGAATGGCAACTGTTTTTAGACTTAAAAGAATCAACATTAAGAAGCTAAAAATGCCAACTGTTTTTGGACTTTTATTCTGAAAGACTTCAACATTTTGTTTTAAGAAAAAAACATTGAAGGTAGGGGAAGGGAAAATGGAAAATGGGATTACTAAGACGGGGAATTAAACTCTCACAAACATATCGAAAGTTCATGAAATTAGGGTAGGGGAAGAAAAAATAGCAGATCGGAATGGGGAATCAAACCTCACCAATAACGAAATAGTTTTCAGTAATCAACCAATTATTGAGCTACTAATATAATCCAAAAGAAAATAACTACATTACATCCTTTGACATATTTTTTTCATGTAAAGAAGCTTAAACACTAGAAAGGGTAACAGGATATCCATCTCTTGGGATGGCTAGTAGGAAATAAGGGTACAATATCTTTTCTGAAGGAACCTTATCCTCCCATCTAAAATTTTTCAGTACATGATGAAGGAAAACAAGTATCAATATTCTTGCAAATTCTTGTCCTGGACACATTCTATGTCCTCCACCAAATGGAATTAATGTATAAGGAATTTGTCCATTTCCTTCAAATCTTGAAGAATCAAACCTCATAGGATTTGGAAAGTATTTGCCATTCTTCTGTGTAGCTCCAAAACTCACATATATCTGCAAATTTATTTTGATAGCAGTCATATTTATAGGAGCAAAGAATAATCAGAAGGTCAAAAGAGAAGAAATACTTTATCACTTTGAAATAAAATTGTAGATTTTATTATTAATAATAAGTTTTAGAAGTTGATGTGTTTAGGTTTTCAAATATAAATCCATTCCGTCTATTTTTATTTTGTCCTATATTTACTTAGACATCTCTTACGAAACAATAAATGGAATAACAATTTTACTACTTTTTAAATATAATAAATTTGCCGCTTTAGAAGATGTACTAGGAAATAACAATGTTAATGACAAAGATAAAATAGAAATTAAGCGATGAATTATTTTTTAGTAATTTTTTTAAACTGAATAAATAATAGAAGGGATAAATAGTAATTTTTATTTTGTTCTAGAAGGGATTGATTGAGATACTATTTTCTTCAATGAATAAAGTTGGTTTTCTCTCTCTTCGAGATTTCATATTATGATCTGGAGCTACAGAGCTCTAACATGGTATCATAGCAGAAATTTTTCATAATCTCTTGGTCTTTCGATCTTACCCGTGAGGGGGTTCGAAGATTTTTTTTTAGCTGAATTTTTCGATAAACATGGGAATTTCGTGTTGTTTCTTCCTTAGCTTTTGTTCACGTGACGTGAAGGACTGACTTCTTCAAGTTACGAAGGATGTAGCTTTATTGTTTGTGTGCCAATAGTTTGTGTATATCCTTAATTTTGAAGCTGGTTGTCTGTTTAGCTAACTGTAGTTATGAGTTCTGATAGCACGACTGCTAGTGAGGGATTTGCTGAGTTTACCATTTTTCCCCAACTAACCCATTTTATATCCGTCCCTCGGACAATCCGGGATCTCATTTAGTCTCACCCCCCCTTTGATGGTACTGGATTTGTGATTTGACGGAAGAATATGTTAATTGCCCTTTCCACCAAAAACAAAATGTGAATTGTCGCCGGCGTGGTGCCCAAGCCAGCTCCCAATGAATCTCCCCTATTTCTTTTTCTATGAGAGGTGCAATGATATGATTATTAAGTGAATTACAAATTCTCTCTCAACTAATTTAGTATGTTTTTGACACTGCTAAAGACATTTGGACTGATATAAATGAGAGATTTAGTCAGTCCAGTGGCACCAAATATATACAAATTCAGAGAGAAATTAACTCCACTACCCAAGGCTCTTCCAGTATTGCATCCTATGTCACTAGAATGTGTAGCCTTTGGGATGAGCTTAATACCTCTTATGTTGGTCCTGTCTGTATTTGTGGTGCTTGAGGGAAATTCATTGAACAACAAAAGTTATTTCAAAAGAATACTCTGTTTGCAAGAGTAATATATTAATAATGATGTCTACATTACCTTCCCTCAATAGCTCCTATTTCATGCTACAACATGTTGAGAAACAGAGGGAGACATCTGCTCCTATCCCCAGTTTCTCAAATGATTCTGCCTCATTTTATGCATCTTCACATAACACTTGTTATGGCAGATGGTACAATAAAAAATTTCATCAATATGTATATAAAAAGACAGATGGACGATTCTAGAAGGGATTGATTGATATATTTTCTTCAATGAATAAAGTTGATTTTCTCTCTCTTCGACATTTCATATCTTAGGGTTCGCTCGTCTGAATTTGTTTGCGATGAGCTACAGAGCTCTAACAACTACTAGTATTTAGTTTTCTTTTTTCTTTTTTTTAATAATCCTTTCTTAATTAATAAATTATCTTTGTAGGTTACGTTAAGTCAAAGCAAAGTGTGTCGAACAGTAATGTAAAAATCGATTTCACCAGTTGGATCTTTCCTTGATGTATAATCTCTTTTCCTAATTAATTAAATTCTAGAAACAGTAAACCAAATTATCCTTTTAATTACTTCCATAAATTTTAAAAGATTGAAGAATACATACCTTCCATCCTTTTGGTACATGGAAGTCTTCATAAGTGAAGTCCTCCATTGCTTCTCTAAAAATACCTTGAACAACTGGTGTGTTTCTCAATACTTCATTCACAAAACTCCAAGTTTTCTTCATTTTCCCAATGTCATCCCAACATAGCTCTTTCCTTGGAATCATCTGTCTTGATATCTCATTTTGCTCTGTCATTTTAGGTCCGAATTTACAATAATTTTAGAAGATTTTGTGGATACTCATATTATGAGGCACTAACAACACAAACAAATCCACTTTTTAAATGATAAAAGAAGAACCAACTCTTTTAGAAACATCTAGATGATATTCCAAATATATATTTACCAACAAAAATAAGTAATTAGCTAGTATGTGTTTGGTCATACTATTTGTGAAATATATTTCACTTTTTTAAGAAACATGATTTATACTCATAAATTTTAGAAATTATTAAAACTAACCATAAGTATATATTATCAAAAATAAAAAATAATATGCCTAACATTTTCTTAGAGATTGAAAAACAGAAGAAAATTAAATATACTAAATTTTTTTTTTTGTAGAAGTTGTATTGTTATGTACATGCACACGTTTAGTGAAAAAAATATATTTTTAGATTATATTTGTATAAAGCAGTCTTGATACTTATATAATATCCACCTATATATAAATAGCAAGATATAAATTGTATTATTATGTACATGCATACGTTAGTTGGGGTCAATAAATATTGGGTGCTTTTATAAAACATAAAACTTTGCTATAAAATTTGAACTTTTAAAAAATTTCAAAAAATGAAATTTGGCTCAAGTATTAATTTTATTCTAGTATTTGAAAATTTAAATTATTCACTAAAAAAATTATCAAATTCTGACAAATTATTACATCATTTGTCAAGTTTTTTCTGAAATTTTACTTTTACAAATCTATGATCAAATGAAACCTAAGTAAACCTTGAATAGTGATAAATTAGATGAAAAATGATAAATTTATCAAAATTATCATGACAATATTTTTGGACCAATGGTTTTTAATGAGGCTTCTGCTAGGACTAGTGTTTTAGTTTTATCTAATGCTAAGCATATTACTACTACTGTAACCTCTTCTAGTTTAAGCTCTAGTACTGTTAGGACTCCTCCAGGGAGTTCCTCACCCTATGTATTAATGTTTAACTTATCTATATAATATTTCTCCTCATTTTACAAAATAAAAAAATCTATACACGCATAATGTAAAAGGATTTACACTGCTAAGTTATCCAAACGATATGTAAATGCACATGTGAATTTATATATATAGATAGATAGATAGATAGATAGATTCAGTTGACCCCATGCTATAGTAAAGCTAAATTGTGTACTCGATTGAATTTTGTCATTTTGAGTTATCTACCTAAAAGACTAGGGATTTATTCTCACTTAATACATTTTTTTTTAACTGTTTTTAATTGTGCACCCATATTTGGAATATCCTAAATTCACCTCTAGCTACATGTAAAGACTCATCACAATTTGTAGAATTAGTAAACTAGAAAAAAATAAACTTGTCACAACACGTAAATTTACGAGCAAAAAATTCTTTATAATGTCGTATCTTATTTAATTGAACCTTTTTTTTTTTACTTTAGCTCTTTATAAAAATCATGCAATTTAATTCGAAGCCAAAATAAATAATACCTCGTATTATTTCAGTGAAGAACTCAGGCTTCTCTTGAAGGTACTTCATGGTCAAAGTAATCGTTGTAGCAGTAGTATCATAACTACCAATAATAAAACCAAACACTTTGTCCATTATTTCAATCTCAGTCATGTACTTGCCATTTTCGTCTTGTTCATTAATTAATTGTGTCAACACATCAACCTTTGGCAACTCTAGATTCTCTAGTAATTTGGCTCTTCTTTCTTCAATAATGACCTTCATTTCTTTCCTTAATTCATTCCCAGCTTTCATTGCCTTATAAAATGTTGTGCCAGGAAGATTTATGTCCACTGCCAAAAGACCCTGTGTAAAAATCTTGAATTTCTCATAAAAATACAAGATTTTTTCCGAATCTTCGATACCCATAAAGGCTTTAATAGAAAGGGAGAAAGTGAATAACTTCACTAGATCATATACTATCACTTCGTACTTCCCCTTCCAATGATTTTCCAAGTGTATAGTTGACATATAGTCCATAGTACTAATAAGTTTCTCAACATTTTTTGAGTTCAAGAGATAGCTAATGACATTTTGTGCCCTTTTGGTGTCATGTTCTATATGAACAAATGATGTAGAAGGGAAAAGTTTTTTAACAGAATTAGGTCTCCAACCAATGAAAAGTTTTTTGCCTTTGGTGAATATGAATTTGTTAGCTGCTGGACCTGAAAAAATAACCACTTTTTGACCAAGTATTGAGGTTTTGAATACATTAGAGTTGTATTTTTTGGCTCTTTCTTCAACAAACTTGTGGACTAATCCATAATGAAGTGATACAAGGAATTGGATGGTTTCTCCAATAATAGGCCAACCAAAAGTACCTGGAGGAGCTGGAAGGATGTTTTCTTTGGGCTTGGCAAAGAAATATTTGAACAAAAAATTGATGATGATCATAGAAAGCAAGGTTGTAACAAAGAGGAGGAAGAGGTCCATTTTGTGTACTGAGTCTTTTTTCAACTATATATAATAGTTAATCCTTAATCAAAGAGGAGGAAGAGGTCCATTTTGTGTACTGAGTCTCTATTCAACTATATATAATAGTTAATCCTTGATCAAAGTTCTCCGGCTCGAATCTCCTTGATTACATTTCAATGCAGATACGGGATCCCGGATGCATGAAAAAATCAAAAAGTATTTAATAACATCCAGAAAGTAAGTTTCAAGACAAACATGGTGCCGATAGTTGTAAACCTGCCTGTGCTATGAAATTTTTCTCATCACCTTTTATATAAAATCATCTTTAAACCTTTTTTTATTTAGTTAAAATAATACTTTAATTGGAGTAATTAAACTTTTATTGAAAATTGAACATTAGAATATCTAGAATCCCAATTCTTAATTGGCATTAGTGTCGTGTACGGAAATGTATGGATTTTCCATTCTAAATAGTTAAGCCACCAACCCTTTGTTATATTATCAAGTCATATATTATGGACTTCAATTCAAAATCGAATTTTCCATGCAGACATTAAGTCTCATTCTTGATAGCTAGTCTATGAGGACTTTTCAACGTGGGGTCCTTGGTGGACTTGCTATAATTGGAAAATATATTCAATTTAAATTGAGAATCTTTATATTTATATGTATAAATAACATAAATACCAACGTTTTAAAATAATTACATTTTCTTCCATTTTTTTAATTACTTTACCCTCTCTACCTATTAATATACATAATATAGCCGACATATACATAGCAGTCTATGTATATGTGGGATTTTTGTAATATGTTTAGAAAGTTGGGATTTTTTGTAATATTAAAAACATAAGTTGTGCATTTATGTAATTTTTAGTATTTATACACCGTATTAGTGGCGATAGGTGCTTGTTGAGTACGAGCCCAATATTTTAAGATTAAATTTTTTTAGATTATTGTGAAAGTGGTGAAATAAATTTAAGTGACACTGATATAATTTCGAGAGTCGAGTAAAAAATAAATAAAGTAGTGAAACAGGCGTGCCTTAAATGACTCATAATAACTAATTAGAAGTGATATAACAAAATCGCTGTAAAAAATTGTGTGAAAATAATTTAAGTGGACCTCATTTAAGATGTCAAGCTAATTTAAAACATCAAAAGTTAATTTATTATTTTATGTTGATTATATTTTTTATATAGTATTAATTTCTTAATACTTAGATGACTTATAATAATTAATTAGGGATGATATAGTAAAATTATGATTGAAATAGATGAAGCAGACATGTCATAAATGTCTATTTTACTTTTTATTAAATATTATTATTAATTTTTCAAAACGTAAATGACATATAATAATTAATTAGGATTGATATAGTAAAATCACGGAGTAATTAGTATCGGCAAGCATGTCGACCACCAAAACAAAAAAGTCTTATGTATTTCATATTTCATTTATTTATACCTAATAAAAATTGAAAGTTTGATCATTCACATCTTACTTCGTAACTATGTATTTAAATTTGTTATTTGAATCCAATCATTTAGATCTCGATAAGTGTACCACTGTCATACTCCCTTTTTGACACACGTATTACCGCTTCCTCCGTTTCGTATTAATTTACATTTATAGAATTGACACACCTATTAAGAAAAACATTCATTAGGGATCTATTTTACCCAATTAGTCTTATTAATTATGCTTTGAAAATATAAATTTGAATATATACAACTTAGTTAGTTATTTAATGATAAGGATATTATTGGAAGAATATATTAAAATCCTCTTGATTTCATTAATGGGATAACTAAATTAAAACAAATATTTTTATAAAGAAGACCAACTAAAACGAAAATTTATTTTCTTAAATTTTGTGTCAAGTTAAAGTAGTTTATTCTTTTTAAATGCAGAAAGTACTCAATTCATAAATAAAAAGTTTCTCCATTTCTTTGCTAATTAGGTCTAACACGAAATGAAAAATGTCAAAATAAGAACACGGATCGATATTTCAGGAATGGACATTTCTAATTACATACTTTAAAAATGTCAAAAATGTCAACACGATTTTCTGGTTGACAATAATTAATAGAAAGAAATTACTACTATATGGTATCACATTGAAAATGCCCCTAAAGATTTCCTCGTTGACAATGACTTGACAGAAAAGGATAAGTATTTTTAAAAGGAGGTCATGTGGTTAAGCCACAGATGGTAGCATGTGTTGCAAATTAGTTGTTTGTTTGTGAGAAAAGAAATAATTTTTCTACGAACTTATCCGATTAACATCTTTAAAGTGTATTAAAATATTTTAATAATAGTCCATGCGTAAATAATCGTTATTGGGCGCATTAAAACACAATTTCTATCTGTTAAATTTCTTTTAAATACCTATTTTGAGCCCCAAATAGTTATATCATATTTCCTCTTTAAAAATCCTTATTTAACCTCCTCCTTCTTCATCTTCAATCCAAAATTTGCTCGATTCATGAAATTGATGTAAACATTAAAATTATTTTCTCTTTATTTATGTTAAGCCGCATAAATAAGAGATTAAAAAATATAAAATAAAATTATTCCTGTCGGTGGCCGTTGTTAATGGTGGGTAATGTGCGTTGATTGTGGATACTATAATGTTGACGATGAAAACAGTGTTGTTCCATTTTCATTCTTCACCACTTCAATCTTCTGCCACTATTCTTTAATTTCATTACAAATTTATTTTCGTATGACTTTTTATTGTCAAATTTTTAGCTGATATTGTTGGTATTCGAGATGGGTATTGTAAAATTATTGATGTTGGTGATGGGTGTTGTGAAATTGTTGGTGTTGATGATGGGTATTGTAACATTGTTGGTGTTGGTGATGAATACTGTGAAATTTACAACTATTTCGAAACTTTTTGAAGTTACTATTAATGGAGGTGGTGAAAATTATGTAATTAACGACGATGAAGGTAATATTAATGTTGGGTGTAAATATTGTGGAGTGGAGTTGACGGTGGTGATGAACATTGTGGAATTGCGGTGACTAAGGGGAATGAAGAATGATGTTTTGGGGTCAAAGTTGTCTTGAATAGAAATAGCAATGCATTGGGACAAACATACTGAATGAACCAATAATTTGATTAGTTGAATCAAAATTGCGGCTAATACCAAGACTAAGTTCTCCCAAAGAGCCCTTCTCTTTTAAGTATTGACTCAACAAACTACATGTTTGAGAGAAATACAATTTTTGACCAGTCAATTTGCCGGAATCCACAATCTTCGATGAAGCCATTACTAAATACTTTTCTTATGCACTCGAAAATCACTAAAGATTCTTCTTCTTCTCTTTCTTTTTTGGAAAAATTTCAGAAATAACAATTTTGTAACCTCAATTATAATTTTTATAATAATAGTTTTATAATTACAAAAAATAACAAATTGTATTTTGTATTTAAATAAAATGTTGCTATATAAATACATATACAAATATATATGTATTACTGATAAATACATATGCACAACTGAAAAATACATATTTTTCTATTACTATGAAGTGAGTAAAATATTGTTACTTTTACTAGAAGTTGCAATTTTGAAGAAGTATTGCTATTTATTATAATTATAGTCTTAAGGATGCTAGTTTCTGTAATTTTTCCTTCTTTTTTACACTAAACCCAGAAAACAAAAGTTCAAATCATAGCCCATTAATGGTGTATTGGTGTTAATAGCATTGCGGAGCTTTGTGAATTTTTCGACGGCAATAACAAAGTGGAGGAGAAATAGTTGGTGGTGCGGTGTTGTGTGGCGACGGTAGGTCTATGGTGGTTGTTTGGTGAAACAAGAACTTTAGAAAATATTTAAAAAATTAATTTTTTTTAAAATAATTTGATGTAGGTCGGGTTAAATTTGATTCATTAATGATATGAACCAATTAAATAGAGAGTGCTTATACAACACCCAAATTTGACTTGGTCTAAGCCACGAAGGGAGGAAAATAATATGTATTAATGATGTTAAGGGGTAAATAAATAAAAATTTAATTTAAGTGCTAAAGTAAATTAAACGGACAAGTTAAGGAGGAAAATGATGTCTTTTCTCTTTGTTTGTTGATCTCTGTAGATAAAACTTTTGGCAGTTTGATTTTTTTTTTATCCTTTTAAAAATCTCTGATTTTTTTTAATAAGTAAAATAGAATTATACTGTCCTTTTTGGAAATATACGCAGACATAAATTGCTTTTACAAAGATTTTAGATAAACATTTCTTGAAAAAAAATGAATTTTTTTTTCAATTTTTTTTTCAAAGGTTCAGATTTTTCGCAGAACTCCAAAAAAAAAAAAAAATCCTCATAACACGTATTAATACAGAAACCTTCAAATTTTCCATTAGTTTCAATTTTATCTTAAGATTTGTATAAGGCAATCTAATTTTTAAACGAGGATATACATTACAAAAAAGGAATGAAAAATTGTTCAAAAGAAACTAAACAAACAGGGGAGGCAGGGCTTGAAAGGGCAGAGCGGAGCGGGGCGAGCAAATTTTCAAAATCCATTAAACAGGGCAAAGCAGGGCGGGAATTTTTTTTAAAAACTATTAAACAGACTAAAGTGGGGCAGGTAAATTTTCAAAAACTATTAATCAGGGTGAGCCAAAATCTTAGTGGGTTAAACCTAAGCCTGTCAAACGGGTCGATTTGACCCGGCTCGATCCAGTAAGCCCGACCCACTAAGAAAATCCACCCAATTTGACTTGGACCGATCAGCCCCCGGGCTACAGGACTATCATTCTCGGGTTGGGCCAAAATTTTTTGGTCCTGATTGACCCGATCCGGAGTCAACTCGAACCAGGCCCACCGATTGCCCAGCCTAATTTATTATTTTATTTTTAATTAAAATTCAAATTGATCATTTGGGTCAAGTGGACTGTTGGGCCCACGGCGATATAGCCGTTTGGAGGCTCCAACAGCCATAGGCCCATATTTAATAATTCAAATTTATTTTTTAAATTCAAAAAATTTCTTGTAAATACCTTATACTTTCAAATCATTTTCCACACAATTCTCATTCTCTCAATCTCATTTTCTCTCAAATATTCATATTTACTCCTAAAGTGCTCAATTTTATTTTTAAATTTTGTGATTACAATTAATTCAAGTGGAAGTTTTCTAAAGCCGCAACTTTCGAATACTTTTAAAATTTGGTATTCTCGTTCCATCTCTTATTTTTAATTTTTAATTAGTGTATTAATTGTTGAATATTTATTTTTATTATTTTTTGTGTATTTTGAATATTTTTTAGTTTGATTTATACTATGAATAAATTAAGAAACATCGGTAAAAGTGTTAAAAAATTTATCCCAAAAAAGGTAGTGGTAGTAAAAAACGAATTGGTAGCAGTAGGTAGTTCAGGTAGTAGATATATTGTGTGCCTTAGGTACCGCTTAGTGAACCTTTTAAGGAAAAAGTAGGTACAGGTTCTCACAATATGAATTATGCAGAAGCTCAGGAAAATTACTGTATAAAAGAAAAAAATGAAGTAAATGCAGTTAATTTAGATGAAGATGATGAAAATATTGGTGAGACACCCTAGTAGAAAATACTAATTTTATATCTGAATCGGTTAATCTTACTCCCCGTCCTCCTGTTGTCCCTAAAAGTTGTAGAAAAACTAGTATTGCATGAAAATTTCTTACACCTATAGAAGAAAAAACTAAGGTGTAATGCAATATTTATCAACAAGTGTATGAGCATAAAAGAGGAGACAATCAAGGGGGTACAGGTTCGTCAGTGAGACATATAAGAGAGAATCACCAAAGAGAGTTATTTAATGTAAAAGGTGGTGAGACTGTTGGTGGGTCAACACAAACTAGAATGGACCCAACAATCGGTCAGTTAATTAAGAATTATAATAAATTGAGGGACCGAAAAGAAATAGCAAAAATGATAGCTGTGGGTTGTTTGTCTTTCACTTTTCCTTTGTCGGATGCTTTTATTCATTATATTCAAGCAATTTATAATCCTTCATTCACAATATATTTATTATTTATCTACATTGTTAAAAAATATTCAATGTAGAATGACTCTAAGTTCTGATATTGGTCGTGTTGTTGATAGAAATGATTATTTAACCATTACTTGTCACTAGATAGATAATAATTTTGTTATGCACAAACGTATTCTAGCTTTTATGTATGATGAAGATCGTCGACATACTGGAGAATTTATTGCTGAATCTATTAGTAAAGTTGCAGAATTTTATGGTATTGAAAGAAAAGTTGTATGTATTGCTTTTGATAATGCTTCCAACAGCAAGACTGCTATTGAAAAGTTAAAAAATGATCTCTCTCCGCCGTTAACTAAAATATTTCATGTTAGGTGTGCTTGTCATATATATAATTTAAATTGTAAGAGATAACTTTAAATTTTTTTAACTTTATATTGAAAAAATCCGGCTTGTTGTTGGCTTTATTCTAGGAAATAATCGGGGGGGGGGGGGGGGAGTGAGAGAATTTAAAGTAAAATTTGTACAAAATGGACTTACGCCGATATTTATGACTGAAGAATGTGATACTAGATGGAATGCTACGTATGATTATTTAAAAACTTATCTTGCTTATAAAGTTCTTATTACATTGACTTTTAACTAATTTTGTGGTTCACTTACTGATTCGGCTGAATGTATGCTACATGATTCTGATTGGGCTGCAATTGGTAATCTTGTTAAGTTTTTGGAAAAATTTATATAGCTACGGTTGAATTTTTTGGTGCTTATTATCCTACTGTTTGTAATATTTTAGTATATATAGCCGGTATATCTGCTTTGCTCAAAGAATTTAAGAATAAAGAAGGTTACAAAGAAGCTGTTAGTGCGACGTTTGTTAAATTTAAAAAATATTTTTTTCGATTCTCCCTATTTACTTGGTTGGTGATATACTAAATTCATATATGAAATTTAATACTATGTGCCACTTTAATTCTCTTATTTATTCTAACTTAGAGATAAATGCTAACAATGATTCTGAAGATTAAGAACAAGAACAACCAGATTTGTTTACGACTATGAGTGATGCGAACATTTATATAGAAAAATTATATAACCATTATTCCGATTTACTTGATGTAGTTTTACAACAAATATCACTCCAACTATCGCTCCTCATGCTTTCGAGGAGCCATTATCTTCTAAAAGGCCGGCACATAGTGATTTTTCTGATTACTTTTATAATTTAAATATTTGAAACAACGTTGAGGCAGGAACTTACACAGTAAATTCTCGGGAAGAGCTTAAGTATTATCTTCGAACATCGATGGAGGATCGTAGATGACGGATCAACGCGTTGGATTGGTGGAAGAATAACGAAAGACAATATCCTGTGCTTTCAACATTAGCTAGAGATATATTGAATGTTTCAATGTCAACCGTTGCATCGGAGAGCGCTTTTAGTCAAGGACGACAACAACTTGGGGACAACTGACACTCATTGGAGAGAAATACTATGAATGTTCTAGTTTGCCTCAAAGATTGGATTAGAGTAGAATGAAGAAATCAAGGAATGAAGGTAGAGTCGAAAGACGAACAGAATCTTGAAGAAATTATGACTTAAAGAGAGAACTCAACACAATCAAGTTCAATGCATGGCTTTGTCCCCATTGATTTTGACTATCAGATGTCAGTTCCCATTAATATTAATATGAATGAGTTGAAAAAAAATGATGCAAAATTTGTAAAAAAATTTCATTCATGTAAATTATAAATTTTGGATCATTTTGCAATCAATAAAATACAACATTCATTCACTTCTTACTTTGTAATTTTTTCCATTTAAATTAAATTTGAATTAAATACTTAATTTTAAGATATTATTAATTTACTATCAAACTTTATACTAAGTAATAGACAATTAAACATAACAAACATACATATTACATACACATAATGAAAAAAAAATCTTTTAAGTTCAAAACCTCAAGTATTATTATATTAAGTAGCATATTTTCTATAGTCTCTAAATTATATATTTAATATTTTAACGTATACATATTGTGTATATAGGTTGTATGTATATCGTTTCAACTTTCAAGTGATATTTTAAGTAGTATTGTAACACCCCGCATTTTGGATTAGAACGAAAATCGTCATCCTATGTGTAAATGATCCAAAAGCCAACAAATCCTAAGCAACATTAGTGTGCTAATCAATTATATGGTGTGGGAATCTTGTTGAGCATGAATTGAGATCATAGAGATCCCTTAAATCAAAGACGAGTTGAAAGCTTTTCCATCAATTGAGTTTTAGTGAGCATCTAAACTTGTGTCAACTTCCATCGACCATAACTCCCAATATATAACGAATTAGAGGGCCTACTATATATCAAATGAAATCTCATCGAATTAGCTTTTAAACGATGCCAATTTTTCCAAAATTCAATAATCGAGTGAAAAGTTATGTCATGCAAAATAGTGAGGGGTTGCGAGAGCCTCGCGACGCGGGGTCTGCTTGACCCAAATTGGGATCACGTCGCGAGGGCAACTTAACCCGACTAAGGATCATGACGTAATGGAAATTCCCAAACTATTTCAGCTTAATAAGGGTCAAAGGACACTTTGGTCCTTTCCCCTCAACTCCAAACGTCCAAAGGACGATTTATATCACCAAAAAGGGTGATTTTGCCCATTTTCTTCAAAACCAACTCACCAAAAATACTTCCTTCCCCAAGAACGAAATCCAAAATCCTTTTCTCCAAGAATCCAAGGAATTCAACTCTTTAATTTGAAGATCACAGAAAACGAAATCAGATCTGGATTCCATACTTCAACCTAAGTAATTTAAGGTCAAGAACTCATCCCCAAGATCAAGAAATTCCATGAAAAGGATCAAAAATTCGGGTTCCATCTATCATGATCTAGGTTCCATCTTTTAAATCTCGTAATCTAAGATACGTGGGGTTTATTCTAAAACTACATGGGCTTGTAAACACACTAGAACATGATTTAAAGTTTATCAAGTATGAATTTTAAAAGGGTTTTGGAACATATGCTTTAAATTTCGCATTATGGATGTGTTGATAATATTATTGTTTTGGCCTTTAGGCCTTTTCCCCTTAAATTAATTTTCACCTATATGTATATGTATGATATTGAAGATTTGATTGAGAGCATTACTATTGAAATCCCTCTCTTTGATGTATTAGAGTTTATGAACTTATTGAGAATGATTTGAAATACATGTTTAATGGTCTGAAAGTAATCGTTTCAATATTAAAGTATTTGACATGATTTTGATGATGATGAGAGGGAGTTTCTTGATATGATTTCATTCTTGTTTTTAAGAGAAAGAATTGCATGTGATTGATATCTTTGACATGACCACCTTGTGTATTTGAAATGTTGGAAATGAGAGTTTTCTTGCATGTGTTTACATGAGTTTTAAAGAATGAGTTCTTTGAAAAGAATTGTTGATATGGTGGTCCCAAATTCCATGTTTTGAGAACAGAGATTGTAATTTGGTATAAATGGCTCAGAGAATGTGACTTGCAAGTCAATGGTATGACGATAGCATATAGATGTATACCATAAAAGAACTTGAGTTTTTAGAGTTTGATTTCAGAGATTATATGTTTTAAAGAGTTAAAAATGGGCTTAAAGAGGGTTAGGTGGGTATCCGAAGAAGGCACGAGTCAATCGACTCATTGCTTAAAATTGTGTTTTGTCGATTCGGGTATGTTACTATTGTATGCTGGCGACGGCCCTGTGGCGTAGTAGAGATTTAGAGACTTCGACCCTCGTGGCAAACTTGGGTTGGGGGCTTCGCTGCCGAGTTAATGGCAAATTCCATATAACCCATGGAATTTCAGAGTTATAAGGTATACCACCTAGCACAGAAGTAAAACAACGAGTGTCACAGAGTTAAGATGATTTTATAGAGTCTTTTAACTATGCCCATGTGTTTTCTTACCATATGATATATTTATGAACTGTTTTAAATTGCTCTCATATATGTTGAATAAAAAATATATTTTTGGATTTACTCTACGTACTAGTACATTTGTATTGACCCCCTACCTCCCAGGATCTGAAGCCCAGTCCAGAGGTCCTGCTAAGCCGTAGAATTTTCAGACAGCAGTGAAGTGTGCAGTTGGTGAGCCTTCTTTATTCAAGAAGGCCTATGTCTTTCAGACTATGTTATTTATTTTGGTTTTGGTCCACTGGGGGCCTTGTCCCAGTGTCAGATAGTCGTTATTTTCAGATGTAGTAGAGATTTCGCAGACCTAATAAGATGTTGTCTAGATGTTGTTGGATTTCTTTCTTTATTGTTAAATTAAATTCATAGTATGACCATGTTTTCCTAATAATTTACAATTTCACATCTTCTATTATATTTTATGAATATTGTGCATGATTTCCAGATAGAGGAGAGCGTTCGGGCCTTCATGGTTTGGGATGCTCGTTACGACCAGAGCCCCGGCTCGGGTCGTGATATATCTATTAAAATAGTATATATTTAACGTATATATGTTTTTAAAGTAATATAATATGTAGTGTATATATGACTATATGTTATATGTGTATATATTTTCTATAAACTCTAAAATAGTATATATATTTAACGAATACATGTGTATATGTATTCAAAAATAGTATATAGATAGTGTATATATGTTGTCTATATAATATTATTTAAAGTAATACATATATTATATCTTACGTATATATGCGTACATATTTTGTATACACTCTAAATTAGTATATATTTAATGTATACATGTGTATGTGTTTTCTAAAGTAGTATGTATATAGTGTATATATATTGTATGAATATTATTTAAAGTAGTACATATATTGTATGGTACGTATATATGTGTATATATTTTCTATAAACGCTAAAGTAATATGTATTTAACGTATACATGTGTATATGTTTTCTAAAGTAGTATATATATAGTGTATATATGTTGTGTGTATATTATTTAAAGCAGTACATATATTGTATTGTACGTATATATATTTTCGATAGACTCTAAAGTAGTATATATTTGATGTATACATGTGTATAGGTTTTCTAAAGTAGTATATATATATAGTGTGTATATGTTGTATGCATATTATTTAAAGTAGTATATATATTTTATTGTACGTATATATGTGTAAATATTTTTATTAGACTCTAAAGTAGTATATATATTTAACGTATACATGTGTATATGTAATTGTGTATTCAAATTTTTAAAAGTAGTATATATATAGTGTATGTATGTTGTATGTATATTATTTAAAGTAGTATATATATTATATCGTACGTATATACGTGAACATATTTTGTATACACTCTAAAGTAGTATATATATTTAATGTATATTCGTATACATGTGTATATGTGCATATCTTTTCTAATGTAGTATATATAGTGTATATATGTTGTGTGTATATTATTTAATGTATTTAAAATATATATAAGTGGGTATATATAGTGTATATTGGAAAAAAAATTAATTTCGATTTTTTTTATGTTTGACCAGTTTTGATCGAGTTGGACCGGTGTAAGTATAATGGGCCGGTCCCGATTTGTTTTATAAAAAACTATTGTTGGACCCAGTACTGGACCGGCCCGTTAAAACAGACCTGAAATTGGACTGGCCCATTAAAACAGGCCCGAAATCGGACTGGCCAACGAACCAGTTAAATAACATGAGCCGGTTTTGGATTGACCCGACCCAGCCCCGCTGACAGACCTAGTCAAGCCTCGCCTCACCCTGCCCCGCCGCATTGTATCCCATTGCTACTTTTCAAAACACTTGTATTTACTTCTAAGCTTTGAGCAAGCTACTCACTTTTCTTTTTAAATAAGTATTTTCTAGAAAAAATAAACACTTTTAAAAAATAATAAATTTGATCAAATATGTTACTCCCTCCATTCAGTTTTACTTGTCACATTTTGACTTGACACATTCATTATTTAAAATAATTAATAACATAGTTATTTTACCATAGTATCCATATTGTATGATGTATATATTGTGTCTTGAAATTAATTTGGAGAAAAGACAATTAATGCTAAGGGTAAAATAAAAAAATAAAGAAGTTGTCGTTCTTGATATGTCAAAAATGACAAGTAAAAGTAGAAATATAATTAAGAAAGTAGTGACAAGTTAAAACAAATGGAGGAAGTATAAGTCATTCCAAATTGGCTCTTATACATCTGAAAATTGAAACATCTAAAGCAATTTCAGAAGGGATAATTAAGAGAATGAAATAATTCTAATGCTAACATAGCCTAACTATCATTTACTATTATATACCTTAATTAGCTACTTCAATTTGTAGCCAAATGACACTGTCTAAATTTTAAGGAGACAACCTTTTCTCTAAAGTCTAAATTACTCTATGGTAATTGGATTAAATGCCTTTTGAAACCCATATTTTATGGAACAAACAAACTTGCTTAGATTGCCTGACATTTTCCTACTTCTTCTTAGATAAAGTTGCACATGCCTGTGCGAGTATGCTTATCAGATAAAATAAGATAATATCTTTGAAGATTATCTGGAATATTAGATGATCCTTTTTTTTATTTGTTGCAAATATGAATTATTTTGAGTGAATTAATAACATATCAAAAGAATTGCGTTATTATTCATTGTTAATCAGTCTTAAACGCTCATTTTCCTCTCCACTCTCAAGAAAGAAGTTAGGGTTTCTTTCAAAACTCATAATTCCAAGACTTAGATTCAAGTTGTTTTGAATTCTTGTTCATCAAAAAGGTATATAGAACTATCCAAACATTCATGGGTTTAACAATTTCGTTTTTCAATACTCTATATTGTAGATGTATGTTTATGTGATATGGGATTTTGAAATTGATTTAAGAGAACGAATTATGAATCCCTTTATAATGAAATTATGTATTTACTTTACTAAGGGTTTTCTATATACTTTAGATGCCAGTCACGTGCTTATGTTATGAATTTTGAAGCAACTAAAGTATTTAAATTATGAACCCACTTTTATGATAAGAAGTATGTATTTAGCAATTGCTGTGGGGTCTCAAACAAATATGGAAAGATCGATATTTGTAATGTTCTTTTATCAAATTATGTTTTGATTTCTCCTATTCTTTTCGGAGAGCACCTCATTCATGTCAAAATGCTTTTGTTTCACATGAAATTTGTACGAATTATGAAAGAGACGACCAACTAAGAGTTATGACTTGAAAGAAAATTGTTTTGACTAAAATTGTACGTCCTTTTTGAAAGAGAAATATTTATTATGATAATTGAATCATTTTGGTGGTCAATAATAAGTTTTTAAATAAGATGGGTTATGAATACGATATAATATGATATCATATGATGTGATGTGATGTGATATGATATGATATGATATGATGATATGGCTTGCAAGTCTAGCTATGACGATACCTTGATATGAAATGCCCTTAACAGAATAAGAGATGAACTTTTATAAGTATGAACATTGATATTAAGATGTTAAAAATGGACTTAAAAGAGAGGTAGATGATTATTCAAAGAAGGCACGAGTTCAGATAGCTCATTGCCAGAAATCCTGTTTTGCCGACGCGGGTTTATTATATGTCTTGAAATATGGATTGTATGCTTGCTATGTGGTTTTGGCATACTAGATATTAAAGAGCCCAATTTTTGTGACAAACTCGGATTGGAAGCTTGGCCGCCGAGTTAATGGCGGATTCGATATAGCCCGTGGGATTTTGGAGATATAGAGTGTACAATCTAACTAAAATAAAGAGTTGAGTCTATGTTTACGAGGGTGACTAAAGCTTTAAAGTATGTCCATATGTTGTTTTTGGATTGTTCTGCATACCAATACATTTCAAGTATTGACCATCCTCAAGCGGCTACATTTACTCATAATATAGGTTTTGAGGCTCGGTCCCGTAGTCCATCACAACGGTAAAACTTTCGGTAACTTCGAAGTTGGTGAACCATCCATTTTTCGAAAGACATTTTATCCATATGTACATTGTTTCAATTTATGGTCCGGACGGGGGCCTTGCCCAGTTTAGACAGTCCAGCATTGCTTAGAGGCTTCGTAGACGAGATGTTGCTTGATGTATTTTATGATATTTTATTGAGAGTATGAAATTTCTATTTATTTTATCTTGAAAGACTTTCTTTGTTTTTCTTTGTACTTTCACATTTCAGTTCACAATTCACATTATGCTTATGATAGTATGCTTAGGGATATTTCCAGACCTCCGTGATTTGGGATGTCCGTTGCGGCCAGGGCCTCGACTCAGATCGTTACAACAACTATTAGCTTGTGCATGATGCTCCATTAGTTTCAAACCCAATAAATTGGACAGAGAAAAATCAAAAAGTGTAGCATGACATGAAGGAGTGGTAGTTACCATTTTGGATGAGAAATTTGTAACAATGTCCTAGGGAACAACCAACATTACAAACTTGATTTTGAGTTTCAACTTCATCAGCAATTGTAAATGCATTTACCATAGCAAAAGGTATCCAGTAGTCCGCACGATTTAGCACAGTTCAGATAACATGATGCATCAACAACGTCTTCTGTGTTAGCTATAAATTTAAGTGTTGCAAGGAACAACACCAATACAATTTTCATTGCCATAGTTGTGAGAGTTAAATTGCACTATATTGAGTTATATAAAATGATACTTGTTATTTTGGCTGATGTGACATGAAGGTCCTCAGACTGAACTATTTATAGATCTCGAAAACATATATTACTCCACCTTCCTAGTTTATGTGGCGTAGTTATAATTTTAAAAGTCAAATAATTTAATTTTAATCATGACTTTGGATATGGAATCTTAATGAAGTTGAAATATATTTGGAGATACGTAAAAGTTAAAAATTACTATAAGTCAATTCAAATTAACAATTCCAAATATTTAATGATATATGAAGAAAAATTATTGTCAAAATATGTGTGTGTCACCTTGGTTTTATCGTGTCTTTGAACATAAGAACTGAATTCCATAATAACGTGTAGGGAGGACTCAATAATTTGTATTTTCGCTTCTGTCTAGATTTAATAAAAAAAATTAGAGACTTCTGCTGATAACGCGTTATATCATATAAAATAAGAATAGAAAGAATGGGGAGAAAAGAAAGAATAATTCTTATTTCTTTTCAAGGATTTAGGGATAATTTATAATATATCTTGATAGATATTCACTATATGTTGATAAGCATTCCCTATATCTTGATATACATTCGACTTAAATACATTTATAACAATACTTTAAATTGTTTCAATTAATAGAGTGTTTCTGTTATCTATTTTCTTTAGTTAAATGTATATTATTTCTTCCGGTTCAATTTATATGAATGTGCTAAACACACAGATTAAGTGGAAAAGAATTTTTTGAGCTAAAAATCCTCTTGTTTAAGGTAAAATAAAAAGTTTAAAATAATGTTATTACTATATATTTCAAATATTAATTATAGCAATGTGAAGTTCACCTTTTTACCCTTTTAAAATAGAGGTCACACTTGACAAAATACTGATTTAATTATTTTTCTAATATTTAGAATTTTAAAAATTAACTAATTTTTGTGTATTAAATCCTTCCTTATTTGATATATGTAGAAAAACATAATATTAAGAAATTTAAAAGAAATTAAAATTTTACCTTTTAAGAAAGAATTACATCTTGAGTAAGATTGCAAAACAACCTTATATTTAGGTTTATGAAGATACAATTAAAAAGAGACAATTTAGTACAAAAAACATCCCACGCTAATAGGATCCAAGAAAGATTGCATCACAAAAGGTATAATATAGTCAATCAATACTCTAATGCAAGTACTGGGTGATTGCTTCAATTAATTTAAATGCGGCTTTCTTAATTTTTGCGACAAAATATTTTTTTTAATAACCAATTATAAATAAATAAAATGTTTGTGATATGATATCAATTTATAGTGACAAAACAACCAATACGATTTTGTAAATGCTGATTGCTTTTCAGGAAAAACTTATAAGTACCATATACAACTTTTTATTATGACACATCAACATAGTATTACTACTTATACCAAGTATTAATCCATGAAGAGCGTAGCAATATGAATTTTGTAATAATTAACATGATATATACATATGATGTGTGCATTTAAGTGTTCATGTAAAAGCCAACGATTTTTTAATCATTCAATCAAATATTATTTTTACGATGATGCTTTTATTTAGTGAAGGAAGTATTAATTGTGCTATTTTTAAAGGAAAAACCACAAGATTAGATCAGACTCTTAAATATGATAATTTATTAATAAAAAATTTGTGTTAAAATTAATCTAAAAGAGTAGCAATATGAAAGAAGAAGTAGACATAAGAAGAAAAGACAAAAGATTAGAGCTTTTCATTCTTTCGAGTATCAAATATATAAGTCTTTCAAGTATATGCAATATAAACCTTATGTCTCTATTTATAGTGTCATATAGAGGCATGCAAAATGTTGTCATAAACATGACATTAACCATAACACAATGGAGAAGGTTATGGATGTGTAAGGTCACAGGAATAATGGTCATGAATGGTGGAGGTTATCTTCATAATGGAGGAGGGGAATAATGGAGATGAGTAGTGAGAGTAATTTCTAGAGTAGTGGACATCCAAACTTATTATTTTTACAAGGGAAAAGGCGCAAATATGTCACTAAACTATCAGAAATGACTCATATATGTCATCGATTAAAAGTTGAGCTCATTCATGCTATCGCCGTTATAAAATCGATTTATCCATGCCATTACTTTTTAACGGTGATTTTCTAAAAACTGCTTTGTCACGTGGCCTCTTATTAGAGGTCCACGTCTTTTTTTTTTTTTTATTATTAGTTTTGATCCATTAATAAAAAGAATCTACCCGCACCCAACCTATCACCTTAACCCACTTTAATATTCCTCTTAATTTTGACCCTAGATTTGAACATATATATAATCATTTAATCTTCGAACCTGAAATTTACATACTTGAATACTACGTTTAAAATAATATAGGTTAGAATAATTAATAATTTAAAATGACAAATGAATAAATTGTGATTAAAAAATAATTTATTTTGACTCTCGAAATCCGAACATCATCACATAATTTAGGACGAAGAGAATACCACATACATGAAGGACCCCAACTTTTAATTAGGAAGAATACCTAAAAATCCCTTCTAAATTTGAATTATAAGTTGTCTAATTGAATTATTGATAGTCTTAATTATTTCGTGGATTTGGTTATTTGGTAGCCTTTATACTCTTTAACGTGGACGAGACGTAGAACATAACTTTTTTCACCGTGGGTGGATTCTTTAATATACACATTAAAGATCCATTAATATACACATAAATGGTGTCTACGGGAGTAGATACCAAACAACACTCAAAAATATGTGGACTGAAAACACCCTACGTACCTGGATGGTGGTCTTTTATTTATTTTATATTTTTTTAAACTCTAACAAAGCCTAAAAATAAATTATGCTCTACGTCTCGTCCACGTTAAAGAGTATAAAAACTACCAAATAGCCAAGTCCACGAAATAATTAACACTACCAATAGTTCAATTATACAACTTATAATCCAAATTTATAAGGAATTTTTAGGTATTCTTCCTAATTAAAAGTTGGGGTCCTTCATGTATGTGGTATTCTCTTCGTCCTAAATTATGTGATGATGTTCAAATTTCGAGAGTCAAAACAAATTATTTTTTAATCACAATTTATTCATTTGCCATTTTAAATTATTAATTATTCTAACCTATATTGTTTTAAACGTAGTATTCAAGTATGTAAATTTCAAGTTCGAAGACTAAATGATTATATATATGTTCAAATCTAGGGTCAAAATTAAGAGTAATATTAAAGTGGGTTAAGGTGATAGGTTGAGTGCGAGTGGATTATTTTTAATGGATCAAAACTAAAAAATAAAAAAATAAAAAAAATAAAAAATGACGTGGACTTCTAATAAAAGGCCACGTGGCAAAGCAAATTTTTAGAAAACCACCGTTAAAAAGTAACGGCATGGATGAACCGGTTTTATAACGGCAATGACATGAATGAGCCCAACTTTTAATGGATGACATAAATGAGTCATTTCTGATAGTTCAGTGGCATATTTGAGCCTTTTCCCTTTTTACAATACTCTCCCTTGGATGTCCATAGATGATGTGCCTCATTAAATCCTTGCTAGAAAAAAAAAACCTTGTGAAAAATAATTTCTAGTGAAGGAAAATGAGTACACATATTTTATAATATGTGTTTGTTTGTTGTCTCATTAAAAACCTTGCAAGGAAAACACATTGGGACAAAATCTATGCCAAGGAAAAAAGAGTGCAGCATGTATTTTACTCCCCCTGATGTAAACATCATTTCACTTATCAAAGAGGATGCGTCCTAACCTTTTATATCAGCTTTCAAATGTCGATATTGACTATGCTGTTGTGATCAAATCACATTCATGAAGACGTTGCATTCTTGAAACCATCTTGATGTGTTGTTTTCTTATTTTTTGAATATGTTAGGCCCTTGAACTCAACCAAATAAATTCTTGAAAATCACTTTATATGTGATCTCATCATCGCAAGTCATTTGTACATTGAACTTGTTTGTAGCAACAATCAAATAGTTCTGAAAACTTTCATTTAAAATTGACCGTGGATCAAATATTCTTCTTGCATTTGCATAACCAACAATATTTTGACAATATTTGTTAGAAATAATAAATTCGTATCAATAATATTTGACTTAAGTCACATTCACATAAAAATGAAATTATGTTTTTCTACACATTAATAAAAATTATTCTCGTATATAAAAGTAGCAGGATATAAAAATACACCAGTTCCACTATATATGACATTTCTAACCATTTTATGAGATCGAAATTGATCTTTCTTTATGATAATTGATCTCGCAATCATTGGAATATTCAATGGATTGAATCTTTTTTAAATCCTTTAATGATTTTCCTATAATATTTGTAAGACATGACAGTTATGCATTCAAGATTTTCAAACATTGTCAAATTAAAGAAAACTTATTGCATCAACCATGGGAGAACACATCTCCAAACAATAATGTCAGGACTTTTGTGAATAATCTTTATGCCTCAAGGCACAAGTCATCTTTTATATCGCACAATTATCAATTTGTATCCCACTGACATTATACTTTAGTCTATGGACTAATTTCAAAAACATCATTTTTCAAGTGAAAAATAATATACTTGAATTGCGTATTTTATCTGCCAACATTATTTGATAAATTTAAATTCAAGATCCTCGATACCATTTATAATGGTGATCTCTACATTATATCAAAGATACCATCACTGGTTATTTATTATTGATTCCATTACAATATAACATATCAAGATCAAATTTTTTTTCATCATATTCAGGTACCCGAACCTTCGCCAAGGTTTTATGAATAGTTACATCATAGTGCCTTTTAAAGCACTTGTCTCATTATCATTGATCATATTTATCATTTACTCCTCTCCTTTTTCAAGGAGTTTTATTTTGAAATCGATTTGTCTGTCATGCTTCAGGCGTGCCATAGACTATGTCCTTCAAGAACTTCTCATTGGAGCATTTATAGCTGAATTACAATATAGGGTCAGTCTGACAATGAACTTACAACCTTTTGCAAATCATGAATTATCAATTGAACTTCAAGTTTGCTATTTTTTTATGAGGATCTAGATAATTCATTCCATACATTTCAGCTATTAGTCATATCTCTCCGTAATGTTAGAAAATCTAACATTCACCCAACTTTATTTGGAGATCTATCTTTGGACGTAGTGGATATTGCACATACAATTTTTTTTATAAATTTTAATTGGTTCTGCACCCTGAACCAACAATATAGGGAAACCTTATTGGCTTGATGCATACAAATGTTGCTATATTTGAATAAACTCATCTCATACCAAAAATTGTTTTACTAGACTTGTTCTCATAACCAATGGTTCAACCATAATTGAAGGCACACAATTTTCTGATAAACCAATCAGCATTATCAACTTTTATAGTATATATATATATATATATATATATATATATATATATATATCTTGACCTGCACTCCGCATCGCGAAAAATAACAGATGAACACCTAACATACCTTAGAAGATTCTTTCTTGAAGGTTCTTGAAGAAATCCTTAGGCTTGTTCTTGATTTCTTAACTAGGGTTCTTGACTCTTTGAGAGAAAATATACTGTTCTTGAGAGAAAATGAGGAAATAATGGGATAATGAATTAATTGGGCTTAGGGTGAGATAAAATGACCTAACAGCCCTTGAAAATTAAAATTTGCAACTGAAACACCGACAGAGGCTTCACTATGACGCGGTGATTGTTCCATCGCGATACCCACCATGATGCGGTGGAATCGCGGTGGCTTACTGGTTAGTGACAATTGCCAATTTGGGGTTCACCGCGTTGCGGTGCAATCGTGGTGACCCTCTGAAAAATGCCAAATGCTGATTTGGTCTCCACCGCGATGCGGTGGCCTATGTATTTGGAATACTGCTCTCTAAAAAAGTCCTAACTTCTTCACCGAGTGTCGGTTTTGGGAGAATTCGGTATCAATGGAAAGCTTATTGAATTTTCCACCAAATAAAAATTCCAAATCTAGAAAATACCACATGGAATAAAAATATATTTATCTTTGAAGCCAGAACTTTAATGCTCTAAGGACGAATTTAAACTTGGAAAAATAAGGGGTATTACAATTTATTCTCCTTGGGAACATTCGCCCTCGAATGAGACTAATGAAGCTGAGAGACACTGATGAACTAAGCTTACACACTGAACATACATATCTGATGCATGACTATATGACTGAACTACTGACAAACTGAGTTCTTATACTGAACATGCATATCTAATGCATGGTATACTTAACTAAAATGATTATTGAATGCATGACTGAATATACAATGTTAATAGATACCATGTTTATCATTATATCTGAACATGGAATCGAGTAAAACTAATAATGATTGTTACCTCGAGCAGAGAATACGGATGAACCTGAGATTATTTACTGATCATGTATGAATGGTAACATGAGAACATGACTAAGTCTGAAACATGATATATGAACTGAATATCATGAACTGAACTGATCTCTTGGGTACATGTCATACGGGTAAGATTGTAACTCGAGGATCAACTTATGAGTACCCACTTCTCCAAATTGGATTTGTTTCGTGAAGAGAAATCGCAAGGTTTAGGACATGAAAGCATCGAAGAATTATAGTGCATTTCCACCTTGGGACATTATGTCCTTCGAAGCATGCTGACTTGGCTGAAATACTTAGGAAATAGCTGATACGATGTGCAGGGCACCTATGAACTAAATCGTGACTGAATATCTGGGTCTGGAATTGATGTATGATACATGAACTGAGCTGAACTCGCAACTACTAGGATGTTCTATATTGGAATGGTCTTATTAATAAGACTTCAGATAGTACGACTAGATGAAAAGATGAGAAAACATATGAATTTGTCTTTCTGAATACTAGACTGAATTATTGCCTGTATAGGCTACCTTATGTTGAAAACTTATACTCGGCTGGAGCATCTCTTTGACACTCTTTCTATAAATTTTTAGCGACTTTAGGGGGCAAGGGGATCTTGGCATGGTCTGAATAAGATATCTGAATAAGGAATAGCAACATGGCTAAAATCCGATAATATGAGAAGAGGCCTACGAAATATATTCTAAGATAGAGTTACTAAGCCTTATGTACTAGAACTATAACTTGTCAAGCTTAGACATATTTCTCGGATACTCTCTCAACTATACCCTCTATCTTAATATTGTACTTCACCTAAGACTACTTAAATTATTTGCATGAACACTAAGCACGAATGCAAGAACATACTAACTTATCTGATTAACTAAATAGTTGATAGTTGAATACTAGTTAGGTAAGATTGTACTGTACTTAGTCTGAGCAACTGAACTGAAACTATAGGGTATTATGTGTATAAGGTAAGGATTGACCGGTCAACATAAGATAACTAAGCATGAATACATAAAGACGATATTATTTTTAGAATGCAAGACCAAGCGTTTAACGTGATCCTGAAATAGTCTGTAAACTGAGGTACCTAAATACTGATAGCTGGATAACTAATAACTGTATGCTATGGTCAAGCAAACCTGAAACTGAATTGATTACTGAATTGAGACTGTGACTAAGATGGTACCTGAGTCTGTACTAAAACTAAATATTGAGGAGGGATCAAGTTGCCGGCTACACAGTGGTAACAAAGAAAGTAAGGCCTCAAGACCTGACAAGGCATAAACATAAAGATGAAAGACTCATAACGTACCCATAACTGTATTGGGATAACTTCCCTGATCATAGTAAGATCGGAGGGCATAAAATCTATTATGGTGTTGACCACTGGTGGTACTGGAAGTGATGCCCTGCTGACACAAATCTTTTCCTCTTTGAGCTAGTACTCTATACTCCCGAATCCTGTGACCTCTTACCATATCCAAAACATACATTACTGCCTTCTCTATACACACCTAGGTGATTTCTTCCACATTATTTGCAAAGCAGATGGGTACGACCACTACTCACATTACCCTGGGTTTTGGAGCCTGGCGCCCCATCATGACTGTTACTTCTGAACTTTGGTACTGGTGCACTACCTGAAGATAGAGATGGAACTAAAGGTCTTGGATGGAACTGGGAACGGTTACCACCCTCTGACCATGGCTGAGTGAAATTGAAACTACCTGTTATAGCTCTTTTATTTTCTTTGTCCTTCTTCTTAAGCTTCTGCTCCTCAATCTGCTGAGTATGGACTATGGTCCTAGACAAGTCTATCTCTTTAATCAACATTGTAGTCCTACACTTCTTGACCACACTATCTGATACCCCAGAAACAAACTTACTCATTCTGGATCCATTGTTTGCCACTACATAGGGTGCATACCTGACTAGCTGAGTAAACTTAAGAGAATACTCTTATATGCTCATGCTACCTTGTTTGAGATTGATAAACTCTAACACTTTGGCTTCTCTTAGCTCTATGAGAAAGAATCAATCTAAAAAGGCTGTAGCAAACTCTTCAATTTCTATAGGCTCTGCATCTGCATCCCTGTCTATTTGCCACTGTTTAAACCACATATGGGCTATATCTTGTAGCTGATAGGCAGATAACTTAACACTCTCACTAGAAGTCACTCCCATGATATCTGTGACTTTCTGAACCTAATCGAAGAACTCCTGTGAATGCTCTTCTGACTTAGGTCCTGAGAATAGGGGAGGATTCATTCGGGTGAAGTGCCTAATCCTCACTGTAGCAGAATTGGACACTAAGTTAGCCTAAGCAGCAGTTGGTCAGGCATTCTGGGCTGCCACATAATAAGCCAAAATGGTGAAATCTGCTCTAAACTCTGCGTGGGAGATGTGCTCGTCTAGGGGATCTGCCTGAACGGGCTAAGGTGCTAGCTGATTTTTAGTCCGGCTTTCGTTAGTCCTTTTAAGAGGCATGTTATGTAAATGGAAGAAAGAAATGGATTAGACTGAGAGTTTAATTGGAGCTCATGCTCACTCACACGACATGGATACTAAAAGAAAGGAAACTGTTCCTAAAATATCTCGTAACCTCTTGTCCATAAGTGTGGTGAGCTACACACCCATGCACAAGACTCTACTAGATGTGGCTTTCAGACTTTTTAGGACACTGTTGGACCTTAGGCTCTGATACTAAGTTTGTAAAGCACCGAGTCTGTACCCCGAATGCTACATGGTGCTTACGATCTCGAACGATCATAAGCTATCTCATGACTGATATCTGTAACTGAGCATTGAATAATATACTATAAAAATACGGAATAATAGGATGAAATGTCATAAGGTTCAAAACTGTAATACTGATAAAGAATACTCATATCTGATAAAACATGTTAAATTAAAATACTAAATACTTTCTGAAATCTAGTCTAAAAAGCCTCTAAACTGAACAGTCTGAAAGTGGAGTTGATAGGACAAGCCCCCAACTAACTCCAACTACTGAAATATTGAAATAAAAGCATATCCTCATTAGATGAGGACTCACTACTAAATTTTTGACTGCTGACTAGATCTGTCTAAGCGTGGTTGGGATTCTCAGCTTCCGAACCTATGATATAAAACATCATAGTACGAGAAAGTATGCGTCAGTACGTGGGAATGTACTAGTATGCTAGATGAGGTAAGGCTGAATGTAAGGGTTCATATGCATGAATAATAACTGACTAAATGATATACAGTAACTGAATATGAGAGTACATAAATAACTAAAACTACTGTGAATACTGAGTATGCATTACTGTACATATACGTGTATACTATAACTAAGTTTTTCTAAAGCTGAGTACTGAGTTCTTATACTGAGTAGCTGATAATCTAAGATTTCTGATAACTAAGTTACTGATGCTGGTTGACTGTATTTGACAGTCCTGATTCTGTAGAACTGAACGAAGTTTTAAACTGAAGACTAAAACTGAATCTGTGGGAGGTAATCATCTAATCGATATGCCCCAAATAAGATAAGATAGCCGAGTTGACATCCAATCGGTAATCCCAATTGGAAGGGTGTCAGTATCGTGCTGCGGGTAAAGACAACTGATGTGGAGTCAATCCTAATCTGGCGGGTGACCCCTGAGATCAGTCCTAAACTGAAGGGTGATCCCTGAGAGTGTCAATCCTATACTGGTGAATGACATCTCATAACCTATATTGGCTATGTAGTTCTGGAACTTAGGGACTTCTTCTGGGGACCCAGTCCTGACTAACGGGTAAGGCCCCATCCCTATGCTCGCTCTATGCTGAATTCTACTCCCAACTGAAAGACACAGAACTAATTATACTGAACTGGACTGGACTGATACTGAGTTTACTGAGTGTTCCTAAATTTTCGTAACTGACTGAGTTCTGTAACTGATTGAATACCACTGATCGGGACATGACTGATACTATTCTAAAACTGACACTGGCTCTAGGTAAATAGCTAAATTATCGGGTATTAAATACCCCAAGAATCGATAGCATGAAAAGTAAAGCATAACATGATCTTGAAAAGCATAACAATGCACACTTGTTCATAATTCATCTATAAAGGCATTTATCAAATGCTTATAGTGCATAAACTTGTAAATATACTAGCGTATCATGATTTCATCACTTTATTCACATGAACATTCTATCAAACACTTAGGAAACACAACTTGTTCACATAATCATGGATAACATATAAACATGGCAGCTACAATGCCCAAACTTGCAATTTTATGGCTTAACATGCAATCCACACAATTCCCCTGAAATATTATTCTATTTTCATAAATCTTATCAAAATCCTGGATTGATAACCAACTTAACATCATAAATACATTAATCACTTTGCAAATCCAAGGGTTTATCAAGATGAAACATATTCATCACATATGCTATTCAATTTCATGAAACTTACACTTAAATCATGGAGTGAAAACCCAACTAACATTAAGAACATGAGTTCATTCTAATTCAAACATGCAAATTATAAATCTGAGATCTTGTAGCTTTTAAAAATGAATTCTTGGACTCTATGGGTGAAGGAAACTCATAGATGAACACTTAACATACCTAAGAAGATTCTTTCTTGAAGGTTCTTGAAGAAATCCTTAGGCTTGTTATTGATTTCTTGACTAGGGTTCTTGCCTCTTTGAGAGAAAATATGTTGTTCTTGAGAGAAAGTGAAGAAACAATGGGATAATGGGTTAATTGGGGGTTTAATTTCATGTTTAGGGTGAGAAAAAATGACCTAACGTCCCTTGGAAATTAAAATTTGCAACTGAAACGCCGATAGAGGCTTCACAGTGACGCAGTGATTGGTCCATAGTGACACCCACCGCGACGCGGTGGAATCACGGTAGCTTACTGGTTGGTGACAATTGTCAATTTGAGGTTCACCGCGACGCTGTACAATGCGGTGACCCTATGTAAAATGCCAAATGACGATTTGGCCTTCACCGCAATGCGGTGGCCTATGCATTTGAAATATTGCTTACTAAAAACGTCCTAACTTTTTCACTGAGTGTCGGTTTTGAGCGAAATTGATATCGATGGAAAGCTTATTCAACTTTCCACCTAATGAAAAGTCCAAATCTGAAAAATATCACATAGAATAAAAATGTATTCATCTTTGAAGCAAGATCTTTAATGTTCTAAGGACGAATTTAAACTTGAAAAAATATGGGGTATTACACATAATCATTTTTATCATGGACAAAACCTTAATAGACAACAATCACTTCTTGATTTTACCCTTTGGTAGATCATGATAAAAATATACTATAGCATCAATAACCTTTTTATACCAAATTAAAATTCTGTATTTTCCTCAAACCTCCCATAGATATGAGTTTTGATATTTATCCAACCATATATAATCATGTCTTTGTTCGTGAATTTCATCACATCTTGACACATTCACTTTAATTTCATGAATGGCCGGGCATCCACGATGTTTATCATATGTCACATTCTCTTCAAGAAATGGACTAGTTCATTATTTGTACTTCATAATCTTATTATAAGCTCATTGTCATTCATTGTTCATTTATCATATTTTCATGATCCTTCTCAACATCATCTTAAAAGGTTAGGTGTAACACCATTTTATATTCCTTGATTTGATTGAGATATTATAAAGTTTGCCAAATTTGGTCACACTTTAATCGAGTACCCAATATCTTACCTATCAAATTAATGATTAAAATAACCTTTCATCTTTTGAAAGATAATTATAAGAACTCATAACGTTCTTTCATTCATAGTTATCACAATGATGACTATTATATATTTTTCTTTTTTGTTCATTCTTTCGTGCCCACATATATTAAACGACTTGTCTTCTTTCAGACATATCACAAAATGCTACCACATTCACATCAAAGAATGGAGCATATCAATGTGACAGATTTTATGATTTTTTATCAATTCTTTTAGCCATCATCATATCGTCAAAATACATTGAGAAATGAACCCAACATTTTATCAATAAAGACTGGTAAGTCATAATTTCGTGGAGCTTAAACCCAACATCATCATTAAATATCAAAAATTAAATCAATGTTTTATGCTCTTGATGAAATGCGACTTGAATTCACTATCTTACTATCTTACCATCAATCAATGACATAAAGTTAAAGTGCATCATTACTCACCCTTAGCCTTTAAAATATTATTACTTTGTGATTTCATATCACTATCCAAGATTAGTAAATTCTTCTTCAAAATTATCTTTGCGTCGTCTTGATTTAATGATCATTTTCTCCCTAGACAATTAAAGAAAACTATTTGAATCCTCATAGCACACATAATTGCACTCGAGCATGCTCTCCAAATACCTCCTGCTTACTATGAAATATATTAAGGGATATTAATTGCATGGACTTCGAGTTGGTAAAATCAAATACACATCCAATGTGACAAATAGGATGAAGTATAATCTGAATGGAATATTCCACAAAACATAATGTAAAGGATTAGAAAAGACAATTGAAATAGAAAAAAAAATATATGATGGAAACGTATATGCCCTTTGGCTTTCAAATCCTTCTAATGAACTGCAAATGGAATTTTCTTCCATTAAATGCAAGTTGGCTTTAGTACTGGTGGCCTTTTAAAAGAGAAATATATGGGCCACACTTAGTCCAAAAGAAACTAGCATGAGTTCGCACAAATGGGGTACATCGTCACAGTACACAAAATAATGGGATATGTATTAAAGTGAATGAACGAAATATGTGGGACGAGTTGATAATCTCAATTGGTTAGAGTCTCGTGATGATAATATGTTAAAATTATCTAAAAGAGTAGCTATATGAAAAAAAAAAAATAGACATAAGAAGACAAGAAAAAAACTTAAGAGTTTTTCATTCTTCCAAGTATCAAATATACAAATCTTTCAAAAATATACAATATGAACCATATGCCTCTATTTATAGTGTCATAGAGAGGCATGCAAGAGGTTGTCATAAACATGAAATTAATTATTTACATAATGGAGGAGGTTATAGATGTGTAAAGTCACAAGAATAATGGTCATGAGTGTTGGACATCTACACTTATTATTTTTACAAAAATTTGTATTTTTTTCTAAATTATTATATTGTTACAAAAACACATCTTTTAAATACTATTTATGCTATTGCCACGACCTAACCCGGGCCTTGTCGTAATGGGCATCCCAAGTCCATCCAGGACTAAGGACCACCCCCGTTACCCAACCCAACCTTCAGTCGCCTACCCTGAGTTGGCTAAATTCTGAAAATATAACAAGATAGTGTATAAATTGCTATGTCCAGACTCTAGGACAGGTGGATAATCAAAATCGACCCAAATGAGTTTAATCATCCAACCAAACAATAGTAATAACCAAAATAATAACCAAACCAAGTTCCATAACAAAACACAAACCGATAGAACAGTGAGAAATCCTGAGATATGGTGTCAGTCCCTACTCCAATGCCAATGCTAAGGCTGACACCTATATATTGATCCCGTCCATACCAACCCATATTAGTTCCACAAAAGCCTCTAACTAAAAGATAACTAATATCCAATTGGGACATGAACTTATAAAAGAACATCCATGAAATAAAGACTTTTGGAGTATGGAAGCTCACTACTTCAAACCAAAGTTGAACGCAAACCCGATCACACCGCAGGAAGAGTAGTATGGCAAGTTCATGCATCGCATGGGATACCATTCTGAAGATGCTAGCAGGTGAACGCTAGTATGAAACTCATGATAAGGATAAAATAATGTCAACCAATAAAATCAAGTAAACCAAATAACCAAACCAATGCATACATAACCATATATATATATATATATATATATATATATATATATATATATATATATATATATATATATATATATATATATATATATATATATATATAACCACGTCGGAAAAGAAAATCGGATTTAGCATGCATTTAAAATTATTAACCTGGGATTATGTAGCTTAGCCATGTCCAAAACCACTCATAGGCTATATGATGTCTGCTCCCCCTACTGAAAAGGCCCTGGGCGTGTTAGCCGCATGAACCAGAGAATAAACCTGAGATGACTAGTACATCTCCCAAAGTGCAAATGCACATAGTCACCATGACCAATCCTCATATAGGCAAACTTGAGTTTCCAGTATTCTGTCCCCCCAGGATATCCACCTTCCACGTCTTTGCTAACACATCCCCCTTTAAGCCCAATTTAAAATCCTGTACACATAACCAACTATTTACCAAAGAGTCATATTTATTAGGCATTAGTCATCGGTATCATCATACTAACACCAGAGCTTGCACGTCTATCCATTTATGCCAAATCGAAACCATTAAACCAATTTGATTCCAAAAACCATGGCCACCATGGCCTTTTCAAACTATTTAAACAAAAACCATGGCCACCGAGGCCTTATAAATTAACCATTCAAAATGATTTAAACCATTTAGAGTTCCATTACCAAATCATACCATGCAATAGTTCCATTAAAATCAAGTAATATAGTAAAAATATTATATAGGGGCATAACATTACCAAAATCAAAACCTCTAACAAATTAACCTTTCCCAAGCATTCAATTTAACCAAACCAATATTTAACCATAAAAATCAAGAATTAACCCATGTAATTCACCATTGAAAGCATAGGAAACCATAAACCAATTATTAAAAGTAAAACCCCTAATTTTATGTTTGAAAATCCAAAACCATGTAATAATTAAACCATAAAAAAGTTTGTAAGACATGCATTTAGTTGGAAATAATAATGAAGTAAGATTAACATGCCTTAGATTATCAAGAGGATGAAGAAAAACCACCAATCAAGACTTCAATTGCCCTAAAAGATGAAACCCTAGCCTTTTCTTTACCTAAGAGCCTTAGAGAGGATTTAAGAATATTTTAATATATTTAAGAGTGGAATAATAGGGTAGATAACATCCAAGTGCAATATAAGTCATGGGTTATAAAATGCTTAAGAAGGGAAATATCAAGAATACCCCCAGCTAAAGGCTATAAAATTTGTCCAGGGGGCACGACTCACCCACACAACTCGTATCCTCTTGTACGAGCGGTACACACAACTCGCACCCTATCCAGAACCTTGGTGTAAGACCCCAAGAAGTTCCACGATGTCTAATCCCTTTAAAGTAAGCCATAAGAGGTCTCACACTTAGAAAATTTTGCTAAGTGTTAAGACTTAGTCATTTATTAAGCCTATGAACTTTGAGGATTTTATTTTTAACGTTTCCAACCTCTGTTAGTTGATTTTTTTGTTAAGTCATGATCAGAAAAGTTCATAGTACATCTCGGGTGAGTTTTGGATTTTTTGGACTAGCGTAAGGGTGAATTTATATGTTCAAAAAAGTGATGACTCGTGATAGGCCTGCATCGTGAGGGCCAGTCAACCCAGCTAGGGGTCACGATGCAATGGCCAATTGACTTAATTAGGTACCGCATCACGATGGCTATTTGACCCATGAAGGGGTCGCAACGCGAGGGCAGCCCTGTTCAGTATATATTTTATTAGGGTTTCAAGGGCAAATGAGTCATTTTTTCCACCCCAATCCACCCAAACACAAGATTAAAGCCTATTCTAACCATATTAGGCTGACTTTTCATCAAATCCTCTCAATCTAAAAATCCTAAGATTTCAACCCAATATTCAAAAAACTCAAGATTTCCACTATTATTTTTCCAAATTGATTCAAGAATTAACATCCCTAGACCAAGTGCTTCAAGAATCATCGTTCAAAAACACAAATAGAGTCTCAAGAGAAATTCTATCATCTAAGATCATCATCTAAGGTATGTGGGGTTATGAACAAGGATAATCCTTTCATCCTAGTGCCCAAAACTTAATTTTATTACGAAAGTTATTTGATTTTATATGTTTTCCTATGAATTGAAGTTTGGGTTTATACCCAATATTGCTATTCATGAGATTTTGAGATTTTCAAGATTGTAGAAGTTGAATTACATGAGTATGTTGATATTATTATGCATATTGCTGAAATTTTCAGATTTTAAGATGATTTATGAATATTTATCTTATTAAGCATATGTTTTGAGATGTTTTAATATGAGATTGATATATGGGTCATTAAGCCCTCTTTGAGCTTATTATTTTGAGAATTTTTGTACTATATAAGCACCCCATGATTAGATTATTTTGAAATTATCAAGAAAGATTTCACCTTTTGATCACAGTAGATCTCAAATCCACTTTACAGGTTGAGATTACAGATTTTATAGTTGGTTTTATTATAAACCATGAGATTATTTTTATAGTGGATTTTCTGAAGATCTTGAGCACGATATTGGGAGTAGTATTTATGTCACGCCTCAAATCCTATTGGGGCGGACTGGCACCCGTAACCGAAGAGGCCCGGGAGAACCAGCTCATAACCTTATACTTCCCATGCATACCTCTATGACAACCCAAAATTCAGACAACATCATGTCGTATATAAAAGGAAATAATCACCTGTATAAGCTCGAGCACACATATATATGTATATATAATACTTAGCCGTTGGATCCATCACGTCTATTAACAAAACACCACCTTGACTGTACATTAGGTCTACAAAGCCTCTAGAAAATAGACAGAGTTTAACTAAGGTCGGGACACACCCCTCCATATAACTAACTTTTATACAATTCCAAAAGTGACTGGATATGACATGGAAAGCCCCGAAGCAAATTGGAGCTCACCAAAAGCAGCTGGGTATCCTGGCTTCTACTTGTGCGGTGTATGAGCTGAGGTACCTGTGCCTGCAACATGAAATGCAGGTCCCCCATGGGGGACGTCAGTACGAAATATGTACTGAGTATGTAAAGCTGTAGATAATCACATATGATATATTAGCTCAATAGAAATCAGAAACAAGTGAATAAATCGTAATAGGAGTGGACCACACTTACTAAAGCTTGTGACAACCTGTACATTGTATTTATTCAATCACTTTACCTTCGTTCTTATCATCTTTATAATCATTACTATACTGTACTGTGACCATTAGGCTGCCTCCAGTACATATCAACTGGGATCGACCCATGATAGGCTTATTCTCCTGGGATACCACCCATAAACACATAACTAGGGATTGACCCATGATAGGCTTATGCCCCTGGGATACCACCCGATAAGAGAGAACTTCAATCACTTAGTTCAATAAATCTTTGAGATTGTTATTTCGGTTGCCACCGCATTTTTGATACTTTGAAACAATGATACATCAATAAGAGATATATTAATAGACCATTAATGCAATAACAATGAAGTAAGAACTCATTGGCAAATCAATGAAGTGATGTGAGTCATCAATGCCATAACAATTAAGTAGGAACTTATTGTATATCAATGAAATATTTTGGAGTCATTAATAGCACATGGATCTTGTTTAAGTAACCGGATACCTTCTGACATTCATTAATGCAATAAACATGTAAGATTTGGAAAACAAGTATTGGAATGTCTTGACATCTTGTAGGGTGGAAATAAGTTCATTGGTAACGAAGGGCATCATAAAAAATCATTATGGATCACATGTTACTGAATAACTTTGGAAACTTTCTTAATAGAACAATTGTTCACTTTCATGCCAAAGATATGGTATAGAGTATGATTTACATACCTGACTGTCAACCTTCAATACTAGTCCCAAATGGACTTCTCATCTTTTCGGATTACTTATCTACAATGAACATATATAGCAATCTAGTATTAGCGACCAAATGTCACAATTCAATTATTTGAATTCACCAAACTAGTGGTTAAGTAGTAAGCCTTAATTACACCATAAAGGGTGTCACTTTAACCCTATTATACTCCAATTACATTCACATGTCATGCATATTCATACAACATCCTCCAATATCAAGTTTGGATTCATTTATCCTTCCAACCAATCCATTAAATCAAATTGAGCCATAGACATAAATAATCATCAATTCAATAGTATATCACCATATCCACCTTCCATAACTCAATTACCATATCCACCTTCCACAATTCAATACAACCAAACCATGCAAAATAGTCCATAACCCTATTTTCATCACCTTTCAATGACAACCAATACATATAATCCTCTATCACACATATACATATGGAAGAGAACAAAGGCAAACAATATTCATACCTTAGAATTCACCTCTTGATTATGAAATCCTATTTTCACAAATAATAGGTGTCGTTCGAAGCTCTCGAGATGACAAACGCAGTTATCGGATTATTTTGGAATTTCTACAGTTGAATCAAAAGTAATTTAAAGGTCAAATTTGGCTAGGGTTTGTTCTTTCTCAATGATTGATGATGAAAATGAGTTTTTGAACTCATATAAATGTATATATACACATATTCCCATCCATAAGATCATAGGGAATGACCAAAATGCCTTTAAAATTTAAAGAATGTCAAATCTGTCCTTTGGTAGACTGTTTTGATAAGCTAAATTAGATCGACCACAACTCTTTGCTCCGATATCGGATTTGGGTGAAATTGGTATCGTTGGAAATATAATTCAAAGGGCTTTCATTTCATATAAAGTAGGCCACCCAGTTCGTCCTGCACAAGGAGTTATGGTTTTTTGAATTTGACCCTAAAAATCTGTTTTGAAAGGCTGAAGTAAAACGAGTATAACTCCTTACTCAGACGTTGGATTTGGATGAAACCAATTGCATTGGAAAGAAGACTCAAATATGTTTTTTTCATAGGTTGAATATCTTCCAGTTTATTATATTTAGGGATTTATGGTCGTTCGAAGTTGACCCAAAAAATTGGTTGGCCTCAGTAGTTTGTGTGCAGGAAATTTTCCTGCACATTTACTATTCCCAAATATCCTGGCCACCATTTTATAGTTTTGAACATGCTCGATTATATCCTTAACCTATCCGTTTTTGGAAATCTTTATATCGTTGGAAAGCTTATTCAATAACCTTCGTATGGAACCATCGACGGGCAAATTCCGGTATAAATAAAATCAAATAAAATTAATTTCATATAAATAAGACCAATACACGTACTTGAATACGCCAATACACGTACTTGAATACGGGGTGTTACAATTTATCACCGAGTAGGGTACGTTACTACGGTTTTATACCCCAGAACTACGTGCCACCGCAGGAATTGAGATTATTCTCACTTTACGTGGATGACTGAGATAGTGATCACTGAGATGAGATTGTTCTATTTAGATGGAAAGGGTAGAACAGCCCTAACCTTACAGAGGCTAGTCGTGGGACACCATGGATGCTTACATGATGTACATGTTGGTTAGAAGAACCTCCAAAAAAATGTCCCCCGCTCTTAAAACAGATTATTGAGATAATGTATTTCTTATGCAAGATGAGTTTCAGATTTCATCTAGCTTACATGATTTGAGAATAAGAAGTGAATACTAACTTTAGAACTAAGTGTAATGACTCACAAGATCTAGAATATATGTTTTATTATTCATGATTTCAGATTTTAGTATTGCAGATTTACTTGAGCTATGTGAGTCATTTGCATTAAGCATGCATTGTTTTATAAATGATGATTATGAGATATATTTTTACTTATTGCATGCACCCCCATATACTCAGTACACCCTCAAAGTAATGATCCACATTTATGTCTATGTGCTACATTATCTCATAATGTAGGTTCGGGTGCTCAGTCTTAGTAGCAACTGTGATTTTCAAGCATCTTATCTACATCCCTACAGTTGGTGAGTCCTCATAGTTCGGGGAATTATGCTATTCAGATTTCTAGCTTCATTAGTAGATGTTTTCATATTTATTTCTAGGTAGTTGAGTCATCTAGGGCCTATCCCAGTGACTCTCTAGATTCAGTCATTAGAGGCTTGTCGGACTAGTAGATTCAGTTTTAGATTTCAATTGTCATGTTCAGACCTTTCAGTATGTATTTTTGGTATTTGTTTTTCAGATTGTTAAGATTAGCATTTCCAGATATGTTCAGATTATTCAAATAGTTTTTCCACACTCATGTTGATATTACATTCATGTTCTTCCCCAATTTGAGACTCGGATTTCATAGAAAGTAACCAGGGTTAGCTCAGGACTACTTGTAGGTCGGAGCACCATGTGGCATTTTAGGAACTAGATTTCGGGGCTTTACAAACTTGGTATCAGATCCTAAGGATTAGAGAGTCCTAGGGAGTCAGAAAATCCACTTTACATAGAGTCTTGATTTTGGTGTGAAGCGCGCCACATCTATGAGTAAGAGGTTGTGAAGCATTTTAGGAAAATTCTCTTTTCTTTCAAAATCCATCGTGCATACAACTATCTCTATATACCATTAACTCGTGCTCTTCTATGACAGAATATGCCTCCTCGTAGAGCTAATGCCCATAGAAATGATAACTAGCCACCTTAGCCTGTAGATCACATGCAGAGTTTCAGGCATCTTTTCAAGTACTATACCAAGATGTGACGGCTATTGTTCAGGGTAACCATCAGGCTACAGCCCCACCTCAGCAGGATGGGGATTTACTCGAAGCCAGAGTCAGAGACTTTATGAGAATAAACCAACAAGAATTCTTTGGGTCAAAGGCAGGTGAGGACCCACAACTTTATCTTAATAAGGTGAAGAACATCACCCAAACTATGCATATTTATGAAGAGGATAGTGTTGAATTGGTATCCTATAGGTTGAAGAATGTTGCTCATCATTGGGTAGTGATATGGAAGAAGAGTTGAGGGGAGGATGCAGCTCCCATGACATGGCAGATATTTCAGGATGCGTTCTTAGACAAGTCCTTCCCCCCCTTGAGATGAGGGAAGCTAAGATAGAAGAGTTTATGAACCTGAGATAGGTCTCTATGACCATTAAAGTGTATTGACTCAAGTTTAATTAGTTGTCTAAATATGCCCATGATCAAATGGCTGACTCTAGATCAAGCATCAACAAATTTATGACTGGTGTGTCTGGATTGGTAGTGAAGGAGTGTAGGATAGCTATACTCAATAGAGGCATGGATCTTTCTAGATTAATGATGCACACTCAGCATATTGAGGCAGAGAAAGCAAAGAAAAGAGAGAGTTAATAAGAGGGCTAGAACAGGGCAGTTTGATTATGGTTAGAATAGATTCGAAGGACGAAATCGTTCGAAGTTTCAAAATAGGTCATCTATAACCGAACCTTCATTATTTAGTGCTCTCGCACCCAGAAATAGACAGAAGTAGTGGGGTAAGTCTTCTATGTATAGATCTCAAAAAGTGTGAGTAGGAAGCCAAATCTTCCCCCATGTGCTAACTGTGGTAGGGATCATGGAGGTAAGTGTTTATGGGGTCAGAAAATTTTCTATGGTTGTGGAAAAAAGGGTCACGGTATTAGATATTACCCGTATGCTAGGCAGAGAAGTAGAGATTTTTGTCCCCAGACTGGACCAGCTCTTTTAAGTCACTTGGCCCCTCTTCAGGGCGTATCATCCAGTATTGGCGGCAGTCAGCACCCGAACAGGATTTATGCTTTAACATCCCGCCAGGAGTAGGAGGATTCACTTGATGTCGTTACTGGTATGCTTCATGACTTTCATATTGATGTTTATATTTTGTTAGACCCTAGGTCGAGTTTCTCTTATGTGACCCCATTATTTGCTAGGAATTTTGAGATAAGTTCTGAAAAGATCCCTGGGCCTTTCTTAGTTTCCACCCCAATAGGTGAGTCAGTTATTGCTATCTAGATTTACAAAAAGTGTCATGTCACTATCCTTCATAAAGACATGTTAGAAGATCTAATAGAGTTAGATATGGTTGGTTTTGATATTATTCTTCGTATGGACTGGCTCCATTCTTGTTATACGACTATAGATTGTCACACCCATATGGTTAAGTTTTAATTTCTAGATGAGCCGGTCTTTGAGTGGTCAGGTAATTTAGTATCTCCCAAGAGTTATTTCATATCTTATATTAAGGTCAGAAAGTTGATATCCAAAGGTTGCATTTATCATCTAGTTCAAGTTAAAGATACTAAGTCTGAGATTCCAATTATTCAGTCAGTCAGAATAGTAAATGAGTTTCCCGATGTATTCCCAGAAGATCTCCCAGGGTTACCTTCCGATAGAGAGATAGAATTTGGTATTGGCCTTTTCTCAGATACTTAGCCTATTTCTATTCCTCCATTTCGAATGGATCCTGCAAAGCTTAAGGAGTTGAAAGAGCAACTCAAGGATCTTTTAGATAAAGGTTTCATAAGGCCTAGTGTTTCTCCATGAGGCGCTGTGCGAAAGAAAGATGGTTCCTTGCAAATGTGCATTGACTATCATTAGCTAAAAAAGTCACAGTCAATAAAAAATACCCTTTCCCTAGAATTGATGATTTGTTTGATCAACTCCAAGGTGCAAGTTATTTCTCAAAGGTAGACCTTAGATCCGGCTATCATCAACTTAAAGTAAGGGAGTGTGATACTTCAAAGACAGCCTTCAGAACCCATTATGGTCATTTTGAGTTTCTAGTCATGTCTTTTGGGCTAACCAATGCTCCAGCAGCCTTCATGGACCTCATGAATCGAGTGTTCAAATAGAATCTAGACATGTTTATCATAGTATTCATAGATGATATCCTTGTGTACTCCCATAGTGAGGATGACTATGTAGATCATCTTAGAACCATCTTGCAAACTCCTATAGATCATAAATTATTCACCAAATTTAGAATGTGTGAGTTTTGGCTAAGGTCGGTATCCTTTCTCAGTCATATTATTTTCGCCGATGGCATTAGAGTTGATCCTCAAAAGACAAAAGCCATAAAAAATTTGACTAGACCTATCACTCTGGTATACATTAAAAGTTTCTTGGGTTTACCTGGCTATTACCGCCGTTTTGTTGAAGGTTTCTCGTCTATTGCGTCTCCTATGTATAGATTGACCCAAGAAAAAAGTTAAGTTCTTATGGTCAAATTCTTGTGAGAAGAGTTTTTAGGAGTTGAAGACTCGACTCACGTCAGTCCCAGTGTTAGCATTACCCGATGGTACGGATGGTTTTGTTATTTGTTGTGATTCCTCTAAAGTTGGGTTGGCTTATGTGTTGATGCAGAGAGGAAAAGTCATAGCCTATGCCTCTAGACAGTTAAAATCTCATGAAAGGAATTACCCAACCCAAGATCTTGAATTAGTTGTTGTGGTTCTTGCTTTGAAAATCTGGAGACACTATCTGTATAATGTTCATGTTGATGTATTCACGGATCACAAAACCCTGCAGTATGTGTTTAATCAGAGAGAGTTAAATCTTTGTTAGATAAGGTGGTTAGAGTTGCTGAAAGATTATAATATGAGCATGTTGTATCATCTGGGCAAGGCCAATGTAGTGGCAGATGCCCTTAGCAGGTTGTCTATAGGCAGTGTTGCTCATAAGGAGAAAGATAAGAAGGAGTTAGATTAAGAAGTTCATCATTTGGCTAGATTGGGTGGTAGGTTGCTTGATTTAGATGAAGGTAATGTTTGGGTTCAAAGTAGTTCTGAATCTTCCTTAGTTTCAAAAGTGAAGGAGAAGCAAGATATGGATTCTAGTTTGGTCAAACTGAAGGAGTCAGTCAAAGACCAAAAGGTAGAGGTTTTCTCCTAGGGGGGAGATGACGTGCTGAGATATCAGAGTAGGATGTGTATTCCTTGTGTTGATGAGTTGAGGCAGAGAATTATGGATGAACCGCATGGTGCGTGATATTTTATTCATCCCGATGCTACCAAGATGTACCGAGGGATATAGCAGAGTTTATGGCGAAGTGTGCAACTTGTCAACAGGTTAAGGTAGAGCACCAAAGACCTGATGATACATTGCAAGAGTTCAGTATCCCCACTTGGAAGTGGGAAGAGCTGAATATGGATTTCGTGACTGGTTTACCCCTTTCACTTCGTCGTCATAATTCGATTTGGGTTGTTATGGATAAGTTGACTGGGTCCGTACATTTCTTGCTAGTTCATACGTCCTATACAGCTGAGGATTATGCTAAGTTGTATATTTTAGAGTTAGTCCGATTGCATAGAGTTCCTTTTTCTACCATCTCAGATAGGGATACTCAATTTACTTCCCAATTTTGGAGAGCACTTCCGAAGGGTCTTGGTACCCAAGTTCATCTCAGCTCAGCCTTTTATCCATAAAAAGATGGTCAAGTCGAGGGGACCATCCAAACTCTGGAAGATATGTTGAGGGCATGTGCTATTGATTTCAAGGGTAGTTGGGATGAGCATTTGCCATTGATTGAGTTTTCTTATAATAACAGCTATCATTCTAGGATTCAGATGGCCTCGTTTGAGGCTCCTTATGGGAGGAGGTGTAGATTACACATAGGTTGGTTTGAAGTGGGTGAGGCCTCTTTGCTTGGGCCCGATGTAGTGTTTAAATCCATGGAGAAAGTTAAGCTAATTAGAGAGAGATTGAAAATAGCTCAGAGTCATCAGAAGTCCTATGTAGATGTGAAAAGAAGGGACCTCGAGTTTGAGGTTGGTGATTTAGTGTATTTGAAGATTTCACCCATGAAAGGGGTGAAGATATTTAGAAAAAGGGGAAAGCTTAGTCCCTGTTACGTTGGTCCTTATAGAGTTCTGATTCATGTTGGGAAAGTGTCCTTATAGAGTTCTGATTCATGTTAGGAAATTAGTTTATGAAATTGAATTACTCCCAGACCTGTCAGTCGTTCATCCTGCATTCCACGTCTCTATGCTTAAGAAGTGCATTGGTGACTCCATTATTGTAGACCCTTTAGAAAGATCAGCTATTTAGAGCAATCTTTCATATGATGATATTCCAGTTGAGATCATAGATTATCAGATTCGTAGACTAAGTAACAAAGAAGTTTCCTTGGTCAAAGTTCTTTGGTGGAATCAGTCAGTTGAGGGCGCTACTTGGGAAGCCGAAGCAGATATGAGAGCCAAGTACCCTCATCTCTTCTCCGCAACCTCAGATTTAGCCGAAGGTACTAATCTTCCTTAATTCAGTTCCTTTCTAGTCAGATATTTAGCTGTCTAGTCATTCTCATTATAAGTTCTTGCACTCATAGATTAACTCAGAAACTCAGAATGATTTAGATTCAGTCTCAAAATTTATTTCACATGTGCATGCTATTATGTATCCTCAGATTCCTTAGTATTCCTAGCCTAACTAGTGACATTCAAGGATGAATTTTCCCGAGAGGGAGATATTGTAAGACCCCGCAAAGTTTCTTGTTGTCTAAGCCCTTTAAAGCAAGCCATGAGAGGTCTCACACTTAGAAAATTTGTCTAAGTGTTGAGACTTAGTCATTTATTAAGCCTACGAACTTTTAGGATTTTATTTTCGACCTTCCCGACCTCCATTAGTTGATTTTTTTGTTGATTCATGATCGGGGAAGTCCATATTACATCTCAGGTGAGCTTTGAGTTTTTTGGACTAGCGTAAGGGTGAGTTTGGACGTTCAAAACAGTGATGACTCATGATAGGCCCGCGTCATGAGGGCCAGTCAACCCAGCTAAAGGTCGCGACGCGATGGCCAATTGATTTGATTAGGTACCGCATCGCGATGGCCGTTTGATCTAAGTAGGGGTCGCGATGCGAGGGCATCCCTGTTCAGCATTATTTTATTCGGGTTTCAAGGTCAAATGAGTCATTTTTCCCACCCCAATCCACCTAAACACAAGATTAAAGCCTATTCTAACCACATTAGGCTGACTTTTCATCAAATCCTCTCAATCTAAAAACCCTAAGATTTCAACCCAATATTCAAGAAACACAAGATTTCCACCATTGTTTTTCCAAATTAATTCAAGAATTAAGATCCCTAGACCAAGAGCTTCAAGAATCTTTGTTCAAAAATACAAATAGAGTCTCAAGAGCAATTCGTTCATCTAAGATCATCATCCAAGGTATGTGGGGTTATGAACAAGGACAATCCTTTCGTCCTTGTGCCCACAACTTGATTTTATTACGAAAGTTATTTGATTTTATATGTTTTCCTATGAATTGAAGTTTGGGTTTATACCCAATATTGCTATTAATGAGATTTTGAGATTTTCAATATTTTAGAAGTTGAATTACATGAGTATGTTGATATTATTATGCATATTGCTGAAATTTTCAGATTTTAAGATGATTTATGAATGTTTATCTTATCAAACATGAGTTTTGAGATGTTTTAACATGAGATTGATATATGGGTCATTAAGCCCTCTTTGAGATTGTTATTTTGAGAATTTTGGTGCTACAAACACCCCATGATTAGATTGTTTTGAGATTATTGAGAAAGATTTGACCTTTTGATTACAGTAGATTTAAAATCCACTTTACAGGTTGAGATTACAGATTTTACAGTTGGTTTTACTATAAACCATGAGATTATTTTTAAAGTTGATTTTTTGGAGATCTTGAGCACGAAATTAGGAGTAGTATTTAGCACTAAGTTGAGTACATTACTACGGTTTCATACCCTAGAACTACGTGCGACCATAGGAATTGAGATTATTCCCACTTTACGTGGATGACTGAGATAGTGATCACTGAGATGAGATTGTTCTATTTCGATGGAAAGGGTAGAACATCCCTAACCTTATGAGGGCTAGTCGTGGGATACCATGGATGCTCACATGATGTACATGTTAGTTAGAAGAACCTCCCAAAAATTTCCCCCACTCTTAATATAGATTATTGAGATAAATTATTTACTATGCAGAATGAGTTTTAGATTTCATCCAGCTTACATGATTTGAGAATAAGAAGAGAATACAGACTTTGGAACTATGTGTAATGACCCACAAGATCTAGAATATATGTTTTATTATTCATGATTTCATATTTCAGTATTGCAGATTTACTCGAGCTATGTGAGTCATTTACATTTAGCATGCATTATTTTATAAATGATGATTATGAGATATCTTTTTACTTATTGCATGCACCCCCATATACTCAGTACATCCTTGTTTTATAAATGATGATTATGAGATATCTTTTTACTTATTGCAAGCACCCCCATATACTCAGTACATCCTCAAAGTACTGATCCATATATACGTCTATATGCTACATTATCCCATAATGTAGGTTCAGGTGCTCAGTCTCAGCAGCGACCGTGATTTTTGAGAATCTTATCTACATCCCTGGAGTTGGTGAGTCCTCATAGTTCGGGGACTTATGCTATTCAGATTTCAAGCTTCATTAGTAGATGTTTTCATATTTATTTCTAGGCAGTTGAGTCGGCTGGGTCCTGTCCCAGTGACTCTCTAGATTCAGTCATTAGAGGTTTGTCGGGCTACTAGATTTAGTTTTAGATTTCAGTTGTCATGTTATGTGTTTTCGGTATTTGTTTATCAGATTATTGAGATTAGCCTTTCCAGATATGTTCAAATTATTCGGATAGTTTTTCTGCACTCATATTGATATTTTATTCATGTTCTTCCCCAATTTGAGACTCAGATTTAGTAGAAAGCAGTTAGGGTTAGCTCAGGACTACTTGTAGTTCGGAGCATCGTGTGGCGTCCCGGGAACTAGATTTTGGGGTGTTACACTTGGACCCATACACTAACCGCTACCCAACCAAGTCTTACCCAACCTATACAACTCATACCATTGAATCATATCCATTACAGAATAGGAAAAGAATATGGAACACTGGTCACCATATGAGTCCACCTTACAACTCGTACCCTAACATACGACTGGTACCCCCAAGTCATACCTATTCCAGAACTCAACTATCCTACCACCACCTAACACTGAACAATATACGTCTGGTTCATACGACTTGTACCTACTCTATACGACTCGTACCTTGAGTCGTACGCAGTCCAGTGAGCACCAAACCCTAAAAAAATTCTAAAGGTCAAAACCCAGGGTGTTTCAGTCTCCCCCACTAGGAACAATCGTTCCTGAATGATGAACAAGGTAGGCCAAACACATGGCAGAGTAGTTTGCATTATCAAACATATTAACCCAACCTTAGATGCCTCTACTCTTACCTTTAACAAAGATTAAAAGAAAGCAAGTATAGTCATTTGCATTATTAAATATAAATCAAGGACGCATACCTTACGATCGAATATCCGGAGCTAGAAATAAATGTGGATACTTGGACTTCATATCCACCTCCACTTCCCATGTAGCCTTTTCCACCTTGTGGTTCCGCTATAGAACCTTAACTGAGGCCACATCCTTGGTCTATAACCGACGAACCTGCCGACACAATATCTCAATGGGACCTCTTCATAAGACAGAGAATTTGAGATACCCAATCCCTCCAGGGAAACCATGGAAAAAGGATCACCAAGACACTTCCTCAACATGGAGACATAAAATACCGGATGAATGGAGCTCAAAATAGAAGGCAAATCCAACTCATAAGCCACGTTACCAACCCTCTGCTAAATCACATAAGGACCAACATACCAGGGGACTAAGCTTCCCCTTCTTCCCTAAATACATTACTCACTTCAAAGGTGACACCTTTAGGAATACCTTTTCCGCAACCTCAAACTCCAAGTCCCTACGCTTAACATCCGTATAGGACTTTTGGTGATTTTGGACTGCCTTAAGCCTATCCCGAATCACCTTAACCTTTTCCATTGCCTGATAAACCAAATTCGGACCAAATATATCCTCCTCACTAACCTCAAACCACCCTATAGGAGACCTATACCTCCTATCATACAACACCATAAAAGGGGTCATTCCAATACTAGAATGGTAACTATTATTGTAAGCAAACTCCACCAAGGCAGATGCTCGACCCATCTACCACCATAGTCAATCACACATTCCTAAAGCATATTCTCAAACATTTGAATAGTCCTCTCTACTTCCTGATAACGCTCAATCTACAGCTCTCGTAGGAGTGTAAAACGGCCGTTTGTCAAATATAGAACCCAACCTGGGTTGGGTATCGATCCCTCAGGGAATAGCTTGGTCAACAAGTAAGCAACGATTACTAGACTTTTAGTGCAAGTCTCATAAAAAGGGGGGAATTGTATTTTGATAGTAATGTAACCAAAATAAGATAGTAAAGCAGAAAATAACAAAGTAAAAAGAAAGAATGTTAAGTAGGTTGTGAAACAATGAGAATTGAGGAGTTGGGGTTATGTCCACCTTCGGAGTTATACGTCTCTATTGACTATGAGTGTGTTGAATTCAGACATGTATGTGCTTATAGAGAATTGTATTCAATGGTAAATCCAGGCGTCTTTCGACCTATTCGAGGATTATTTCACTTTGACTCTTTCGAGCTTAAAGCGTGTCTAACGGTACGAATTCTCCAAGAGGTTAATCCAGTTACGGCACTAACTTTTTAATAGGGGATGGGACCCTACTACCTTAACATTATCTCTTTTCCAGACAGATAACATTTCTTTCGAACAAGTTAAATATTATACTGGCGTATTCTTGCGTTTGCAACCACAAAAAATTTAGATTAAGATGAAGAGAATAATGATATAAGCAACATACGTGTCACGAACTCACAAACTCACAGCAATAGATAGTATCTCATTCGGCTTCCATAACCCCAACAAAGAAGTTTAGTTACCCATGAGTGCGAAGGAAATCACAATTGACATTGTTGTTATACCACAATAAAGATTTCACGTTTGTAATGGTGTGGTAGGCGTTAGGCGTGAATCCCTTAGCAAAGTAACGTTTCTCTTGTTGTGGAATTTAAGAATAGATGAATAGAAGAAGAAAAATAGAATCAATGGAAGAATGATTGTTTAGAACTAGAATGTCTTAGAAGTAGAATAGAATAGAATTGAATGTAAGAAGATGTAAGAAGATGTCCTCTCAAAATCTCTAGCAAGATAGGGTATTTATAATACCCATATCCTATTCCTACTAAGCTAATGAAATGCTTAACCAAATCCTACTAAGCTAATGAAATACTTAACCCAATTGTACTAGGTTAATGTATCATTATCCTAATCCTAATAAGCTAATGAAATACTTAACCCAATTGTACTAGGTTAATGTATCATTATCCTAATCCTAATAAATTACTGCTAGTCCCCAAAGTCTTCAGAAATGTTGTTTTAGCCCGGGACAGAATTTCCATGCGCCATCTTTAGTCCTTGGCGTCCAAGATTGGCTTTTCTCCTTTCGTGAAGCTTTCTTTGGCGTCAAGTTATCCATGAAATGCTGAATTCTGCATCATTTATACCTGAAACTTTGCTAATCATGTTCGTTAGCTCACTTACAGGAAAAAGGACTAAAAGTGCATGAAATATATAATTTGTTCTCAAAACTAGGCTAAAATATGGGCAAAATATAGTGCTATAGGCGTGTAAATTTGCCTATCATCACTTCCCCATCTATTTGCGGGTAGAAAGCAGTACTCAGATTCACTTTCTTCCCCTATCCCTTCTGAAAAAACTACTAAAAGTGAGATAAAAATTGCGTATAACGATCGAAGATAATCGAAATAGGTACCCCATGAAGCTTCACAATCTCATGAATATACAACCTCACATAATCCTCAGCCGAAAAGTTAGTCCTCACTGGCATGAAGTGAGTCCATTTTGTCATCCTATCCACGATGACCCAAATCAAATCAAACTGATTCCAGGACCGATGAAGACCAGAAACGAAATCCAAATTGACTACCTCCCTTTCTATTTTGGCAATTCGATTTCTTGATATAAACCACCAGGTCACATGTGCTCAACCTTCACCTGTTGACACACCATGCACTTGGCCACAAAATCTGCCACATCCCTCTTCATACCATTCCACCAATACATTTTCTTGAGTTCATGATACATTTTAGTCAAACTGGGATGAACAACATAGCATGACCCGTGCGTCTAAGACAAAACTCTTTCACGTAAACCATACACGTCAAAACACATAACCTTTCTTGATACCTCAAGGTACCATCACCACTGATCTCAAATACCATTACTTTTTACCCACCTCCCGCACTCTTGATTTTCATTAAGACAGGATCTTACATTTGCTTCTCCTTGATCTCCGCACCATGAGAAGATCAAACCACTTCCTGTACCAACACACCACCATCCTCGGAGTCTAAAGACGGATTCCAAGATTAGCCAAGCAATGAATATCCTTCACCAACTACCATTTATTCTTTTCCACATAAGTCAAACTCCCCATGTATAACCTGCAAAGATTTTTAGAAACCACGTTAGCCTTACCTGAGTAGTAGTGAAGACTCATATCATAATCCTTGAGATGCTCCAACCATCACTTCTGCCTGAGATTTAGCTCTGTCTGAGTAAACACGTACTGAAGGCTCTTATGATCAGAAAAGATATCTACGTGTACACTATACAAATAATGCCGCCAGATTTTCAATGCAAATACCAATGTGAAAAGCTACAAATCATGAGTAGGATAATTCCTCTTATGTACCTTCAACTGCCTGAAAGCATAGCAAATCAACTTCCGATGCTATATCAAAACACAACCAAATCCTACCCAAGACACATCACAATAAACCACATATCCCTCATTACCTTCAGGCAATGTCAAAATAGAAGCTGAAGTAAGTTTATCCTTCAGCTTCTCAAAACTGCCCTCAGAAGCATCCGACCAAGAAAACTTTGACTTCTTCTGAGTCAACTTAGTCAATAGAGGAGCTATAGAAGAAAAAACTTTCACAAATATCTTATAATAACCTGCCAAACCCAAGAATCTCCGAATGTCATTTAGTGTCATGGGTATAGGCAACCTTTTTACCATAACCACCTTTTGCGAATCCACAATAATCCCTTTACTAGAAATAATGCGGCTAAGAAAAGTCATAGCGTTCAATTAAAACTCACACTTGGAGAACTTGGCATGCAAATGCTACTCCTTCAAGGTCTGCAACACCACATGAAGATGTTTAGCATGATCGACTTCATTTTTAGAATACACCAAAATGTCTTCAGTGAATACAATGACAAAGAGATCCAAGAATTGCTTGCAGACCCTATTTATCAATTCCATTAATGTCGTTGGGGCATTATTCAATCCAAATGCATCACCAAGAACTCAAAGTACCCATACCGAGTACGAAAAGTTGTCTTAGAGAAATCCACCTCCCTAATCTTAAGCTGATGATACCCAGGCTGAAGATCTATCTTAGAAAAGAACTTGTCACCTTCCAGCTGATCAAATAAGTCATCAATCCTTGGAAGAGGATACTTATTCTTAACCATTACCTTATTCAACTGCCTATAATAAATGTACATCTGAAGAGAACTTCTTACGCGCACGAACAAAGTTGACGCACCCTACGGTGATATACTAGGATGAGTGAAACCTTTATTCGAAAGATCTTTAAGTTTCTTCATGAGTTTCCTTAACTCAGCAGGAGCCATTTTATATAGAGGAATAGATATTGGACGAGTGTCCGAAACTAAATCAATACCAAACTCAATCTCCCTATCTGGATGAACACAAAGAAGATCATCCAAAAAGATTTTAGGAAACTCATTTACTACCGAAACTAAATGAAAAGAAGGAACTTCCAAGTTAGAATCTTTAACCCGGACCAAGTGGTAGAGATACCCCTTAGAGATTAACCTCTGAGCTCTAATATAAGATACAAACCTCCCCCTATGTGCAAGAGAACCACCCTCTCACTCAATAACCAATTCACGAGGGAACCTAAAAACAACCTTACGGGTCTAAAAATCTAAGGATCCTTAACAAGAATGTAACTAATCTATCCCCAGAATGACATTATAATCCACCATATCTGGTTCAATAAATCCACCACAATCTGCCTACTACAACCAGATGCCACACACTCCTATAGACGCGTTTAACAACCACAGAGTCACCTATCAGGGTAGAAATAAAAAAAGAGTTTGAAATAACCTTGAGATCAAAACCAAAACATACAGCCACATATGGGTCATATAAGAAATAACCTTGCTTTCAAGGATCAACTCTCGAATAGTCCTGAGGAAAACTTCCTCATTCTTCCCTCATATCATCCATCATTCTTAGAGCATACCTTGACAACTGATGGAACTTTAAGGCATATTCCTTAACCACCATATTTCCTTGGTTTAGATTCACAAATTACTCCACTTTCCCTTCCCTTGGTTTCTGAGGAAAGAAGCTATCCAGAAAAGCATTAGAGAAATTCCCCCACAAGAACGACTCCTTAACATCACCCTTTACCTCATCCCATTCCTCGTACCACTGGTACACCTCCTTTTTAAAGCCTAATTGAAAAGTATTTACACATAACCAATTTCCAAGGATTCATATTTATTAGAAATTAATCGTCGGTATCGTCATACCAACACCAGAGCTTGCAAGTCAATCTATTTATGCCAAATCAAAACCATTAAACCAATTTGACTCCAAAAACCATGGCCACCAAGGCCTTTCCAAACCATTTAAATCAAAACCATGTCCACCGAGGCCATACTAATTAACCATTCAAAATCATTTAAACCATTTATCCTATTTAGGATTCCATTACCAAACCATACCATGCAATAGTTTCATTATAATCAAGTAATATAATAAAAACATTATCATAGGCATTTTGTCAAACACCTTGAGAGCATACCATTACCAAAACTAAAACCTTTAATCAACTAACCTTTTTCCCATGCATTCAATTTAACCAAACCAATATTTAACCATGAAAACCAATACTTAACCTTTGTAATTCACCATTGAAAGCATAGGAAACTATAAACCATCCATTAGAAGGAAAACCCCAATTTTGATATTTGAAAATCCAAAACCATACAATAATTAAACCATAAAACAGTTTGTAAGTCATGCCTTTAGTTAAACCAATAATGAGGGAAGATTAACATGCCTTAGATTATCAAGAAGATGAAGAAAAAACACCAATCAAGCCTTCAATTTCCCTCAAGAATGAAACTCTAGCCTTCCTTTTACCCAAGAGCCTTAGAGAGGATTTAAGATTGTTTTGATGTGTTTAAGAGTGGAACAATAGGGTAGATAATGTCCCAAGTGCAATATAAGTTGTGGGTTATAAAAGGATTAAGAAAGAAAATGTCCAGAATACCCCCAGCTAAAAAGCTGTAAAATCCGCCCGGACGGGTATGACTCACCCATACGACTCGTACCCTCCTGTACGAGCGGTACACACCACTCGTATCCTGTCCAGAACCTTGGACCTAAACACTGACCAAGATACGACTACCCAACCAAGTCATACCCAACCTATACGACTCGTACCATTGAATTGTATCCATTCAAGAATAGGATCAAAAGAAGATGGAACACTGGTCACCATACGAGTCTACCTTATGACTCGTACCCTAACATACGACTGATACCCCTAAGTCGTACTCATTCTAGAACCCAACCATCCTACCACCACTTAACACTGGACAACATATGACGGGTCATACGACTTGTACCCACTCTATACGACTCGCACCTTGAGTCATACCCAGTCCAGTGAGCACCAAACCTAGAAAAATTTTCAAGGGTCAAAACCCAGGGAGTTTTGGCTATCTTTTAAATATTATTTTTTTTTACTATTAGTTTTTTTAAGGAGATATGTCACCATATATCTTGTTTCTACACTTTTCTCATGAAATAGATATTTTTGTTAAACATCTTAGTTTTGACATAAATTTGGATATAAAATTTTTAATTTTTTTAAAATAAATTTATATATATTTAAAAGCTATATAAAAAATATTATATATATAAAATATAATTTATAATTTAAAGTATTTTAAAGATATATGAAAAGATTATCGGTAGAAAAAAAGTTTATATTGCTATTTGATACATTTTGGTCATTAACATTAGTGAATTAAGTGAAAGTACGAAAAGAGGGGGATTCGAACTCTCAAAAATGTACTCCAAAAAAAATGATCTTTGTACAAAAATGAAAAAATTTGGAGTGATTAATGAAGAAAATATAACAGAATAAAAAATGACTCTAGTTTATGGTCAGAATGAATCAGTAGAGCTCGTATGAGACATATAACATCTAGAAACGTGGTAGTAGTCCCCTCTTAACAAATGAAAACAAACCGTATAAGCTGGTTCATTTATTAATTTTAATTTTAGGGGCCCTCATGTGATGACTAAATAAATGAAAAAAGACCGTACAGGCTGACTGGATGAAAATTCATTTATTAATTTTAACTTTAGTGGCCCTTGATGTGATGCCTAAATAAATGAAAACAAACCGTGCAGGCTGAGTAGATGAAAATTCATTTATGGCAAAAGAAAAAATCTAAATAACATTTCTTACATTGAAAATTACAATTTTAAGTTATAACCAAAAAAATAATAAAAAAATTAATTATTATAAATATCAATCTATAAAGAGGAATGACAATCATTTTCAGAATATCAGTCATCCTTTTTTTTTCCTCTAAAAATAGTTTTACTTCTTCATTAAATATGGCTTTCTTCTTCAATTACTCAGTATCAAATATTGATTGTTTAATTTTCTTAAATATCAATCAACACAGGTATTCTTTCCTCCTCCTTTCCCTCCTCCTCCTTGAGTGTATATTTTCTCGTCTTCATCCACAAATAGAAATTAAACTATGAATAAAATTCAATAATATCTTAATTATTTGCTTTTAATCATCTGTTGCAAAAAAAAAAAAAATAGTAACAAGATTTTATTCAATAAAGCAACAATAATATCTCACCATTTAATATCAATACAATATTTTACTATGAACAATAACAACCCACAAATAATAAATTAACACAGCAACACAACACACACACACCAAGAACATCAATATTGTTGTTTTGTTTGTACAAACACAAGCAATAAAAAACAACCATCAAAATCCAACAAAATCGAATCATCAGTTCGACAACAAGAACTACACTAACAACAAATTAGGATTTTCTTGAGTCCCTATTTCAAATTTAAGCAACAAAAATTTAATTTGTTAACTAATCTAGAAGAGAAGTTGACTCAAGTTCCTCTTTTTCTTCATAACTAAAAAGTCTAATTTTATATGTGACGATCGAAAAGGAACGATCAAGAACTCGAAGTTGTTGTCAGAGAATGTTGTCACTTCAATTGATGGTTGAGAGTCGAAAAGAAACTCGAAACTAGTTATCGCCGAAGGTTGAATCGCCGAAGGAAATAATTTGCATAACTGTTAGTTGGGAGAAGTTTGAGAAAATAGGTCGGCGAAAGAGGGGGGAGGGAGAGACAGTTGATTTGAAGAGTAAAGAGGTGTAGGTTGATTTGTATTTTTAGAAAGATTAGAAAGTTTTAAAAATATTAACTAAGTGGATAATTAACTTAATCAAATTTCTTAATTATATTTGACCCTTTAAGTTGGTTAATGTCACCAATACCACAATAAAAATTTAAAAGACATTTTTCCTTCAATTTTCTCAATTAACATAGCTTGGCTTAAATTGGAGTTTAGCATACTAGTCATTGCTTGGAGTAGTAATTTTGACATGAGGATTGACGATAATGACAACTTTATAATTTTCAATTACTTTTAATAAATTTGAAATACAACATACTTTAAATTGTTTCAATTATTAAATTGTTTCAATTATTAAATTGTTGTTGTTATCTACTTTTCTTAGTTAAATCTATTTTATTTCTTCTCCTTCAGTTTATATGAATGTGCCAAACACAAAAATTTTAAAAAAAATATTAAGCTAAAAATTATGTCATAAAAGGTAAAATGAAAAGTTTAAAATTTATGTTATTACTACATATTTAAAGGTTTTAATAACTATAGCAAAGTGAAGTTCACTTTTTTACCATTTTAAAATAATGATTGCACTTGAAAAAATACTCATTTAATTATTTTTTAAAAAAAATTAGAATTTTACAATTAGGTATATTTTATGTATTAAATCCTTTCTTATTTGATATATCTAGAAAATCATAATATTTATAAATTTAAAAGAGATTAAAATTTTACCTTTGAAGAAAGAATTACACTTTGAGTAAGATTGTATTTATAAAGCAAAAGAGCCTTATATTTTGAATTTTCGATGATACAATTTAAAAGAGATAATTTGATACACAAAGCATCCCACATTAATAGGATCTAGAGAAACATTACACCGCAAAAGTTATAATATAGTCAATCAATACTCTAATGCGAAAAATTTATACTATATACAACTTTTTATTATGACACATAGTATTACTACTTATATTAAGTATTAATCCATTAAGAGTGTAGTAATATGAATTTTGTAATAATTAACTTGATATATACATATAATGTGTGCATTTAAGTGTCTATGTAAAAGCGAATGATTTTTTTACCTTTCAATCAAACATTATTTCTATGATGATGCTTTTATTTAGTAAAGGAAGTATTATTTGTGTTATTTTTAGAAGAAAAACTGCAAGATTAGAGATCAGACCCTTAAACATGATCATTTATCATTTTCATTTGTATTTTTTTTTTCTAAATTATTATATTGTTACAAAAGCACATTTTTTAAATACTATTTATGCTATCTTTTAAAATTTTATTTTTAGTAATACGAGAAACACATTACTAGAGTTAGTTTTGTGAAACGAGATATGTCACATATATCTTGTTCCTACATGTTAGTGACGAAATAGTTATTTTGGTTAAACATCTTAGTTTTCACATAAATTCGGATATATATAATCTCTAATTTTTTAAAATAAATTTATATATACGTAGAAACTATATAAAAAAATCATATGTAAAACAAAATTTATAATTTAAATTATTTTAAAAGTGTATGAAAAGATTGTCGGTAGAAAACATATATAACATCAAGAAACGTGCTAGTGGTCCCCTCTTAACAAACGGCTGAATAGTTTAAAATTCATTTATTATTTTCAATTTTAGTGACCCTCAGTGTGATGCCTAAATAAATTAAAACAAACCGTACAGGCTGAGTAGATGAAAATTCATTTATGGCAAAGGAAAAATCTAAATAGCATTTTTTAGATTGAAAATTGTAATTTATGATAATATTTTTAATTTTGCAAGTTATAACCAAAAAAATTATTTTTAAATTATTATAAAGAAGAAAATTTAATTTTTATACATGAAAAAAAAATCATATCTACAAAAAGGGATGACAACCATGATCAAAATATCAACCATCCTTTTTTTCCTCTAAAAATGGTTTTACTCCTCCATTAACATCTATATGACTTTCTTCTTCAATCACTCATTATCAAACATCGATTGTTTAATCTTCTTAAATATCAATCAACACAGGTGTTCTCCTCCTCCTCCTTCTCTTCGAGTGTTTATTTTTTCGTTTTCATCCACAAAAAAAAATTGAACTATCAATAAAATTCAATAATATCTAAATTATTTTCTTTTAATTATCAATTTTTCTGTTAACATATAAATTTATACATCTTGATTCACAGAGTTAGATGGAATACAATGTATGATTTTTGTTTGATATATAAATGTATAAATTTTTTATTTTAAAATCATAAAACAGATTTTGGTGTGTGAAAAAGGTGTAATGTATGAAATTAATGTGTTAATATACGAAATAATATGTAAGATGCTATATACAAATAATGTATTCTTATTAATGAATTTTAGTCTATTAAAAAGGTGTAAAATCTTCTTAGTGTCATTTAATTTGACAAATCTGTTCAAATCACTTTATTAATAAATCTCATTCACTAAATCATATTTCTTAATGAGATCTTGTTGTATGTAATTCATATTAAAAGTAGTAATAAGACAACCAATCGTGAGAATTTATACATAAAATGGTGATCACTTAATTTATAGATATTAATAGAGTAGCTATTTAGTACATTTTACATTTATGAAATTTATATACAATATAACGTTTTTACATTATTTACAATTATTTATGAAAATGAATACCGAAAAAAAAATAGTTAAGATGAAACGTGTGAATTAACAAATAAATATTTTCCAATAAAGTTATTCTGGAAAAATGAGAGTTTTTTCATAAAAAGGTGTTGGAAAAGGCGTATGATAAAGTCCTAATGGAGGTTCTTTGGAGGTAAGAGGGGTCACAATGGTGTACATCAGAGCTATTAAGGACATGTACGATGGGGGAAGACCTGGGTGAGGACAGCGGGATGAGACTTAGAGCATTTTTCGATCGAGACAGGGTTGCACCAGGGATCGACTCTTACTCTGTTCCTATTTGCGTTGGTATGGACGTGTTGATGCGGAGCATTCAAGGCGAGGTGACTTGGTGTATGTTATTTGCGGATGATATAGTGTTGATTAATAAGACGTAGGGGGGAAGGGGTGAATGACAAATTGGAGATTTGAAGGCAAACCCTTGAGTCTAAGGGGTTCAGGTTGAGTAGGTCCAAGACGGAAATTTGGAATACAATTTTGGTGACTTGAGGCAGGAGGACAAAATGCTGGTGAGGTTAAACTCCCAGGATGTCTGTAAGACAGATAGTTTTAAGTATCTTGGGTCTATGATTCAAGCGAATGGTGAGATCGATGAGGATGTCTCTAAACGTATTGGAGCAGGTTAGATGAAGTGGAGTGTCACACCTCAAATCCTATTGGGGTGGACTGGCACCCATAATCGAGGAGGCCCGGGAGAACCAGCTCATAACCTTATACTTTCCATGCATACCTCTATGACAACCCGAAATTCGGACAACATCATGTCGCATATAAAAGGAAATATTCACCTGTAAAAGCTCGAGCACACATATATATGTATATATAATACTTGGTTGTTGGAGCCATCACGTTTAATAACAAAACACCACCTTGACTGTACATTAGGTCTACAAAGCCTCTAGATAATACACAGAGTTTAACTAAGGTCGGGACACACCCCGCCATATAACTAACTTCTATACAATACCAAAAGTGACTGGATATGACACGGAAATCCCTAAAGAAAATTGGAGCTAACCAAAAGCAGCTGGGTATCCTGGCTCCTACTTGTGCGGTATATGAGCTGAGGTACCTGTGCCTGCAGCATGAAATGCAGGTCCCCCGTGGGGGACGTCAGTACGAAATATGTACTGAGTATGTAAAGCTGTAGATAATCACATATGATATAGGAGCTCAATAGAAATCAGAAACAAGTGAATAAATCGTAATAGGAGTGGACCACACTTACTAGAACTCGTGACAACCTGTACATTGCATTTATTCAATCACTTTACCTTCGTTCTTATCATCTTTGTAACCATTGTTGTACTGTACTGTGACCATTATGCTGCCTCCAGTACATATCAACTGGGATCGACCCATGCTAGGCTTATGCCCCTGGGATACCACCCATAAACACATAAATAGGGATCGACCCATGATAGGCTTATGCCCCTGGGATACCACCCGATAAGAGAGAACTTCCATCACTTAGTTCAATTAATCTTTGAGGTTGTTATTTCGGTTGCCACCGCATTTTTGATACTTTGAAATAATGATACATCAATAAGAGATATATAAATAGACCATCAATATAATAACAATAAAGTAAGAACTCATTGGCACCTCAATGAAGTGTTTTGGAGTCATCAATGCCACAACAATGAAGTAGGAACTTATTGTATATCAATGAAACGTTTTGGAGTCATTAATAGCACATGGATCTTGTTTGAGTAACCGGATACCTTCTGACATTCATTAGTGCAATAAACATGTAAGATTTGGAAAACAAGTAAGTATTGGAATGTCTTGACATCTTTTAGGGTGGAAATAAGTTCATTGGTAACGTAGGACATCATACAAAACCATTATGGATCACATGTTACTGAATAACTTTGGAAACTTTCTTAATAGAACAATTGTTCACTTTCATGCCAAAGATATGGTATGGAGTATGCTTTACATACCTGACTGTCAACCTTCAATACTAGTCCCAAATGGACTTCTCGTCTTTTCGGATTACTTATCTACAATGAACATATATAGCAATCTAGTATTAGCGACCAAATGTCACAATTCAATTATTTGAATTCACCAAACTAGTGGTTAAGTAGTAAGCCTTAATTACACCATAAAGGGTGTCACTTTAACCCTCTTATACTCCAATTACATTCACATGCCATGCATATTCATACAACATCCTCCAATATCAAGTTTGGATTCATTTATCCTTCCAACCAATCCATTAAATCAAATTGAGCCATAGACATAAATAATCATCAATTCAATAGTATATCACCATATCCACCTTCCATAACTCAATTACCATATCAACCTTCCACAATTCAATACAACCAAACCATGCAAAATAGTCCATAACCCTATTTCCATCACTTTTCAATAACAACCAATACATATAATCCTCTATCACACATATACATATGAAAGAGAACACAGGCAAACAATATTCATACCTTAGAATTCACCTCTTGATTATGCAATCATGTTTGCACAAATAATAGGTACCTTTCGAAGCTCTCGAGATGACAAACGCAGTTATCGGATTACTTTGGAATTTCTACGGTTGAATCAAAAGTAATTTTGAGGTCATATTTGGCTAGGGTTTGTTCTTTCTCAATGATTGATGGTGAAAATGAGTTTTTGAACTCATATACATGTATATATACGCATATTCCCGTCCATAATATCATAGGGAATGACCAAAGTGCCTTTAAAATTTAAATAATGTCAAATCTATCCTTTGGTGGACTGTTTTGATAAGCTAAAGTAGATCGACCATAACTCTTTGCTCCCATATTGGATTTGGGTGAAATTGGTATCGTTGGAAAGATAATTCAAAGGGATTTCATTTCATATAAATTAGGCCACCCAGTTCGTCCTGTACAAGGAGATATGATCGTTTGAAGTTGACCCTAAAAATCTATTTTGAGAGGCTGAAGTTAAACGAGTATAACTCCTTACTCAGACGTTGGATTTGGATGAAACCAATTGCATTGGAAAGAAGACTCAAATATATTTCTTTTCATAGGTCGCAGATCTCCCAGTTCATTATATTAGGGGAGTTATGATCGTTCAAAGTTGACCCAAAAAATTAGCTGGCCTCAATAGTTTGTGTGCAGGAAATTTTCCTGCACATTTACTATTCCCAATATCCCGGCAGCCGTTTTATAGTTTCGAACGTGCTCGATTATATCCGAAACCTATCCGTTTTTGGAAATCTTTATATCGTTGGAAAGATTATTCAATAACCTTCGTATGGAACCATCGACGGGCAAATTCCGGTATTAATAAAATAAAATAAAATTAATTCCATATAAATAAGACCAATACACGTACTTGAGTACGCCAATACACGTACTTGAATACGGGGCGTTACATGGAGGCTCGCCTCGGGAGTGTTGTGTGATAAGAAGGTGCCCCTTAAGCTTAAAGACAGATTCTATAGAGTGACAGTCTGTCCGGTCAGATTGTATGGAGCGGAGTGTTGGTCAGTCAAGCACTCTCACATCTAAAAATTGAAGGTAGTGGAAATAAGAATGTTAAGTTGGATGTGTGGGCTTACTAGAGGGGACAGAGTTAGAATGAGATTATCTGGGAGAAGGTGGGAGTGGCTTCGGTAGAGGACAAGATGCAGAAAAGAAGATTGAGATGGTTTGGGCATGTGATTAGGAGGGGCACGGACGCCCCAGTCTAGATGTGTGAAAGGCTAGCTATGGATGGCTTCAGGAGGAGTAGAGGTAGACCGAAGAAATATTGGAGGGAGGTGATTAGACATGATATGGAGCAGCTCCGACTGACTGAGGACATGACCCTAGATTGGAAGGTTTGGAGGTCGTGGATAAGGGTAGAAGGCTAATGTGAGTGTGTGGGTTGTAGCTTGTAGTTAGGAGAGTTCTTGTGTAGCCGGGTTAGTAATCCTACGTCTGTACATAGGTGTCCCTGGTTTGTGACTGTATGTTACGCCTAGGTGGGTGTCCTATGTCTTAGTTCCTATTTTCTTATTTCGTGTCGCCCTTATTTCGCGTATTTCGTATTTCTCTGATTTCTATTTTACTATTTCTTATTCCTGATTTTCTATTATGTCATCCATCCCCCTGTTTACTATTCTTTATCTTGAGCCGGAGGTCTATCGAAAACAGCCTCTCTACTTCTTCGGAGATAGCGGTATGGACTGCATACATCTTACCCTCCCCAGACCTCACTTTGTAGGAATACACTGGGTTTGTTGTTGTTGTTGTTGTTTTCATAAAAAGGTAAAAATAGTATAAACGTAGCTATAGTATTTTTCATATTTTACTCCTTTTATAATTATCAACACATTTATTTATGAGATATGTAAAAAAATCTCTCTAAAAAAAAATGGAGTTAAGTATTCTTTAAAAAATTATTGTCGATTTTTAAAAATAAAATAAATTGATTAATTTTTTTTAAAAAAAAATGCTACAACTTGCAATTAAAAAGTTATTAAAGCAGTTTGCTAAAAGTATTGTTATAACTAACAATTTTCACTCTAATAAATATATAGGGATAATTTGAACTTTATTACTTTTCATTTTAGTGGCCCTTAGTGTTCTTATTTTTTAAATAAAGGAAAAATTACATATTATAGACAAAATACTATATTAATTACATGATATGGTTCATGTTTTAAAAAATTATAATTCATAGTCATTTGGTAGTTAAAAGTTAGTTTTTTTGTGGGCCCTTTATACAAATATATTAAGATTTGTATATATCAATTTTCTCTCTCATATATTTATTTTTGGTATTTTCTTTCTATTTTCTCTCTATCCTATTGACTCAAAAAAAGGCAACAATGGAATATCAAACCACAAGATTTTTTATGATATCTTCTTCAACTATTTTTTTCTTAATTTTCTCTCAAAATCACTCTGATATCCTTGATTTTAAATTAAAGAAACGATAATATTGGCAACATCATAATACATGATTATTCAAGAGATTTTCTTCAACTTTTTTCTCCTTATTTTTCTCTCAAAGTCACTCTAATATCACAAAATATAATCCTTGATTTCTCTGTGATAAATCGTTGTTGCAGATTTTTCACCCAGAAAATCAATTTAGGCTATTTATTGACATTGGATTTAATTTTTTAAATTATTATATATTATGTCAGTTAGTCGTTAAATTTCTTCGTTGTTCATATATTTTACAAAAAAAATAGAAAAGGGGGAGCACTCCCCCGTTTTTATAATTTTTTAATTTTTGCGAATTTTTATTTTATAATATAAATTTTTATATATTATGTAAGTAACTTTCCCACTTTTTTTATGGATGATTTATCAAAAGAAAAAAAAATTGCATCTTCTAGAAAGGCGAAAAGAAAAAAATATTTTAAGATATCTAAATCTAAAAGGGGAGCAATAAATTAAAGTTGACAATGATTACTAGGTCTTTTTGTATATATTCTCATGAAACAGAATTGTTGGTCAATATACATTTTTGTTTCAATATATGTAGATACGTATACTTTTTTTTTTTAGAGAATAATACATGCATATATATACAGAGTTATAGTGTATGTATATACAATTTGTATTTTTGATATATGTATATACAATTTACATATATGTATATATAGTTAACTTTCACATATACATTTTGAAGAATAATGCATATATAGATATATACAGTTTTAGAGTGCATATATGCATATATTCAAATTTGTTATTATGTAAAACATTCAAATTTGTATATACAGATATACAAATAATAAACATATATGTATATGTTTATTTCGTTTGCATATATGTATAAACAGATATACAAACAACAGATATACAAATATGTATATTTCGTTTGCATGCATATTTCGTTTACAAACAACATTCAAATTTGTATATACAGATATACAAACAACATATATATAAATAATAAACAACAATTTTGATTTGAATATATGTATATTTCATTTGAAATATCGTTTATAAACAACATTCAAATTTGTATATACAAATATACAAACAACCGATATACAAATAATAAACAACAGTTTTGATTTGAATATATGTATACTTTATTTGCATATATGTATATATAGATATACAAACAACAGATATACAAATATCAAATTTATGTAAATTAATATACAGATATACAAACAATAGATATACAAATAATAAAAACAATCTTTGTAACTTTAAAGCAGATATACAAATACAATTATAAACTTATATTAACAGATATACATAAATTCAAATATACTATTAATAGATATACATAAAAAAAATATTAAAAGACTATCAATTGTATATTATGAAATATGCAGTAGAGTAATGAAAGAATATATCACACAAATTGCAATTATAAATGGGATTTTAGAAAAAATAAACTAACACAAACAAGGATTATAACCTTTTAACAACTTCTGTGAAAAAAGTCCAAAATTACGAAAATAAAAATTGAATACGAAAATTGAAACATAAAATTACAATTGAAGTTATTGTATACAAAAATAATAGTAATTACAAAATTGACAATTTGAAAGTTTTTGAAGTTTATATTATGCATTTAATTTCGAAAATCTAATTTAAACCAATAATAAAATCGATTTTCATTATGTTGAAACTGAACCAATTTTTATTGTGTATTAGAATCAAAAAAGGATTTCAGTAAATAAATTCAAGTAAAAAATAATTTGCGTAAATTGTATATACCAGAATTTTGTACGCACGAATTATCAACTTTCTCCTGTAGATCACAATTTTTTAAAAAAAATTATCAACTTTTGAGGGCGTAATTAATGCATAAATTTATATTTATTGATCTGTTATATCAGAGAAATAAATGGAAAATTGGAAAAGATTAAGGACATTTATTACATTAAAATTTCCTTTTTTATCTCTTTTAGTTGTTATGGACTTTTCCTTCTTTTTTGTTTATATATACATAAAACTGTCATTTATTTTGTCTATGAATTGTAAATATGAAATTTAGACTAGAAAGTTAGTTATAGATACTCTTACCTTAAAAAAATTGGTAATTGCGTAAGGCCCATGCTAAGTCCAGATCAACCTCATGATATAAAAATATAATATTTAATTATAAACAAATATAAGTTAAGTCACATTTTTTCTATTATATAATTAATTTAATTTTTTGATAGGAAAAATGTTCAATAATAGCCACACTTTAATGAAATTTGTTCTAACACGCTTGAATTCTGCGGGAATTCATGATCCCTCTGAACTATTTATTAGTGTATTTTAATGATATTTATTGATTAATGGAAAAATAAAAAATGCTTAAAAAAATTTAGTGCAAATAAATGTCAATAAAATACATAAATAAATAGTCTAAGGGGTCATAGGACTCCACAAAGTTCTAGGGAGATGATACGATCCCCTCAAAGTTCAAGTTTGTTACAACAAATCTAATCAAAATTAAGATATGTTTGAGAGCATTTTCCCTTTTAAATTCTAGAGCCTAAATTAATAAATCAGCATTTTTTTTCCCTTTAATCTAGCGATCCATCTTATGTTCATAGATATCGTCTACTTGGTTATTCAAATAATATTTAACTTTATATAGCAGTTCGTGTATTTTCCATAACAAAAGCAACTCAACTTACAAAAATTTGTTGGGTTTTAAACAAGACGACAGCGAACTCAATCATTTTTTATTTTTTTTTTAGTATTTATTTCATCAAATTTTGAAGATCCTTATAATTAAATTTGTTGTTCCATCATCTTCCTACTATACTTTTCTTGCAGGCTTATTTTTCAATTTGCCGGAAACCATACTATTTATTCAAACATTATATTCATTAAAACAATATATACAACAATATGATATAAAAGTGATATGTTACAACCATCTCCTCTTGTGCTTTAATACAAATACTAGAGCACTCGAGTTTTATTCAACACATACATAACAATTACATAATCTGGAAAGTTATAACCACAAATTACTTTTTTAGTGTCATAGACACATACTTTTGTGGCAATAATTTTACTTAATTCTTAAATGCTTCTTCTTAAGCTTTCTTTAGAGCAATATTGCCAATGCAATAGTTCGCACTGCAGCTTGTCATGCAACTTTCATACTTTTCGTCATCTGCAAAATCAATCAAAAAGCATAATTCTGTAAAGAAAGATTAAATATATATATATATATATATATATATATATATATATTGTGTTATTAATTACATGATGATTTTTAATATATAAATGATACAATTAATATTAATGGTGTGAAAGTTCTATTTATCTTAGAAAAAATAGATCCAGACCTTGTGGACACAGAAAAACTTTTTACTCCCTCAATTTCAGTTTATTTGACCTTTAAACAAAAAATAAACATTTTAATTTACTTGTGCATCTTTCACAAATCAATAAAGATTTATTACTTTTTTCCCGTACTACTCGTAGTATTTACATAGCTACCTAAACTTCTAATAGTTAAATAATGTCTTCTGTTGATCTAACACACATGTTAAGAAACAATAAATAAAATGAATAACTTTACTATATCACTCTTTAAATATAATAAATTCAATGATTTGAGAATTGCATTGAATAACGAATAGTATTCTATAGCAAAGATAAAATAGATAGAAATGAGTAAATTATTTTTTAATAATTTAAATTTGACAAGTATTACAGTTCTAGTACGGAGACGAGAAATTGGACAAAAAAATAAAAACAAAATATAGCAAAACGAGGAGTGGTAGTTACCACTTTGGATGAGAAATTTGTAACAGTGTCCTAGGGAACAGCCAACATTACAAACGTGTTTTTGAGTTTCAACCTCATCAGTAATGTCAAGTCGTTTGGCGCACTTCAGAGAGCAGTAAACATCGCACTGGATCTTACTTCTATATTTGCACGTTGAACTACAATTGAGAAAACATTTTTTAGCAGCGTCGGACGGCCCGGCGTCCGCTGTAAACAAAAGCGTTGCAAGGACCAACACCAATACAACTTTCATTGCCATAATAGGGAGTTAGCTTGCATTATACTGAGTTATATAATATGATACTTGTTATTTTGATTGATATAAAATGAAGTCCTCAGACTGAACTATTTATAGATCTAAGAAACATATATTACTCCTCAGTCTTAGTTGATGAGTAGACAAGTCTCCTTAGTCCTTTCTCATCGGTCATCACATAAATTCATACTAATTATCTAGAGATAAATATAAAAAAAATATTAAGTTTATAATATATTATTACTAAAAAGAAAGCGAAATTCGACCGACATTGCTGAACTTTTACATATTTTTATTTTTTAGAAAATTTATGATACTAATTATGTGCGATCATTTTTTTAGCGCCAAAAACTAAAGAGGTGTAAAGTTGAGCGAGCTTATTCGTTAAAAAATATCGCAAACTTGTTTTTACAAAAAAAAAAAATGACCAATGTCGGTTCGTTTTATGTAAGACAAAAACTCAAATATATCATAGAACTATCATAAATGGCTTATTCATGCCATCCTTAATAGTCGAACCTATTTATGCCCTCGCCATGACAAAATAGCCCTCTAAGTCATTATATGTGTTCTCGTGCTTATTATGTGTATAGAGTCTTTTTATAACTGTCCCAAGTCATCTATGATTTGTTGGGACTGGCAGTGTGATTATCGGGTAATTTGTTATGGTGACCTGATTTGTGAAAACTTTCTTTTTGTGCATTTTGACCATTTAGCCCTTCCTCGTAGCTGCTACATGTTACTTTTGGGGTATGGGATGGTTTGCGCAATTTTCAATGTGATCGAAAATGATTTAATCTTTTTCTGTCCATGAAGATCCCACCAGAGCGCCTTCTACTTCTAATAGGCCATGGGCGAGTTATGTAATTTTTAGATGCTTTACAAGCCATATAGTTGACTTCAATTAATATTTGATATTTTGAGCGTTGGATGATTATTTTGATAGTTCTATAATTGAAATGTTGAAGTTGGGTTAGTAGTATGGTTGGTTCGAGTTCAGAACCTTTATTTTGTATTTCGATGGTTGGTAGCATGGGTAAGTAGCATGGTTGGCACGGTTCATAATACTCACAAATTAGAAAATAGTGTGGGTTCAGCAAAACAATAAAAGCAAAATAGTAATATATATATATATATAGAGAGAGAGAGAGAGAGGCACCCCTTGATTTTGTTCATAAATTTACTTATTTACATTTTGATACTCCTTAATAAAATTGTGGCTCCACCAACTTTGTATCTCGTGACATATCTATTGTCTGTTCTTATGTTCCCTATTAATAATATCAATTTATTTTGGCTCCACCAACTCTGTATCTCGTCACTAAAATTGACATATCTATTGTGTTTTCTTGTTTTTCCTACATAATAATATCAATGTTGTTGATCAATATCTCAGCAGCATTTATAGACTTGATGAACCGAATATTCAGGTCTTATTTAGACTCCTTCCTGATCGTATTTATTGATGACATCCCTGTGTACTCGAGAAATAGGAAGGAGCACAAGTGGCATTTGAAGATTGTACTCCACATCTTGAGAGACCACCGACTTTATGCCAAAATCTCAAAATGCATGAGTATGTAGCATTCTTAGGGCACAACCACCCTTTTCTCATGGACCCAATAACTAGGGGCAACAGTTGGCGCATGAAAATATGACCGCTGGCACAACTTGTTCCACCCATTTGTTAGTTCACACGGCTACTTTGATTTGTCCAATTGAGCTCTATCTTAACTCTCAATAATATATAATTCAGATTGAACTATGCGAAATCTTGTTAAAATATATTCTTTCTCCGTTCAATTTTACTTGTCACAAATTGAGATAACATACTTATTAAGAAAAATAATTAATAATATGACTATTTTATCATATTACCCTATTAAATGATGTTTACATTGTGTCTTGAAATTAATTTGAAGAAAAAATAATTAATGTTAAGAGTAATATAGAAAAAAAAAAGTCTTTTTTTATATGTCAAAAATGATAAGTAAAAGTAAAAATTTAATTAAAAAATTTATGACAAATAAAAGGGAACGGAGGAAGTATTCAAGTCCACTGATTTTTACCTTCACAAATTTAATTCAAGAAATTTAATTCTTGCTGAATTTTAAATGACTTTACTCTCATTTACTTTTTAGTGGTTTTATCTTTGAGAAGGTACAAAATATTTGAAAAGTGTATGAAAATGTTGTCCATAGAAAACACATATTATTAAAAGTAAAAAATAAAATTTGGTATTGAATTTAAACAAGGGCCTATACACCAACAAATTTGTATTGGTCCTTAGTGGGACCATTTTGTATTGGTGTTTAGTGGTATCATTCTCTCAAAGAAAAAAAATTGTATGTATTGGTCCTTTGTGGTATCATTAGTATTTCTATTTTGTGGTGTCATTCCCTGGAAAATAAATGTGTATTGGTCAATAGTGGTAGGATGGTTTACCATTCTACAAACAGAGTTAGTGAAATATTATAATAATTATAATTGAAATTTTTTAAAAATAAATCTTTTTTTATTAAATTACGGATATCTCACTTTCTTTAAAGACATATTCAAGTCCATTGAAACAAATATTTTCATCATTTCAGTAATAATCTTCTTAATTTGTCTTCTCTAGGATACAACAACATTATCACAAAGTACAACTCAACAAACTCTGGACAAGTGTTGAGTTCAAAGCTCTAACTCAATAAATTCTGGACAAGCGTTGAGTTCAAAACTCCACAAGAAAATAACACCTCCTTTCAACTAATAAAATTCCTTTTTATCTAACTTTTATACACTCTATATTTTCTTGTACTTAGAAAAAAAATGCAAAATCACCTTTATTTACAGGAGAGGAAGTCTTTTTTGTAGTGAATAAGAAAGAACGATAGGTAATGAAGAGGAAAGATTAATGACCTAGAGATTACAAAAGTTACAAGTCATAAAGTGGCACAATATAGATGAATAAAGAGATGGTGGTTACAAAGACTTTACGATAAAAAATGTAACTACTCTCCCAATTACTCAAAGGCTATAATCATGGGCGAACGAAGGTACAAATATCTGGTGCTCTGAAACCCATTAAATCTGACGCAGATTAGATATAAAATGAAAAAAAAATGCATCCTGAAAACTAAAAATATAACTGGATGCCTTGATTTTCAAGTGAAATCTTCAAATTTTAAGTGTCAATATATGTATTCGAACTTCTCGACAAAACCTTACCAGCTCACACCTCACAACTCACATGAAAGACTATGAATGAGAGTGACAACATTGGGTAAATGAACCACTGCCACTGAAGTTTCTTTGGGTAAATGAGAGCACAAAGTGACAATGAAAAATGCAAAGAGATACTCCTTCTGTTTCGAAATAAGTGAATTGTTGGGGTATTTATTGGTGTTTCAAAATAAGTAAATCATTGAATTTTTTTTTCAAATTTACATTTATGATTTGACAACCAATTAACTTTTGAAAAGGTATTACAAGGTCAATTTTTTATTTTTGAGGATAAAAATGGAAAGTTGTGTAAAATTTATGTCTTTAATGTTTTTTCCTTAATATGTGTGTTAAAATCCAACAATTCATTTATTATGAAACGAAGATAGTACATTTTATTAATATTAAAATGCCACACAATCTAACATGTGGAAAATAAATTTGTCTTGGTCCTTACTGGCATCATTCTGTATTAGTATTTAGTGGTACTGGTCTTTAGTGTTACCATTTTGTAGTGGTCCTTAACATTCTATATATAAAAAAACAAATTTGAATTTGTCCTTAGTGGTTGTATGATATCATTCTATATATAGAAAACAAATTTGTGTTGGTCCTTAGTGGTAGTATGGTATCATTCTATATATAGAAAATAAATTTGTAGTGGCCCTTACTAATACTGTCATTTTTAGAAAATAAATTGAGAAAAGGACACACATGGCCACTTTAGAAAATTATTTACACTAAAAATAGTCATTTTAATGTAATGCCATGAAGAGTGTGTTTGGTATGAAGGAAAATATTTTCTCAAAAATATTTTTCAATTTTTTCATGTTTGGTTGGCTTAAATATTTTGAAAAATATTTTTCAAATCAACTTATTTTTCTCATAGTTAAGAAAAATGACTTTCCTTCGAAGAGTAAGAAAATATTTTTCAAAACTATCTTTCAACCTCACTCTCAAATAGAAATATCCATACAACTCTCAAAACTACTCACTCCTACCCCGACATTCAATTTCCTAACACTCCTATTCAAAAAAAATATTATTATTATTTTAAGCTCATTCCCTATCCCGACCCCCACACCCATTCCTCTCCAAAGAAATTCTTCATTTTACCCCACCCCTAGAACCCCCCCCCCTCACACACACATATACAAAAAAAAAAAAAAAAATTAAAAATATTTTTATAAAACTGAATTATTTTTTTCTTACCCCACCCTAACTCCTTTAAAAAAGTAATTTTTTAATTTATTTTTTTAAAATAATTTAAATTTTTTTCTTACCTCACTCCTACCAACTGTTCTAAACACCCCCACCGCCCGACACACATAAACCTACCAATCCCCTTCCCACCAAAAAAAAAATTAAATTTTTAATTTTTTTTTTAAAATTGAAAATCTTTTTCTTATCTCACCCTTCTTATCCTAACCGTTCTCATTATTTTTTGTTAAATATATACTAATATTTTTAGAAAATATTTTTCTACTTGTGTAGTGAACACAAGGAATGGCATATTTTCCTAGAAAATATTTTCCTCCTCCATACCAAACACATCCTGAGAAAAATATTTTTTGAGGTCAAAAATTATTTTTCTAAAAAATATTTTCTATTGTTTAACTAAACAGTAAAATGTATTTTCTGAAAAATTTTGTTTCATTCACTAACCAAACACTAGAAAATATTTTTCACTCACCGATCAATCATACGAAAATAAGTAAGAGAATAACTTATTTTCCATGAAAACATTTTATAGAAAATTATTTTCCTTGAAAAATCTTTTCCTTCATACCAAATAGACTCGAATTTTCCACTCGCTCCAAATATTTTCCACTCAATTATCATTTAGCCCCTTTTGGCATTTTTGGACCATTCAACCCTTTTTTTTTTTTAATTAAAATGTTCCCTTTTTTTGCTATAATTTTTTGGCAAAAAGTTATGTTTTTTAATTTAAAAAATATAATTATATAATTGTTGTATAGAATGTATCTATATAAGATATATATGCATTATCTAGTGTTATATAGTTATTGTATAAAAATTATATATACGATGTGTATAGAAACTAGGTTCAAAGAGATCAAACAAAGTTGTGTCTGATAGGTTCAAAATTGTCAATATACTCAATCCATTCTCATGATGTAGACAATGTTTAGTAAACAAAGATAAGACTTATGGTATGAAGTCTTTTAATGATTATCTAAATTTGACAGATTTGACCAAATAGTTTAATCTATGGGATTGAACGTTTAGAAATCACCTATGTGAGGGCGAAGTGGAAGCCATTTCAAGGAGAATGTTAATAAAGGCCTATTCTCTAAGCTCTCATGAAACCGGGACGTGTTCATGACTGAAAAGAACAAAACCGTGAGAACCATAAACAGTAAAAGGTTGGTTGTGCATGTGACTGTATTATCTAGGTGTACATTAAAGCTCGACGGTTTAAAGATATCAAATCTACCGTTTGACTAAGTGTATCCGATGTATGTTCACTATGAAAAGTTCAAAGGAAAACCACTAATCTAGATGCAATCAGTCTTTACTAAATAATTATATGCTTGTCCGTAAATTCTTCAAAAGATAGTCATTTCACATTCATGTGGGCGATTGTTGGGTTCAAGGTGTGTGTATAGAAAATGGAGGAAAATAGTAAAGGAAAATTGAGTCCACACCAAAATGAAAAGTGTACTCTTTTATGGAAAGCTTACTAAATTTTCCCACATTGGTGGAAGAAAGAAGTTTTTATATGTTTATATTGAGAAACACATCTCCACATGGATAGTGAGGCAAGAACAAGGTGGTGCCTCGCGCCGTCGTCGTCGCTCGCTCTACTTCGGCTTTTGACCCTTCGAGGCAAAAAGCACACTGTTTCGTGCAATTAAGTGATCTGCGCACACATCTCGTGACCTACGGGCGCAGATGTAACTCAAATGTAGTGCAGAAGCTACTGGAATCTGCATAGAGTCATCTGCGACGGCAGCTTAGACGCAGGTTCAGCACAGACTGGGCGCAGGTAACGTGACTGTACTGAAAAAGTGTCTTTTCCAGAACCAATGCTACCTTTCTAAAGGAGCACATTAAAGGATATAAATACCTGACATATTCCTCAGGTATAAACATGATTTTTGATAGCAAAAACACTCTTCTTCTATACAGAAACTCAGTATGATCATTAGTCGTTGAGTGAGTTCGAAGAATCCAATAATTTGAGGTACCGCTATTGTTGGATTGAAAGCTATTTTATCCTGGGAGAAAAATTTCATAACCTCGGGTATAGTGAAGAAAATTATTCCTTAAGGAAACTCCATAAAGTCGGGGGACTTGTTGTCACACCCCTTTTTTTTTAACCCAAAAAAGATGAATTCTAAGTTTCGAAAGAGTTTTTATTATTAAAGTGACAAAAAAAATGAAAATTTTGTTTTGAAAAGAACTTTTATATTCAAAACTCAGAGTCGCCACTTGACATAAATCGGGTGTGCTAAGTCACCTTTGAAAATCTTTTTTCAAAACAGTTTTGACTCTAAAACTGATCCGCGAACAGAGATTCCGGTTAAGAAATTCTATTGACCGAAGGTACCCCTCGATCTCGTGGTTCGACCATGATCGCTTGGCAAAGTATATCAGCTAATTTGACACAATGAATGTATAAATCATACAAAAACACATCAAAACAATCAATTAAGCAAACAAAACAAAACAATCAATTAAGCAAACAAAACAAAACAATCAAAAATTTAGTGTCCAGTCTAATTATACAGTCCCAAAAATAGAAAATACGAAAATGTAAACCCTATTCTAGACTAATCCTAAACTATGCTCCAATGCTTTACCTGATGCCTCGGGCCTTTATCACGAACGTCTTCCGCCAACATAATACGTCGGGGCATTCCCCGGTAAATAAATACAATGTGTCTCGAGGCATTCCCCAGCTAAATGAATACATTTAAATTAAATACGGTAAACTAGAAAGAAACATTCACACGCACATTCCAACATTCAACCAAAACACAAGTTCTAAATTTGTCTACCCAATCCTAAACTTTTGTCTATTCATTCAACGGCCTAATCATGATACTATCACATTTAACATTCATATTTGCTCCAAAATAACCAACGATAAGAAATCAAGATTAAACAATATTTTTTTTATTAATTTCGACCATCCAACTTCACATTCCCTTTTCAAGCAACACATGCATTATCAATTCAAATTTTCTACTCAGAATCCAATATCAACAACATAGATATAATGACAATTAAAGCATGATTATCATACGAATTTCGTATGAATGACATCAAATATCCACTGAATCATCCAATCTCAAACATAGTCAATTCAACAAATTAAGATAAAGAAGAGAGAACGAATTAAAGAAATGGACCTCAATAAAACTTGTTTTCATCAATAATAAAGAAATCCGAAAATCAAAGTCCTCAAACAAGGAACCCCACGATAAAAAGAGCTCCAACTCACGAATAATGAACCATTTAGATTGCGAAGAATCCCCCAAAGCACGATAGCGAGGACGATTCACGAAACAGAAGAACTCGGAACCCCCCTAAACTCAAACAAAGAACCAAAAAAATGATAGAAACTGAGCTCCGATGAGCTGAAGTGACCAAAATAAATGAAACAGTCGGATTCCGTCTAGCAATCGAAGAAAAATAAAGGGATTTTGGCGATTTTGAGACTTATTCGACCAAACTTACGACTGGAAACTGATTCCGGCGCCGAGGTCGCCGAAAAAAGATGATCGGACAGAAGCTGGTTTTATCGACGTTTACCTTATTCCTTTGCCAGATTCCATTAAACGCCCTCAATGCTTCACTTCCCTTTACTCTGTGTGTGAGCGTATTTTACCATGAAGAAGATGAAACCAAGAAAAGTGGTGTCTCGGCTTTGTGCGTTTCGTGTGGGTGTGTTTACCGAGTGTATGAGTGTTTTTTCGGCGAGAGAGTGTGTGTGTGTAAAGAAGAAAACCAAAAGAAAGAATCGACCCCCTTTTCCCAGATCTGTGTCGTATGTATATGTGCGTCTTCCCTTTTCAATTAGAAAGAAAGAAGAAGGAAAAAGGAATCTCCCGTAGCCCCCTCCCCTTTTCTATTTGTGTCTTCTCCTATGCTTTTGTGAAAGGGATGGAAATTAGGGGTGGGTCCCCCTTTTTCTTTTCTTTTTTAATATTCTATCTGTGTATATCATTTTTGTGTTACATTCTCCCCTCTAGTAAAGGTCAAGACCGTGTAAAAGAAATACGATGGTGGGGTATGTGGGTGAGGTGGGGTAAGGATAGTGAGGTATGTGGAGATAGGTGGGTGAATTGGTTAGGATAAAGTTTGTTAGGATAAGAAAATATTAGGGATTTGATTTAAAATTTGTTATTTTTATATTTTTGTAGGGTATAATCACATGGGTGAGGGTTTATGATAACGCGAGATAAAAATAGGTGAATTGAGGTTTTGGAAGAGACAAAATTAGGTGTCTACATCATGTCATTTTTTGGGTGTAAAAATAAAGTGTTTTCAAATAAAAAGTAGACAACGAGACCAAATTTTGACTCAATCGTTATTCAAGGAAAGAAACAGAAGGAAGAAGGCCAATCGGATCTTGACTTAGGACATCCTACTTACTCAAGTTATGAGGGAATCAAGTCACAGGTGTCTTAAAGGGTTGGAAGGAGAGGGACTATACCGAGTTGGAGAGCCGAGTGAGGCCCTATCGAGGCTCTGTCATTACATCAAAATGAAAATTACAAGCTAAAACATAAATGAAATTACAAAAATCATATCTATGCAACTTCTTTTGAACTCTTGACTTGAGTTTCTGATGCTTTCAAAATTAACAAAAGATCTGATTTTCTTTGGTGTTGATCTTGAGAATAGATTCTTTCTCCATAAAAATTTTGATGTTGGAGATGAACTCACAAAATAACCATGTTCTGTTGGTCGTACTTCTGAACCTTGATCCTGAATTTGAAAATCTTCACCCTATTATTCAGGAGGGCTCCTGACTTACAACTTCTTCACCTAGTTGCTTGACTTTTAATTTCATCGTCCTATTCTCCAGGCGGGCTCCTGGCTTGCTATTTTTGATCTTTTGATTTTCAATTTCACTGCCCTGTTCTTCGGGCGGGCTCCCGACTTATAATTTCCTCACTTTATTGCCTTTCAGTTGTTTCACCTTGTTGCTTGACTTTTAATTTCTTCACCTTATTGCTTAACTTTTAATTTCTTCACCTTGTTGCTTGACTTTCAATTTCTTTACCCTGTTTTTCAGGCGGGTTCCTGACTTTCAATTTTCATCACCCTTGCTCTTCAGGCGGGCTCCTGACTTTCAATTTTCATCACCCTTGTTCTTCAGACGGGCTCCTGACTTTCAATTTTCATCACCCTGTTCTTCAGGCAAGTTCCTGAAATCAAAATTAAAACAAGAACGAAAATTATCCCAAACAAAGATTATGATAAAGAAAGATTTCATTTTTCTGAAAGTAATGTCCCATTTCCAGCAAGGTCCTGAACATAAAGTAAACTCACATTTTTTAGGAGGGTCCTGAACACAAAGTAAATTCCTATTTTTCAGGAGGGGCCTGAACATAAAGTAAATTTTCATTTTCCAGAAGGTCCTTAACATAAGGCAAATTTCTATTTTTCAAGAGGGTCCTGAACATAAGGTAAATTTCTATTTTTCAGGAGGGTTTTGAACATAAAGTATATTCCTATTTTCCAAGAGGGTCCTAAACATAAAGTAAAGTCTCATTTTTCAGGAGGGTCCTGAGCATAAAGTAAATTCTCATTTTCCAGGAGGATCCTGAACACAAAGTAAATTCCCATTTTCCAAGAGAGTTCTGAATACAAAGTAGATTTTCATTTTTCAGGAGGGTCATGAACATAAAGTTTATTCTCATTTTCCAGAAGGGTCCTGAACATAAAGTATATTCCCATTTTTAGGAGGGTCCTGAACATAAAGTAAATTTCCATGTTCCAGGAGGGTCCTGAACATAAATTATATTCCCATTTTTCAGGAGGGTCCTGAACATAAAAAAAATTCTCATTTTCCAGGAGGGTCCTGAACATAAAGTAAATTCCCACGAATGTGCTTTTTCAATGGTTGCTGAATTAAGTGAAGCGAATTTGCCCTTATTTCAACAAAGAAAAATTTGTCAGCTAAAACTTAGCGGTCGCTTGCTGCACTTGGCTCCCCAGGCATTTGCTCCAGCACTCGTTCCTTTCATCTTTGTTTCTGACACACTACAAGAAAAAATATATATTGCTATAAAATTCATTGTAGCTAAATATGACATTTTTCGTGGCTAAACACTTTAGCTATAATATTTATTTTCGTAGCTTTCGTAACAAGATGTGGCCTGGCTAAAAGTTAGCTACAAACTTTACATGATCCGTGACTAAGGATTTATACTTACTGCTACAAAAAAGTTGTGTTGTAGCTATGATGGTACAAAAATTTTGCCACAAAAAATATTCTTGTAGCAAGTGTTTTTATTCTTTTGCCATGACAAATAAAATTTGTTGCTATTCATATTATAGTCATGAGATGTTATATTGTAGCAAAAAACTAAGTTATTTTTCATGCAAATTTAAATTTTATGGCTATTTCTACGATTTAGTTTGGTGACAATAGTACTCATATTTAGTCATGAATTAAAAAGATTGTAGCTATGAATTAAGATGCTACAAATATTTTCATATTGTAGCTAAGAATCCATACCTATAGTCGTGAACTACAAAGCCCTATAGCTGAAAAAATCTATATTTGCCACGAAAAACTAAATTATTTAGCCATGTCCTTAATGTGTGACGGTTGTAAGGAGTAATGTCTAGCTATGAATTCAAAATATCATAACTAAATTTACATATTTTTTTATCGCGGGTTATCAATTTTAGCAAAAAATATTTTTCATTTGTCATGAAAAAGTATTATTATTATAGTGATAACTGTGTATATTTTGCTACAAATTTAAAAAATTATAGCTAGTAATTTATAAATATAGTTGCGAAATGGCATAAAATTTATAAAAATTAAAACAAAATATTTTAAATTATGTAATAATAATAATGCAATGTATTAGAGAAAAGAATTAACAAAAGTTCAACAAAATCATTTAAAAACAATAAAACATCATTTAACTCAAACATATTAATATGATTTTACAAAAAAAAATAGTTGTTCAAGTCCTTGTGAATCTCGATTCTTTCGTCACTCCTTCACAAGTTGCAATAAAAATTAAAATAATCAAATAAGAAAATGATAAAATATGTCAAAGCAACTAACAAAATCAATATCCATACTTGTTTTAAACAGATGTCCGATTACATACTTTTTAGAGGGGAAGAATACAAAATAACCATCATAATGATCGCTAATTTCTATCTCATTTATTGTGTCCAAGCTTCCTACGAAATTATCAAACATGAGTTAGCTATATATGACCAAAAAAATATACAAATTTATCTAATTAAAAACAATAATAACAAAGTCAATATTGTAGAGAGTAATATTACCCTAATAAACAAGTTCTTCTATATATTGTGGTGAGATATTTTCTTTGATCAGCGTTGATTTAGAACTCTCAGAAAGTTTCACCTCGTTATTATCAGTCAAGCAACTAGTTTTTTCTGAAGAGCATTCCTATCTCTATCTGATTGTAAACAAGCATTGGTAAGCTGCAAAAACACAAACTCTTTTATTAGTACAAATATGTTGTAAATACTAAATAACTAATTTTATAAGAACTAGTTTATGAACCGTGTGTTGCACGTTTATCTCAAATTACGATAAATTTTGAAATGATATATATATTATTAGATTTTCTCCGTGTTACAAAATACAAATCAAAACATACGAAAAAATGACAACTCGCAAATCCATGAGTTAGGAAAAACTTACAAAGTTGATGCTACTTCAACGATATATAAAATACTTTACTTTAAAGATAAATATACTCAAAAATATATAAATATATGCATATAATAAAAGTATTTATCTCATAAAATTAACTGTCATGCAAGAAAACAAACTAAATTCTACATATATTGACTCTTATCATGATCATGATCAACACAAATACAGTCACAATTATATGAATCTTACTTTAATTGAAGACACATTAATACATTTTTTTTAAAAGTAAAAAATAAAAATAAAAAAGGGAGATATGATTATGCATTGAAGAGCATAAAAATGAAAATACAATATGTATGGAAAATATTAGTATATTCAAACCTAAAAATATGAAAGAATAAACTACCAATTATTATGAAAACCTATGACTTTCATCATTCTCACGGTAAGATAATTATCTTAATTTGATGTGCATATGTTGAGGTAATGAGAAATTTGAAGCAACAACTTTTCAAAGGCATCAAATAAGGACAAAGAACACAATATAAGGCATCAAATCTCCCAGTGAAAATTAGTCATTGAACCTGTCACGACTCAAAAACGAGGATTATGATGACACTTGTCGCGGCGTATCTTGACAAGTAAGTCTATCACCCAAACTGATACGAATAGAGAAAAGGACAGAAATACCCTAAGGTAAGGCTTCTAGAATGAAGCCGAACCATATAAATAATCATAACAATGCGAAAATTTTTTATCCAAACTACCAATCATGCCCAAAACCAGGTGTCAATAGTGTAAGAACTACTAATACAATCTAAGAGTCAAATACATCAAAAAAATAATCACAAAGAAATAATAATTGTCTCTGAATACTAATAAAGACATAACTAGTATAGAAAGATAGAGGTGAACTTCGGACGCATGAATGTCCAACCGCTACCTTGGAAGCTCCAACAATTGCTCGAATCAAGTAAGCTGAGGCGCACATGAGCTAGGACCTGCACCGAAAGGGTGCAGTAGGCATGAGTACGATCCACTTGTACTCAATAGGTATCATAGGCCGGCCAAGCAAAGTGGTAAATAAAGCATACAAAATATACACTAAGGGCACGTCACCTGCAATTAGAAAGTATCCCACAAAGGTAACCCACACCACTTACACTAACAGTTCTAGTATATCTCACATATATTACAAAAACACACCAAGATATAGAACCCAAGTATACATTATGTCACATATAAATAGAACAAGAGAGAACATGCAGATACAAGATCATCAAATACAAGTAAAAGAAGGTAAACAAATACATAGATGACAAGTCAATAAGGAAATACAGCACAACATAAACACAATAAAGTAAGTGCAATGTATATGATAATGATGACGATGATGATGCACCAGGTTGTCGCACAACCTCCGGGATCGTCGCACAGTCCCCGTATACACCTACGGAGCCAAAGTTTCCCGATGTAGGATCCATGAGGGGTTCGACAACCCATATACAATCCACATATCTCATATCTCCTTTCCGGCACATCCCTCGGAAAGAATTTTATAAGGTGTTACAATATTTTTAAAAAAAAGGTGTTGCAGAGTTTCTCAGATATTCCCACGGTGGTACTAATGTTTCATGAATGAGTATAATATGAAGATGTAATGCTCGCAACCAATCACAAAAAGTATTTCCACAACCAACCACAATGATACATTTTCACAACCACATGAACCAATGTCCACTCATTATTTTCGTTTCATCCATGAATTTTCACATGTCTCATATGTCCATAATGTATGAATATAATCACAATACACCAATGGTACCACATTAAGCATTTTAACAACACAATACAATTGTTCACATGTATTCAAGGCTATTAATATCACATAGGACCCCACACGGTCACACATATCACATAATAACTCAATTTCGACAATTATATCACATATAGGCCTCCATACATGCACAACACATAAATAGCCATTTTTCATGATTAGTTTTTACCCTTAACATGCATTTTGTACCATCATTTACTACTCATCCCAGTCTGAATAGTTAAGCCATAACCTATCTCGAAAGCCGAAATCGGTCCGCTACACTTGAACCCGCAACCTTATCTTTTACACACAATACCGAACTTTACTAGAAACATCAAATATGAAATCTACGCGTCAAAACAAAACCAATGACACCCATATTGACTACTTTTGGTTCGGGGTCAAAACGGAACCCCAAAATGAGTTTCCGAAAAAGAAGGGTAAAATCAAAACTTTACATCAAAAACATGTTTTTCATATTTTTAGAAACCTACAGCTGAAAACCCAAGTTAAATCAAGTAAAAAACGAGGTTCAAATCGAAGAAAAACCCTTTTTAAGATTTACCGGATAAAATATTTGAAATTCGAATTAAAATCAAGAATCGGAGTTGTTTTGAAGGTTAAATTGATGAAAAACTAGTAATTATAAGATAAAAGTACTATTCAAGTGAAAATGAGTGAAATTTGATTTTAAAATCATGCCCTAAGATTTTTGGGGTTTTGAGAAATTAATGATGAAATTACTAAGAAAAGAGTTAATTCTTACCTTAAATCCGTAATAAAATCAAGAAATAGGTGTTAATCTAGCTTCTCAAGCTCCTACAAACTTTATTTTTAAGCTCCCAAACTATTTAGGGTTTAACTTTCAAGAGGCAAAATAAAAAATGAGCAAAATGGACCCAAAACTATTTAAATAGTGCAGAAAATCTGCACTAAATGGGAAAAAGCTGCAGATTTTCTATTTTAAGTCCAACTCGAACTTCGACGGGGTGCTCAGGATTCGTTCAGAGTTTGATTTATGCAAACGAACCATGCAACCACACTAAATTCGACGTTCCAAACGTGATGGCGATACCAGATTTTCCATAAAATGTCGATTTTGGAAAATTGACCCCCGAAACCCGAAATCACAATTTTTCAAACCGAGGGTCGAAATGAGATTTAAAAGTCGTAAAATCATACCAAACATGCAAACACACTAAAATCGATATTCTGGATCTGCTGGCGAAGTTGAATTTTTCATCCGAGGTCGTTTCGATCAAATGTGGATCCCACACCCATATTTTCAATTTTCCAACTTTCCGATCAATAGGTCGAAGTGAGCTCGGGTGCACCAAGATCCGAATCAAAGGTCTACCTAGCCTAAAATTGATATTTCGGAGCTGCTGGCACAGTCCGTTCGATCATCCGTCGCACGAATCAAAATATATCCACATGAGTCCATAATAAAGCTCTCAAGGCCATCAAAAACCACAATATTGCATAAATGATACCAAAATGCATCGAAAATCATGTCAATCACTCCCACACCCCAGAAATATTATAATGCAACTACAGGGAGGGGTAAAACAATCAAATCACACAATCACAAATTTCATATATTTCATCAATTTTTATTTTTTTTATATTTTTTTTAGGTCGTTACTTCATCCACCACTAACAATCTAGTTCGTCCTCGAACTAAGACAAGAAAATACTTGAATCAATGAAAAGTTGGGGATAAGAACTATGCATATCAGACTCAATATCCAAGTAGCCACATCTACAGGTCAAAGTTGCCAGTGGACCTGAACCACAAAGATAACTTTAGCGCGTAACTGTCTAACATCTCTAGCCAAAATGGAAACTGACTCCTCAACAAAGGACAACCGCTCATCTAACTGAACTGACTCCCAACGAATGACATGAGACTCATCAGAAATATAGCAACGAAGCATAGAACATGAAAAACTAGATGTTAACTGATAAATCACATCACGAACAGTCCGAAAAATCTCAAATAGACCAATATTTCTGGGGCTAAGCTTGTCCCTCTTCCCAAACTTCATCACACCCTTCATGGGTGAAACTCCAAGGAAAACACGATCAACAACACCAAATCTCAAGGCATGAAGTCTACGATCAGCATAGCACTTCTGCAAACTCTGAGCCGCTCTGAGTCTATCCTGAAAGACTCAAACTCTATCCAAAGACTCACGAAGAAAGTACGCACCTCGAGGTCTCACCTTTGAAACATCGAACCATCCTACAGGAGAGAGACAATACCTACCACACAATGCCTCAAAAGGAGCTATATCAACACTGGAATGATGACTATTACTATATGCAAACTCTGCTAAAGCCCAAATGCTGCTCCCACTGGCCACCAAAATTCCATCACGCATGCGTGAAGCATATCCTCCAAAACTTGTATAGTCCGCTCTGACTGGCCATCAGTTTGGGGGTGAAATATTCTACTAAGATCCACTTGAGTACCCAACTTATCTTGAAAAGTCTTCCAAAAGTGAGATGTGAACACAGGACCTCGATCTGAAATAATGGACACCGGCACACCATGAAGACGCACATCTCACGACTGACGATAGGGGCTAACCTCTCAACACTGAATGAGACCTAAACCAAAATAAAATAAGTTGACTCGGCCAATCAATCCACGATAACCCAAACACTGTCAGAACTATGAGATGTACGAGACAACCTAGTCAGGAAGTTCATAGTGATCCGTTCCCACTTCCACTTGGGAATGGGTAACCTCTGAAGCAATCCACCAGTCCTCATATGCTTGGTCTTCACCTACTGACAACGTAGGCAACCAACCACAAAATCTGTTATATCTCGCCTCATACCACTGCCTCAAATCAAGATACATCTTAGTCACACCTCACTGGATAGAATATCTGAAACAATGGGCCTCCTCCAAGATCAACCTAATCCGATCACCACTCTCGGCACATAAACTCAACCCCCAATCCTCAAAACTCTATCTGAATCAAGTGAGGCGTCCTTAACCTTCCCACTCAACATCTTATCTCGAATCAACCTCAATCCAACATCGTCAAATTGACGAGCTCGAAGTTGCTCCATCAAAGAAGATCTAATCTCCATAAATGACGAAACACGCCCAGGTATCGAAATATCAAGTCTAACCGTTTGGTTAGCCAAAGACTGAACCTCTAAGGCCAACAGCCTCTCCTGAGTCAAAAGATGCACCAAGCTACCCATGTTAGTCGACTTCCGGCTCAAGTCATCCGCAACCACATTAGCCTTGCCCTGATGGTAGAAAAAAGTCAAGTCATAATCCTTAAGCAACTCAAGACAACGACACTGCCTCCTAAGAAGATCTTGCTGATAAAGAAATACCGAAGGCTACGATAATCTTAGAAGATCTCACAATGGACTCCATACAAGTACTGCCTCCACAACTTTAAGGCAAACACAACTGCGCACCGCTCTAAATCATGGGTAGGATAATTCCTCTCATGAGGCTCCAATCTTGACGAGACACGTATACAATTACCTTGCACTTCTACATCAACACAACACTTAACCCAGCACCTGAATCATCACAAAAGACAATAACGCCCATACCCTCCTTGGGCAAAGTCAATATAGGAGCTGAAGTCAATAAATCCTTGAGTTTTTTAAAGCTCGCCTCACAACATCATACCACTGAAAAGAATTCTTCTTCTGAGTCAACCTGGTCAACGGAGCTGCAACGGAAGAGAAACCTTCAACAAAACACTAATAATACCCGGCCAAGCCAATAAAACTCCGAATCTCGGTAGGCGAAGTATCTCTAGCCCAATCACAAACCTGTTGCAACCTTAGCTGGATCAACCATAATACCTTCCTTAGTCACTACATGATCCAAGAAAGAAACTGACTCCAACCAAAACTCACACTTAGAGAACTTAGCACACAATTTTTCATCTCTTAATCGCTAAAGCACAATCTACAAATGCTCATCATGCTCAACCTCACTCTTGGAGTAAACCAATATATCATCTATAAATACAATAACAAAGGAGCCGAGATATAGTCGAAACACCCGGTTCATCAACTCCATGAACGCGGTAGGGGAATTAGTCAACCCAAAAGACATAACTAAGAACTCATAATGACTATATCGAGTCTGAAAAGCTATTTTCGGAATATCCAAAGCTTTAATCCTTAACTGGTGATAACCGAACCGTAAATCAATCTTCAAAAACACCGCGACACCCTGAAGCAGATAAAAAAAATTATCAATGTGGTGAAAAGGATACTTATTATTAACCGTTACCTTATTCAACTGCCGATAATCAATACACATCCGCATATACCCATCCTTTTTCTTCACAAACAAGACAGGCGCACCCCAAGGTGAAACACTAGGTTGAATAAATCCCACATCCAACAACTCCTGCAACTGGTCCTTTAGTTCCTTCAACTCTGCTGGGGCCATCCTATAAGAAGGAATAGAAATGGGCTTAGTGCCCGGCTTAACATCAATGGCGAAATTAATATCTCAATCCGGAGGCATACTAGACAAATCCGTAAGGAACACATCCATAAACTCACGAACAACATAGACAAAATCCAAAGAAAGGAGGTGAAACAATATTGGTGTCACGAATATGGGCCAAGTAAGATAAACATCCTCTCTCAACCAATTTACGAGCTGAACATAAGATATAACCCTCTTAGGACCCAAATTAAGTATACCCTTTCCAAGCTATCCTTGTCACAACAACTAAAGCTAAAGTCACAGTCTTAGCAAAATAATCTAAGACAACATGATAAGGAGCCAACCAATCCATACCCAAAATAACACTAAAATCGACCATATCTAACGCGAGCAAGTCTACCAAAGTCTCATGCCCAACAAAAGTCACAACACAAGATTAGTACGTCCGATCCACCACTAAAGAATCACCTACCGGGGTAGATACACAAATAGGCATGACAGAAGGCCTACTAACAGAATCAAAACCCAAAGACAAATATGTAGACACATAGGAGAAAGTCGATTCAGGATCAAATAATACAGATGCAGGTCTGAAACAAACGAGGAAGATACCTGTAATCACAACATCAGAAGCCTCTTCCTCAAGTCTAGATGGTATAGCATAACACAGCCCACGACTACAAACTAGCTGAGTAGCCCCACAACCACTACTACGTGCTCTACCATCTCTACCTCTTGCACCTTTGGTAGAACCCCTACCTTTCACAGCTGAAATAACATTAGCTCTAAACACATGGCGAGAACAGTCCTTGGCCACATGGCCAAACTCATCACACGCATAGCAACTGTTATGACCAGTCTCAATAAGAGAAAGTACAACTGAGTCTGAACGACCACCCTGAACTGCTGAACTAGAAGATCCACCAGCCAAACTCTATAAAATCACCTGCACTGGCCTACCATGGTATCCACGAGAACCTCTAAAATCTCTGCCTCAAGAGGTCGGACTCCTGAACTCACTAAAACATCGCGCTTCTTGGCGCCTCCCTGAGATGCACAAAGAATACCCTCTATCATCTTAGCATGATCCATAATACTCTGAAAAAAAGCCCCAAACACAACCATCTGAGACATAGCCAACTAAACAGAGACATCCAAACCCTTTACAAACTTTTGTATCTACTCAAACTCGGTGGAAATACTATCATAAAAATATCTGGACAGGGTATGAAAGCGTGCCTCATACTCAGCAACTGTCATGGAGCCATGCTCCAATTAATCAAACTCATCCCAAACACGATCTCTCAAATAGAAAGATACAAATTTCTCCAGAAAGGCATCAACAAACTGATCCCAAGACAACTTAGGAGCATCAACAAGCCTACAACCAACAAATGATATCCACTAATTTCTCACAGCATCTCTCAACTAATAGTAGCATAAGTAACTCCATTCGCGTAGAAAGAGTGAAACACAACTCAGAACACAAGGTATGAAAGAACTTCGCACGATAAAGAATGAAATAAGGAAAGTTTCCTAAAGACGTCCTATAGCCTCTTGAAGATAGATACGGACGTCTACGTACCGATCCACGAGATTCTATTAGACATCTCGTTCTTACACTGTTGAGACCTATGAAACCTGGTTGCTCTGATACCAATTTGTCACGACCCAAAAACGAGGGTCATGATGGCACTTGTCGCGGCGTACCTTAACAAGTAAGTCTATCACACAAACTGATACGAATAGAGAAAAAGACAGAAATACCCTAAGGTAAGGCTTCTAGAATGAAGCCGAACAATATAAATAATCATAACAATGCGGAAAGACTTATCCAAACTACCAATCATGCCCAAAACCAGGTGTCAATAGTGTAAGAACTACTAATACAACAATAATCGCTCGAATCAAGTAAGTTGAGATGCACTCGAGCTAGGACTGTACCAAAAGGGCGCAGTAGGCATGAGTACGGTCCACTTGTACTCAGTAGGTATCATAGGCCGACCAAGCAAAGTGGTAAATAAAGCATACAAAATATACACTAAGGGCACGTCACCTACAATCAGAAAGTATCCCACAATGGTAACCCGCACTACTTACACTAATAGTTCTAGTATATCTCACATATATTACAAAAACACACCAAGATTTAGAACCCAAGTATACATTATGTCACATATAAATAGAACAAGAGAGAATATGTAGATACAAGATCATCAAATACAAGTAAAGGAAGGTAAGACAAATACATAGATGACAAGTCAATAAGGAAATACAGCACAACATAAACACAATAAAGTAAGTGCAATGTATATGATAATGATGATGATGCACGAGGTTGTTGCACAACCTTCGGGATCGTCACACAATCCCCATATACACCTACGGAGCCAAAGCTTCCCGACGTAGGACCCATGGGGGGTTCGTCAACTCATATACAATCCACATATCTCATATCTCCTTTCCGGCACATCCCTCGAAAAGGGTTTTATAAGGTGTTACAATATTTTTTTTAAAAAGGTGTTGCCAGAGTTTCTCAGATGTTGCCACGGTGGTACCAATGTTTCATGAATGAGTATGATATGAAGATGCAATGCTCGCAAACAATCACAATAAGTATTTCCACAACCAACCACAATGATGCATTTTCACAACCACATGAACCAATGTCCACTCATTATTTTTGTTTCATCCATGAATTTCCACACGTCTCATATGTTCATAATGTATGAATATAATCACAATACACCAATGGTACCACATTAAGCATTTTAAGAACACAATACATTTATTCACATGTATTCAAAGCTATTAATATCACATAGGACCCCACACGGTCACACATATCACATAATAATCAATTTCGACAATTACATCACATATAGGCCCCCATACGGGCACAACACATAAATAGTCATTTTTCATGATTAGTTTCCACCCTTAATATGCATTTTATACCATCATTTACTACCCAACTCAGTCTGAAGATTTAAGTCATAACCTACCTTGAAAGCCGAAACCGATCCGCTGCACTTGAGCCCGCAACCTTATATTTTACGAACAATATCTAACTTCACTAGAAACATCAAATATGAAATCTACGCGTCAAAACAAAACCAACCACACCCATATTGACTACTTTTGATTTAGGGTCAAAACGGACCCCCAAAATGAGTTTCCGAAAAAGAAGGGCAAAATCAAAACTTTACTTCAAAAACATGTTCCCCAAATTTTTAGGAACCTACAGTTGAAAATTCAAGTTAAATCGAGTAAAAAATGAGGTTCAAATCGAAGAAAAACCATTTTTAAGCTTTATCGTGTAAAATATTTAAAATCCGGATTAAAATCAAGAATCAGAGTTGTTTTGAAGGTTAAATTGATGAAAAACTACTAATTATAAGATAAAAGTACTATTCAAGTAAAAATGAGTGAAATTTAAAATCATGCCCTAAGATTTTTGGGGTTTTGAGAAATTAATAATGAAATTACTAAGAAAAGGGTGAATTCTTACCTTAAATCCGTAATAAAATCAAGAAATAAGTGTTAATCTAGCTAACTTTACTTTTAAGCTCCCAAACTATTTAAGGTTTAACTCTCAAGAGGCAAAATAAAAAATGAGCAAAATGGACCCAAAACTATTTAAATTGTGCAGAAAATCTGCACTAAATGGGCAAAAAGCTGCAGATTTTTTATTTTAAGTCCAATTCGGACTTCGACGGGGTGCTCAGGATTCGTTCGGAGTTCGATTTATGCAAACGAACCATGCAACCACACTAAATTCGACGTTACGAACGTGATGGCGATACCAGATTTTCCATAAAATGTCGTTTTCGGAAAATTGACCCCCGAAACGCGAAATCACAATTTTTCAAACCGAGGGTGGAAATGAGATTTAAAAGCCGTAAAATCATACCAAACATACTAACACACTAAAATCGATATTCTGGATCTTCTGGCAAAGTCGGATTTTCCATCCGAGGTTGTTTCGATCAAATGTGGGTCCCACACCCATATTTTCAATTTTCCAACTTTCCGATCAATAGGTCGAAATGAGCTCGGGTGCACCAGGATCCGAATCAAAGGTCTACCTAGTCTAAAATCGATATTCCGGAGCTACTGACACAGTTCGTTCGGTCATCCGTCGCACGAATCAAAATATATCCACATGAGTCCATAATAAAGCTCTCAAAGCCATCAAAAACCACAATATTGCATAAATAATACCAAAATGCATTGAAAATCATGTCAATCACTCCCACACCCCAGAAATATCATAATGCAATTACAGGGAGAGGTAAAACAGTCAAATCACACAAAATCACAAATTTCATATATTTCATCAATTTTTTTATTTTTTTTTTATTTTTTTTAGGTCGTTACAGAACCTGTATGAGGCATTCCCAGAAAACAAAATAGACAAATTAAATGTGCCATCTTCTAAAGGATGTGATCACTAAGGCATTTCCAGAAAACAGACAACTTGAATGTGGCATTTTCTAAAGGATGTGATCACTAACGAAATTTCACACTACTCAATATAGTCAACTCGTTTAGCACAATGAATAACACAAACACCACACACTTGAAAAGGGAGCCGCTTTCTCAAGTGAGAGTTCTTTTTGGGGGTTAGTATGACTGTCCTCATTCTAGTCGGAAGGTGCGCGAGTCTGATAGATAATGTTGAAGTACACTTAACTCTACTCAAAAATATATTCATGACTCTTCCGTTAAACCTACCAAATTTATTGTCTTTGAGAGTCTTCACTATTTCAAAATGGCCCCTTTTGAATTTACTTAAAACAAGTGCTAGTGAAGACATCAAGCTATCCAGAAAACAATTCTTGGTGTCACTTAAGCCTAAGTTGAAGATGATCTACAAACAAATGTCCACTGCATCTTCAAAGTACTAAAGATGATATTAATTTGGGATACATTTGTAAGCACATTGTATCATTTTTTCATTACTTCACCCTCAATCTATCTGGTATATGCACACCATAATATTTATTCTAACTTTCATCATAAATTGCATATCATACTCAGTCTACTCATTTATGATTTTGGTATGATATATGTTGTAGTTTTTAAGTTTCTGATTATGTATAGTCTCTAGTGGTTATTACTCAAATAAAAATGGCCATTAAAGGCTTGTAAAGCACGAAGGAAACTCACAGGACCATGTCTTATAACAAAGCACATTCAAACGCCATAGGCCAGATCATTAATCTTCATAACATCATCAGTTACAAAACTTAAACCTAATTAGTTACAAGACACACTAAAATTACCACAATGCTAAACACCAAAAACAAATCAAAAAAAGATTCAAAAACTACAAAACAAACTATAAACTTTACTTTTATCTCCAATTTTTTTGGAGGAAGAATGATAGCAATAATGTAGTATTCCATCTATCAAAAATTTTACTCGAAAAGAGAAATAAATCTCGTTAAATTTGTAGTACCCATAAAACAAAAACGTGATCAACTACAAAAGACAAAGCAAACATAAATTTGGTTAGGTTAAAATTTAAAACACAACATAAAACATGATGCTCGAAATCAAAACTTATTCACAATCAACTTCTAACAACAGCCAACATTATCAGTGAATAGAATTGTCTTTCAGGCAATCTATCAAACAGGTTACAGGCGTCACTTTGCTAGCTTAATTTGAAAAATAATGGTGAATTGATAATCCTTCTAAAATATTTGGAATTATAGTTCAATCATCCAAGTTCAGCTAACAACACCAGAATTTCACAATTTCAGTTCAAACTAGGCAAAATTAATATAGAAAAAAAAATATATATATATATAGAGAGAGAAAAGAGTTAATTTAGGCATAAAATAATTAGAGGGAAAAAATTTGAAGGGGATATTCTTACTTTTGTTTTGTTTGTGTTATTAATTATGCATTGCTAGATATTTGACTTACTAATATAGAAAAAAAAAAGAGTTAATTTAGGCATAAAATAATTAGAGGGAAAAAATTTGAAGGGGATTTTCTTACTTTTGTTTTGTTTTTGTGTTATTAATTATGAAAATTGGAAGGAAATGTTTGTGAATTCATCAATTTAATAAGATGATTTTGGCATAAAATTAGAGGGAAAAAGTTTGGAGGGAAATTTGTTTACTTTTATTTTGATTTTTGTATTATTATATGTTGATTCTTCCAAAGTTTGATTCATCGGTTAAATATAAATAGAGGAAATTTTTTGTGAATTTATCAATTTTTCTCCTAATTTTGAACAATTAGTTTTTTGTGAATTTATCAATTTCACGCTTAATTTTTATTTTTTTTAGTAGTGCTTAATTATGAGTTCGAATTAAATAACAATTCTCAAAACACTTGATCAAGAATAATATTTGAAACTTATATATATATATGATTAAGTTGAAGTTTTAGCTTGGATTTTTGAAGTTAATTTTTGTAAAATTTGATATAATTGATTAACAAAAATTAATTAGACATAACTCCTATTTATTTAAATAATAGTTGAAACTTAAAAATTAAGATACTGTAAAATTGAATTGCTTGTGTTTGTAAAACTTAATCGAATTGAACGCTGAGAACCTATTGTTACGACAAAATATATTGTTTCGATGGAATACGTTCAAATCAAATAACAATTTTCAAAGGACTTAATCAAGATGAAGTTTGAGCTTGAATTAGTGAAGTTAATTTTATTTAAATTTGATGTAATTAATCAAAATTAATTAGACATAACTCCTACTTATTAAATACTATTTGAAACTTAAAAAAAATCAACATGGTATTGTGAAATTAAATTGATAAAAAGATTAATCACTCTAATTAAGCTAGCTCGATAAATGTATTGTTTGATAGAAAAGGTCCAACTCAAATAATAATTTTCAACACAAAATGAAGATCAAGTCTTATGTTTCACCTAGTATCTGTTTAAATATTTCATCTCGATCATGCTCACGCTTATTAAATACATAGTTAAATTGATAATAAATTATTATTCTAATTATCATTTTTCTCAATCAATAAATTAATAAATTAATTTGGTAGATATGGAATTTGAATAAAAGAATATTATGTGTATTACTTTGTCCGTTCACTTTTACTTAACTACTTTGGACTTTTCACGTCTACTAAAAATAATGATTGATCAATTGATGTTTTGAATTAGGTCTTAAAAAATAATTTGCGAAATAAGTAATTAGAGGAAAATTTTAGTGATTCTATCAATTTCCCTTCTAACTGAGAACAATTAATTTTTGTGAATTTATTAATTTTATGTTTAAATTTTATGTTTTTCAGGAGAAAATAGTCTATTACCCCCCAACCTTTAGTCGAAATTTCAACTACACACTCAACCTTTAAAGATGACCTATTACCCCCCTAATCTATTTTTTCTATATTTATTACCCCCAAAATGCTGACCTGTCAACATAAACCAAGTAATAAGACATTCGTGCATTTCACACGCCTGACCCACGCCTAAACAAAACAAAATATTTTTTTCACAATTTCTTTTTCAATTTCCTCTCTCTTCTCTCTAAACCTTTCATCTCCCCTCTCCTCTATCTTCTCTCTAAACCGCGATTTCATCTGTTTTTTTTGGAGAGATTTTGTTCTAATCGAAATATTTTGGTTGTGGATTTTCAAAGAATCATCTTGTTGCTGTTACAAGATGTGTTTTTTCCCCGTAAACTGAAAAAAATTGAATTAGGGATTTTAGCTAATCTCCAAATTTGTAAATTAATTGAGTGAAATTAACTGATTCTTACTGTTATAACGTTGTCTAAGTGTTCGATTAACAGCATAATCCGTTCGTAAGTACATGTTTTGTTGATTGTTTAAGTGGGTTTATTAGAAATTAGGACTTTTCTCCGATTTGTTGTTAATGTGAAAACTTAAAAATTCAATTGTGTTTAATAGGAAGTGCGTGTTAATATGTTGTTAGTTTGAGTGATTTTTTCCAAAACTGAGTTAAAATTAATTAGGATTTTATGGTAAACCCCAAAATAAAAAATTAATAGAGTGACTTTATGTTGTGGTTTTTGCTATTATATTGTCTACGTGTTTGATTAACAGCGTATTACGTTCCTAATTACATCAAATTAGGATTTTTATTGATTATTTAAGTTGGTTTATTAGAAATTAGGTCTTTTCTCCGATTTATTGTTAAAATGACAAAATTTCTCAAAATCAATCGTGTTTTATAGCATGTGCATGTTAATATCTTGTTATTTTGGTTTTTAATTTTATAGCGTGTTCATGATTTTTTTCTTTTTCCATAATGTTTCTGCTATGCTACTATGTCTTATTTGATTGTTTATTGTGGTCAGGTAAGACATGAATGATTTTACGTTGATAACTCTAAGATGGTACCATGGCGGGGTCTTACATTTTAGTAGGGGGAAACCAGTTTATAAGGGGGGGTTAGTAACCAATTTTTTGGATGTTGACGTAGATAAGATGTCATATTTTGAGTTGAAAGACTATATTAGAAAATTGGGATATAGCACAACTTGCACTTTTAGTATTATAGCACCTAACTATGGAATTTTGGTAGATGTTGATAATGATATGGATATTTTTGAGATGATGTGTTCTTTGCAAGATGGGGATGAAGTGGAGGTATTTGTCAACCATTTAGTTGATGAGCCAGATGTAGTGAGGCCCCCTCCCCCAAATCTTTATTTTTAGAAAATATTTGTCCTAGGAATTTAGAGGAATCTGGTGCATCTTTTAATGCTAGGCCTAACTTTAGGGTAGGTGAGGACCATTTAAATGTGGAGGACCCTAATTCTTTTTTCCCAACCACATCTCCTTTCAATACCACACCTCTTTTCACTACTGCATCAAGTGCTGTTGCACCAAGTGTTGTTGCACCAAGTGTTGTTGCATCAAGTGCTGCTGCAACAACTGATGCTGCAGTAGATGATATAGATGTTGGTCCTGCTGGATTTGATTTTTTAGAAGAAGAAGTAGAGGCTTCTGATTATTCTACTGAGGATAGTGTTGAGTTAGAAGGAAAATTAATTGGAGATGATGATGAAGAAGAGTATGGTAGTGATGTACATGAGTAGGTTAGGGAGTTGAGAGCTGAAAAGAGAAAGATTCAAAGGAGGAAAAGAAATGAGAGAGTACCTACTGATAATGCAAAGGTACCAGTAGGTGAAGCAGGACCAGATCTAGGTTTTGATGAAACTGAAATAGGTAGATTTTAGAGGAGAACATCAACAGTGTTATGGATTGTACCATTGAGTTTAATGGAATGGATGATTTTGAAGTGAAAGAAGCGCTTTGTCAACACACAGTGGATATTGTCAAGAGGACATGTAGTTGTAGGTTGTGGCAGTTAAAGGGCATACCATGTGCATATGGTGTGGTTGCACTATTGTTCAAGAAACACCCCTTGTATGACTATATTGACAGCTGCTACAGTAAGGAAACATACTTGAGGACTTATGCCAATGTTCTTGAACCATTAACAAACATGGAAATATAGTCTGTTTCATCAAACATTACTGTTGCACCACTTGAAATTAGTACCTTGCCTGGCTGGCCATCTAAGTCTAGGAAGAAGGAATCTGGAGAAACAAAGAAATCTGGAAAATTGCCTAGAACTGGACTAGCAATGACATGTAGATTGTGTCATGTTAGAGGCCACAACAAAAGAAGGTGCCCTCTAAGAGGACAATTAGCAGAACCAAGTGTTGCATCATCAGTAATACCTACTGGTTCAGGCATTGAAAGAGGCAGACCAAAGGTAAGTTTAACACTTGATTTAGTATATTACTTATCATACTTCTCAAATTTCTTAACATTATTTTAATATGTAGAAAACTACACCAGAAACACCAAATGCACCTCCTCAAGTCAGTGTTGGTTCAGGCAGGGGAAGAGGCAGACCCAAGGTAATATTACACTTGTAATAATTAGCTCAATAACTTTTATATAACTCTCTTCTTTTTATATGTATAGAAAACTCCATCAGAAATCATTAATGCATGTCAACAACAAAAAAAAAAAAAAAAGACCAAAAAAAGGCAACACCAGCAGCACCTAGTGCACCTCCTCTACCTAAAACACCTTCTGCACCTACTATTTTTCCAGCATCCTGTTCTGCACATTCTGATTATTGTCCATCATCTTTAATGGCTGGTACTACTAAAAGAGGAAGGGATAATAATAGGGAAAAAATAGCTCCATTGAAAAGATCAAAAGTAATGTGAATGAGTGTGTTCCAAGTTGAAAATGAATTCAAAGTCCTAAATGTAAGTATCTAGCTTTGTTGTATCTTGTGTACATATGAGTCTTTAATGCATGAGTTTTTGAATAATTTTTATCCTTCATTGTAGCCTGGCATGCCTAGCAGTAAGATCTTCTCTGCTGGTTAAGCAAGGGTAACAAGATCAACTGATATAACTGGTAACATTGGTTATACACCAAGTACTACCAATAAGCCAAAATGGAATGGCAAAGCAGCAATATCAACAAAAAAACTACAAGAGATTAAAGAGAAGAAAAGAAAGAAAAATGTGGAAAGCAGTTCAAATAATTCAAGTCAAGAAAATACTTCTTCAAAGTCCAAGATGCCTTGGAAATTGTAGTAATGTTGATTATTTTAAGCACTGTTTTATGTTAGATCAGTTGACATGAAAATAATTTTATTTTGGTGCTGAAAACAATTTAAGCACTGTATATATATTTTATTGATGAATGTTGCCTAATGGTTGGTATGAATGATGATGTTGTGCCTAATGGTTGGTATGAATGATGATGTTGTGCCTAGTGGTTGGTATGAATGATGATGTTGTGTGAAGTTAGAATATTTTGTTGATGAATGTTGTCATTAGGTATTATTATTGTGTTAAATGATGGTAAAGTTGATATAATGTCAACACAACATTGTCATTACACGATTTAAGTGTAAACACATAGCAGCAGCACGGTGCTTTGCCTAACAAGACACAACTTTGGAAATGTAAACAATAACATAGCAACAACACAAGACACAACAAGTGTAAACAATAACATAGCAGCAATACACAACACAATTTTGTAAGTGTAAACAACAACGTAGCAGGAACACAACACAATTTTAAAAGTGCAAATAATAACATAGCAGCAGCACAAGTGCAAACAATAACATAGCAGCAGCAGCATAAGTGCAAACAATAACATAGCAATAGCACAACAAACATCTGAAGTACGACTAGGCAAAAGACACCATAATAGAACATAGTCTTATATATTTAGAGAGAGGTATACAAAATTTACACCATAGTAGACAAGATCTAGCAACTACTTTCAGTTCATTTGTTGCTGATGAACATAGCAGCAACACAACACAAATCAAAATACATAAAAATATCTTCCTATTGAACCTACACCATCTCCATCTTCCATTAAGCTTCTTCTCCCGCGTCAAGTTATCAATTTGGACCTGTTTAAGCCATAAGTCTTCTTCTAACTCATTGATTTTGTTCACCAATCTTGGAATGATTAAATTTAATCTTGGATCCACTTTTTCTTTGTCCCTTCATAGGAAAAAATTACATTTTTGAGACTGAATTTTTTTTTTAGAAATCAGTACATTATCAGAATTTGAATATAAATTAACAGCAAAATACAATGCAAAATACATACACCATAGTAGGGGAAAGACCAAAATCTTCTTGCCGGATTTGACTTCTACCATGAAGTTTGCAAGTCAAGCAAAATACCATGTTTGTATCTCATAACAGCATTGACCATTGAGTCTGATTCATCCATACAAAGCTTATTCAATTTCGAATTTATCATTTCATGAATTTTGACAAAATCAATCATCAAATTACAAACCCTAAATTAATAGTTGAACCAAATTACAAAACAAAACTTCAAGAATTGAAGTACAAATTGGGATTAAAAGCTAAAACGTACGTTAAAGAAATAAAATAAAATAAAAATGGAGGAACATGAAGAAAAATGGTGGATAAGGACATGGGTCTTATAAAGAAGAAGAAGATGACCGTTGGAAGAGAGAAAGAGCATTTTTTCATCTTTATTTCATCAAATAATCAATTAATGTCGTGTATATTACGTGGAAGGCTAAAATTTTAATTTTGGACGTGCTGAGGCTAAACCAACGCGCCTAGAGGGGGTGTTCTCACCTTCCTTGACAGGTCAGCATTTGGGGGGTGATAAATATAGGAAAAAATAGATTGGGGGGGGGGGGGTAATAAGCCATCTTTAAAGGTTGAGTGTGTAGTTGGGATTTTGACTAATGGTTGGGAGGGTAATAGACTATTTTCTCTATTTTTCAGTAGTAGTCAATTATGAGTTTAAATCAAATAACAATTCTCAAAACACTTGATCAAGAATAATATTTGAAACTTACAAATATGTGTATGTGTATGTGTGTGTTTGTAAAATTGAATCAAATTAACGATGAACACCTATTATTACACCAAAATATAATTGATTCGATTGAATGAGTTTGAATCGGATAACAATTCTCAAAACACTTGATTTGTTTGAATCAGATAACAATTCTCAAAACACTTGATTTGTTTGAATCGGATAACAATTCTCAAAAAACTTGATCAAGATGAAGTTTGAGTTTGGATTAGTGAAGCTAATTTTATTTAAATTTGATATAATTAATTAACTAAAATTAATTAGACATAACTCCTATTTATTTAAATAATATTTGAAATTTAAAAATTAAGATATTATAAAATTGAATTGATTGTGTTTGTAAAACTGAATCGAATTGAAGAGCACCTATTATTACACCAAAATATATTTTTTCGATAGAATAAGTTTGAATCAATTAACAATTCTCAAAGCACTTGATCAAGATGAAGTTCGCGGTTGGATTAGTGAAGTTAATTTTATTTAAATTTGATATGATTGATTAATCAAAATTAATTAGACATAACTTCTCTTTATTAAATAATATTTGAAACTTAAAAATTAAGATAGTATTTTGAAAGAATGGACAAGTAAAAGTGAAAGAAGAAAGTTGTACAAACACAAATAAATGTGTGCACTAGATAATTTATTAATTATTTAAAGTTATAGTAATTTTTACATATATTATTTCTTCTGTTTCTTTATGTAGCATTCATAAAATTTCAAAAGTTAAATCAAATTCAAATAAAATATTTTTTGCCTAATAATGAAAGAATTTTAAAAAGTTAGTATTGTTACAAAAAAATTTCAACCCATGATAAAAAATAATAATTAGCTACCATATCAAATCACAATAATAATTTTATGGTTATATCATCTAGCCCACTGACAAATAATTATAACTATTACGCTACAACTTTATAACTTGAAAAAAAATATTTATTTAGCTTCAGTTTTTGCTTCAAATAATTTATTGTCGCTAAAAGGTTATTATTAGTACGATAAATATTAACGCATGGCAAAAATTAATATTTAGCTACAAATTTTACTATAGCAAAAAATGTATGATTATTTCATTTAACTATTGCCACAGTTTTTATAACTTGAAGAAACTTTATTTATTTAGCCACAATATTTTGTTTTAGTAACTTCTTATGGCTAAAGGATAACTATTGTTACAATTACTTTTATCGCGTGGAAAAATCTTATAATTAGCTACCGAATTTTACTGTAACAGAAAAATTATAACTATTTAGGTAATTATTACCACGAATGTTAGCAGTTGTAGCAAAAATTAAGATTTAGCTTTGTCAAATTAGCTTTCGTGGCTAAGAAATCTAACGAATTTTTAGATAGCCACGAAATTCAAATTTTTGTGTCCATTAATAAGTAATAGCTACGATTTTTAAATTCATAACTTGAATTTTGTAGCTATAAATACATAGTCTTGTAGTGACACTTGCCCCTGTTTTATCGCATTATTGACCCAGACCCAAATTGAAGGAAATGACTTTGATTCAAATATCGAATTTCTCTTTTACCACGCCTCTAAGATGTACCTTTTAAGATCTGACACTCTCACAAATCCAGTAACCTGTCAGTTGATAGGCTTGCTTTGCTTTGCTTTGAATTATGAACATGTTTCTCTTATGTGTTGGTCCCTCCCTGGATTTTTCTCATATAATTGGGAAGACTGGTAGCAAGTTTTGAAATCCTTTCTCGCTTGTTTTGACATAGACTTGACTCAAAATTTAAAGAAATGATGGTGACTTTTATTTTGACAAATGACATAAAAAAGATAAAAATATGCATATGTAAATAAAAGAAAAGGGCAATGTCCCTTATTAAAAAAGAAAACTTATCTGAATATGGCAACCAACTCCAATGAGCATGACATGCATTTTGGATTAAACTACCTGATCCTTCTACCCAAATTTCTCATTTGTTGTTGAGTTCATGCCTCTGCCTCAGAGTTGCTTCTTCGAACCCATTGATCTCATACATCTCATTTAATTAACGGCATCTTGAAAGACTTTCGCCAACAAGCCTCTTTACTTTTCACTTTTCTCAAACTCACCATCGTCTTACGGTGCCCGTGGGGGTTTTCACCAATAAGACTCTCTCATTTTTATTTTTCTCAACTCACCATCGCTCTATGGGGTCTGTGAGGGTTTAAACCAATAAGACTCTCTCATTTTTATTTCTTTATATTTTTCCATGCCAATGCAGAAAAATATAAGGCCACAACATCTCTATACATCCATCGCATGTTCATCCTCTAAATTCTCAAAGATTGATCTAAAGGTATTTCTTTAGTTGTAGCTTAACTTATGGATAAGGTTAGAAAGAAGGGACGAAATGAGGCTCAAACAACACTTGAAGTAGGGTAGGACTTACGACTTTTGGAATCGACTCGAACAACAAAATTAACTCATGCCCCAGTTTTTTTGACTGGGCAATTCTATATTGTTTATTTGGTTGTACCGAGACCTGAATAGGGCAGTCTACTTATCTCGCCCCCGAGAGAGGAGAATCAGGTCACACGTAGTTCTGGCATCTTTTTCTTTGTTTTGATTTGATTTTTTCCTCTTTTTTTCTTTTATTTTCCTCTTTTTTTCATACTCTTTCTTTTATTCTTTCTTTATAGACACTTTATCTTTGACTATATTTTGATTTTAAAAGATGGATATGAAAGAAAAAAGAACTAAGCTCAAATAGGGTAAACAAAGGAGGCACAATGTTTGGGTAGCAGAATGAAATGCCTTCATCATATCAATCTTCAAAAATGCAAGTACTAAATATGCAACAGAACCAACAAGGGATAAAATATCATACATAATATCTTTTGACTGCATCAACATTGATAGCCATTTCTGCCATTTTGCCTTCCATATCTGTCAAATATAAAGCTCCATTGGAAAACACTTTCTTCACAATAAAAGGACCTTGCCAATTTGGGGAGAACTTGTCTTTAGCTTCAACCTGATGAGGGAGGATACGCCTCAATGCCAACTGACCAACTTCAAAACTCCTGGGATGTACCTTTTGTTATATGCTCGAGCCATTCTCTTCTGATACAATTGGCCATGACATACCGACGTCAGGTTTTTTCATCAATCAAGCTCAACTATTCCAGTCGGGTCTTAACCCACTCATCATTATCAATCTCTGCTTCCACAATGGCACGAAGAGAGGGAATTTCAACTTCTACAAGAATTACTACTTCTGTCCCGTACACCAATAAGTATGGAGTTGCCCTTGTTAAAGTGTGAACAGTAGTATGATAACCTAGCAAAGCAAATGGCAACTTCTCATACCATTGTTTATACCCTTGTATCATTTTTCCAGTATCTTCTTGATATTCTTATTAGTAGCTTCCACAACGCCATTTGCCTTTGGAAGATATGGAGTGGAATTTTGATATGCGATCTTAAACTGTTGGCACACTTCTTACATCAAATGACTGTTGAGATTGGTAGCATTATCTATAATGATCATCTTGGGAATTCTAAATCTACAAATGATGTTGGCATGAACAAAATCTACCACTGCCTTCTTTGTTACTGACTTAAAAGTTACTGCTTCTACCCACTTTGTAAAGTAATCAATAGCCACCAAAATAAATCTACGCCCGTTTGGCGCTTTCGATTCAATCGGTTCAATCACATCCATCCCCCAAGCTACAAAAGGCCATGGAGCAGACATTGCATGTAACTCAGTAGGAGGGAAATGTATCAAATCATCGTGTACCTGGCATTGGTGATATTTCCGAATGAAACAAATAGAATCCCTCTCTATAGTAAGCCAATAATAACCCACTCGAAGTATCTTCTTTGACAAGGCATAATCATTCATATGAAGCCCGCATACTCTAGAATATACTTCAACCATTATTGCCGAAGCTTCTTTTGCATCTACACATCTCAAGAGTCATAAATCAGGGGTTTTCTTGTACAAGATTTTTTCACTCAAGAAAAATACACTAGCCAAACGCCTAATAGTCCGTTTTTTATCACTGGTGGCATGTGTTGGATATTCTCCTGATTGCGTGTATCTCTTGATATCAAAGAACCAAGGTTCGCCATCGAGCTCTTCCTCAATTACATTACAATAAGCATATTGATCATGACTCTGTATATGCACTGGATCAATGTAGGACTTATCAGGATGTTGGAGCATTGAAGACAAAGTGACCAAAGCATCAGCAATCTCATTGCGAATTCTTGGAATATGCCTAAACTTTACTGACACAAACCGTTGACATAGATCTTGTAAGCATTGTTGATACGGTATGAGCTTTAAATATCACATCTCCCAATCACCTTGAATCTGATGGATGATAAAATCTGAATCCCCTAACACTAATAGTTCCTAGACTCCCATGTCAACAGCTAACCTCAAGCCCAGAATGCAAGATTCATATTCTTCCATGTTATTGGTATAATAAAATTGTAGTTGTGCTGTTATCGAGAAATATTGCCCCGATTCAGAGATAAGAACTGCACCTATTCCGACTCCTTTCATATTAACTGCTCCATCAAAGAACAACTTCCAACCTGGATCAGCATCTATAATGACTTCATCGACACACAACACTTCTTCATCAGGAAAATATGTCTTTAATAGCTCATACTCTTCATCAATGGGATTCTCAGAAAGATGATCTACCAAGGCTTGGGCTTTCATGGCAGTTCGAGTCACATGTACAATGTCAAACTCGGTAAGCAATATTTGCCACTTTGCCAATCGACCTGTCGGCATAGGATTTTGAAAGATATACTTCAAAGGATCCGTGCAGGAGATGAGATAAGTAGTGTAGGACGAAAGATAATGCTTCAACTTCTGTTCTACCCAAGTTAGGGCACAATACGTACTTTCAAGAAGAGTGTATCTAGCTTAATATGCTGTGAACTTCTTGCTAAGATAATAAATAGCTTACTCCTTTTTGCCTGTGACATCATGTTTACCCAATACATAACCGAATGAATTATCCATAACTGATAAGTATAAAATTAAAGGCCCGCCAGGCTCGGGTGGCACCAGCACTAGTGGATTTGACAGATATCTTTTGATTTTATCAAACGCTTTCTGACATTTCTCAGTCCACGCAATGGTAGCACTCTTCTTCAGCAACTTGAAAATGGGCTTACATGTGGTTGTGAGTTGAGCAATAAACCTGCTGATGTAGTTCAGTCTACCGAGCAAACTCATCATTTCTATTCTATTTTTGGGCGGCAACAGATCCTAAATGGCTTTGATCTTTGAAGGATCCAATTCAATACCCTGATAGCTGACCACAAACCCCAACAGTTTTTCGGATGGAACTCCAAATACACATTTTATTGGATTGAGTTTGAGATTATACCTGCGAAGCCTTTCAAAGAACTTCCTTAGATCTTTAACATGGTCATCCTGATTCTTTTATTTAATAATTACATCATCTACATAGACTTCAATCTCCTTATGCATCATATCATGAAACATAGTGGTCATTGCTCTCACGTATGTAGCTCCAGCGTTCTTTAAACTAAACGGCATCACTCGATAACAATAAGTCCCCCATGGTATGATAAAAGACGTCTTTTCTACGTCATTATCATCCATAATGATTTGGTGATATCCGGCATAACAATCCACAAAAACGGCAACCTTATGTTTAGCGCAATTGTCTAATAGAATGTGGATGTTGGGCAGTGGAAAATCATCCTTTGGACTTGCTCTGTTAAAATCAAGATAATCAACACATACTCGAATCTTGCCATCTTTCTTTGGGACAGGAACAACATTAGACAACCAATTAGGATTACGAGCCACTTGAATGACTTTAGCTTCAAGTTGTTTCATGATTTCCTCTTTGATTTTTATACTTACATCAGTTTTAAACTTCCTCTACTTCTGTTTGACATGAGGGAATGCCGGATCGGTTGGCAGTTTATGAGCCACTAACTCAGTGCTTAAACCGAGCATATCATCATAAGACCATGCAAAAAACTTCTTTATAATCAATTAATGCTTGAATCATTTCCTCTTTTAACTGTGGTGAAACATGTACATTTATTTTAGTTTCCTTAACATCTCCTTAGTCTCCCAGATTAATTTGCTCAGTCTCATTCAAATTAGGGTTTGACTTATTTTCAAACTGCTCTAACTCTTTGCTTATTTTTTCTAATACCTCTTCTTCATCATATTCCCCCTCTTGCTTCATTATATCTTGATTAGATTGGATTTTAAGATTAGGCTGAAAACTCCACATGTATATCATATCACTAGAATCAGCATAAAGAGAACTGTATAAGGAAAAGACAAAAACAAAATATATTAGACACAAAACAAAAAGGACATTGAATTTTATTAAAAGGGGAAAGATAAGAGGGTTTAAACATAAACAAAAACAGAACATAAACAAGCTAAATTCTGAATTACAACCCTGAAATAACTCGGATAAATAGAAAGAAAAATAAATAAACTATCAAAACTCCCTCTTGACGAGGAGATGAGTGACTTCCCGGTTATTGAGCTGGACATCAAGACCTATGAACTACACATTTGCCTTACTGTTACCTTCTCCTGCTTCAACCATATCAACTTCAACCAACAGGGTATGGAAATCATCAGCTAATTAAGCCTCAAACTCTGTAGGCTTCATGACACTGCTCTTGACAAATGACTTACTGAGTAGCGGCACTGGGCAAGGGAGTGACCATGTTTCCTTCTTCCCTTTCTTAGCCTTTCTCCAATCTTCAGCTGTAGGTTTGAATCCTAGACCAAAAGTTCCCATGCTTTCACTCGGGCATATTGGACGGACTATACCAACCAGAGACACTTCTAAACCCTTTTCTGTCTCAAATCCCTATTTCAACATCTCACTCACCATCATAACAAAAGTAGAAGATAGTTGTATCCCTGGCATAACCTTTCCTTCAAGGATACGATCCACAATTACTATATTAAAAGATTGATAGAAAAATGTCTCCTCTACATTATTTTCTTCAATAAAAGGCGTAAGAGACTCTCTGCAGATGGCCAGATCCTCTTCCCCGTAGATAACCTCCTCCTGCTTATCGTGCTTGAACTTGATCATTTGGTGCAATGTAGATGCAACCGCCCTAGCCTTGTGAACCCATGGTTTTCCCAACAACAAATTGTAAGAGGTGTCGTTATTCAACACTTGAAACTCTATGGAGAATTCAACAGGCCCTATCATCAGCATTAGCTCTATCTCTCCAAGAAAGTCTGTTTTCGCCCCATCAAAAGCTCGGACACATACATTGTTGGGTTTAATCCTCTCGACACTGATATTTAACTTTTGTAAGATGGATATAGGACAAATATTTATGCCAAAATCTCCATCAATCATGATATGAGTGACATAGAAATTTTCAAACTTCACGGTAATGTAAAGACCCCGATTATGCCTCGTACCTTCTATAGGCAATTCATCATCAGAAAATCTAATCCGATTCACCTCAAAGATTTTTCCAACAATTTTTTTGAGTTGATTTATCGCGATCTCCCTAGGAACATAAGCTTCATTAAATACCTTCAATATAATATCACGATATTTCTTAGAATGCAATAACAAAGACAGAAGGGAGATTTGAGTCGGGGTCCTCTTCAACTGATCTATGATTGAATATTCTGGAAATTTCATCTTCCTCAAAAAATCTTCTGCCTCTTCTTCGGTAATAGGTTTTTTGACAGACGAAGGCTCATTCATCACTGTCTAAGGCTTCCTCAAACCTTTAGGCACAAAACTTTTTCCCAATCGAGTCAATCCTTCCACCTCATCTACTTCTTTCGTGATTTCTTTCCCCTGATAAGTCATCATAGCCTGATTATACCTCTAGGGGACCCTTTTTGTATTGACTAATGCAAGATGGGTCACCGGTTTGATGATAATAGGTTCTGTGAGTACTCCTCTTATTGTTAAATTTGGCTTGCTCGAAGATCCTACCACAGTTAACTTAGGTTTGTCCTGACTTAAAACAGCAATATTTTCGACTCCTTTTACAATGATCACAGGTTACCTCGTATTTTCTTGGGCTTTATCTTCCACCATTTTTTCTTGGCCCAATGACATCGCCTTCAATGAGTCTGCCACGTTCACTGATTTATCCTCATTAGTTTGTATTCTAACAATAGGCTTGTAACACATCGATGGTTCCTTATCACCACATACCAATTCCAGCATGTTGGTTTTGGTATGGGCTAGCAACAGATTTTGGTTGATGATTGGGACCTTCGGGGCCTGTATCAAAATCTAATTTGTGTTGATTAGATCCTAGATGGATCTTTTCAAATACCAGCATTTCTCAATATTATTCCCTGGCATGTTAGAAAAGTATGCATACCTTAAAGAATAATTAAGATTTCTCAGAGGTGGATTCAGAAGCTTTTCTTGAATTGGGCTTAAGACCTCCATCTCCCTTAACCTATCAAACAAACTAGCATACGACTCCCCGAGAAGTGTGAACTCATTCTTGGCTAAATTTTTTTCTTAAACTCAGGCCTAGGTTGAAAACCATATTTGGCAGGGTTTTGGTAATTTTGTGGAGATGAAGAACTATTTTGAGAAGCTTGTGCACGCCATTGATGGTAAGAAGGGGTTTGGGCATATGGTTGTGCACTATATACTGGGTATGAGGGTGGTGAAATAAAATATAGTGGGTTTTGTGGAGGGTAGTAGTGATGGGGGAAATATATAGAGCTTGGGCTTAGGATTAGGGGTAGCGGCGAGGTGGACTTTTGGGATAGGCATGGGGTCCAACTACAACGGTCACCACATCCTCCTTCTTTTTTTTCCCTCCAAAAGTTCTAGAGCCACTCTGAATTGCTTGGGTGGTAGCCTTTAATGCGATAAAACTCACGATTCGTCTGATCTTGATACCCTCTTCTATCATCTCACCCATTTTGAGGACTTCGATAAATGGCTTGCCCATCGCCGGAAGCAAATGCTGAAAATAAGTCTCATTTTGTTCCTGAATGAAGATCTTCACCAATTTACTCTCCTTCATCAGAGGTTTCACCCTAGCGTCCTGTTCACGCCATCTTATTTGATATTCCCTGAAGCTTTCTTCTTTATATTAGTCAGGGATTTTTCATCAGGAATCAGATTAATATTATATTGAAATTATTGCACAAACTCATTAGCCAGGTCATCCCAATTATTCCATTTGTCAATATCCTGGTCAACGAACCATTCTGAAGCCAGACCAGAAAGGCTTTAGCCAAAGTAAGCCATGAGTAACTCTTTTTTACCCCCTGTACCCCTCAGTTGGTTGCAATAACGTCTCAAGTGCGCCACGGGATCATCGTGTCCAGCATACTTCTCAAACTTTGGCATTTCAAAACCAAGGGAAAGGTTAACGCCTGGGAACATGCAAAAATCTTTATAGGAAACACTCTTATAACCTCCCAATCCCTGTAGTTTTCTCAAGGCCTGTTCAAAACTCTTTAATTTCTGCGATATATCTTTATGTTCTTCCATTGCAACAGGTTTTTCCGTATCGAAGTGAAAGGCAGGAGACTGATTCTAACAATAAGGATCGTCCAACCTCAAGGTAGGTTTCAAAGCATGTTGCTGATTTTCTTGCATTTTTAGCACTGGTTCACTAGAAGACCGAGAGAGTATATTTGTAGGACGCACAACATGGGTGGTAGCTTTAAATGGTGGTGGAACCACGAACACAGGTTTTGTCGATGGTGCTGGCTAAGTAGTGGGACTTGGTTGAGAAACCGTCAAGGGCACTCTAGAAGTGCCAAGATAATACTGACGTGGAGTGAATCCTGATGTGTGCTCGAGTGACTCAATGGAAGCAGAAAATTGCACCTGGGAGAGCGGTGGGCAATTGGAGATATTCTCAAAATCTTCATGGAGTGGAGGGAGAGGCATGCCACTAGCCCACGCTCTGTGCAAATCTATCAATTATTGTTTGAGTCTCAATACCTCATCATTGTGTTTTGAACTCTCTTTCCTGGGATCCTGATCTAGGTCAATGAGCGAACTTTTAATCTCTCTGTTAGCCATGGCAAGCTTCGCTTTCGATCTAGTGAAGTAAGGGTGACTAGACAGAGTGCTACAAACCAACCACTTTTATCTGAAAGAGAATGTTAGTCAAAGACAAAACCCATTAGAATTAGGTCACACAACAAGCATGGAAATCATATTTGTATATTTTTCCTAAATTCATGCGCATTTCTACCAGCCTTTGAGGGTAACGGGGTCATTTAACATTATCTTGATCTTTCTTCTACACTCATTTGCTTCTTCCTTCCAATTACGCCTCATGTTCTTTCTTATTTCTCCCTCGTTTCTCTCTTCTTTTGCTTCAATCTCTTCTCTTTTCTTTTCCCAATATTCTTTCTCTTTTTTTCTTCTCACGCTATTTTTCTTTTTTTTATCATTCTTTATGACTTTTGCTTTTCTTGAAAAAAGGAAAATTGAGAAAAAAAACAAAGAAATAAAATGATTAGATAGAACCCAAAAGTAGGTTGCCTACGTAGTATGTTGTACATGAATCAGATCTTGCGTAGTTCGGGAGGCATATGCATAAATATCACAAAATTGATGATTTTTTATTTTTGATTTTTTTTGGACGAAAAATGAAAAACAAACAAAATAAAGAACAACGCAACATCACTACATTTTCATAAAAGAAAAAACTAAACAGACTTCGAAATTAAGACAACCTTAATACCAATCAACAAAGACTAAACAACATTCTAGACCAACATGACAACATACGTAACATTCCTTATAAAGACCCTAATGTTAAAACAAACTTGACACCGACTTAACAAAGACACAACACTATAAATGGCAAAAAAGTAAAGTACTCAAACTAAACAGAAGATAAGAAATGCTCCTTCAAACTAGTGCTCTGTGTGATGATCCTGGCTGAGATGGACCTGTCTGTGAAGTTCTCTTTCTCCCATTCAATCTTTGTAGCATATCTTGCAAGGACACTTTGATATTTGGGAAGAATCTGCTGGCACGTATTCCTGCCTATGCCTGAAAAGACTTGTAGATACCTAATTTTGTCTCTCCCCGATATCACTTTTACTCATTTTATCTTATCCTACCATGTACCCTCAACCATGTAATTATCCCTCCACAAATGACAAAAAATCAAAACCAACTCTAAACAAATCTTATCCCAAAATTCCCACATAATCCCAATTGATAACAAATTAACAACCTTCCCTATTAAAAGTGGACAACACATCACTATCCTACCCCACCTCACTCCTACCCCATGTGACCCCCCTTCCTTTATCTACCTTTATTTTTTGTTTGTTTGTTGACATATTTTTCTGTCCATTTTTCCAATTACACACCTCAAAAAGAGTGGGGCCCACGTAATTTTTCTTTAACAATATATAACATCACATATACCAGGTGGATGATGATAGGCGAATTTACACGCCTATATCAATATATTTTGCCCATATTTTAGCCTAGTTTTGAGAACAAAGTATATATTTCATGCACTTTTAGTCCTTTTTCCTGTAAATGAGCTAACGAACATGATTAGTAAAGTTTCAGGTATAAATGATGCAGAATTCAGCATTTTATGGCTTACTTGACGCAAAAGAAAGCTCACGAAGGAAGGGAAGGGAGTTTACACACCTAAGGACCAAAACTGTTGCATGGAAAATTTGTCCCGGGCTAAAACAGCATTTCTGAAGACTTTGGGGATTTGCAGTAACTTAGTTGGATTTGGACAATGATACATTAACCTAGTACAATTGGGTTATGTATTTCATTAGTTTATTTGGATTATGATAATGTTACATTAACCTAGTATAATTGGGTTAAGTATTACATTAGCCTAGTAGAATTTGGTTTAATATTTTATTTATCTAGTAGGATTAGGATATGGGTATTATAAATACCCTATCATGCTAGAGATTTGCAAGGAATTTGGGGGGGGGGGGGAGACCACAATACTTTCTTCCATCCCTCTCATCTTCCACTACAAACAATTCTACAACTCTTCTAATCTTTTCATTAATTCTATTTTTCTTCTTCTACTCTTCTATTCTTAAATTCCACAACAAGAGAATCGTTACTTGCCTAGGAATTCACGCCTCACGCCTACCACCTAAGCTACACGAAATTACTCAATCTTGTGGTATAACAACAATGTCAATCGTGATCTCCTTCGCATTCATGGGTAACTAAACTTCTCTATTGGGGTTATGGAAGCCGTATGAGATACTATCTATTGCCGTGAGTTTGTGAGTTCGCGACACGTATACTGCTTATATCATTATTCTCTTCATCTTAGTCTACATTCTTTGTGGTTGCAAACGCAAGAATACGCCAGTATAACATTTAACTTGTTCGAAAGAAAGGTTATCTGTCTGGAAAAGAGATAAGGTCAAGGTAGTAGGGTCACCCCCTAAAATTCCCTACTAAAAAGCTAGTGTCGTAACTGGACTAACCTCTTGGAGAATTCGTACCGTTAGACACGCTTTAAGCTCGAAAAAGTTAAAGTGAAATAATCCTCGAATAGGTCGAAAGACGCCTGGATTTACCATCGAATACAATTCTCTATACGCAGTTGCATGTCAGAATTCTACACGCTCATATCCAATAGAGACGTATACCTCAGAAGGTGGACATAACCCCAACGCCTTAATTTTCATTGTTTACAACTTACGTAACAATCTTTCTCTTTTACTTTGCTATTTTCAGCTTTTATTTAATTATTTTGGTGATACATTACAAATCCCCCCTTTTTACGAGACTTGCACCAAAAGTTTAGTAATTTTGCTTACTTGTTGGCCAAGCTATTCCCTGTGGGATCGACACCCAACCCTGTTGGGTTCTATATTTGCTAACGACCGTTTTACACTCCTACGAGAGCTGTAGATTGAGTGTTATCAGTGGACCCCACTGGAATTCTCAATTGCCATTCATTACTCAGTTATCCATCCATCACTAATTCAAGGAGCCTGGCAATCAATATATATACAGACAGAGGATCATTTTTTCGGATAGACAATTCCCACTCAGAAGGGACCATTCTCCATTCCCTTTCATCATTCATAATCATCACTAATAATGGATTGAGAATACATGGATTGCTCCATTAGAAACTGATATACGATACAAATGTACACACGCACAAATCAGGAGAGAAGAGAGAAGATTGAGTTATAGAGAGGGGGTTTGAGAGAGAAATCAATGAGGGAGGGGAAAATGGTGAGAATATGAGTGAGGAGAAACAAGAATCGAAGTAGGGAGTGATTAAGGAGGGAAATGGAGAAGGAATAATGGTATAAACCCAGCACCTTGACTGTTTTCCGGTGAACTTTCATATCGGAATTGGTTTACAGGTTGTCTTGTTGATCGACTAAGCTTGAAACTCAAAAAAAAAAAAATTCTTGGTTTTCGTTGTTCAGTTCAATGTCGTGATAAACAGCTTCGGGTTCATCTATTTCCGCATCTCCTTGTCGAAATCGGGTGCGGGTTCATCATTTTTTTGCTCTGAGTTTGGAATTTGGTTTTCCTTTTCGTGTCAATCAGTCCATCACGACCAGTTTCTGGGTTTCAAATCTTTCAATATCGAATTTGGAGTTGGTCGCTGCTGAGGTTCTATTGGGAATTCTAAGTCCAGGTTTTCCTAACTTTATTATCAATGAAATCGACTCTTCAAAGTTTTGATTCGAGGGTGAAATCTGACTTGGAGTTTAAGGTTGAGGCTCGACGTTGAGGCTCCGTTGGACGCGATTCTATTCGGAAAGTTCAATTGATCAATAAAGATCAATTTGAGATCCAATTTTATATCTCCTATCTCTCTTTTCGTAAATATTTTTAAATGATGAAATTTTTGGTTGAATTTGGTTGAGGTGATTTTACTCGTTGTTATTTGATTGTTAATCTTGGTGTGAAGTATGTTAATCACGTAGTTGATTTGTGGTTAAGTTGGATTTTGAGGAAAAAGATCAAAAATTGTTAAAAGTGAATATAGTTTTATGTTAATTCATCGATAGTTGCTTGATTCAGAATAAGCATTGATTTTTGTTATATTCGATAGTTGCATGTTTTAGGTCGATAATTGTTAGGCAAACGATAGGAGGTAGGCAAATGCAAGAATTGTGAAATATTGAATACTTGACATGTCTTGAATGGTTTGGTTTTATTGCTTTTGGATCAAATGTATTATTTGGCCGGGGAATGTCCCAAGGCATTTGTGTTTATTCACCGGGGAATGCCACGACGTATCATGTTGGCGGAGGATGATCGAGATGAAGGCCCGAGGCATCGGGTAAAGCACGGGAGCGTAGTTAGTATTAGTGTAGGTTAGATAGGATTTATTTTTGTATTTTCTATTTTGGACTGTATAAATTGGACTGGACACTGTACTTTTGATTCGTTTTTATTTTGTTTGTTTGTTTGATTGGTTTACGTGTTTTGTGTGGTTTGTACATTCATAGTATTAAAATTAGTTGATACGCTCCACCAAGTGACCGTGGTCGAACCACGGGATCGAGGGGTGCCTAACACCTTCCCCTCAGTTAACAGAATTCCTTAGACGGAATCTCTGTTCGCAAACCAGTTTAAAGAGGCAAATGGTTTTGAAAAGGATTTTCCAATGGTGACTTGGCACACCAGATTATGCCAAGTGGTGACTCTGATTTCAAATGTAAAAACAATCCTTCTTCGAAACAAATTATTTTCTGTTGTCACTTAATAATAAGAACCCTTTCGAACATAATCTCTTATCTTTTAGAGATAAAAAAAAGGGTGTGACAGCTCTGACGACTCTGCTGGGGACCATTTTAGAATTCGAGCTTATTTTTTTGAGTTGTATCAGCTTAGTTTGACATTATGGGTGTATAGACATTGTTTGTGTTGTTTTGTGTTATTGTTTTTTTCATTGTTGAGTGCCTACGTGCTATTTGTTTATAGTTTTTATCTATGTGTTACCGCTTTATATCTGACATCATGTGCATAATCTGAGTCATTCTTTCTGCAACAATTCCGTAGTGCACGCTGTGTACACGACCTCTAGTTGAGTCACCCTTATCTTAGGAGGGGGAAGCTTCGGCTGGTATGGAGTGGGTGGAAAGCTAAAGCAGTCACTATCGACTATACGCTCCCCCGAACAGCCTTGTTAGTGAACCCCAGCGTAGGTCATCCTTTAGGTCATGTTTATTTGCATCATATTGAGACTTAGCGGGACCGACGTGGCCCTTTGTAGGAGACTCCCCTCTAAAGCATCCTACGTGCTAAATGTTGCATCTTTGAGGATAACGGGGTCATTTGACAGACTGATTTGGGTAAAAGCATGTGTTAGAAGTAAGGTGTCTAAGCAAGAATTTGTTGGAAAAAAAAAAGATAAGTGAGTCAAAAAAGAGTTTTGTAGTTTTTTTGAGTTCTTTATAACTTTTGTTTTTCACAATCAAAAAATCAAAAAGAGTTTTACCTTTTGCACTCATTTTCTCAAAAAAACAAAAATCATCAAAAAGATTTTCCTTTTGTTTCTTTAGTAAGTGTTCATAATTCGAAAACTTCAAAAAGATTTTTTCAATAAGAGCATTTTATAAAAGGAAAATTCAAAAAAAGATGGTAGAAGTTTTGTATATTTTATAACGAAAATACCAAAAAGATTTTTCTTTCATAGTTGTTGGTGTCAGTTTTATGTGAAGTGTCTGATTAAAACCCCAGAAAAGATTTTTCTTTCATCGTCTGTCATCATGTCGCTCAAGTTAAGTTTTAGTTTGTTATTTAATCCTTAAGTGTTCAATCTAGACGAACTACGCACCCCTGATTCTCCTCTCTCGGGAGTGAGATACGTAGGCAACCTATTGTTGGTTCGGAGATCTTATTTGAAAAATTTAAAAAGATTTTCTTCACTCTTTATTAGAGTAGGTGTCATATACTTCTTTAAAAGAAAACTGCAAAAAGATTTTCCTCTAATAGTTTCAAGCTTTATTTTCGTATGAAATTCAACATTGAAACCCAAAAAGATTTCTCTTTGGTAATCATAGATGTCATTTTGTATAGGGGTGTTAAAGCTGAAAAATTCAAAAAGATTTTCGTCAATTCTTTTGACAATTTGTTATTTTCTTTTCTTTTTAAAGTTTCAAGTAAAAGTAGCAAAAAAAAGAAAAAAGAGTTTAATTGGCCATTTTGGCAAGACTTCACGAACTACGCACACCTGATTCTCCTCTTTCGGGGGTGAGATACGTAGGCACCCCTCTTGGGTTCGGTGACCTTTTCAAAAAGAAAAAAAAAAGGTTTTGAAAAAAAAAGTGTTGAATTCTAACGTATTTGCTATCTCTTGTTCAGTTAGTATGAGGTGGTTGGTTTGTGGCATTTTGGCTGGTCCTCCATGTTGCACCAAGTCACGGAGAAGATTTTGGAAAACAAGGATACCGAGTTTGTTGTCACTACTCAGATAGGGAGTTCGGGAAATGAGAATTTAGAAGCTAATGAAGAGATTCGAAAATTAAGGCAACAAATGATAGAAATGCATCGAGCTTGGGCTAATGGGTTGCCGCCTCCTCCAGTTCCCACTGATAATCTAAAGTATCTTTCTAGCTTGCCTCCCGTGTCAGATGTACAATTCCCCATTTTTGTTGAAATGGCACAACATGCATCAGGAATGACTCCGGGGCAACAATATCCAACCACTTCCAATGTTCATTTCCTCACTCCCCAATCCAAGACTACCACATACTCGGCACCACCTATTGTTCATGCTTTTGCGATGCCAGCCCCACCTGAAGCTCCTTTTTTTGATGTTCATCCACAAGTTTTGCCTCCCTACTCTACAAGAGAGCCTGCATTGGATATTACTGGGGATCAGCGTTACACTTCTAAGCCTACACTCAAGTTGACTGTTATTTACGGTGACACTCACCCACCTAAATTTTCTCCTAACACTGAGAAGCCTGTTATGATAGAAGAACAAGAGAAAATAACCAGAAAATTGAGAAGTTTTGAACTGGCTATGAAGAACTTGCATGGACTTGGGGGTTACAAAAGTGTCTCATATAAAGATCTGTGCATGTTTCCAGGAGTTCATCTTCCTTTTGGTTTTAAAATGCCGAAGTTTGAGAAGTATGATGGACATAGAAATCCTATAGAACATTTGAGATGTTATTGCAACCAACTAAGGGGTGCTGGGGGGGAGGAAGAATTACTCATGGCATATTTCGATGAGAGTCTTTCAGGCCTAGCTTCGGAATGGTTTGTGGACCAAGACATCGACAAGTGGATTAGTTGGGATGACCTAGCTAATGAATTTGTGCAACAATTCCAATACAATGTGGAGTTGATTCTTGATGAGAAATCCCTAACTAACATGAAGAAAAAAAGTACTGAGACTTTCAGAGAGTATGCGATTAGATGGCGTGAACAAGATGCTAGGGTGAAACCGTCAATGAAAGAAAGTAAGATAGTGAAGGTATTTATTCAAGCGCAGGATGAAACATATTATCAACACTTGTTACCTGCATTAGACAAGCCATTTATTGAGGTCCTCAAAATGGGAGAGATGATAGAGGATAGAATTAAGACCGACCGTATTGTGAGTTTTGCAACATTGAAAGCGACTACTCAAGCAATTCAAAAAGGTTCGGGAAGTGTCAGAGGGAATAAGTATGAGGAAGATGCATCTGCCATTGTAGTTGGGCAACAGGCACGGGCAAGAGGACCACACAATCATTACCCACAGGCTCAAACCCAAGCTTATACCCAAGCCCCACAGAATCTTTCCCAAAATCCATTATACTGTATTCTCCCACCTACATATCCAATATATAATGTACAACCCTATGGTCAATTCCCTTCTTACCCACAATGGCGTACACCAAATCTTCGGAGTCATCCTCAAACTCCACAAACATACCAAATCCCTTCTAGGTCCGATTTTTGATCCAAGTCAAACAATGAAATGAGGCAGAAGTTAAAAGATAGCTTCACACCAATTGGAGAGTCGTATGCCAGTTTATTCCAGAGATTGGTACAGCGAGGCATGATCACTCCCCTCCTTGGGTATACTCTCGACCTGCATTCAAGAAGTTTTGATGTTAATGTACGATGTGCATATCATTCTGATGTTCAGGGTCACAGTATTGAAGATTGTCGTTCTTTGAAAATAGAAATAGAAAGGATGATTCAAGAAAAATTGATTATGGTGCAGAACATTGACAGTGAGGAAAGCTCTAGTCATGCTGATATGCAAAACAGTGGCTAAGATGTCAGGCTGAGCAATTAAGAAGTCACCCTTCTCCCTACTAGGAAGAGGTCTGGTAGCATGTTTTGTTTTATCTTTTGTTATTTGAATTATTTCAGGTTTGTAGTTCGGTATCTATCTTGTTTTTTTCCTTTGTCGTTATGTTCAAACCCTTTTATCTCTCATTTTAATTGAATGGAGTGTCCCTTTTTTTCTTTGTGTTTTAAATTTGTGTTGTTTGTTTGTTTTCTTTATATAGCACATTTTATGTTGACTCAAGTGATATGACATGCTTGTGGAATTTTCAGCCAGATCTTAAAATCCAGTTTAAGCATGAATATTTAATCAGAGGGTTAAAGTTAGAAACAGAGAGCATCTGAGAAAATAGATAGAGTGTTGGGGAATTTGGTGATCAAGTTGAAGCCTTCTTTGAAAATTAAGGCAATTATTTTGAGAATCGTGAGAATTACTTGGTCATCAATTGAAAGACATGTCTCAATTAGGTCAAGTAGTGAATGTACAATCCTATGTCAAAAGGAACAGAAAGAAAATCAACTCCACGAAGTCATGAGTCCTTCAGCATGAGGAATGTACTACGAAAGTGGAGTTGTATGTTTGACAAGGGTAGAAGAAGAATTGGCACACATACTCAGTTGAAGTTAGTGTTGTTAAAGTGTCACAAATGATCTTTATCTTTTATTTCATATTGCATGATATGTACTTACATTTTCAAGAATTGATATGATGAAGGCATTTCATTCTGCTATCCAAGCATTGTGTCATCCTTTGTTTACCCCATTTGAGCCTATTTCTATTTTCTTTCATACCCCTCTTTTGAAATCAAGATAGAGTCAGTAAAATTCAAAAGAAAAGTGTTGAGCAAAAGAATAGAGTCAGAAAGTTTCAAAAAAAAAGAGAAGAGAGAAAAAATGTGTCCAAAATGAGAAAAAAAAAGTGTCAAGAAAAAGAGTCGAAAAAAAAATCCCAAAAAGAAAAGAGAAACAAAAATCAGAATCAATCAAAAGAACAAACTGGCAGAACTACGCATGACCTGATTCTCCTCTATCGGGGGTGAGATACGTAGGCTGCCCTACTCTGGGCTCAGTCCAACCAAATAAACAATTTAGAATTTCTCAGTCAAAGAAACTGGGGCATGAGTTAATCCTCATTGTTTGAGTCAATTCCAAAAGTTGTAAGTCCTACCCCATTTTAAGTATCGTTTGAGCCTCATGTTATCCTTTCTTTCTAACCCTATCCAAAATCCAAGTTACAACCAAACAAAGACCTTCAGATCAATCTTTGAGAATGTTAAGGATAAGCATGTAAGGGATATGATGACGTATTTTGGGAACTGCTTGTCTTCCTCAACATAAGAAGTCAGGAGAGAAATAAAAATGAGTCTTATTAGTAAAAACCCTCACGGGCACCTTAAGGCGATGGTAAGTCGAGAGAGATAAAAATGAGAGAGTCGTATTGGTGAAAACCCTCACGGGCACTGTAAGACGACTGTGAGTTGAGAAAAATGAAAAGAAGAACCTCATTGGTGAAAAACCCTCACAGACACCATAAGATAATGGTGAACTGAGAAAAAAAGAATGAGAGAGGCTTGTTGGTAAAAACCCTTCAAGGTGTCACTAGCCGAATGAGGTCTTCAATGTAATTGACCTAAGGAAACAACTCAGTTTCATGGTCATTAACTCCACAACAATTGGTAGAAAGTTTGGATGGAAAGATCAGACAGCTTAATCCAAAATGCATGGCATAATCATAAGAGTTGACTATCATTTCTAGATAAATTTTTCATTTCTTTGTTTCAAATGGGGACATTCATTGTCTTTTATTTCTTCTCTTTATTTTTATTTTATTTTTCTTGAGTCAGTTGTCCAAATAAAAGTCATTGTCATTTTTTCTCTTGTCTTTGAGTCAAGTTCATATAAAAACAAGTGAGAAAAGACTTCAAAATTGGCTATCAGCTTCTTCAATTGCACAAAGCAAGACAAAAGGCCAGCACATGAAAGAGACATGATTGTGAGCCGGAATAAGACATGCAAAAAGTTTTGTCAACAGACAAGTCTGGGAACTTATGGAGATATCAAGGTTCAAAGGGTTTATCTGAGAAGCATGGGAAAGCAGAAATACTGTATTTATTTCAGAGTCACTCTTAATAATCTGAGTTTGGATCAATAATGTAGCGAGTTTATGACATATGCTAATGGTTGAAAGCAAGATTAATATGACAGGGGCAAGAGAGATTGCCACGAAAGCCAAAGCCACAAACCAGTCACCATGTTTTTTAAACTAACAAGTTTTCTTTGTATGAAACAGGAACATATGTTACCTTCGAATCAAGGATTTCAAAGCCAAAACATCAAAAGTTGCAATGCCTCACTTCCACAAATGCAGGAGACAATATTGTTGTACAGGTTTGGCAATCAAAACCATGGTAAAACTCATCATCCAATATCTGTAGGAGAGACGCTTCCTTGTTTGGTAAATCCAGCAACATTTGTAAGGAGACGCACTTCCTTATTTGGATAATTCAAGCGGCATTGGTAAGGAGACGTACTTCCTTGTTTAGTTAATTTAAGCAATATTTGTAAGGAGACGCACTTCCTTATTTGGGTAATTCAAGTGGCATTGGAAAGGAGACACACTTCCTTGTTTAGTTAATTCAAGCGGCATTTGTAAGGAAACGCACTTCCTTTTTTAGGTAATTCAAGAAACATTTGTAAGGAGATGCACTTCCTTGTTTGGTCAATTCAAGCAACATTTGTAAGGAGACACACTTCCTTATTTGGGTAATTCAAGCAACATTTGTAAGGAGACGCACTTCCTTATTTGGGTAATTTAAGCGGCACTGGTAAGGAGATGCACTTCCTTGTTTAGTTAATTCAAGCGGCATTGGTAAGGAGACGCACTTCCTTGTTTTGATAATTCAAGCGGCATTGGTAAGGAGACGCACTTTCTTGTTTTGGTACTTCAAGAGACATTGGTAAGGAGACACACTTCCTTGTTTTGGTAATTCAAGAGACATTGGTAAGGAGACATACTTCCTTGTTTTGGTAATTCAAGAGGCATTGGTAAGGAGATACACTTCCTTGTTTTGGTAATTCAAGAGGCATTGGTAAGGAGACGCACTTTCTTGTTTGAGTAGTTCAAGCGGCATTGGTAAGGAGATGCACTTCCTTATCAGGGTAATTCAAGCAACATTAGTAAGGAGACGCAATTCCTTGTTTTGGTAATTCAAGCGGCTTTTGTGAGGAGACGCACATTTTTGTTTGGGTAATTGAAGCGGCATTTGTAAGGAGATGCACTTCTTTATTTGGGTAATTCAAGCGGTATTTGTAAGGATCTGCACTTCCTTATGTAGGAAATTCAAGCAACATTTGTAGGGAGATGCACTTCCTTGTTTGGTTAATTCAAGCATTGGTAAGGAGACACACTTCCTTATTTTGATAGTTCAAGCAACATTGGAGCCCGCTCGAAGCACAGGGAAAAAATGGGAAGTCAAACAACAGAGTGAAGGAATTGAAAGCCAAGCAACAAGTTAAAAAAATTACAAGTCAGGAGCCTGCCCGAAGAATAGGGTGATGAAACTCAAGTCAAGAGTCCAAAAGAAGCTGCATAGATAGTATTTTTGTAATTTCATTTATGCTTTAACTTGTAATTTTCATTTTGATGTAATGACAGAACCGCGGACCAGAACCTCGACAAGGCCTCACTCGACTCTCCAACTCGGTATAGCCCCCCTCCTTCCAACCCTTTGAGATACTTGAGACTTGATTCCCTCATAACTTGGGTAGGTAGGATATCCTAAGTTAAGATCCGGTTGTCCTTATTTCTTCCATTTCTTTCCTTGAATAATGGTCAGGTCAAAATTTGGTCTTGTTGTCTACTTTTTTTGGTCTAAAAACATTCTGTGTTTACACCCAAAAAGGGGCATGATGTAGACACCTAATTTTGTCCCTCCCCGATATCACTTTTACTCATTTTATCTTATCCTACCATGTACCCTCAACCATGTAATTATCCCTCTACAAATGACAAAAAATCAAAACCAACTCTAAATAAATCTTATCCCAAAATTCCCACATAATCCCAATTGATAACAAATTAACAACCTTTCCAATTAAAAGTGGACAACACATCACTATCCTACCCCACCTTACCCCTACCCCACGTGACCCCTCCTCCCTTTATCTACCTTTATTTTTTGTTTGTTTGTTGACATATTTTTCTGGCCATTTTTCCAATTACACACCTCAAAAAGAGTGGGGCCCACGTAATTTTTCTTTAACAATATATAACATCACATATACCAGGTGGACCACACTGGAATTCTCAATTGCCATTCATTACTCAGTTATCCATCCATCACTGATTCAAGGAGACTGGAAATCAATATATATACATACAGGGGACCATTTTTCCGGATAGACAATTCCCACTCAGAAGGGACCACTCTCCATTCCCTTTCATCATTCATAATGGATTGAGAATACATGGATTGCTCCATTAGAAACTGATATACGACACAAATGCACACACGCACAGATCGGGAGAGAAGAGAGAAGATTGAGTGATAGAGAGGGGGTTTGAGAGAGAAATCGATGAGGAAGGGGAAAATGGCGAGAATCTGAGAGAAGAGAAACAGGAATCGAAGTAGGGAGAGATTGGGGAGGCAAATGGAGAAGGAATAATGGTATAAACCCAGCACCTTAACTGTTTTCCAATGAACTTTCATGTCGCAATTGGTTTACAGGTTGTCTTGTTGATCGACTAAGCTTGAAACTCAAAAAAAAAAAATTCTTGGTTTTCGTTGTTCAGTTCCCTGTCGTGATCAGCAGCTTCTGGTTCAGCTGTTTCCGCATCTCTTTGTCGAAATCGAGTGCGGGTTCAATATTTTTTTTCTCCGAGTTTGGAATTTGGTTTTTCTTTTCATGTCAATCAGTCCATCACGACCAGTTTTGGGGTTTCAAATCTTTCAATATCGAATTTGGAGTTGGTCGCTGCTGAGGTTCTATTGGGAATTCTAAGTTCGGGTTTTCCTAACTTTATTATCAATGAAATCGGCTCTTCAAATTTTTGATTCGAGGGTGAAATCTGACTTGGAGTTCGAGGTCGAGGTTTGACGTTGAGGCTCCGTTGGACGCAGTTCTATTCGGAAAGGTCAATTGATCAATAAAAACTCAATTTGAGGTCCAATTTTATATCTCCTATCTCTCTTTTCGTAAACATTTTTAAATGATGAAATTTTTGGTTGAATTTGGTTGAGGTGATTTTACTCGTTGTTATTTGATTGTTAATCTTGGTGTGAAGTATGTTAATCACGTAGTTGATTTGGGGTTAAGTTGGATTTTGGGGGAAAAGATAAAAAATTGTTAAAAGTGAATATAGTTTTATGTTAATTCATCGATAGTTGCTTGATTCGGAATAAGCATTGATTTTTGTTATATTCGATAGTCGCATGTTTTAGGTCGATAATTGGTACGCAAACGATAGGGGGTAGGCAAATGTAAGAATTGTGAAATATTGAATGCTTGACATGTGTTGAATGATTTGGTTTTATTGCTTTTGGATCAAATGTATTATTTGACCGGGGAATGCCCCGAGGCATTTATGTTTATTCACCGGGGAATGCCCCGACGTATCATGTTGGCGGAGGATGATCGAGATGAAGGCCCGAGGCATCGGGTAAAGCACGGGAGTGTAGTTAGTATTAGTGTAGGTTAGATAGGATTTATTTTTATATTTTTCTATTTTGGACTGTATAAATTGGACTTGACACTGTACTTTTGATTCATTTTTATTTTGTTTGTTTGTTTGATTATTTTACGTGTTTTGTGTGGTTTGTACATTCATAGTGTAAAAATTAGTTGATACGCTCCACCAAGCGACCGTGGTCGAACCACGGGATCGAGGGGTGCCTAACACCTTCCCCTCGGTCAACAAAATTTCTTAGCCAGAATCTCTGTTCGCAAACCAGTTTAAAAAGTCAAATGATTTTGAAAAGGACTTCTCAATGGTGACTTGGCACACCAGATTATGCAAGTGGCGACTCTGATTTCAAATGTAAAAACAATCTTTCTTCGAAACAAATCATTTTCTGTTGTCACATAATAATAAGAACCCTTTCGAACATAATCTCTTATCTTTTGGAGTTAAAAAAAGAGGTGTGACAAGACTATTCTGATACCCTTCCACAGTTGTGAGCAAACCTGATAACTGAACTCTCAATGCCTCCACTTTGGCCCTTCCATCATCACCCTCACGGTTATTACCTATGCAAGATTCTTGTATTCTCCCTCTAAGAAGTTGTGCTGGTAACGGTATGCTGACACACCGAGGAATGGATTATAGCCAGATTCCATATCTTGGACTGTATCCTGGATTATCCAAACCTGTCTTGAGAGTATCCACGTCCTGCCATGTTGCATTATTCCAAATCTACTCATATTTAATCTCACCCCAAGCTCTGTCCCTAAAGTACTCGATATCCTATTGAAGGTCCATTATCAGCGGAACCTCTTTCAATCTACCCAACTGGCGCATTACCCTAAGAGGAGTGTATGGTCGGGTATAATTAAGCCTCAACAAAACTAGAAGGAGGTGTATGCTAGATCCAACCAAGATCACTTTCGGCCGGAGCTATTGGTAGGTCCACAGGATATTGTCATCTGTTCTTGATTTGAGAAATTCAACCCAAGCGTCGACTCCTACGGGCAATGAGAATTTAGTAAAGCACATTCTATGTTCTATGGTTTCTACTCGACTGGGCAGACAACGGTCAATCACATCTGATTTAAGAAAAGACGGGGCGTGCAAATGCTCTATCATCCATAGTTCTAATACTAGGTTGCTCCCCTCGAAAAATCGTATACCCCCTTTTACCTCAGTCAAAGCTTTGTATATCTCCACTAAGATCATGAGTACGATAGTGACCTCGTCTCCCTTATCCTTGTTAAATAAGGCCATCGCTATAGTTTGTAAACGAGTAGTAATATGCCTATATTCCAAGGGGAATACCAAAGTGCCTAACAAAACAAAGGCGAAGACTTCAAGGCGACGTTTTTCTCAAATTTTCTTAGTTGTATAAAATTCATCCAAAAAACAATCGAAACCGTTTGGGAGGCCAAACCGAGCATACAAGTAATCGAAAGAGATCCAAGTTTTGTTAAGACACCCTAGATGGTCATTAACTTTCAATCCATAATAGTGGAGAAACTTATTGGGAGAATGACACCGCGCTCGAATCATCGTCCTTTTAATGTAGGGCAATTAAAATAAATCGGATATTTCTGCTAGGGTAGGCGTCATTTCAGAACTCCCAAACCTAAAAATTAGACAAGTCGGATCCCAAAAAGTCAATGCAGCCTCGATCGGGTTTGGATGGGGCACGAAGGACAGGAGAGAAGTGAGAGTGCCTAGCTTCTTTGCTAACTCCCGTTGTTCGATGTAGTTAAACATGCCCCACCATTTGATTAACTTTTTGGGCACCTTTCCAACTACCCGGACTCTAGACTTTGTGGACAGATCCATCCTATAATAACATATAGGACATTGACTCAAACATTCGATACGACAGGAGAAGATTCCCAACCCTTAGGATTTTGGACGCGGACATGTGTCGAAGAGACAGACCACTTTATAACTCAAATCATCGAATGGTACGGCTATGAGAAATCAGCCTACTTGGCTAAAACCAGCTAATGGCACTGGACTAAGAGGAGACAGACTATGGGCTAGGACCAAAACAAAGGGTTACCGGACCCACCGAGGGTTGCCTACGTATCCCGCCCTGAAGAACGAGAATCAGGTATGCGTAGTTCATCCAAATTAGATATTTAAGGATTAAAATGAACTAAGACTTGACTTGAGAGACGCAATTACAAACAGATGATGAAAATCAGATCTTTTTGGGGTTTTAATTAGACACTTCACATAAACATGACACCAATAACTATTGAAAGGAAAATCTTTTTGGTATTTTCATTTTATGAAATGGACACTACTACTAATTTTTGAATTTTCTTTTATAAGACATATAAAAATTTATCTTGGTTAAAATGTGAAAGGAGAAGTTTAGCAATAACATAAAAATTTACAAGTTATACATTAAATATGAAGAAACTAATATTGATATTAGTAGTTGATTTTCTTGCATTGCAAATATTGTTGCTTTAGATTTTAGTGAAATAATAATATGATTTAAAAAATTGATAAACTATGATACTAAATTACTAATCCATTATATTTCTATATATTAGAATAAACACTTGATTTGTATATACTATATTTCTATATGTTATGATTAACAATTAATTTATAAATTAAATTGTGTGATTTTAATAGTATATTAAAAAATTTAAGATATTGTATTAGGAATGATAGTTAAGTGACCTTGGTAAAAAAATGATAGTTGTATAACTATCTATGAATTTTACCCGACACTAGGATTACTATCTCAAAAGCTATATATCAAAGATCAAAATTTGGGTGAGTATCTCATGGCTGATGCTCAATGGGCAAAGCTCAAATTCAATAAAGCAAATACTTATAAATATTGTTTTTTTAAAATTCATTATATTTAAATTCTTACTGCAAATATTATTGTACTTTTACGTAGCATATTGGACGAATGAGAAAGTAAAGGTCATTTATCATTTGTTATTTGTAAATATTATGCTACAAACTTTCTTATTTTTTTTTTAGTTGATATAAATAGAAAATGAATTCAATCATGTTTATATTTATATTTGTAACTCCAATTTTAGAATATTATAGATCTTTTGGTGCAATAATTATTTTGATCTACTTTGTATAATATAACGGATTAAGATGAATAAGATTAATATCTTATTGTACTGATGAACATGAGGGTTAAGTATTAGTTGAATGTTCTAAGATGGGAGGAACTCAATTTCGATAGAGATTAATATTTATAATTTCATTCAAATTGAGTGAATTGAGAAAGTATGATAGGGTTGATCGAAAATAGAGTTGAAAAGAGAATATTCAAACCTATGAAGGACAAAACCATTTATTCGAATAAATAATATACAATAAGATTCATTAATATTTGTTGGTCCATTATCATAAGACAATAAGTGAACATTGTGAAATCGTGCAAACATGTTAGGACTTTAGATAATGTAAGTTATTTGTTGAAAAAATGGTAATAAGAAAATATAAGAGAGGAAAAATTGACTATTATTGAGACTTTTCTCAAAATATTTGTCTTGACGTAAAAATATTTTAAATTTATAAAAAATATACTATGACTATGATCATGCAAAGAAATACAAAATTTACTTTGAAGAAAAAATCTATTTAGACAAGAAAAGAGAAGGGGAAAGTCCTTTCTTCCTTTTGATAGGAGGGTGCAAATTAAAATTTTTAATATAAAAGAATTTAAATTTCAAGTTAAAATTTTATAGAGAAGCCTCATGTGCATAACTCTAAAACATATCTTTCATTAGTTTTTTATTTTTCTAACTAAATTTAGAAGTAAGTCACTTAACTAATAATAATTATGTTAAATATGCATTTTCTTTTGTAATTATATGATTTTTTTTTTACAAAATAAATCAATTTAGATCACAATATTATCTAATACTCTCAAATAAGTATATTACAATATAATATTATTTGCATGCGGATACTAACTTTCACAAAAAAATGTTTAAGTTTTATGTAATTAATGATATTAAGTTCAATATTTTAATAGTTATTTTTTGTATGACATAATTATTAATTTCAAATATGTGAATAATACTAAATAATTTTTTTATTAAATAAATTTATAAGATAATAATTTCTATAATTAATTTCATTTAATATCGACCGCGCATCGTGCGGGTACTAATACTAGTATAATAAAGAAAAGAAGTTAGCCTAAAATTAAGCCAAGTGATATATTGAGAACTAGCCACTTGGTATTTTGGCAACAAGAATCTATAAAAGAATTTATTTTGTTGGCAACAAAATTTATTTTGGTGAATAACCAATTGGTAAGACTTATATGAAAAAATTACTATGACAAAAAAGTCATTCCAAAATAAAAAATATTTCAATAGAGATGTCATTCCTTAAAATCTGTGAACAATTAATTTAAACAACATAAATAATAATTTTATAAAAAAGTAAATGTTTATGATTTTACTATAATTGAGTAAATCAAGAAAATATTACAAAAAATAAATTAGTAAATAGTAATCATGTAACTTATATGAATAAGATTATAATAATCAAAAAGTCATTTCAAAATTAAAAAATATTATGAAAAAGATGTTATCCCTCAAAAAATATACACAATTAATTTAAATAATAATATTATTTAAAAAATATTTATGATTTCACTACAATTTAGTAAATCAAGAAAGTATTACAAAAAAACTCAATTAGACAATAACTAATTAATTTATATCTATATATATAATAAAGCAAAGAAGTTAGCCTAAAATTAAGCCAAGTGGTATATTGAGAACTAGCTACTTGGTATTTTGGCAACAAGAATCTATTTTGTTGGCAACAAAATTTATTTTGTTGATTATTTATTTATTTCATATTATTTCCAAATATTCATATCTATCTATCTATATATATATATATAATAAAGGAGAATAGTATTGATTATTCAAAAATATTATTTTATTATAATATTTTATTGATTATTTAATTATTTAATACTATATCATATTTTGGTAAAAAATTAATATTGATTTATATTGGATAAAAACTATAATGATTTTTCAATTATTTCATTTTTAAGATTAGTAGTTAATTATTTCTTATTATTTTATATTTTATTGATTATTTAACTATTTAATAATATTTCATATCTATTTATATATAAAATAAAGGAGATTAGTAAAAATCATTAATCTAAGTTTTATATCTATCTAAAATATGTCGATTTCATATTGTAGTACAAAAAAACAACTAAGTTTGTGACATAAAAATAAGAAATTATTGTGGTAATTCTATTTTCCCATTTTTTTTTCTATTATTGATTTCCTATATTGACAGTAATATACTTCAAATTTGTAATTGAATATGGATGATTTTAGCTTAGGATGATTCCTTAAATCAAGCCGTTTGATATTAATTTATATTATCAATTATGCAGTACATGATTACTATCAATTATGTAAATCAATTACGTCATTTTCTATTATATCTTATGGACTATTTATATTGTGGTGAAAAAATTAATAAGTTGCTATATTAAGTAATAACTATATTAGGTATTCCTATGTTTACTTCGCTTGATTGTGGTGAAGATTAACGAAAATTTTCTTTTGAAATATTTAATATTTAGTTGTATTCCTATATTTATGTTAATGTGTTGTTTAATTGCAGGCTTTTTGAAATCAGTTAAGCTTCACGAGGAAATATTGCCATATAATTTAATTACACGCCATTTTGTTGTATTATTCCTAATTTATTAAGTTTGCACCATTTGTGGTTAATATCACAATGATTAATATCACCAATCACTCAATATATATATATATATATATATGTAAATAAAATAAGTAATAACTTACGAGTATCCTTAAATTATGCAACTTGGTTGTGATGAAAATCAATATTACAACTAATAATTATTATACACGTTGTTATGTGCTCTTTCCATACAAAGAATGTTATAAGAATCTATATATATTTGTAAAACAAATATTTTAGGAAAAATTACATAAATTCCATATTTAAGACACTATATTACACAATATCCCTTAATATTTTAAAAAATTACATAAAATCCCGGATTTCATATTTACTAGTGATACATATGTCATATGTATCACTAGTGTATACATATGTATATACTAGTGATACATATACATATGTACCACTAGTCCATATGTATCACTGCTTAACGTATGTATCACTAATTCGAAATTCCAGAATAAGATGTAATTAGCAAATTATCCGGGATTTTATGTAATATTGCTGAAACTATCCGGGATTTATGTAAGTTACTCAGTATTTTATTAGCAATTACGCGGTATAGATGGAAAACAGATATTGTGACCAAATAAACTGATTCAAGACTTAATATAAGTCGGCATTTGCCCAAACGACTAACATTCTTCAATGAAGGCAAATTAGACGTTGATTAAAAGTAGCCAAATGATCATTTTGTAGCCGTGTATCTTTGTTTTGGCTGTGTGATTATGTTACATAAATCTTGGTATGTGTTATATTGGTAGCCTTGCATTAGTATATATCTTGAGTGAATAAAAAATACGTTGTCATCATTATTCTTAAGGTTTTAAATTGTTCTTCTTTGGATAGAGATTGGCTACTTGATACTATTATTTAGTTAATTGGAATAGATCAATACAAAAGATGTTGGGGATCAAGTACTCTTTCTTATTTATTTTGTTTAAACAAATTTAGTTTGTCATTGTACTAAAGGTATGAAATCCAGTTTGCAGTTTAAAACTCAAGATTTATAATTTGTTCATGTGAATTAAAATTACTCTCCTCTTTCAAGCTGGGATGTTTTACATATTCTGAAAATAACATGTTGAGATTGACTTTTGAGAATGCTTGGACAGTAATGGACTTCAAAGTAGTGTTGTATCCTCTCTAACTCGAAGTTGGTGATGTTTTTTTTTTTCTATTTTGTACATGAATAAACTCTTAGGGTCGGCTGATACGTAGACTAAATTATCTTACATTATAATCCTAGGATTTTAATCCCTGAACTATTAATTGGTATAAAATATAGTCACATGGTTGATGGGATAAGATGGGTTATAACAAGACTAAGTTTGATATTTTTATAATATGCTTGGTTGATGATATAAATTAGTTCCTGAATAAATTTATTCCATTAACCAAATATGATATAAATTTTATCCATGGAATATCTCAAATTTATTCATGGGATATCCCACCTTATACCTCTTATCAATGACCCGTAAGTTTGTCATGTTTTTCCATTGTCAATTTTCTTTTCCAAAATTGTCACATGCCTCCACAAGTGGCATGTATGTCAAGATTGTATGTTTAGTAATTTGTTAAGACAATGTTTTTCACAGTATCTTCAATGTTTCATCTATTAACTGACAAAGATATAATATAGTTTAAGTTTCTATGCTTTCATCCTTTCTCTTAATAGAAAATAGAAACATCAAAAATAACCTGCCCTAATATTTAATGTATATCATGGCAATGACAGGAAGAATTGAGGAGGTACGATTTGATTCCACTGTAATATTTGAATTTAAGTGGAGTGATGAAGATTTCAAGATAATATATTTAGAATGTATTTTTATGGTGTAATTAATAATTTCTAAAAGTATATTAATCTGTCAAGACTTTTTGATATGGCTGAAGGATAAGTAAGTTTTATAGGTTTTTCTGAGAAGATGAAAGTTGTCATCCTATGAAGGACAGCGAAATAGTGGTCAAAACTTGAACCAAAAGCTGAGTACATGAGATACCGGTTTTGAACCTCGACATGTGTGGTTGCTTGTACTTATGTTTAAGGCAACTGAATATAGGAATACCTAATACAGTTATTACTTAAATGTATTCCTATACTGAACATCGACATGTGTGGTTGCTTGTACTTATGTTAAAATAGTGAAGTCATACTGGCTACAATTGAAGATACACCAAGAATAGCAACTTAAGATTAATATGATAGTAAATGATGAACAAATCAATTTGGCTTGCCAGCTTTCTATTGTCTATATGCAAGAGTTTTTCTTACCAGTCAAGTTTTTATATGTTAGATAATCAAGTAATTTTTTATTGTGCTTATTTTTATTTGTTTTCAATGCTTGGTTACTATGAACATCTAAATGAAATGAATATGTTTATTCAATTTATAAAGCATTTTGGGTATCAAGGGTTTGATTGTGCTCAACATTAATAGAGACATGGGTGAAGTTGAACTATGTAAAAATAATTTCGATAAACATCGTATTAATTTTATATATTAATCAGTTATTTGCATGAAAAGTTTTGTGTCACTTATAGTTTTTAAGAGAAGTGATGGCTATAGTTTTGTGTAAGAGATTTAAGAATTAGAGTTTATGGCTATAACTGTAATGAGTATTGCTGTTATGCTTGAGGTTCATCAGATATGATGAAGGAGATACTTTTATGATACATTTAATTTTATTTTAGAAAATACTTAAGAAGTATAAAAGAGTTCATAGATAATATATAACACTATTTTTTTGTTCTCCGTGCATCGCGCGGGTACGTATACTAATCTATATATATTATAAAGTAGAGGACGAAGTACCAGAATAAGCCACGTGAAAAAATGCTGAGAAGCCACGTGACAATTTTTAGGACAAAACTTAAGTGTTGTAATAAAAAATTTAAATTTAAAAATATTAAATATTTCAATTAAATACTACTACTAAAAAATTCTCCTAGCTTTACGTAATTATAGTTATGCAGCAATTCATTAAAAAGAAAGTTTTGAAAATCTTATTAAATATTTGAATTAAATAATAATACTAAAAAATTTCCCTACTTTATGGCAATAATTAATTAAAAAGAAATTTTTGGTAATCTTATTAAATATTTGAATTAAATTATAATACTAAAAATTTTCCTACTTTACGTCATTATGGTTAGGACGCATGTTTTTGATAATATTAAATATCTAAATTAATTTTACTTCTCCGACAGATAATAATTAAAAATCTAACTTTCACCAATTAAAAAAATATTTTTATCAGATAATAATTTTGAATTCTTACTGATTATAACTATCTCTATAATTTTATAGTTTTAAATTTTATCTCAAACTCATAATTCTTATCTTGATTTGATTTGAATTTGAATTTTAAAAAGTCTTAACCCAACTATTATCATTATCTCTTTTTATAAAAAAATATAAATTTAAAAATATTAAATAATAATACTAAAAAATTCCCCTAACTTTACGTAATTATAGTTATGCTACAATTCATTAAAAAGAAAGTTTTGGTAATCTTATTAACTATTTGAATTAAATAATAATACTAAAAAAAATTCCTACTTTATGAAAACAATTAATTAAAAAGAAATTTTTAATTAATTGTTGCCGTAAGAGCAAGTGTCTTTTTTTTTTTTTTTTTTGTTTAAATCAATTAAATAAGTTTGAGTTCCTAATAAAATGCTAACTATGTAGTTTTCACGTTTGAATGAGACTTCTCAAATGATTTTCTATTTTTAAAATTTTGAAATTCTAAAGTATTACACAATGATAATTTACAATCTTATCTTTTCTAATAAACTAATATATTTAAAATTTGAATTTGACTAAAATTTTGGTTGACATAAATATCCATATTTGTAACCTCCTATATATATCCCCGTCAACACATATATCATTTAAGCTTTCCTAGGTTCTTCTTCTTTATTTTTGTCAATTACAATTATTTTCATATTTAGATTGTGTTTATCTCGAAAAAATTTATATGATCATTTTATTCACAAGATACTAGTATAATAATATCAGAAAATAATTTTTACATTATTATTGTTAAAATTATCTTTGAATAACTATCAAAGTATGTTGATGCTTAAATTAACTTTTAATTTTTTTATTGTTATTTATGATTAACATTATATCTAATTTTTTTCACAGATATATCTACCATGGTTAAAAAGATTACAGGTAATGTTAATGTTCATCAGATTTGTTTGATTAATTATCAATATATATTGTTCATGGTTAATTTAGTTTTGAATATTTTATTGTTATTTATGATTAACATTTTATTTTTTGAAACAAATGTACCTACCATGGATTAAAAAAATTATAGGTAATACTCATAAGATTTCTCTGAATAAATTAGAAAGGCATGCCCTTACACTTGATTTAATTTTATAGTAATTTTATTATTTTTGTGATTAATGCTATATTTATTTTTTGTCATAGATGCATCCAAGGAAGCTAAAATTTTCACAAATCTTATGCATGTAAATCTCCCCAAAATGCAAAATGAATATTTGAGAAGTCAGCAAGTAAAATTGAGAGTTGAAATATACAAAGAAAATTTATCATACCATATGTGTAAAGAATGAATGCAAATATTTTATGTGTTCAAATATAATATATTTCTCTATCACATTTACATATCCACTCTATTCTAAGAAGGTTATAAAAAAGATTTATATGCATTTAAATATTACAATTGATTTATTTTTTTTCATGAGTTTGCTTCCAAATTTATATTTATATATAAAAAATATTTACTAATTTTTTTTGTCGTTTATATTTTTTAAAATTACACAACTAAAATCTCGATAAACAACAAGTCACATGAGAATTATAATATAAAAATAAATTAACTTAAATTTAAATTCAGTATTTTATATTTAGAAATATAGGTGAAGAAGACTTAATTACTTATAAAGTGTAATCTAAAAAAAAGTTAATTAAAAAATATGCTATAGTAATAATAGTTTTAATTGTATTAATAGCAGTATAAAAACAACAACAACAACAACTACTATTACTACTACTACTTTATTGTTATCATCATCACTTATCTTAAATATTTATCTCAATTCAATTATATAACTTATAATATAAAGATACATATTTTTAAGAAAAATAACAATAAAGAGAATAATAAATTAATCTTTTTTTTTTACTAAATTTGTGATACCATTTGAATTTAAATTTTAAAAAGAATAAAAATATTTGATTTTGATTTTTTTTTTTTTTTGGGTAGGTGGGTGGGTGGGTGGGTTTTCAGCTGGGGGGGGGGGATATCAGGAGTGGGGTAAATAGCTTTTGATTTTATTTCGTTATCAAATATGTAAATAAAATTTTGTATTATTAATACTATTGTCAAAATTACTTATACAAAGAAATCATTCCAACTAAAATATTATTGTGATCACTTATTTTATCTTTCTAACATTTAATATGTTTGAAAAATTATGTATCTCATATTTGTTTAATAAGTAAAATTTATTTGTTCTATAAGTATATGTAAGTCCATAATATATATTAAAAGAGAAGAACATTATATAATATTAAAGATAATAAAAAAAATATTGATAAGTAGAAAAAAATATCTAAAATGTTCAATTGAGATGAGTAGGGGAGGAGAGGAAATCGAATATTATTCAAGTTAAGAGAGTTATTTGGTTTAAAACAAGATTAAAGGTAAATTAAAAGGATATGAAATTACATATTAAAAGTATTTAGCTATCATACTAAAGAGTTCTGATTGGATTCTATTGTTGTTATCTGTTCCTTTTTTAAATTTGAATTGGAGATACAATATCTTCTTAAAGATAAGCTTATAATTTTTTTAAAAAATTATAGGCACATTTAATTATTAGATGTATTAAAAAATATATCTAAATGTAATTTATTAAAATATTAAATGAAATATAAGAATATAATACTACAACTACTAATCGTAAATATAAGCAGTGTCTGTAGTACATAGTATATATGTGTATTAGTAGTAGTACTTAGTATGTGTAGTAGTAATAATAATACAATTAATATGTTAAACAAGAAAATATTTTTTAAATCATAACAAGTAAAATTTTAAATTTTGTATGTCATGTAAAGCATCAACAAACAACGAATTAAATGAACATTAAAATATAAGAACTTAAGTGACCTAGATTTATATTCATTATCTTATATTTTGAAATGTAAGAGAAAAAAGTTTAGTTGCCTATGAAATGTAACAAAAAAATAATAATTCAATGTATTATGGAGAAAATAATTAAAATACAACAACAACAACAAATCCAGTATATTCCCACATCATGGGGTCTGGAGAGGGTAAAATGTACGCAGTCCATACCACTACCTCCAAAGAAGTAGAGAGGATGTTTCCGATAGACCCCCGGCACAGGAAAGGACAATATACAAAAAAAAAAAAAAACATCCAAGGCATGGGACATAATAAAATAACATATGCACGACATCCCCAAAAATATTGAACATTACCAAAACCAAAGCCCTCCTAACTACTGCCTACTCGCCCACACGGCTTAGCCCTCTATCCTAATATTTTTCCTCCATATCTTCCTATCTAGGGTCATGTCCTCAGTCAGTTGTAACTGCTCCATGTCACATTTAATTACTTCCCTCCAGTATTTCTTCGGTCTACCTCTACCCTGCTTGAATCCATCCAAGGCCAACCTCTCACACCTACGAACCGGGTCATCCGTGCCCCATCCTCATCACATGACCAAACCATATCAACATCACTTCCCGCATTTTATCCTCCACCGATACCACGCCCACCTTCTCCCAAATAATCTCATTCTTAACCCTATCATCCCCTGAAAATTCACACATCCAACACAACATTCTCATTTCCGCCACTTCCAACTTTTGGATATGAGAGTTCTTAATCGGCCAACATTCCGCTCCATATAACATAGGCGGCCAGACTGCGACTCTATAGAATTTGTCTTTCAGCTTGGGTGGCACCTTCTTATCGCATAGAATTTCCGAAGCGAGACTCTATTTTATCCAACCTACCCCAATACGATGAGAGACATCCTTATCTATCTCTCCATTCTCCTGGATCAAAGACCCAAGATACTTAAAACTATTCCTCTTACGAATTGCCTGGGACTCCAACTTCACTACCACCTCCTCCTCTTGCCTCGAGTCACTAAACTTGCACTCCAAGTACTCCGTCTTGGTCCTGTTCAACAAAAAACCTTTAGACTCCAGGGTTTGTCTCCAAATCTCCATCTTATCATTAACACCTTCTCGCGAATCTTCAATAAAAACTACATCATCCACAAAAAGCATACACCAAGGCACCTCACCTTGTATACTTCGTGTCAACACATCCATCACCAAGGCGAATAAAAACGGACTAAGAGTTGATCCCTAGTGCAATTCTGTCAAGATCGAAAAATGCTTGGAATCCCCTCCCGCTGTCCTTACCCGAGTCTTCGCCCCTTCATATATGTCCATAATCACTCTGTTGTATTCCACAAGGACCCTCCTCGTCTCCAGGAATCTCCACAAAACGTTCCTAGAGACCTTGTCATACGTCTTTTCCAAGTCAATAAATACCATATACAGATCTCTTTTTCTCTCTCTATATTGATCTATCAGTCTCCGCACTAGGTGAATTGCCTCAGTCGTGGAGCGATCAGGCATAAATCCAAATAGATTCTCCAAAATAAACACAATCTTCCTCAACCTCCGCTCCACCACCCTCTCTCAAATCTTCATCGTGTAACTCAACAACTTAATATCACGGTAGCTATTGCTGCTCTGAATATCCCCCTTATTCTTATACAGAGGAATCATCGTGCTCCATCTCCACTCCTCGGGCATCCTAACAGACTTATAAATATTTTTAAATAAGTTGGTCAACCACCTCAACCCTACCCCGCTAGAAAACTTTCAAAAATCTACCGGAATCTCGTCGGGTCCCTTCGCCCTGCCTCTTCGCATCTTACGAATGGCATCACTGACCTCCTCTACCCTAAAACACAAACAATAGCCAAAATCGAGACACTCTCCAGAGTGATCCAACTCCCCTAACACAACTCATCTGTCCCTCTCCTCATTCAAGAGCCTGTGAAAATACGACTGTCATCTTTTCTTAATGAGGGCATCGTCAACCAATACTCTACCATTCTCCCTCTTAATACACTTAACCTGATCCATATCCCACCCTTTCCGCTCCCTAACCTTCGCAAGCCTAAACAATCTTTTTTCCCCGTCTTTCTCCTCTAACCCCTTATACAAACTCTCAAAAGTTGCTGACTTAGCAGCCGTAACTGCTAACTTAGCCTCCTTCTTTGCTAACTTGTACTCTTTCCTGCTCACCCGCTTCTCCTCTTCATCCTTGTTTTCCACCAACTTAGCATAAGTCACCTTCTTCGTCTCCATCTTCTTCTTGACATCTTCATTCTACCACCAATCCCCTCGATACCGGCCAGACCAGCCCCTCAAAACGCTTAATACTTCTCTAGCAAACTCCTTGATGCACCCAAAAACCTTATCCCACATATTATCCACGTCCCCTCTACACTCCCACACCCCCATCCTCTCTAACTTCGACTCTATCTCTAACGCACTAATCAGAGTCAGGTCACCCCACCTAATTTTAGGCAAACCCTTCCCACCCTGCCTCTTCTTATCCTTCTTGATAGCTAAGTCCATCACCAGCAGTCTATGCTGGGTCGCAAGATTCTCACTCGAGATCACCTTTCTATCCCCCTTCCTAAGAAGCAAAAAGTCAATCTGAGTCTTGGCTAACCTACTATGGAAAGTAACAAGATGCTCCTCCTTCTTCGAAAAAATGGAATTCACTACCACCAACCCAAAAGCCCTCACAAACTCCAAAAGAGCAGCTCCCTCATCATTCTGAACCGCTAACCCAAAACCACCATGCACATTATCATACTTTAACGGCAAAGAACCGATGTGCCCATTAAAATCCCCTCCTAAGAAAATCTTCTCCGAACTAGGCACGCCTCTAACCACCTCATCCAAAATCTCCCAAAAACTCTTCTTCTCCTCCTCGTCCAGACCCACCTGTGGCGCATACACACTATAGATGTTCAAAGTAAACCCTCCAAAGACCAACTTGATAGTCATCACCCTATCACTAATCCTATTAACCTCCACTACCTGCCCCCTGAGCTCCTCATCCACTAAGATACCTACGTCATTCCTGTGTCTGTCACTACCTGAGTACCACAACTTGTACCCATCTACATCCCTATCCTTAGAACCTACCCACTTGCTCTCCTGAACACACGCAATTTTAATCCTTCTCTTCCTAAGAATCTTAACCAGTTCTATCGACTTCCCCTGCAGGGTCCCTATATTCCACGACCCTACCCTCAATCTATCAATATTTTTTCCCCTTCCTTAATACCTCGCCCTCCACATGACAAACCTAGCCCAACACCAGCCCCCGGCCTCACACCCAGCACTCCAGGACATGACTCTATTCCACTATGTGTCACCCCAGCCACTACTCAACAAAAGCACAACGAGAAAATAATTAAAATATAGCATTTTGTTTACAGGTATTGGGGGCTTGGGGTGAGGGATAAGAATTTTGAATTAATTTTGAAAATATAATGAATAAATTAAATAAAAGAATTTTAATAAAGAAACAAATTACTATCCTTTATATTGAAAAAAATTAGAAAATACATGATTAAACAAAATAAATTTATAATTTTATATTAACAAAAAAATCACTTGATAATTATATTAAACAATTTGATAAGTTAATAAAGGTCAATATTAACAATCGAATAATATTAGATAGTGAACAATGTAATAAAGAAAACTGCTGGTCAATTTTTTTTTTTGATAATTATATGATTCATTTTTTTTTCATATGATTTGATTATGGGATTGTCTGGAGGAGAGGTTGAGAGGGTTGAAGACGGGTGGGGGTGGCGCAGCGGAGTGGCGACGGCTAAGGGAGAATACATAGTTCAACTAAATTAATTGAACGATGTAATTTTATGAATTATTTATTATAAAATATATTCAATATATTAATGTGATACAATAAAAATTAATTTATTATTTCAAACTAATAAGATAACATTTCTAATGATTTATTTTTCGAAAAAAAATTTACGCATCGCGTGGGCACCTATACTAGTATATATTAAAGCAAAGAAGAGCCAAGTGGCATATTGAGAACTAGCCACTTGGTATTTTGGCAACAATAATCTTTTTTGTTGGCAACAAAATTTATTTTGGTGAATAACCAATTGGTAAGACTTATGAAAAAAATTACTATGACCAAAAAGTCATTCCAAAATAAAAATTATTTCAATAGAGATGTCATTCCTTAAAATATGTGAACAATTAATTTAAACAACATAAATAACAATATTATAAAAAGTAAATGTTTATGATTTTACTATAATTGAGTAAATCAATAAAGTATTACAAAAAATTAATTAGTAAATAGAATCACATAACTTATATGAATAAGATTATAATAATCATAAAGTCATTTCAAAATAAAAAAAATATTATGAAAAAGATGTTATCCCTCAAAAAATATACTCAATTAATTTAAATAATACTATTATTTACAAACATTTATGATTTCACTACAATTTAGTAAATCAAGAAAGTATTACAAAAAAATCAATTAGAGAATAACTAATTAATAATCAAGTAACTTATATGAAAAAGATTATTATGACAAATGAGTCCTTCCAAAATTAAAATATTATGAAAAAGATGCCATCACTCATAATGTGTATATAATTAATTCAAATAACAATATTATGTAAAAATGAACATTTATGAGTTGATTACAATTTATTAAATCAAGAAAGTATCAAGAAATATCAATTGAGAGAATAACCAATTAGTAATCAAACAACTTATATGAAAAAAAATATATAATAATCAAAGAGTTATTCCAAAATTTAAAATATTATGAAAAAGATGTGATCACTCAAATGGTAATTTTGCACTACAAAACGGAAGAAATTTATTTCAATATATTTCAAGTAATTTTATTTAAAAAATATGCATTCATATTTATTGGAAAAATTTTCATTCGATATATTTTAAGTAATCGATATTTAAAACAATATGTATTCATATTTAATGAAAGGAATTTCATAATTAAGAATAACTATCAATGAGTAATTACACTATCATTTTATATTAGAAAATTAATAAATGATAGTCTTGTACTTAAAGGGAAGGTAGATTGAAAATAAATAACTATTAAAAACATTAAAATGAATATTAGTATACAAAAAATATCGCATAATGTTTATCGAAAATAACTACTAAAATTACATAGTCCTAATTAATTAATATTCGAAGTCAAATAAAAATTTTCCTTACAAAGTTATTCTTTAATTGACCAATTATATAATCTTATATATATCTATAAGAATAATTTTGAATTTTAAAATAATCAAATTCGAAAAAGATACTTCGTTTTGATGAACAAAATTAATTAACAAAGATTAAATTATCTTATATAAAAATTTAAATGCGCAGATCAATAAAATGAATTAAGAATATATATTTCTTAATAATATATATATATATATAGAGAGAGAGATATATATTATATATATATATATATATATATATAGAGAGAGAGAGAGAGAAGAATAATGTACCAACTGCAATTAATCTAGAATTTCTAATGCGATTACAATTTATCACTGTATCAGAAATCTACATTCATTAAAAGCTAATTAATTTCTGTCATAACATGTTGGAGAAGATGAATTGTGCAAGTGATTTCTGCCACAACTTATCTTGTCGTGATAATCGCTAGAATCTCAATTTACTTTGAGTATTGTTTTAGAATAGATTTTTATTGATTTATCAAGTCAACCAAATCTACAGGTTATGCTGCATATTCATTTTATTTTCTACATGTTTGGTGAAAAATTTATGAGTCAGTATTCATGTACTTTATGTTTTATAAAAAAATATAATATGTACTCTTTGAAGATTTAAGTTAGTGATCTTTTAATATGCATACATTTTTAAGACTTATAAAAATTTATATTGGTCATAATTTGCAATGAGAATTTTAGCAATAACTTAAAAATTTATAAGTTATACATTAAATATGAAGAAACTAATATTGATATTAGATAGTTGATTTTCTTGCATTGTAAATATTGTTGCTTTAGATTTTAGTGAGATAATAATATGATTCCAAAAATTAATAAACTATGATACTAAATTACTAATTCATTATATTTCTATATATTAAGATTAACACTTGATTTGTCTATACTATATTTCTATATGTTATGATTAATAATTAATTTGTAAATTAAATTATGTGATTTTAATAGTATATTAAAAGTTTTTTGATATTGTATTAAGAATGATAGTTAAGTGATCTTAGTAAAAAAAATGATAGTTGCATAACTATCTATGAAGTTTACCCGACACTAGGATTACTATCTCAAAAGCTATATCTCGAAGATCAAAATTTGGGTGAGTATCTCGTGGTTGATACTCAATGGGCAATGCTCAAATTCAATAAATCAAATACTTATGAATATTATTTTTTACAAATTCATTATAGTTGAATTCTTACTGCAAATATTATTATACTTTTACATAGCATATTGTACTAATGTGAAAGTAAAGGTCATTTCTCATGTGTTATTTATAAACAGTATGCTACAAACTTTCTTAATTTTTTTTGTTTTAGTTGATATAAGCAGGGAATGAGTTCAATCATATTTATTTTTATATTTGTAACTTCAATTTTAGAATATTATAGAGCAATAATTATTTTGATCTACTTTGTACAATATAAAGGATAAACATGAATAAGATTAATATCTTATTGTACTGATGAACATGAGGGGTTAAGTATTAGTTGAATGTTTTAAGATGGGAGGAAATTCAATTTCGATAGTGATTAATATTTATAATTTCATTCAAATTAAGTAAATTGAGAAAGTATGATAGGGTTGATCGAAAATAGAGTTAAAGAGTGAATATTCAAACCTATGAAGGATTAAATAATTTAGTCGAAAAAATAATATACAATAAGATTCATTAATATTTTTTGGTCCATTATCATAAGAGAATAAGTGAACATTGTGAAATCGTGCACACAGGTTAGAAATTTAGATAATGTTATAAGCTATTTGTTGAAAAAATGGTAATAAAAAAATATAAGAGGGAAAATTGACTATTATTGAGACTTTGCTCAAAATATTTGTCTTGACACAAAAATATTTTAAATTTATAAAAAATATACTATGACTATGATCGTGCAAAGGAATGCAAAATCTACTTTGAAAGAAAAGTCTATTAAGACAAGAAAAGAGAAGGGGAAACTCCTTTCTTCCTCTTGATAAGAGGGTGCAAATTAAAATATTTAATATAAAAGAATTTAAATTTCACGTTAAAATTTTATAAGGAACCCTCATGTGCATAACTCTAAAACATATCTTTCATTAGCTCTTTGTTTTTTTAATCAAATTTAGAAGTAAGTCAACAACAACAACAACAAACCCAGTGTATTTCCACATAGTGGGATTTGGGGGGTAAGATGTACACAGTCCATACCACTACTTGAAGAGAAGTAGATAGACTGTTTCCGACCCCCGGCTCAAGACAAGGAAAATTTAGAAGTAAGTCACTTAACTAATAATAATTATGTTAAATATGCATTTTCTTTTGTAATTATATGATTTTCTTTTTTACAAAAAAATCAATATAGATCACAATATTATCTAATATTCTCAAATAATTATATTACAGTATAATATTATTTACACATGGATACAAATTTTTGTAAAGAAATGTTTTAATTTTATGTAATTAATGATATTAAATTCAATATTTTAATAGTTATTTTTTCACATTGCATAAATTTATTAATTTCAAATATGTGAACGATATTGAATAAATTTTTTTTTTATATAAAATCAATAAGATAATAATTTCTATAATTAATTTCATTTAATATCAACCGCACATCGCACGAGTACTAATACTAGTTGAGTGAATAAAAAGTAAGTAATTAACACTTCTCCATTGCATTAACAGGAAGCATTAGAGTTTTATTCAGTACACAACACAAATACATAACCTAGAAAATCACAAATTCAATACACAACACAAATACGTGATTTAGAAAATCACAACCTCAAAAGTATTTAGTAGCTTAGTACTTAACATAGTGTCAAAAGACACATACTTGGAGGCCATAATTTCTTAGAGCAAATTCATGCTTCTTCTTAAGCTTTCTCAAGAGCAATATTGCCACCAATGGCGCAATGTTTGCTAGCACAGCTTTTCATGCAAGCTCCAAACATCTCCTTATCTGCAAAATTAACCAGAAAAATTGATGAGTCGACCTTGTTTATACACGGGACCATTAATTTTATTGAGCCACCCCTATTTATACATCATAGAAGATAAAATAAATGGTAAACAATATACATCACATTCCTATAGAAACTAATTACTCCCTCTCCCATAAGTTTTATTATTACATAATGTACCATTAAAAACGATACTGATACATTGTGTTGTTGTGGATACATTGTAGACAAGAAACCCTCCAGATATATGTAGATGCGCATTAAGACTTCCAGATACATGGTTAAGGTATATGAATATATATATGGTTCAGCCTCAGATACATTGCATATATCCGCTTGTACCTAGGGGATTACAACATGCATGTATCTAAGGGTTACGACATGTATCCACATGTATCTAGAGGTTATTGTTAAAAAGTGGAATATTCTATAATTAATTTAAATTAAAGAAGAATAAGTAAATAAGGAGAGGTGCTTCGGGACTAATAAGGAGCTAGCAAGCTTCTTATATCAATATTTGATTTTAGGACATTAATTTTATTGAGTTGTCCGTCCATGATAGAAGATAAAGTAGAAACACAGAATGAACGCAAGTGGCTAGAAAGCCAAGCAGTGTTAGTCAGTTACCGTTGTGAAATTGAGCACAAATTGCAAGAGAACATCCAACAGTACAAACAGTAGTTGTACGGTTTGGAGTTTCAATCTCCTCATTTACAAATGGGGAAAAGCAACCCGTGAAGCAGCTAGCTATGTCTTGAGGATTTTTGTTGTCAACGATACATTGTGTCGTACATGGTGCACCACAACCAACGAGGCACCTAATATAATCTTCTGTAGGCATCTCCTTACTTGTACATCGAATCGCACATGTTATTGAACTAGCCATAGCATTGTGCTCTGTCATCACAAGAATTGCAACGAACAACATTATAACAACTTTCATTGCCATTGAGAGAGAGCTAATAATTTGAACAATAGATATACTTGTTCTTGTTTTTTGATTGGTGTGAAAATAAGATTGCCATAAGGAGCTATTTATAGAGGAAACATATATCATTATATTGTTTTTAGATTATTATATCTAAGATAATTTGTGTGATGGAGAATCAAGGAGGAGCCAAATCCTTATCCAAAATATATCAATTGAGACCCGACCCCCGAATTCGCCCTAAAATTATACTTTCTCCGTTTTATAATAAATGAATTATTGAATTTTGGCATACCGATTAAGGAAAAAACATTAAAGACATAAATTTAACACAACTTTTCATTTATACCAAAAAAAAAAAAAAAAAACTGACTTTGTAATATCTTTTCAAAAGTTAATTGGTTGTCAAATCATAAGGGTAAATTTGGAAAAAAATTCAATAATTCACTTATTTTGAAGCACCAATAAATACCCCAACAATTCACTTATTCCGAAACGGAGGGAGTACTATATTATACTCTCTCTCTATATATATATATATATGTAATATATTAAAAGTGTGAATGCCTTAGAAATGTTATTTGAACTTTTTGTCATTCATTAAAAGTCTTTGTTTTTGACAAAATCGTCTTTTCACTATTTTTTCCTGATATTTAAGAGTTGAAAAAGAATTAAATATATTTATGGCAAAACCTTTCTTTATTAGAAGTCATCGAAATTAATGACAACGTAATTAATACTTTTTCCATTAGTTAAAGAACTCTAAATCAACTAAATTTGATTTTAAGAAGATTTGAAAAATTTAGAAATAAATATAAAAGCATTAGAATAAGAAAAATTTAAGAAGTACCAAATTTTAAAAGTTTTGAGTGCGTAATAAGAATGTAATCAATGATTTTGTAAAAATTTGATTTTAGGAACAAGGAAAGATTTTAATTATAGCAAAAAAAAAAATCGTACTATAACTATGGTTCAAATTGATGAGTCTCTCTTAGCCTCTTGCAACAAGGGAAAGAGGAACTGCATGGCAAACACAAAAGTGATGATCGATCAATCACATGAAACTTCTGTTGGTAAAATATATATGTGCTTAAACTAAAATATATGTTTATATTTACATTATTATATTAAAATGTGAAAGATCTTTGAAAAGTGAGTTGAACTTTTACACTTCACTAAAAATTTTCACAATAGATAAAATTATTTAATTTTAAATAATCAAATGTTATATATATATATATATAGAGAGAGAGAGAGAGAGAGAGATAGATACATAGAGAGAGAGAGACTCAAGGGCGCAATTGGGATTTCAGCATAATCCCGTTTGTGATACAAAATGAGACCTTTTTGGGAAAAATTGTCCAAAAATTATACTATGAAGGATCTCTTAAGGATATGAAACCTTTAGGGAAAAAATCATACAGACTTGGCCCAAAGAACATGATATCACACCATATAAGAGTTTTTTAGGTTGACTGAGTGCAACAACTAGTATCCAAGCCCAAGTCTGGTGGGATGAGTGTGGCGATTGTGGCGAAATGATGGGGTGTGGGGATTGGTTTGGTTACCCTCACAAGCTTGGAGATACACACATGGATAAGCTAGTTGCGAGCTTAATTCGGTTGCCATAAAAATACTCAAACGATGTGGGTGGTACATGGTGAATTTTGTGACCCGTGGATGTTGGTGATAGGCTACGTGGAACTTAATTCGTGGGGGATATAATTGAGCATGGAAAATGTCATCATATTATTCACCTCTTTACACGTCAGCAGCGCGTGTAATACACACACATTGCATATTTTTGATGATTGAGTAAAAAATGTCAAAATGACACATCGAAATGTTAGTTGAGGTGCCAAAAATAAACATCGTCTACTTTAGATGCCAAAATAAAAGATCGTGCAAAGTTTAGATGTCTGTCGATGAATTTTGCTATTATTTAAATATTATATTCATTAAAACAATACAATACAACAATACATTATACATTATGAAAAACTATACGTTACAACCATCTCCTCTCGTGCTTTAATACTAATACTAGAGCACTAGAGTTTTATTCAACACATGCATAACAATTACATAAATTATAACAACAAATTAATTTTTTAAGGTCAATAGACACATACTTTTGTTGCAATAATTTTACTTAATTCTTAAATGCTTCTTCTTAAGCTTTCTTTAGAGCAATATTGCCAATGCAATAGTTCGCACTGCAGCTTGTCATGCAACTTTCATATTTTACGTATCTGCAAAATTAATCAAAAATCATAATTCTGTAAAGTAAGATTAAATATATATTGTGTTATTAATTACATAATAATTTTTAATTTATAACTCATACAATTGATATTAATTGTATGAAAATTCTATTTATCTCACAAAAAATGAATCCAGACCTTGTGGACAAAGAAAAACGGTTTGCTTTTCATTTTATTTGACCTCTATATTAGAAATAGACGTTTTAATTCACTTATCCATTTAAGATTAAATTTAATAAAATACACCTCTAATTAAAATTTTATTAAGGGTTGTGTCAAGTCAACAGGGACCGAGCAAGGATGAAGCGGATGGAATAATATGTTACTTCTTCCGTCCAATAATACTTGTCCACCATTGACTTGACATACATGTTAAGAAACAACAAACAATACGAGTAATTTTACTGTATCACGGTTTGAATATAATAAATTTAATAATTTGGGAACTTCATCGAGCAATGAATAGTATTTTACAACAGAGGTAAAATGAATAGAAATAGATAAATTATTCATTATTTTTTCAAACTGGACATCAAGTTTTAGTAACATGAATAAATAATGGTGAGCGGAGGAAGTAAAATTGCACCAAGAAAATAAAAAAGCATAGCGAAACATGAAGGAGTGCTACCATTTTGGATGAGAAATTTGTAACAATGTCCTAGGGAACAACCAACATTACAAACTTGATTTTGAGTTTCAACTTCATCACTAGTGTCAAGTAAGGGTGTCAAACGGGTCGGGCTGACCCGGCCCGACCCGGCCTGACCCGGCCTGACCCGGCCCTATTAGCTAACCCGGTCCGGTTTGACCCGGCCCGGTAAGCCCTAGGGCTTAAGGGTTCCGGGTCCCGGGCCGGTTTTTTTTTTTAAAATGGGCCCGGTTAACTCGGCCCGGACCAAGCCCGGTCCAGGCCCGCCGGTTAACCGGCCCGGCCCGGCCCGGAATATAAAAAAAAAAAAAATTAATTTTGGGCCAACTAGCCGTTGGCCCAACGGCTATATAGCCGTTTTTGGGTCCAAACGGCTAGTTTGGGCCCATTTAATTAAAAAAAAAAAAAAAAAACTTTAAAAAATATTTTTTAATCCCCAAAAAAAATCTATAAATACCCTACAACTTCAAATCATTTTTCACTCTCTCAAATCTCATTCTCTCTCAAATCTCAATTCTCAATTCTCTAATATTCAATATATTTAATTTCTTAAAGTGTTCACTTTAATTTTTTAATTTTCGTTTACAAAGTACGAGCGGAAGTTTCCAAAGTCGCAATCTTCGGATACTTCCAAAATTTGGTATTGTCGTTCCATCTCTTACGTTTAATTTTTATTTATTGTATTAATTGTTTATTATTTAATTTTATTATATTTGTGTATTTTGAATATTTTTAGTTTAATTTAATTTATATTATGGATAAATTAAAAAACCTCGCTGCTAAAGGTGTTAAAAAATTTTGTCCCGGAAGCGGTAGTGGTAGTAAAAAACGAATTACTAGTGGTAGAGGTAGTTCAAGTAATAGATATACCCGTGTGCCTTCGCCTCCGGTACCGCTTGGTACACCTTTTGAGGAAGAAATAGGTGTAGGTGCTCACGATATGGATTATGTAGAAGCTCAGGAAAATTATGGTATAGAAGAAGAAAATGAAGTAGATGCAGTTAATTTAGACGAAGATAATGAAAATATTGCTGAAACACCCGCAGTAGGAGATGCTAACGTTAGATCTGAATCAGTTAATCTCCCTTCCCGTCCTCCCAGTGCCCCAAAACCTCGTAAAAGAACTAGTATTGCATGGCAATTTTTTGAACGTATATCAGATATTGAGGTGCAGTGCAATATTTGTCAACAAATATATAAGCATAGAAGTGGAGGCAAGCAAGGGGGTACGGGTACGTTAATGAGACATATAGATGAAGATCACAAAAGAGAGTTAAATATTGCAAAAGGTGGTGGGGATGTTGGTGGGTTAACGCAAACTAGAATGGACCCAACAACCGGTCAAGTAGCGAAAAAGTATAATAAATTGAGGGACAGGGAAGAAATAGCTAAAATGGTAGCTGTGGGTTGTTTGCCTCTTAGTTTTTCTTCTTCTAATGCTTTTATTCGTTATATACAAGCAATTTATAATCCTATGTTTAATGGTATTCCTAGAACTACTTGTCGGTCTGATATTTTTAGACTCCATTCACAATATTGTTTTTATTTATCAACATTGTTAAAAAATATTCAATGTAGATTGTCCCTAACTTCTGATCTTGGTCGTGCTGTAAATAAAAATGATTATTTAACCGTTACTTGTCATTGGATGGATAGTAATTTCGTGATGCAAAAACGTATTCTTGCTTTTTTATATGATGAAGATCGTAAACATACTGGACAATTTATTGCTGATTCTATTGTTAAAATTGCCGGATACTATGGTATAGAAAATAAAATTTTATGTATTGCTTTTGATAATGCTTCTAACAACAAGACTGCTATAACAAAAATAAAATCTACGCTATCTCCGTCCTTGCCTGAAATTTTTCATATTAAGTGTGCATGTCATATATATAATTTAATTGTAAAAGATGGTCTTGAGTTTTTTGAGCTTTATATTGAAAAAATTCGTCTTGCCGTTGGTTTTATTCAAGGAAATAATCGTAGATCGAGAATTAGAGAATTTAAAGTTAAATGTCAAGAAAATGGACTTACACCGATTTTGATGCCTGAGGAAATTGATACTAGATGGAATTCTACGTATGAATTTTTAAAAACTTGTTATAAATATAGAATTCCTATTACAGTAGCTTTTAACCAACATTGCGGTTCATTTGCTGATTCTGCTGATTGCATGCTACATAATTCTGATTGGGTTGTAATTAATGATCTTGTTATGTTTTTAGAAAAAATTTATGTAGCTACGGTTGAATTTTCCGGTGCTTACTATCCTACTGTTTGTAATATTTTGGCATATATAGCCGATATTTCTGGTTTGCTCCAACAATATAAAAATAAAGAAGGTTATAAAGAAGCTGTTGGCGCCATGTTTACAAAATTTAAAAAATATTTTTCCCGATTCCCCCTATTTACTTGGTTGGTGCTATGCTAAATCCGTGCATGAAATATAATAATATGTGTCACTTTAGTACTCTTATTTATACTAACTTAGAAATAAATACTAACCATGATTCTGAACAAGTACAGCCTGATTTGTGGACGGCTACGGCTGATGCAAAAGATTATATAGAAAAATTATATAATCACTATGCTGATTTATTTGATTCAGCCGTACCTACAAATATCACTCCAACTGTCGCTCCTCATCCTCCCGAGGAGCCATCATCTTCTAAAAGGCCGGCACATAGTGGTTTTTCTGATTCGTTTTATGATTTAAATTATTGGAACAGTGTTGATGAGAGAACTTACACATCAACTTATCGGGAAGAGCTGAAATATTATCTTCGGACGGCACCAGAGGATCGCAGACGACGGATCAACACGCTGGATTGGTGGAGGAATAATGAATCACAATATCCTGTGCTTTCAAGATTAGCTAGAGATATCTTGAATGTTCCAATGTCAACCGTTGCATCAGAGAGCGCCTTCTGTCAGGGACGACAGCAGCTTGGAGACAACCGACACTCATTGGGAAGCAATGCAATGAATGTTCTAGTTTGCCTCAGAGATTGGATTAGAGCGGAAAGAAGAAACCAAGGAATGGAACCGGAGCCGAGCGACGAGCTGAAACTAGAAGAAATTATGACTTCACGGGAGAACTCAGCAGAATTAAGTCCAATGCATGGTTTTGCCCCCGTTGACTTTGATTATCCTATGCAAGTTCCCATTAATATTAACATGAATGAGTTGGAAAAAATGATGCATAATTTATAGATTTTTCATTCATGCAAATTATAAATTTTGGATCATTTTGCAATCAATAAAATTCCCCAAATTCATTCAGTCCTTAGTCGTTGTTTTTTATTTTTTTTTTGAATAAATTTTGAATATTTGTGCATATATCTTCTATAGAAGTGTATATTTAACGTATACATGTGTATATGTTTTATAAATTAGTATATAAGTATATCTATACATATTGTAATGTATATATAATGTAGTATATTTTATAAGTAGTAGTATATATACATTTAATGGTGCGTATACACGTGTATATATCTTCTATAGAAGTGTATATTTAATGTATACATGTGTATATGTTTTATAAATTAGTATATAACTATACAAATATATATTGTAATGTATATACATTATAGTATATTTCATTTAAAGTATTACATATACATAGAATAGAGTGTATATATGTGAATGGATCTTCTATAGACGTGTATATTTAACGTATACATGTGTATATATTTTATAAATTAGTATATAACTATACAAATATATATTGTAATGTATATATATTGCATATATCTCATTTAAAGTATTACATATACATAGAATAGAGTGTATATATGTGAATAGATCTTCTATAGACGTGTATATTTAACGTATACATTACTTTATGTTTTATAAATTAGTATATATATTGTAGCATATACTTTTTTAAAAGTAGTACATATATATTGAATGGTGCGTATATATGTGTATATATCTACTATAGACGTATATCTTTAAAGTATACAAGTGTATATGTTTTATAAATTAGTATGTAACTATATATATATACATATTATTGTATATATATATATATGTATATCACTATATTGTAGTATATATTTTATTTAAAGTAGTACATATATATTGAATGGTGCATATATATGTGTATATATCTTCTAAAGTAGTATATATTTAACGTATACATGTGTATATGTTTTATAAATTAGTATATATATATATTGTAGTGTGTATATATATATATTATACTATTATAGCAAATGTTTTATTTAAAGTAGTACGTATAGTCATATATAATTATATATTGAATGGTACGTATATATGTGCATATATCTTCTATAGAAGTGTATATTTAACGTATACATGTGTATATGTTTTATAAATTAGTATATAAGTATATCTATACATATTGTAATGTATATATAATGTAGTATATTTTATAAGTAGTAGTATATATACATTTAATGGTGCGTATACACGTGTATATATCTTCTATAGAAGTGTATATTTAATGTATACATGCGTATATGTTTTATAAATTAGTATATAACTATACAAATATATATTGTAATGTATATACATTATAGTATATTTCATTTAAAGTATTACATATACATAGAATAGAGTGTATATATGTGAATGGATCTTCTATAGACGTGTATATTTAACGTATACATGTGTATATATTTTATAAATTAGTATATAACTATACAAATATATATTGTAATGTATATATATTGCATATATCTCATTTAAAGTATTACATATACATAGAATAGAGTGTATATATGTGAATAGATCTTCTATAGACGTGTATATTTAACGTATACATTACTTTATGTTTTATAAATTAGTATATATATTGTAGTATATACTTTTTTTAAAGCAGTACATATATATTGAATGGTGCGTATATATGTGTATATATCTTCTATAGACGTATATCTTTAAAGTATACAAGTGTATATGTTTTATAAATTAGTATGTAACTATATATATATACATATTATTGTATATATATATATATATGTATATCACTATATTGTAGTATATATTTTATTTAAAGTAGTACATATATATTGAATGGTGCATATATATGTGTATATATCTTCTAAAGTAGTATATATTTAACGTATATATGTGTATATGTTTTATAAATTAGTATATATATATATTGTAGTGTGTATATATATATATTATACTATTATAGCAAATGTTTTATTTAAAGTAGTACGTATAGTCATATATAATTATATATTGAATGGTACGTATATATGTGCATATATCTTCTATAGAAGTGTATATTTAACGTATACATGTGTATATGTTTTATAAATTAGTATATAAGTATATCTATACATATTGTAATGTATATATAATGTAGTATATTTTATAAGTAGTAGTATATATACATTTAATGGTGCGTATACACGTGTATATATCTTCTATAGAAGTGTATATTTAATGTATACATGCGTATATGTTTTATAAATTAGTATATAACTATACAAATATATATTGTAATGTATATACATTATAGTATATTTCGTTTAAAGTATTACATATACATAGAATAGAGTGTATATATGTGAATGGATCTTCTATAGACGTGTATATTTAACGTATACATGTGTATATATTTTATAAATTAGTATATAACTATACAAATATATATTGTAATGTATATATATTGCATATATCTTATTTAAAGTATTACATATACATAGAATAGAGTGTATATATGTGAATAGATCTTCTATAGACGTGTATATTTAACGTATACATTACTTTATGTTTTATAAATTAGTATATATATTGTAGTATATACTTTTTTTAAAGTAGTACATATCTTTTGAATGGTGCGTATATATGTGTATATATCTTCTATAGACGTATATCTTTAAAGTATACAAGTGTATATGTTTTATAAATTAGTATGTAATTATATATATATACATATTATTGTATATATATATATGTATATCACTATATTGTAGTATTTATTTTATTTAAAGTAGTACATATATATTGAATGGTGCATATATATGTGTATATATCTTCTAAAGTAGTATATATTTAACGTATACATGTGTATATGTTTTATAAATTAGTATATATATATATTGTAGTGTATATATATATATATTATACTATTATAACAAATGTTTTATTTAAAGTAGTACGTATAGTCATATATAATTATATATTGAATGGTACGTATATATGTGTAATTGTTTATACTTTATATATTTTTTTAAAAATATATGTTGTATATTGGAGTGTATATAGTGTATATTGGATTTTTTAAACGGGTTTGACCGATTTTTAACCGGGTTTGACCGGGTCTTGGTGGGTTTGACCGGATTGGATTTAGTGGGCCGGGTCCGGGTGGGTTTTAATTTTTTACTGTGTTGGCCCGGCCCGGTTAACGCCAAACCCGGCCCGAAACTGGCCCGAAACCCGAGTAAAATGGGAGGGCCGGTTCTGGGTTGGCCCGGACCGGCCCGTTAGACACCCCTAGTGTCAAGTGAGTTACATATGCACTTTTTAACACAGGGAACAATGCAGATAGGATCGACTGTGCACTTACCAAGACATTCCTGATAACATGATTCAGCGTCTCCGGTATTTGATATAAACAAAAGCATTGCAAGGAACAACACCAATTCAACTTTCATTGCCATAATTGGGAAAGTTTACTTACACTATAGGGAGTTATATAATATGAAAATTGTTATTTTGATTGATGTAAATCTAGGAAACATATGTTACTCCTCTGTTCTAGTTTTTGTGACATAGTTAGAATATCGATAGTCAAATAGTTTAAACCCGCTATCAAATCTTTTAATCTTTTTGAAACAAAATATACAAATTTGAAAACTGCGTAAAAAGTAATATATTCAAATTATAAAATTAAGGTCAAATATAGACTTGTACAAACTAAAACAAAGGGAGTATTGGTTTTTCATAAATTTCCTTAGTTACATTTTGATATTCCTTTATAAAACTTTGGCTCCACCAATTTTGTATCTCGTGACCAAAATTAACATATCTATTGTATTTTCTTATATTCCCTACTTAATAATATCAATGTATTTTGGCTCCACCAACTTTGTATCTTGTGACTAAAATTTGATATATCTATTTTGAATTTTTATGTTCTTTACATAATAATATCAATGTTTTTTAACGTAAATTATGATTCTGTCACTATATTTGACAATAAATATGATCTCAATTAGCAAATAACAGCTACCTTTTGTAAATATTTGTCTGGACAGAACTTTGATTCAAAATTTGTACACCTTTGAAAAAGTTAATTGAATATGTTCAAATTATTAAGTCAGAACTCAATAACTTAAAAGAAAACAAGAATTTGTGAAATTCGCAACTCTAAGTTCTTACTCCCATAATTGTAAGCTAACTTTAAACTTTAATACTTAAAAATGGAAGTGAAATTATACGTGGCAAGTACCACTTTTGCATGTGGAATCATTAAAGGATAATTTTCATAAATCTCAATTGTTTAGCATCTAGTTACATTCTATCCTCACTTTATTTAAAATTACCTAAAATTTTAAATTTTGAATTGATTGGATATATTACATAGTGTCGCGATACACTACTTAGGCGTTGTTGCGATACATTACTTAGGGTCGCAATATTACATTACTTAATCAGTCCGTGATATATCGTGACCCCAAGTAATGTATCATGATATAAATTAAAATCCAAGATTTTCGTAATTATTTTAATAACGAAAAAGAGTCAAAACTATCCCCTGAACTATTTGAAATGGAGCAAAAATATCCTCCACTTATTTTTTGGCTCAAAAATACCCCTTCGTTTGTTTTTTAAATAACAAATACCCCTTCATTTTTTTTATCTCACAAATATCCTTCTCTCTCTAACGAAATGTCATCAAGCTACCCACATAAAAAAAAATGTCATATATAATTAATTAAGGACGATATAGTAAAATCATGATCGAAGCAGCTGAAGCAGTCCTATCATAAATGACTATTTTAATTTTTTTATTAATTTTTTTAAAAAAATTTAATACATAAATGATTTATAATAATTAATTAGGGGTAATAGAGTAAAATTACGGTTGAAGCTGCTGAAACAGGCATGTCTTCCACAAGTTGTCTGCTTCAACAGCTTATTGACACTTATATATTAGTAGTAGAAATTTGTTGTTTCGCCATTATGCGTACTTCTTGTAGGCTTGTATTTAAAATTCTCATTATCAAACATCAACTTAGAGCTGTATTTGACATAAAGTGTTTTTTTTTTTGAAAAAGTAAAAAATAAAATCTCATGGTCAAACAGGTAGGATTCAAGAAAAATCTCCAAATAACAAAAATATTTAGACGAATATGTTTGGTGTAGCTGAAATTTAAAATTTATGAATTTTGAATTACGATCAAACTTCTAACCATTCTTTATTGTTGTGTTTCACCATTAGATATACTTTACATATATTATTTGACATATTTTCGAATATAAATATAAGATTTAAGAAAACTGAATTCTTTCGAATCCGCAAGTATTATTTTTCCTCCACTCATTTATATATCAAAATCCTTTAATTAATATTATTTAGGTACGAGTTGTGCCAAATGCAATTCTTAGGCATTGTAATTATATTTAAAAGTATTTTAAATAGTTATAAAAATTTAATTGTTACATAATAATCAAGACGAGTTATAAATTTGATGATAGTTGATACAACTCATAAAAGTCAAATCCTAATTCTCCAAGTATTTTTGTTATTTATGGATCCTTATTAACTCTTGTTTGATACTATCATTTGAAGATTTGCAAATATAATTAAACTATTGTTTTCTGTAGAATATCCTTGAAACAACTAATTGTAATATCACTTGCATTTCAAGTATTGAAATTTAAAATTAACTTATAGATATGAAAATTAAAATTTAAAGTTATAAATTTTATTGATTAGAATTTTATTTTTTTAAGTTATTGAATCCTGACTTAGTAATTTACATATATTCAAGAGAGGATATGACATAGATCTATGGAAAATCATATTTGGTGGAAATTGAGTTGGCATTGGGATCTGCATTTTGTGATTGTGCTATTTCCACTTCATGACAGATTTATGTAATATGGTGGAAAATATCAACCACTGTTATCGGCAAGCAAATCAAGTTGCAGATACTCTATGACAAAACAAACTGCTGATGTACTATGTTTATATTGCGTAGCCTGGCTATTGGCTTCTACCAATCAGACAAATGCAACTGCCAAGCATTATTAGGCTCAGGTATGACAAGTCAATTTTATTTTATTTTTTATAAAATTTGATTAGGTCTCATGTATGTGGGCTAGTACCACTTTTTGCTGGTGGAATCATGAAAGGGCAATTTTCATAAATACTATGACATCATTTGGTGGAGTGTATAAGAATAATATAAAATATAATGTATTAGTTATATTTATATTTTTTTTATGTAGTATTTAATTTGATGTATTAAAAATAACATAAATTACATAATTTCTAAATTTTATTTTTTTTTTATAGAAATACGCTTCATATATATGTTGGAAAGGATGTAAATTTTTTTTTGAGGGATAGTAGTGTTTTTAATCATGTTAATGCATGTATTAGATTCATTACATTGTTAATACCATGAATTTTGAGGTATTAGTAATACACACTTCAATACATAATAGAGTATATAACTAATGCAAGCATTAGTTAAATATAGGATAAACAAATAAACCAAACAAGGTATTAGTAGTATACATTAAATTAATGCATGCATTAGCTTTGCAATACACTCTACCAAACGATCCCTAAATGTTAAGCAACTAGTTACATTCCATCTTTATACTTTTTAAAATTACATAAAATTGTAAATTTTGAACTGATCGGATAAATAATATAGTATCGCGACACATTACTTAGGCGGGATTGCGATACATTACTTAGGATCGCGATACATTATTTAATCGGTCCCGTAATGTAGTGCGTCATAGATTAAGATCCAAGATTTTTGTAATATTTTAACAAAAAAGGACCAAAACTATCCTTGAACCATTTGAAATGGAGCAAAAATTTTCTATGCTTGTTTTTTGAGTCAAAAATATCCCTTCGTTTGTTTTTTGGCTAACAAATACCCCTTCATTTTTTTGCCACACAAATATACTTCTCTCTAACGAAATGCTATCAGGCTACCTACGTAAAAAAATAAAAAAATTACATAACACCACAACTTAACTTTATTAAATCACATAAATTTTTTATCCTTTTTATTAATTATCTATCTCCCTTTATTTTTTAAAAAAATAATAGAATACATTCACAAATTTATAAATTTTCGGATACATAATTTTAATTATGTATCACCCTTTGATCTAGTTAATGTATTATGTATTTCGACTAAATAGTTTTAGAAATGGATGTATCTCAGTAATTAAAATTGTGTATCTTAACTTTAAAATTATATATTCGAATGCTAATTATGTATCCGAGCAAAAGTAGAGTAATTAAATGTTATATTCAAGTAAAGAATTATAAAATTATGTATCTCAACTTCAAAATTATACATCTGAATATTAATTATATATCCAAAAATTATAAAATAAAGAATTATTTATATTTTAGTAAAGAGTAAGAATAGAAAATAATTACGGATAAACTTTTTGAAATTTATGTAAGTTTTTCAAATCGAGCCCCACTATTGCGCAATATAAGTAGGTTCAGATTGAGCCCCACCATTGTGCAGCAATATTTAACTTTATACAGTAGTCTGTATATTTTACTTAACAAAAGCAACGCAACTTACAAATATTTGTTGGGTTTTAAGTAGGGGTGTCTAACGGGCCGGGCCGGGTCAACCCGGAACCGGCCCTTTCATTTTACCCGGGTTTTGGGTCGGTTCCGGGCCGGGTTTGGCATTAATCGGGCCGGGCTGGGTCGGGCCAAACAGTAAAAAAATTAAAACCCACCCGGACCCGGCCCACTAAACCCACTCCGGTCAAACCCATCAAGACCCGATCAAACCCGATTAAAAACCGGTCAAACCCATTTAAAAAATAAATAAAAAATCCAATATACACTATATACACTCCAATATACAACATATATTTTTAAAAAAATATATAAAGTATAAACAATTACACATATATACGTACCATTCAATATATAATTATATATGACTATACGTACTACTTTAAATAAAACATTTGCTATAATAGTATAATATATATATATATATACACTACAATATATATATATATATACTAATTTATAAAACATATACACATGTATACGTTAAATATATACTAATTTAGAAGATATATACACATATATATGCACCATTCAATATATATGTACTACTTTAAATAAAATATATACAACAATATAGTGATATACATATATATATATATACAATAATATGTATATATATATAGTTACATACTAATTTATAAAACATATACACTTGTATACTTTAAAGATATACGTCTATAGAAGATATATACACATATATACGCACCATTCAAAAGATATGTACTACTTTAAAAAAAGTATATACTACAATATATATACTAATTTATAAAACATAAAGTAATGTATACGTTAAATATACACGTCTATAGAAGATCTATTCACATATATACACTCTATTCTATGTATATGTAATACTTTAAATGAGATATATGCAATATATATACATTACAATATATATTTGTATAGTTATATACTAATTTATAAAATATATACACATGTATACGTTAAATATACACGTCTATAGAAGATCCATTCACATATATACACTCTATTCTATGTATATGTAATACTTTAAATGAAATATACTATAATGTATATACATTACAATATATATTTGTATAGTTATATACTAATTTATAAAACATATACGCATGTATACATTAAATATACACTTCTATAGAAGATATATACACGTGTATACGCACCATTAAATGTATATATACTACTACTTATAAAATATACTACATTATATATACATTACAATATGTATAGATATACTTATATACTAATTTATAAAACATATACACATGTATACGTTAAATATACACTTCTATAGAAGATATATGCACAAATATTCAAAATTTATTCAAAAAAAAATAAAAAAGAACGATTAAGGACTGAATGAATTTGGGGAATTTTATTGATTGCAAAATGATCCAAAATTTATAATTTACATGAATGAAAAATCTATAAATTATGCATCATTTTTTCCAACTCATTCATGTTAATATTAATGGGAACTTGCATAGGATAATCAAAGTCAACGGGGGCAAAACCATGCATTGGACTTGATTCTGCTGAGTTCTCCCGTGAAGTCATAATTTCTTCTAGTTTCAGCTCGTCGCTCGGCTCCGGTTCCATTCTTTGGTTTCTTCTTTCCGCTCTAATCCAATCTCTGAGGCAAACTAGAACATTCATTGCATTGCTTCCCAATGAGTGTCGGTTGTCTCCAAGCTGCTGTCGTCCCTGACTGAAGGCGCTCTCTGATGCAACGGTTGACATTGGAACATTCAAGATATCTCTAGCTAATCTTGAAAGCACAGGATATTGTGATTCATTATTCCTTCACCAATCCAGCGTGTTGATCCGTCGTCTGCGATCCTCTGGTGCCGTCCGAAGATAATATTTCAGCTCTTCCCGATAAGTTGATGTGTAAGTTCTCTCATCAACACTGTTCCAACAATTTAAATCATAAAACGAATCAGAAAAACTACTATGTGCCGGCCTTTAGAAGATGATGGCTCCTCGGGAGGATGAGGAGCGACAGTTGGAGTGATATTTGTAGGTACGGCTGAATCAAATAAATCAGCATAGTGATTATATAATTTTTCTATATAATCTTTTGCATCAGCCGTAGCCGTCCACAAATCAGGCTGTAGTTGTTCAGAATCATGGTTAGTATTTATTTCTAAGTTAGTATAAATAAGAGTACTAAAGTGACACATATTATTATATTTCATGCACGGATTTAGCATAGCACCAACCAAGTAAATAGGGGGAATCGGGAAAAAATATTTTTTAAATTTTGTAAACATGGCGCCAACAGCTTCTTTATAACCTTCTTTATTTTTATATTGTTGGAGCAAACCAGAAATATCGGCTATATATGCCAAAATATTACAAACAGTAGGATAGTAAGCACCGGAAAATTCAACCGTAGCTACATAAAATTTTTCTAAAAACATAACAAGATCATTAATTACAACCCAATCAGAATTATGTAGCATGCAATCAGCAGAATCAACAAATGAACCGCAATGTTGGTTAAAAGCTACTGTAATAGGAATTCTATATTTATAACAAGTTTTTAAAAATTCATACGTAGAATTCCATCTAGTATCAATTTCCTCAGGCATCAAAATCGGTGTAAGTCCATTTTCTTGACATTTAACTTTAAATTCTCTAATTCTCGATCTACGATTATTTCCTTGAATAAAACCAACGGCAAGACGAATTTTTTCAATATAAAGCTCAAAAAACTCAAGACCATCTTTTACAATTAAATTATATATATGACATGCACACTTAATATGAAAAATTTCAGGCAAGGACGGAGATAGCGTAGATTTTATTTTTGTTATAGCAGTCTTGTTGTTAGAAGCATTATCAAAAGCAATACATAAAATTTTATTTTCTATACCATAGTATCCGGCAATTTTAACAATAGAATCAGCAATAAATTGTCCAGTATGTTTACGATCTTCATCATATAAAAAAGCAAGAATACGTTTTTGCATCACGAAATTACTATCCATCCAATGACAAGTAACGGTTAAATAATCATTTTTATTTACAGCACGACCAAGATCAGAAGTTAGGGACAATCTACATTGAATATTTTTTAACAATGTTGATAAATAAAAACAATATTGTGAATGGAGTCTAAAAATATCAGACCGACAAGTAGTTCTAGGAATACCATTAAACATAGGATTATAAATTGCTTGTATATAACGAATAAAAGCATCAGAAGAAGGAAAACTAAAAGGCAAACAACCCACAGCTACCATTTTAGCTATTTCTTCCCTGTCCCTCAATTTATTATACTTTTTCGCTACTTGACCGGTTGTTGGGTCCATTCTAGTTTGCGTTGACCCACCAACATCCCCACCACCTTTTGCAATATTTAACTCTCTTTTGTGATCTTCATCTATATGTCTCATTAACGTACCCGTACCCCCTTGCTTGCCTCCACTTCTATGCTTATATATTTGTTGACAAATATTGCACTGCACCTCAATATCTGATATACGTTCAAAAAATTGCCATGCAATACTAGTTCTTTTACGAGGTTTTGGGGCACTGGGAGGACGGAAAGGGAGATTAACTGATTCAGATCTAACGTTAGCATCTCCTACTGCGGGTGTTTCAGCAATATTTTCATTATCTTCGTCTAAATTAACTGCATCTACTTCATTTTCTTCTTCTATACCATAATTTTCCTGAGCTCCTACATAATCCATATCGTGAGCACCTACACCTATTTCTTCCTCAAAAGGTGTACCAAGCGGTACCGGAGGCGAAGGCACACGGGTATATCTATTACTTGAACTACCTCTACCACTAGTAATTCGCTTTTTACTACCACTACCGCTTCCGGGACAAAAATTTTTAACACCTTTAGCAGCGAGGTTTTTTAATTTATCCATAATATAAATTAAATTAAACTAAAAATATTCAAAATACACAAATATAATAAAATTAAATAATAAATAATTAATACAATAAATAAAAATTAAACGTAAGAGATGGAACGACAATACCAAATTTTGGAAGTATCCGAAGATTGCGACTTTGGAAACTTCCGCTCGTACTTTGTAAACGAAAATTAAAAAATTAAAGTGAACACTTTAAGAAATTAAATATATTGAATATTAGAGAATTGAGAATTGAGATTTGAGAGAGAATGAGATTTGAGAGAGTGAAAAATGATTTGAAGTTGTAGGGTATTTATAGATTTTTTTTGGGGATTAAAAAATATTTTTTAAAGTTTTTTTTTTTTTTTTTAATTAAATGGGCCCAAACTAGCCGTTTGGACCCAAAAACGGCTATATAGCCGTTGGGCCAACGGCTAGTTGGCCCAAAATTAATTTTTTTTTTTTTAATATTCCGGGCCGGGCCGGGCCGGTTAACCGGCGGGCCTGGACCGGGCTTGGTCCGGGCCGGGTTAACCGGGCCCATTTTAAAAAAAAAACCGGCCCGGGACCCGGAACCCTTAAGCCCTAGGGCTTACCGGGCCGGGTCAAATCGGGCCGGGTTAGCTAATAGGGCCGGGTCGGGCCGGGTCGGCCCGACCCGTTTGACACCCTTAGTTTTAAGCAAGATGGCAGTGAACTCACTCATTGCAAAGATTTTAATATTTATTTCATTGAATTTTGAACATCCTTATAATTAAATTTATTTGTTTCGTCATTGTTTGTATTATGTTTTTTTGAGTAGGCTTGCCTTTTAGCTTATTGAGGATATAATCTTAGATAAGAAGTTGTGGAGGAGGCGGACTAGGGCAGAAGGATAGTAGGAACAAGTGTGTGAGTGCTTGTTATAGGACTTTGTTATTCATATTAGTAGCTACCATGCTAGTATTATTTCAGGATGTTGTATTATTTATTGTATTACTTGGTGAATTTTGTCTATGGTATTATTGGGTGTGGTGTTTTCTATTGTATCTTATCTTTTTACTATTTTTTTCTAGATTGTTTCATCTTTAGCTGGAAGTCTATCAGAAACAGTTTTCTATATCACCACTGAAGTAGTAGTACGGATTTCGTCGTACACTGACCCCACATGGTGAATATATACTGCAGATGTTGTTGTTGTTGTATATTCATTAAACCAATACAACACAATACAATACAACATTATATTAAAAAACAATATGTTACAGTCATCTCCTCTCGTGCTTTAATACGGATACTAGAGCACTAGAGTTTTATTCAACACATGCATAACAATTACATAATTTAGAAAATTATAGCCACAAATTAATATTTTAGTGTCATAGACACATATTTTTGTGGCAATAATTTTACTTAATTCTTAAATGCTTCTTCTTAAGCTTTCTTTAGAGCCATTGCAATAGTTCGCACTGCATCTTGTCATGCAACTTTCATACTTTTCCTTATCTGCAAAATTAATCAAAGAGCATAATTCTTTAAAGCAAGATTAAATATATATTGTATTATTAATTATGTCACACCCCTTTTTTTTCACTCCCAAAAAGAATTATTTTAAAGTTTGATAGGGTTTTTATTATTAAGTGACAAAAGATTGAAATTTTATTTCGAAAAAGGATTATTTACATTTTTTATTCAGAGTCACAACTTGACAAATCCGAAGTGCCAAGTCACCTTTGAAAGATCCTTTTCAAAACGATTTGACTCTTTAAACTGGTTTGCGAACAGAGATTCCGGCTAAGGAATTCTGTTGATCGAGGGGAAGGTGTTAGGCACCCCTCGGTCCCGTGGTTTGACCACGGTCGCTTGGTTGAGCATATCGGCTAATTTGACACTACGAATGTATAAACCACACAAAATCACACAAAACAATCAATCAAATAAACAAAACAAAACAAAAACAAATCCAAAATATAGTGTCCAGTCCAATTATACAGTCCAAAATAACAAAATTGCGAAAAATATAAATCCTAGTCTAACCTATACTAATCCTAAACTGTGTTTCCATGCTCTACCCGATGCCTCGGGACTTGATCACGAACATCCTTAGAGTACAAAATACTTCGGGGCATTTCCCGACGAATAAACACAAATACTCCGGGGCATTCCCCGGCCAAATGATACACTTGATCCAAAAAAACAAAAAAAATCCATTCAACACATATTTCAAGCATTCAATATTCCAAGAGTCCTAAATTTGCCTACCCGACCTACTTTGCCAATCAATTCTCGGCCTAAACATTGTATTATCGAAGTTATCAAAAATCGATATCTATTCCAAATTAAGATTCAACAATCATGAATCAAAATGCAACAATATTTACTTTATCAATTTTTCGATCTCTTCCCCCAAAATCCAACTTAACCCCAAATCAAACTACGTGATTAAAATACTTTGCAACAAGATGGACAATTAAATAATGAGTGAAATTGCTCCAATCAGAATCAACCAAAATCACACTATTCAAAAAATATTCACAAAAAATTGGAACAAAAGATAAAGAATCAACCTCAATTGATGACTTTATTTCGACAACTTGTGATGGATCGGAGCTCGCGAACGGGACCTCATCGAAACCTCAAATCGAAATGGATCACGATGGAAAGCAGTCAAATTTGCCAGTTTTCCTTCATTCAAACCACTCACTGTTCTTGATCTTTTCGTCAATTTCAGCTCCTCCGGCCAGCACTCTCTCTCGATTCGTTTTCTTCCTTACACAGATCTCTCTCTACCTCTCTCGAATCTCTTCTCTCTCTTGGTTGCTCTCTACGTTTCTCTCTCTCTCTGATTTCTGTGTATATGTGTGTGTGTGATTTAAGGTGTGTCTGTGCATGTGTTGTGGAAAGAAGAAAAGAAGAGAGCCAAAATGACGTCTCTTTGAAGATGATGATAATCTCCCCCTATCTATCATTTTCCGTCTCTTATATATGTATAGTTGGGTGTGTATATGTATGGTGAGGTATGAATGAATTCAACCAAAAAAATGGACTAGAGTGTGTGGGCCGTCGTGAATTGTGAGTGCGATCCATAGAAAAAGAAAAAGGAAGATCATGTGTATGTATGTATTTGGTCTCAACCAATTCCCTGTGGACCCCCTCTTTTATTTCTTTTGTTGTGTTTTGGTTAAAAGGAACAAAAACAAAAGTAAAGGGGTGCCTAGGGGTTGAGGTTGGGTAGGGATAGCGAGGTGGTTAATTGTGATTGGGTAGGTTGTTATAACTTTGTTATTTTTTGTCTTTTGTGGGATATAATCACACGGGTGAGGGCACGTAGTAACACGGGGATAAAAATGGTAAAAAAGCTTTTGGGGAGGGACAAAATTACGTGTCTACATCATGCCCCTCTTTGCATGTAAACACAAAGTGTTTTCATACAAAGAAGTAGACAACGAGACTGAATTTTGACCCGACCATTATTCAAAAGAAGAAACAAAAGGCAGAAGGACAACCGAGTTGGAGAGTCGAGTGAGGTCCCATCGAGTTCCGGTCCGCGGCTCTGTCATTAAATCAAAAATGAAAATTTCTAATTAAAAACATAAATGAAATTACAAAAAACTATATCTATGAAGCTTTCCTTGATTCTTGACTCGCTACTTCATCACCCTATTCTTCAGGTAGGCTCCTGACTTGTAATTTCTTCACCCTGTTCTCTAGGCGGGCTCCTGACTTACATTTAATCACTTATTGCTTGGTTTTTAATTTCTTCACCCTGTTCTTCAGGTGGGTTCCTGACTTGCTATTTTTTAATCTGTTAACTTTCAACTTTTCACCTTGTTGCTTTATTTTCAACTTCTTCACCTTGCTGCTTGACTTTCAACTTTTTCACCATGTTGCCCGACATTTTATTTTTTCGCCCTGTTCTTCAGGCGGGCTCCTGAAATCATATAAAAACTAAAAAGAAAATTATCCCAAACAAAGATTATTATAAAGAGATTTCCTTTGCTAGCAAAGTGAAGTTTCAAACACAAAATTTAAATTTTGCCCCAGTTTATCATCAAAGGACTTTTGTGAAAGTCACATTATTATAGGAATCAAAGAGAATAACTCGACTAAGAGGTACGTCTTATAGAAATCAAGGGGAGTGACTCGACTAAAAGGTACGTCTTACAAGAATCAAATGGAATGACTCGACTAGAAGGTACGTCTTATATCAATCAAAGGGAATGACTCGACTAAAAGGTACGTCTTATAGGAATCAAAGGAAGTGACTTGACTAAAAGGTACATCTTATAAGAATCAAAGGGAATGACTCGACTAGAAGGTACGTCTTATAGGAATCAAAGGGATTGACTCGACTAAAAGATATGTCTTATAGGGGTCAAGGGGAATGACTCGACTAAGAAGGTACATCTTATAGGAATCAAAGGGAGTGACTCGACTAAAAGGTATGAATTCTAGGGGCCAATGGGAATAACTCGACTAAAAGGTACGTCTTATAGGAATCACGGGGAATGACTCGACTAAAAGGTATGTCTTATAGGAATCAAAGGGGATGACTCAACTAAAAGGTATGACTTATAGGAATCAAAGGGAATGAATCCACTAAAAGGTACGTCTTATAGGAATCAGGGGAATGACTCGACTAAAAAGTACGTCTTATAGGAATCAAAGGGAATGACTCGACTAAAAGGTACGTCTTATAGGAATCAGGGGAATGAATCGACTAAAAGGTATGTCTGCTAGAAGTGGAGATTCAATTTAAGAAGTGTATCACCCAACAAATGAAAACTGAAATCCCTAGACCAGAAAGTGTGTCTCCAAGGGATATAAGATGATGAATTTTTACTACGATTTAATTATCAAACCTGTGCAGTAACATTTCTTCCTGCATTTGTAAAAGTGAGAAATTACGGGCCTTGATGTTTAGGCTTTGAAATCCTTGATTTGAAAGTAACATGTGTTCCTGTTTCATGCAAAGAAAACTTGTGAGTATAAAAACATAGTGGTTGGTTTGTGGCTTTGGCTTTCGTGGAAAACGCTCTTGCCGTCATCATATTTAACCTTGCTTCCAACCATTACATATATCATTGACTTGATGCATCATTGACCCAAACTCAGATTATTAAGAGTGACTTTGAAACAAACACAGTATCTTTGCTTTGCCATGCTCTTCAGATAAACGCTTTGAACTTTGGTATTTCTATGAGGTCCCAGACTTGTCTGTTGACAGAACTTTTTGTATGCCTTATTTCGGCTCACAATCATGTCTCTTTCATGTGCTAGCTTTTGTCTTGCTTTATGCAATTAAAGAAGCTGGTAGCCAGTTTTGAAATTTTTTCTCACTTGTTTTGACATGGACTTGACTCAAAGACAAGAAACGAAAAAAGAATGACAATTTTTGTTTGGATAACTGACTCAAGAAAGATAAAATAAAAATAAAAAGAAGAAAGAATAAACAATGAATATCCCCTTTTGAAACAAAAAAAATGAAAAATTCATCTAAAAATGACAGTCAACACTAATGATTATGTCATGAATTTTGGATTAAGCAGCTTGATATTTTCATCCAAACTTTTACCCATTGTTGTTGAGTTAATTTCCTTGAAACTGAGTTCCTTCCTTAGGTCAATTGTATTTAAGACCCCATTCGGCTAGTGGCGCCTTTGAGGGTTTTCTCCAACAAGCTTCTCTCATTTTCTTTTCCTCAACTCACCATTGCCATATGGTCTCAACTCACCATTGCCATATGGTGTCTGTAAGGGTTTTTCACTAATGAGACTCTCTTATCTCCATTTCCCTTAACTCACAGTCGTCTTACGGTGCCCGTGAGAGTTTTAACCAATAAGACTTTCTCATTTTTATCTCTCTCAACTTACCATCGTCTTACGGTACCCGTGAGGGTTTTTTACCAATAAGACTCTCTCATTTTTATTTCTCTCCTGATTTCTTATGCTGAGAAAGACAAGTAGTTCCCAAATGCATCATCTTTTCTCTTGCATGCTTAGCCTTAACATCCTCAAAGATTGATCTGAAGGTATTTCTTTGGTTGTAACTTAGATTTTGGATAGGGTTAGAAAGAAAGAATTGCATGGGGCCCAAATGACACTTAAAGTAGGGTAGGACTTACAACTTTTGGAATCGACTCAAACAATGAGGATTAACTCATGCCCAGTTTCTTTTGACTGGGTAATTCTAAATTGTTTATTTGGTTGGACCGAGCCCGGAGTAGGGCAACCTACGTATCTCACCCCCAAAAGAGGAGAATCAGGTCACGCGTAGTTCCGTCGGCTTGTTCTTTTGCTTGATTCTGATTTGTTGTTCTTTTTTTTTTACTCTTTTTTCTTTGTGATTTTTCTGACTCTAATTTCTTGACACTCTTTTCTTCCTTCGTGGACACATTTTTCTCTCTTTTCTTTTTTTTTTGAAACTTTCTGACTCTATTCTTTTGCTCGATACTTTTCGTTTGAGCTTTCCTCGCTTTATATTGATTCCAAAAGAGGGGTATGAAAGAAAATAATACTAAGGCTCAAATGGGGTAAACAAAGGATGACACAATGTTTGGATAGCAGAATAAAATGCCTTCGTCATATCAATCCTTAAAAATACTAGTACATAGCATGCAATGTGAAAGTGCACGATCAACATTACTTATGACATGTTTTACAACACTAACTTGCCTCGAGCATGTGTGTCACCTCTTTTTCTATACTTTTCAAACATACAACTCCACATTTGTTGTACATCCCCCGCTTTGAACGACTCATGCTTTCGTGGAGTTGATTTTCTTTCTGTTCCTCTTGATAGGATCAAGCAAACACTGTTTGACCTAATTGAGACATGTCTTTTAATTGATGACCAAGTTATTCTTGTGATTCTCAAAATAAGTGGCCCTAATTTTCAAAGAAGGCTTGAACTTGTCACCAAATGTCTCAGCACTCTACTATTTTCTCAGATGTTTCTCCTAACTTTAGCGCTCTGATCCAATGTTTCATGGTTAAATTGGATTTTAAGATCTGACTGAAAATTCTGCAAGCATGTCATATCACTAGAGTCAACATAAAATGTACTGTATAAAGAAAACAAACAAACAACAAATATTTAAAACACAAAGGAAAATGGATAATTCATTTAGTTGAAATAAAAGATAGAAGGGTTTGAACCTAAACGACAAAAGGACAAAACAAGATAGATCCCGAACTACAGCCCTGAAATAATTCAAAAAACAGAAAAGAAAAGAAAACAAACTACCAGACCTGTTCCTAGTAGGGAGAGATGCGACTTCTTAATTGCTCAGCCTGACAACTTAGACAATGGTTTCCATATCAACATGACTAGAGCTTCCCTCACTGTCAATGTTCTACATCATAATTGATCCATCTTGAATCATCTTTTCAATTTCTCTTTTCAAATCTCGACAATCTTCAATACTATGACCCTGAGCATCAGAATGATACGCACATCGTAGATTAGGATCAAAATTTCTTAAACGCCGATTAAGAGTGCACCCAAGAAGAGGAGTGATCATGCCTCATTGTACTAATCTCTGAAATAAACTGGCATACGAATTTCCACTTGGTGTGAAGCTATCTCTCAACTTCTGCCTCATTTCATCATTTGGCTTGGATAAAAAATTAGGCTTATGAGGGTTTTGGTATGTTTGTGGAGTTAGAGGACGACTCTGAGGAGTTGGTGTATTCCACTATGGGTAAGATGGGGGTTGAACATGTGGTTATGAATTATATACTGGATATAGAGGTGGAGGAGCAGAGTATAATGGATTTTAGGAGTGATTATGTGGAGCTTGGACATGAACTTGGGTTTGAGACTGAGAGCGATGACAATGGGATCTTCTTGACAATGCCTGCTGTCCAACTATAATAGAAGATGCAACTTCCTCATTCTTTGTCTCCCCAATACTTCCTGAACCCTTTTGAATTGCTTGAGTTGTCGCTTTCAATGTTGCAAAACTCACAATGTGACCAGTCTTAATTCCCCCTTCTATCATTTCCCCCATTTTAAGAACCTCAATAAATGACTTGCCTAATGCAGGTAACAAGTGTTGATAATATATTTCATCCTGCGCTTGAATAAACACCTCCACTATTTTGCTTTCTTTCATTGGCGATTTTACTCTAGCAGCTTGTTCGCGCCATCTGATCGTATACTCCCTGAAACTCTCAGTATTCTTCTTTTTTATACTATTTAGGGATTTTTCATCAGGGATCAACTCCACATTGTATTGAAATTATTGCACAAATTCATTAGCTAGGTCATCCCTACTAATCCACTTGTCAATGTCTTGGTCAACAAACCATTCCGAAGCTAGTCCTGAAAAACTCTCCCCAAAATAAGCCATGAGTAGCTCTTCCTTCCCTCCAGCGCCCCTTATTTGGTTGGAATAACGTCTTAATTGTGCTACAGGATCGCCATGTCCATCATACTTCTCAAACTTTGGCATTTTAAAACCAAAAGGAAGATGAACTCCTGGAAACATGCACAGATCTTTCTATGATACACTTTTATACCCCCAAGTCCCTGGAGGTCTTTCATAGCCAGTCCCAAATTTCTCAATTTTCTGGTCATTTCCTCTTATTCTTTTTTTATAACAGGCTTCTCAGTGTTAAGAGAAAATTTAGGCGGGTGAGTATAGCCATAAGGATTAGTCGACTTAAATGTGGGCTCAATAGCATGATGTTGATCAGCAAAAATATTCAATACAGGCTCTCTCGCAGAGTGGGGAGGCATAACTTATGGATAAACCTCAAAAGTAGGAGCTTCGGGTGGGGGTGGGGGTGCAAAAACATGAACAGTGGGTGGAGCCGGGCATGTGGTAGCTTTGTGTTGAAGATTGAGGAAATGAATATTGGAAGTGTTTGGATAGTGTTTCCCCGGAGCAGGTTCTGATGCATGTTGTGGTGTGTCAACAAAAATAGAAAACTGTGTATGTGACACTGGAGGCAAGCTAGAAAGATATTCCAGATTATCAGCGGGAAATGGAGGATGTGGCAACCCATTAGCCCAAGCTCGATGCATTTCTATCATTTGTTGCCTTAATTTTTGAATCTCTTCATTAGCTCCTAAATTCTCATTGCCCGAACTCCCTATCTGACCAGAGACAACAAACTCTATCTGATCAGTGACAACAAACTCGATATCCTTGTTGGCCATAACTTTCTCTGTGACTTGGTGCAATATGGAGGACCAACCAAAATGCCACAAACCAACCACCTTAAACTAACTGAACAAGAGATAGCAAATGCATTAGAATTTAATATTTTTTTTTCAAAACCTCTTTTTTTCTCTTTTTGAAAAGGTCACCGAACCCAAGAGGGGTGCCTACGTATCTCATCCCCGAGAGAGGCGAATCAGGTGTGCGTAGTTCGTAAAGTCTTGCCAAAATGGCCAATTAATTCTTTTTCCTTTCTTTTTTCTTGTTGTTGAAACTTTAAAAAGAAAAGGAAATAACAAATTGTCAAAAGAATTGACAAATTTTTTTTCTTTTTTTTTTTGCATTTTTTCAAGTTTAAACTCCCTATACAAAATGAAACCTATGATTATCAAAGAGAAATCTTTTTGGGTTTTCTATTTTGAATTTCATATAAACATGAAACTTGAACCTATTAAAGGAAAAATCTTTTTTTGTAGTTTTCTTTTAAAGATGTATATGAAACACCTACTCAAATAAAGAGTGAAGAAAATCTTTTTTTTTTTAATTTTCAAATAAGATCTCTGAACCAACAATAGGCTGCCTACTTATCTCACTCTCGAGAGAGGAGAATCAGGAGTGCGTAGTTCATCCAGATAGGATAATTAATGATTAAATAACCGACTGAACCTTGACTTGAGAGACGCGACCACAAACAGAAGATCAAAAACATCAATAAAATCTTTTTGAGTTTTTAATTTGACACTTAACCTAAAAATGACACTAACAAATATGAAAGAAAAATATTTTTGATATTTTTATTATATGAAATGTACAAAACTTCTACCATCTTTTTTGAAAATTTTGAATTATGAATGCATGCTAAAGGAGACAAAGTGAGAAATCTTTTGGATGTTTTGATTTTTGAACAAATGAGTGCGGAAAATAAAGAAATCTTTTTGAATTTTTGAATTGTGAAAAACAAAAGCCATAAACAACACTAAAAGCTACGAAACTCTTTTTTTTCAAAACGGTTTGTTGTTTACATACTTTACTTTTAACACATATTTTCCCCAAATCAGTCCGTCAAATGACCACGTTACCTTCAAAGATGCAACATTTAACACGTAGGGATGCTTTAGAGGCGAGTCTCCTACAAAGGGACAAGTGGGCCCCGCTAGGTCTTCAATATGATGCACATAAGGATGACCTAAAGGCTGACCTACGTTGGGGTTCACTAACAAGGTTGTTCAGGGGAGCGTATGGTTGATAGTGGCTTCTTTGCTTTCCACCTACTCCATAACACCGATGGCTCCCCCCTAAAATAAGGGTGACACAACTAGAGGTCGTATACAACATGTGTACTACAGACTTGTTGCAGAAAGAATGACTTGGGTTATGCACATGATGCCAATTAGGTAACACATAAGATAAAAACTGTAAACAAAGAGCACGTAGGCACTCAACAGTGATAATACAATAACACAAAACAACACAAACAAAATGTCCATACACCTATAGTGCCAAACTAAGCCGATACAACTTCAAAATAAGCTTGAATTCTGAAAAGTCCCCAGCAGAGTTGCTAGAGCTATCACACCCCATTTTTTCACTCCCAAAAGAATTATTTTAAAGTTTGAAAGGGTTTTTATTATTAAGTGACAAAAAATAAAAATTTTGTTTCGAAAAAGGATTATTTATATTTTTTATTCAGAGTCGCCACTTGACAAATTCAGTGTGCCAAGTCACCTTTGAAAGATCATTTTCAAAACGATTTAACTCTTTAAACTGGTTTGCGAACAGAGAATTCGGTTAAGGAATTCTGTTGACCGAGGAAAAGGTGTCAGGCACCCCTTGGTCCCGTGGTTTGACCACGGTCGCTTGGTTGAGCATATTGGCTAATTTGACACTACGAATGTATAAATCACACAAAATCACACAAAACAATCAATCAAATAAACAAAATGAAACAAATCCAAAATATAGTATCCAGTCCAATTATACAGTCCAAAATAACAAAATTGCAAAAAATATAAATTGTCCTCTAACCTATACTAATCCTAAACTGTGTTTCCATGCTCTACCCGATGCCTCGGGCCTTGATCACGAACATCCTTCGAGTACAAAATACTTTGGGGCATTCCTCGGCGAATAAACAGAAATACTCCGGGGCATTCCCCAGCCAAATGATACACTTAATCCAAAAAAAAAACAAAAACCAATCCATTCAACACATATTTCAAGTATTCAATATTCCAAGAGTCCTAAATTTGCCTACCCGACCTACTTCGCCAATCAATTCTAGGCCTAAACATTGTATTATCAAGACTCATTTCGATAAACAAATTCTGCAAACTCATGAACATACGAAACTCAAAAGAAGAATTGATGAAAAAAGGTTGGGTAATAAGGGGAATTTTGAGGCTTGGAAGGTTCACAAACGATTTGCATTCATGGTAGCCTTTTTAGGCACTATGGTCTTCCCAAAGAGAGAACAAAAAATTAACATTCGTTTAGCAGGAGTGGTAAAGATACTGATTTAGAAAGATTACACTATGATACCAATGATCTTGGCCGATATTTACCGTGCTCTGACCGTTTGTCAGAAAGGAAAGAGCTTTTTTTAGGGATGTAATATCTTGCTATAGATGTAGATTATGGAGCATCTTTACCGACATCCTGCAATGGCAAGGTTTAATCCTGAATGATTTAACCACATCAAAGATTATGAAGAGAGGTTAGAGAAGTATAAATGGCCAAATGGAATTAGAGATTGGGATAAGCTTTTTCGTTCTTTGACTGTTGATAAAATCACTTGGAATTTACCTTGGTTCCCTTGGAGACAAGTCATACATACTTCTGTCATTCGGTCGTTCTTATTATTAATGGTTGTTAGGGGAGTTCAACCATATGTTCCATTGAGAGTTCTACGTCAGCTAGGCAAACGTCAAATAATTCCCATAACGAAAAATATGGCAGAGTTTGTATTTGAGGTTAGACCAGAGATTCCACTTTCGGAGGACTTGGCTCAACAGATTTGGGAAGGTTATCGTATCATAGGGATTGAAACAATGGTCATAGAACGTGAGAAAGGAGAAGTACATCCAGACTACCATGAATGGTTTGAAGAACAGTTGAGTCCACCAATCAGACCGGAAAGAACGGTTAAGGGACCTATAGATCAGGAGGTTGCAATCAGGATAGGGATCGAGAGAGCTATGCAAGAACATTATGAGGCCAACCAAGCTTTGAGAGCAGAATTAGAGCTTACCAGGGCAAAAATAGACGAACAACAAAGGGAATTTGCTGAAGAGAAAGCTAAATCAGCAGATATTGAGGTTGCACTTTGGGGACAAATCAAACTGGCTACCACTAGAGGGTCACACGTTGCAGAACTTGCCATATCTCGCCGACAGCAACTGCAAGAAGTTTAAAAGAACATGGAAGAAGAATTTTATCGAGAGAGATCTCAGTAGATCTGTGAAAAAAGAATATTACGAGAACAGTTGGAGGTTGCTTCTGTTTGTGAACAACATGCATGAGAGATGGTTGATTTTCGAGATCGATAGGCCCATGAATGGGATCAGGCCTTCAGTTTTCTTCGAGGGATGGTCCGCCGTGTAGCACAGGATACTTCCAGAATGGGTTTGGATTATCAGCAGTTGGATCGTGAGGACTTTTTGGCACAAGTACCAGCTTTCGCATAACGTCTCACTACCTCATTAGAGGACATATACTTGAGTTTGGGAGGACATATTAAGCTGAAGTCTCCTTGAATGGATAGTTGTTTTCTTTATTATAGTTTTTCATTTTCAGTTTTGAAACTTCTTGTTTAGATGTTATGTCTTTTAGTTTTATTTGTCAGACGTCAGTTGGTAGGTCTTATCTTAGGATTTGGGTCGGTTATGTTGTCGTATTTATATTAGGGAATGTAATGAAGATGACTATTTATTTCTATATATATTATGTATGTTTTACTTTACTTACTTTATTTATTTTCTTTAATAAAAATAATAATAATAATAATAAGAGACAAAACAATCATTTTGTTAATTTTTTCGAACTACACAAGATCTGATTCATGTCTTGGAATGATACGTAGGCAACCTTTAAGGGGTTCGATCATAATTTTTGAAAAATATACGCCTATAAAAGCCGGGATGAAACACAAAGCCTTCCAGAATATGTTGGAAATGCATATAGAAGCATGACATATAACGTGGCATTATAATGTGTTAAATATGTAACACTCACCTATTTGCTACTTGGTAACAGAAAGATAAAGTAGTTGGTGGTTGGTTTGTGGTTAAACTGGCATCACATCCGTATAACACCAGATACAAGGGGAAAAGAAAAATGACCCGTAAGGAAGGTGTAGGGTCTGACAGTGAGGAGGAGCAAAATCAATTGATTTCGCAAGAACTAGAATCAATGGAAGAGATTAAGTTATTGAAACAAAAGATGGCAGAGATGTACCAAGATTGGTTGAATGGACAAGCCCCGCCTTCTTCAATCCCTGGACTTTCGACTTCAAATGATCATAATCCTGCTTCAGCTCAAACTAGCGATCCATTATACCCACCCGGATTCGGTCCATTTTCTAGTGTGGCTGGCATTGCTGGTACTTCTACCATGCGCCCATCAAATCCGTCTGTCACAAATAACCCATTTTTCACTTCTGTAGCACCAGCTACCGCGGGCTATCATCGACAACTCAGAGAAATATGGGAGAACCAAGTCATGATATGTTGTATCATCTTGAAATGACTTTCAAATCCCAAAATCCACATTATCATACTCATCAACATGATACTCCTATCATGATTAAAAAGATTTCTAAGAATGAAGAACACGAGGAGATGGCCAGAAAAGTTAGAAGCTTGGAGCAGAGTATGAGAAATATGCAAGGATTAGGATGACCAAAGAGTGTTTCATACAAGGATTTATGTATGTTTCCTGACGTCCATCTACCTTTAGGATTCAAATTGAAGAAGTTCTGTAATCAATTAAGGGGTGCAGGAGGAAAAGAGGAATTATTGATGGCTTACTTTGGAGAAAGCCTTGCAGGAATAGCTTCTGAATGGTTCATTAATCAAAAAATTTCTCGTTGGCACGTATTGGATGACATGGCTTGGGATTTCGTTCAACAATTTTAATATAACATTGAGATAGTGCTAGATCGCACTACGCTTGCCAATATGAGAAAAAAGATGATCGAAAGTTTTCAAGAATATGTCGTTAGATGGAGAGAGCAGGCTTCAAGAGTTAGACCATCGATAAAAAATCTGAAATGATTGATATTTTTCTGCAAGTACAAGAACATGATTATTTCCATCATTTGCTCTCTACTATCGGAAGTACATTTGCCGAAGTTATCAAAGTTGTAGAGATGGTAGAAAACGGAATCAAGTCAGAAAAGATTATCAGCCAGGCCACTTTGAAAGCAACAACACAGACAATTCAAAGTGGTACAAGAAGTTTCGGGGGAAAGAAAAAAAAGAGGATGTAGCAACTGTCGTGCCAAGTCCACGACAAAATTGGAGGGGTGCGCGTCAACCATACGCACAAAATCCATTATGTTTTGTTCCTTCACCTCAATATCCTATTTACAATGCACAACCATATGCTCGGGCTCCTTCTTACCCGTAATGGTGTGCACCAGCCATCCAAAATCATCTACCAGTCCTGCAAGTTCAAAGAGTCCCTCCCAGGTCTAATTTCCGGCCTAGAGCAGACTTCAAAAGGGATAACATGGTAAAAGATAATTTCACTCCTATTGGAATATCTTACACCAGTTTATCTCATAGGCTGAGAAAAATGAATGTTCTAAACCCAATTGAGAGAAGGATCCCGAATCCTTCTCCGAAGAACTTGGACTATTCTAGAAGATGTGAATACTGTTCTGATGCCCCAGGGCACGACACAGAGAAATGTTGGTATCTAAAAGTGCCATTCAAGAGTTGATTAATACCCAACAGATCATGGTAGAAAGTCCAGATGCTCCAAATGTCAATCAAAATCCGCTGCTAGATCATAATATAACAAACATGCTCGGAGTGATACTCAGTGGTGAAGATGCTACGATTTCCTTTAAGCCGATCATTAAAATTAAAATTGATTCAGAAAAATCAACAAATGCTGTGGATTTGATAAAAGAAAATCCTGTAGAAGTCATCGAATATTTCCTTGGTGGTGGGGAAAGAGATTTCGGAAAATATTGGGTCAAGTCAAATAAAGCCGAAACTCATTATTCCCGAATGATCCAATAAGCCTCTTTTAATCATAAAAGGAGCTCTCATAACTCCTCTTGTTATTAAACTGGTGTCATAACTACCTATGGTTGATACCAAGGCAGTCCCTTGGAATTATGATCGTGTTGTGGTGATGTACAAGGGGAAAGAAGTGACTGAAGATATAGATGAAGTAGGAGGATTAAATCGATCCGGAAGATGTTATGCTCCAGTAGAGTTAAGAAATAATAAACAAGACAATGAAGAACGAATGACAGTCAAGAAGCCTGTCACTGATGAAGAAGATGAAGAATTCTTAAAGAAAATGAAATTGCCAGAACATTCTGTTGTAGAACAGTTGAAGAAGACACCAACACATATTTTTTTGTTGTCTTTATTGCTACATTCAGAGGAACACCGCAAGGCTATAATGAAGATTCTTAATAAAGCATGTGTTCCCAGTGAGATTAGAGTGAATCAGCTGGAAAAAGTTGTTGGAAGGATCCTTGAAACAAATAAAATTACTTTCTCAAACGATGAATTGCCTATGGAAGGTACTGAGTATAACAAAGGTCTGTACATTTATGTGAAATGTGAACATTACATCATCACTTGAGTGTTAATTGATGGAGGATCAGGCGCTAATATTTATCCTATGTCAACTTTTAAAAATTTGAATGTTAATGTGGAAAGGATTCGACCTAATAATATATGCGTCAAAGGTTTTAACGGATCAAAAACTTATGCCATTGGTGAAATAGAGTTCATATTGACAATTGGACCTGTGGAGTTTTCTATGGCTTTCTAAGTGCTGAACATTGAAACTTCATATAATATGTTATTGGGAAGGCCATGGATTCATAGGGCTAAAGCAGTCGCATCAACATTGCATCAAATGGTCAAATTTGAACACGATAGGCAAGAAATAATTATTCATGGTAAAGGAGATTTATCCATGTATAAAGACTACTTCATTTCCTCCATTGAAGAAGATACTTCAGATAATGTGTTAATTCATCAAGCTTCTGAGGTAGTGGCTGTTGAGCATATCCTCGAGGGGAATCTCATCGCAAGACCACAATTGTCCTCTACATCTGTTATAGTAGTGAATGAAATGTTGAAGCATGGTTTTGAACCAGGAAAAGGTCTAGGGATTTTTTTTGCAAGGCATAGTTCATCCGTTAAAATTCTATGAGAACTTTGGTACTTTTGGTTTAGGATACGAGCCTACTGCTGAAGATATAAAGAAGGCTAAAAAGCATAAGAAAGAGTCATGGTCACTTACCAAGCCGATACCGCCACTTCACGAGTCTTTCATCAAATTTAGTGTTGCTGGATCCTCTAAGTTATCTGCTGCAGAATCAATGAATGATGATGATACAGAGTTGACTGGTCTTTTTAAGAATATGTTCATTGAAGCTGATATGGTTGAAATTGGGAAAGGTACCAGCAATGTAGATGTGCAGTTTGTCGACTCTGATGTCCAGCTTAACAATTGGGAGGCCACTCTTTTCCCTATTATAAAGGAGTCTTGGTAGTTTATTTGTTTTTCTTACAATCTTAGTAGTTTGTTTGTTTTTACTCCTGTAATTTGAATCATTCAAAGATTGTAATTCAGAACTTTAAACTTGGTATTTTAGGTTAAAACTCTTTCTATCTATGTTTTTAATAAAGCGTAGTTTCCCTTCGTTTTATTTTGAGCCTTATTTTTATTTGTTTATTTTCTATCATACAGTTCTTTCTATGCCGATTCTAATGATATGACATGCATGAAGAATTGTCAACCAGATTTAAAACCCAATCTGATTATGAAATAATGAATAAAGAAGTTGAATACGATGAAGGAGAAGCATTTGAGGATATAAGCAAAGAGTTCAAACAGTTTGAGAATAAGAAAAATCCCAATTTAGAAGAAACTAAGGCGATCAATTTAGGAGATCATGAAAATATTAGGGAGACTAAGATAAGTGTACATGTTCAACAACAACAAAAGAAATCTATAATTGAAGCTTTGCATGAGTATAAAGACATCTTTGTGTGGTCTTATGATGATATGCCCAGTTTGAGCACTGATTTGGTAGTTCACAAGTTGCCAATTGATCCTATTTTTTCTCCTGTCAAGCAAAAGCTAAGAAAGCTCAAAACTGACATGAGTGTAAAAATTAAAGAGGAAATCATGAAGCAACTTGAGGCTAAAGTCATTCGGGTGGCCCAGTATCCTACTTGGTTGACAAATATTGTCCCTGTTCCAAAGAAAGACGGCAAAGTTTGGATATGTGTTGATTATCGTGATCTAAATAAGACGAGTCCAAAAGATAATTTTCTACTTTCCAATATCCATATTTTGGTGGACAATTATGCCAAACATGATCTTACATCTTTTGTGGATTGTTATGCGGGGTATCACTAGATCATTATGGATCCAGAAGATGCGAAAAAGACATCATTTATTATGCCATGGGGGACATATTATTATCGAGTCATGCCTTTTGGACTAAAAAATGCTGAGAAAACTTACATGAGGTCAATGACCATAATGTTTCATGACATGATGCACAAAGAGATTGAAGTTTATGTGGACGACGTGATCATTAAGTCGAGAGAGCAATCTGATCATGTCAAAGATTTGAGAAAATTCTTTGAAAGGCTTTGGAGGTATGATCTCAAACTTAACCCAGCAAAATGTGTATTTGGAGTTCCATCAGGAAAACTCTTAGGTTTTATAGTCAGTCGACGTGGCATTGAGTTAGATCCTTCAAAAATAAAAGCTATTCAAGATCTGCCTCCACCAAAAAATAAAACAGAGGTGATGAGCTTACTTGGAAGGTTGAATTATATCAGTAGATTCATTGCTCAACTTACAACAACCTATGAGCCAATATTTAGGTTATTGAAGAAGAATGCTAAAGTTGAATGGACTGAAGAATGTCAAGAGGCATTTGATAGAATTAAGAGGTACTTGTTGAATCTGCCTATTTTGATTCCTCCAGAGCCAGGCAGACCCTTGATATTGTACATGTCTGTGTTAGACAATTCTTTTGGCTGTGTATGTCAACATGATGTCACAGGCAGAAAAGAACAAGCCATCTACTACCTCAGCAAAAAGTTTACCACTTATGAGGCTAAGTACACTCTTCTTGAGAAGACGTGTTGCGCCTTAACTTGGGTAGCCCAAAAACTGAAACATTACTTGTCATCTTATACTACTTACCTCATCTCTCATATGGATCCTTTAAAGTATATTTTCAGAAGCCTATGCCCACAAGTAGACTCGCGAAATGGCAGATGTTGCTCGCAGAGTTTGATATTGTTTATGTGACATGAATTGCAATGAAATATCAAGCCTTGGCGGATCATTTGGCTGAAAATCCTATTAATGAGAAGTATAAGCCACTGAAGACTTATTTTCCAGATGAAGAGGTATTGTATGTTGATGAAGTTATTTCTGACGATTGTCATTCAGGATGGAAGTTGTTCTTTGATGGAGCTACAAATGTAAAAGGAGTGGGGATATGAGCAGTTCTTATTTCTGAATCAGGACAATATTATCCTATAACATCCCAACTTTGATTTTATTGTACCAATAATATGGCAGAATACGAAGCTTGCATTCTGGGTTTGAGATTAGCTATTGACATAGGAATCCAAGAACTGTTAGTGTTAGGAGACTTAGATTTGTTAGTCCATCAAAGCCAAGGAGATTGGGAGACTCGTGATTCAAAGCTCCTATCATATCGAGGTTGTTTGCAAGATTTATGTCAACGATTTGTATCAGTAAAGTTCAAACACATTCCCAGAGCTCATAATGAGATTGCTGATGCTTTGGAGACCTTATCTTCGATGCTTCAACATCCCAACAAAACTTATATTGACCCTTTGCATATACAGATTCATGATCAACATGCATATTGCAATATGGTTGAGGAAGAACTTGATGGGGAGCCATGGTTCCATGATATCAAAGAATATATTCAGACTAAAAAATATCCTATACATGCCGATGGTAACCAAAAGAGAACCATTCAACGTTTGTCTAGTGGATTTTTCCTAAGTGAAGGAATCTTGTATAAGAGGACTCCTGATTTGGGACTTCTGAGGTATGTAGATGCTAAAGAAGCTTTAAAAATCATAACTGAAGTACATTCTGGGATTTGTGGACCACACATGAGTGGGTATATTTTGGCAAAGAAAATACTCCGAGCAGGTTATTATTAGCTCACCATAGAGCGCGATTCCATGAATTTCGTTCGTAAATGTCATGAATGTTTGGTACACGGGAACTTGATACATTCCTCTCCATCTGAGTTGCATATAATGACTGCTCCATTGCCTTTTGTGGCTTGGGGAGTGGACGTAATTGGACCAATTGAACCAAAGGCCTCAAATGGACATAGGTTCATCTTTGTAGCCATTGATTATTTCACAAAGTGGGTGGAAGCAGCGACTTTCAAATCAGTGACGAAGAAAGCAGTGGTTGATTTTATTCACTCCAACATTATTTGCCGGTTTGGTATTCTAAAGATAATTATCACAGATAATGCTACAAATCTCAACAGTCATTTGATGCAAGAAGCGTGCCAACAATTTAAGATTATGCATCAAAATTCTACTCCTTATGGTCCAAAGGCAAATGGGACTGTAGATGCTGCCAACAAGAACCTAAAGAAAATACTCCGTAAGATGGTGCAGGGTTCCCGACAATGGCATAAAAAGTTACTTTTTGCTTTGTTGGGTTATCGTTCTATAGTTCGAACTTCAATTGGTGCAACTCCTTACTTGTTAGTGTACAAAACTGATGCAGTTATACCTGCAGAGATTAGATTTCATCTCTTCGAGTAGTTGTGGAAGCTGAAATTGATGATAATCAATGGGTCAAGACTCGTTTGGAGCAATTAAACTTGATTGATGAAAAAAAATTGACATCAGTATGTCACGGACAACTATACCAGAAGATAATGACACGAGCATATAACAAAAAGGTGCATCACAGACATTTTGAAGTTGGTCAGTTAATAATAAGATGCATCATTCCTCATCAGATTGAAGCAAAAGGAAAATTTTCTCCTAATTGGCATGGATCATTCATGGTGAAGAAAGTGTCACCTAATGTCGCGTTATATCTGACTACTGTAGAAGAAAAAATTGAGGGAATACCGGTCAATGCTGATGTAGTTAAAAGATATTATGTATGATATTCATGTACAATTATGCTATGTATGTTTTGTACTTACATTTTTAAATATTGAAATGATGAAGACATTTTGTTCTACTATCCGAATAATAAATCAACCTTTGCTTACCCCTTTGAGCTTTTATTTTTCTTCGTACCCCTCTTTTGAAATCAAATTAAAGTCAGAAAGATTGAATTTTTTTTTTGAAAAAAGGGTTTAAAAAAATTGAAAAAAAAAAGAAATCAATCAAAAATTCAAAATCAAGCAAAAGAATAGTGTTTCCTGAACTACGTTTGACCTGATTCTTGCTATGTCAAGATACGCAGGCAGCCCTACTTAGGGGTTCGGTCTAACCAATAGAAAATTTAAATTACCCAGAATGAAAGAAAACTGGGGCAAAAGTTTATTTTTTAAAAAGAATCGATTCCAAAAGTTGAATGTTTTACCCAATGTTGTGTAAATTTTGAGCCTCATGCCAACCTTTCTTTCTAACTCTATCCAAAAGCCAAGTTACAACCAGCGAAAGACCTTCAAATCAATCTTTGAGAATGTCAAGGCTAAACATGTTATGAGTGCATGATATTTCCTATTTTGGCTGTTATTTTCTAAAAAAAATAATTAAAAAATGAATTTTTTTTTGATGAAAATGAAAATGAGAGAGTTTTATTGGTGAAAACCCTTTCGGGCACCATAAGACGACATTGAGTTGAGAAAGAGATGAAAATCAGATAGGCTCGATGGCAAAAACCCATTGAGGTGCCACAAGCCGAAGGAGGATAGTAATTTAGAGTGAATAAATTCAACAATGGCTCAGTTTCAAACTCAATAAGTAGGAAAAAGTTGACAAATAATTGGTGTGGGTAGATCTGGTTGTTTGATTCAAAATACATGTCATAATCACCAGAATTGGTTTCCACATTCAGATAAGTTTTCTCTTTGTGATAACGCCCAAACTACAACTCTCATTAGAAAGTGTAAGCGGTTGCTGTCAAATATAGAACCCAACTGGGTTGGGTGTCGAATCCCACAGGGAATACTTGGTCACTAAGTGTTGCAATTATTAGTAGACTGTTGGTCGAAAATTCCACGGAAAGGGGGGATTTGATTATGCGTGAACTACTAATATCAAAATAACGAATGAGACGATGTATTTAGTAAGATTTAATCACAGAGATTAATAAGTTAGAGTTATGTCCACCATATGAGTTCTACGTATCTATTAACTATGAGTAATGCGGAATTCAGACATGCGTGCACTTGTAGAGATTCGTATTCTAATGGTAAATCCTAGTGTTTCTCAACCATCAAGGATTATTTCACTTTAACTCTCTCGAGCTTAAAGTGTATAACTAACGGTACAAACTCTCCAAGAAATTAATCCGGTTAAGGCATTAACGTGTAAATAGGGGTTGGTAGCCCTATTTCCTTGTCACACTCTCTTTTCCAAACATGTAACTTTTCTCTCGAACAAGTTAATGTTATAATGGCGTATTCTATATGTTTGCAACCACAAGAATTTAATTAAGATGAAGAGAGTAATGATATAAGTAGCATACGTATCAAGAATTCACAAACTCATAGTAATAGATAGTATATCAAAAGGCTTCCATAACCCTAACAGAGAAGTTTAGCTACTCATGATTACAACGAAGATCACAATAGACATCATCATCATACCAAAGCTCGAATACTCTCACGGTGGGGATGAGATTGGCGTCAAAAGGGATTGACGATTTTGCTCTCCTCGTTGCTCACGTGTTTGCCGTTTTTCCCTGTCTTAAAACTTACAGATTCTGTAACGTGAATTATGAATAAAAACATAACATGCTGAAAAATTCAGCAATAGGGTTTTTATAAGGTCCTTGTCTACTAAATTACTGCTGCATCTCTAAGTATTTAAAAATACTGATTTCGCCCGGGACAAGTTTTCCATGCGTCACATTCAGTCCATAAGCTTCCAAAAGCTGTCTTTCCTCTTATGCGAAGTTTTCCTTTGCTACCCAAAGGTCCACAAAGTGATGAAATCTTCATCATTAATACCTGAAAACATGCTAATCACGTAGGTTAGCTCACTTACAGGAAAATGGACTAAAAGTGCAGGAATTATATATTTTATCCTCAAAACTTAGCTATAACATGGGTAAATTATGGTGTTTAGGCGTGTAAATACGCCCAACATCAACACCTCACACTTAAAGCTTTGTTCGTCCTCGAAAAAAATATTACGTCCATGCAAGCTTCTAACTAGGATTTCACAGCAGTAACACAAAATATTCATCAAGACAGGCACAACAATTATTAACAAAGAGTAGTTTTCTGGATCACTACTAGAAACAATTCAACCTCCAACATAGACTCGTGATAATGGCTAATTCGTATCCACAAGTTAAGGCACAAAGAATCATATAACACTACCCAAAACTCATCAACCATGTGTGTCTCACACAAGATATCACCCATAATTACTCACAAGTTTTGCATTTTTGAAACATGGGTATAAGATTCTCCTTGCTCTCACTCTCACAAAGAATTCATATGTTGCAACTGATGACCATAGGCTTTCCCTTAGTGTAATGCTCTACTAATATCAGAATGCTAAGCTTAGGATCAAATAGGTCTTTACAGGTTGTAATGTAGGCTAAGGGACAGGTAGGACTATTTTGGCCAGAAATAGTGACTATGTTCCCTAAGCGCTTTAATACATCACATTATGCCATTAACACTTTCTTTTAAACAACCCCTCTACTTTCTTTTCATCTACCACCCCTTTTCACCTATTTTGTTATTCAATTATAACAGAACTAACTTTTTATTTTTATTTTCATTTTTTTTTATTTTTAATAAAAACAACTCTATGATAGCCACTCTTTTTCATAACAAATTCAAGTACCAATACACTCTAAGGCATCACTCTCACCCAATTTCCTCTTATTTTATCACAGGACTTTACAATTTAAAGCGCTTAGGAATTTGGATCAAATTATTGTCTTGAAAAAAAATGGACTAGGCTACATATGAGGTTGTCAAAGAAAATGACTAAAGGCTCAAAGGGGATTCACTAGGATAATGTACACAGGTAGGTAAAAAGAAAGCAAGCAATTACAGGCTGCCAAAGAAATGCCTACATCATCTCCTAAACTCACACTCTTTATTTCGCTTTACACACACACCAGGCAAGTTCTAGCATCAGCCACAAACACAGAATATACTATAACCTCACACACACAAGGCACATGGTCAACTTTATTGGGAGCATTATAGACTCTTGACCCAACAGATGAAGGAATTAAACCACACACTTATCACACAGTGAGTCACACTTAGAGCCTAAACGTCTCACAGTAATGATTTTAGCAAAAACTCTTATCATAATACCATGCCACCTATCAGAACAATTTCATGCATAATCTAAAAAAAATCTAAAAATCTAAAAATTTAACTACATTCAAATCACCAACACTACTTCAAGATTTAACAAATCATTATAGGCGTAGTATTGTAATAACTACGGAATATAAAAGAAGTACTTACTTGGTGATGGCCTCGGAAGATGATCTTGCAAGGTTAGAAGAGCAAAAAGAAAAATTTGGAGAGTAAAGGCGGCGCCTAGGTTGAGCAAATAAGTGTGTTTTGTTCTAATGTTGAAGTTTTATTTATAGGACAAGGCTTGGGTCGGGTTTGATCCATTTAAAATCGGGTTAGGAGACCAAAAAGTAAGCATAGGCGGCGCCTAATGCTTTGCCTATGCTTAGCATAGGCGGCGCCTTTTGCAACGCCTAGTTGAGCATAGGCGGCGCCTATGCTATGGCATTGTTGGGCATAGGCGGCGCCTATGCTATGGCATTGTAGATTCAGAGAGCAAAGGCAATGGCATAGGCAGCGCCTTTGTCTTTGCCTAGTTGAGCATAGGCCTTGCCTTATCCGTTGCCTAGATTTACATAGGCCTTGCCTTGTCCATTGCCTAGATTTGTATAGGCCTTGCCTTTACCATTGCCTAGTTTCTCCTTCATTCCTAACTTACCACCTTTAACATGGCTCACTTTCAAATCAAAATTTGAGACTAATCTCCTCCTTTATACGTCTTGCACCTACACCTACTCAAAATAACAAAAATGATTAGAAAGATGGGTTGCCTCTCACCAAGCGCCTTAGTTTTGGTCGTGGCTCGACAAAATCCTAGGAAAACAAAACAATTAAAAATGATGGGTTGCCTCCCATGTAGCGCTTGATTTATTGTCGTGGCACGACATAGTTACCTCGATTACTTAGACTTTGTCGAGATAGATAGTGTCCATGCATTTTATCGAATCAAGAGGACCGATATATGGCTTCACACGTTGTCCATTCACCTTGAAGACACCACCATTTTTGTCTTCTAACTCTACTACCCCGGATAAGTAGACTTGGCTAATTCTGAACGGACCAGACCATTTAGACTTTAACTTACCTGGAAATAGTTTCAGTCTGGAGTTGAAAAGAAGTACCATATCACCTTTCTGAAAGTTTCTTTGGATAATCCGCCGATCATGGTACTTTTTTATTCTCTCCTTGTAGAGGTCTGCCCTTTCATATGCATGTAGACGGAATTCATCCATCTCATTCAGCTGTTTCATTCTCAGATTAATAGCATCGTCCCATTTCAGGTTAAGCCTCTTCAGCGCCCACAATGCTTTATGTTCGAGCTCAATCGGTAAGTGACAAGCCTTCCCATAAACCAATTGGTAAAGGAACATGCCAATTGGTGTCTTGAATGCAGTCCTATAAGCCCATAAGGCATCGTCCAGCTTCCGAGACCAATCTTTCCTACTAGCATTTACAGTCTTAGCAAGGATCAGCTTGATCTCCCGATTAGAAACCTCTACCTGCCCACTAGTTTGTGGGTTGTAAGGTGTAGCTACCTTATGTTGCTTGACCCCATATTTCACCAACACAACTCTGAACAGCTTGTTGCAAAAATGTGATCCTCCATCGCTTATGATGGTAAGTGGTACCCCAAAATGAGAGAAGATATTTCTCTTTAAGAATGCTACAACACGCTTACCTTCATTATCAGCCAGTGCTACTGCTTTGACCCATTTGGATACATAATCCACAGCAACTAGGATATATTTCATCCCAAACGAACTCACAAATGGGCCCATAAAATCAATAGCCCATACATCAAATAGCTCTACTTCAAGAATTTTAGACATGGGCATCTCATGGTGCTTTGAAATCGCGCCTTGTCTCTGAAATTAATAACATCTTCTCACAAAATCGTAGGCATCCTTAAATATCGAAGGCCAATAATAGCCACTTTGCAATACCTTCCTTGCTGTCCGATCTCCTGCGTGATGACACCCAACTTGGGAAGCAAGACTTGCTTCCAATATGCTAGGCATCTCCACATGAGATATGCATCGCCTAATAACACCATCCGCACATCGTCAAAAAAGATATGGTTCATCCCAGAAATAGTGTTTCACATCATGCATAAACTTCATCTTTTGATGAAAGGAGAGATTCTCAGGCATTACTTTACTTACCACGTAGTTAGCAAAGTCTGCATACCACGGTAAGTCTTCCACCATAGCTGCTAGGATCTCTTCGTCGGGAAATGCATCATCAATCTCAAGGTCGGGTTGTGCTATGTGCTCACTCTCAAGTCTAGATAAATGATCAGCTACTTGGTTTTCGCAACCTTTTCTATCCTTTACCTCGAAATCAAATTCTTGAAGCAACAACACCCACCGAATTAGCCTTAGCTTAGCATCCTTCTTTGCCATTAAATATCTCAGGGCAGCATGATCAGTATGAACCACCACTTTGGTTCCCAAGAAGTTAGCACGAAACTTTTCAAAAGCATAAACAACTGCTAGAAGCTCTTGTTCTGTAACGGTATAGTTCTTCTGCGCTCCATTCAATGCCTTGCTTGCATAGTAGATTGGATGAAATAACTTTTCTCTTTTCTGACCAAGTACAACACCTAAAGCTACTCCGCTTGCATCACACATCACTTCAAATGGTAGAGCCCAATCAGGCGCTACAATAATAGGAGCGTCAACTAACTTCCCTTTGAGGCATTCAAATACCTTCAAGCAATCTTCACCGAAGTCGAACTTTGCATCCTTCTGCAAAAGTTTGCATAATGGACTAGCAATCGTGGAAAAGTCTTTAATAAACCTTCGATAAAAACCTGCATGACCGAGGAAACTACGAACTCCCTTTACAGAAATTGGGGGTGGTAGTTTCTCGATAACTTCAATTTTTGCTCGATCAACCTCAATTCCTCTTTCGGAGACTTTGTGCCCAAGAACAATTTCTTCTTTAACCATAAAATGGCACTTCTCCCAGTTTAGCACCAAATTGAACTCAACACATCTCTGCAACGCCATACTCAGATTCGCCAAACACAATTCAAACGACTCATCCACAACTGAAAAATCATCCATGAACACCTCCAAGGTGTCTTCAACCATATCAGAAAAAATGGACATCATACAACGCTGAAACGTGGCAGGTGCGTTACATAGCCCAAATGGCATACGTTTGAAGGCAAACGTACCATATGGGTATGTAAACGTTGTCTTCTCTTGATCTTCGGGAGCAATACAAATCTGATTATAGCCGGAATAACCATCTAAGAAACAAAACCATCCCTTCCCTGCCAATAGATCAAGCATTTGGTCCATGAATGGCATTGGGAAGTGGTCCTTAAGCGTCCACGAATTCAGATTCTGGTAATCCATACACACTCTCGACCCTGTGACAGGTCTGAGTGGAATCAGCTCATTCTTTTCGTTCGCGACTACCGCCATGCCCCCTTTCTTGGGCACACACTGTACCGGCTTCACCCATTTACTGTCGGAGATTGGATACACCACCCCAGCATCTAACCACTTAATAATTTCTTTCTTCACCACCTCCTGCATGGGTGGATTCAAACATCGTTGATGCTCAATGGTGGGCACACAATTTTCTTTGACCTGAATCTTGTGTATGCATATCCCAGGAGGGATACCAATAATATCAGCAATAGTCCAACCGATGGCTCTCTTGTATTTTTTTTAGAACAGAGATGGGAGCGGCTACTTGCTGTTCACCTAAATCAGCTGCAACAATAATCGAAAGTGTATCACCACTTTCCAAAAATGCATACTTCAGGTGGCTGGGCAGCTCTTTCAATTCTAGCACTGGTGGTTCTTCAATGGATGGCTTTGCTGGTGGTGAAGGTCGATTCTTAAGATCAAGGTCCAGCTTCTTAGGAGCATGAGAATATGACCCTATTCCTGTTTGTGCACAAATAGTTTCTTCATACTCTTCAACATCCTCACACTCAAAATTCATAAGCACAGCAGCCAATGGATCAACAATAAGCTGCTTCTCTACAGATAATTCTTTCTCATCTTCATAATAAACATCAGCTACAGAGAACACATTCATATATTTGGGCTGCTTCATTGATTTGCATACATCAAAATGGACCACTTCGTCATTCATCCGAAATAAAAGCTCATTAGCTCTTAAATCAATAAGCACACTTTCTGTTGTAAGGAAAGGACGTCCCAAGATTATGAGAACTTCAGAATCCACCTCGCAATCCAAAATAACAAAGTCTGCAGGAAAAATGAAGGTCGAAACCTTCACCAATACATCATATAAGATACCAACAGGTCGTTTTACCGACCTATCTGCCATCACGAGCCGCATATTGGTTGGTGTAGGATCACCCAACCCCAACTTTCTGTAAATAGATAGCGGCATCAAATTAATGCTAGCTCCCAAATCGCACAATGCCTTAGAAAAATCCAAAGATCCAACCGTGCAAGGAATAGTGAAAGCACCAGGATCTGCCTTCTTCTGAACTAGCGATCTTGTAGTGACTTCACTGCAATGATGAACATTATCTGTCAGCTCACAGCTTGCTGCCCGTTTCTTTGTCAAAATGTCCTTCATGAATTTAGCGTATCCGGGCATCTGCTCTAGCGCCTCCACCAAAGGAACATTAATAGTCAGTTGCTTCAACATAGTCATGAATTTACTGAACCTGGTATCATCAGCTTTCTACTTCAGTCTCTGAGGAAAAGGTGGTGGTGGAAGAGGAATAGTTTTCTCCACCACTTCCTTTTTATCTTGCTTCCGACTATCGATCTTTTCAGACTATAGACGTCTTGGGGTAACTTCATGAGCACTCACTTTAGCTTCTACGACATCCTCACAATCTGCTTCACTAACATTCTCTGCTATATCATCAACTACCTGCTTGCCCTTGGATGGATTCTCCAACACCTTACCACTCCTGGTAGTGATAGCCATACATGATCCGTCGTTCCTTGGATTTTGCACAGTGTCACTAGGTAAAGTGCCAGTCTTTCTTTGATTGAATGTCGCTGAAAGTTGACTCAATTATTGTTCCAGCTGTTTTATTGAAGTGGAATGCGAGTCAACCAATTGATTTATTGATGACAAATCATTCTTTACCTCATTTACTCCCGTATTGGTTGCCTCCACTCCTTTTAATAGCTTAGCCATCATATCTTCCATGGACATCTTCCCAGAGCCAGACGCCACGGCCTCACGATTTCCAGGCGGAACATACAAACCACTTCTGTCTGTCTTATTCTTCCAACTACCTTGATCACGGTCCTTGTTTCCAAATTTATCATAATAGTTCCGACCTTGATTTCCTTGGACATTGCCTCGGAAACCCCCCTGATTATTCAAGTAGTTCGCCTCCTCCTCAGAATCGGATTCATCTCTTCCCTGTGATACAACAGCCTTGACTTTTTTGGTCTTCCCTGATAATAAATGCTTGGTAAGAAGATCCATTTGCGTTTTCATGTGTGCCATATCTTGATCACGTTCCTCCTCTCTTCGCCTTTATTCTGCAGTCATGCCAAAAGATACAGTAGAGCTTGCTACCTCAGAATCCCTGGTATGCCAAGCTCTACTCTGCTTTGTCATACGATCTAGCATATCACTTGCCTGAATAAAAGTAAGGTCTATGAATGACCCTCCTGCAGCATTATCAACCACTGGCTTAGTCACCGAATTCAAAGACCTGTATATTATCTCCATCAAGTGGACATTGGTCATATGATGATTTGGGCACCGCATAAGCTTCTTCTTGAACCTCTCCCATGTTTCGTGGAGAGCTTCAGTTGGAAGCTGTCAAAAATTGCTGATCTCATCTCTCAACTGTGCTCTCTTGGATGGCGGAAAGAATCTTTCTAGGAAAGCGTCTTTCAATTGCCTCCAATTCGTAATAGAATCAGGAGTTAGCCCGTTCAACCATAACGTTGCCTCCACAGATAGAGACAATGGAAATAAGTGCAGCCGAATTGCATTCTGTCCAACTCCTGGATTGTCGAACGACTTGCATGTTGAAATAAAGTTGACCAGATGCATATTAGGATCATCGCCTGCAAGTCCACCAAATAAACCTTTGAGTTGCAATAACTGAATCATGGTGCTAGTGATATTGAACTTGGCTCCAGGTGCCAAGGGCGGAGGAATAATAGCCCCAGTGGCACCAGCTCTATCCAGATCGTCATCATCATCATCAAAAGGAATTTGCACAGATCGGCGTTCAGGCCTCAATCTAGCTTGACGATCTCTTCTGTTCACAGGTGCCGCCACCTCATCAGTACGCCTAGGATTCAGTAGCTCCTCATCACCCAGGTCCTCATCATCAGGATTTGTTGCACGGCCTGGATTATCAATATTCTGTTGATGCACTTGAGCAGCGGCCAATGCAGCTAATCTAGCTTGCTCCTGTTGAGCAGCCCTTCTGTCAATGTCTCGTTGCGCCTCCATCCTGCCAATAAGTTGCGGTTCAGGGTTTATGGGTAATAATGGTTGACCAGAACTTCGAGTATTTGGCATGCACTGAACAAAACTTGAATAAAACAAAAACAACTACTAAAAGTAAAATATGAGAATCTTTGACCAAAGGGTCTAGTAACTATCACAAACTTAGTTGACAACCGTATTCCCCGGCAACGACGCCAAAATTTGATAACGCCCAAACTACAGCTCTCGTTAGAAAGTGTAAGCGGTCGCTGTCAAATATAGAACCCAACTGGGTTGGGTGTCGAATCCCACAGGGAATACTTGGTCACTAAGTGTTGCAATTATTAGTAGACTGTTGGTCGAAAATTCCACGGAAAGGGGGGATTTGATTATGCGTGAACTACTAATATCAAAATAACGAATGAGACGATGTATTTAGTAAGATTTAATCACAGAGAATAATAAGTTAGGGTTATGTCCACCTTATGAGTTCTACGTATCTATTAACTATGAGTAATGCGGAATTCAGACATGCATGCACTTGTAGAGATTCGTATTCTAATGGTAAATCCTAGTGTTTCTCAACCATCAAGGATTATTTCACTTTAACTCTCTCGAGCTTAAAGTGTATAACTAACGGTACAAACTCTCCAAGAAATTAATCCGGTTAAGGCATTAACGTGTAAATAGGGGTTGGTAGCCCTATTTCCTTGTCACACTCTATTTTTCAAACATTTAACTTTTCTCTCGAACAAGTTAATGCTATAATGGAGTATTCTATATGTTTGCAACCACAAGAATTTAATTAAGATGAAGAGAGTAATGATATAAGTAGCATACGTATCAAGAATTCACAAACTCATAGTAATAGATAGTATATCAAAAGGCTTCCATAACCCTAACAGAGAAGTTTAGCTACTCATGATTACAACGAAGATCACAATAGACATCATCATCATACCAAAGCTCGAATACTCTCACGGTGGGGATGAGATTGGCGTCAAAAGGGATTGACGATTTTGCTCTCCTCGTTGCTCACATGTTTGCCGTTTTTCCCTATCTTAAAACTTACAGATTCTGTAACGTGAATTATGAATAAAAACATAACATGCTGAAAAATTCAGCAATAGGATTTTTATAAGGTCCTTGTCTACTAAATTACTGTTGCATCTCTAAGTATTTAAAAATACTGATTTCGCCCGGGACAAGTTTTCCATGCGTCACATTCAGTCCATAAGCTTCCAAAAGCTGTCTTCCCTCTTATGCGAAGTTTTCCTTTGCTGCCCAAAGGTCCACAAAGTGCTGAAATCTTCATCATTAATACCTGAAAATATGCTAATCACGTTGGTTAGCTCACTTAAAGGAAAATGGACTAAAAGTGCAGGAATTATATATTTTATCCTCAAAACTTAGCTATAACATGGGTAAATTATGGTGTTTAGGCGTGTAAATACGCCCAACATCACTTTGTTTTGAAAAAGTGATGCCTATTGTCTTTTTCTTTTTGTTATATTTTTATTTTTTATTTTTTGTGTCCTTGTCATCAAACAAAAAAAATTTATTGTCTTTTGAGTCAAATTCACGTCAGGTCGAGTGAGAAAGGACTCCAAACTCTCTACCAACTCCTTTAAGGGTACAAAGCAAGACAAAGGGTCGATGCACAGAGAAAACGTTTCAAAGTAAAAGTAAGGTACTCAAGATGATTATGATTTGACCATTTTAAACTCGTGAAAATCTAAGGGATGTATTGGAAGCTAAACTCAGAAGCATCATACAATAGAAACATGATTTAAGTTGAGGATCTCAGTAGTCAGAATTTTGAGTTAGAAGTATGACAATTCAATGAATATTATCATGGATTGGAAAAGAGTTGAGCATGGGAAGTGCGAGAGCGGCCACTTCAAAAGCCAAATGCCACAAACCAACCATCACATGTTTTAAAACTCACAATTTTGCTTTGTTTGGAATAGAGATGAAATAATCATTTTCAGATAAAGGATGCGATTTCACACTTCTCTCAATGTAAGAAGCATGGTTACATCATCCGATGCTGGATCTCGATCATGGTAAACTTTATTCTTTGCGAGATTTATTAAGATCCAGTGACACAAATTTTTCCAGTACAAAATGGGGAATAAAATTTTTTTTATATGTGTTGTATAGAATTATTTCTTTTGCACATGACCCTCCTGAAGAATGAGAATTTATTTTATATCCAGGACCCTCCTAAAGAATAGAAATTTATTTTTTGCTCAGAATCCTCCTGAAGAATGAGAATTTATTTTTTGCTCAGTACCTTCCTAAAGAATGGGATGTTATTTTTCTGTTTCACTATTTACTTTGAGTCCAGGAGCCCGCCTGAAGAACAGGGTGAAGAAGTTGTAAGTCCAAGAGCCCGCCTGAAGAGCAGAGTGAAGAAAAAAGAAAGACTAGGAGCCCGCCTGAAGAATAGGGTGAAGAAATTGTAAGTCCAGGAGCCCGCCTGAAGAATAGGGTGAAGAAGTAGCAAATCCAGGAGCCCGCCTAAAGAACAGGGTGAAGAAATTGGAAGTCCAGGTGCCCGCCTGAAGAACAGGGTGAAGAAAATGGAAGTCCAGGAGCCCACCTGAAGAACAGGGTGAAGAAGTTGTAAGTCCAGGAGCCCACCTGAAGAATAGGGTGAAGAAGTAGCAAGTCCAGGAGCCCGTCTGAAGAATAGGGTGAAGAAATTGTAAGTCCACGAGCCCGCCTGAAGAACAAGGTGAAGAAGTAGTAAATCCAGGAGCCCGCCTGAAGAACGGGGTGAAGAAGTAGCAAATCCAGGAGCCCGCCTGAAGAACAGGGTGAAGAAATTAGAAGTCCAGGAGCCCGCCTGAAGAACAGGGTGAAGAAGTTGTAAGTCCAGGAGCCCGCCTGAAGAACTGGGTGAAGAAGTTGTAAGTCCAGAAGCTCGAATGAAGAACATGATGAAGAAGTTGTAAGTCCAGGAGCCCACCTGAAGAACAGGGTGAAGAAGTTGTAAGTCCAGGAGCCCGCCTGAAGAACAGGGTGAAGAAAAAAAAGAACGTCCAGGAGCCCGCCTGAAGAATAGGGTGAATTTTCAAATTCAAGTCGCGAAGGCTTGAATCAAGATTCTAGAGATTGCAATTTTTACTTGTATTTTTGATTAATTTTATTATTTTGATTATTAATTTTATTTTTAATTAATTTTTAGTTAAAAATAAATAATTAAGTAATGTTTAATTTTGAGATATTAAAAATAATAATAAAATAAAATATATATTTTATTTTTCTAAATTTTAATAAATTTAATTGTTTTTGTATTATTTTATTTATTTTGACTATTTGTAAATTTTATTTTATTTTCTTAAAATAAAATTAATTAATTGTTATCATAATTATTATTATTATTATTATTTTGTTATTATTATTTTATATGTTAAAATATATATATATATATATATATATATATATATATTATGTAATAATAAAAATTTGAATTTTAAAAGCTCCCTCCCCCTTTATCTGCCTAAAAACTACTCTCCCCAAATAAAAAAACCGTTCCCTCCGAAAGTCCCAGTATTAAAGGACTCCCTACCCAGACAGAAGAACCAAGAGAACGTACATTCTCACACTATACACTGTATCAGACAAAAACCAGAGAGCAAAAGATCAGAGAAAAGAAAAAATCAAAAACAAAGAAAAAAAGGCATTGGATCTGAGTTTCGTATTTTTGTTCGAGTTTCGATTCCGGTGACAATTTCTTGCTTCATCACAGGTTTTATTCAATCTTGTATTTTTATTTTATGAGTTGTTGTAAATTGAATCATAATGATTGTTTTAGTGATACATGAATTGTTATGTGGGTTTATTGTATTGTTGTATCCGGGTATTGTTAACAGTGAAAAGAAAATTTATAATATGCAGTGAAGTATATATTTTTTCATCTGTATATGACAAAAGCGGAGTAAAAATATTCACACAATAATTTATACTTTCACAGATGTAGCAGCATCCATATTTTCATTCATCAATTACACACACACACACTCAGCAACACAATTAACACATATGCATATAGTGAGAGATCGGAGAACGTCGGAAACAGTAGAATCCGTGACCCAACTCACCGGATTGACCTCTACTACCCATTATCGTTGTCGCCTTCCCCCTTCGCTGTAAAAACCACCGGATTTGGCTGGAATCGCTACAATAGCGAACCAATCGGCCTCGCACTGCCTCCGCCCTTTCCTTCCTTTTCCTTTTCCTTTCCCGACGGCAAATCCCCTCTCCGGCACTAAATCCTGCTAGAACCACCTCGCCTCCGCACCACCATCCACCAATCACTGGCAGGCGTACCTTCTCCGGTTAAACTCCTTGCCGGAATCATTCTGCAATTATTCTATTAAATTGATATTATTATTATTATTACTATTATTTGTAATTTATTTATTATGATCATTAATAAGATTTAATAATTATCTATTAAATTAATATTCCACTTTGAATAAATTTTGTTCAATTTGCTAATAAAATTATATAGCATTTTGAATAAATAAAAATTGTTATGAATTCATAGTAAAATAATCATGTTCATAACGATAAACATTTTTAAGTACGTTTAATATATTTGTCTCGATTAAGAATGTGGCGTTCACATCTTTCTGGGATGTATTAAAATTCAAGAATACAATAATGCACCTTGATAAATATTTTTCTAAAATTAATTTTCACCGATTTATTTAATACAAGAGTTTTAAGTAATTTTTAGATATTAAAAAAAAAATGAACGAAACAAGGCCTTAACATAATTTATAAAAAATAGTTTTAGTTAAGATAAATCAATAAAAGAGACCGTGCTAGAACCACAAAACTCGAGGGGTGCTTCACACCTTCCCCTCGATCAACAGAATTTCTTACCCGGTCTTCTGTTTTCGCAGACCAATAAAGAGTCATTTCCTTTTGATTAGGGATTCAAAAAGGTGACTTGGAACACCATAACTCGATTCCAAGTGGCGACTCTGTAAATAAATTAATCCCTACTCAAAATCGTCACTTTAATTGGAAAAACCTTTCGACCTCGATTCCTTGGGGCGAAAAAGGGGTGTGACACCTTTAACTTTCATCAACTAATTAACATTCTCATAAATTTAATATTCTACTATTATCTATAATTTATAATCTATACCTATTTTATAAGGTATAATGTATAATCTATCTATCTATATCTATAATCTATAATCTATAATCCCTTCATTAAAAGTTTCCGCAATAGACAAAACTGTTATTTACTATTTTTTAAAAATATTTAAGATTATTATTGTTTAAACAATCTCACAATTAAATTTTTCCTAATTTTATTTTAGTAGGAATTCCTACTATTAGGCTTTACATGTAATCAAATTTACCTTATATAAATTTTGTGTATTAATGTCTACACATTTTTAAGTAAGTTATGTTTTAATAGGATATGATACAACTTAATAGGATATTACAACTTATTTTAAAATATCGGGGGGGGGGGGGGGAGGGGGGGACATTAATGCACATAGTTAGTTCGATTAGGACAATTGAAATTTGAAACATTACAAAATGCAATTCCATAAATGGGAAATTATATATATATATATATATATATAATTTTCAAATTTAATTTGTAAAATATTGTGATAACAACAAATCAACACACTTTACCTTGGTCAAGTGTTACGATAGTGGTTAATTTATTCGAAGATTCGAAACTCTATCCGAACAATATTCTTATAGTTTTATACTAAATTATTAATTAATAATTGTTATAAATATAGTTATAATTAGTTGAACCAAGGATTAATAATTGAACATAGCCATCACAAAATTTTATTTGTACAATATAATTTATATCTAAATAAATAAGTGATTAAATTTTATTATTTTGTAATCAACTTATTATAACAAATTTAAACAAATTAACTTTACTAAATTTTACTTTAGACTCGTTTCATCAAAATAATATCTTTATCGGTCTAGTTTAATTAGTGTTGTCAATGATGCGATTCATTTTTATAAGTTGTAAGTTTCAAATATAATTTTAAAAAAATAAATGTCTATATTAATGATTCTATTAACTTCAATTAACTAATTATAAAGAATTTAAACAAAATTTTAATCTGTTTCACTCAAGCTTCATCAAGTATTTTAAGAATTTTAGAGGTGTTTATTATTCGGCTTAATTCACATTTATAGGATCTTACTTATAAGTTTCAAATATAATTTGAATAAATAAATTATTATATCTAATTATTTTATTAATTAATACACTTAATCTAAAGAAAATTTTATAAATTCTTGCTAATTATATGAAGATAGATACAAATTATTTTTCGTGGATAAGATCACTTACTATACATACATACACACACACATACATATATATAACTATAGTCTACAACATAACAGATTTCATAGCAATAAATATAAATTCTTGCTAATTATATGAAGATAGATACAAATTATTTGTCGTGGATAAGATCACTTACTATACATGCATACATACATACATACATACATACATACATATATATATATATATATAACTATAGTCTACAACATAATAGATTTCATAGCAATAAACATAAATTCTTAGGCATGTACCATATAAAATATGTATATAAATTTTAGCCACATTTATTGCTACAAATGTTACGAAAAAAATATCATGGTTAAATTATTTAGGAAAATAACTTTTTATATTTAACCACGACGTATTTTGTTAGTATATCCATCTAGTGACAAATATAAAATAATAAAATTTTAAACATGCCAAAACATGTTATTATTAAAACTATGAGTGAGTTTGAGAATTTCTTTCAAATATCACTTATATTTGATTTAGGACCACAATTTTACTCAACTATCACTCTTTTTCTAAAAAAATACTAAACACCTCAAAAATATTTTCTCTCTTAGTTGACACTCCATGTCATTAAAATCACATTTTTAAAATAATAAATCATTTAATTCATCAAACTCATTTACTCAAAATTATAACTTTATTCCTTTTTAAAAAAAAATGTATTAATTTAATTTTCCTGTTTAGAAATTCTTTACCATTCTTAATCTTTATCATATTATTTTAAATACAAATTAAAATATGTAGATAACTTATGTAATTTAGTGATATTATTTTCTTTAGAAAACAACTGATTTTTGTAGGTAATTATATATAAAAACCTGAATGATTATTTAGGAAAATAACTCTAGAAAAAAAGTATAAATACCTAAGTATGAGAATTTCTTCTTAATAAATTAATATTTATTTTTAAAAATATAAAACTATTATTTTGGTCAAATGAGTTTGTGGAGTTAATATGTTTATTATTTTTTTTAAAAAATAATGGTTTACTGACATGACATACTAATTAGAAGAAGAGGAAACTTTCGAGGTACTTGGTGATTTTTCGAGAAAAATATTAATAATTGAGTGATATTATTGTCTTAGTAAAAACAAAATATGATTTTTATAAGCGACTCTAAAAATATTTATAACAATCCAAGAAAATAACTTTATAAAAAATTTGAATGTTTAAGTAATGATAAAACATTTCTAAGCATGAAAATTTCTTCTTAATAAATAAATATATCTTTTTAAAGAAAAGAATTAGAATATAATTTTGACTAAATAAGTTTGATGATTTAAATAAGCCTATTATTAAAAAAATAATTTAATAACATGGCCCGTCAATTAGAAGAGAAAGAGACATATAAGATACTTTTTTTTTTTTTGAGAATAGTAGTGATAGTTGAGTCATATTATTATCTCTAAAAAGATAAAAATAATATTTTAGGAAATTCAAAAAATATGAGCGGTCATTGAGAAAAATAGCCCCTGAAAAAAATATTTCAAGTTTTAGTTTGATTAAATTAGTTTGATGAGTTATATTGGTCTAGCCTTTTTTTAAAAAAAGATTTTTTTAGTGACATTCATGTCAACTAAGAAAGAAGAAGACTTTTGAGGTGTTTACTATTTTTTAAGGAAAAAAGTGATAGTTGAGTGATATTGTGATCCTAAATAAAACATAGGTGATATTTGAAGAAAAAAAAATTAAAACTTAGCTGACTATTTAGGAAATTCACCCTTAAAACTCTATTTTCATACAATAATTTTCATATTCATTAAAAAAAATCATAAAACCGAACTAGATAAAAAATAAATAAAACAAATTAATTAAATTTCTTAAATTATGTACAAAGTATAAACTATACTACATAATTAAAAGTTGAACTAAAATTAAACAACTACAAACGCAAAAAGGAAAAAATATAACTAACAGTAATAAATAAATTTGTACTAATTAATTTTTATTCTCTTAATTACATATTACTACATTTAAAAATTATTTAATTATATAATTATCAATTAAGAAAATTAAAAAATTATAAATAAGATACACAAATTATCTATTCCCATGTATTGGAAGAGTTTTCAATGTATTGGAAAATGGTATAATAAATAAAGTAATGTTAGAAATTCAAATGTAGAATGAAAAGGGTAAAAATATCTTAAAATTAACTAGTTTATAGTGTGAATAAAATTTATTACTATTTATGGCCAAATTATGGCCAAAAGGTTTTTTCCATACTTAAAAAAACACCTACACGTGTGATAGTCACTAATTCCAACTAATGTTGGATGAAAATTTATTATCACTTAAATATTTGTTCTTAAAAAATTAAAGTTTGTATTACACTTTTAAATCTACTAGTCTGTGAAAACATGCGTTGCACGTTTTTTTTTCTAAAAACTTAATACACTTAAATTTGCAATGTAAATAATAAATTTTGACTCATTATTTTTAACCTGTAATGATATAAATGTTTGAAATTCAGTGTCTGATATCTACATATAAGCATGGCCAATTCGGTTCGAAGTATGGGACCAAACATGAATATTCCAATGGTTTAAGTAAATATAATTGGATTTCCATTCTTTTCTTGCCCTACCGACTAAAATTTAGACTAAGATTTCATATGTTGAAACTTAAGTTAGATTCTAAATCTTCCTACCGGAAATTCAAACTCACCTTAGAACTTTCAAATTTGCAACTGGCATGTCATTCTCTTGCAACCAAATGATTCTGAGGACTGAACTTTTGTCAAAGCCTTCTCTTCTCTAGCAAACTTATATTTTCAACCAATAGTTAGACATCACTGTAAGTAACTATTCATGATAAATAAAAATCATTGGAGAATATATCACTTACATTAACACTCATGATCATAGCAATAACTGTTGTTACCTTGAGCATGAATTTTTTCACTTACAAAAGATGGCTTGTATAAAGCTAGATTTTAAATTATCCTATCAAAAACTTAACCTTAAACCTTTTAAATTTGCAACTGAACTGACGGTTTCTTGCCTTCGAATGATGTTTCATAGACAGAACTCTTACCAAAGCCTTCTCACCTTAGCAAACTTCTGATTTCAACCAATGCTTAGATAACTTCAACTTTTCATTGAAAATTTTATTCCATAACATACTATTTTTGTAGCAACTTCTAGGTTGAATAATCAAAAAGTTTAAGAAAAATATGCAATAAAAACTACCTCAAAGTAGCAAGAAATCATCCAATGTGAACATTGGATGAATAATACTCTATCGTTATATCGCTTGCCTCCTATAAGATGTTACTTGGTATGTAGTCAAGTACTTACAATTCAAAATTCTATTTTATGATAATGTGGTATCTGACATGACATATATCTTAGGCTTTTGAAGAAATCACATATGAATTTCTAATATAATCACACATGGCTATTTCCTACTTCATCAGTCGTTGCATTGAGAAAATCGTGATTTGCAGGAAAATTGTAGAACTGAATGATGACATTCATTCAATTTTAATTGACTTAATTTGTGTTTATTATGAATTTTAATATATATGTTAAAAAAATCACCAACATTAATTATCTTTTTCATATATCTTAGGAGTCTATATTAATTATGTTTTTCCTCTTAGGAGTCTATATTAATTATTTTAATATATATCTTTTAAATGTATTTTGGAACTTCCATAATTTTTTGTTTTAATGTAGATTAGGATTTAGGAGTCAAAATTATAAAAATAATTAAATAAAAATTTGAGAAAATAGAAAAATGAAAAATTTGCTTATTTTCATGTAGTGCAAAAGGTTTAATAAATATATTTTTTGACTCATATATGAGTAGTATAATTTTCATATGTATTATTATTCCAATAGTCATGGAGCAGTTTTTATTAACCAATTTTAATAAAAATGGGATGTAGTACAAGTGCTAAATGATTACAATTTTTTGGCTCAAATTTGGCCACAATTGTGAAAAGACTTTCATAGCCTTGTTTAGATTTGATCATATTTTATCATAAAAGGGTAAAAAAGTCTAAAGGTTAACTAGTTTATAATGTGAACGCAACTTTTTTCCGTGCCCAAATTGTGGCCAAAGAATTGTGGCCAACAAGATTTTTCCATCCTTTAATTATGGAACTATTTTACATAGCAAGTTTAAAAATGGAAAAGTTTAGTATGGGTTACAAACTCCTAAAAATCAGAGAAAAAAAGGCATCCCGTTTTAGTTGGTTTTGAAGTCTTAAATATGTAAGTATTAATTAAGTAATTATTGCTAAATAAATATTTGTCAAATGGTAAAAAGATAATTTTGTTTAAAGGAGAAATTTTTAATTAAGGAAAAAAAGTTCAAATAATTTTTTTAAGATCTTTCGCACTTTTAATATATTATAAATTATAGATAATCTATAATCTATAATCTATATCTATAATCTATAATCTTTAATCTATAATCTATAATAAAAGTGATTTGAATTTTTTGTCCATCATTAAAATACTCTTCTTTAGACAAAATAATCTTTTCATTATTTTTTAATTTATTATTTAATTAATTTTTATAATATTAACTAGACTTCCTAAAATATATGGGACTCCTAAAATATATGATAAGAGAGTTAATTAATATTTTCCTTTCTATTAGACTTCCTAAAATATATGGTTGGAAAATTAATTAATATTTTTTTTCTATTATTCAATTAGAAAAATACTCCTAAAATAAGATTCTATTAATTAAGGAAATACTTCTATAAATATTGAGATGTATTTTAAACTAGACAACAAACCAGTTTGCCTATTGAGAGAATATGATTGATGCTCATCTAACTTGATTCGATTGCATGTCTAGATTGGTGGATGCTTGATTTCTAACCCTCAACTTATTCATTGTTTTTGTCAGCATAATAGAATTCAACATGTATGTGTATATATATCTTCTTTGTTTTCATTCAAAATTATTCTTTAGGGTCAAAATATTTGCTCAGATAAGAATAAGTTGGATCAAAATCGAAGCATTATGATCACTATTATATTATTTTTTTATAGTTTACAGGTTGTAGATGAATATCGGTAGGTTTTGAAGAATTTCTTGTGTAAAGGTTAGGTTTAATTGTATTGTTTTTATATCTTTGTTATCTTATTGTTTTATTTTAATTTACAAATGTTAGATGAATATGGGTCGTCTTTGAAATTCTTTTTTAGGTAAAAGTTAGGTTTAATTGTATTATCGTAATATCTCTATTAGTATGCTATTTTGTGGTAGTTTATAGTTCGTAGATGAATGTCGATCGGCTTTGAAAGAATTTTGTGCGTAAAATTTAAGTTTAATTATATTGTTTTGATATCACTTTTATTGTATTATTTTGTTGTATTTTACAAACGATAGATAAATGTTGGTCGGCTTTGAGAAAATTTTTTATGTAAAGATTAGGTTTAGTTGTATTATTTTGATATTTCTACTATCATATTATTTTGTTATTGTTTAACGGTGGTAGATGAGTGTCGGACGACTTTGAGAATTTTTTTGTAAAGATTTGATTTAATTGTATTATTTTGATGTCTCTATCATTGTATTATTTTATTGTAATTTACAGATGATAGATGAATATCGATCGACTTTTAAAAATATTTTTGTTAAAAATTAGATTTAGTAAATAAATTCTCCATCTTTACATACTCAAAAGATATTAAATTTAATTATTATATTTATTTTTATTATTTAAACAAATATTCTATTAAATATCATATTTGAATTCATTAAAGTGAGGTATGCGCGTAAGACGCGTACACCTAAACTAGTAGAATTAAAAAATGAATTGTACAGACTCTAGAGAACCACTTATATATGTATCGTCTTTTTCTTATATTATTGCTTTTCCTTGGTATTGTCTCGAGAACCTGTGCATGTATGTTCTCTTTCTTATATTATTGTACTTTTCTTTGCAAGTGGTGGAGCCTATGATGTTCGATACCCTTTCATTGAAAACTTATATCATTATAGCTAGATAAAAAGTTTTCATAATATATATATATTGGCATCCCTTGTCTTTTCATAGATTTACTTATTTATAATTTAACGCTCCTTAATAAAATTTTGGCCCCATCGGTTTTGTATCTCGTGATTAAAATTGACATATCTATTATATTTTCTTATATTTCGTACTTAATAATATCAATGTATCTTGGATCCACCAGCTTTGTATCTCGTGAGTAAAATTGATATATTGATTGTGTTTTCTTGTATTCTCTACATAATAATATCAATGTTTTTTCAGATGAGTTGTATGAATTTATGTGATAGAGAATTTTCGTTCGATTGATGAGGGAGCTATGTATCTCTTATTAGAGGGGTATCATTTTGAGACGGTTCCGATAAAAAATTACACTATATTCTAAATAAAATACTTCTTTTATATATGTGTGTGTGTTGAATTCCTCTTACTTCTTCATGCATTTATTTCTTCATATATTGACTCTCCCTTGTATAAATTATTGCTCCAACACTATATTTAACAATAAATATCATCTCAATTTTGCAACTAACAACTAGTTTCCGTTTATATTTGTAGGGACAGAACTTTGATTCAAATCTTGTACGTCTTTACAATAATCAGTTGAATATGTGCAAATTATTAAGTCGGAACTCAATAACTTAAGAGAAAACTAGAATCAATAAAACTTGTAACTTCAAATTCTGACTCCGATATGTGCAAGCTAATTTTAAACTTCAATACTTAAAATACAAGTGACATTATTCTTTCTTTTGAAGTGTATTCTAGTGAAAACAATAATTTAACAATACTCGCAAATCTTCAAATGTTAGAATCAAACTAGAGCCAATAATTAAAATTCAATAGGTATCTACAAATAACAAAAATATTTGGTGAGCTACGATTATTTGACGTCGATGAGTTCTGTTAACTATCCTTAAATTTATAACTCATCTTAATCATTATGTAGCAATTAAATTTTAATCAGTATTTAACATACTTTTGAATAGTTGATTACATTGCTTGAAATTGCATTTGGCTAAACTCGTAATAAAGTAATACTAATTAAAAGATTGTGATATATACATGAGAGGTGGAAAAATTATACTCGTGGATTTAAAAGAATTCAATTTTCTTAGATCTTATATTTACATTAGAAAATATGTCAAGTAATATATATAAAAGATATCTAATGGCGAAACACAACATTAAAGAACGACCATAAGTTTGATAGTAATTTGCAATTCATAAATTTTAAATTTCAACTACACCAAATATAATTATCCAGATATTTTTTTTATTTTTTTAATTTAGAGATCTTTGTTGAATCTTAATCATTGATTGTTGTTAGATATTGACATGTTTAACAAATGTACCTTTGATAGTCTCTCTCTATACGTGGGCTCGTCCAATTTCAAAACCTTACAAAAGTTCACTAAGCACTGACACTTTGTTAGGATGGTGTTTTTATCATGATTTTATAATGTACGGATATTATATGATAGATATTGTATTGTATAGTATAATATAATATAATGTTTAAATAAACTATATCATTCACTTTTGTTTAATAACAGTTTTATTGTTTGATTTGACGGTACGATACTGTATTGTAACTGATAAGCTTATTAAAATGCCATTAATTTGTTATAAATATTAATTTTATCAATCATTGTTAATAAAATAATTTTCTTCCTACTAATTCGTCATAAATCATGTCATGTAAATATATTAAATTGTTAAATTCATATAAATTCTAACAATATCAATAAAAGAGTACATCAAAATATATGTAATCAGATTCATTCTTTACAGTAACAAATTTTATTTCTTTTTGATGTTTTGAGACTTGACACCAATTACAAGTACAATGTTTGAATACATCTTTTATGTATGCTACGGATGTGTTCGGTATGAAATAAGAAATAATATTTTCTAAGAAAATAAATTATTTCTTACTTATTTTATTGTGTCCATTACGCAAGTAGGAACACATTTTCTAAAAGTATTTTTATATATTTAAGGCAAAATGGTTCGGTGGACCCCTGTACCATGTCGGTTTTATAAGTTGGACACTTCTACTTACATGCTTGTCATTGGACCCTTGAACCCATTAAAAAATAATATTTTAAACACTTTTTCGGTGAGTGTAACACACTCTCCCCACGTCAGTCGCCACGTCTACCACGTTATTTTCAAGTATTACATTAAATTCCAAGTCATTTTTAAAATGCTACATAACAAATTAAATATTAAAATTAATTAATTAAATAAAAAAAATTATAAATTGTAGAAAAATTTGAATAATCATGTTTTTAATTTTGCTCACAAATTAAACATCCAATTCATTCCAAATAATTAAAATTCTTCTCCAACTAATTTAAATTTTTAACTATAAATTCATATATACAAACATAATGAATTTTTTATTTTTAAATTTGAATATCTTTAAAAAATTCACAAAAAGTTTAATTTTTTTCAAGCAAAATTCACTATTTTTTTTTTCAATATCCACTATCACTAAATTTCAATTCAAATTTAAATTTTAATCCCCCCAACAATAAAAATATTTCAAATTTAAATTTTAATTCAAAAGAAATATGAAAAGATTTGAATTGAAAGAAAAAATTAAAATAAAAAATAAAAAGTGAAGATGGTACTAGAGAAGAGGTTGGGTTGGGGGGCTGAACGAGTATTGGGGTGGGGTGGGGTGAGGTGGGTGGGCTGGAAGTGGCTGGGGGTAGGGAGGGGAGGGTCTGGACGGGTGTTAGGGTGGGGTTCGGAGGGGGAGGGGGGCTGGAAGGGGCTAGATGGGGCAGGGTGGGTTGTGGGGGCTGGGGTACGGTGGGGAGGGGCTGGATGGGGAGGGGTAGGTGGGGTAGGGAAGGGGGCTTTTTTATTTTATTTTTAAATTTATTATTTTTAAATTTTTAAAAATATTTTTAAATTAAAAAAGATGGAGGAAAAAAAGACCCTTTTTTAATTTTCATTTTTTAAAAATTATTTAATATAAAGTTGACCAAAAATTGACTCCACTCACACCCTAGGCGCGTGCCTGCAGGCGCCTCATACTAGTCAGCCATTTTAATGCCACATAGGACCGATCAATCGTCAAAGGATTTAAAATGTTAATTTTTAGTGGGTTCAAGGATCCAGATGATAAACATGTAAGTATGAGTATCCACATTACAAAACGGATATAGTAAAAGGGTCCACTGAACCATTTTGCCTATATTTAATACAAAAAAATGAATATGAATAAGATAAAGAAGGATGAGGGTAGTGAAGTGGGGAGATGCGCTAGGGGTAGCAGGAGGGTAAGATGATTTTCATCAACTGTATCACCATCATCGATGGTGATCTTTCCCTCTTGCATTAATGTCATGATCTTTTCCTTCAGGATGAAGCATTTTGTGGTATAATGACCAGCAATGCAATGAAATTTGCAGTACTTAGGATCATTGACTTTGTTTGATTCTTCTGGTCACTTTGACTTAGGAAGCTTAATGACTTCTTTGACTAGCAACTCGTCAAGAATTCTTCTGGCCACTTTGACTTAGGAAGCTTAATGACTTCTTTGTCCAGCAACTCATCAAGAATTTCAGAAATATCAAAGTCGGAAAAAAGATATACCCTTGCTTGTAACTCCTTCAAGGTTGGTTGATTTTTTATCTCTAGCATTTGTTGCTTTGGAGCTTTCTCTTTTAACTTTTGTCTTATGAAGGCCTTCGTAATACTCACAATTATCGTCATAGATTCCCCAATTCGGTCTCTAGACGAGTCTTTGAATTTTATGACTTCTTTCCTACGATCAAAAACAGGTGACACCATTCTATAACTTTCATTACTTAGCTTCATGTCATGAGCGCTAGCTAATTCTTCAAAAGTTCGAGGCTTAATTCCTTGGAGGATATACACAAGGCCCCAACGCATCCCTTGAGTGCAAACTTCAACTGTGAAAGTTTCAAAAAGTTGATCCTTGCAATCAAAGCTCAATGTTAGTCGGTGATTTATGTAGTCCAGTACAGGCTCATCTTTACTTTTGCCTTGTGTTTGTCAACTCCATTATGCTGATCGTACGACGGGTGCTGTAGAAACTATTTAGGAATTTTTCTAGTTGCTCCCAACAATCAATTAATCCAGACTCCAAGTCTGTGTACCAATCAAAAGCGTTGCCTTTCAAAAAGCGAACAAACTTCTTGACAAGAAGATCACCATGTGTACTAGCATTGCTACAAGTCTTAACGAAATGAGCGATGTGTTGCCTTGGATTTTCCTTTCCATCAAATTGTTGAAACTTTGACGGTTGATATCAATTGGCATCGGTAAGCCCTCGATTCGCTTAGAATATGACTTTGAGTATCCTACGAAACTTTGTGACGTACCGTCATATTGTTCCTTGATGGTGTTTACAATCATATCTTGCAGTTGTTGAACTGTTAGAGTAGCCACTGAAGTGGATCAATCATCGCAAGGATTGTCACTTGACTTGATGAGAGATTCACCATCAACTTTTTCTCGCGGTGTTAGGTTATAATTTGACTTTCTAAGATTGTAGAGATCTAACTTGCTCATAAGTCGGGTGATTTGATGATCTTTCTCATTAACAGACTTCTTTAAGGCTTCAATGGTTTGCTCTATCATTGCAAGCTTGTCATCCATATCAATCGCATCAACCATGAAAGTGTTGACTTTCGTTGGAGTCGGAGAATTTGCTAAGTCCTCAGATTCTCTAAAGTTGCAGACAATTTCAGACAGTTCATCTGATAACATAGATGCAAAGTTGCCCCCATGGGTTGTAGTTACAGCCAAAATTTGAGATGTTCTCCTTTTCGTCATCTCCAAAAAGGTGTAGTATTGAGATCCATCTAAAGCACAAGCGTTGAGTTTGCGTCGATTGATGGGGCCAACAAGTTTGATCTCAGTAGATGTGGCAATAGAAGACTTCTTGCATGAAACGTCATTGATTCTTTTGAAGTCCATCGCAATAATTGAATTTATGATTTTTTTAATTTGTAGAAGGAAGATATGAAGAGCATAAATGGTCCTATTGGGTGTGCCAAAATTTATTCGCAACAAATTTTCGTTAAATGCTAAAAATTAACTACAAGCAAAAATAAAATAAACAAAAAGAATAATTTGATTTAAATGAATCTTGTGAGTACAATTCTGTCATTCTCTTGATTCTTTTCTCCTAAATTTAGAAATGATCTGAGGGCTTTCAGTAGCGTGTTTCTCGAATCGTTGGATGATTTGAACTCCTAGAGACGCATTTCAATCGCCGAAAATGTCAAAAAGTGTTTTGTCCTTTGGAATAATCTCCGAAAATAACTACGTTGATTGATCCTTGCAAGAACTTGATAGTCAATGCTGATGTTGCCAATGCTTGTCAAAGTCCTCTTTTCCGAATGTCCCTTTCCAGAATTCCTTTTTAGAATGTTATGTTACCCCCTATTTATAGTTGTAGGGGGTAGGCCTAGTTGCTTGTGATTGTTCAAAATATGTCACTTTAACACTTGATGCCTTTTGATTGGTTGTTCCATTTGAATGTGATTTTCACATCATTTGTACATGTGGCGGTGTCTCATTGGTCTTGGATTTGACTGGGATGTCACGTCACTTAATGAGTTTGGCCTTCAAAATGAGATGAACCTTGATGAGGAATAAAATTGACTTATTATTTTTTAAGCCCAAAATAAGTTTAGACCCGAAAAAAATGGATCAAATTCAAAGTTTATATGAATTTGATCTAATACATTTTACGTGTCTACAAATGCAATTGAAAATGATTTGGGTGAGTTTGCAGTTTTTAGAGGCTTTAAAAGTCATATAGTTGACTTCGATCAATGTTTGATGTTTTGAATGTTGGTTGATGATTTGGATAGTTCCATTAGGTTCCGAATGTCGAATTTGGACTAGTAATGTAGTTGGTTCGAGTTCAAAATTTTTATTTTGTATTTTGTCCCATTATTTTGAAAATAGTAAAAAGAGGATCCTAGGGATTAATTTATATATATATATATATAGTCTTACTTCTTCATGTGTTTACTTTTTCATATCTTGACTCTTATCTCTCTCTCTCTCTCTCTCTCTCTCTCTATATATATATATATATATATATATAGTCTTACTTCTTTATGTGTTTACTTTTTCATATCTTGACTCTTAACTCTATAAATTATGACTCCATCATTATATTTGACAATAAAATTCATCTCAAATTTGCAAATAACAGCCAGCTTACACGCACACATATATACTAGCCTAAAATATATACATGACTAATATATAACAAGCTCAATTGAAATCTGATCCTAAAATGATATTTTATTATATAGAAGAGTGAGTTGGAGGGCGACCGAGGGTATTATAGTAATTTAACAATATAAATTCATCATCCAAAATCTTTTCACAATATAAATTCATCATCCAAAATCTATCTCTTTTTGTGGACCCCATTTTTCATTCAATCTTTTCTTTTTTCTTTAATATGCACTACTTGCCACTTCTCACTTTAGTCATATAACTCAAAAGAAAATTCTCAAGATAATCTACAATTTAATGTTTATTATGCTATTTCAAATTAATATCATTTAAACAAGTTTTAAAATTCAGTTGTTGCATTTAGTTGACAACTATTTAATCAAAAAGATTATAAATTTTATTTCAAGTTGTTTTTTTTATAATAAAATGTTAAAATACTCTCCAATTGTATATGAAAAGACCTCGCTCTTTAATACAGTACTTGAAAATAATTTGGAAGAAAAATTTGAAAAATATATAGTCATTTCGTATATGTAGGAATATACTTCTTTCATTATGTAGGAGGATACTTCTTCATCTATGATCAAACTTAAGTTTGATACTTTTTCTGATTCACTACAAATTCAATGTTACATAAATTTAAAATACATGAAAATATAATTAAGAATACTTTCAATAAATAAATAAATGAAATGAGAGAAAAGTATGAAAGATAATTAATATCTATTATAAAGGAATTGAAATTTTTAAAATAGTTTAAAATACTAAAGAAGTATAACTATATATTTTTAATTTAATAAGAAATTATGTTACAAATAATATTTTTATGATAATTTAATCACTTTTTAAATTTAGTGGTGTGTAACGTTTTTAAAAATAAAAATAAAATTTTTAAAACCTATATAATAGTGGTATAAATCGAATAAAAAAATTAATATAAAACATAAATTCATCATCCTAAACCTATCTCTTTTTGTGGTTTCATTTCCCATTCAATCTTTTCTTTCTTTTTTAAAATGCACTACTTCTCACTTCTCATCTTAGCCATATAACCCCCCCCCCCCACCCCCTCCAAAAAAGAAAAAAAAAACATCATCAAGATAATCTACAATTTAGTATTTCTTATATTATTTCAAATTAATATCATTTTAAGTTTTAAATTTCAATTATTGCATTTTGTTGACAATTATTCAATCAAAAAGATCATAAATTTTGTTTTAAGTTATTTTTTTATAATAAAATATTAAAATACTCTCAAATTATATATGAAAAGACATCTCTCTTTAATACATTACTTGAAAATAATTTAGAAAAAAAATTGAAAAATGTATAGTCATTTCATATATGTAGTACACTTCTTTCATTATGTAGGAGTATACTTCTTCATCTATAATCAAACTTAGTTTGATACATTATTTGATTCACTACAAATTCAATGTTACATAAATTTAAAATACATGAATATATAATTAAGAATTCTTTCAATAAAAAAAAGAAATGAAACGAGATAAAAGTATGAAAGATAATTAATTTCTGTTATAAAGGAACTAAAAAATTTAAAACAATTGAAAATACTAAAGGATTATAACTATATATTTTAAATTTAATAAGAAATTATGTTACAAATAATATCTTTAGGACAATTTAATCAATTTTTCAATTTAGTGGCGTACAACCTTTTTAAAAATAAAAATAAAAAGTTTAAACCTATATAATAATACTGCAAATCTGATAGAAAAATTAATATACTTTAACTTGTCATGTAAAGTGTCAAATTCGATAAGTATTATTAAGAAATAATTGAGAATTCTGAGATATTATTACTAAGATCTTAAAAAAAGCCAAAATAAATAAACATAATGAAAAAGAAAAATAATATATGAAAATGTGTCTTTATTTTGTCATAAAACAAAATTTATACTTTTTCATTTTTAAAAATTTATAAGATGTTTAATTGACAATAAATCATGAAATATTATAAAACTAAAAGAAAATATTGGGACTGTGCATAGCACGAGATACATAATCTAGTATATATATATATATATATATATATATATATATATATATATATATGTATGTATACTAGATGTGTATGGCCAGTGCTCAGCACGATCCCAACATATTAATTTGCAAACAAATAGAGAGGGGAAGGCAGTTAAGTTTAGCGGAATAATAATTTTGCAATTTCTACGCCATCAGTTGATGTATCCATATTACAATTTTAGGAAGAATGCCACTGAATTTCTTCTCCAACTGCAAGCTTTTGTCAGTCTGTACGGCACATGGATAACAACAACTTTCGTATTTCCTCTTGACACATCAATTTGACTGCAATATTTCTGCCAGACAGTTATTAAAATGTGAAAAATTCATAATAACTACAACGTAGAGTAGAGGCCATTAAATATAGTACTCCCTCCGTTTCATAATAAATGAATTGTTAAATTTTAACACACGTATTAAGAAAAAAGTATTAAAAACATAAATTCAACACAACTTTCTATTTTTACCCAAAAAAAAAAAAAAGTTAACCTTGCCAAGCCTTTTTAGAAAGTTATAAGCTTCAAAATGAAATGATATTTTAAATTTGGGGTACAAAATTCACTAATTCCAACCTTCTGCGTCGCTCTAACAAATGGTCTTTGAAATTGACCTTGTTTACCAAAGCTGACACTCCGTCATTGGTGTCAGTTATAAAGAAGTATGTGGAGAAAGGACGCCCATCTTCACCTTGCTTATATGGAACTGAATGTAAAGAACTTTGGTTCTCTTCCAATAACATTAGCCTGGAAAGAAAGAAAGCATAAAAATTTGCCTTTCACATTAAATATATTAAGCCTTTTACATGAAAGTTCTTTATGTTAAAGCCTGTACTAAAACAGTAATCAACTTAATCCTTTGAAGGACTCACGAAAAACAGTAGCAAAAATAAGAAGTTTATGCAGCAACACAGTGCTAGCATTTTCTACAAATTAGATGAAAAAAAAGGGGGACATATATTAACTATAATCTGACTCCCTGACTACTTCCATTGATATCTTTGTCTTTTCGCCAACATAATTTACATTGGGGTCCATAATCTCCTTAGCTCCAGTTGCATCTTTTCCATACATTTCCTTGATAACTCAATTGAAATAACTTAATTGATCTCTTGTACATATATGACATAATCACCCTAGAAATTACCTAAAAGCATTGTAAATTTCTTCCTTATATATATGTACAATAGTCACCTTAGAAAATTCCCACTTTAAATTGCTGCACTCAGTGAGCTCCTTTTCCACACTCGCTCATACTTTAGAGGCAGCTCATGAACAAACTAATTTGCCGGGGTTCGAAGGAATCCAGAAAATCGAGCCTATGAGCCGCCTTAGTAATATTATGTGATTCTCTTCATGTTTTGCTTCACTGATTCTATCATCAATAATAGAAGTAGAAGCTTCAGCATACTATTTGGTTCAAAAAACATGGATGGTTTGATAAGATCATTAGGTAAGTGAACACATATTTAGTGAGAAATAGTAGATTGATGATGAAAAATTACTGCAACAATATATGATTTCAAATTAATTTCATAGGCAATCTGATCGGAGCACAAAAGAAGGCATGATGCTATGCTGTATGCATTGAGTTACATTGACGTATTAAATGAAAATCACCCTACATTTCTCGATATAAACACAAGAACTTGATTTTTAACTATTAGCTTGGTCATTTTATATAAAAAAGGAGCATTGAAATGGAATACGACAGATTCATGCGCCTGCCTATATAAAGAAATGTCTAAAGACCTTTTTTTTTTCAAATTGGCAGCATTGCTTCACCTTAGAGAAATCTTACCGACAACTTATTCCTTTGTGCAAAGCTTGAGCTTTTCCATTTACCCCTCTATGGACACTCCATAACATAAAAAATGATGCAAGTTTGAAGCATGTTCCCATTGTCCCTTGACCTCCCTGCGATTATTGAAAGTCAATTCGTTTTTCAATTTTTCTATTTTTTCTTCTGCCCTATGTTCTAAATTATTTCTACAGCAGGCCAATAATTAAGGTTGAGACTAGACACAAATTTTCAAAGCAGCAGAGATATAAGAAGTGACCGCTAGCTAATATGCCACAACAAACCCAAACTAATTGCTATAATTGAATTAAGCTTGACTTGAACAAGTACATGGTAGAAAGACCATCAAATATTGTCCACATAGAAACTAACATTACCTGTTAAGCTTCCATCTTCCTTGTGTGAACAACTCCGTGAAACACCATATACTTCATTTCAGTTAGAGTGCAGACAAAACATTCTCACGGATGGAGCTAAGTTATACCTGCAAACAGAAAAATATATGTTGCAGTAAGATTTGCATAAATTTCAATAACATGCAATTATTCTCAGTAGTTTGACAACACCAGTAGTTGCAGCGGCAGTTTGTGTTCCCTTTTCATTTACTTCAATAAGGGACTTGTGAAAGATGATACAAACATAAAGGTTACTGCCAACTAAGGAATCCACCATTTCTGTGAGGCCATTACCAAAGAAATATAATACCAAGCCAAGTCAGAACATTAGAAGCTTAAAACTGAAATGATATTTTAAATTTGGGGGTACGAAATTCACTAATTCCAACCTTCTGATATTGTAGGTGTCGCTCCAACAAATCGACTTCGAAATTGACCCTGTTTACAAAAGATGGTAGTTTGTACATATTGCATCTTCTTGCCACCACTTGAAATTATCAAAAGCTTTTATATATTGCATCTTCTTGCCACCACTACATAGGTGGGAGCACCCGTTCATCTTCTAAAAAGATATTTTGGAATCGAATTTGTTTCACAGGATGTTTTCTCTCTCCACTGATATCGATGATCTGGACCAGTTCAGTCAGGAGTGTCGGCTGTTATCAGGTCGATCCTGGATCTTAGGGTCTTGTGCACTGTAAAGGTAATTGCACAGTAATACGGATAATAAGAGTTAAGAGTTTTTGATGGATGTTGGCTGAATGGTTTAAGACTTGGGTCAGGCTGTTACCGATTTGCCAATGGAAGTTACTACTTTGGGGTGTGGACTAAAGGGATAAAAGATGGGCATGGAATGTTTTATCCTGCTAGAAGTAAGCATCGCTTTCTAAAAAAGTGCAATGATAGGTATGATTAGAAGAGGAAAAGACGTCTCTCACAAAATTCATCCACTAATTCAGAGTCTGTGAAACCTAAAGTGAAGCATAGTTTTTCGAAAAGAATCTCCTATAGTTTACTTAAAGGATCAGGAAGCATATCGCAGAGGACTACATAACAGGGGGAAGACATTTCCCTTGGTGATTTCAGCAGAGACATGATGACCTGTGATTCATCAAGTGTATTATCCCAAAGCTCTTTTGATGACAAAAATGAATTTCTGGAAACGAGGTCTGTAGCTTATGAAAGGGAATACACGCAAGGCGTCCTAATCAGAGAAAGGATTATAAATATTAGTAGACTATCTCGCAAAAGTAAACAAATGTGTAAATTTCACGCAAAAGAAGTAAAAAGAAAGTCGCGCTCGGAGCTACTATCTGATGCTTAATTTGCAACTTGGTATCAGGAAAAGCATACATCACGGTCCTTTCTTCTATTGATAATGAGTGGTAAAACCCACTAGGTACCATAGAACTATTTACAAAGATTGACAAAGCTAGATAGGAATCCTTTTAAAGTCATAAGATGGTGAGGCTTGTGACCTGAGTTCAATGAATCTTCTTGTTTTAGTTCCCAAGATATATCACTCGATGGCGAATCTTGTGATGGAGAAAGAAGAAGTGACAAACATGGAGAATATGGAAGCTTCCATTTACAGAACAGACATGTGCCATAGCGAAAATATCTCTACAAAAGCATCAAGATGCATTACTGTAAACATCATATTCATTCTCATTAGCTACAGTACAGTGTCAGTGCACGCAAAATCCTATTAAACATCTGTTGTTCAGTAATCTTTGGTAAATCATGTATCAAGCAGATCCAAGTGCTTCACAATATGAAGTCAGTTCACTCATCCATATCGATGGACAATAAATTAATATAATATACAGTTTGTACTTAAAAAACTGAAAGTTTGTTCCAGATGGACCTTTATGATTCATCGACAGACGACATAACCCGCTAAGGCTGTAACTCAACTGAATAATAATAATAATATTAAGAATATTGGAAGGTTCGACATAAGCTTGTTCACAAATTGGGACTCTAGTTACCATTCTGCATCATATAATGTCCAAAAAGCATGTTTCTTGTATGCATATTCGATGTATCACCTTTAAATTTAGGAATTTTTCATTGAAGGATGCCTAATTGCCCCTCACATCTTTCTATTTTTGTTTCTTCCCAAGGAAATTAGAATTAACATGCATGTGAAAATAAGATCAACAATTAGACCGCAAGGAAAAATCGAAGCCTCTTAACATATCATCACAAATTGTCCAGAGGCTTCTTATCCATTCCTTTAATTTCTTCAACCACGCTATATTGTTCATGTTGTTCTGCACTTACACTATTTTGTTCACTTTGCATCTAAATGAGTTCTTTCTTGGTGTAATCAAGGACCTTGTAGATGTAAAAATAAAAAAAGTCAGCGTAGTTCTTGATTCCTTATTTAGTTAACTATATGATAAATTTTCGAATTGCAAACTCAAAACAACACCATGAAACTTACTTCTTGTTTTCTTTCCTTCAATCTTCATATGCAGCTGAATAATCAATTAACAGAAGAGTTAAAGCTACACAAATTTCAAGAATCACAATAAGTAAACGTGGTATCTTCTTTGTGCACACAACCCAATAGTTAGAAAATATGAACACAACCCTAAGGAACAGCAAAAAATAAGAAAAAATAAAATGAAGAGAAAAGGAAGTAGGTGGGTGTAAAATCAACCCAGATAGAAGTTAAAATATGTGTCAGCCATGGCTATGAAATCTACTGAGAGGAAGAGCATACGTGGCTATTTAGTATCAGGGTAAGAAACATGAGTACTAAAATGTCTTAAATGTCCAAATTCAATAGTACACTTTAGACTGCTGTGTGTACGACATATTATTGTTGTGATGGTCCTAGCCCTTGTTGGCTTATATAATACAAGTAATATATACTAGTTTAGGAATATACACCTCGCCCGTGTACTTCATTTTAATGAGTTCAAACGGTAGATTAAATAGGATATTTGTTTAAATAATAAAGAAGAATATAATAATTAGATTTAATATCTTTTAAACATGTAAGGATAAAAAAATTATTTAATTAAACCTAACATTTAATTTTAAAAAATCTCAAAGTCAATCGAAATTTACCTGACACCTGTAAATTATAAAAAAATAATACGATGATAGAAATATCAAAATAATATAATTAAATCTAACCTTTACAAAAAAAAATTCAAAGTAGAGCTATCAAAACAATACAATTATACCTAATTTTTACCTAAATTTTTTTCAAAGCCGACAGATTTTTATTTGCAACTTGTAAACTAAAACAAAATAATACGATAATCAAAATATCAAAACAATACAACTAAACCTAACCTTTACGCAAAAAATTTATAAACTTATTATTTGAGCAGAAATCACAAAGTTACTCAATAAGGTAAGTTGTTATTCATGATCAAGAAACCCAATGTCATAGAAAAAGAAATTTAAAACCTAGAAACAACAAAGTCACATTGTAGATTCAATAATGAAAATTACATACAAATATGAGAGGATGTTTCGTTATTCTTCATTAATAAAAACAACGTAATATAAAAGGAAATTCGAAACCTGAAAATTAAACCAATACATTATATTAGAGATTCAATAACAAAACTATTTACAAACATAAAATGATGATTTGTTAATTATGATCAATAAAGTTAAAACATAATCTATAATATATTAAAAGTGTGAAGACCCTTAGAAAAGTGATTTGAACTTTTTGCCCTTTATTAAAAAAATCTGCAATAGACAAAATTGTCTTTTCATTATTTTTCTAATATTTAAAACTTAAAATTCATTTAAATTTAGTTATTAAACCTTTCCTTTTTTGAATTATATACCTTAAATTTTATAGTTTTAAATTAATAAAAACATTACCTTAACTAAATCTTTAAAAGAAAGTCAATTAGTTAAGAATTCTACAATTTGCGTGAGCCATTAATATTGTGGTACAACTTACCTAAAATACCATTGTTTTAAAGTTTACCAAAATAATCTCTCTCTCTCTCTCTCTATATATATATCTTTGGAAAAATAAAAAATCATCATTATTAAAAGAGTCCTAATTATAGTACCTTATAATTGACAAATAAATACAAATTTGCCAAATTTGAAATAGAATTCAACATATACACTAAAATAACAAATTTGTCCTATTTTTGGACAATTTCTTTATTTCTGAAAAAAAAGTCTAAAAATGTGTATAAATTATTTTATACTTGAATTCAACGTGTGTGTATATATGTGTATATAAATATATATAGCTTTTTCTACTTTTACTATATTTTCTTATTTTATTTTCATTCAAGTCGTCCTTTAGGATCAAAATTTCCTCTCAGGAAAAATTTGAAAGGTTAGTTTTAATTGCATTATTTTGATATTTTCATTATCGTATTATTTTATTTTAATTTATAGATAGTAGAAGAATGTCGACCGACTTTGAAGATTTTTTTAGGTAAAGGTACGCTCAACTATATTGTTTTAATATCTTTATTAGTGTATTATTTTGTAATAGTTTACCGGTCGTAGATGAATGTCGATCAACTTTGAGGAATTTTTGTGTGCAAATGTTAGGTTTAATTGTATTATTTTGATATCTCTTTTATCGTATTATTTTGTTATAGTTTACAGGTGGTAGATAAATATCGACTGACTTTGAATTTTGTTTTAAGGTAAAGATTAAGTTTAATTGTATTGTTTTGATATCTTTGATTTGAGAATTTATTTTGTAGAAAGGTTAAGTCTAGGTGTATTATTTTGATATCTCTATTATCATATTATTTTATTATAGTTTACAGGTGACAGATGAATGTTTGTCGGTTTTGAGAAATCTTTTGTGTAAATGTTAGATTTAATTGTATTGTTTTTATATATTTTATCATCGTATTTTTTTATTGTAGTTTATAGGTGGTAGATGAATGTCGATCGGCTTTGAGAATTTTTTGGCAAAGATTAGATTTAAATAAATAAATTCTCCATCTTTACATATTTAAAAGATGTTGAATTTAATTATTATACTCATCTTTATCAATTTAAATAAATATCCTATTTATGTGTAATATTTGAATTTCATTAAAATGAGATATACGCGCAAAGCGCGTATACCTAAACTAGTATAGATATAAATTTGAAATCCAGAAATCATAAAGTTACCCAATAACAAAATTATGGTAAAAAAGTTTTATTACCCAAATAAGGTATCCATATAACCTAGAAAAGGAATTCTAAAATTGGAAAAGGGAAAAAAATGTAATGACTCCTAAATTAAAATATTATAACAAAAGAATAATGGTCCATACCTAAGAAAAACAAAACTTTTTTTTTCTTGGAAATGTTCACTTACCCTTTTTTAATTAAAAAAATCACGTGTTGCATTTAAGTTTTGCAAGAAAGTTTTTTTGCTTCTTCTTTTAGGTTCAGAGGAATCTTAACCTGTTTTATATAAAATAGTTTCATCAAAATTTTTAAAATATTTAGAACTTTACCTTATATAAAACTTTTTTTATATAAAAATTTCTTTGAAGTTGGATTTTCTTTAACAAAATATTGCCATAAACTTAGGAATTTAACTAAAAATAGAAAATCTTCTCTATTTAATTCTCTTATATATTTATTATAGTTATATATTATAAATTGAAGAAAACTATGAAAAGACAATTTTATCTATTGCAGTGTCTTTTAATGAAGGGCAAAAAGTTTAAATCACTTTTCTAAGGGTCTTCACACTTTTAATATATTATAGATTATAGATATAGATTATAGATTATAGATTATAGATTATAGATATAGATTATAGATATAGATATAGATATAGATATAAATATAGATATTAGTTCTCCATGGTCCCTGCTAAGCCCGGGCCCAAACTGTAAATATAAAAATAGTAATACTTCAATTTAAAAAGTTTAATTTGTATTATATCCTTTTACTACATAATTAATCAAATCTAATAACATTTCATAATGAATTGTTCATAAATTTTCATTATTACTAAATTTGTCAAAAATTTATAATGAAATAAAATATAAGTATTAATTTAATTGACTTTCTCATTCATAATTATGATATTTTTATTGTTTTCATACTCCTTAAAAAATTATTTTCCTCCATAAAATAAAAAAAACATTCTTCATTATGTTACCTTAATTAAATAATACCAATTTAATATAAATTTTTGATTATGTAAAAGTTCAATTGTCTTAAATTTAATTTTTAAAAATATTATTAAGACCATCATCATATATAAAACATATTAATTACAAATTAAGTATAAACATTAAAAATAAAATATAATATAATTCAGAGAAAGCAAAGAGCTAAAAATTCATAAAAAATTGTCACTCCTTCATCTTAATTTAAATGTCTTACTTCTTTTTTGGTATGCCCCAAAAAGAGAGGCCTTTTTTATATTTAATAAGTTTTTAAAATTTTAACATTCTACATGGCAAGTCTAAGACCACAAGATTTAAAAACTAAATGGGGTTAATATAAATCAAAGAAAGTAAAAAGCTAAAAAATTTATAAAAAATTGTGACTCCATCTCAATTTTAATGTCATTACTTCTTTTTTGATATGTTTCCAAAAGAGAGATTTTTTTTATATTTAGTAAGTTTTTATAATTTTAATATTCTACATGAAAAGTTTAGAACCATAAGATTTAATAACTACCTATTCCATCCATCTCATATTAGCTGTCCACATTATCAAAAATATAGCCCAGATTATTTGTAAATTTGCAAAACAAAAGAGAATTAATTAAAATTTTCTATTTTACCCTTACAATTGAAATTCTTTATGAAGTGTATGCAAGTTTATAATTTTTTCAAAAAAAATCATAAAGCTACTCTTTTGTTTGTGGAAGGGCATGTGAAGAAAAAAGTGAACAACTAATATGAGATAGAAGGAGTGTATCTTTAATTTAAAATCATAAAATTCAAAAACTTTACTTAAAAGTGGAAGGAGTACAATGTCAAAGACTCAAAATACGCCAATCATAAATATCCATGTAAAAATAAATATTTAAAATTCAAGATTTGAAATAAAAAAAAGGAAAAGACGAAATAAAGAAATGATTGTACAAGAAAAATAAAAAAAGACAAAAGAAAAAGCCACATGAATGGATTAAAAAATTTTGTGAGGACCACCAAAACTTGGTATCCTCCCAGTATAATTTGTAGGGATAAAATTTTGATTCAACTTTTGTAAGCTTTTAAGAAAATCAATTGAATCTAACTCAATAATTTAAAGAAAACTAAAATCAATAAAACCTGTAACTTCAACTTTTGAATCCCATTTGCAAGCTAATTTTAAACTGTAATACATGAAAAGCAAGTGAAATTATAACTAGTTGTTTGAAGGGTATTCTAGGGAAACAATAGTTTAACAATATTCAAAAATCTTCAAATGTTAGTATCAAATAAGAGTAATTAATTAAAATTCAATAAGGATCTACAAATAACAAAAATACAGAGCTAGGGTTTGACGTTTATGAATTCTGTAAACTATCATCAGATTAAATTTATATCTCATCTTGATCATTGTGTAGCATTTAAATTCTTATACATATTTAACATACTTTTAAATATAATTACAATGCCTAAGAATTGCATTTGGTTAACTCTTACCTAAGTAATACTAATTTAAGGACTGTGGTATATTTCGCCAAAAAAAAAGGACTGTGGGTATATACATGAGCTGAGGAAAATCTATACTTGCGGACTCGAACGAATTCAATTTTCTTTGAGCTTATATTTATATTGAAAAATATGTCAAATAATATATGTAAAAAATATCTAATGACGAAACACAACAATAAAGAACAGTTATAAATTTAATGATAACTAAAAATTCAAAAATTTTAAATTTCAGCTACATCAAATATACTCACCCAAATATTTTGGTTATTTGAAGGATCCTTCTTAAATCTCAATTATTGGCTCTGGTTAGATACTAACATGTTTAACACATGTACAAAATAATAAGACCCACTACAATGAAACAGAGTAAAAGACATCTGAAATTTCATTATTGGTGAGTGACTTGGTCTCCTTTGTCCTAAGCCATCTCATAAATTCATAGAAATTATCAAGATATAGATATCAAAATATTAAGTTTATACTATATCATTAAAAAAAGGTGAAAATCGACCGACGTTGCTTAACGATTACCTACTTTATTCTTTTAGAAAATTTAATGATACTAATTGAGTACCATCAATTTTTTTAGCACTATAGCCGGAGAGGTGTAAAATCGACCCAGCTTCTTTATTAAAAAATGTTGCAAACTTTTGTTTCCAAAAAAAACGAAAAAATAATAACTAATGTCGGTTCGTCTTCTTTAAGACAAAAACTCAAATATATCATGAAACTATATAAATGGCTTATCCATGCCACCCTTAATAGTTGAACCTAGTTATGTCCTCATCGTATCAAAATGTAATGACCCTCCAGGTCATTTTCTGCGTTTTCCTGCTTACTCCCTGTTTAGAGCCTTCATGTAGAAGTCCCAAGTCATATATAGCTTGTTGGAACTGACAGTTCAGTTACCGATCTGTCACGATCCAAATGGCCATGAGTGGCACCCACACTAATCATTTTGTGGGAGAACCATCTAAACCGAACCATTACCCAATCACTTAGTCAATATTAAGATGATATTATTATAAAATCAACATAATAATAATAATCCATGACTAATCAATATTAATACGGGAGTCAAACAAACTACTTACTAAGGTCCCCAAGACCCAAAAGTCATCGTACAAAAACTACTAATAAAGATCATGTCTAAAGAGATACCCAAAAATAAAGAATGTTTCATTGTCCAAAAAATTGACAAGAATAAATAAGATGGCCCATGACAGCCTGGAGACGGAGGGCTCACCCTTGAATCAAGATCTGCTATCAAACTCTAGAGCTGAGGTCATGCCTGAGACTTTAGAACACTTTCTGCACTCAACAAAATAAGAGTGCAAGGTAGTATCAATAAAAATCACTATGTAATGGTAGGTATCATAGGACAACTCAATATAATAGCATGTACACAACATAAATCAAATAACAAGCCAACATGCATTGTCACATAACAAATATTCAATGAATCAATAATGCAGCAACCACAGGTCAAACAGTGCTCACAAACAAGCCACATAACCATCAAGAGTATTAACCATACTATAAACTTCCACAGAATCAACACAATATGTACAAACATGCTATGGGGCTTATTTTTATCCAAATAGTCATGACATGCAGGGAACAATCTATATTCATGTACCGTACCAACGTGGTACCCGATCCAATATATACATATTCGTACCGGCTGTAGACACTTAATTTTGTCCCTCCCCAATATCACTTTTACTCATTTTACCTTATCCTATCGTGTACCCTCAACCAAGTAATTATCCCACAAGAATACAAAAATAACAACCCTTAATAAATTTTATCTTGTTTTAATCCCAACAAATCTTATCTCAACCAACTCACACCCCACACCCCTATACCCATGTGACCCCCCCTCATGTTCTTTTTGATTTCTTTTAACCAAATCACAATAAAAAATTGAGAAGGGGTTGGTATATTTCCTTTCACAATACAACAAAAAGTGGGGGGCCCAGGGAATATATTCATACATACTAAATTCACTCCTCACAAAATACTCACCCCATCAGCATCATTCACAATTGAGACCTCTCACACACTACAATAGAAGACTCTCAATTCAACACATACTCACCGACCTGGACTCTCATAGAAACGCACACACCTCAATCATCTTCCTCAGTTCATACAAACTACACATAGTATACTCATCATCACTCAATCAACACAGACAGACCAACACTCAAATGAGAGGAAAATCGTGAAATGGGTGAGAGAAGAAAATGATGAATGGGGGTATCGGGAATAGGAGGTTGAGAAACAGAGAGTTGAGAGAGAAGAAATCACTGCATTTATAACTATTCCAGTGACGGGTTCACCGGAAAACACCATAATTATAGGAAACTTATTCCATCTTTGCCGATTTTTGTTACTACCAGTGCTCGCCGGATCTCCCACCCCAAAATCTAACCCATTTTCTTTAATCTCTACCATCGTCGAGCTTACCGAAGCTTCAGCAATTCGAAGACAATAGGCTGTTAGCTCCACCATCGTCAAACTCATCGGAAGAGAGCGAAGTTCCACAAGAAAGTGGGTATGGGTTCTATGCTTTTCAAATCTGGTCCGGTTTGGCAAAAATAGAACAAAAAGAGATCAAAGTTGTTGATTTGGGTTCGTGATTGAGGGTCGACTGATACGAGAATAATCACGGAAATAGACTTATGTGGGTATGCATTGAAAGCGACCAAGTGTATGTGCAAGAGAAGTGTAATTAAATGTCCAAATATACACCAAAATATCTCACTCCATACACTAGAGGGGCAGCCCATTCTTGAAGGGCCTTTTTAGTCATTTTAACTTCTATTTGTTTTGTAATATATAAAAAATATGTTACGGTTTATTCACTCAGTTTATGAATAAAGTTGTAAGTCTTACAAGATAAAGAAACACAATTCCTCTTTCCTTGAGGCACCCAAAATCAAAATTAGGGCTTAGACAAGTGTAGAATCACTTGTGTTTGTATTTGCTTGAAAACATTGATGCTTGGGAGGTGGATTCCAATCTTGTATCTTTTTAAGAGATAAGTTTATTGTTGTGTGTAGTGTTAAGGGTCCAAGAGTTACCATTCTTAGGTTCTTAACATTATACCTTCACGTGGTCTATCTACCTATCCTTTTTCTTTTGTAATCTTGTATCCGTTTTGTATCTTGTATTGTGAAGCCGTTTTTGTTGTTGTTGTTGTTCTTATCATTGTTTTTTCATCTTGTGTTGTTAACTTAGTTTGTTGTTGGCCAAAAAAGGTGTCAAACACCTAGTTATATTGTCCTTCTTATATTTCATTCTTGAATTCGAGAGGGGTTTTCAAAAGGGTCCTCAATTCTTTGAATTAGTGGACTGTTTTTGGAGTGTGATTGGACTGTTTTGATATAATTTCGTGTGTTCCTTGGTTTTCTTGTATCATTTGGTATCAAAGACATATTTGGTGTTGTTCTTACAATACCAATCTTGGGCTTTCTTGCTAAGAAAATTAAAAAAAAACAAATTTGCTGTTCTTGTTGTTCTTGGCCTTGAAAGTGTTGTTCTTGTTGTTCATCTTGGTCGACGTTTATTATAATGTCTAGATCTAGTAGTCCTTTGGTGTGTATTATTTTTTCTTGTGATATTTTCGTGATTCACTAACACTAAAAGGTATCTAGATCTATATTTGAGCTTGGACTTGTTAAAGTTGTGTTGTGTACAAGGACTTAGGGCAAGAATTTGTGACTTGTTGTGGCCGGTTGGGTCATGAATTCGTGAATAATGTTGTTGTACTTGAAGGGTTGTTTTGGTGTTCATCTTTTTCATCTCATCTTACAACTTAAGACAACCAAAAGTGTAATATAGATTCAAAAAGGTGAACCTACAAGTTGTAAAGTTGTTTGTGAGAAGACTTGAGCCATCACTTCCTTGATTTGGCATCTACTTTTCAACCACTTTCCTAGTTTCAAGGGACCTTGTTTTGTGGGAATTGTACGAAGTCAAGTCTTGCCTTTTGAAGATTAGACTTAAAGGATATTCAAGACTTATACTTTCTCTCCAAAACCAATTGTTTCCATTACATATTAACTAAAGTTTGTAAACTTCAACTAGTGACTAATTGTGGGGCCGTGACCAATGGTGTGCTGCCACGTCACCCAAGTTACTGTTCACACAAAAATTTTAAGATCAAATTATGATATTTTTGTTTCATTTTGTTGTCATATTAGTTTCGTTTGTTGATTCCAATACTAACTTACAAACTAGTGACAATTTACTAGATTGTGAGTTGGTTTTGAAACCATTTTTTCCCGTGTTTACGTTCCTTTGTGTGTTTTATTCTTTTGAGTCATTGTACACACTCAATACACTCAGCTTTGTACACACTTGGTTCACCTCTCAACGTTTTACGGATTACAAGCAAACTTACAACAATTGTGAGATCAAAAGTGAGAAAATCCGAGGGACAAAGGATTAAAGAGAGAGTGTGAGGACCATTCTTTGAACAACTAACTTGTTTATTGTTTTGTAGGTAACTTCTTGGATACAATGGACAACAATGCTCTTGGAGCTATATTGGAAAGACTTGAAACTATCAACCGAGGAATGGAAAGTATGCTCACGACTATGTCCTCAATCTAATGAGAGATATCTACCATGAATGAAAGGTTGGAACGAATGGAGAGTCAAAGGAACTCTTGTGCTTCTAATCCTCGACTCCATATTTCCTTAAGTGGTCATGACCAAAACTCTTCCACCTTCATTGCCCCCGAGACTTTACCTGCAAAAGTCAACCCTCCAAGTTTACCACAAATGGCCATGAGCCAAGTTACTAATTACCCTCAAAACCAAGAACAAGGTAGATCACTTCTCCCGCAAGTTGATAAAGTCCCATAAGAAGGACTTGGAGGCCTATTCCCTTCCATCCAAGCTCCACAACTGAAGTTCCACATTACCAAAATGGCCCCCTCAACGAAAACTCCACTTCCCCAAAACCGATATGTCCATATAGAGGAGTATGGAAGAAAGGGACACGAAGTATATGGAGTCTACGATGATGCTTATATGATGGAAGGAGACTTGAGTCGGATAAGATTAAAGCCAAGTCTCAAGATAGAGAGGAAGCCGAGGTTCAAAATAAAGATGTTGGCCGAGACTTGTTCATATTGAGCTCTCGGGTTCTTTATGTTTTGCAGACTGTATTGAGTGTTTTTTTTGAAGTGGCTAATTGAACGAAGTGAAGCCATGAATTTGTGGGTAAATTCTTCTCAAGATGGAGAGGATGATACAAGAATAATCACGAAAATAGACTTATATGGGTATGCATTGAAAGCGACCAAGTGTATGTGCAAGAGAAGTGTAATTAAAGGCCCCAATATACACCAAAACAACCCTCTCTACACACTAGAGGGGCAGCCCATTCTTGAAGGGCCTTTTTGGTTATTTTAACTTCTATTTATTTTGTAATATATAATAAACATGTTAGGGTTTATTCACTTAGTTTATGAATGAATTTGTAAGTCTTAAAAGACAAAGAAACACAATTCCTCTTTCCTTGAGGCACCCAAAACCGAAATTAGGGCTTAGACAAGTGTAGAATCACTTGTATTTGTATTTGCTTGGAAACATTGACGCTTGGGAGGTGGATTCTGATCTTGTGTCTTTGTAAGAGATAGGTTTATTATTTTGTATAGTTTTAAGGGTCCAAGAGTTACCATTCTTGGGTTCTTAACATTATAACTTCATGTGGTCTATCTATCTATCTTTTTTCTTTTGTAATCTTGTATCCATTTTGTATCTTGTATTGTGAAGCCGTTTTTGTTGTTGTTGTTGTTGTTCTCATTGTTATTTCATCTTGTGTTGTTAACTTAGTTTGTTGTTGGCTGCAAAAGGTGTCAAACACCTAGTTATATTGTCCTTCTTATATTTCATTCTTGAATCCGAGAGTGGTCTTCAAAAGGGTCCTAGATTCTTTGAATTAGTGGACTATTTTTGGAGTGTGGTTGGACTATTTTGAGCCAATTTCGTGTGTTCCTTGGTTTTCTTGTATCATTTGGTATCAAAGCCATATTTGGTGTTGTTCTTACAATACCAATCTTGGTATTGTTTTTGTTGTTCTTGGCCTTGAAAGTGTTGTTCTTGTTGTTCATCTTGGCTGAGGTTGCATGTAGCGTCTAGATCTAGTAGTCCTTTGGTGTGTATTGTTGTTTCTTGTGTTAGTTTTGTGATTCACTAACACTAAAAGGTTTCTAAATCTATATTTGAGCTTGAACTTGGTAAAGTTGTGTTGTGAACAGGGACTTAGGGTGAGAATTCGTGACTTATTGTGGCCGGTTGGGTCATGAATTCGTGAATATTGTTGTTGTATTTGAAGGGTTGTTGTGGTTTTCATATTTTTCTTCATCTCATCTTACAACTTAAGACAACCAAAAGTGTAATATAGATTAAAAAAGGTGAACCTACAAGTTGTAAAGTTGTTTGTGAGAAGACTTAAGCCATCACTTCCTTGATTTGGCATCTACTTTTCAACCACTTTCCTAGTTTCAAGGGACCTTGTTTTGTGGGAATTGTACGAAGTCAAGTCATGCCTTTTGAAGATTAGACTTAAAGAAGATTCAAGACTTATACTTTCCCTTCAAAACCAATTGTTTCCATTACATAGTAACTAAAGTTTGTAAACTTCAACTAGTGACTAATTGTGGGGCCGTGACCAATGGTGTGCTGCCACTTCACCCAAGTGTAGTTCACACAAAATTTTAAGCTCAAATTGTGATCTTCTAGTTTCATTTTGTTGTCTTATTAGTTTCGTTTGTTTATTCCAAAAATAACTTACAAACTAGTGACAATTTACTAGATTGTGAGTTGGTTTTGAAACCATTTTTTCCGTGTTTACGTTCCTTTGTGTGTTTTATTCTTTTGAGTCACTGTACACACTCAATACACTCAGCTTTGTACACACTCGGTTCACCTCTCAATGTTTTACGGATTACAAGTAAACTTACAATAATTATCAGATCAAAAGTGAGAAAATCCGAGGGACAAAGAATTAAAGAGAGAGTGTGAGGACCATTTTTTGAACAACTAACTTGTTTATTGTTTTGTAGGTAACTTATTGGCTACAATGGACAACAATGCTCTTGGAGATATATTGGAAAGACTTAAAACTATCAACCGAGGAATGGAAAGTATGCTCACGACTATGTCCTCAATTCGAGGAGAGATGTCTACCATGAATGAGAGGTTGGATCGAATGGAGAGTCAAAGGAACTCTTATGATTCGACTCCTCGACTCCATATTTCCTCAAGTGGTCATGACCAAAACCCTTCCATCACCATTTTCCCCGAGACTTCTCCTACAAAAGTCAACCCTCCAAGTTTACCACAAATGACCATGAGTCAAGTTACTAATTACCCTCAAAATCGAGAATAAGATATATCACTTCTCCCGCAAGATGATCAAATCCCACAAGAAGGACTTGGGGGACCATTCCCTTCCATCCAAGCTCTACAACCGAAGCTACACATTACCAAAATATCTCCCTCAACCAAAACTCCACTTCCCTAAAACTGATATGTCCATATAGAGGAGTATGGAAGAAAGGCACACAAAGTATATGGAGACTACGATGATGCTTATATGATGGAAAGAGAATTGAGTCGGATATGATTGAAGCCAAGTATCAAGATGGAGAGGAAACCGAGGTTCAAAATAAAGATATTGGCCGAGACTTGTTAATATTGAGATCTCGGGTTCTTCATGTTTTGCGGACTGTTTTGAGTGCTTTTTCTGAAGTGGCCAATTGAACGAAGTGAAGCCGTGAATTTGTGGGCAAATTCTTCTCAAGATGGAGAGGATGATACAAGAATAATCACGGAAATAGACTTATGTGGATATGCATTGAAAGCGATCAAGTGTATGTGAAAGAGAAGTGTAATTAAAGTCCCAAATATACACCAAAATAGCCCACTCCATACACTAGAGGGGCAGACCATTCTTGAAGTTTTTTTTTGGTTATTTAACATCTATTTATTTTGTAATATATAAGAAATATGTTAGGGTTTATTCACTTAGTTTATGAATGAAGTTGTAAGTCTTACAAGACAAAGAAACACAAGTCCTCTTTCCTTGAGGCACCCAAAACCGTAATTAGGGCTTAGACAAATGTAGAATCACTTGTGTTTGTATTTTCTTGGAAATATTGATGCTTGGGAGGAGGATTCTGATCTTGTGTCTTTGTAAGAGATAGGTTTATTGTTGTGTGTAGTTTTAAGGGTCCAAGAGTTACCATTCTTGGGTTCTTAACATTATACCTTCATGTGGTCTATCTATCTATCCTTTTTCTTTTGTAATCTTGTGTTCATTTTGTATCTTGTATTGTGAAGCCATTTTTGTTGTTGTTGTTGTTGTTCTTCTCATTGTTGTTTCATCTTGTGTTGTTAACTTAGTTTGTTGTTGGCTGAAAAAGGTGTCAAACACCTAGTTATATTGTCCTTCTTATATTTTATTCTTGAATTCGAGAGGGGTCTTCAAAAGGATCCTCAATTCTTTGAATTAGTGGACTGTTTTTGGAGTGTGATTGGACTGTTTTGATATAATTTCGTGTGTTCCTTGGTTTGCTTGTATCAGTCGATGTTCAGGTTCCGGTGGACGTAGTTCTATTCAGAAAGATCAATTAGTCAATAAAGCTCGATTTGAGGTCCAATTCTATCTCGTTCTCATTTTGATTTCATTATATACGCCCGATTGACTTTTGTGAAGCATGATATGAATATTTGGGTGATATCGATTTGTTTGTTTGATTTCGTTGATAATGATTGTGGATTGTTAAAGTGGTGATCGTGAATTGTTGGAATTTTGAGAATAAATTTGGGGGTGAGAATTGAAAACTTGATGATATAATTGGCGAATTCTGGTTTAGTTTGATCCATTGATTGTTTGATTTGAAATGAACATTAATCGAACTTGATAGTATCATGATAGGTCGATTGGTTTAGGCAAACATAGGTTGGGTAGGGAAAGTTTAGAATTTGTGGCTTTGGTTGAATGTTGGAAATTCCGTGGAATGTTCAAAATTTTGTTGAATAGTTTGATTTTCTTGCACTAAAAATGTATTCATTTGGCTGGGGAATGCCTCGAGGGAATTGTATTGATTTATTTGAAAAATGCCCCGAAGTATCTTGTACTTGGAAGACGTTCGTGATCAAGGCCTGAAATGTCGGGTGGAGTTTAGCTTAGGATTAGTTTAGAATAGAATAGGTTTTATATTTTCAGTACCTCTTTTATTTTGGACTGTATAATTTGTACTGAACATTATTTTGGTTTTTGATTTTTATATGATTTGTTTGTTTGCTTGTTTTGTACGTTTATGTGGTTTGTACATTTTATAGTGTCAAGATTAGCCGATATGCTCTACCAAGCGATCATGGTCGAACCACGGGATTGAGGGGTGCCTAACACCTTCCCCTCGGTCAACAGAATTTTTTAGCCGGAATCTCTATTCGCAAACCAGTTTTAAAGAGTCAAATCATTTTGAAAAGGATTTTCCAAAGGTGACTTGGCACACCGAATTATGCCAAGTGGCAACTCTGAATAAAAATGTAAATAGTCCTTTTTGAAATAAATTTTCATCTTTTAGTCACTTTGATAATAAAAACCCTTTCAAACTTAAATAGATATCTTTTTGGTTAAAAATTGGTGTGACAGCTCTGGCGACTCTGCTGGGGATTTTTCAGAATTCGAGCTAATTTTGGAGTTATATCAGCTTTGTGTGACATTATGAGTGTATAGACATTATTTGTGTTATTGTTCGAATTTATTTTATCTTTGTTGAGTGCCTATGTGCTATGTGTTGTATAGACTTATTGTCGCTTTATATCTGGCATCATGTGGATAACACGAGTCATTCTTTTTGCAACAAGTCCGTAGTACACGTGTTGTACACAACCTCTAGTTGAGTCACCCTTATTTTAGGAGGGGGAGCCGTTAGTGTTATGGAGTGGGTGGAAAGCTCTCGCAACCACTATCGACCATATGCTCTCCCGAATAACCTTATTAGCTCCAACGTAGGTCAGCCTTTAGGTCATGCTTATTGAATCATATTGAGACCTAGCGGGACCCACGTGACCTTTTGTAGGAGACTCACCTCTAAAGCATCCCTACATACTAAATGTTGCATCTCTGAGGGTAACGTGATCATTTGACAGACTGATTTGAGGAAAGCATGTGCTAGAATTAATCGAGTGTGTAGGCAAGGGAAAATAATAAGAGGAAAAAGAAAGAAAAAGTGAGTAAAAAAAAGAGTGTCATAATTTTTAGAGTTCTTTATGATTTTTATTTTCCACAATCCAAAAATTAAAAAAAAAAAGATTTTTTATGTGTTGCGCTCATTTTAATAAAAATGATAAACATCAAAAATATTTTCTTTTTTATTTCCTTTGGCAATTCAATAGGAGATTTTTATAAAAGGAAAGTTCAAAAAAGATGGTAGAAGTTTTGTACATTTCATATAATGAAAATACCAAAAAGATTTTTGTTTCATAGTTATTGGTGTCATTTTTATGTGAAGTGTCGAATTGAAAAAAAAAAACACCCTCAAAAGAAGATTTTGTTGACGTTTTTCATTATTTGTCTTAGGTCGTATCTGTCAAATCAGGGTCTAGTTTGTTAATTGCCCAATCTGGATGAACTACACACCCCTGATTCTCCTTTCTCGAGAGTGAGATACGTATGCAGCCTATTGTTGGTTCGGGGATCTTATTTCAAAAATCCAAAAAAATATTTTCTTCACTCTTCATTTAGTATAGGTGTTTCGTGTACATCTTTAAAAGAAAACAACAAAAAAAATATTTTCCTTTAATAGGTTCAAGTTTCATTTTCGTATGAATTTCAAAATCGGAAATCCAAAAATATTTTTTTCGGTAATCATAGATTTCATTTTGTACAGGAATCTAAAAAATTCAAATTTTTTTTCTTCACTCTTCACGTAGAGTAGGTGTTTCATATACATCTATAAAAGAAAAGTACAAAAAGATTTTTCTTTAATAGTTCAAGTTTCATTTTCCCATGAAATTCAAAATCGAAAACCCAAAAGATTTTTCTTTGGTAATCATAGGTTTCATTTTGTATAGGGAGTTTAAACATGAAAAATTCAAAAAGATTTTCCTCAATTCTATTGACAACTTGTTATTTTCTGTTTTTCTTTCTTTCTTAAAGTTTCAAGAAATAGAAAAAAAAAGGAAAAAGAATTAATTGGTCATTTTGAAAAGACTTCACGAACTACGCACACCTGATTCTCCCCTTTCAGAGGTGGAATACGTAGGCGCCCTTTTTGGGTTCGGTGATCTTTTAAAAAAAAGGAGGAAAAAGAGTTTTGAAAAAGTGTTGAACTCTAACGCATTTGTTGTTTTTTGTTGAGTCAGTTTAAGGTGGTTGGTTTGTGGCATTCTGACTGGTCCTCCACATCACACCAAATCCAAAGAGTTAGTTGTGTCCAACAAAGATATAGAGAGTGACATCATGGATCAAAGAAATAGTCATGAAAATGAGAGTTTAAAGAAAGAGACTAGGAGACTAAGGAAACAAATGACAGAAATACATCGAGCTTGGGCCAATGGGCTGCCTCCTCCTCCATTTTCCACTATTGATCCTACAAATACCTTGAGTTTTCCACCAAAATCGTAAAGTCAGTTTCCTACTGTTGTTGATGAACCGCAACATGACTCAAAATTCATTCCAAGCTAAAAGTATCTCAATACTCCTACCACTTTTCCTCTAGCTCCTCATTATAAGACTGCTACATTTACAACACCACATGTTGTCTGTGATCTTGTTGCTTAATCCTCTACTGAGGTTTCTACATTGTCTAGCCGCCCAACGATTGTGCTTTCCCATGTTGCTAGTAGTCCCCTTTTTAATACTATTGGTGATCATTGCTACACTCCTGATCCTACTTTTAAGCTAATTGGACCATTAAATTTCTTAACAAGAAGCCTAATGTGCCAGAAAAGCTAGAGAAAATGGTTGGAAAAATGAAGAGTGCAGGAAATACTGTGAAAAGTTCCCTAAGACTTGCGGGTAAAAAAGATGTTTCATACAAAAAACTGAGGCATGTCTTCAAGTGTTAACCCTCCTTTAAGCCTTGAGATATCAAAATTTGAGAAACAAGATGGACAGGAGGAATCCATGAAATATTTGGGACAATATTGCAATCAATTAAAAAAATTGGAGGAAAGAAGAATGAGAAAGATACAACTATTGTAGTTAGAGAATGGGCACATCCAAGAAGACGATGTCATCATTGCCGTCAGTCTCAAGCCCAAGTTTATACCCAAGCTCTCTATAATCCCAAAATCCATTGTACTCCATTTTCCTACTTCCATAGCTAGTATATTGAGCACAACTATATGTCCAACTCCCTTCTTACTCACGTACACTAACTCCTTAGAGACATTTTCAAATTCCACAAATATGCCAAAGCCCTTCTAGGCTAGATTTTTGATCCAAGACAAATAATGTAATGAGGCAGAAGTCGAGGAATAACTTTATACTAATTGCAGAGTCATATGGCAGTTTATTTTAGAGATTGGTATAGCAGTACATGATCACTCTTCTCTTTGGGTATACTCCTAAGCTGCATTCAAGAAACTTTGATCCTAATGTACGATGTGCATATCATTCTGATGTTCAGGGTCACATTATTGAAGATTGTCATGCTTTGAAAAGAAAAATTGAAAAGATGATTCAAGATAAATCAATTATGGTCCAGACTATTGACAGTGAGGAAAGCTCTTGTCATGTTGATATGCAAACCAGTAGCTAAGATGTTAGGCTGAGAAATTGAGAAGTTACCCCTCTCTCTCTTAGGAAGATGTCTGGTTGTTTATTTTGTTTTATTTTTTGTTATCCAAATTATTTTAGGGTTGTAGTTCGGGATCTATCTTGTTTTGTCCATTTGTTGTTATGTTTAAACCCTTTTATCTTTTTTTTTATTAAAAGGGAGTGTTCCTTTTTTCTTTGTGTTTTAAATATGTGTTTGTTTGTTTTCTTTCCACAGTACATTTTATGTTGACTCTAGTGATTTGACATGCTAACGGAATTTTCAGCCAGATCGTAAAATTCAGTTTAAGCATGAATATTGAATCAGAGGGCTAAGGTTGGAAGAAACATCTAAGAAAATAGATAGAGTGCTGAGACATTTGGTGACAAGTTGAAGCCTTTTCTGAAAATTAAGGCAATTAATTTTAGGAATCACGAGAATAACTCGGCCATCAATTGAAAGACATGTCTCATTTAGGTCAAATAGTGGCTACGTGATCCTATTTCAAAAGGAACAAAAAGAAATCAGCTCCACAAAAGCATGAATCATTCGATGTGAGGGATGCATAACAAAGGTGGAGTTGTATGCTGGACAAGTATAGAAGAAGAAGTGACACACATGTTTAGTTTAAGTTAGTGTTGTTAAAGTGTCACACATGATCTTTATCTCCCATTTTTAATTGCATGTTATGTACTTGCATTCTCAAGGATTGATATGATAAAGGAATTTCATTTTGCTATCCAAGCATTGTGTCAGCCTTTGTTTACCCCGTTTGAGCCTTAGTGTTATTTTCTTTCATACCACTCTTTTAGAATCAAGATAGAGTTAGCAAAGTTCAAGAAAAAGTGTCGAACAAAATAATAGAGTCAGAAATTTTTTTAAAAAAAGAGAAGAAAAAGAAAATATGTCCAAAAAAAAAAAGAAGAGTGTCAAGAACAATATAGTAAAAAAAACAATCCCAAAGATAAAAGAGTAGATAAAAGAATAAAAAGAGAACAAAAGTCAGAATCAAGTAAAAAACAAGTTGCCAGAACTACGTGTGACCTGATTCTCCTCTCTCGGGGGTGAGATACGTAGGTTGCCTAACTCTGGGCTCGGTCCAACCAAATAAACATTTTAGTATTTCCCAGTCAAAAGAAACTGAGGCATGAGTTAATCCTTATTGTTTGAGTCGATTCTAAAAGTTGTATGTCCTACCCCACTTTAAGTGTCGTTTGGGCCCCATACCATCCTTTCTTTCTAACCCTATCCAAAATCCAAGTTACAACCAAAGAAAGACCTTCAGATCAATCTTTGAGAATTCTAAGGCTAAGCATGCAATGGATGTGATGACGCATTTTGGGAACTACTTGTCTTCCTCAGCGTAAGAAATTAGGAGAGAAATGAAAATGAGAGAGTCTTATCAGTGAAAATCCTCACGGGCGCCTTAAGATGATAGTAAGCTGAGAGATATAAAATGAGAGAGTCTTATCGGTGAAAACCCTCATGGGCACTGTAAGACGATGGTGAGTTGAGACAAATAAAAATGAGAGAGTTTTATTGATGAAAATCCTCATGGGCACCGTAAGTTGACTGTGAGTTGAGAGAAATAAAAATTAGAGAATCTCATTGGCGAAAAACCTTACGGATACCATAAGGCAATGGTGAGCTAAGAAAAATATAATGAGAGAGGTTTGTTGGCGAACACTCTTACAGGTATCACTAGCCGAATGAAATCTCTAAATGCAATTGACCCAATGAAGTAACTCAATTTCAGGGTCATTAGCTCAATAACAATTAGTGAAAGTTTAGATGAAAAGATCAAGCAGATTAATCCAAATGCATGGCATAATAATTAGAGTTGATTGTCATTTTAGATAAAATTTTATTTCTTTATTTCAAATGGGGACATTCATTGTATTTTCGTTCTTCTCTTTATCTTTATTTTTATTTTCTTGAGTCAATTATCCAAAAAAAATCATTGCCATTTTTCTTGTGTCTTTGAGTCAAGTCCATGTCAAAACAAGTGAGAAAAGATTTTAAAACTGGCTACCAACTTCTTCAATTTCACAAAGCAAAACAGAAAGGCCAGCGCATGAAAAAGATATGATTGTGAGCCAAAAAAAAGGGCATGAAGAAATTTTTGTCAACAGACAAGTCTGGAAACTCATGAAAATACCAAGGTTTAAAGGGTTTATTCATGAAGCATGGCAAAGCAGAGATGCTGTGTTTATTTCAGAGTCACTCTTAATAATCTGAGTTTGAGTCAATAACGCGACAAAGCAGGGGCAAGTGCCAGTAATACGAAACAAAATGAAGGGAATGAACACTGGAGCAGATGTCAAGAAAGCCAAGTTCTACAAACCACCATTAAGTTTTTAACTGACAAATTTTATTTGTTGAAACAAGGGCAAATTCGCTTTACTTAATTTAGCTACCATTGGAAATGCACATCCATGGAATTTACTTTATGCTCAGGACCCTCCAGAAAAATGAGATTTTACAATATGTTCAGGATCCTCCTGGAAAATGAGATTTTACTTTATGCTCAGGACCCTCTTGAAAAATGGGATTTTACTTTCTGTTCAAGACCCTCCTGGAAAATGGGATTTTATTTTCTGTTCAAGACCCTTCTGGAAAATGGGATTTTACTTTCTGTTCAGGACCCTCCTAAAAAATGGGAATTAACTTTATGTTCAGGACCCTCCTGGAAAATGGAAGTTTACTTTATGTTCAGGCTCTCCTGCAAAATGGGATTTTACTTTCTGTTAAGGACCCTCCTGGAAAATAGGATTTTACTTTATGCTCAAGACCCTCCAGAAAATGGGATTTTACTTTCTGTTCAGGACCCACCTGGAAAATGAAATTTTACTTTCTGTTCAGGACCCTCCTAAAAAATGGAAATTTACTTTATGTTCAGGACCCTCCAGGAAAATGGAAATTTACTTTATGTTCAGGACCCTCCTGGAAAATGAGATTTTACTTTCTGTTTAGGACCCTCCTGGAAAATGGGAATTTACTTTCTGCTTAGGACCCTCCTGAAAAAGGGGATTTTACTTTCTGTTCAGGACCCTCCTAAAAAATGGGAATTTACTTTATGTTCAGGACCCTCCTAGAAAATGGGGTTTTACTTTCTGTTCAGGACCCTCCTGGAAAATGGGAATTTACTTTATGTTCAGTACCCTCCTAGAAAATGAGAATTTACTTTATGTTCAGGACCCTTTTGAAAAATAGGATTTTACTGTATGTTCAGGACCCTCTTGGAAAATGGGTCTTTACTTTCTGTTCAGGACCCTCTTGGAAAATGAGAATTTACTTTATGTTCAGGACCCTCATGAAAAATAGAAATTTACTTTATGTTCAGGACCCTCCTGAAAAATGAGAATTTACTTTCTGTTCAGGACCCTCCTGAAAAATGGGAATTTACTTTATGTTCAGGACCCTCCTGGAAAATGGGACATTACTTTCAACAAAAATGAATGAATGAAAATTTTCTTTATCATAATCTTCATTTGAGATAATTTTTGTTTTAGCTTTGATTTTGGTTTCAGGAGCCCGCCTGAAGAATAAGGTGATAAAATTAAAAGTCAGGAGCTCGCCTGAAGAACAGGGTGATAAAATTGAAAGTCAAGTGCCCGTCTGAAGTATAGGGTGATGAAAATTGAAAGTCAGGAGCTCGCCTGAAGAATAGGGTGATGAAATTGAAAGTCAAGTAACAAGGTTATGAGATTGAAAGTCAAGAAACAAGGTCAAGAAGTTGAAAGTCAAACAACAAGGTGAAAAAGTTGAAAGTCAAACAACAAGTTGAAGAAATTGAAAGCCAAGCAACAAGTTGAAGAAATTGCAAGTCAGGAGCCTGCCTGAAGAATAGGGTGATGAAACTCAAGCCTAGAGTCTAAAAAAAGCTGCATAGATAGGATTTTTGTAATTTTATTTATTTTTTAACTTGTAATTTTCATTTTTGATGTAATGACAGAGCCGCGGTCTGGAACCTCGACGGGACCTTACTTGACTCTCCAACTCGGTATAGTCCATCTTCTTCCAATCCTTTGAGATACGTGTCAATTGATTTCTTCATAACTTGGGTAGGTAGGATGTCCTAAGTCAAGACTCGGTTGCTATTCTTTCTTCTGTTTCTTTCCTTAAATAATGGTCGGGTCAGAATTTTGTCTCATTGTCTACTTCTTTGTTTGAAAATACCCCGTGTTTACATTCAAAGGGGGCATTATATAGACACCTAATTTTGTTCCTCCCCGTATTACTTTTACTCATTTTACCTTATCCTATCGTGAACCCTCAACCATGTAATTATCCCACAAAAATACAAAAATAACAACCCTTAACAAATTTAATCTTGTTTTAATCCTAATAAATCTTATCTTAACCAACTCACACCCTACACCCCTATACCCATGTGACCCCCACCCCCTCACATTCTTTTTGATTCCTTTTAACCAAATCACAAAAAGAAATAGAGAAGGGGCTGATATATTTCCTTTCACAATACAACCAAAAGGGCCCAGGGAATATATTCATACATACTAAATTCTGTCCTCACAAAATAATCACCCTATCAGCATCATTCACAATTGAGACCTCACACACACTACAACAGAAGACTCTCTATTCCACACATACTCACCGACTTGGACTCTCATAGAAATGCACACACCTCAATCATCTTCCTCAGTTCATACACACTATACACAATACACTTATCATCATCATCATCACTTAATCAACATAGACAGACCAACACTCAAATGGGAGAAAAATCATAAAATAGATGAGAGAAGAAAAGGATGAATGGGGGGTAGATCGGGAATAACAGGTTGAAAAATAAAGAGTTGAGAGAGAAGAAATCACTTTATTTATAATTATTCCGGTGATGGGTTCACCAGAAAATAGCACAATTATAGGAAACTTGTCCCATCTTTGTCGATTTTCGTTACTACCAGTGCTCGCTGAAACTCCGGCAACACCACAATAAAAATCCCGCCCCAAAATCTGACCCATTTTCCTTAATCTCTACCATCGCCGAGCTCACCGAAGCTCCGATAATTCAAAAACAATAGGCTCTTAGATCCACCATCGTCAAGCTCACCGAAAGAGAGCAAAGTTCCTAAAGAAAGTGGGTATGGGTCCTGTGCTTTTCAAATCTGGTTCGGGTTGGCAAAAACAAAACAAAAAGGAATCGAAGTTGTTGATTTGGGTTCGTGATTGAGGGTCGACGTTCAAGTTCCGTTGGACGCGGTTCTATTCGAAAAGATCAATTAATCAATAAAGTTCAATTTGAGGTCCAATTCTATCTTGTTCTCATGTTGATTTCATTATATACGTGTGATTGATTTGTGTGAAGCATGATATGAATATTTGGGTGATATTGATTTGTTTGTTTGGTTTCATTGTCAATGATTGTGGATAGTTAAAGTGGTGATCGTGAATTGTTGGAATTTTGAGAATTAATTTGTGGGTGAGAATTGAAAACTTGATAAAATTGGCGAATTCTGGTTTAGTTTGATCTATTGGTTGTTTGACTTGAAATTAACATTAATCGAACTTAATAGTATCATGATAGGTCGACTGATTTAGGAAAACATAGGTTGGGTAGGGAAATTTTAGAATTTGTGGTTTTGGTTGAATGTTGGAAATTCCGTGGAATGTTAAAATTTTTTTTGAATAGCTTGATTTTCTCGCACTAAAAATGTATTCATTTGGCTGGGGAATGCCTCGAGGGAATTGTATTGATTTATCCGGGGAATGACCCGAAGTATCTTGTACTTGGAGAACATTCGTGATCAAAGCCTGGAGCATTGGGTGGAGTTTAGCTTAGGATTAGTTTAGAATAAAATAGGTTTTATATTTTCAGCACCTCTTTTATTTTGGACTGTATAATTTGGACTGAACATTATTTTAGTTTTTGAATTTTATATGATTTGTTTGTTTGCTTGTTTTGTATGTTTATGTGGTTTGTACATTTTATAGTGTCAAGATTTGCCGATACGCTCTACCAAGAGACCGTGGTCTAACCATGGGATTGAGGGGTGCCTAACACCTTTCCCTCGGTCAACAGAATTCCTTAGCCGGAATCTCTATTCTCAAACCAGTTTTAAAGAGTCAAATAGTTTTGAAAAGGATTTTTCATTGGTGACTTGGCACACCGAATTATGCCAAGTGACGACTCTGAATAAAAATATAAATAGTCCTTGTTGAAATAAATTTTCATATTTTAGTCACTTTGATACCTTTCAAACTTAAATCGATATCTTTTTGGTTAAAAATGGTGTGACATCGGCGTGGTACCCGATCCAAAATATACATATCCATAGCGGCGTGGTACCCTATCCAACATGAACATATCCATACCGGTGTGGTACCCGATCGAACATATCCGTACCGACGTGTTACCCAATCCAAAATGAACATATCCATACCGGCGTGGTACCCGATTCAACATATACATATCCTTACCGGCGTGGTACCTGATCCAACATGAACATATCCATACCGACGTGGTAGCCGATCCAACATGAACATATCCGTACTGACGTGGTACCCAATCAAACATATACATATTCGTGCCAGCGTGGTACTCGATCCAAATATACATATCCATACTGGCATGGTACCTGATCCAACATATACATATTCGTATTGGCGTGGTACCTAATCCATCATATACATATCCATACCGGTGTGGTACCCGATCAAACATTAATAAGTGTTATTAATTTCAAATTTACACAACCTCACAACATACAACACAATGTACTAAGTTTACAAGTACACTTAAAGTTATAAGACAATTTCATCAAGTAAATTTTCAATAATCATTTATACACACATCAACAATTCAAACATCAACAATTTCAAGCATGTCTGAATACCAATCAAAAAGTATCCAATTTACGAGCATACACACAATTAAGTCGAGTCTAAACTCCAATTAAACTGTAACCTACCTCAATCGAAGAATCCAAACACAAGCTAACTTGTCCAGGATCTTGCCCTTCCGTAAAGTCTCTGAATGATCAAAATCTAAAGACTTCGTAACTTTCCCTTTAAAGCCTCAATGGTGAAAACTTAACTGTCGTGCCCTTTTTTAATTTCTTTTTCTCTCCACCTTTTGATCTCTATTGTTATTGTTATTATAAATGGTAAACCCTAATCACCTAATTTCATCCTTATATTAACCACATAAGTAAATAAATTGTTATTTTGACCCATTATCTTATTGATTAAATTAATTATTTAAATTATCCAAAACTTCGAATATATCCTTAAAATTTATTCAGGGTCCGATAGAAATAAATCAATGACTTAAAATGCTTTCGGATACTTTAGAATCTGTATTAGCCCTTCTCGCAATTCATAATTCAAGTATACAGACTACAGAAAGAGTCGAAATAAAAAAAAAGAAAATTTCACAAATGACTGGGAGGGTCATTACATTAGATACCAATTAAACAACTGTTCGTCCTCGAACGGACAAACAAGAGACAAGAATGGGAGACAAGGAATTATCTAAATCAACAAAAAGATGTTGATACTTGCTATGCATGTCTGCTTTGGTCTCCAAGTGGCCTCCTCAATGGAACGATTCTTTCACTGGACCTTTACAGACGCAATATCCTTAGTCCTCAACTTACGGACAACCAAATACCTATCCGAGCCTATGCTTACCCCACCGCCCCAGACTCGGAAGGTTCAATCAGCATACAATAACAAAATGCATATTTTTCACCAATTATATACAACCGTCCCATACCGTCTGATAAAATAGGTACATACTGGTGATAAGGATGCACATGCAGGAATGAATGTAAAGTATACAATCAATATCTCAACTCATCATAACTGTCCTCATCAGGACCATCATTATCGTAATCAAGCTCCAGCCTTGCCGCATATCAACACATCATCAATAGTATCATCCGACCTTGCCGGATATCAATATATTATAAATATATCCTCCGGCCTTGCCAGGTATCAACATCATCACAACAGTCATTATTGAATAACATACTCTAAAATTCTCATAAAAATAGTTATATCACCATAGAATATCTATCTAGTCAATACTTTACAACTACTCGTTATTAGCTAACCAACAGTTATTATAATTGAATCACTAGTTCGCTAGTCATTATATAACCCTTAATTATTAGCCTAAACATTATCCTTCACATAATCATTATTCACGGGATAGCATCTAACCACTATTTATTTAATAGCCAATAGCCAACATCTAACATCTAGTCAAAGTTCATCACTAGATCAAAACCGTTATTTATCCACCAATTATTATTATCCACTAATCATCCTATATCCGTTAATCATTACTAGACAACACATTACTATTTGTCACCTAACCATCTTTTATTAACTGACACCATTTATTATCTAACCATAATTTACTAACTAATCCTTGCTTAACTATTCATTAGTTAACAATTTGCAACTATTCAAAGTTATTAACTAGTCACCTCTTATTACCAACATCTCTTATTATCTAGCCTCATTAACACACAACTCCTCATTTATCGACTAATCGACATCACGAACTTAGTCATCAATGCCAAATAATCCTCGCCTATGATAGAACCGACCTCACCATAAGTCACACATTAACCATCGCTAGCTACCATGTTTCAACTAAGTAGGATTCATTAACTAATACCTTAGATTCCTAGCTATCAAGTGCTATAGTCTCCTAATAAACAACTAGTTATCACATAGCTTATCCGTTAATTAGTTAGAGCAATTGTAAGATCATATTTCAGCTACAATCATATCAATTACCGATATAATACTCATGATTATACCAAATCTATGCATGCCATCACTAATATCCAATCAACAAAATTGTAAGCAACATACTGCCTCTTCCCCCGTCCCTACCGGAGAGATGTGTATACAAACATATATGTATTTATAAACTGTAATCGTATCCTTTACACTGATAAACACTCCTCGAATATTCAATCATTATCATAACACGATCATTGGCCTATTAATTTATCTAAAATAGTCACAACATCATAATTATGGCCTTAGGCCCATATACATATCCGAAACTCATATCGATAATCATATTTATAAGCCATGGAATATCTCTAATCATCTCACATATAGGATGTATCTCACATATTAGAGGAATAATGTAGATAAACATGTAATCGTATATAGAATATCTTATATCGATAGATCATAGATCATGACTACGAGGAATATCACCACTAAATGCCCAATATCACATTCACAGGAAGTATCGTAACTATAACTCAAAAGCCACAATCCGAAAACATCAGTATAAGTTACCAAGTTACAAAGTAACCTAAGTCTAAGGTACACTAGCCTCATCTATGTCTAACATCTGCAACTAAGCCCACAAGACTTAACACAGTTTGGCCTAAGTGAGCCAGACGATCCTACTTCTAATCCTCAATTTCCATAATTAGGAATACTATGCCCCAAACTAGGCTAAGGTATCTAGTTCATCTTCTAGATGTAAAGTAAGCCAAATTCAAGCCTAAGATAGAAACTTCGACTAGAAATAAGGGTACTCAAGTCAACTATACCCAACTTACGGTTTCAAGACTACCACACTAGCCCAATAAGGCTAAGTACACAAATCATGATTTAACTACTAAAACCACATCCCAAACATAGGTTTATATCATAACCATGCTACAACTAATCTAAACTAGTGAGGGGAAGCAATAGCATTCAAAAGAGGTATAAACATGCCATTTTACGAGTCCCAAGCCCACATCTAAACTCCAAACATCAACAATCGAGGCCAAGTTATCCTATTCATAATCAAGCCTAACTTCTATATCCATACACAATATATATCACACATCATCTATGAAGAAAAGTATACAAAAGCCTACTAGAACCCACACTTAGAAAACTTCGCATCAAGATTTTTCTCTTCTAACAGACCCAAAATAATCCTTAAGTGATTCTCATGTTCCTTTTTACTCTTAGAATAAATTAGAATATCATCAGTAAAGTCAATAATGAAAGAGTTCAAGTAGGGTTTAAATATCCCATTCATCAAACTCATAAAAGCAGTTGGGGCATTAATTAACCCAAAAGACATCACAAGAAACTCATAGTGCCTATACTGGGTTCAAAAAGCAGTCTTAGGAATATAGTCAGGCCGAATGTTAAGATGATGATACCTGGAGCTCAAATCAATCTTAGAAAATACAGATGCACTCTGCAACTGGTCAAATTAATCATCGATACGGGGCAAGGATACTTATTATAAAATGTAACTTGTTCTACTGCCTATAGTCTATACACTTACGAAGGCTACCATCATACTTCTTCATAAATAAGACTGGGGCACCCTATGAAGAAACATTTGGACAGATAAAACTCTTACTCAACAAATCATGCAACTAAGCCTTTAGCTCCCTCAACTTAGCCCGAGCCATCCTATAGGGCGGAATAGAAATAGGATGAGTACCTGACTCTAGATCAACACAAAAATCAATGTCACATCTTGGTGGCATACTAGATAAATCTTCAAGAAAAATATCATGGAATTCACACACCACAAAAACTAACTGAATAGATGGGACCTCTACAGAAGTGTCCCGAAGATATGTTAGGAAGGCCAAACAACCCCTTTTAATTAACCTCTTTGCTCACAGAAAGGAAATAAGTTTCAGTAGAGTAAGACTATAATCATCCTCCCACTCAAGTCTATCCATTCTAGGTATAGCCAAAGTCACTGTCTTAAAACGACTGTCCAGTATAACATGGTACAGAGACAACAAACTTATACCCAAAATCATATCGAAATCTATAATGTCTAGAATCAAAAAATCTGCCCAAGTTTGATACCTCATAAACATAATCGAACAAGAATGATAAATCCAATCAACAATAATAGAATCACTATTAGGAGTAAACACGTGAATTAAAAAGTCAAGTAAATCACACACCATGTCCAAACCTACAAAAAAATTAACAGACACATATGAGAAAGAAGAAACAAGATAAAAAATACAGTGGCCATCCAATCACAGAAAAGAATATTACATGTAAAGACAACGTCTGATACCTCTGCCTCGAGCCTTCCTAGAAAATCATAGATATGGGACTTACCACCAATTTAAGTGTCATTTTTATCAAGCTAAGAGACACCTTGATGAAGTTGATTACCACCCCTACCTACCTGATGACCACCAAGACCACTCTGTGAACGACCTCTACCATTACCACCACTTCTCCTACCTGCTAGAACTAGAGCTCGAGGAGCCTGCTGGTGGCTAAACTAACAATAATGCCTAAAATTAGGAAAAAACCTCCTAATGTAACTCACTCCACCACACCCATATTCAAGAATAAAAATGAAAGAGTCAGATACTAATTTGAATTGCCAGATAATAATTGAAATCAAGTAATAGCATGTAAGAAAGAAGAATTTAAATTTTTCTCGTGTCCTATAGACTATTAAAGAAAAGTACAGACGTCTTCGTACCGTTCCACAAGACTTTACTAGACATGTTTTGTCACACCCCTTTTTTAACTAGAAAAAGATTATTTTTAAGTTTGAAAGGTTTTTTTTATTATTAAACTGACAAAAATGAAGATTTGTTTTGAAAATAGATTATTTACTTTGAAACTCAGAGTTGCCACTTGGCATAAATCTGGTGTGCCAAGTCACCTTTGGAAATCCCTTTTCAAAATGATTTTACTCTTTTAAAATGATCCACGAATAGAGATTTCGATTAAGAAATTTTTTTGACCGAGGGGAAGGTGTTAGGCACCCCTCGATCCCATGGTTTGACCATGGTCACTTGGTAGACGTATCAGCTAATTTGGCACTAAGAATGTATAAATCACACAAAGCACGCAAAACAATCAAGCAAGCAAACAAAATAAAACAATCCAAAATTTAGTGTCCAGTCCAATTATACAGTCCAAAATACAAAAATGCAAAAAAAAATATAAATCCTATTGTAAGATAGTCCTAGACTAAGCTCCAATGCTTCACCTGATGCCTCGGTCCTTGATCACGAACTTCCTTCGAAGATATAATAAGTCGGGGCACTCTCCGGTGAATAAATACATAAAACCTCTAGGCATTCTCCGGCCAAATGAATACACTTGAATCAAATATGATAAACTAGAAAGAAATATTTGCACGCATATTCAAACATTCAACCAAAATACAAGTTCTAAATTTGCCTACCCGAACCTATATTTGCCTATCCGTTTCAATATCTTTCATGCTATTCATGCATATCCCGAATTAAAAAACAACAACAATAAACCAAGATTAATATATATTCATCCATTTTTACCAATTCCCTAATTCGGTCCCAAATTCATTCTCCGAATGATTAGCACATGCTTTGTTTATCAAGTCACATTTCAAAATATGAAACCAACATTAAACACATACACCCAATGAAGATTCGAACTAAGCACACAGACATATAAATCATCCACACTTACAACATCAATTAAGAATCAAGACAAAAATAAAGATCAGGAGAAGAAATAAACCTCAAAGCAACTTGTTTTGTTATTAATAGAGAAATCTAGAACCACAATCCTTGAGTGGGAACCCTAATATTGGCACGATTTAGTCACGAAAACCCCCAAAACACGATATTGAATGAATTCTTGCAACAGACAAACCCAAAGCACCCTTAAAATCCAACAGAGAACTGAGACCGATTGAAACCGAGCTTGAGTGAGCTGACAACAACCAAGACATGACAGAAAGAGTCAGAATCCAATGAATTTTAGCCTTTTCTGTTCGTATTTGCTTAGAAATTCAAGGGGGGTAAAGAAATTGGAGGATTTTAGAGATGAGTATGTTGAATAGATGAACGGGTCACCAATTTTGCTAAACATTTCATCGAAAATTCTTGAAATAGCCAGATTTTCCATCCCTAATCTATCACCTTCGATCCCACTATTTATTGAGCTCTCAAAATTGTGTGTGTGTGATTTCATTACTGTGTGTATGTATGCCATTTTTCCTTCCCTCGTATGGTATTCAACGAAGAAGAAGAAAAGATGGAGTCTCTGCTTTTCTCTGTATGTATTCTCTATTTTTTCTCTGTATTATCCGATCTATGTGTGTATCCTTGAATTTGTACGTGCGTTAGTGGTTAAATAAAGAATATGGAGTCTGTAGTGGCGTATTTGTTGCTTGTCGGATCGTGGATTCAAAAAGAAAAAAAGAAAAAAAGAAGACAATAGTGCCTTCTTCTCCTCCTCTGCGTGAGAACTTTTATGGATGTGTATATATGGCCCTCTCCTAAATTCTATTATAGTTTGTGCCTATTTGATTAGAGAAATGTGGATCTTTTTTATGTGAGTTGTGTGCTCAATTATCTTTAGGAAAATATGTTGTGGGGTCCTTGTATTTGTTATATGAAGTGTATTCTGTTATGGTTTGCTACCAAAAAGAAGAAAAATGTGAAGAGGGTATGTGGGGTAGGGTAGTGAGGTGGGGTAGGGGTGTGATGTGTTAAATTTTTGTTGGGTGAGTTGTTAATTTGTTAGAAGTTATTTTTTGGTTCTTTTCTGAAGAGATTATCACACGGGGTAGGATACATGGTAACATGAGGGTAAAATGGATAAATTGAGTTTTTGGGAGGGTCAAAATTAGGTGTCTACATCATGTCCCTTTTTGGATGTAAACAAAAAGTGTTTTCAGACGAAAAAGTAGATAACAAGACCAAATTTTGACCCGACCATTATTCAAGGAAAGAAATAGAAGGAAGAAGGACAACTGGGTTTTGAAATAGGACATACTGCCTACCCAAGTTATGAGGTAATCAAGTCTCAAGTATCTTAAAGGGTTGGAAGGAGAGGGGCTATACCGAGTTGGAGAGTCGAGTGAGGCTCGGTCGAGGTTTCTGTCCACGGCTCTGTCATTACATCAAAATGAAAATTATAAGTTAAAGCATAAATAAAATTACAAAAATACTATCTATTGAGCTTCCTTTGGAATTTTAACTTGAATTTCATCACCCTATTCTTCAGGCGGGCTACTGACTTGCAATTTCTTTAACTTGTTGCTTGGCTTTCAATTTCTTCCCCCTATTCTCCAGGTGGGATCCTGGATTGCTATTTTTCAATTTTTTGACTTTCAATTTCTTCACCTTGTTGTTTGACTTTTCATTTATTCTAACTATGCTTCGAGCGGGCTCCAATGTTGTCGAATTATCCAAATAAGGAAGTGCGTCTCCTTACAAATGCTGCTCGAATTACCCAAATAAGAAAGTGTGTATCCTTACAGATGTTGCTTAAATTACCAAAAAAAGGAAGAGATATGAGACATCCACTCTCTATTCAAGTTCCATCTAGACTAGAATATATACTCAGATAAAAAGGGAGAGAAGGTTAGGGGTGCCCTTACTTAAGAAAAATGATTGTGACATGAGAGGTTATGTACTGTCAGAATGAAAGGGGGAATGGACGAAATAAGCTCTCCAAGCAACTACTACTAAGCTTCTTTTTTGAAGACAGACCAAAAACTATTACGGAGACCTATAGAGTTCTGTTCTTAAGTATGTTATCTGTGAAAGGCTCTCTCACCTACTATCAGATAAAATCTAAAAAATAAGATGCACCTGGGATCGGATACATCTTCAATCCTTGAATATCGGGTTTTCCTTTGAGTCAGCCAATAGATTAGAGAAAAATCTACTTACAAATTTTGATTGAATTACCCAAACAAGGAAGTGCATCTCCTTACAAATACCGCTTAAATTATCCAAACAAGGAAGTGCGTCTCCTTACAAATGTTGCTTGAATTACCCTAATAAAGAAGTGCATCTCTTTACAAATGTCACTTGAATTACCCAAACAAAGAAGTACGTCTCCTTACAAATGCCGCTTGAATTACTCAAAAAAGAAAGTGTGTCTCCTTACAAATGTTGCTTATATTACCCAAACAGGGAAGGGCATATCCTTACAAATGTTGCTAGAATTACCCAAATAGAAAAATGTGTCTCCTTACCAATGTCTCTTGAATTACCCAAACAAGAAAGTGCATCTTCTTAGCAATGTCTCTTGAATTACCCTAACAAGAAAGTGTGTTTCCTAATAAATGCCGCTTAACTTACTCAAACAAGGAAGTGTGTCTCCTTACAAATGCTGGTTGAATTACCCAAACAAGGAAGTGCGTCTCCTTACAAATGTCGCTTGAATTACCAAAATAAGGAAGTGCGTCTTCTCACAAATGCTGCTTGATTGCCCAAACAAGTAAGTGTCGCTCCTTATAAATGCTTCTAGAATTTCCCAAACAAAGAAGTGCGTCTCCTTACAAATGCCACTTGAATTTCCCAAACTAGGAAGTGCGTTTCCTTACAAATGTCACTTGAATTACCATGGTTTTGATTACCAAATCCATGCAGCAACACTGCCTCTTGCATTTACGGAAGTGAGGCATTGCCTCCTTTGATATTTAGACCCTGAAGTCCTTGGTTTAAAGATAACATGTATTCCTATTTCATACAAATAAAACTTGTGAGTTTTAAAAACATTGTGGCTAGTTTGTGGCTTTGGATTTTATGGCAGTTGCTCTTGCCCCTGTCACATTTAATCTTTATTTCAATCATTAGCATATGTCATTGACTCGCTGCATCATTAATCCAAACCCAGATTATTAAGAGCGACTCTGAAACAAACAAAATATTTCTGCTTAGCCATACTTCTCAAATAATCCGTTTGAATCTTGATATTTTCAAAATTTCCCAGACTTTTCTGTTGATAAAACTTTCTGCATTCCTTATTTTGACACACGATCATATCTCTTTCATGTGTTGGCCTTTTGTGTTGCTTTGTGCAATAGAAGAAGCTGGTAGCTAGTTTTGAAATATTTTCTCACTTCTTTTGATATGGACTAGACTCAAAAACAAGAGAAAAATGAAAATGACTTTTATTTGGACAACTAACTCAAGAAAACAAAATAAAAATAAAGAGAAGAATGAAAGACAATGAATGTCCCCATTTGAAACAAAGAAATAAAAAATTTATCTATAAATAACAGTCAACTCTAATGTTTATGCCATGCATTTTGGATTAAGCTGCCTGATCTTTCCATCCAAACTTTTTACCAATTGTTGTTGAGTTAATGGTCTTAAAACTGAGTTGTTTCATTAGGTCAATTGCATTTAAGACCTCATTCGGCTAGTGACACCTTGAAGGACTTTCGCCAACAAGCCTCTCTCATTTTTTTTCTTACTTCACCATTTGTCTTATAGTGTCTGTGAGGGTTTTTCACCATTGAGGCTCTTTTATTTTCATTTCTCTTAACTCATAGTCGCCTTATAGTTCCCGTGGGGGTTTTCATCGATAAGACTCTCTTATTTTTATCTCTCTTAACTTACCATCATCTTACGGTGCCCGAGGGGGTTTTCACCAATAAGACTCTCATTTTTATTTCTCTCCTAATTCCTTATGCTGAGGAAGACAAGTAGTTCCCAAAATGCATTATCATATGCATTGCATACTAAGCCTTAACACTCTTAAAGATTGATCTGATGGTCTTTATTTGGTTGTACCTTTTCTTTAGGATAAGGTTTTGAAACAAAAGATGACATGGGGCTCAAACGACACTTGAAGTGGGGTAGTACTTATAACTTTTAGAATCGACTCAAACAATAAGGATTAACTCATGCCCTAGTTTATTTGACTGGGTAATTTTAATATGTTTGCCTAATGCAGGTAACAAGTGTTGATAATATTTTTTATCTTGTGCTTGAATAAACACCTTCACTATCTTACTCTCTTTCATTGGCGGTTTCACCCTAGCAGCTTGTTCATGCTATCTAATTGCATACTCTCTGAAAGTTTCAATACGTTTTTTCTTCATATTAGTTAGGGATTTCTCGTCAGGAATCAACTCCATATTGTATTAGAATTATTGAATAAATTCATTATCTAGGTCATCCCAACTATTTCACTTGTCGATGTCTTGGTCAACAAATAATTCTGAAGCTAGACCTGAAAGACTCTCACCAAAATATGCCATGAGTAATTCTTCCTTCCCTCTAGCACCCCTTAGTTAGTTGCAATAGCATCTCAAATATGCTACTAGATCTCCATGTCCATAATATTTCGCAAACTTTGGCATTTTAAAACCAAGAGGAAGATGAACATATGGAAACAGGCATAGATCTTTATATGAGACATTTTTGTACCCCCAAGTCCTTACAAGTTTTTCATAGTTAGTTACAAACTTCTCAATTTTCTGGTTATTTTCTCTTGTTATTATGTCATAATAGGCTTCTCATTGTTAAGAGGAACTTCAGGTAGTTGAGTGTTGCCATAAGGACCAGTTGAGTTAAATGTGGCCTCGGAAGCATAATGTTGATCACTAGAAATTTCAATACAGGGTCACTTGTAGAATGAGGAATTACAACCATTGGATTGACATTAAAAACAAGAGATTCAGACAAGAGTTATGCTACAAAAGCATGAACAATAGGTGGAGTGGAGTATGTGGTAGTTCTGGGTTGAGGAGTGAAGAAATGAATAGTGGAAGTGTTTGGATATTGCTGCCCCGGAGCAGGTCTTGATGCATGTTGTGGCGTGTCAACAAAAATAGGAAACTGTGTATGTGACACTGGAGGCAAGCTAGAAAGATATTCCAGATTATCAACGGAAAATGGAGGAGGTGGAAACCCATTAGCCCAAACTCCATGCATTTCTATCATTTGTTGCCTTAATTTCCAAATTTCTTCATTAGCTCTAAAATTCTCATTGCCCGAACTCTCTATTTGATCAGTGACAACAAACTCGGTATCCTTGTTGGCCATAACTTTCTCTGTGACTTGGTACAATATAGAAGACCTGCCAAAATACCACAAACCAACCACCTTAAAATAACTGAACAATAGATAGCAAATACGTTAGAGTTCAACACTTTTTCAAAACCTCTTTTTCTTTTTCTCCTTTTTGAAAAGATCACCGAACCTAAGAAGAGCGTCTACGTATCTCACTCTCGAAAGAGGAGAATCAGGTGTGCGTAGTTCGTGAAGTCTTGCCAAAATGGCCAATTAAACTCTTTTTCCTTTCTTTTTTCTTTTTCTTGAAATTTAAAAAGAAAAGAAAATAACAAATTGTCAAAAGAATTGACGAAAATCTTTTTGCATTTTTCAGGTTTAAACTCCCTATATAAAATGAAATCTATAATTACCAAACAAAAATCTTTTTGGGTTTTCAATTTTGAATTTCATACGAAAAATGAAATTTAATCCTATTAAAGGAAAATCTTTTTGTAGTTTTTTTTAAAGATGTATATGAAACACCTATTCTAATGAAGATTGAAGAAAATCTTTTTTTTGAACTTTTTTCATATTCCTATACAAAATGAAACCTATGATTACCAAAAAAAATCTTTTTGGGTTTTCAATTTTGAAAATAAAACTTGAAACTATTGAAGAAAATCTTTTTGGATTTTTCAAATAAGATGTCCGAACCAACAATAGGCTGCCTACGTATCTCAGTCCCGAGAGAGGAGAATCAGGGATGCGTAGTTTGTCCAGATTGGACAATTAAAGATTAAATAGCCAACTGCACCCTGACTTAAGAGATACGAACACAAATAGATGAGAAAAATCATCAATAAAATCATTTTTGGGGTTTTCAATTTAACACAATTCACATAAAACTGACACCAACATCTACAAAAGAGAAAATCTTTTTGGTATTTTCATTATATGAAATGTACAAAACTTATGCCATTTTTTTGAATTTTTCTTTTATAAAAAGCTCTTAAAAAATATTTTTAGAATTTTTGAAATGTGAATGCTTGCTAAAGGAGATAAAGGGAAAATCTTTTTGAGTTTTTTTTTATTTTTCAGTAAATGCGTGAAAGAGGTAAGAAAATCTTTTTGAATTTTTGAATTATGGAAAAAGTAAAAGCCATAAAGTACTCTAAAAAAACTATGAAACATATTTTTTTCACTCCTATTTTTTCTTTTTTTCTTGCCTACACACTTTACTTCTAACACATGTTTCTGCCCAAATCAGTCTGCCAAATGACCCCGTTACCCTCAAAGATGCAACATTTAGCACGTAGTGATGCTTTAGAGGTGAGTCTTCTACAAAGAACCATGTGTGTCCTACTAGGTCTCAATATGATGCAGATAAGCATGACCTAAAGGTTGACCTTTGCTGGGGTTCACTAACAAGGTTGTTCGGGGGGAGCGTATGGTCAATAGTGGCTGTTTTGGGTGTCCACCTACTCCATACCAGCCGACGGCTCCCCCTCATAAAATAAGGGTAACTCAACTATTGTGTACTACAGAACTTGTTGCAGAAAGAATTGACTGGGATTATGCACATGATGCCAGATAAAAAGCGGTAACACATAAGAGAAAAAACTATAAACAAAGAGCATGTAGGCACTCAAAAAAATAACATCAACGATAACACAAACAACGTTTATACAACCATGATGTCAAACTAAGCTGATATAACTCAAAAAAATAAGCTCGAATTCTGAAAAGTTCCCAGTGTAGTTGCCACAGTTGTCACACCCCTTTTTTAACCAGAAAAAGATTATTTTTATGTTTGAAAGAGTTTATTTTATTAAAGTGACAAAAATGAAGATTTTTTTCGAAAACAGATTATTTACTTTTAAACTCAGAGTTACCACTTGGCATAAATCTGGTGTGCCAAGTCACCTTTGGAAATACCTTTTCAAAATGATTTTGACTCTTTTAAACTGATCCGCAAATAGAGATTCCGGTTAAGGAATTCTGTTGACTGAGGGGAAGGTGTTAGGCACCCCTCGATCCCGTGGTTTGATCACGGTCGCTTGGTAGAGTGTATCAGCTAATTTTACACTACGAATGTATAAACCACACAAAGCACACAAAATATTCGAGCAAGCAAACAAAATAAAACAATCCAAAATTTAGTGTCCAATCCAATTATACAGTCCAAAATAGAAAAATGCAAAAAAATATAAATCCTATTCTAAGCTAGTCCTAGACTAAGCTTCAATGCTTCACCCGATGCCTCGGAACTTGAACACAAACCTTCTTCGATGACATAATACGTCGGGTCATTCTGCAGTGAATAAATACATGAAACCTCGGGCATTCTCCGGCCAAATGAATACACTTGAATCAAATTCGATAAACTATAAAGAAAAATCCGCACACATATTCAAACATTCAACCAAAACACAAGTTCTAAATTTTCCTACCCTAATGTACATTTTCCTATCCGTTTCAACATCATTCATACTATTCATGCTTATCCCAAATTAAACAAAACAACAATAAACCAAGATTAATTATTATTAATCCATTTTTACCAATTCCATCCCAAATTCATTCTTCCAATGATTAGCACACGCTTCGATTATCAAATCATATTTCAAAATCTGAAAGCAACATCAAACACATAAACCCAACAAAGATTCAAACTAAGCACACAAACATATAAATCATTCACACTCACAACATCAATTAAGAATCAAGATAAAAATAAAGATTGGGAGAAGAAATGAACCTCAATGAAACTTGTTTTTCTCGTTAATAGAGAAATTCAGATCCACAATCCTCGAGCGGGAACCCCAACGGCGAGCAAACCAAATTAGTGACCCAAAATCATCACCTAAACAAATTTCAAACCAAGAATAGAACCTAATTATGGAAACCATATCACGAATATTGGCACGATTTAGTCACGAAAACCCCCAAAACATGATATCGAATGAATTCTCACAACAAACATACCCAAAGCACCCTAAAATTCCAATAGAGAACTGAGATCGATTGAAATTGAGCTCGAGCAAGGTGATAGCAGCCAAGACACGTGAGAAAGGGTCAAAATCTGGCGACTTTTAGTGTTTTCACTCTAGATTTGCTTAGAAATTCAAGGGGGATGGAGAAATTGGAGGATTTAAGAGCTGGGTACGTTGAAAAGACAAACGATTCACCAATTTCGATGAATATTTTGCTGAAAATTCTTAAAAATAGATGGATTTTCCCTCCCCAATCTATCACCTTCAATCCCACTATTCACTGAGCTCTAAAAATCATGTGTGTGTTATTTCATTACAGTGTATATGTACACCATTTTTTCTTCCCTCATCTGCGTATCCGAAGATGAAGAAGAAATAATGGAGTCTTTGCTTTTCTCTTTGTGTATCCTTTCTTTGTTTCTCTGTATTCTCCGATCTATGTGTGTATCCTGGAATTTGTGCGTACATTAGTAGTTAAATAAAGAATATGGAATCTGTAGTGGCATGTTTGTTGCTCATCGGATCGTAGATTCAAAAAGAAAAAAAGAACAGAGGAAGATGATGGTGCCTTCTTCTCCTCCTCCGCGTGAGAACTTTTGTGGATGTGTATATATGGCCCTCTCCTAAATTCTATTTTTGTGTGTGCCTATTTGATTAGATAAATGGGGATTTTTTTTATGTGAGTTGTGTTCTCAATTCTCTTTAGGGGAATATGTTGTGGGGTCCTTGAATTTATTATGTGGAGTGTATTCTGTTATGGTTTGTTACCAAAAAGAAGAAAATGTGAAGGGGTATGTGGGGTAGGGTAGTGAGGTAAGGTAGGGGTAGGGGTGTGATGTGTTAAATTTTGGTTGGGTGAGTTGTTAATTTGTTAGAAGTTATTTTTTTGTTTTTTTGTGAAAGGATTATCAGACGAGGTAGGATACATGGTGAGACGAGGGTAAAAATGGATAAATTGAGTTTTCGAGAGGGATAAAATTAGGTGTCTACATGTTCTTGTACGACGAGATTGACGAACCTAAAGCTTTGATACCAAGTTTTCACGATCAAATGGCCATGAGTGGCACCATACTAATCTTCTTATGGGAGAACATCTAAACCGAACCATTACCCAATCACGTAGTTAATATTAAGATGATATTATTATAAAATCAACATAATAACAATAATCCAGGACTAATCATTATTAATGCGGGAGTCAAAAAAACTACTTTCTAAAATCTTCAAGACCTAAAAGTCATCGTACAAGAACTACTAGGAAAGATCATGTCTAAAGACATATCCAAAAATAAAGTAAATAAAGAATGTTTCATTGTCCGAAAAATTGACACGAACAAATAAGATTACCCATGGTAGCCTGGAGACGGAGTGCTCACCTTGAATCAAGATCTGCAATCAAATTCTAGAGGTGAGGTCATGCCTGGGCCTCTAGAACACTTTCTGCACTCAACAAAAGAAGAGTACAAGGTAGTATCAGTACAAATCACTATGTACTGGTAGGTATCATAGGCCAACTCAATTTAATAGTATGTACAAATCATAAATCAAATAACAAGTAAACAGGCATCATCACATAACAAATATTCAATGAATCAATAATACAACAACCACAGGTCAAACAGTGCTCACAAACAAGCCACATAACCATCAAGAGTATCAACCATACTGTAAACCTCCACAGAATCAACAAAATATTTACACACATGCTATGGGACTTATTTTTATCCAAATAGTCATGACTTGTAGGAAACAATCAATTTTCATGTATCATGCCGGCGTGGTACCCGATCCAACATATAGATATCCGTACCAGTGTATTACCTGATCTAACATATACATATCCGTACCGACGTGGTTCCCGATCCAACATTAATAAGTATTATCAATATCAAATTTACAAAATCTCACAACATACAACATAATGTACCAAGTTTACAAGTACACTTAAAGTCATAAGACAATTCCATCAAGTAAATTTTCAATAATCATTATACACACATCAATAATTCAAACATCAACAATTTCAAGCTTGTTCGAATACCAATCAACAAGTATCCAATTTAGGATCATACACATAATTAAGTCGAGTCTAAACTCTAATTAAATAATAACCTACCTCAATCGAAGAATTCAAACACAAGCTAACTTTCCCAGGGCCTTGCCCTTCCTTATGTCTCGGAATGATCAAAATCTGAAGACTTCTCAACTTTCCCTTCAAAACCTCAATGGTGAAAACTGAACTGTTGTGCCCTTTTTTCTTTCTTTCCTTTTCTCTCCACCTTTTGATCTATATCGTTATTGTTATTATAAATGGTAAACCCTAATCACCTAATTTCATCTTTATATTAACCCCATAAGTAAATAAATTATTATATTGACCTATTAAATTATTAATTAAATTAATTATTTAAATTATCCAAAACTTTAATATATCCTTAAAATTTATTCAGGTTCCTATAGAAATAAATAAATGACTTAAATCACTTTCGGACACTTTAGAATCAATATTACCCCTTCTCGTAAGTTATAATTCACGTATACAGACTACGGGAAGAGCTAAAATAAGAAAAATGAGAAAATTTAACAAATGATCAATAGCGTTGTTACACGATCGGTCGTTTGATTTTTATAGTCATTTCTCTATTTTGGATCTATTGAAGCGAGTAAATAGTTTTGGGCCAAAATTTTGTTCTTGTATCAAAATTTTGATGATTTCATCAGCTCCAAAATATTGTTTTTAGGCTAGTGGAATCCTTGATCTGATTCCGAAGGCTTTCAGACTTATTTTGAATTATAGGGTGGATTTTAATAAAACCAAATCCTTAGGTGTAGGAGCCGTTTTTTTATTCTAAACAACCTCTGTTGAAACTTTTGATGGTTCAAATGTCATATTTGGTAGGGTATCATAGAATGTTTGCATTCATGGGATTACAAATGAATTTCCAGAGTCCATCTCAAGACTTCGCAAATTGACAAAGTCGTTGGTGCATCAACACCTGATGCAAGACAAATTGGCAATTGGCCATTGTGTTGAGGAATCACAACCTCCATGTTCTCCAGCTAACCTTCATGTTTGCCAAGTGGAATTCATCCTGGCCGTTCCAGGCTCCTTCCACGCAATCGCGATGGACCGCCTGCATTCTCAAAGGCCAGTCTTGGTGAGCCCCTAAGATCGCAATGAGGGTCCCACATTCACAAAAATATACCCCTTACAAATATATTCCCTCCCTTTATTTTCATCTTACATACTAAATATAAAAAAACTACTGCTCACATTGGGAGCTCGTTAATTAGTGAGGGATTGCATATTGGAGCAAGGTTTGAGTTAGAAACATTCTAGTGATCATTTTCTCATAGTTTTCTTGTAAGTTCTCGATTTAAATTTGATTTAATATTCTATTTTTTATTATTATTTATTCGATTGGTTGGGATTATCTAGGGGCTATTTTGGAGCTTGAATTACACACAATTTGTGGAAAATGATCCTTGAACTGTGAAAGAATTAATGACAAATTCAATTCTCGAATCTGTTGGTGGGCCCTACTATTACAGTTTAGAACGCTTTCTGATTCCGAGTATAAATTCATAATATGAGTATCTATATTTTCGTCTTGATGTGTAGGATATTATCTTGATAACATGATAGCAGTAAGAGGCTTAGCAAAAGAAAAAACTCCATTATAGAGGTTTTTATCTGCTAGGCTTACCTCTCTTTTAGACTTTGCTCTTCTACTATTAAAAATGGTGTTGTGCAATCTATGTTTGGGTTCTTATGATCCATATATTATTTTAGCAATTTCTGAATATTCTTAGTCGATTAGAGTTTTTATAGGATAAATTTCGACCCTGTTTTCCTTAAATTAATATCTCTTATACCCTTAGGATTAGACTTAGCATAGTAAGTTCCTTGGGAGGGATAGTGAAGCCTTAGCCTAGGTTCAGGTAGGTGCTTGCATTTTATTGGATGATCAGGACTTATAATGGTCCTTATAGCCCTTTCTAATATAGGTTGTTGTAGAATAATGTCCTTTTTAACTTAATTTGGTTGTAAAGTATCTTTAGGAGACTAAAATTGGGAATAGACTTCCTTGGTCGAGTTAGCGTCGATGTTTTTGCCTTGTTAGTATTTTAAACTGAAATCGCGTCTTTAGACTTAATAAATAAAATCTAGTTATCCCTTAATGATTTGGCTTCTAAAATGGAAGAAAGAGTTAGATGGACTTGAGATGAATTATTCATTGAGATATTATTACTTAATGATTCTAAATTATGAGTTCCTCTTTGAGTCCAACATATATATACTACTTTTATTTATGAGTTCTATTTGAGAGTCTGACATCTGGTTTATTGCTATTTATCCATTAGTTCAGGTTCAAGTTCGGTGTCAGTAATGTTGTTATTATTCCTTAGTTTTGGTTTGATTCTGTAATTTATTATTATTGTTGTTGTTGTTGATCTTAGGTTGGAAATATGAAGGACGATAAGATCTATGGTTATGGTTGGAGGATGAGGAGTATACGGTAGACATATCGCATATCACAATTCATTTTACTTTTGTTGTGCTACTTCTGGTCTTTACTTTAGTTTTACTCTTGTTTATTCCCACTGTGCTTATGGGGGCTCAGTTGGGTCCTTGTGTGCATCTTTTGGGCTTATGGAGGTACAGTTAGTTATAACTTGGTCTTTTATTTCTATTGTTAAGTTATTTATATTTGTTTATCGTCTTTACTTAGAATAGCCTATCGTTTCCATTTATATCTCTAAATTTTGCATTTAGAAATATACACACACTTCATTTATACTTCTATTATAACTAAGCTCAGTTGGACTATGATGCTTATTAAATACTCGTGTTTTGGTAATCATACTACACTTTTGTATCTTTTTTCCTGATGCAGACCAAATACCTCCATTAATACTAACCTCGATCTATGCTATGAATCAAAGATTAGGTCAGTTTTCTAAGTCTAAAGCAATCCTTCTCCTTTTGCTTTCATAATATTCTTATTTTATATATTTTGAGACTATGTTGTAGATTTTGTCACTGTCGGGACTTCTTTTATTTAGTGACTCTTCTACTGACCTTAAAAAGTCTTGGGGACATATTTTGGTATTTTTTCCTCTTCCCTAAGACTACATCTAGAGATCAAGCTAAGGGTAGAGGTAAAGGCCAATTCTGAGGCCTAGGTCATGCTAGAGCTACAGCCCTAGCTCAAGGCCAGGCTAGGGAGACTTCACTAGATCCGTTATTGGTCTTGCAACTAAGATAGAACCAGAGGATCTGTCACTAGAACAACCAGTGAGTCGGGGGTAGCCCAGGCTCCACCTCAATTTATCTATTCATCGTATCTCCAGGATACCTTGGTAAAACTATTGGGCATGATTGGGTCCAATAAATTGATGGGGCCAAAACATCCGTTCAGAGGTCAGCTAAGGGTGGATTTGGTATAGGACCACAACCTGGAACTGCAGCTTTTAGAGTATAGACTTTATAAGCACAGATAGTTACATTGATAACATTAGCCCAACCAGTAATGACTTTTGAGGAGCATAGAATACTGGATCGATTTCTTATATTGGCTCCACCGAGGTTTATAGAGCCACCAGAAGAAAATGAATTTGAGTTCTTTTCTAGATGTGAGAGGAGGTTTTATAATTTGGATCTAGTTGAGTCGAATAGTGTGTATTACAAAAACTTTTAGTTTGATAGAGTAGTAAGACAATGTTGGACGGGATTTCTTAAATTCAGGCCAATTGGATCTCCTTCTATGACTTGTACTTAGTTCTCTGAGGTTTTCTTGATGAATTAGATACCTTGCAAAATACGTGAGTGCTGGGAAAAGTTCACTGGGTTATAGTAGACTTCTATGATAGTTGGGGAGAATGAGGTGATATATGACAAGTTATCTAGACATGCCACCATTATTCTACCCACCAAGTGTGACAGGATACAATACTTCATTAGAGGATCAAGACTTTTACTTCGTATGGCCGCGCAAAGTCTGGTAGCTGTGGCTAGATCTTTCATTGATGTTGCTAATTATGTTTACACTTGAAAGGTCTGCATCGCGAGGCCAGTGGGGTCAATAATAAGATACCTTTTATGAGGGCAGTTATAGTAGTATTTATAGTGGTTTTAGGTCCATAGATAGAGGTTTTCATGGTCGGTATCCTCAATAGCATTATTAAAAATCATCAAGGTTAATCTAGTAGGCCTGTTCTAGCATCGCTTCAAATTTTAGATGGAGGACAGCCTGGTTATAGTGATTTCTGCAGCAAGGCAGTGGTCAACTATCGATAGGTATTCAGGTAGGGTCTTTGGGTTGAGAAGACTATTTCGGGTAAGTGGGAGCTTCAAGTGAGGTTAGAGTACCCTAGGCATGCTATGAGTGTAGGGTTATTGGTTATTTTGCCAATGAGTGACCCCGTTGTGGGATACTTAAGCCTTCTGTACAGTGTGTTGCACCGATCAGATCAGTGCCACCTTGATACAATAAAAGCTAGGAATGCATGAAACACACTCCAAAAAAGTCCACGAATCTTAAGGATCCGAGGAGCTTTTTGGAGACCACTCTCAAAATTCACTACCAAAAACAAGATTACAAGATATAATGGTGTAATTGACACCAAACAACCACAAAATGTTAAGAACAAGGAGATACCAACAACAACAACAAGAAGTTAACAACAAGTCACGATTTCACTAGAACCAAGAACAAATGGTTACAAGTTACAAACACTAACAAGATTACAATAAAAGTAAAGAGATAGATAGATAGACCAATGGTTGGTATAATCTTAAGAACCCAAGAACTTATTCCTCTCTTGGACCCGTAACACCACACACAATAAAGACCTATCTCTTACGTGACACAAGATCGGATTCCACCTCTCAAGCATCGATGTTTCCAAGCAAAACATAATCAATAGTGATTCCATACTAGTTTCTTATCCTAGTTTCGGGTGGGAACTCACCTCTACTAGAGAGAGAGATTGTTACAAGATTTCTACACTCACAAATATCTTCAAAAATTAAGTAATAAAACCATACATTGTTCTTTATATACTGTATTACATAATAGAAACTAAAATGACCAAAAGGACCTTAAGTGATGGGCGCCCATCAAGTGTAGCCAAGTGTAGTGTTTGGACAGTTTTATGGAGCATAATTAGGTCCTCTTTGGCTCTTCAATTGCAAACATCAAGTCTCGGACCCAACATGCACTCCCATAAGTCTAAATCTGTGATTATTCTTATATCACCCTCTCCATCTTAAGAGGTATTTTCCTATAAATTCATGGCTTCACCTCGTTCAATTGTCCACTGCAAAAAAACCCACTCAAAACAGCCCGCAAAACATGTAATGGCACGAAATTGTCCACAAAAGCATGAGGAACCCGAGATTTTCATAACACAAGTCTTGGCCAACATCTTTATTTTGATCCTCAGCTTCCTCTCCATCTTAAGCCTTGTCTTCAATCTTATCCGAAACACATTCCACCTCTTTTATTGGTGGCGGGTTCCTTGTGGATCTCTACGTCTTCCCCTCAACTTCTCTTCTATCATATAAGCATCATTGTAGACTCTATTTTTTCATCTTTCTTTCTACCTTACTCCTCCTCTACATGGATATATCTATTTTGGTGAAGTGGACTTTCAATTGAGAAAAATGATTTGGTAAGGTGGAGCTTCGATTGTGGAGCTTGGATGGGAGGATATTGACTTCCAATTCCTTGTTGGACTTGATCGAATTAAGGGGGAAGTGACTTATTTAGGTCATAAGTTTGAGGACATTTGGTGGCTTGGCTTATGTCTATGTCATTTGGTGGTGGTCTTGGAGGAATGATCATTTGAGGTAAAGTTTTGGGAGTAGAAACGTGAGAGTTACTTTGAATTTCCACTTGATCCAACCTCTCAAGTATAGTAGACATGATCCACAACTTGGTTTTGGCAACCCTTTCTATCTTTGAATTCAAAGTCAAATTCTTGAAGTAGCAGCACCCATCTGATCAACCTTGGTTTTGCATCCATTTTTTCCATCAAATATCTCAAGGCTACATAGTCAGTGTGGACCACCACCTTGGTTCCTATAAAATAAGCCCAGAACTTCTCAAAAGCATAGGCTACTTTAAAAAGTTCTTGTTCTATTATTATGTAGTTCTTTTGAGTTCTATTCAGCGCTTTGCTAGCATAATAAATTGGATAAAACAATTTGTCTTTATTTTATCCCAGCACAGCTCTAAGGGAAACACCTCTTACATCACATATGATCTCAAATAGTTTTGACCAATCTGCTACAACAATAGTAGGGGCATCAACCAACTTCCCTTTAAGTCATTCAAATGTCTTCAAACAATCATCATCAAAGGAGAATTTGAATTCCTTCTCAAAGAGTTTGCAATCTTTGAGAAGTCTCTTATAAACCTCCTATAGAAGCCATCATGACGAAGAAAACTACACACCCCCTTCATTGAAATAGGAGGTGGAAGATTTTCTATAAACTCAACTTTGGTTCGATCAACTTCAATCCCTTTTGCTGAAATTTTGTGTTCGAGAACGATGCCTTTATTCACCATGAAGTGGCATTTCTCCCAATTAAGCACAATATTAAAATCCTTACACCTCTGCAAGGCCCTACTCAAATTTACCAAACATATGTCAAACGAATATCCTACCACAGAAAAATCATCCATAAACACCTTCAAGGTGTCTTCAACCATATTTGAGAATATCGATATCATACACCACAGAAAAGTGGCAGGTGCATTGCAAAACCTGAAAGGCATCCTCTTAAAAGCAAATATGCCATATGGGCACGTGAATGTCATCTTCTCCTGATCTTTAGGAGCAATCGTAATCTAGTTGCAACTAGAATACCCATCTAAGAAACAGTACCAACCCCATTCCCGCTAGCTGATCAAGTATCCGATCCATGAAAGGCATTGGGAAATGGTATTTCAATATCCACGAGTTGAGTTTTTTTGTAATCCTTACAAACCCTCTACCCAGTAATATGTCTGAGTGGGATCAACTCTTTCTTCTGTTAGCCACCACTATCATGCCCCCTTTCTTGGGTACACACTAAATAGAACTTACCCACTTACTATCTGAGATGGGGTATACCACTCCTGCATATAGCCACTTGATGATTTATTTCTTAACCACCTCTTGCATAGGTGGGTTTAAACACCGCTGATGCTTAATAGCTGGGACATAATCCTCTTCTAGTTAGATTTTAGGCATGCATATACTAGGAGAAATACCGATAATGTCTGTAATCGTCCAACCAATAGCCCTCTTATATCTCTTAAGAATAGAGAGAAGGTCTTCCATCTGTTGTTTACCTAAGTCAGCTATAATAATAACAGGGAGTGTATTCCCGCAGCCCAAGAACACATACCTCAAATAACCAGACAACTCTTTCAGCTCCAAAGTGGATGGCTCTTCAATAGACGGCTTAAATGGTCAACTAGGATGATTTTTCAAGTCCAAATCCAGCTTCTTGGGTGCATAAGAATAAGACCCCATTCCTATCCAGGCATACACAGTTTCCTCATAATCTTCAATACTGTCTTGATAAAAATTCATTAATACGACAGATAAAGTCTCCACAACAATTTTTTCTTCTATAGGTACTTCCTGCTCCTCCTCATAATAAACATTCACAATAGAAAATATGCTTATATCTTTATGCTATTTCATGGATTGGTATACATCGAATTGAACTACTTCATTATTCAGCCTGAAAAGTAGCCCATTTTCCTTTAAATCGATAAGCACACTCCTAGTTGCGAGGAAAGGTCTACCCAAGATTATGGGCACCTCGAAGTCTACCTCGCAATTGAGAATGACAAAATCAGCTGAAAATATGAGACTGTCCACCTTAACTAATACATCATATAGAATCCCCACAGGCCGCTTCACAGACCTATCTGCTATAACAAATCTCATGTTCGTGGGAGTAGGATCCCCCAAACCCAGTTTCTTATACATAACAAGTGGAATTAATTTTATACTATCTCCCAAATCACATAGAGCTTTTGCAAAATCAAGAGGCCTAAAGTGCATGGGATAGTAAATGCTCCTGGATCTGCCTTTTTCTGTACCAACGACCTTGTGGAAATAACGCCATAATGATGGAGATTGTCCATTGTCTCATAACTAACTGTCCACTTCTTTATAACAAGGTATTTCATGAACTTAGCATACCCGAGCATTTGTTTCAATGCCTTTACCAATAGCAAGTTGATTGTCAACTGCTTAAGCATGGACATAAACTTGCCAAACTTTGTGTAGTCGGCCTTTTTTTCAACCGATAGGGAAATGGAGGAGGTGGTTTTGGGAGCGTAGTAACCACCAATTCAGTCTTGTTTCCCCTTCTCTTCTCTAACTTATCAACCTGCTGATGGTTGGATGGTGTATTATAAATAACTTTATCCAGTTTCTCAGACACCACTGGATAGGTTTCTTTATGCTCAATATTTTCTGCAATCACAGCTTTGCCCACAGACGGGCCTGGTAAAACCTTATCACTCTGTATGGTAATTTCTTTGTAGGAGCTATTATTTCGATGATTTTGAACTGTATCACTTGGAAAAGTTTTGCTCTTTGTTTGATTTAATGCTACTGAGAATTGGCTCATTTGCTGCTCTAACTATTTGATAGAAGTAGAGTGAGTTTACCAACTGACTCATAGAAAACAAATCCCTCTTTATAGTAGTTACCTAAGAGTTGGTAGTCTCAACTCACTTTAATAATTTCTCCATCATGTCCTCTATAGATATCTTGCTAGAGCTAGTTGTAGCATTATCTCTGCATCCAGGAGGTATATATAGTCCACTCCTATCGTTTTTGCTCTTCTAGTTCCCTTGATCTCTATCTTTGTAACCAACTTTGTCATAATAGTTCTGAACTTAATTTCCTTGGCTATTGCCTTGGAAACATCCCTGATTATTTAGATAGTTTACCTTTTCTTCCGAATCAGAATCAACTTTTCCCTAGGATGCAACAACTTTTACCTTCTCTATTTTTCGAGACAATAGATGCTTAGTCAGCAAATCTATCTGTTGCTTTAAATGTGCCATATCCTGGTCATGTTTTTCTTCCTTTTTGCATTGATCTATAGACATACCACCAGACACAGTAGGGCATACTACCATAGAATCCCTGGTATGCCAAGCTCTAATCAATTTGGTTATTTGATTGAGCATCTTTGAGGCCTCTAGAAAAGTAAGGTCAAAAAATAATCCTCCTGCATCATTATCCATGAATGGCTTCGTAATAGAGTTCAACGCCCGATAAAGAGTCTTCGTCAAATGAATATCAATCATGTTATGGTTCAAGCATTACATCAACTTCTTTTTAAACCTCCCTAGGTCTCATGAAGAGCTTTAGTGGGAAGCTGTCGAAAGTTATTGATTTCATCCATCAACTGTACCCTTCTGGAGAGTGGAAAGAACCTTTCTAGGAAATCCTCTTTCAACTGTCTCCAGTTGGTTATAGAGTCGGGAGTCAATTTATTTAGCCATAGTGTCACCTCTCCAGACAGAGACAACAAAAACAAACATAGACGGATAGCTTTTTGACCCATTTCTTGATTATCAAAAGACTTACAAATGGTGATAAAATTCACCAAATGTATGTTTGGATCATATCCAGGAACACCACTGAACAACCCCTTAAGATGAAGGAGTTGAATCATCATACTGGTAATATTGAATTTAGATCTTGGTGCTAGAGGTAGAGGAATCATAGATCCAGTTGCACCTACTCCATCCATTCTATCTTCATCTCCGTTCAGATCAAACTGCACCGGTTGATGCTCTTGCCTTGCCTTAAAAGGGCAATTTCTGTTTACATTTCGATTCACTGGTGCAACCATATTTTCTGTATGCCTTAGATTAATAGGATCTAACAAGTCTCAATCCCCTAAATCATCATCAGGATTAGGATGACGTGCCTGCTGGCTGTTATTCTACTGATTTAGTTAAGCTCTAGCCAGAGCGGCTAGTCCTTCAGCATCTTGGGGATCTTCCATTCTGCTAATTAACTGTGGTTCCAGATGTATTGATAATAATGGTGCTCCTGATCTCCTTGTACTTGGCATACACAATAACTTCCCTACATAGAACAAAAACAACAAACAAAAGTAAAATTTAGGTAACTTGACCAAAGGTCAATTAACAAGCACAAACTTAATTGACAACCGTATTCCCAGACAATGGCACCAAAATTTGATATGCCTAAATTATACCTCTCTTGCGAGAGAGTAAGCGGTCGCTGTCAAATATAGAACCCAATTAGGTTGGGTATCGAATCCCACAGGAAATACTGTGTTCACTAAGTATCGTGATTGTTATTAGACTATTGATCTAAGGTTCCTGAGTAAAAAGGGGTTTTGATGTGTTAATAATGCTCTTTCATTCTTGTATCACACAGTGGTGCAGCTAACGAGAGTTAATGCATGTGTAATTTTAATGAAAAAGAGTTAACTAGAGTTATGCTCACCAAGATGTTCAAACAGTTAGGGTTGTGAACTTGTGCTTGAATTCTAACTTATACTTTTAGTTGCAAGAAGTATTGAATTCTAAGAATTACCCACTTGTTTCTCAACCTAATAGGTGCTTTACCATTTTCTCCTTTTGAACTTAAAGGATCCATGTATAACTCAATAGAACTCTCATGAGGGTTGATCCCATTAGGGCATCAACCCGTGACCCAAAGGGTAAACCTATGGATTTCATATGAATCACCTCTTTTCCCAACATCCACTTTCTTGTCAGCCAAAGTGGTATTCCTGGGCTCACTTCTAAAGTTTGCAACCAAGAGATTTCATTAAAATGAAAAGAGATTCATCCAATTTTGATAGATGATAGAAATTAAACGGATTCATAATCCCAAATAGTTCTCTACATCAAGGCTACCATAATTCTATTTATGGGAGTTTAGCTACTCATCTCCATATAAGATATCAAAGATATATTGATGTTCATAAATAACTTCAAGAGAGTACTTAAAAAAGTTACAATACTGTTCTTCTCAATCTTTAATGAAAACAAATAGAGAATAATAATCAGATCTTAATTTCTAGCTTCCAATCTCCAGAAAAAGTGTTACACAACTCTCAAATAGAGAAGAAAGTATGATACTACTGACAAAAGATGCGGACTAAAACCTAATACTTGGTATTTATATGTTTCTAGAACCGGGATTTTAAAATTCAAACTCGGTGTTGCCGCTTCATGCTCGACGAGTCGAGCGACAGTTTGTTGCTGATCATTTTTCCTTTGTTTTGTCCAGTTTATCCAAGTTATTCTTCATACTTTGTTATTATCTTGAAAACACTAAAACACCATGTTAAATACAACAATCGTTGCTTGAAAACACATAATTCTTCTTAGAAAAAGGCCTAAAATGTCACGTCAAAAGCCGTAACATAATACTTCTTCTTAAAAAATGGGCTCTTGTTTTATAGAAAGTAGTTGAGATGGGATATAAAGTCTCTTTGGTTTTTGGGGGTCTTTCAAGACTTAACAAGTACTACACCTTGTCTTTTTCCTTTCTAAGATCTAAACTTCACTTTAAGGTTAACAAGGTGATGAATATGGTGAAGAACTTTAAGAACACAACAACCACAACAAGAACAACCAACAACAATATTCCAATAACAACAAAAAGTCCACAACAACAAGGTCAACAATCTCACGGCCAAGACCACAAGGAAAGAAACAACAATCAACCAACTCCCCTTTGTGTTGTGTGATTGGTTTTGCAAGATATGAAGGTTGTAATGAACAACAAGAACACAACAACAACCTTTCAAAATCTAAAACAACACCAAAATACAAGGCCTTCAACTTGGTCAAGGCTAGATATAACACCTCAATTTTTTGAACCGAAACACTACACGGTGCCCATGATCCCGAAGGACCACAAGCTAAACCCATGACTGATATCTATACCTGTACACTGCATAATATATGAATATAAATGCAGAAACATAAACTGAAAGGCCATAAGGTTCAATAATGAATGTAATTTGAATAAAAACAATGTCTGAATAAAGCAGTATCACAATACCAAAACAAAACTGAAATACTGAAGTCTGAATCTAGTCTGTAATCTAGTCTGAAAGACTCTAACTTTCTAAATTAGAGAGTGGAAGGAACATGTCTCTAAATAAACCCTGACTACTGAAAGCTAACTGAAATGCTGAAGTAATAAAGTAGTAATCATGTCCTCGGAGAATGAGGACTTACTGCTAACTCTGATTGATGAAATCTGCAATGCTACTACTGCTTTAGAACTCGTACCTTTGATCCTATGTCGTAAAATAAAACACCATAGTACGAATGCATCAGTACGACTGAATGTACTGAGTATACGAGTGAGGTAGGATAAATGCAAAAGGTTTATATGCATGAACAATGTTGACTGATATGAACGTGAGAATAAATACATGCATAAATAACTATAACTGAACTCATGGTAATACTAGCTACTGAATTTGAATGCTGACAACATGAGTGTACTGATACTGAGATATTGAATAGATGAATGACTATTTTTGACAGTTCAAATTATGAAGAACTGGTCTGATTAACTGTGTCTAACAGTCCTGAAATTGAATACTGCTAACATGAGTTCTGTGAACTGATATAAATAATAACATGAGTGACTATATCTAACAGTCTAGATTATGATGGAACTAACTGAGTTTCATTCTGTATAAAGTAACTAAACTGAGATCGGTCCTATCTAGTGGGTAATCTCTGAATATAATGATAATAAAGATGATTTGACTTAGTCTGAGATCAGTCCTACCTAGCGGGTGATCTCTAAATCTGATGATACTAATACTGATTGACCATAGTGGAGATAAGTCTTACTAGTGGGTGATCCTGGAGTCTATTAATAATGATAAGGATTGACTGTATCTAACAGTTCTGAATCTGCACTACTGAGCTGAATTGACTGTATCTGACAGTCCTGATTCTGTAACTAAAATTATGGGATGTATTCATCTAACCGGCATTCCCCTTTTTAGCTAGTCTGAGGTCCAACTTGTAACCCCAGTTGGAAGGGTGTCAGTACCGCGTCACTGGTAAAGACAAGTATTGTAGAGTCTGTCCTAATCTAGTGGGTGACCCCTAGGATCAGTCCTATACATTTAAATATGATAACGGGTGATCCCTGAGTATGTCAGTCCTACCTAATGGGTGACATCTCGTACCTACTCTAGCTACATAGTTCTGGAAATTAGGGATTGCTTCTAGAGATCTCAGTCCTATCTATCAGGTGATCTCCCATCCCTAGGCTCGCTTGGTGCTGAATCCTACTCCCAACTGAAAAACACTGAACTGATTTACTAAACTGAACTGGACTGAGTTCAGTTATCTATGAAATACTTATTGATTACTACTGAACTCTACTAGCTGACTGAGCTTACTGAATTTGCTGGATTTCACTGACTGACGAAAATATTACTGAGATCTGATGACTGACTGAGAGTATTGAGATTACAAAGATTTCTGGGAATACTGAGGTTACGGAGATTTATAAGTACTATGATCACTGAGATTTCTAAACTACTGAGATTACTGAGATTTTTGAGTTTTCCTGAGTCACATGACTGATTGAATTCTATAGATCATGGCTTGGCAGAGAGTATTATGATAACATAAGATGGCTCTAGGCACACAACTATATTTTTCGGGTACAAGTACCCCCAGGAATCGATGGAAGGAAACTGACACACATGACACTTCTTGATCATAGGAATAGAATCTACAATTCATAATACCATAAATAGGGGATTTCATACTACACATGGTTCTCAACATCGTATGCATGGAAGGGAATGCATATAACATGTAAATATTCGCATAACTTCAATGTCATGGGCATTCCACATCACAACAATCAATACACAAAAATAGCATGGAATTCATGTTGAACCATAAGGGATAGAGCATGGATTTGTCATATAAGCACTATTGAGTCATGAAAACATGTTTTTTTTTTTTTTATCATTGTAGGCATTTTATTGAACACCTTACATGCACAACTTTGGGCATAGGTATACTTGTCAATTTAACAATCTAAGTCACCCAAATTCATGGATTTCAACTAACATGCTCACATACTTCATGAAGATATATCAAGATACCATCTTGAAAACCAAATAACAACCATAAACATGAACATAATCATACCACAAAAAAGAAAAATACAATTCATGATTTAAAACTTGATTCTTGAGCTCCATGGATGAACACTACACATACCTTATTTCTTGATTGCATAAAGATTAACGGAAAGAATTCTTGATTCTTGAATCTTCTATGAAGAACCCTAACTTGTTCTTGAGAGGATTTTGAGAAAAAAGGTTATATTTTAGTGTAAATGGAGAAAAATTCTGTGTTTTTGACTTATATAGGGTGGGAAATTGACCAAATTACCCCTCAAGGCACGAAAATAGAATGCTGAAAACTGGACAAAAGCCTATAGCCAGGGCGGGGCCTTGATATTCCCCCGCTCTAGCCAGGGCGACACCATGCTATAACGGTGGAGTTTCCAGGCCGGCGCCTTGGCTACAGCGGTTCTGAAAGATGGGCAGTGCGGGCTAAATGTCTTTTGCTACTGGTTTGGAAATCCAAACATGCCCTTACGATATTCAAAAAATTCTGAAATTTACCTGGGATGTACTACGGCCTTGCCCCATCGTAATACAACTTGAAAATCTAAAATCGGAGGTCGGAAAGATCATCAACTAAATCTCCAAAGTTCAGAGGTCTAAAATAAGACTAATAGTTGAACACTTAGCAAAAATTTCTAAGTCTAGGAGCTTGTAAAGCCTAATGAGCTGAATTTTAGACCTAGTATTCTACGGGGTATTACACTAGAACAACAAAAACATCCAATCGGCCACACTTCTTCACAACATAATTTTAACAAGTTCAAGCTCAAATCTAGATCTAGACTCAAAGTTCTAGTGAACAAGAAAACCAAACATTTGGAACAACTAAAAAAAACAAAAGACACCAAGATCTAGACACCACAACTTAGCCAAGACAACAACAACAAGAACAACAATTTTTGGAATTTTCAGCTTTTCAATATTTTTTTTTGATTTTCTAACAAGCAAGCCCAAGATTGATCTTGTTTATCAAGCCATGCTTTGATACCAAATGATATAATAAAAGCTAGGAAGGCACGAAACACACTCTAAAACAGTCTACGAATCTTAAGGATCCAAGGATCTTTTTGGAGACCACTCTCAAAATTCACTACCAACAACAAAAATACAAGATATAATGATGTATTTGACACCAAACAACCACTAAATGTTAAGAACAAGGAGATAACAACAACAAGAAGTCATGATTTCACTAGAAACAAGAACAAATGATTATAAATTACAAATACTAACAAGATTACAATAAAAGTAAAGGGATAGAAAGATAGACCGATGGTTGGTATAATATTAAGAATCCAAGAGCTTATTCTACTCTTGGACCCTTAACACTACACACAACAAAGACCTATCTCTTACTTGACACTAGACCGGATTCCACCTCTCAATCATCGACGTTTTCAAGTAAAACACAATCACTAGTGAATCTGCACTAGTTTCTTATCCTAGTTTCGGGTGGGCACTCTTATCTACTAGAGAAAGATCTTGTTACACGAGTTCTACACTCACAAATATATTTAAAAAGTAAGTAATGAAATCCTACATTGTTCTTTATATAGTCTATTACATAATAGAAACTAAATGACGAAAAGGCCCTTAAGTGATGGGCGCCTATCGAGTGTAGCCAGGTATAGTGTTTGGACAATTTTTGGTGTATAATTAGGTCCTCTTTTTCTCTTCAATTGTACACACCAAGTCTCAGACCCAACATACACTCTCATAAGTCTAAATCCGTAATTATTCTTTTATCATACCTCCAGCTAGAGATGGTGCACGGGGCTACTCGGGTGGTTCTCACGGTTCTAGTGAAGTCCTCAGGCAGATAGGGTAGGTTGTTGGGTAGGAACATAGTCTGGATATGGGAAGGGTCATCTATATGTTGTTCCTAGTATGTTGGAGGTTGAGGCTTCATATGTTGTCATTTTATCTACGATTTTTGTATGCAATCAACCAACTTCTTCTTTATTTGATCAAGGCTCCACATATTCATATTCGTCTACCTATTATGCATCTCTATCGGTGTTGTCTTATGAGATATTATACGTGCCCATGTGTATGGCTACTTTTGTGGGTGGTTTTTTAGTAGTGAATTGGGTATATAGATCTCTTATGGTGACTTTTCAAGAGTGTCACACTCAGACTGATCTTATTATGCTAGACATGATTGATTTTGATGTGATTTTGAGAATGGATTGACTATTCCCCGATCATGTGATCTTTGATTGATTTGTCAAGATCGTTGCCTTAGCTATGCTTGACATCTCCCCAATTGTGTGGTGGGTTCTTATAGTCATGCACTAACAAAGATTATTTCTTGTATTCAAGCTAAGATACTGGTATTAAGGATTGGTACGACTTATCTAGCCTATGTTTGTGATACTAGCATTAAGAGCCCTTCGCTTGACTTAGTTCCTATAGTCTGTTAGTTCCCTAATGTTTTCCTATCAACCGACATGGCCTTCCTCATGAGCGTGATATATACTTTGCTATTAACCTTATGCCGGACACCCAACCAATTTCTATTGCACCTTACTCTATGAATCTTGTCGAGCTAAAGGAGGTAATAAATATTCAGCTTCGAAATCTTCTGAGTAAGATATTTATTAGATCGAGTGTATCACTGTAGGGTACTTCAATCCTATTTGTAAAGAGAAAAAATGGCTCTATATGTATGTATATTGATTATTGGCAGCTAAATATGGTGATAGTGAAAAATAAGTATCCTATGTTTCGTATATATGGTCTGTTTGACCAGCTTTAGGATGACACCATATTTTCTAAGATTGAATTGAGATATAGCTACCATCAGTTGAGGATTCGGGTGGAGGACATCCCTAAGACAACCTTCAGGACTCTCTACAACCATTACGAGTTCTTGGTGATGTCTTTTGGGTTGACCAATGTCCCAGGAACGTTCATGGACTTGATGAACTAGCTATTCAAGCCTTATTTGGACTCTTTCATGATTGTATTTATTGATGACATCATTGTGTATTCCAAGAATAAGGAGGAGCACGAGTAGCATTTGAGGATTGTGCTCCACAGCTTGAGAGTTCATCGGGTTTTTGCCAAATTTTAAAAGTGCATGTTCTGGCTTGAGTGTGTAGCATTCTTGGGGCACGACCATCCTTTTCTCATGTACCCTATAAATAGGGGCCGATAGCTACCCATGAAAATGTGATCGTGGGTGCTACTTGTTCCACCCATTTGTTAGTTCACCCGGCTATTTTGATTTGTCCAATTTAGCCCATCATAAATTTTAATAATATATAATTCTGATTGACCCATGAGAAATTTTTTTAAAATATATTTTAAAAGGCTTTTTTGGATATGCTTCATATATCCATAATGAAGGTTCTGTTTCAAAGGTAGATAGAGAAATTTAGGAAAACAAACAAGGAAAATAAAATTTCGTAAGAATTAAATGGACTGTGTTCTAATAGAAAAAAAATCTTTCATATAGAGAAACAAATGAAAGTCTAATTATCATATGATGAAATACATGACTTAAATGTTGCCAAGATTTGATTAATGATATGAAATAGATATTATATCAAATACAATCTCAAAAATTAGCTCGTGCAATAAAAACTATCTAAGATTATATAAAGAAACCTAGACGAACCTACATAAGTAGGGAAAAGATCCTCTACATATAATTAGTTTCTTCTCTTACCCATTTGTAAACTATTTGTGCCTTTTGAGGATCCCAATAGTTGAATTGAATATGTGACTAGTGACCAACTCTTTTTCTAAAATACTTTAGTACTGGTTCCACAAGGAAAGGGGAATTATACATTTAATATTTATAGTCGTTCTCCCAATGTATAATAAGTTAAAATATATCATTCCATGCTAACCACTTTGACTATCATGTTTTTATTTTTCAATACTTAGCAACCAAGCATTGGAATTTCCAGACCCTAATTTTTTTAACTCATACAAGGATGACTCTGCTTTCATTTGACTTTGAATTGTAATAAAAAATGAGATAAATAAATAATTAAATCATGTATAAATAACTTGTTTCCATCTAGTATATAATACTATTAAGATCAAATTAAATTAGCTATCAAGAAAGCCTATAAATGGAGATACCAAATTATTACAACATAAAACTTATATTATTTTCATGTGCAATTATCATAGTATTGAGTTGGGCATGGAGAATCTTGAATTGGGTTTGGTTCAAACCAAAGAATTGGAGAAATGCCTAAGACAACAAGGTTTTAATGGAAACTGTTACAAGTTCTTGTTTGGTGACACAAAAGAGATGATGAAAATGGGAAAAGAAGCTTTGTCTAAGCCTATTGAATTCTCACATGACATGATTTGGCCTAGAGTTATGCCTTTCTTCCACAAAACCATCAATAATTATGGTAAGTATTCGAATTAGCTACTAAGTTTGTCACTAATTTATTGCTAAATAGTGGCGACATAATCTTTAGCTAATCCGTTGCTAAATAAGATTAACAATGAATTCTTTGTTTAACTCTAAAATTTATTCGTTTCTAATTTCTATTTTTTAGTAGTGAATATGGAGTTTAGAGTTAGTCGATTTAGAGTGGAGCAATCATGATAAGTGTACTTTTTTGTTTAATTTTCTTCTACTAAAGTACTTTTTTGTTTAATTTTCTTCTACTATAAGTATATGGTACAAATGAAAGCGATGAGTTCAGTTGAAATCGTTTTACTAGGTACCTAAGATCTAAAAGTAATAAAGATGTAATTTTTATACATTAATGATGTAAAGTTTCTTTATGCTATATTTGTTGTTTAATAGAAGAAATTGACAAACATCGACTTTTTAGATTGCTAACTAACACCCAGCCACAAGTTCAAAACTATTCAACGTTTCGTCCCTTTTTAAAACTATAGAAATTTATCTATAATTATCTTATATAACTCAATTGTGTAAATATTTTTGTATAAATAACATAAATATCAACCCTTTTGGAAGTAATTATACTCTCTCTCACTTTTTTAATTATTTTACTCTTTCTCCATATTAATATACATAACATAACCGACATATACATAACATTCTGTGTATATGTTGAGATTTTTGTAATATGTTTAGAGAGTTGAGGTTTTTTGTAATATTGGAAACATAAATTATATATTTGTGTAATTTTTAGAATATTGTTTACACCGTCAGTGATAGAATTTGAACTTATGTAGGTAAGAATTGTTTTGCTTGGTATGGGCCAAGACCAGCAGTGGTCATAGTGGATCCTGAACTTATAAGGGAAGTGCTAACTAAGAATTACATTTATCAAAAGCCTCCTGGCAATCCACTAACTAGGTTGGCAGCAAATGGGCTTGCTGGCTATGAAACTGATGAATGGGCCAAACATAGAAGACTTATAAATCCTGCTTTTCACCTTGACAAATTGAAGGTATAATTCCAGTTTCTTGTTCTCGGAGTTTCAGTGATATTTATTGTTTTGGATGAATTGAGTGTAGTATTATTTTGTGCTAGTTTTATTTCTATCACTATTTGTTATTTTGTTACTACTTAGTATTTCTTGTTCCTATATTATGTCTTTTTCTAATATGTTTTTATTTTGACCCAACGGTCTATTAGAAATAGCAAGTTCAAAGCCTAATTAAAATTTCAAAGGGGCATATTAAAATAAAAAGATTTCAAAACAGACAAGATAAACACCCGTGTTTACATTATCCACTAAAAATTAATGTCACCAGTTACTAAAGTGCAAGGTAAAATCACGAATTTACCTTACAAGGTAAATTGAGTTGCTTACCTTATCCTTTGACTGATAAAGGGGAAAATAAATTTTCCCACAGGGTAAATGACTCGGTTTACAATGTAAGATAAAACAAAGATTTTACTTTGTACTTTACCAGGTAACTAACGATGTTAACTTCTAATGGACAAGGTAAACATTTGTGTTTGCATTGTCCGTTTTGGAATTTTTTCATTTTCATATGTCTCTTTGGAATTTTGAATGAAAAAAATTACTCTTTAGGCTCCAAACTCTGGAAACAGCCCCTCTACCCCACCTCTAAGATAGTGATATAGTCTGCATACACTCTACCCTCCCTAGATCCCACTTACGGAAATATACTGAGTTTGTTGTTTTTGATGATGAACCAAAGCACACCTAAATTATCATTTTTGGTGAGTTTCATACCTTAACTATCTACTGTTTCATTTATCTATATATAACCGTACTTTATTTGTATTAAAAAACACATGGATGCTGAGTTGGCCAAACATTATTCACACTCTAAAATAGGCGTATGTAGGGCAACTCAATATCGATGCTTATTTTAATACATAGAGAATGATACATATAAAATTGATGAAAATGTAATAGTTTATTTAGGTGTGTTCTGGACTATATTAACTCATGAAATTATGTGCTTATAGTTTATTAGTACTGAGTTACTTAAGCTCGAATTTCGAGTTTATAGGTTTGGGTTTCAAGAAAATCTGTTTATTGAGTTGTGGATGAATTACCTACACATATTAAGTGGATTTAAAACTAAAGATTATTTGATATATCACCACTACACTTACATAAAAAGAATCCAAATGTATGTCATATAACAACAATATAATATCACACTTATTCTGAACTTGTTGACTTTAAATTTTGGATTTGCTTATGCTGCTAATTTTGATTTTGTACTCCGATGCGTGATGTGCAACATATGCTTTGTTGGGTACGATGTAGTTTTGATGATCGACAAACTAATAAAGTAATATGAAACATGTCAGTTAAGCTGGTTCACAGACACACTGTCTCATGTAGCTGAAACTTGTAGCAAAATCATCGATGATTAAAGACAAGCGTGCAAAAATCAAGGAAGGGCCAGATGGGTGGCTTCAGATAAACTCAAGGAAATAAACATGTGCTGATTTAAAGAGTTGGAGTTTGACTACAATACTAAGGAGACAAGAGTTGGAATTGAAGAAGGAGTCTCACTTGAAGTAGAATTCTATGCAATGAGAGTTCTGATTAAAGGAGGAGTTTGAAATAAAAATGACTCTTTGGAAAGCTGTGCTTAAATAGAAGATGTATTATCCAAAATAACTTGCGCACTTACAGAGAGAGAAAATGCTAAACACGAGAAAATTGAGAAAGTTCATAATTGAGAGAATTCTGACTGAAGATTCAAGTGTTGCCAATACAAAGGAACAGATTGACGAACCTATTTCACAGGATAGAACTTTACAGTTCATGAGTCAGTTTAAATGTATTGTTCTTATTGAGTTGTAATTTATTGCTTTCCTAGATTGATTGTTTAGGAACAATACTGAGCTGAGTTAACTTCAAGTTTGGGATAACTTGAAGTGGGTTCAACAGTCAAGAGTGATTGTTGAGTTATAGGAATTAGAGTTTATGATTGCTAGTTGTTGAGTTATAGGAAATAGAGTTTATGATTCCTAATTATTGAGGTATAGGAATTAGAGTTTATAATTTCTAGTTGTTGGTTACAAGAGTTTTGTAATCAGTCGTTGTTGAGGCTCAAAGTTATTTAGTGAAGTTGGGGTTAAATCTTGTAGAGGTACAGGTCGTGATTTTTTATACCTTTTTGAGCCGGGTATTTTTCACGTAAAAATTATTGTGTTCTTTATTTCCTATTTTACTGCTTCCTTGGAACACGCTAGGCAACCCATTCCATCCATAGGCAACTCTTACATTAAAGTCACTTTTCAGTAGGACACATACTCTAACAAGTGGTATCAAAGCGGGTTGTCTTAAAAAGGGTTAGCACCTAAGACAAAGATCAATATGATGAATTTCACACCACCTACTGGTCACAGTGAAGGTCAATCCACTATTAGACCTCCACTTTTTAATGAGTCTCACTTCATTTGGTGGAAAGCTAGGATGGAAACTTTTGTTCAAAGTGTAGATTATGAATTATGGGACAAAATTATTGATGGACCAACAATTCCCATGAAGACAATGGATGGAGAACAAGTGAAAAAGGTACGGAGTGAATTCACCCCGAAAGATCTTGTTGCACTACAAAAGAATGCAAAAGCCAAAAACATTCTTATTTGTGGTCTTGGTCCAGTCGAGGACAATAGAGTGTCTAATTGCAATACTGCTAAACAAATCTGGGATGCATTGGTGAATGCACTAGCCAAGTGAGACAATTTAAAATTGCATTACTTTTCACTAAATATGAGGCTTTCAAAATGGAGAAAAACGAGTCACTATAAGAAATGATAACTAGGTTAACTTTGTTGGTAAATGAGTTATCATCTCTAGGAAAGGTTTTATCTATTAGGGAACAGGTAGAAAAGGTCTTGAGAGTCCTACCAAAGCCTAAGTGGAATATCAAAGTTACAGTCATAAGAGAAGCTAAGGATCTCACTAGAATGTCCCTTGATGAGTTAGTTGGTAATTTGAAGACCTATGAGATGGACATAGAAGATCTAAATAGGGCATTTGAAAGTGATGAAGAAGATGATGAAACTACTCTCATGGTCATTTGAGATTCAGACATGGAAGAAGATGATGGAAACTCTGAGGTAATTATTCTTGAACTCAAAGAGAAGTTGTATTTATTTTCTAAAAAAAACTTGTTTCCTTAATGAGTGCTCTAATTGATGATTTCCAAGAATTAACTTCTGATAGGGCTGAGTTATTCAACAATCATGCAAGTCTTAAGTTTGATTTTATTGATCTAGAAACTTGTAAGAACACTGTTGAAAAGGAAAACTGCACTCTTAAGGAACAGGTTAGCAGACTTGATTCATCAAACCTGACCCTCATCTAAAATATTGAAACAGACTCTTTCTAAAAAAGAAAAAAAAGTCAAAAGTGAGGAACAAGAAAAATTGAGTCAGAATTGACTAAGATTAAACATGAATACTTTTGTGAAAAAGAAAAGTTTAGTCAATTGAGTCAGGAAGTTTCTAAATTGAAACTTGATCTTGAAAGAGCTAATAGATGGACACATTCTTCAAGAATTGTTCATAAGTTAGGTCAAAGAACTCACAATGAAAAGGTTGGGTTGGGCTTTTATAAAAGTTCAAATGCTATTTAAGATCTATGTTAAATTTGTGGTAACCAGGGGCATCCAACCACTGAATGTCCAGTTGCAGCAAAAAGCAAATTAAAAAGCATAAGCCTAGCAAAAAAATTTGATTTCATGTTAGCTCAATCTAACAAGAAGGTCAATCATTATCAGATAAACAAGTCACATTAACTGTTGCCTCGATGGGCTAGAAGGAACATCATACATCTCTTTTCTCATAAGAAAGGACCCAAGTTTGTTTGGGTGCCTAGTTAACCCCTAATTTATTTTGTAGGTGTGAGTGAAAGGAGGCAAGCAAAATTTATGCATGGATAAAGCTTGCTTAAGGTATAAGATTGGAAGCAAATAAAGTTTCTTTCACTCACCACATTTAAAGGGGGAATGGATCTTTTTGAGATAGCAAAAAAAAAAGAGGATGACAATGAAACTGATGAGAATGCATAGGAATATGTTGTACCACCTGGTACAACTATTGTACAGACTGAGGGCATATTGACAGGGGGACCAACAAATCAAGAAATTGATGCATCAATAACACCAACACAAGCTGATGATAATTTTGTTGGTAATTCATAAGAATTGGTGTTGTCACAAGAATCTTGAGATATCTCATGGGAATCAATGGCTTGAGACTATGGTATCCAAATGAAAGTAATTTCACTCTTGAGGGCTATAAAAATGTTGACTATGTGGGTTACTTAAATGACTGGAGAAGCACCAAAGACACTAAGTAGAGAGCATTTTGAAAGGAATAGGTTAGATTTGGGGATGATTAAAATTGCATGAACTCCCCTCAATGATTGATTAGAATAAACATTTTTCTTTTAAATCTTATTAGCTAAAATGTTATTCGATTCAGTCTTGCACATTTATTGTGTGTCCCAATTCTAGATTTTTGACTCTTCTAACCTAGTTTTGTATTAGATTGTGCAGAAAATAGGTACAAGCAAGCAATTGTGACCACAAAGTTCTTCTTATCAGGTATGATCTACACTGACATAAGCATAAGCTGTCTAAGTTGAAACAATTAAGCACACCTATTCCATTCCTCACACTTCATTCTCCCCTTGTCCTATGATGCTGACGAATTGGTTGACTAAATTTTCTTTGACTCTCTCCAAATAGTTGTGCATAAATGTGTTAATTCTACACTAGGAATTCCTTCTTCTCTCTCAACCAAAATCTCAGTTTTTTGTAATATGAATTTTCCAAACTTGATCATCAATCACATGCAACATATGTTTCTGAAGAATGAAAAGGGACATGCTTTCCCTTTTAGTTCCTAATTGGCTACTTTTTTTAGGACGTCTCAGTTCTAGTTCAGGTTTGACTTATAAAACAAAAATGGATGTTCTTGAGCAAATGAATCATGCTGCTATACCTGTTTCAATAAGGAGGGTTATCACTCATTTGAAAAAAAATTAATAATAAAGAAATGATTTAGTTGAAAAAAAATCTGAACTAGAAGTTGCACAAGACAGTCATGAATTGTAATAAGAGGTCCTTAAAGCTAGGATCATGACTTTGAATCTTGACCTTGATTGATAGAGGAATGAAATTATTGAAGTCATTCGTCAATTGACACAGTTGATATCACCTGTTCCACCTTTCTCATCAGCTCCTCACTATTTGTATCCTTAGACATGTCCCACTTTTATGCCATATTCTTTTTTGATTAATGCTCAGTTGTTTTGCTTTGTTCAGTACTAGCTTAGGTTTAATATGGAACATGCTCTGTCAGTTAAATGGAATAGTTATCCTTGCTAAATTGAATCATATTTTTTCTCTCTTTAGTATATTACTATGTTGGCTAAAGTCTTTGTCTGACTGTTTTGGTGATAGCCCCAGTGGCCACGAATAGCATAACGAATCACTTTGGCTAGTATATTATTGCATTAAAAATAGTTTTCGATGATGCCAAAAGGGGGAAGATAAGAGTGGTGAAATGTTTATAACCCATTGACTAACTTGTTTCATTCTAGTATTTTATAATTTTGTGCCTACAGGTGAAGATATTTGAATGCACAAAGACAAGAGGTTTGTCATCATAAAAAAAAGGAATTTGTTGGGTACAATATAGTTTTGATGATTGACAAACTGACAATGTAATATGGAACATGTCAGTCAAGCTAGTTCACAGACACACTGTCTTATGTAGCTGAAACTTGTAGCAAGATCATCGATGATTAAAGACAAGCGTGCAAAAATCAAAGAAGGACCAGATGGGTGACTAATTCAGATAAACTCAAAAAAATAAACATGTGCTGATTTAAAGAGTTGGAGTTTGACTACAACACTAAGGCGACAAGAGTTGGAATTGAAGAAGGAGTCTCACTTGAAGTAGAATTCTATGCAATGAGAGTTCTGATTAAAAGAGGAGTTTCAAATAAAGAATGACTCTTTGGAGAGCCGTGCTTAAATAGAAGATGTATTATTTAGAATAACTTGCGCACTTATAGAGAGAGAAAAGGCTAAACACGAGCGAATTGAGAAATTTCATAATTGAGAGAATTCTGACTGAAGATTCAAGTGCTACTAGTAAAAAGGAACAGATTGACGAACCTGTTTCACAGGATAGAACTTTACAGTTCATAAGTCAGTTTAAATGTGTTGTTCTTATTGAGTTGTAATTTATTGCTTCCTAGATTGATTGTTTAAGAATAATACTGAGTTGAGTTAACTTCAAGTTTGGGATAACTCGAAGTGGGTTCAACAGTCAAGGGTGATTGTTGAGTTATAGGAATTAGAGTTTATAATTCCTAGTTGTTGAGTTATAGGAATTAGAGTTTATGATTCCTTGTTATTGAGGTATTGGAATTAGAGTTTATAATTCCTAGTTGTTGGTTACAAGAGTTTTGTAATCAGTCGTTGTTGATGCTCAGAGTTATTTAGTGAAGTTGGGGTTAAATCCTGTAGAGGTACAGGTCGTGTTTTTTTATACCTTTTTGAGCCGGGTGTTTCCCACGTTAAAATCATTGTGTTCTTTACTTCCTGTTTTACTGCTTCCTTGGAATACGTCAGGCAACCTGTTCCATTCATAGACAACTCTTACGTTAAAGTCACTGGTCAGTAGGGCACGTACTCTAACATGCTTCCTGCATTCCAACTGACTTCTTTGGAGATGTTGAGCAAATGGAAGAAAATTATCTCGAAAGAAGGATCAGAGATAGATGTGTGGCCATATCTTCAAACTTTGACAAGTGATGCAATTTCAAGAACTGAATTTGGCAGTAGCTATGAAGAAGGAAAAAAGATTTTTTAACTTCAAAAGGAACAAATGGAACTACTTTTACAAGTGGCACGCTCATTATACATCCCAGGATGGAGGTATAACTACTATTTAAATCATCTTTGTTTTTAAAAGTTGTGCAAATATAGTCCTTAGAAAAGTATCCTTTTGGACAACGGTATACTCAATGCTAATGTTTGCTCATATATTGCTCTATCTTACGGACAAGCCACTAGAATGTTGTCTAACGTTTACTACTTACATTACATATAATACATTAGAATGTTGTCTATTGACAACATTAATTTGTTACTTACAAAATTTTAGATGTGTTTTAACATTTTCTCATAAAATTTTCTGGTTGCTCAAAAGAGATGTTTGAATCATCGTCTAAAAAGTTCATAAATCGCAAGAGAAAATAAAAAGAGTGTCATTTACGACACATGCTCATACATTATGAATCTTTCCACAGAATTTGTAGTCCATTATGAATGTTGTTTTAGTTATATGACCTTTTCTAAAGTAAATCAACAAAAAATAACACATGAGATAATCATCAGGACAATTTCTTTTATTCAATTATAAGTGAACATAAAAGATCATTTCCTCGACTCGTTTCTTGATTGCAACTTCATACCACTTAATTTCTTGAATTAACCATAGGTTTGTACCAACAAAAATAAATAGAAGGATGAAGCAAATCTTTAATGAAGTGGGAGCATTGGTATTGGGAATCATCCAGAAAATAATAAGGATGATTGAAGATGGAGAAACACATGATGACTTATTAAGTATACTATTGGCATCCAATTTACAAGAAATCCAACAGCATGGACATAAAAAATTTGGTATGAGCATTGATGTGGTGATTGAAGAGTGTAAATTATTTTATCTTGCTGGTCAAGAGACTACTTCAACTTTACTTGTATGGACAATGATTTTATTGTGCAAGTATCCTACTTGGCAAGAAAGGGCTAGAGAAGAGATTCTACAAGTGTTTGGAAGTGATGAATTTGACTATGAGAAGTTGAATCAACTAAAAGTAGTAAGTATTCTCTACAATTCAATTTTTCAATTTACTCTTAATAATGTGATGATTTATAACCACAAAAATGTCTAAGACTTGTTTAAATCATAAGCTTCAATAGGTTTTCTTTCCTTTTTAAACTCTACACTCAGTCATATGGTGTCATATAGATTAGGACGAAGAAAGTACTAGCATAGTGTGACATTATTGGCTTTAGGGTTCGATCTTGCATAGTTTTCCCAAAAGGTTCTTACAAACAATTAAGAGTATTCGTACACCTTATATATAGATCATTTTCTTTATTTGCACACTCAAAAACAATGAACTATATTGTTTTGATGAAACTAATTATCACTTGTGATAATTTTTTATAGGTAACAATGATCATAAACGAGGTCTTAAGGTTATATCCATCAGAATATTTTATTAATCGAATGGTAACCGAGGATACAAAGTTAGGAAATTTGATTTTACCCTCTGGTGTGCAACTCATGTTAGCAACAATTTTGTTGCATCATGATACTGAAATATAGGGAGATAATGCAATGGAGTTCAATCCTGAGAGATTTAGTGATGGAGTTGCCAAAGCAACCAAAGGACAAGTTGTGTTTTTTCCATTTAGTTGGGGTCCAAGAATATGTATTGGACAAAACTTTGCTATGTTAGAGGCAAAAATGGCAATGGCCATGATTCACAAACACTATGCATTTGAACTTTCTCCATCTTATGCTCATGCTCCACATCCATTAGTACTTCAACCTCAATACGGTGCTCATTTAATTTTGTACAAGTTTTAGGTCATTTGGAACTTGTTATTAGATTTATATTCTTGTAATAATCAACTATGAGAGAACATGTCTTTCTTGTAATAGATCATACATTTAGTAATAAACATAATTATGTTGTTTGGTTTTGAATGCAACTTGATGGAAACATTTCATTTTGAATAAGAATAATCTCTATTTGTTTTCTTTCTTTATTTGAAGTATCTACTCAACTTGCATATACCTAGACTATTTCATTATATATATGCTATTTGTCGATTGATACAAGTACTAGATAGCTCTGCTTACCAAAATTTAGTTAAATAAGAGGAAATGGGATCATTTTTTGTCTATTAGAATCTCATTATTTTACACTTCCACCTAATGAACTAAAGAACCATGTTGTTCTTTCAACTAATCAAGAAGTAAAATGCAGAATATAATCCACACAAAGGAGTTTTACCATAAAAATTATATGCTCAAGGAAGTAAAAAAATCATGACCTATCCTTCTAGGATTTGCATCAAATCTCCACTATAACTCGAGTAAATTTAATCTTCCTAATTGCAACTATTCCTTTTCAGATTCTCCTCTAATCTTGAAAGTCTTTACAACTCGAGGAACAAACACCTATACAAAACATCTAGTAAATCATGTCCCTCGATTTCTCAAATTTTTTATTTTTCCTTTTAGAAAATTAGAAAAACCGGTGAATAAGGTCAGGTTGCCCATCAATTTTTCAGTTAAATGAATTGATCGGATCTTGACCAAAAACCAATAGACAACTCGACTTTGTCGGTCGATTCCTCTAATTAAATCAAATATAAAATGAATTCTACATTATAATCTTTGTTTTTTAAAAGATATATTAATTAATTAAATTAAAACGACTGACAAGGTTGGAAGTTGGATTGATCAAACATAATTTTAAAAAAATTAAAAATTGGAGACTCGGTCCCTCGATTTTGCGATTGTTTTTAGCAGTGGAAGATTCATCAGTGCAAAAAAAAAAAAACTAATAATAATAATAGTAACTACTTAATCTTTTATATAATTTTTCAACATTTTATAAGCAATCTGATGCGCATGCATTTTCATCTCAGGTATGCATTTAATGGGAAAAATGGTAGACAGAATTAGTTGGAGTCATAAGTAATACTTCCTTCGTTTAAAAAAGAATGATGTATTTTTTTTAGTTTGTTTAAAAAAAATAATACCTTTAACAATACTTTAATTTTAACTTTTCACATGGCATATTTAGAATCACAAGATTAAAGAATATTTTGATATATTTAACACAACTTTAATGTAAGATCATAAAATTTAATTTTTTTTTTTTTTAATTTTAGGCTAAATTAAAATAGATAATTCTTTTTAAAACGGAGGGAGCATATATATATTTTTTTTTTAAATAAAATATACAAATTGGAGTTACTAAGAAAGTAAGAGTATACAACTCAAATGGTCTAGATCCAGAGAAAGAGAGGCGCAATATTTTAATATAGACATCTCTTAAAACTTTCAAAGACGTGTGTTGATTTTGTTTCTGTTTTGAATTTAATTTCTTGGTCATCAAGGCCTATAATTTCCTTGGTCACTAAGTCTTTTAATTTATTTTAGAAGTCACTTTCTTATCATCAACTTTATTTTATTATTATATATATACATGTATAATAAATAATAATACTAATATGACAATAAAGACCAAATAGAGCTAAGTGTATGCTAGTGAGTGTAAGATAAGACCTTCATTTCAATATGGAGATACCATATTACAACATAAAAATTGCAATATTTTCATTTGCAATTATCTTATTGTTGAGATGGGCATGGAGAATCTTGAATTGGGTTTGGTTCAAACCAAAAAAGTTGGAGAAACAATTAAGACAACAAGGTTTCAATGGAAATTCTTATAAGTTGTTGTATGGGGATATGAAAGAGATGAAGAAGATGAGTGAAGAAGCTATCTCCAAACCTATCAATTTCTCACATGACTTGATTTTGCCTAGAGTTAATCCCTTCATTCACAAATCCATCACTAATTATGGTATGACTTCACAATTTCAATATGCCTCTTTTTTCTTTTGTTGTAATCATGATGGATAGTAATTCGTTGCATCTTTTAACTGATTTGATTGTAAAATTTTTTATACCATTCAATATATAGAAGTTCGGACACTCTTTTTTTACCTGTTACAGTAGATAATTTCTCTTGTTTTTAAGATTTTAAATTTAATATTTAAAAAGGTATTTTATTAAGAATGGCCTTAAATTTTTTACCCCATTTACCCTATGAATAAAACTCAAGTTTAAAAAGTTTTAGTTCATAGATAGAATTTTTAACTTTAAAAGCTTGCTCATGCAACAAGCAAAGATAAAAAATTTAAGAGCAATCATTGTTAAGATCAATGTATATAATTTTTTGTATTTTAAGAAAGTTTAATTATAGGTATAATTTTATGTCAGCTGATATTGTACGTAAAATTTTTTACATGGATAGTGCATAGAATTTAACAACTCCAAATTATACTGTGTTATTAGTATGAAAAAGCTTTTAATTTGTACTATTACCCGTTTGTCCTTTTCATTTTATTTTCTTTTATTCCTCCCCATAACCCAACGCCTGTAAGAGGGGCTATTTATAATGTTTTCACTTGTCTTTTAGTGTGACGTTACTAAATTTTTTTGCTTTAGTTATGTAATTTAGTGAGCGACGTCTCTCACTAATTAAGATTTAGTGAGGACAGTCATTACTATTAGAATTTTTGTTAATTTTAAGCTTTTAAAAAGATTAAAATTTAAAATATTTAATTTATATGAGAAATAATATAGCAAAATTCCTTACAATATCGACATATATATTGCTCCTCGCTAATCTTGACAGCTAATAATTAAATTTTTAATAATGTAACTTAAACTCTCAACCTTTCGATAATTACTCAACCACTTAAGTAAGTCTTATTTGTCTACCTTTAATACTTCTCCTTTTACTTATTAAGTTCTTATTCACAACAAAATTTAAAATCCATGACATGGCTCTAACATATTATACGTAATTCAAGTGATTTCATTTTTATTCATGACAAAATTTTTATTCTTAATACTCCCTCGGTTTCATAATAAGTTAATTATTAGATTTTGGAACACATATTAAGAAAAAAGAGCAAAAACATAAATTTATCATATTTTTTCATTTTTATCCTCTTCAAAAAGTAAAGATACATGATACATCACTCTCAATGCATATTTAATAGAGGATAAATTTGGAATTTTTTTTAATATCTATTTTAAATTGTGAATCACTCACTTATTTTGAAATATAAAAAATACTCTAACAATTCACTTATTATAAAATATAGGAAGTACTAAATTTTTGTTGATGACATAATTTTAAACTCTTGTGACATGCATCTGACCTACGCCTAATATAGGTAAGAATTGTTTCGTCTGGTTTGGGCCAAGACCAGCCGTGCTGATCACGGAGCCCGAACTCATAAAGGAGGTGCTGACGAAGAATTATGTTTATCAAAAGATTCGTGGCAATCCATTAGCTAAGATGGCAGCAACTGGCATTGCTTCCTATGAAACAGATAAATGGGCCACACATAGAAGACTTCTCAATCCTGCTTTTCACCTTGACAAGTTGAAGGTTTTAATCACTATCAAACTTTCCTATATTCAATTTTTGTTTTCTCTTTATTTTTGATTATTTTTTATTTACTGTACTCTGTGCGGTTGATTTAGTTTTTTATTTTTTTTATTTTTTATATTGTCAAAAATTTAAACAATAAAAATAGATGGCGAGTACCTGATCGAATTGATTAAGTCATGTAGGAACAAAGTTCAAGTCTACCAATCTATTAGGATGTCTCAACTGCATACATCATTGTACTTCCACTTGACACCTATTATAATGATAAATATCTCCTCTAGCCGTTACCTTTTCTTGAATTCTCAAAAAAGAATTTGACGCTCCATTCTTGAATATTTGATTATTTTTATATGATTTCTCTATGCAAATGTTTTTTTTAGGTTTTATTTTTTTAAAATTGTGTAAATATAGTCTTTTGAACTAAAAATTATTAGACCCTCATCTCATATTTACAAAATTTTAGACCGAACTTTTCTCGAAAGATTTTCTGTTTGGTACTAAATGGTCCTTAAGTAGTAAAAGGAATAAAATGAGATCGTATTAAACAATAACGACATATATAGAGTAATTTTAGGAAGGATGGGATGCATACAGATTTTTATTTATGTTTTTATGAGGTAGATAAATTATCTTCGCAGATTCTCTGATAAAAAACAAAAAGTTATTAAGGATTGCAAGAAAAGATCTTACTAAATAGCTATCCCAAAAACAGACAATTGAATTTCTACTTGATGCCTAGCACCCGCTTAGGGGTCTTGATGACTAATTTAGATTCGCTGCTTAAGGCTCATTAAAAAGAGAAGTTCTTCCTATTAACTTTTTTTTTTTTTTTCATTTTAGAAGTCTCGAACTTGGAATCTTTTATTTAAGTGCAAAGAAATCCTACCCATCTTCCCCCAACTTATTGATATATTTTGTTACTAATTCTTTATAGAATTTAAACCTATATACACTAATATTATAAAAGAAAATATTTACTCTATCAGTATAATTTAATATATTATAGTATATTATGTCTTCCTTATCTTCTCGATTATTAGTAATGAACAATTATATGTAGTTATCTATCTTTTGTGTGACCCAATTTTTTAAAAGTTCTTTAGATGATCAGTTTATAGAAAAACTCTCATTACTTGTTATCATATTCTTATCATTATGCAGCATATGTTACCCGCATTCAAATTGACAATTAGTGATGTGTTGAGCAAATGGGAAAAAGTTGTATCGAAAGAAGGATCAGAGATAGATGTGTGGCCATATCTTCAAACTTTGACAAGTGATGCAATTTCAAGAACTGCATTTGGCAGTAGTTATGAAGAAGGAAGAAAGATTTTTGAACTTCAAAAAGAACAAATTCAACTAATTTTAGAAGTATCACGTACAATATACATTCCAGGATGGAGGTATAGAAATTTTTCTTTTTAAATTTAAGCTAGTTATAAAAAAAATTGTTCGATAATGTTTCAATAATTTTGAAGCACTAGTTAAAAGTTGGATTAGAAGCTTGGTAGGAAAAAAATCATGATAGTAGGGAGCCCAAACGTGTTTACCTCTCTTAAGTTTTTTATATTGAATTTCTATCAATCAAATTATTACTTTTCTAATAAAAACACTAGTAGAATACTTTTAATGTTTGCATTTAACTTTGTACTAACTAAATTTCACGAAATTGTAGGTTCTTGCCAACAAAAACGAACAAAAGGATGAAGCAAATCTACAATGAAGTAAGAACACTTGTATTGGGAATTATCAATAAAAGAATGAGGATGATTGAAGATGGAGAAATACATGATGACTTGTTGAGTATACTATTGGCATACAATTTACAAGAAATTCAACAACATGGACATAAGAAATTTGGTATGAGTATTGACGAGGTGATTGAAGAGTGTAAATTGTTCTATTTTGCTGGTCAAGAAACTACTTCAACTTTACTTGTATGGACAATGATTTTATTGTGCAAACATCCTAATTGGCAAGATCGAGCTAGAGAAGAGGTTTTACAAGTGTTTGGAAGTAATGAAGTTGACCATGACAAGTTGAATCAACTAAAAGTAGTAAGTATTGCCTACATGCTCAATCATTTTGAACTTTTTTGTTGTTATGGTAATACTCCTTGTTCGGTTCAGTTTGCATGTACCTTAGTTGGGGTACTTACTATCATCATCTATATATATATATATATCGGGTAACTCTATCAACCAAAAATTAGACATATGAAAAGAAATAACCTAGAGTTTTTTCTTATTCTCCTGAAATTTAAACTCTGATCTTCCATGATTTTCACTCACTTTATTACTGCAAGCCACATCATTGGGTCAATCTTATGACTTGCCAGTCAACTTTCACTTTATTTCACTATAAAGTCGGTAAACTACTCTTTGTACTGAAAGAATCTCTCAGCTTTACTTAAATATGACAAAAGTCCCTAAGCAACCCTTGTAACAAAATATTACTGAACTTTGCCTAAGTATCATAGAAAGCCATTAGGAAACAAAAAAGACACGATGACTGTGGATATAGTATTTTTCCTATGATACTTCGTTAAAATTGAGCGACCTTTTTGTTACAAAAAACATATTGGCGACTCTCCGTAGATACTTGGGGAAAGTGAGTGATTTTTTTGTTACAACATCTATTTAGTATCTTCGATGCAATAAATTTAAAATTTTGATCATTCGTGAATTTCACTTCATCAGCGGTTCACTTAATTAAATTCTGAATTCGTTTTCTACCTTCTAAAATAATATCTTGTGATTGTCATGATATTAACTTGTGATCAATTTATTTTTATAGGTGACTATGATCTTAAATGAGGTTTTAAGGTTGTATCCAGCTGGATTTATGATTAATCGGATGGTACACACAGAAACAAAGTTAGGAAATTTGTGTTTACCATCAGGGGTGCAACTCCTATTACCAACAATTTTGTTGCATCATGATACTGAGATATGGGGAGATGATGCAATGGAATTCAAGCCAGAGAGATTTAGTGAAGGAATATCAAAAGCAACAAAAGGACAAGTTGTGTTTTTTCCATTTAGTTGGGGTCCAAGAATATGCATTGGCCAAAACTTTGCTATGTTAGAGGCCAAAATGGCAATGGCCATGATTCTCAAACACTATGCATTTGAACTCTCTCCATCTTATGCTCATGCTCCTTATCCAATACTGCTTCAACCTCAATATGGTGCTCAATTAATTTTGTACAAGTTGTAAAAATCGTCATGAGTTGATCTTTTGAGTAATGTTATATAGTTCTTTATAATTATAGTTCTTTTAACAGAAACAATCTATCTATCTTGCTTAAGGTATGTAGGTAAGATTTGCGTATACCCCATCCTCTTCAGATTCAACTTGTGAAGTAACAATATATATATTGTTGTTGTTTATTATAGTTCATGTAACTAGAGCTAGGGGGTTTAAGGATTAATTGGTGGTAGCTATGTATGTGTGAGTTTTGTATCTTGTTTTGTAAGAGAGTTACTTTTTCTTTTAATTAATGTTACTAATTTTCTTTATAATTACTTCCAGCCTCTTCCATCCTATTAAGTTTGCTGGAGATCAAGTATAATCCCTCAAGGATCCATCTATAATGAACAAGAATTGAAACTGCTATATCTGTAGTTGTATTGAATGAGTTGATTACATTACAATGTGTCTTAGCTGAGTACTTATAGACAATTATAATATGTTCTAGAAGCTTCTAATCTTTCTAACAAACTAACTCAATATGTTGTGACTGACTAAAATGTAACAATATCAACTCCTAATAACCGACTCAATGAAACAGTAACAATACTAATGTAACAGTGAAGTAACTACTCTACAACTTAGTTACTTAATCCTGTACATTTTATCACTACCCCTTAAGCTGAAGGGTGCAAGATGTTAACCACACCAAGCTTGCTTAACAAATGATAATGTTGATATTGGCTGAGACCTTTACTGAGAGTATTAGCCACCTGATGTTGAGTAGGAACATACACAGTTTTCACCAATCCTATCTAAATCTTATCCCTAATGAAATGACAATTAGTTTCTATTTGCTTTGTCCTTTTATGAAAAATGGGATTAAATGCTAATTGGATAGCAGACTTGCTATCATTCAGAATATTAATAGGTTTAAAAATAGGGGCCTTCAATTAAGCAAACAAACCTTCTAACCATGTGATTTCTGCTAATGTTGTGGCCATACTTCTATACTCTACCTCAACTGAACTTCTTGACACAGTATGCTGCTTCTTAGACTTCCAGGACACTAAGGACCCTCCAAATTGTATGACATATCCAGTGACTGACCTCCTTGTGTTGGGGCATGCAACCCAGTTTGAGTCATACCAGCAAGTTAGTTCAGCAGTAGTCTCTGTCTTTATCCATATGCCTTGACCTATGGTACCCTTTAGATACCTGACTACTTTATTTGCAGCTTCCATATGAGACCTCTTTGGTTGTTGCATGAACTGACTCAAGGTTTGTACAACAAAACTGATATCTGGCCTAGTGATAGTTGCATACATGAGCTTACCAACTAGCCTTTGATAGGATGTGGCATCCTTAAGAACAACATCTCCACTAGCACCAACATCTTTATCAAATTCCACTGAAGTAAGTTTTATATTTGACTCCAATGGTGTAATAGCAGGTTTTGCACCAGTAAGTCTTGTCTCAGATACAAGCTCCAAAATATGCTTCCTTTAATTCAGTATAACCCCTTTTGCAAACCTTAATACTTCAATACCTAGGAAGTATTTAAGCTCTCCTAAATCCTTGAGCTTAAACTGTTTGTGTAAGGTCTCCTTAACTTCATTTATCATGGCTGCATTGACCCCAGTGATAAGCAAATTATCCACATACACTAGTATGACGACCATTCCTGCATCTTTCTTCAAGGTAAAAAAAGAGTAGTCATAAGTGCTTTAGCTAAAACCTGCCTTGATTAGTGCTACTGTGAGTTTGATATTCCACTGCCTTGAATCCTGTTTAAGTCCATATAATTATTTGATCAATCTGCATACTTTGTGTGGTCTTTCATTTTGGAAACCTTCTGGTAATTCTATGTATACTTCTTCATCTAGATCTCCTTGTAAGAATGCATTATACATATCCATTTGATACATACATCAACCTTTTCAGACTGTTAATGCAACTACATACCTTATAGTAACCATCTTTCTAACTGGAGAAAAAGTATTATGGTAATCCAACCCTTCTTGTTGACTATAGCCCTTGGCTACTAGTCTTTCCTTGAATCTCTCTACATCTCTATTTTCCTTATACTTGATTTTATATACCCATTTTGAACCAATAGCGTGTTTTTCTTAAAGAAAATCAATAACTTCCCAAGTGTTATTGTCTTCTAGTGCCTTGATCTCTAACTTCATAGCCTCAACCGACCTTTCATCTTCAGCAGCTTGGCTGTAGTGTTGTGGTTCAACCAATGTAGACAGAACTTATATATACTTCTGGTAACTAGGAGTAACATTCTGGTAGGAAAGATAGTTGGAAATAGGATATCTTGTCCCTTTTCCCTTCCTTGGCATTGCATAATCATTCATCCAAGTGGTTTTTTTGATCAACCTAGGAGTTGTTCTTGGTATAACACTATCAATGGATGCAACATACATCAACTTAGTATCAACTGGCAGAATTTAAAGGCAAAGCATTTGTAGGTGAGATATGAGGAATATCCCCAGGAACTACATTTGGTACATCATAGTGTGAAGAGAGGTCTTCTTCTTAAGAGTCTGCATCTGTATGATCAGCAACACCTGGATGTTCTTGCAGGAAATCCGAAGAGAATTCTGTCGTGTTTCCAGTTACAAAAGGGAACACATATTCCTGGAACACAACATCTCTAGTTACAAACAACTTGTTAGTGGCTAAATCCATCACCAAATTGCCCTTTTGAGTAGGAGAATAGCCCATCAAGACTTCTGGTTTGGCTCTTTCTGACAATTTGTCACCCTTTGATAATACAGATGCATAACATAGAAAACCAATAACTTTCAAATGTGTGAAGGATGGAGGTTTAAAAAAGACCAACTCATAATGACTTCTTTCTTCAATAATAGGAGAGGGTAGTCTGTTGATTATATAGTCTACAACCTTAACATTCAGAACGCAAAATCTAATAGGCATTTTTGATTGGAATTTGATGGCTCTTGCTACAATTAGAATATGTCTATGTTTCCTCTCAACCACACCATTTTATTGAGGTGTATATGGATAGCTACTCTGATGTATCACTGCATGATGAGTTGAAAAACTCTGTTCCATTATCAAATCTCACAATTTTAATATATGTACCAAACTGTGTCTGTATCATGTGTACAAAGGTCTTGAAGGCCACAACTGTTTTAGACTTTAATTGCAACAAATGAACCCATGTGTATCTACTGAGATCATCAACCATTGTTAGAAAATAATGTTTCTTGTCATACGTAGGAATCTTATAGGGTCCCCAAAGATCCATATGTACAATATCAAAACACTGAGCAAATCTAGTCTCACTTATAGGAAAACTTAGCCTAGTTTTCTTAGCTAAGGGACAGATATGACAATTATTAAGACCTTCAACATCCTTTTAATGCTTTAAAATATCCATCAACTTTAATACTTGAGCTGATGTATGACCAAGTCTTCTATGCCAGAGACTGCAATCTTGCACAACTACTTCTGCTTTTGCTATACACTTGTAAACCTAAGCCTAAGAGCTTTGTACATTGTGCTCTGCGTACTGTCCTTTGAGAACATATAATCCACCTGTTTTCTTACCAATCCCCTTTACCCTGCCAGTGTGAAGGTCCTAAAAAATACAGAAGTCAGGGTCAAAGAAAACAAAGCATGAAAGCTGCTTAGTCATTTTGGACACTGACAATAAATTAAGTTTGAAGCCATGCACAAACAACACATTTCTCACAGTTCCATCTCTAAATATGTGTGCCTTTTCAGTGTGAGATATATCCATCTTAGCATCAGAAAGAAGATGTACCTTATCCTTTTCTGATCCTTCTACTTTATAACACTTTGACAAAACATTCTTACTTACTGCAACATGATGTGTTGCACCAGAGTCGACTATCTATTTCTGTGGCATCTTCTGAAATAATGAACAAAAAACTTTACCTGTCATGTTGTTGTGACTGATATCAGGTGTCTCCTTGTTCAACATATCCATAATTTTCTTGTATTCTCCATCAGTAAAGGTTTTAACCTTGTATAAAATAGCATTATGAATCTCCTTGTTGTCTACATGACTAGTTGAGGTAGCCTGTACTGCACCTCCATAGATCTTATCACTAGCTATATTATTGTTGGAATACTGAGTATGCATCTGTCCTCCATACCGATGTCCATGACTACCATATCCACCATTCTTTCCATGGAATTGATTATTTCCTCCTCCAAAATTAAAACCTTGATGTGATCCTTTTGGTCTACCATTGTAATTTCCTCCCCTTTTCTGCTTTTAATCATTAGGATAGCCTATCAACTTATAACAATTATCCTTGGTGTGACCACTAAAATGGTAGTAATCACATATTTTTCCTCTGTTGTTTTATGCTTCATAATTGGTTACTAAATTTCTACCACTTGCATTATGATTGGATCAGTCTTTTTACCAGTGACATTTGCATAGGCCAGTTGCTGAATTTCATCCTTACCTATCATTGCATAAGCTTGATTAAGAGTAAGTGTGATTCCTTTTAACAGGATCTGTCTTCTTGCCTGATCATATGACTCATTTATCCCACTTAAAAATTGTATCAATCTTAATTCAGACAAATGATCTGCATAGTCTTTGGACTTTGGACAAACACATGATGGAACGGGAACTATTGCATCACATTTTCTCCATAGACTCTTTAACTTTGTGAAATAAGCTGATACTGAATCTGTGTCCTGTGACAAAGTATTGATCTCTCTATGCAGTTGATACAACCTCATATGATTCACCTTATCAAATTTCTCTTTCAAGTCTTCCCGTAATTCAAATGCACTTGTTGCATATATGATCCCACTGAGCAACTCTGCACTTACAGAACTTATAATCTATGATAATACTATATCATTGCATGTTTCAATTGATTATGTATCTCTTCTCTGTATGTATCCTTGTTGTATGCTCCTGTCACAAATCCATATTTCCTCTTTCCTAGAAGTTCAATTCTCATTGACCTACTCCAAACTCCATAGTTCTCAGATCCTAAAAGTTTAATTGGAATCAAGGTTGAACTAGATACATATGATTCTCTTATGAATAATGGATCACTAGGATCTATCTTAGGCGCCATTCTTAATCTCAAACTTCAGTAATTAAGTGATCTGATGCAGGAACAAAATTCACTTCTCTACAATTATCACTAATGCAGCTATGAACCAAAAATACTCCAACATTTCAGAGAAGAACAAACTCAGAACATAGATCGAAAGAGGATATTTTTACCACAAATTTTAGCTAAGAACAGGGATAGAAAGAGCCTCTATCACAATGTAGATCTAAACTCCATAGTTTTCTTCTCAATTCCAGAATCGAGCTGGATGCTCTGATACCATATTAAGTTTGCTCGAGATCAAGTGTATTCCCTCAGGCATCTATCTATAATGAAGAAGAATTGAAACTTCTATATCTGTAGTTGTATTGAATGAGTTGATTACATTACAATGTGTCTTAGCAGAGTACATATAGACAATTACAATATGTTCTATAAGCTTCTATTCTTCCTAACAAACTAACTCAATATGCTGTGACTGACCAAAATGTAACAATACCAACTCCTAATAACCGACTCAATGAAACAGTAACAACACTAATGTAACAGTGAAGTAACTACTCTACAACTTAGTTACTTAATCTTGTACATTTTATCACAACCCTTTTGCCTTAAAATTAGTTTTACCCTTAGTTTTACTTTATTTTCTCCCTCCAATTAGAAACGACTATAATAAGAATCATTGCGAGCTTGTATTGGTTGATCATGAATGAAAAGTTTTTATATATATATATATATATATATAATATATATATACACACACACACACACTCGTGCAGTGTATGCGTGTACGCTTTGCGCATATGCCTATATGTTTAACGTTGACCAAGTGAATGATCCTTAAAATAATTTAGTTTTAACTTCAAAATATATCACAATGCCCTCACCTATTCGTGGCGGCATTTGGTCTACATCTCCTAGTAAGCTTATATGATCATCTACTTCCAGAGGAATGCCTAGTCTATCTCGTGTCAGAACTATTCTCACAACAATTTAATCACCACGAAAAGCAACTCCTTTTAGAAAGAGTATTGATAACCCAAAAAGAATTTGATTATGGTCTCCTATATAATTTATATTAGGACATATATAATTTGTATTAGGATACCTCGATCTTGACTCTTTTGCTTACAACAGTTTTTAATTTTTCCAAAAATAATAAGCATATGGAAGTTTTATTTTTTTAAAAAATACTTTTATTTTGCCAAAGAAATAATTCCTACATCAATGTTAGTTTATGAAAAATATTTAAGGTAATTCCGATATGGAGAAGAACATATAGGAATGTGTAATGAAGAAGCTAGGAAGAACAGAGAGAGAAACATAAGGACGCTTCTAGAATAAATTTCAAAAAAAATATATCTCAGCTTGAATGGAATGTAATAATGTACATGTATTTATACTACTCTGATAGTCTTAGTTGGCACTAACTAACTAACCTACCTACTTATTTTCTCCACTAATCATTTACAACGCGTAACTACCTTCTAATTACAAATAAAGATAATCTCTTAATTTACTCACAACTGGTCTCATATTTTTCTACACTCCCTCTCAAGCTGATGGATGAAAATAAATTATTCATCACTAGATTGTCCACTGAATCTCGAGCGGTCCTTTGACAACCTATTAGACAGATCGGGTTGCTTTGGCGGGGCTTGGAGAGTCATTTTTCAAGTCAAATGGGTGAAATGGTAGAAATTACTTTTTTTTGTGACTTTAGGTGGGTGTTAGCCCATAGATTGGGGCGTGGGTGAAAATATTTTACGCGGAACTTCTTGGAGGATCCCTGACAACCTATTAATTGAATCAGATTACTTTGGCGAGGCCACTTTCAAGATCAAACAGGCAAAAAAACAAGAATTACTGATTTTTTGTGACTTTCGGTAGTTGTTAGCCCACGGATCGAGGGGTGCGTGCAGGCTCCAGAAAATATTTATAGCGATACTACTCTGGTGGTCCCCTGACGGTCTATTAAATGGATCGAATTGCTTTGGCCAGGAAGGGGGAGCCATTTTCCAAGTCAAGCAGGTGAAACAGTTAGAATTGTTAGTTTTTTGCAACTTTTTGTGGGTGCTAACCCACGGATCGAGGGGTGGGTATGGGATCCAAAAAGAAGTTTGAGCAAAACTTCTCGGGTGGCCCCCTAGCGATCTATTAATTAAATGGATCGGGTTGCTTTGGCGGGGCTGAGGGAGCCATTTTCTTAGTTAAATGGGTGAAACAACATGAATTCCATTTTTTTGCGACTTTTAATGGGTGTTAGCCCACTAATCGAGGGGTGGGTGCGGGGTCCAACAAAATTTTAGGCAAAACTTCTTAGGTGGTCCCTTAACAGCCTATTAAAAGGACTAGGTTGATTTGGTGGGGCTGGGGAAGCCATTTGTCATGACCCAATTTTCAAGTCATGATGGCACCTACCATAACCCACCAGTAGGTAAGCCAATACCATAACCCGGAGCTAACGCAATGGGTTACCTTGGTAGAAATGTCCAACACGGACCCTATATATGAACACAATACAACAACAGTATTCCACAAAAGAAACAACTGACATTCGAATCCCAATCCCATGACCTGATAGTATAAGTGCAAGAGCAACTCTAAACCCGACAACAGAAATTATAACTCAAAGTATAATAAACTTAAATAATCATGAATGATCTCATACATTCGTCTCAAATACAAAAGACAGAATAAGGATAGAAGGGAAAAAGGGAAACTCAAACTCTAAGAGCTCACCCTATTTCCTAATGATTAACACGGCACGAACTCGACTCAACAACGGTAACTAGAACTCGGGCCTGCACCAAAAAGGTACAGAAGTGTAGAATGAGTACCAAAACATGGGTACTCAGTAGGCGTTATCAGCCGACTGAGCTAAATTATAATATAAGGATGATATAAAGTAAGACAATAACATAAGGTATAGGATCGAACCTGAATCTTCTTCGATATCAGTGTATAAAATAACTAATCTACTAGGGAAATAACAAAATGTATCATATCAACATATACCATAATCGTCATACAAATGAGTAATCATTTCGGAAGTGTAAAGCCACATATATATAATAACAACCATGTATTTACCATAATCAACAACAACCATAATTAGAATATAAAGCACAAGAACTTACCACGACGTCCCATACCGCCGGGAAGTACACACAAAAGAACACAACAAAGAACTCGTCACGGCGTCCCATACCACTGGAGAGTACACCAAAAGATCAATTCATCAATATATCAAAGCACAACTACACAAGCAACTCGCCAAAGCCACGGGTTTCACATTCCCGCCATGGCCTCTTACCGTGGTCTACAATCATTATCAATACAAAAATTTAGTACAACAAAACTAATATCACCATAGCATAGTTATATAGTTACTTATTCTCTATTTTATTGATGAACTCCAAGTCTAGTCTATATTAGCTAATATCCATATCTATGAAGCACTAGTTCACAAGTCTTATAGTTTACTAGTCATCAAATAAGGAAAAGCTACAAGTAATCAATACTATTATTTATTCACCTATCTCAAGACCATTTTCTAGTTAGCATCCTCATTATATAAGTCATTAATTATGACACCACGGCATCACATGCTAGATGTCAACTTAACTATTCATTATACAATACTAAGACCAATATCATTAGGCATTTTACAACCTTAAGGACTAGTTTCCATATTTTAACTAAGTAAGGTCCACCAACTAGTTTACTTGGCTTCTAGCCCACAAGTCATATTCATTTATTAGAGACAACTAGTTATCACATAAGCCACTTTATGAGGCGAAACTCCATAACATGACCATTTATTCAAGTCAAGTAGATTTACTAGGTGAGCCCTTGGTTCTACACAAGATTACACATATCAATTAGCCGTAACCCAATACTCGGCATAATCCACTTTTAGTTACTAATTAGAATTAATACGGGTCGCACCTCTTAACTAGTGATTAGTAACAAAAAATGATTAATAATCTATCAAGGAAGAAATTTTGTATCAAGTACATAAACAGGTTTATCCACACACGGCATAACCCCACATATGTCCATGTATTTATATATACTCACCACATACGGTATCATCATACAATCGTTACCTCTTCATTAACCAGGCTTCATCACAACATCAACATATCCTCAGGAGTTATCGGGCATCATTATAACATCAATATATCCTCCGAATTCACCGGGTATTATCATAACATCATTACCTCTTACGTATTAATCGGGCATTATCATAATATCAACAGATCCTCCAAATTCACCGGGCATCATCATAACATCATTATATCTTTCGTATTCATCGGGTATCACCACAATATCATTACCTCTTTCGAATTAAACGGTCATCATTGTAATATCAACATATCCTTCGAATTCAACGGGCATCATCATAACAACATTACCTCTTCTGGATTAACGGGGCATCATCATAATATCAATATATCCTCCGAATTCATAGGGCATTATTTTAGCATTATTATATCCTCTGGATTCACCGAGTATTATTATAACATCATTACCTCTTCTGGATTAATCGAGCATCATCATAATATCAACATACCTTATTGAAGTCTAATGATACCTCAAACTTTTCAATCTAAAAAATGACTATATCTAAAATAATAGCCAAGGAAAAAACCTTCACAACCCAAAAGGCAAGTTTAAGGCTCTTAGACTCAATAATAGGCAATGTAACTAAATTGCCAACTCTAGGGTCATAACAGAGCCACAAAAGGTCAACCTGCCTTTCAATATCAAAATATATACCCTAATCAATATAATACAACTAACCAAGAGGGAACACAGTCAACCTCCCTGCGCTAGGGGAAAGAAATCATCAAGTCAGGCTATATCTACTCAAGCCACCAAATAATATCACAAGAAAATGAAAGTCTAACTAGATAACACTAGTCTATACAACTACCCAACAAGAATCAATTACATCAACGAACAATATCAAGTAATATCAATAATCCTCACGCAGTGGTAGCAATAGCAACAACAACATCAATATCAACATACTGAATAGGCGGTAACAAAAATGAACATTAATATCTTATACCACTCAAGGGCCACAACATGACTAATTATAGTGTCCAAGCGCACACGCAAGTGTACGTGGTCTTATCAAGTAGTAAAGTGACCTTCAAGAAGCCAAGTATCAATCCCATAGAGACTTGATCTAACAATGATTTAATTTCAGTTCACAGTTTAGATTAATTTAGTGCGAGAGTAACCAAAAAAAAGTTTGGAAATTTTTAAACTAAATTAAAGTAAACAATGCGTAAATAAGAGTTGACACAATCAATGGAGTAAAACCCAGGGTTAAAGCATTTTGAACAATCATACTATGTCATTGAACTTTATTTGTTAATTTGCTTATGTTGGTTGTCGATTCGTAGGGTTAATTGCACGATCATGGTCTCCCAACCTCTAATCCTTTGCCTAAGTTGGACCTTACAACTACATTGTTGAGTAGGTATGTAATTATCCAATTAAGTTCATTAAGCTATCATCCTACATGTGAATCATGTAAGACATTTAAGTACATCCCCATCCTAGATACTAATTTGAATTCCTTATTTCAAAAAAGAATACAAACCATACTTTGTTTATTTTCATGTTCTATTGACCTATTCCCTCTCCTGAGTTCACAAGGTTGACAATTTTAAGGGTAGATAATCCTTAAAATAATTAAAACAAGGATAAACACACAACCAATAATGATAAGCAAATCAAACGAACTTAATTCAAAATAATAGTACTCATGTTCTTGGCTTTAACACCGGAAAGAGGGCATTTAGCCATGCATGATCAAAATCATAATCACAAGATTGTAATTAACAACTAAAAACATGAATGAAATAAATTAAAATAATAAAAAACTAAAGATGAAGTTGTAGCAGCCCCTCAATCTCCAAAATATGTCCAAAGATAAGCAAAAACATGTATGATGATGCATTTATAGAAAAAGGATAAGAAAAAACCGTGTTGGACAAGATTCAACGTGTAAGTCAGTCCTGAAACAAAGGGGGCACTGCAGGCTCCATTGTACCACTCTGGAGGGGGTGCTGCTGGCTCCATTACGCGGGAATAGAGCCTATATCGTGGGCAAATCGAGGTCACACACTGTAATTATCATTTAGAATAATTTCTAAGGCAAGGGAGCACTAAAATGGAGGGGGCGATGCGCCCAAATCGCGGGCAAGCACTGGAAGTTACGTCCCAAACTTTGGTTAAGTCTTTCTTGTCCCATCTTTTATCCCTTGTATTATGGTGTATTTCCCATGGATTTTAAGCCTTTATATCATCAAAATATCATCATATTAATCTCAAAAAGTGTCCTACATAATCACACCACACAAATTACAGATTTAAACAACACAAAGTCCATAATGACAAATCAAAACAAGAGCTAAGACAAGGCTAGTTCATGTTGATCTTTGACTTATTGTTCCTACTTTATATACTTAATCAATTTGAAAGTTGCACATTATCAACAAGTTATTCCACTCATAATCACACATTTAAGCCATAAGGATCTCCTTAAACACAATAGAATCCAACGGGATTAACTAGACAAGCAGCTAGCTCAAGCTAGTAAGACTAGTATTCTTGCATGAACTCTAAATGACTCAATTAAGCACAAACTTGTTTGAAAACACTTTGAACTTTCGTAAACACGTGCTTGAACACTTATAAGCATATTCATCTCATTATCAACCCTTATAGCATACGAATCATCCTCAAAACAAGGCTAAAAAGACTAGAATAGTGACACTAGAATGCATAAATACATCCAACATTACCACCCCTCACTTAAAAGCCTTGTTCATCCTCGAACAACTCTTAACTATAATCATCATCAACTAAGAAGACTCTACACTTCTACAACCTGCAAGACACTCATGGCAGCACTACAATGATTACACAGAATGCAAGTTTCTACACTAAGCAGGCTACTTACACAATTGAAAGCTCATGAACCCTACTCCAAAACATCCCAGCCTCAAGAATTGGCTCACCTAGTTGGAAAACTCATTCTTCTAATTTAATTAAGGACATATTACAAATCACCTACATTCATTAAATATGTGTCCCTCACAACAAGAGAGTTACCCATAATCACTTACAATTAAGCAATTTATAACATGGTGGGTACAAGAATCAAATTATACTCACTCTCACATGGAATTGACAAGTTACACACAATGAACCATAGGCTTTCCCTTAGTGTAGTGCTCCACTAATATCAGAATGTCAAGTATAGGATCAATTAGATCTTTTTCGGGTTGTAATATAGGCTAAAAGATGGGTAGGAACAATTTAGGAATAGTGACTAACCTCTCTAAGTGCTTTAATACACTACATTATACATTTAAAACCAATCTCCAACAACCAAATTGCACCATTTTGTCTACCCATATCTTTTGTTTTTGCCCCATCTCTTTTAAGCATTTTCTCAAACACATGGTGAAAGTATTGTCTATTACCACATGAATTTTTTTTTCTTTTTCACAATTATGGTAATCTTTATAGCATAATGTCTAACATATACAGCCACCACACATCAATTATCAACACCAATAACTATTATCTTGGGCCATCAAATTCACCTTTTCTCTCTTATTTCTCAAACTCCTCGACTCAATTAATTTTTCATTAAAGTGTCTAGGGGCTTTTTGAATCAAATTAAGTTCTATCAAAGAAGGGATTAGGCTACATGTGCGGCTGCAAAAGAAAAGGCTATAGGCTCAATGGAGTTGATTAAGATTAAGCACAAAGGGTAGGTAAAAAAGAAGGTATAAAACAAGGCTACCAAGGAAATGCCTATATCATCTCCTAAACTCACATTCTTTATTTTTCTTTACACACGCACTGAGCAATTTCTAGACATCACATACAACAAGGAATATAAAAATACCTCACACGCACATGGCACATGCTCAACTCAATAGGATCATCATAGACTCTCAACCAAATAATAGCATGAATTCAAATTTAAGATAACAAGTACAAGATTCACAAACATGAGCCTAGGTGTCTCAAACATAGTAACTCACTCAATCAACATACTTTTACCAAACAACGCATTTGCACCATGTAATAAAAAATAGCACCAACAAGAGTATCTCACTTATTCCTACCTTAAAATTTTTTAAATTGAGCCAAAATTTGGAAATTTTCCCACACTTAAAAATCTACTTTATCCCCAAAGTGAATTTAAAAGTAAGAGATAGAAATACTCTCCGAGGCCTCTAGGCCTAGCTAGTAGCATCTTTTAAATATCAAGAGTGTTCGAGGACCCCACACTCAGTCTTTGCCATGCTCCTTAGCTCAGGTTTTTGGTACTCAGACTTTCGATAAACTTGTGACTTAACAAAACAAAAACTACGTGAAGTAAAAAAATTAAAAAATTGAAAATAAAACATACCTACTTAACTTAGGTTGCCTCTCAAGCGGCGCCTGATTTAGTGTCATGGCACGACCTAACTCAACTCAACCGAATTCCTTTATTTTTTCCTCACCCTTGGAGGCCATCTTCTTATTCTTTTCACAACTCTTGGGTGTGTATTATCAGGGGTAACTAGTGTCTCAACAACAATAATAGCCTTTCCAGGCTCATCAAATTGCATCTCCTCAAATGGTGATGGCAGTGGCTTGGGAAGCTCCATGAGGTAATCCAAAGAGTTCTTTGGCAGACTAACCACCCTACACTCGCCCTCTTTAATAACAGTAATCATACACTGTTCTTTATAGTGGGATAATGTGTTGAGTGATTTGTAAATTTTAAATTTTGGCTCTTCATCCTCCAACTTCATTTTGAGCGTGCCTTCTCTAACATCAATCAAAGCTCCCCCAGTTGCTAAGAATAGACGCTCCAAGATGATTGGTATCTATTTGTCTTCCTGAAAGTCTAGAATAATAAAGTCAGCAGGAATAATAAATTTACCAAACTTTATTAGGACATCCTCAATGATTACTTTCGGATAGGCAATGGACTCGTCTGCCAGCTGTAGATGCACAGTGCACGGTCTGGGCTCACCCAACCCCAATTTGTTGAGCATAGATAGGGGCATCAAATTGATACTTCCCCCAAAGTCACTCAAAGAGTGGACCACTTCACTATTACAAATCTGAATGGGGAGGGTGAACTTCCTTGGGTCTTTAAGCTTGGAAATTTTCTATGTCATTACAACGCTACACTCTTTCGTGAGTGTTACTACCTCCACATCCTGTAATTTCACCTTATTAGCAACCATATCCCTTAAGTAACTTGCATACTTGGGCATACCCTGCAAAACATATAAGAGAGGTAAATTAATCTGAAGTTCTCTGAATGTGTTAAAGAACTTTTTGAACATTGCATCCTCCTTTTCTTTTGTAGACTTTTGGGGGACAGGTAGTGGCAATATCTGCTTCTTCTCTGGTTTAGCAACTTTTTCTTTCAAGTACTTAGACTTCCTTGATTTTTAGCAGATTTTCTGAAAACCTGTGGGGGAGTCAATTCTGTAGCTACCTCCTTAGTTACCTTTGGAGGTTCTCCTTGAAGTTCTCTACCACTCCTAAAGGTGATTTCCATAACTTATTTTGGATTTTCTGTATCTTTGGGCAACCCACCTTATGGCCTAATATTTAATGTTTGCTGTAATTGCCCCAACTATAACTCTAAGCTTCTTTAGGCAGCTTGTGAATTTCTTACGTCTGGAGCCAATTGTGTCTGATTAGCTAGAACCTGCTTCAACATCTCTTCCATATTGCTAGTTGACTGATTTGTTGGAGCCTGTGGCTGTGGAGTGTTCCATGGCTGAGTCTTCCACTTTATGTTGTAGGTATTACCATAATTTGGACTTTGAACATTGCCTACATACATTACTGATTCCAAATTTGAAGTACATATGGCTGCGAAATAGCCACAATTTCTGCAGACCTCACACCAACCACTAGTTTGTTGAACTACATTGACTATTGCGGTAGGCTGTGGAGCTCCCAATTTTAGGTTGCTGAACTGAGTGTTTATCAAATTTTGTAATGCTGTAACTTGAGCTGATAAGGCAGTGAACTGGTCCACCTCCAATACACCAATATTTCTTTTCATGGCACTTCAAGCAGCTGAATGCCACTCGGGAGTTCCTTATGCTATGTGGTTCAACACTGTGTACAACTCATCATAAGTCATTCTAGTGCTTGACCACTCTTGACTGAATCTAGCAAAATCTTTATATTGTGATCAAGTGCTTCTATAAAAGCATGATCAAGTACCTCATTGGATTATTGGTAATGTGGACAATCCCTAAGAATATCCTTGAAACATTTCCAAGCATGATAAAGGTTTTTATCTGGCTTTTGCTTGAAGCTCACTATCTCACTACGAAGTCTCTCAGTCTTGCTAGATGGAAAGAATTTGATGAGGTTCTGGCTAAGCCATCCCATGATGTGATTGAATTTGCTGGCTCTACATTCAACTACCTTTTTGCCTGTCCCAACAGTGAATGGGCAAAAAGTGTCAGCATCACATAATATGTATTCACACCATTCGAAATGAATGTATCAGTAAGCTCAATGAAATTCCACAAGTGGACTTGTGGATCCTCGTAAGAAAGCCCTACAAACTGTCCACTGCTGATTAGAAGCTACACCATGTTGTGCTTTAACTCAAAATTCCCCCCAGCAGTCGGTCTTTGAATTGGGGAAGTAAAGTTAGTTGGAAGTGGGACTTCCACTTTCCTAACTGTCCTTTGGGCTGCTTGTTGTTTAGCCATAGGAACAAGATTCTCTTGGTCTTCTTGGATTTGTTGAATTCAGGGGAGAAAGATTATTTCTCTCCTGTATTAATGAATAATTGTTTAGGTTAGGGGCTTGGTTCAACCAATTCCTGAGCCTTTGCCAGCTTTCGACTTTGAAAACCTATTTCCTACAAAACCAAAACCAAAACCAAGAATAAAAATACCAAATAAATCTAAAAATAAAACTAAAATAAACATTGCCAAAATACAAGTCCTCGGCAACAACGCCAAAAACTTGACATCACCTAAGAGCACACGCAAGTGTACGTGGTCTTATCAAGTAGTAAAGTGGCCTTCAAGAAGCCAAGTATCGATCCCACAAAGACTTGATCTAACAACAGTTCAATTTCAATTCACAGTTTCAATTAATTTTTTGAAAGAGTAATCAAAAAGACAGTTTGGAAATTTGTAAACTAAAGAAAAGTAGACAATCCCTAAATAAGAGTCTTGAAACAATCAATGGAGTAAAACTCAGGGTTAAAGCACTTTAAACAATCATACTATGTCATTGAACTTCAGTCGTTAATTTGCTTATCTTGGTTGTTGATTCGTAGGGTTAATTCCACGTTCATGGTCTCCCGACCTCTAAACTTTTCCTAAGTTGGACCTCACAACTACATCGTTGAGCGGAGATGTAATAATCCAATTATGTTCATTAAGATATCATCCTACATGTGAATCAAGTAACACATCAAAGTACATCCCTGTCCTAGATACTAATTTGAATTCCTTATTTCATAAAAGAATACAAACCATACTTTGTTTATTCCCATGTTCTATCGCCCTATTCCCTCTCCCGAGTTAACAAGGTTGACAATTGATGTATTCTAAGGGTACCTAAGCCTTAAAATAATTAAAACAAGGATAAACAATCAACCAATAATGATAAGCAAATAAAACAAACTTAATTCAAAATAATAGTACTCATGTTCTTGGCTTTAACCCTGAAAAGAGGGCGTTTAGCGGCGCATAGTCATAATAGTAATCAAAAGATTGTCATTAATGACTAAAAACATGAATGAACTAAATAAAATAATCAAAAATAAAATAATCAAAATCTAAGGATGAAGTTGTAGAAGCCCCTCATTCTCCAAAATATATCCAAAGATAATTAAAAAAGTGTATGATGATGTATTTATAGCAAAAGGGTAAGCCAATTCCGTGTTGGACAAAGATTCAGCATGTAAGTCAGGCCTGGAATAGAGAGGGTACTGCGGGCTCCATTGCACCATAATAGAGCCCGCGTCATGGGCACACACTAGAATTGTCATTCAGAATAATTTCAAAGGCAAGGGAGCACTGAAATGGAGGAGGCGACGCGCCCAAATCGCGGCCATGCACTGGAAGTTGTGTCCCGAACTTTGGTTAAGTCTTTCTCATCCTATCTTTTGTCCCTTGTAATGTGGTGTATTTTCCATGGGTTTTTAGCCTTTATCTCATCTGAATATCATCATATTCAGCTCCCAAAGAGTCCCACATAATCACACCACACGAATTATAGATTTAAACAACATAAAGTCCATAATGACAAATCAAAACAAGGGCTAAGACAAGGCTAGTTCATGTTGATCTTCGACTTATTGTTTTGACTTTATACTTAATCAATTTGAACTTTGCACATTATCAACAAGTTATTCCACTCATAATCACACATTTAAACCATAAGGAACTCCTTAAACACAATAAAATCCAACGGGATCAACTGGACAAGCACCTAACTCAACCTAGTAAGACTAGTATTCTCGCATGAACTCTAAATGACTCAATTAAGCACAAACTTGTTTGAAAACACTTTGAACCTTTGTAAACATGTGTTTGAACACTTATACGCACATTCATGTCATTATAAACCCATATAGCATATGAATCATCCTCAAAACAAGGCTAAAAAGACTAGAATAATTAAACTAGAATGCATAAATACACCCAACATCAACTAATATGCCAAGATAAATGGGACTCGAACCCAAACCATACCCATAGGGGAACAAAATCAATATAGATCTACTCCATCCACTACTAAAAGAAATAAACCATGAAGCAGTAACATAATCATGAATCCAATAACAAGGAACATAATAACAAATATCAATTCATCAAGGCATATAATCACCAATGGGTATGAAAACCCCAATACACATAATTAAGATAAAGGCGGGAAATAAAAGCACATCAGTCGTGGCGACATCCACAATCACATGCTTGATGGGCATAGGAAAAAATAAATCTAAATGGGTCCAACTCGGACCGACAAACTAAATCAATAATTGAGGCACCACACACACTATCTCTAACTAAAGATGCCATAGCATCACAGGACTGATCTGAATGAGCTGAACGACTATAAATTCCATCTTGGGGACACTTTCTAGTTCAATAGTCAATCTCTCTATGGTCGTAGCAATTCCTGAAGCACCAACATGGCGGGGACACAAACTGATTATGTGCATCCTTCTACAATCATAGCCTATCTTAGGGGCTCTAGGTTAGCGGGGAAGATATGCTAACTCTGTCGGATCAATCTCATAGTCTAAAATACTAATTGCGTAGAACCGATGGACTGTAAATAAAGATGAACTCTACCGGAAGGACCCTCACTCCCAAATACAATACCAGTAGCATTAGACTGATGGCATGGCATCTTTCCGCTACTTCTATAAGCCTCAATACCTATGCTCTCTATGGTCCTCTCATAATTGACAACCTGATGAAAGAAAGACTCAGCTGCTATCAAGTGCTCCAATGCCAAATAGAGTGGCAATGCTAAACCTCTATAATTCCATGCACCATGCTCGGCTCAGAAGGATATTGTTACGACCCAAAAATAAGGGTCATGATGGCACTTCTTGCGGTGTAACTTGACAAATTAGCCTATCACCCAAACTGATACGAAAAGAGAAAAAGATAGAAATATCCCAAGGTAAGGCTTCTAGAACGAAGCCAAACCATATAAATAATCATATAAATGCGGAAAGAACTTTCTAAAATACCAATCATGCCCAAAACCTGGTGTCAATAGTGTAAGAACTACTAATACAATCCAAAAGTCAAATACATCAGAAAAATAACCACAAAGAAATAATAACTGTCTCTGAATACTAATTAAGACAAAACTACTATAGAAAGATAGAGGTGAACTTTGGATGCAAGAATGTCCATCTGCTACCTTGGAAGCTCCAACAATCGCCCGAGTCAATCAAGCTGAGGCGCACTCGAGCTAGGATCTGCACCGAAAGGGCTCAGTAGGCATGAGTACGGTCCACTTGTGCTCAGTAGGTATCATAGGCCGACCAACCAAAGTAGTAAATAAAGCATACAAAATATACATTAAGGGTATGTCACCTGCAATCAGAAAATATCCCACAACAGTAGCCCACACCGCTTGAACTAATAGTTCTAATATATCTCACATATATTACAACAACACTCCAAGATATAGAATACAAGTATACATTATGTCATATATAATAGAACAAGAGAGAACTTATAGATACAAAATCATCAAATACAAGTACAGGAAGGCAAGACAAATACATAGATGACAAGTCAATAAAGTATGAATATAATCACAATACATCAATAGTACCATATTAAACAACATAGTACAATTATTCACATGTATTCAAGGCTATCAATATCACATAGGACCTCACACGGTCAAACATATCACATAATATCTCAATTTCGACAATTACATCACATATACGCCCCCACACGGGTACAACACATACATAGCTATTTTTCATTATTAGTTCACACCCTTAACGTGCATTTTGTATCATCATTTACTACCCAACCCAGTCTGAAAGAGTTAAGCCATAACCTACCTCGAAAGCCAAAATCGGTCCGCTACACTTGAACCCGCAACCTTACTTTTCAGAAAAAATCTCAAACTCCACTAAAAACATCAAATATGAAATCTACGCATCAAGACAAAACCAACAACACTCATATAGAATACTTTTGGTTCGGGATCAAAACGGACCCCCTAAATAGGTTTCCCAAAAAATGGGCAAAATTGGAACTTCACTTCAAAAATATGTTCCCCATATTTTTAGGAACCTACAGCTGAAAACCCAAGTTAAATCGAGTCAAAAAAGGGGTTCAAATCGTAGAAAAATCATTTTTGAGCTTTATCGGGTAAAATCTTTGAAATCCGGGTTAAAATCAAGAATCGGAGTTGTTTTGAAAGTTAAATTGATGAAAAACTAGTAATTATAAGATAAAAATATTATTCAAGTGAAACAGAGTGAAATTTGGGTTTAAAATCATGCCCTAATATTTTTGGCGTTTTTGAGAAATTTATCAAGAAATTACTAAGATAAGGGTGAATTGTTACCTTTAATCCGTAATAAAACCAAGAAAAAGGTGTTAATCTAGCTTTCCAAGCTCCACAAGCTTCACTTTTAAGATTTCAAACTATTTAGGGTTTAACTTTCAAGAGGCAAGATGAAAAATGAGCAAAATGAACCCAAAACTATTTATAAGTGCAGAAAATCTGCACTAAAATAGCCAAAAAGTTACAGTTTTTTTTTGTTAGAGTCCACTCCGGACTTCGACGGGGTGCTCGGGATTCGTTCAGAGTCCGATTTATGCAAACGAACTATGAAACCACACTAAATTCAACATTCCAGATGCCATGGCGATATCATATTTTTAAAAAATATCGTTTTCACAAAGTTGACCCCCGAAACCCGAAATTATAATTTTCCAAACCGAGAGTCAAAATGAGATTTAAAAGCCATAAAATCATACCAAACATGCTAACACCCTAAAATTGACATTTCGAATTTGCTGACGAAGTCATATTTTCCATTCGAGGTCGTTTAGATCAAATGTGGGTCCCACACCCATATTTCTAATTTTTCAACTTTCCGATCAGTAGGTCTAAATGAGCTCGGGTGCACCGGGACCCAAACCAAAGGTCTACCTAGCCTAAAATCGATATTCCAGAGCTGCTGGCGCAGTCCGTTTGACAATCCATTGCATCGATCAAAAGATATCCACATAAGTCCAAAATAAGGCTCTAAAAGCCATCAAAAACCACAATATTGCATAAATGATTTCAAAATGCATCGAAAATCATGCCAATCACTCTCACACCCCAGAAATATCATAATACAACTATGGGGAGGGGTAAAATAGTCAAAGTATAAAAAATCACAAGTTTCACATATTTCATCAAATTTTTTTAGGTCATTACATCATCCACCACTAAAAATCTAGTTCGTCCTCGAACTAAGGCAAGGACATACCCGAATCAATGAAAAACTGGGGATAGGAACTACGCGTATCATACTTAACCTCCCAAGTAGCCTTATCTACAAGTCAATGTTTCCACTGTACCTGAACCACAAGGATCACTCTAGAGCGCAACTGCCTAACATTCCTAGCGAAAATGGAAGCTGGCTCCTCAACAAAGGACAACCGCTCATCTAACTGAACTGACTCCCAACGAATGACATGAGACTCATCAAGAATATAGCAACGAAGAATAGAAATAGGAAAACTAGATGAACAACTGATAGATCAAGGGGAAAAGCCAACTCATAATCCACATCACCAACAGTCCAAAGAATCTCAAATGGACCAATATACCTGGGGCTAAGCTTGCCCTTCTCCCCAAACCTCATCATTCCCTTTATGAGTGAAACTCAAAGGAAAACATGATCACCTACACCAAATCTCAAGGCATGAAGTCTACGATCAGCATAACACTTCTGCCTACTCTGAACCTCTAAGTCTATCCTGAATGACCCAAACTCTATCCAACGACTCACGAAGCAAGTCCGTACCTCGAGGTATCACCTCTGAAACATCAAATCAACCCACTAGGGAGTGACAAATCCTACTATACAATGCCTCAAAAGGAACCATATAAATACTGGAGTGGTAGCTATTACTATATGCAAACTCTGCTAAAGCCAAATGATGCTCTCACTGGCCACCAAAATCCATCGCGCACGCGTGAAATATATCCTTCAAAACCTGGATAGTCCGCTCTGACTGTCCATTAGTCTGGGGTGAAACGCTATACTAAGATCAACATGAGTACCCAACTCATCCTAAAATGTCTTCCAAAAGTGAGATGTGAACACAAAACCTCGATCTGAAATAATGGACACCTACGCACTATGCAGATGCATAATCTCACGAATAAAGATATGGGCTAACCTCTTAGCTCTGAATGAGACCTGAACCGAAATAAAATAAGCTAACTTGGTCAATCGATTGATGATGACCCAAACACTGTTAGGACCAAGAAAAGTACGAGGAAACCCAGTCACGAAGTCTATAGTGATATGTTTCCACTTCCACTCGAGAATGGGTAACCTCTAAAGAAAACCACCAGGTCTCATATGCTTGGCCTTCACCCGCTGACAACATAGGCAATGAGCCACAAAATCTGCTATATTACGCATTATACCACCCCATAAGTAGGGTTGTCTCAAATCACTAAACATCTTAGTCACACCTGGAGGGATGGAATATCTGGAACAATGGGCCTCCTCCAAGATCAAGCTAATCCAATCACTACTCTCGGCACACAAACTCAGCCCCCAATCCTTAAAAATCTATATGAATCAAGTAAGGCTTTCTTAGACACCCAATTCAACATCTTGTCATGAATCAACCTCAATCCAACATCGTCAAACTAATGAGCTCGAATCTGCTCCATCAAAGAAGCTCTAGCCTCCACAAATGCCAAAACATGCCCTGGTGTCGAAATATAAAGCCTAACTATCTGGTTAGCTAAAAACTAAATCTCTATGGCCAAAAGCCTCTCCTGGGTCATAAGATGCACCAAACTACCTATGCTAGTCGACCTCTGGCTCAAGGCATTCATAACCATATTAAGCTTGCCTGAATGGTAGAGGATAGTCAAGTCATAATCTTTAAGCAACTCAAGCTAGCGCTGCTGCCTCATATAAAGATTTCGCTGGTAAAGAAGTACTGAAGGCTATGATGATCTGAGAAGATCAAACAACAGACTCCATACAAGTAGTGCCTCCACAACTTCAAGGCAGACACAACTGCGCACAACTTCAAATCACGGGTAGGATAATTCCTCTCATGAGGCTCCAATCTTGACGAGACGCATACACAATTACCTTACCCTTCTGCATTAACACAACCCCTAACCCAACATTTGAAGCATTACAAAAGACAATAAAGCCCCCACCCTCCTTAGGCAAAGCTAATGTAGGAGTTAAAGTTACTAAAACCTTGAGCTTTTGAAAGCTCTCCTCACAAGCATCAGACCACTGGAAGGAAATCTTCTTCTGACTCAACTTGGTCGACAAAGCTACAATGGATGAAAAACCCTCAACAAAACACTGATAATGACCTACCAAGCCAATAAAACTCTAAATCTCGGTGGGCGAAGTAGGTCTAGCCTAATCACGAACTACTGCAACCTTGGATGGATCAACTATAATACCTTCCTCAGTCACCACATGACCCAAGAAAGAAATAGACTCCAACCAAAACTCCCGCTTAGAGAACTTAGCATACAACTTCTCATCCCTCAATCTCTAAAGTACAGTAGACAAATGCTCCTCATGCTTAACCTCACTCTTGGAATAAACCAAGATATCATCTATAAATACAATAACAAAGGAGTCAAGATACGATTGAAACACCCAGTTCATCAACTCCATGAACGCGGCAGGGACATTGGTCAACCCAAAGGACATGACAAAGAACTCATAATGACCATATCGAGTTTGAAAAGCAGTTTTCAAAACATCTAAAGATCTAATCCTCAACTAGTGATAACCAAACCTCAAATCAATCTTCAAAAACACCGCAGCACCCTGAAGTTGATCAACCAAATCATCGATGCGAGAAAGAGGATACTTATTATTAACCATCACCTTGTTCAACTGTCGATAATCAATACACATCCACATAGACACAAATTTTTCCTTTACAAACAAGACAGACACACCCCAAGGTGAAACACTAGGTCGAATAAATCCCTTATCCAACAACTCATGCAATGGATCCTTCAGTTTCTTTAACTCTGTTGGGGCCAGCCTATAAGGAGGAATAGAAATAGGCTTAGTGCCCGACTCAACATCATTAATAAAATCAATATCTCGATCTAAAGACATACTAGGCAGGTCCATAAGGGACACCTCCATAAACTCATGGACAATACAGACAGAATCTAAGGAAGGAGTCGAAACAACACTGGTGTCATGAATATGGGCCAAGTAAGATAAACATCCCCTCTCAACCAATTTACGAGCCTGAACATAAGATATAACCCTCTTAGGACCCGAATTAAGTGCACCCTTCTAATCTATCCTTGGCACACCCCGCAAAGCTAAAGTCACAGTATAGGCAAAATAATCTAAGATAGCATGATAAAGAGACAACCAATCCATACCTAAAATAACATCAAAATCGATCATATCTAACACAAGCAAGTCTATCAAAATCTCACGCCCGAAAAAAGTCACAATACAAGATTAGCGAGCCTGACCCACCACTAAAGAATCATCTATCAGGGTAGATACATGAATAAGCATGGCAAGAGGCTCCCTAACAGAATTAAAACCCGAAGAAAAATATACAGATACATAAGAGAAAGTCAATCTAGGATCAAATAATATAGATGAAAGTCTAAAAAAAACGGAACGGTACTTGCGATCACAGAATCGGAAGCCTCCGCCTCAGATCTGACTAGTATAACATAACACTATCTACGACTACCAACTGGCTGTAGCCCCACGACCACCAACACGGGCTCTACCATATCTACCTCTTGTACCTTTGGTAAAACCCCTATCCCTCATAGATGAAATAAGAGTAGCTCTAAACACACGACAAGAATAGTCCTTGTCCACATGGCCAATCTCATCACACACATAGCAACCTCTACGACCAGTCTCAACAAGAGAAAGTATAACTGAGCCCGAACGGCCACCCTGAACTGCTAAACTAGAAGATCCACCAGCTGAATCACCTGCACTGGCCCACCATGGTATCCACAAGAACCTCTAAAATCTCCACCTCGATAGGTCTGACTCCTGAACTCACCAAAATAATGCACCCTCTTGGAGCCTCCCTGAGATGAACTAATAATACCCTCTGTCATCTTATCATGATCCATAATACTCGAAAGAGGAGCTCCAAGAATAATCATCTGAGATGTAGCCAACTAAAGAGAAATATCCAAACCCTTCATGAACTTTTAAATCTTCTCAAACTCGTTGGAAATGACATCATAGGAATATCTAGATAGGGCATAGAAACATGCCTTGTACTAAAAAAACTATCATGGAGCCCTGCTCCAAATGATCAAATTGAAAGGCACAAATCTCTCTAGAAAAGCATCAACAAACTGATCCGAAGGAAACTCAGGAGCATCAATAAGCCCATAATCGATAAATGATATCCACTAATTTCTTACAACATCTCTCAACTAATATGAGGTATAAGCAACTCATTCGCATAGAAAGAGTTAACCACAATTTGGAATACAAGGTATGAAAGAACTTCGCACAATAAAGAATGAAATAAGAGAAGTTTCCTATAGACGTCCTATAGCCTCTCGAAGATAGATACAAATGTTTACGTATCGATCCGCGAGACTCTATTAGACATCTTGTTCCTACACCGTTGCGACCAATGAAACCTAGCTGCTTTGATAACAATTTGTTACGACCCAAAAATGAGGGTCATGATGGCATTTATCGCGGCGTACCTTGACTAGTAAGCCTATCACCCAAACTGATACGAAAAGAGAAAAAAACATAAATATCCCAAGGTAAGGCTTCTAGAATGAAGCCGAACTATATAAATACGGAAAAAACTTAGCCAAAATATCAATCATGCCGAAAACTAGGTGTCAATAGTGTAAGAACTACTAATATAATCCATAAGTTAAATACATCAGAAAAATAACCACAAAGGAATAATAACTATCTCCTAATACTAATAAAGACATAACTACTATAGAAAGATAGAGGTAAACTTCAGACATATGAATTTCCAACCGCTACCTTGGAAGCTCCAACAATCGCCCGAGTCAATCAAGCTAAGGCGCACTCGAACTAGGACCTGCATCGAAAGGGCACAGTAGGCATGAGTACGGTCCACTTGTACTCAATAGGTATCATAGGCCGACCAAGCAAAGTAGTAAATAAAGCATACAAAATATATACTAAGGGCACGCCACCTGCAATCAGAAAATGTCCCACAACGGTATCCCACACCGCTTGCACTAACAGTTCTAATATATCTCACATATATTACAACAACATACCAAGATATAGGACACAAGTATACATTATGTCACATATAATAGAACACGAGAGAACATGTAGATACAAGATCATCAAATACAAGTACAAGAAGGTAAGGTAAATACATGGATGACAAGTCAATAAGGAAATACAACACAATATAAACACAATAAAGTAAGTGCAATGTATATGATGCTGCTGATGATGATGCACGAGATCGTGGCACAACCTTCGGTATCATCGCACAATCTCCGTATACACCTACGGACCTTAAGCTTCCCAACGCAGGATCCATGGGGGGTTCGTCAATCCATATACAATCAACATATCTCATATCTTTTTTTTGGCATATCCCTCTAGGTGTTACAATATTTTTTGTTGCCAGTGTTTCTCAGATGTTGCCACGGTGGTACCAATGTTTCATGAATGAGTATGATATGAAGATGTAATGCTCACAACCAATCACAATGATTATTTCCATAACCAATCACTTGATATATTTCTACAACAAACCATAATGATACATTCCCACAACCACATAAGCCAATATCCACTTATATTTTCATTTCATCCATGAATTTCCACATGTATCATATGTGAATAAAGTCTGAATATAATCACAATACATCAATAGTACCATATTAAACAACACAATATAATTATTCATATGTATTCAAATCTATCAATATTACATAGGACCCCACACGGTCAAACATATCACATGATATCTCAATTTCAATAATTACATCACATATACGCACCCATACGGGCACAACACATAGATAACCAATTTTCATGATTAGTTCCCACCCTTAATGTGTATTTTGTTTCATCATTTACTATCTTACTCAGTCTGAAAGAGTTAAGCCATAACCTACCTCGAAATTCAAAACCGGTCTGCTACACTTGAACCATCGACCTTACTTTTCACAAACAATCTCAAACTCCACTAAAAATATCAAATATGAAATCTACGCGTCAAGACAAAACCAACGACGCCCATATTGACTACTTTTAGTTCGAGGTCAAAACGGACTTCCAAAATAGGTTTCCAAAAAAGAAGGGCAAAATCGGAACTTTACTTCAAAAATATGTTTCCCATATTTTTAAGAACCTATAGCTGAAAACTCAAGTTAAATCAAGTCAAAAACGGGATTCAAATCGAAGAAAAATCATTTTTGAGCTTTACCGGGTAAAATCTTTGAAATCCGGATTAAAATCAAGAATCAGAGTTGTTTTGAATGTTAAATTGACGAAAAACTAGTAATTATAAGATAAAAATATTATTCCAAGTGAAAAGGAGTGAAATTTGGGTTTAAAATCATACCCTAAGATTTTTGGAGTTTTGAGAAATTTATCAAGAAATTACTTAGAAAAAGGTGAATTGTTACCTTTAATCCGTAATAAAATCAAGAAAAAGGTGTTAATCCTGCTTTCCAAGCTCTCACAAATTTCACTTTTAAGCTCCCAAACTATTTAGGGTTTAACTCTCAAGAGGCAAGATGAAAAATGAGCAAAATGGACCCAAAACTATTTATAAGTGCAGTAAATCTGCACTAAAATAACCAAAAAGCTGCAGTTTTTTGTTTTGTTAAAGTCCACTCCGGACTTCGGCGGGGTGCCCGAAATTCGTTCGGAGTTTGATTTATGCAAACAAACTATGCAACCACACTAAATTCGATGTTCCGGATGCGATGACAATAATAGATTTTCAAAAAAATATCATTTTCACAAAGTTGACCCTCGAAACCCGAAATTATAATTTTTCAAACCGAGGATCGAAATGAGATTTAAAAGCCGTAAAATCATATCAAATATGATAACACCCTAAAATCAATATTTTGGATTTGCTGACAAAATTGGATTTTCCATCCGAGGTCATTTTGATCAAATGTGGGTCCCACACCCATATTTCTAATTTTTCAACTTTCCGATCAATAGGTCAAAATGAGCTCGGGTGCACCGAAACCCGAACCAAAGGTCTACCTAGCCTAAAATCAATATTCCAGAGCTGCTGGCGCAGTCTGTTTAGCCATCCATTGCACGGATAAAATGATATCTACATAAGTCCAAAATAAGGCTCTAAAAGCCATCAAAAACCACAATATTGCATAAATGATACCAAAATACATCGAAAATCATGTTAATCACTTCCACACCCCAGAAATATCATAATATAACTACGGGGAGGGGTAAAATAGTTAAATCACACAAAATCATAAATTTTACATATTTCATCAATTTTTTTTAGGTCATTACAGATATAACATAGGAATAAGTCTGGCCCACTCAAGAAATCCAATCTCGTTTTCAAAAACTGATAAAGAAACCTGATGAACACCAATAGATCCAACTCTGGTCTAAGAACTGTTCGTTGAATCGAATGCCACCCATGGACGTGAGGGAGCTCCAATATAACTCGGATTCCCAATGCTAAACCATAAAGGCTGAAGTAGTCACAAGCTTGATTGGAGCCTAAGCTGGCCCGAATTCTTTTTGGTTGTCGCTGATGATCTTCAATATCCATTTCTGACCCTCTAATCCGATGCTGTACTGAAACTCCAGAAGCACGTGCTAAAGTCTCGTCCACATTTGTTGATAATGTCGTATTATCCTTTGGGGATGGAATAGAGTAAAAGAAAGTGCTCGAGGTTCATAGGAATGCGGACACATGATAAGGAATCAAGAAGTGAATTTCATAAAATGTCACTGTAGCCTCCTGAAGATAGGTTACGGACGTCTCCGCACCTATCCGTAGGACTCTACTAACACTTAGCTCTTGTACTAATATACATATGAAATCTAGGCTCTGATATCAATTTGTTACGACCCAAATTTTGAGTCATGATGGCACCTACCATAACCCACCAATTAATAAGCCGACACCATATCTCGGAGCTAATGCAATGGGTTACCTTGGTGGAAACATCCAACACGGACCCTATATAGGAACAGGATACAACAACAATATTCCACAAAAGGAAAAACTGACATTTGAATACCAATCCCATGACCTGATAGTATAAGTACAAGAGCAACTCTAAATTCCTTAACAGAAATTACAACTTGAAGTCTAATAAATTTAAGTATTCTTGAATGATCTCATACATTTGTCTCGAATACAAAAGATAGAATAAAGATAGAGGGGAAAAGGGAACCTGGAACTCCAAGAGCTCACCCAATCTCCTGATGATTAACACGATGTGATCTCGAATCAACAATGGTAACTAGAACTTGGGTCTGTACCAAAAAGGTACAAAAGTGTAGTATGAGTACCAAAACACGGGTACTTAGTAGTCGTCATCGTCCGACTGAGCTAAATTATAATATAAGGACGATATAAAGTAAGACAATAACCTAAAGTTAAGGTATAGGATCGAACCGGAATCTTCTTTGATATCATTGTATAAAATAACTAATCTACTAGGGAAATAGCAGAATGTATCATATCAACATATACCATAATCATCATACAAATGAGTAATCATTTTGGAAGCGTAAAGCTACATATATACAATAACAACCATGTATTTACCATAATCAACATCAACCATCATTAGAATATAAAGCATAAGAACTACCATGATGTCCCTTACTGCCAGAAAGTACATATAAAAAAACACAACAAAGAACTTGTCACGGCGTCCCATACCACCGAAGAGTACACCAAAAGATCAACCCATCAATATATCAAGGCACAACTATACAAGATCACCAAAGCCACGGGTTTCACATTCCCGCCATGGCCTTTTACCGAGGTCTACAATTGTTATCAATACCATAATTTAGCACAATGAAATTGATATCACCATAGCATAGTTATATAGTTACTTATTCTCTATTTCATTGATGAACTCTAAGTCTAGTCTATATTAGCTACTCTCCATATCCATGAAGCGCTAGTTTGGAAGTATTATAGTTTACTAGTGATCAAATAAGGAAAAGATACAAGTTACCAACACTATTATTTATTCACCTAGATCAAGGTCATTTTCTAGTTAGCATCCTCATTATATAAGTTATCAATTTAGCCACCACGACATCACATGCTAGATGTTAACTTAGCTATTCATCATACAATACTAAGACCAATATTATTAGGCATGTTACAACCTTAAGGACTAGTTTTCATATTTTAACCAAGTAAGGTCCACCAACTAGTTTACTAGGCTTCTATCCTACAAGTCAAAGTCATTTATTTGAGACAACTAGTTATCACATAAGCCACTTTATAAGGAAAAATTCTATAACATGACCATTTATCCAAGTCAAGTAGATTTACTAGGTGAGCCCTTGGTTCTACCCAAGATTACTCATATCAATTAGCCTTAACCCAATACTCGTTATAATCCACTTCTAGTTACTAATTAGAATTAATAACTGTCAAACCTCTTAATTAGTGATTAGTGTCAAAAAATGATTAATAATCTACCAAGGAAGTCATCATGTTCCAAGTTTACAAACGGGTTTATCCACACACGACATAACCCCATATATGTCCATATATTCATATATACTCACCACACACGGTATCATCATAATATCGTTACCTCTTTTGGATTAACAGGGCATCATCACAACATCAACATATCCTCTGGAGTCACCGGACATCATCATAACACCATAATATCCTCCGGATTCACCGATTATCATCATAACATTATTTTCTCTTTTGGATTAACCGAGCATCATCTTAATATCAACATATCCTCTGGATTCACCGGGCATCATCATAACATCATTATATCCTCCGGATTCACTGGGTATCATCATAACATTATTACCTCTTCTGGATTAACCGAGCATCATTATAATATCAACATATCCTCTGGATTCACCGGGCATCATCATAACAAGATTACCTCTTCCGAATTAGCCAGGCAACATCATAATATCAATATATCCTCCAGAATTACCGGGTATCATCATAACATCATTATGTCCTCCAAATTCATCGGGTACCATCATAACATCATTACCTCTTCTGGATTAACCAAGCATCATCATAATATCAACATATCCTCCGGATTCACCGGGTATTATCATATTATTCGCACATCTCCCAAGACAACCAACATTCACATACATATGTAGTCAAATCAATGAACATGTACAAGCCACAATAATAGAGTATAAGTGATGCAAAGCAACATATATATCATTACACTTTACAATTAGTTATCACTACATAATATAAGTAGATGCATGATCATGAATATCTAAATGACATACGCAATTACCACTTTTCCAAGGTTATCATGTTTATTAGCAAGTCAATTATGAGTCAAGTGCAAGATTTCTAGTCGCCTCTTTTATTCCATAATTTCACTATACTAACCCAAAAAGGGAAATCGTTCACATAAGCATTAGCTTAATCATTCGACTTGGTTCATTACAAGAGTGGTAACATATAATTAGAGGTTCACTTGGTGAACTAATTGATAAATTAAGTGGTAACATAGTGATAACACTAAAATTAAACTCTTGAATGGGTGTAAGCGATCGTTGTCAATATAAAACCCAACTAGGTTGGGGTCGAATCCCACAGGGACTATGGTGTGAACTCAAGTTATTTGCAATTTAATCCACTGATAGTTTAATATTTCTTGAAATGGGGGGGGGTAGGGGGGTTAGGTTTAACAAGTTGTTGTTTGTCACTTTACTTTCAGTGGTTGTAAATCAAGAGTTTATGAAATAACCAGAATTATGTTCACTAGGGCTTCCGGTACATGACAGATGCTAGAAGTGGTTCAAGATTCTCACGGTGGGTAGGATAACAAGCTATCTTTATCGATGATATGCTTAAACGTCTCTCAACCTACTTAATCATTTAATTCCCTAATCCTCTCGGACTTAGGGAATTACTATTTATTGCCCAAATTTTACCTCAGGTTAACCAACCTTGTTACATCACTGATTATTAAATGAAGTATTTCCGAGTCCCTGTTGATAATTCACTTCCTACTATATTTGATTTATTTTTCAAGCAAATCAAAGTAGGTGTGTCTACTGTTTGCAACAAACAGAGGTTAATTAAAACTTCAGAATTATCAAGAAATCCTACCACCTTTTGAATCTTGAATACTTAGCACCTCATCAAGACCTAACCCTAGATCCCATAACTCAGGTTAATGGAGTTTAGCCACTCATGATGTAACGAATGAAACACATAATTGAATTCATGATTTGAAAGATAAACTTATAGAGATGAATAATAACTAGTAAATCACAGATTAGATCACAAAGAAAAAATCCCAAAATACTGATAGTAATCTCTCAAAAAAATAGTTGTATTCTTAAAGTCAAGAATTAAAGAGAGAAAATATCAAAATATGTTGTTCAAAACTCAAGGTGTCGACCTTGTGCGGAATAATAATAATAATAACAATGTCTAGAAAACCCTCAAACAAAGCTTTAAATAGTTTACCCTAAATAAGGAAACAAAATCAAGGTTACAACTTTTTCTCAGAATAGACGACGGCTATTGGTGACGCCTTATCAGGATCCTGACGACTTATCAAGAATGTCGTCAGGTCTTCTTCAAATCTGCACTAGTCCTATCTTAGGTTGACGTCAACTTCTAATGGCTTATCATGACTGTGATGACTTGTCAGAAATGTCGTCACACTTTTGCTCCAATTCTCATGTCCTGCCTAAGTCTGACGGTATTCCTGACGACTTATCACCATTATGACGGCCTATCACAAAATGTCATCGATTCTACTAGCTGGAACTCATTCCCTGTTTAAGGCTGACGATGGCCTTGATAGCCTATCACCAGGCTGACGACCTATCATGAATGTCCTCAGCTGCACTTGTCTTTTAATTGCTTCAGATTTCAGCCATTTTGCTTTCATTATTGTTGGTTCTCTATCATATCAGCTTAAACTGCAAAATCAAACATAAACTAATAAAAAATAACTAAAGTTTCTCAAGATCTTGCAATGATTTAGAGTTAAAAGCCTCAAATGTGTTAGCATATGATCACACATCAACACCCTCAACTTAAAACAATTGCTTGTCCTCAAGCAACCAAAACATAACTAAGAGAGTACAAAGTACAATTTGACAGCTAACTACTCATATTAGTTCAAAATAATTTCACCATTTCCAAGGTTAGTCAATTTAAAACTCACTGTTGATGTTTTGAAGAACAACCATGAAACTAATAAGCATCAAGACATGGAAAAAATTCATCAATAACAATCATGCCATACCAAGATCACACTATCTGAACAAGTCAGTGACTTAGCAACATACCCAATATGCCCTCACAACAAAGAAATCCCTTTTTCACTCATATCAGAATTCACATACATAAACATAGGGATAATCACAAGTATCACTCTTAGAATAAAGTTCCAAACACTACATGTCAAATGCCATAGGCTTGCCCTTATAGTCAGTACCCAAATCTTCAGGTAGGTCAGTTAGGATCACTTTACGGCTTTTCTTAGGCTCGTAATATAGGCTAGGAGATGGTATGATATTCATGGATATTTTAGAGTGACTATGCCTCCTTGACACTACACTAAACTCTTACACTACACTAAACTCTTAGGTTTTCACTTCTCAACCTTTTTTTTTTTTTTTTTTATTGATCACACATGCTCAAGATGGATGCGGTCTTTTCAATCATCATATTATCTTTTTATCATCTTTAACACAACTTTTTCTTTTCTTATTCATTTTTCACTGCACCCAACTTTTTATTCTTTTCTCTTATTCTACCTCTCTTCATGCTCATTTTGCATCACACACCCGTATAATAGCCACCCTCAACTTAGGCTATTTGCCTAAGTCAAAGTGCACCATATCCAAGGAAGACTAGGGGCAAAACAGGTTCATTGTGAGGTAAATGGGAAGGTGAGAGGTTTCACAGAAAGAAACAGGCATATAGGCTCAAATAAGGGATCAAGGGATATTATTTTCATTGGGAAGGTCATTTAGGCTGAAAGTGGGTTACAATAAAAAATGGCCTATGATCCTTTCCTAACCCCTATCCTACAACCTAGGCAGGACTAACAGGGGAAGTTCTAGATTTGGCACACAGTAAGAGCTGAGTAAGACCTCATACACACATGGAACACAAGTACATCACATATCACTACTTATCCGATTCATGCAATTTGTTCAGCAAAAATTGTCAAGTCGCCAGACTAATACCACAAAAAAATGCACCGCAGTCACAGATGAATGCAATTCACACGATTATAAACTTAGATCAATGGAGAGGTACTCAAAAGTCACAAAACAAGCTAACTGCCTCAAGTACCTGTATTACTCCTAATTATCTACCAAAAATTGTTACAACAACATCCTACCCAATACCCTCAACTTAAAATTGAAAATAAAGCTAAACTAAGGGTTAGAGTATACCTGGAATGGATAAATCCCGGGGTTCATGGGTTTCTGACCTTTCTGTTGTATCATCTGCTACCTTCTCTCCACCGGGAGATTTTGGCCTTGCAGTGGTAGGGGGTCTTCTAGATGAGGCACCCGCAACCCTGGCTTTCAAATCCTTCTCCCATCTCTCATTGTTCGCTAGAGACTCCATTCTTGCTTTCTTCAACTTCTCTTTTTCGACCTTATTTTTTGCCCTTTTTTACTCTTCTTTCTTCCTCGCTGTCAGGATCTTCTCACTTATCTTTTCCCTTCTGCTCCCTATTCTTCTTATTTTTCTTTAGTGAATCTACAATGAGGTCAAGCATTGTAATTTCTTCCTCAGATTCATGCATAGCCGGATCTGTCGGCACCATAAATTGGTGTTGCTGCAACACCCCAACATCTGCCTTTACCTTGCTCAAGGCCGCTCTGAATTTAGCAAGATCAGCCCCTAATATTTCTTTATCCCGTGCATCAAATAGGTTCTCCAAATCTACAACTCGTCCAGGAAAATTCATAAAAGGCTCAAGGGAAGCCTTGATTCTCTTGTCTACTGCAACAACAAACTGTTTGGCAAAATCATGTAGCTGTGCCTTACACTATTTGGCTTGTTTGGCCACTTTTCTAATATCGATCGGATGAAATTCAAATACGGATGATACTGTAGGAGCTGAGGGGTTGGGTTCATTCTCAGGAACTGAACCTCCCTGTGCTGAAAAATTGGCTGCGCAGTCTCAGAATCTTGTACTTCCACATTAGGTGTTGAACCAACATCTGTAACTGGAGGGTCTTCTGCTACCTCTACACCTCTATCAAGTCTCAGTCCTGGCTTATTTTCATCATACCGTATGGGATTATGGGTCTTTCAAGCAGGAATGTCATCATCAACCCCTGCAATCTCTGGAACATATTCAGCTCAACATAACTCTGTGATAAGAAAAGGGAAAAGATAAGCAGTGTCGGTTCTTGACATTCTAATCTTCATCTCATCAACAATGATTTCCCCAAAATTAAGGGGGAGATTCCGCACCATGCTTGCTACTAGGATAGATCGGTCGTCACCCAAAATGTTGTCTCCATCAGTGGGCATAAGCTAGATACACACTACACCCCACCAAAACTTTGCCTCTTGAGTCAAAGAGGAATTATAGATTCTCTCATTTAGGTTGGTCACCCATGCTGGTTCCCCTTCGGCTATGATGTTGGCCAACCACAGACGTTGATTTGCCTGATTCTTAATTTGAGCATAGACTGATAGTGAAGTGTCCTGAGGAGTGAAGTTAGGGCTATGCAAGAACTTGTTGATGGTTCTGATTGAGATATCAACCCTTATGCCCCTTACCTAAACTCTCTCTAACAGGGGCTGGTCTGCAACTCTTTTTCCTGACCTACACATATTTTCCAATGAGTCTGGTAGTTCACATAAAACTTTCAGACCAGTGCAGGGAAAAATAAGCTTCCTCTTTTGTAGTCCATCCCAAGCCGTACTCTTGGAACTTCTATTACACTTTATGATACCTACGCAGACCTTTGGTGATAATCCTCTTTTCTTCCTGAATCAACCTTTTAGTCCTTCTTCTATCAGTTCTGCGGAGCCCAACAGTGAAGATGCCCTCTGCCTTGGGAATTTGCCATCTAACATTATCTCGAACTTTGGGGTTCTTACATTTGATAAGTGTTCCCCAAATTAGAGACCCCTCATCATCTTGTTGTTCAGTGGAAGGGGATTCAGATACTGTTCCCTCATACTCAAGCTTCTCAGAACCTTCAAGTTCTTCTTGTTTAGATTCAGCACGTTCAGACTCATGCTACTCATGTTTAGAATGTTCAGATGCCTCCTTCTTAGAAGCAGTTGTTGTTTCAGTGTCCTCACTATCCTCCACTTCAATTGGTGGGGGTGGTGGAAGATGGTTAGGGATTTTCTTCTTCTTTTGCTTCCTGAGCATAGGTTCTTCCTCTTCATAATCAGACTCCTTATCGATGAGCCTCCGGCGTACACTTTTATTTTGTTCCTTCTTTGTAAGTATGGGGCTCTTTCCTTTGGTTACTATTATATGGTTCCTATAGCAATAGAAAAACCATTAGTCAATCCTTAAGAGCCGAAACATAAACACATTAATCATTTAAGCTTCACATTCCTTGAAAAGGCTCATTCATGCTTCAAGTTCTAGGTGTGGTGAAATTTCAAGATAAGCCATCACGACTGAGATAGCTTATCAAAATTTTCGTCATCCTTAGATAAAACCTGCGAAACTTTATCAACTTCTGACGATATTTCTGATAAGCCGTCACAAATGTGATAGCCTATCACAAATGTCATCAGCTCTAAACAGAACTCACTTCATTCTTAGTAGCCTTTGATGACATTTCTCATAAGCCGTCATAGTTGTGATAGATTATCATGAATGTTGTCATCTCTTATCAGAACCCCACTTTTGATTTTAACTCAATTTTTGGTCCCATTCTTTCTCAAAATCCACTTGAGTTCTGATTTGTGAGCTAAATTTTAAGCCTTAGGCTTGCACAACAAACCCTAGTTCTGAATTTTAGCCCCTTTTCCAGTTGAACTTGGTTCAAGTCTCTTGGGAAGTTGGGTTGTCATCAATCTATCTCTTACCACTTGAAAAGAAAAGTCAAATTTAGGGCATACTAGATGGGAGCCTTCAATGTGATTACACGCACAAGAGGAAGTAGGAAGAAATTCTTGATTTTAATTGCAAACCCACACATAAAAGCGGTCGCAACCTTTTTTGTTGGGTTCAATACTTCAATTGCATCAAATAATTTAATCATGGAGTATAATATATGTGAAGAATTAATAAAGTTACACATAAGGAAACTTACTTGGATAATTTTTTGAATAAGGAAATAAAATACTCTAACTATTGAAGGAAAATAACTTAAAAGGAAGTAAAAACAAGCGGGAAGGGTGGAAAGGTTCAACTGGGCCCGGATAGGATCTTTATAATTAGCCCAGATTTGGTTATTAAGTTACTTTCTGATGACATCTTATGACGGCTTGTCATAGGTGTGATGACCTATCATGGATGTCGTCAGCCTTAACAGAACTTCAATTAAAAATTGGCCTCTCTGACGACAATTCTGATATCTTATCATAGTTTTGATGGCTTATCATAAATGCCGTCGGGACCTTTTCTTCTGATTTCGTCATTTTCCCACCTTCTGTGAACTAAATCCTAACTACAAAAATAAACACTTTACTGGAATATAAAATTTTGGGTTGCCTCCTAATAGCGCCCGATTTACTGTTGCGACACGACTTGGTTATCTTGACTACTCAGACTTCGCCAAGACAACCTATTGATAGCCCGTTATCATCTTCATAGAATACATCAACGATTGATAAAACACCCATCTCTTTTTGCTGAGTCATGGATGAGTGTATCTCGAAGCGTGCTTCTTTATCATTTAGCCTGAACTTTAGCTCATTCAGCTCCATGTCTACGATAACTCTCCCGGTTGCAAGGAATAGTCTACCCAAGATGATGGGCACTTCAAAGTCCACCTTGCAATCTAGGACTACAAAATTAGCAGGCAAAATAAAATCGGCTACCTTTACTAAAACATCGTGTAATATGCCCACAGGCTGCTTCACAGACCTATCAGCCATCACCAACCGCATATTTGTTGGGGTAGGATTCCCTAAACCCAATTTCTTATACACAGAATGTGGAATTAGGTTTATATTGGCTCCCACATCGCATAATGCTCTGGTGAATTTCAGGGACCCAATAGTACACAGAATGGTAAATGCTCCTGAGTATGCCTTTTTTTGTACTAAAGACCTTGTAGAGATAGCGCCACAATAGAGAAGATTGTCCTCCGGCTCATGGATAACCTTCCATTTCTTGGTCACAAAGGTCTGTCATGAACTTTGTGTATCCTGGCATTTGCTCAAGTGCCTCAACCAAAGGAACATTTATTGTCAATTGCTTGAGCATTGCCAGTAATTTGCTAAATTTTGCATCCTCAGCCTTATTCTTCAATCGTTGAGGAAAGGGAGGTGGTGGACTTGGGATAGTTTTCAACACCACTTTCTCTTCCTTCTCTCTTTCCTTTTCTGAAGAATTAACAGAACTATCCAGCTTCTCAGACTCCATTGGATTGCTTTTTTTGGATTCATCAACAACTACCTCACCATCTACATATTTTCCCACAGAAGGGCCAGGTAATATCTTACCACTCCTAGTGGTAATCGCCATACATGAGCCATCATTCTTTGGATTCTAAATCATATCACTTGGTAATGTTCTACTCTTTCTTTGGTTGAATACATTAGAAAGTTAGCTTATCTGCTGCTCCAACTATTTGATGGTAGTGGAGTGTGAGTACACTAACTGACTGATGAATGTCAGATCGGTCTTCATGGTGGTTACACCAGAGTTGGTGGCCTCAATTCCCTTCAACAATTTCTCCATTATGTCCTTCATGGACATCTTTCCAGAGCCAGTTGTAGCAGCTTCCCGATTTCCAAGAGGAACATATAAACCACTCCTGTCATTATTGCTTCTCCAATTTCCTTGCTCTCTTTCTTTGTAACCAGGTTTGCCATAAACATTCCAACCTTGATTCCTTTGGCTATTTCCTCGGAAACCCCCTGATTATTAACATAATTTATCTCTTCTTCAGGCTTCACATCCACTCGGTCTTGAGATGTTACAACTTTCACTTTATCAGTCTTCCTTGACAATAAGTGCTTGGTGAGCAAGTCCATCTGAGTCTTTAGGTAAGCCATGTCTTGATCCCGCTCCTCATTTCTCCTGCGTTGTTCAGCAGACATACCAAAAAAACAGTGGGGCTTGCTACCACAGACTCCCTGGTATGGAAAGCCCGACTCTCTTTGGTCATCCTATTTAGCATACCTGAGGCATCTTGAAAAGACAGATTAACAAATGAACCACCAGCAACATTATCTACAATCGGCTTTGTTACAGAGTTGAGGGCCCTGTATAAAATCTCTATCAATTGTAGGTCTGTCATATTTTGGTTCGGACACTGTGTTAGCTTCTTCTTGAATCTCTCCCAAGTCTCATTCAAAGCTTCAGTAGGAAGCTATCTAAAATTGCTGATTTCGTCCCTCAACTGTACCCTCCTGGAGGGTGGAAAAAACTATTCTAGGAACGCTTCTTTCAATTGCCTCCAGTGGGTGATGGAATCAGGCGTAAGCTCATTTAGCAATAATGTTACATCCCCAGACATAGACAACAGGAACAATCTCAACCGGATAGCATTCTGATCCACTCTTGGGTTATCAAAAGATTTGCAAATAATGACAAAATTCACCAGATGCAGGTTCGGATCATCCCAGGAAGGCCTCCAAACAACCCCTTCAGATTGAGGAGTTGGATCATAGTACTCGTAATGTTGAACTTGGCTCCAGGTGCCAACAATGGAGGAATAATTTTACCCGTTGCACCTGCCCCATCCATTCCATCATCATCATTATCATTCAGATCATACTGGATCGGCTGGTACTCTTGTCTTCTTGGGATCGGACGATTCCGATTGACATTATGTGGCACTTGTAAAGCTATCTGCTCTGAACGCCTTGGGTTACCAGGGTTCAATAACTCCTCGTCCCCCAAATCTTTGTCCTCAGGATTTGGATGTCATGCTTGTTTCCTGATATTTTCCACATTCACCTAAGCTCTAGCTAAGGTTGCAGTGTGTCAGCCTCTTGCTGTTTTGCCATTCTTCCTATTCATTGCGGTTCCGGATTTAGTGGTAATAATGTTTCTACAGAACTTCTGGTGCTTGGCATACACTAAAAAATCCTACAAATAAACAAAAACAACAAAAAAACATAAATCTAGGAAACTTAACAAACAGTCAATTAGCGCATACAAACTTCATCTTACAACCGTATTCCCCGGTAGCGGCGCCATTTTTGATAATGCTCAAATTACACTCTTGAATGGGTGTAAGTGATCATTGGCAACATAAAACCCAAATAGGTTGGGGTCGAATCTGATGATAGGCGTATTTACACGCCTAAAGCACCATAATTTACCCATATTTTAGCTAAGTTTTAAGGAAAAAATATATAATTCCTGCATTTTTAGTCCATTTTCCTATAAGTGAGCTAACCAACGTGATTAACATATTTTCAGGTATTAATGATGAAGATTTCAGCACTTTGTGGACCTTTTGGTAGCAAGGGAAACTTCACATAAGAGGGAAGGCAGCTTTTGGAAGCTTATGGACTGAAAGTGATGCATGGAGAACTTGTACCGGGCAAAAACAGTATTTCTAAAGACTTGGGGATCAGCAGTAACTTAGTAGGAATAGGACAAGGATGTTATAAAAACCCTATTTTGCTGAATTTTTCAGCACTCATGCTTTTCATTATTCACGAATTGATAGATACTTTCATTATTCATTCGAATTTCTAGTATTATTCAGTTTACAGATCCTGTAAGTTTTAACAGAGAAAAAAAATGGTAACTTGTGGGAAACGTCTAGAGGGCAAAAACGTCAACCTAGTTTGACGCCACACCTATCTTCAACGTGAGATTCTTTGAGCTTTGGTACGATGATGATGTTTATTGTGATCTCCGTTGTAATCATGAGTAGCTAAACTTCTCTGTTAGGGTTATGGAAGCCTTATGATATACTATCTATTACTATGAGTTTGTGAATTCTTGATGTGTATGCTACTTATATCATTACTCTCTTCATCTTAATTACATTCTTGTGGTTGCAAACATATAGAATACGCCATTATAGCATTAACTTGTTCGAGAGAAAAGTTACATGTTTGGAAAAGAGAGTGTGACAAGGAAATAGGGCTACCAACCCCTGTTTACAAGTTAGTGCCGTAACTGGATTAACCTCTTGGAGAGTTCGTACCATTAGTTATACGCTTTAAGCTCGAGAGAGTTAAAGTGAGATAATCCTTGATGGTCGAGAGACACTAGGATTTACCAGTAGAATACGAATCTCTATTAGTGCATGCATGTCTGAATCCCGCATTACTCATAGTTATTAGATACGTAGAATTCATAAGGTGGACATAACCCTAACTTACAATACTCATTGATTAAAATCTTACTAAACAAAGCATTCCGTTTTTACTTTGCTATTTTGATACTTTTAATTCACGCCTAAACCATCCCCCCTTTCTGTAGAATTTCTGACCAACAGTCTGCTAACAATTGCAACACTTAGTGACCGAGTATTCCCTGTGGGATTCGACACCCAACCCAGTTGGGTTCTATATTTGACAGTGACCGCTTACACTCTTACGAGAGCTGTAGTTTGAGCATTATCAGATTTTGGCGCCGTTGCCGGGGAATACGGTTGTCAACTAAGTTTGTGATAGTTAATAGACCCTTTGGTAAAAAATTCTCAGATTTTACTTTTAGTTGTTGTTTTTGTTTTATTCAGGTTTTGTTCAGTGCATGCCAAATACTCGAAGTACTGGTCAACCGTTATTACCTATCAATCCTGAACCACATCGTATTGGCAGAATGGATGCAGAACGTGACATTGAAAGAAGGGCTGCTCAACAGGAGCAGTCTAGATTAGCTGCATTGGCAGCTGCTCAAGTGCATCAACAGAACATTGATAACCCAGGGCGAGCAACAAATCCTGATGATGAGGACCTGGGTGATGAGGAGCTACTAAATCCTAGGCGTACTGATGAGGTGGCGGCACCTATGCATAAGAGAGATCGTCAAGCTAGAATGAGACCTGACCGCCAAGCTGTGCAGGTTCCTTTTGATGAGGATGATGATGATTTGGATGGGCCTGGTGCCACAGGGGCTATTATTCCTCCACCCTTGGCACCTGGAGCCAAGTTCAACATCACTAGCACCATGATTCAGCTATTGCAACTCAAAGGGTTATTTGGTGGACTTGCAGGCGATGATCCGAATATGCATCTGATCAATTTTATCTCTACATGCAAATCCTTCGACAATCTAGGAGTTGGACAGAATGCAATTCGGCTGCACTTATTTCCATTTTCTCTATCTGGGGAGGCAACATTATGGTTGAACGGGCTAACTCCTGATTCTATTACTAATTGGAGGCAATTGAAAGACACTTTCCTAGAAAGATTCTTTCCTCCATCCAAGAGAGCACAGTTGAGAGATGAGATCAACAATTTTTGACAGCTTCCTGATAACGCTCAAACTACAGCTCTCGTAAGAGTGTAAGCGGTCGTTGTCAAATATAGAACCCAACTGGGTTGGGTGTCGAATCCCACAGAGAATACTTGGTCACTAAGTAAGCAAAGATTAATAGACTTTTGGTGAAAGTTTCGTAAAAGAGGGGATTGTAACGTGCAATAATGTAACAAAGTGAAAACGGAAAACAGCAAAGTAAAAAGAAAGAATGTTTAGTAAGATGTTTAACCAATGAGAATTTAGAGTTGGGGTTATATCCACCTTATGAGTTATACGTCTCTATTGGCTATGAGTTATGCGGAATTCAGACATGCATGTGCTTATAGAGAATTGTATTCTATGGTAAATTCAGGCGTCTTTCGACCATCAAGGATTATTTCACTTTAACTCTTTCGAGCTTAAAGCGTATCTAACGGTACAAATTCTCCAAGAGGTTAATCCAGTTACGGCACTAAATTTTTAACAGGGGTTGGTGCCCTATTACCTTGACATTATCTCTTTTCCAGACATATAACTTTTCTTTCGAACAAGTTAATGCTATACTGGCGTATTCTATGCGTTTGCAACCACAAGAATTTAGATTAAGATGAAGAGAGTAATGATATAAGCAGCATACGTGTCAAGAATTCACAAAATCATAGCAATAGATAGTATCTCATAAGGCTTCCATAACTCCAACAGAGAAGTTTAGCTACGCATGAGTGCAACGGAAAACACAATAGACATTATCATCATAAAAATCTCACGTGAATTCCTTGCAAATAGCTTTTCTCTTGTTGTAAAAATTAAAAGTCGAATATATGAAAAATAATGTCAACAATGAATTAATGAAGAAAAAGGGGAAGGATAGAATAGGGATAAGGGTGGTGGAGAATTGTTTTGATGGATGGATGGATGGAAATAATAAAAATCTCCAGCAAAATAGGGTATTTATAACACCCATATCCTATTCCTACTAAGCTACTGCATTACTTATCCTACTCCTACTAGGTTACTGCATCATTATCCTACTCCTACTAAGTTACTGTTGATCCCCAAAGTCTTTAGAAATGCTATTTTTGCCCGGGATAGGTTTTCCATGCGTCACTTTTAGTCCCTAGGCGTCCAAGCTCTCCTTTCCTTCTTTCGTGAAGCTTCCTTGGGCATCAAGTTATCCATAAAATGCTGAAATCTTCATCATTTATACCTGAAAACTTGCTAATCACGTTTGTTAGCTCACTTAAAGGAAAAAGGACTAAAAGTGCATGAATTATATATTTTGTCCTCAAAACTTAGCTAAAATATGGGTAAATTATAGTACTTTAGGCGTGTAAATACGCCTATCATCAACACCCCACACTTAAAGCTTTGTTCGTCCTCGAACAAAATATCATGTCCATCTAAACATCTACTTAGGGTGTCACAGTAACAGCACAAAATATTCATCAAGACAGGCACGACAATCATTAACAAAGAGTAGTTTTCTGATCACTACTAGAAAGAATTTAACCTCTAACATAGACTCGTGATGATGGCTAATTCGTATTCAAAAGTTAAGGCACAAAGAATCATACAAAACTACCCAAAACTCATCAACCATGTGTGTCTCACAATATATCACCCATAATCACTCACAAGTATTTTCATCTATCGAAGCATGGGTATATGATTATCCTTGCTCTCGCTCTCACAAAGAATTCATATGCTGCAACTGATGACCATAGGCTTTCCCTTAGTGTAATGCTCCATTAAATATCAGAATGCTAATCTTAGGATCAAATAGGTCTTCTACAGGTTGTAATGTAGGCTAAGGGACGGGTAGGACTATTTTGGCCAGAAATAGTGACTATGTTCCTAAGCGCTTTAATACATCACATTATGCCATTTAACACTCTCTTTTGAACGACCTTTCTACTTTCTTTTAATCTACCACCCCTTCTCACCTCTTTTGTTATTCAATTTTAAATAGAATCAACTTTATATTTTTCTTTTTCATTTCATTTTTCATTTTCTTTTATAACACACCTCTATAACAACCATTCTTTTTCATAAAAAATTCAAGTACCAATTCACTTTAAGGCATCACTCTCACCCAATTTCCTTTTATTTTGTCACATGACTTTACAATTTAAAGCGCTTAGGAATTTGGATCAAATTATGGTCTTAAAAAATGGATTAGGCTACATATGAGGCTGTCAAAGAAAATAGCTAAAGGCTCAAATGGGGTTAACTAGGATAATGTCCACGGGTAGGTAAAAAGAAGGTAAACAATCACAGGTTGTCAAAGAAATGCCTAAATCATCTCCTAAACTCACACTCTTTCTTTTGCTTTACACACACACCGGGCAAGTTCTAGCATCAGCCACAAACATAGAATATACTATCATCTCACACACACAAGGCACATGGTCGACTTTATTAGGAGCAGTATAGACTCTTGACCCAACAGATAAAGGAATTAACCCACACATTTATCACATACTGAGTCACATTTAGAGCCTAAATGTCTCAATAGTAATGATTTTATCATAGACTCTTGTCATAATACCATGCTGCCTATCAGAACAATTTTATGATTTTTTTTTTTCTAAAATTTAACTACTAACAAACAAAACAAACAAATATAAATAAATGCAAATGCAGATAAAGAAGTATTGCATACAAATACCAGCACCCCACACTTAGACGGGACACACTTCCCTCAGTGGAAAATAAATAAGAAGAACCTGATTAGTCGGACTCATCCTCTATGTCTGGGGTCATACCCCCTGCATCAGAATCATCATCAGAGTCGTCATCATCAGAGTTATCCTCCACGTCGGAGTCTGGCATTCTGTGATCATCATCGGTTGGCACATCGTCATCAAGAGGTTCCTCAAAGTATACTCCTACTCCACACATCGCCCTCACATGCTCATTCATTGGGTAGTCATAATCCAGCTGTTAGAGCTCTGCAGCAGTTGGAACACGACCCCCGCTCATCATGGTAAACCTCGTCATGCCATATAGATGGCGGAAGAAGCTTTCGTCACGAGCATGTCTCTCCGTATTAGTAAGGTTGACGCCATGCGTGGATTCAGTATCTTTAACCTTTGTGAGGTCAACCTTCTTTGGGTTGTATGGAAGCTTATGATCAACCGATTCCTCTTCGATGTCTTCCTTCCTCAATATTGCAGTCAACAGGTTGCCAAAGCTGAAGTGAGACCTCTTGTGTAGCCTAGCTTTCCGCATTGTAGATCGAATAATTGCCCCAATGTTGATAGGGACATTCGTCATCAATGCGTACACCAGGCACACTCTATCTCGTGTTATCTTTGTGTACTGTGTCCCTGGAATGAGGCAAGAGTTGACTATTCGCAGTCATATCCTAGCTTCCCTATTCAAAGGAGCATATGGGAAGGTGTTGTACCGACCGGTGTTCTTGTGTTTGCTCCATCGTGACATAGATCTTGTTCCGCATAGTGTGTGTCTAATTGAACTGTACGGAGGTCTATTATATAGCTCCATGAGTGGTGCGGGATCAACAGATGGCAAGCCTAGAAAGGAGTTGAAGAACTCTGCATTTAGTGGCAGAACTTGGCCCCGAATCTTGACTTCACTCCCTGTAGTTTTCGGTGACCAGTTGGCATAGAATTCTTGTGTTAAATCGAGATTGCACTCTCCCATATCTCGGAAGATGAAATCAAGATGTAACGCCATTATCTTAGCCAACATGCGAGGTTCTTTCTTTGCTAGGCTCTCCTTGTGTATCAACTCCACGTGAGCATATTTCATCTCTTTATTTTTCCTATACCACTACTTTCCTTTCTCCTCTAAGACCCATTTAATTCCGAACATGCGGCGAGGTATTTGCAGCGAGGAGGATTCGCCTTGCTCTTTTCGTCCCCTTTTTTTGGCCTTTTTGTGAAGTGGTTGCTTTATCCTTTCCTTGCCTTACTTTTGGTGCCATTGTACTTGAGATTAAAATAATATTCATGTTAGCTTCATCTCGGTGGATACAATCAATGAACAAGTAGTAGTGGCACCACCCCACACTTAGTTTGTTGGTATGGACTAGTGAAGTGAACGATGTTGATTACTCAGACTTTATCGATATACGTTTTAGGCGCTATATTCCAACAATATAATCAGTGCAGTCATACTTCCAAAAAAATCTTGGCCATACTTTCATGGTTGATACATCTTTTGATCAAGACTACTACATAGAGATTGAATCAAGTTATAACATCTAGAAATAATCACAACCTCACAAGTTGGTAGTTTAACCATGATTCTCATCTCGATGAACAAGTCATTCCAACATGTAAGCTTTCTATTTACAAGATTATGCAATTTTCGTGCCCATGTCAATTCCGCAAAAGTATGACAGTGTATGAAAATCAAAGACAAGTTGGAAACAAGTTAAAATCATCCTTACGTATTCTTTCACTCACTTAGTAGTATCACAACAAATCAACCACATTAAAATCACCAACACTACTTCAAGATCTAACAATTTATTGTAGGCGTAGTATTGTAGTACTTACGGAATATAAAAGAAGAACAAAGAAGTACTTACTTGGTTGATGCCTTTGGAAGATGTTCTTGTGAAGTAAAAGAGCAAAAGGAAAATTTTTGAGAGAATTTGGAGAGGTAGGCGGCGGTTTTCTTAGGTTTGCAATGTATTTTTGGTCTAAGACTAAGTTTCTTATTTATAGGGAAATCTTGGGTCGGGTTTTGACCCATTTAAAATCGCATTTGGAGACCAAAAGTGACCATAGGCGGCGCCTTTTGCTTTGCCTATGCTTGGCATAGGCGACGCCTTTTGCAAAGCATTGTTGAGCATAGGCGGCGCCTATGCCATGGCATTGTTAGGCATAGGCGGCGCCTATTCCATGACACATGAGATTCAGAGACAAAATGCTTTTGCATAGGCGGCGCCTATGCTATGGTACACTTAGGCATGAGCGGCGCCTATGCTATGGCACACTAGATTCCGAGAGCTTAGGCCATAGTATAGGCCTTGCCTTGTTCATGGCCTAGATTTACATAGGACTTGCCTTGTTCTTTGCCTATATTTTCATAGGCAATGCCCAACCCATAGCCTTTTGCTTCTTCAATCCTAACTTACCACCTTGAACATGCAATTCTTCCAAATCAAGATTTGAACTCAATCTCCTCATTTACACCTTTTGCACCTACACTTACTCAAAAGCGACAAAAACGATTAGAACGATGGGTTGCCTCCCATCAAGCGCCTTAGTTTTGGTCATGGAACGACTTTTTTTTTTGGATTTTTACTTATCAAAAGCAAACACGTAGTAGAATGAAAGAAAGAAAAAAATGAAAATCGATGGGTTGCCTCCCATCAAGCGCTTGATTTATTATCGCGGCAAGACATAGTTATCTCGATTACTTAGACTTCATCGAGATAGATGAGGCATCGTTTTCTGAATAAATTCAGACGACGCTGATGCTTACTTGTAGGCATGCAATCTTCTTCGATATGACTCTTGTGCATACATATCCCAGGAGGGATACCAATTATATCATCAATAGTCCAACCCATTGCTCTCTTGTATCTCTTCAGAGCAGAGATGAGAGCCTCTACGTGCTGTTCACTTAAATCATCCGCCACACTCATCGAAAGTGTATTTCTACTTCCCAATCATGCATACCTTAGATAATTGGGGAGCTCTTTCGATTCTAGAACTGGGGGCTCTTCAATGGAAGTCTTCGCTGTTGGTGACGGTTGATTGTTAAGATCAAGGTACGACTGCTTAGGAGTATATGAATAGGACCCTATTTCTGTTAGAGCACACATAGTTTCTTTATAATCTTCACCGTCCTCATGCTCAACATTCAGCAGCACAGCAGACAATGGCTCAACAGTAAGCTGTTTCTCTACAGATAATGCTTTCTTATCCTCATAATGAACATCAGCTACGGAGAACACATTCATATCGCTCGGTTGCTTCATTGCTTTGCATATATCAAAGCGGACCACTTTGTCATTCAACCGAAATAAAAGCTCATTAGCTCTCATGTCAATAAGCACACTTCCTGTTGCAAGGAAAGGACATCCCAAGATTATGGGAACTTCAGAATCCACCTCGCAATCCAAAATCACAAAGTCTGTAGAAAAAATGAAGGTAGACACCTTCACCAACACATCATTCAAGATACCCACAGGTCATTTTACCGACCTATCTGCCATCACGAGCCGCATATTGGTTGGTGTAGGGTCGCCCAACCCCAACTTTCTGTAGACGGATAGTGGCATCAAATTGATGCTAGCTCCCAAATCGCACAATGCTTTGGCAAAATTCATAGATCCAACCGTGCAAGGAATAGTGAAAGCACCAGGGTCTGCCTTCTTCTGTACTAAGGACCTTGTGGCAATTGCACTGCAATGATGAATATTATCTGCCGGCTCATAGCTTACTGCCCGCTTCTTTGTCAACAGGTCCTTCATAAATTTAGCATACCCAGGCATTTGTTACAGCACCTCGACCAAAGGAACATTAATAGTCATCTGCTTTAACATAGTTATGAATTTACTGAACCTGGTATCATCAACTTTCTTCTTCAGTCTCTGCGGAAAAGGTGGTGGTGGAAGGGGAATAGTTTTCTCCACCACTTTCTTTTTACCTTACTTCCAACTATCAATCTTTTTAGGTTGCAAACGTCTAGGGGTGAAGTCATGAACACACTCTTCAGTTTCTTCGGCCTCTTCACATTCTGCATCAATAACATTATACTCTATATCATCAACCACCTGCTTGTCCTTGGATGGATTTTCCAACACTTTACCACTCCGGGTAGTAATAGCCATGCATGATCCGTCGTTCCTTGGGTTTTGCACCGTATCGCTGGGTAGTGTTCCAGCCTTTCTTTGGTTGAATGCCGCAGATAATTGACTCAATTGTTGCTCCAGCTGTTTTATTGAAGTGGAATGCGAGTCAACCAATTGCTTCATTAAGGACAGATCATTTATTACCTCATGTAATCCTGTGCTGGTTGCCTCTACTCCTTTCAGCAGCTTAGCCATCATATCTTCCATGGACATATTTCCAGAACCAGATGCAGCGGCGTCACGTCTTCCAGGAGGAACATACAAACCACTCCTGTCGGTATTGTTTTTCCAACATCCTTGATCGCGGTCCTTGTATCCAGACTTATCATAATAGTTCCGACCTTGGTTTCCTTGGGCATTGCCTCGAAAACCCCCTGATTATTCAAGTAGTTCGCTTCTTCCTCATATTCGGATTCATCTCTTCTTTGTGATACAATGGCCTTAACCTTTTCGGTCTTCCTTGATAATAAGTGCTTGGTAAGAAGATCCATCTGCGTTTTCATGTGAGCCATATCTTGGTCACTTTCCTCTTGTCTACGCCTCTGCTCTGCAGTCAAGCCAATAGATACGGTAGATCTTGCTACTTCAAAATCCTTGGTATGCCAAGCTCTACTCTGCTTTGTCATACGATCTAGCATATCACTTGCCTCAAGATAAGTAAGGTCCATGAATGACCCACCTGCAGCGTTATCAACCACTGGCTTATTCACCGAGTTGAAAGATCTGTATAATATCTCCATCAAGTGTACATTGGTCATATGATGGTTTGGGCATCTCATAAGCTTCTTCTTGAATCTCTCCCAAGTTTCGTGGAGAGATTCAGTTGGAAGCTGTCGAAAATTGCTGATCTCATCTCTCAACTGCGCTCTCTTGGATGGCGGAAAGAATCTTTCTAGGAAAGCGTCTTTCAATTGCCTCCAATTAGTAATAGAATCAGGAGTCAGCCCATTCAACCATAGAGTTGCCTCCCCAGACAGAGACAATGGAAATAAGCGCAGTCGAATTGCATTCTGTCCAACGCCAGGATTGTCGAATGACTTGCATGTAGAAATAAAGTTGATCAGATGCATATTCGGATCATCGCCTGCTAGTCCACCAAATAATCCCTTGAGTTGCAATAACTGAATCATGGTGCTAGTGATATTGAACTTGGCTCCGGGTGCCAAGGGCGGAGGAATAATAGCTTCTGTGGCACCAGCTCCATCCAGATCGTCATCATCATCATCAAATGGAGCCTACATAACTCGACGGTCAGGTCTCATTCTTTCTTGACGATCTCTCCTATGCATAGGTGCTGCCACCTTATTTGCAGGTCGTGGATTAAGTAAATCCTCATCACCCAGGTCCTCATCATTAGGATTTGTTGCCCGACCTGGGTTATCAATATTCTGTTGATGCACTTAAGCAACTGCCAGTGCAGCTAATCTAGCCTGCTCCTGTTGAGCAGCCCTTCTTTCAATGTCACGTTGTGCATCCATTCTGCCAATAAGTTGTGGTTCAGGATTGATAGGTAATAACGGTTGACCTGAACTTCGAGTGTTTGGCATGCACTCAAACAAACCTGAATAAAACAAAAACATCAACTAAAAGTAAAATCTGAGAATCTTTGACCAAAGGGTCTAGTAACTATCACAAACTTAGTTGACAACTGTATTCCCCGGCAACGGTGCCAAAATTTGATAACGCTCAAACTACAGCTCTCGTAAGAGTGTAAGCGGTCGTTGTCAAATATAGAACCCAACTGGGTTTGGTGTGGAATCCCACAGAGAATACTTGGTCACTAAGTAAGCAAAGATTAATAGACTTTTGGTGAAAGTTTCGTAAAAGGGGGGATTGTAACGTGCAATAATGTAACAAAGTGAAAACGGAAAATAGCAAAGTAAAAAGAAAGAATGTTTAGTAAGATGTTTAACCAATGAGAATTAAGAGTTGGGGTTATATCCACCTTATGAGTTATACGTCTCTATTGGCTATGAGTTATGCGGAATTCAGACATGCATGTGCTTATAGAGAATTATATTCTATGGTAAATTCAGGCGTCTTTCGACCATCAAGGATTATTTCACTTTAACTCTTTCGAGCTTAAAGCGTATCTAACGGTACAAATTCTCCAAGAGGTTAATCCAGTTACGGCACTAAATTTTTAACAGGGGTTGGTGCCCTATTACCTTGACATTATCTCTTTTCCAGACATATAACTTTTCTTTCGAACAAGTTAATGCTATACTGGCGTATTCTATGCGTTTGCAACCACAAGAATTTAGATTAAGATGAAGAGAGTAATGATATAAGCAGCATACGTGTCAAGAATTCACAAAATCATAGCAATAGATAGTATCTCATAAGGCTTCCATAACTCCAACAGAGAAGTTTAGCTACGCATGAGTGCAACGGAAAACACAATAGACATTATCATCATAAAAATCTCACGTGAATTCCTTGCAAATAGCTTTTCTCTTGTTGTAAAAATTAAAAGTCGAATATATGAAAAATAATGTCAACAATGAATTAATGAAGAAAAAGGGGAAGGATAGAATAGGGATAAGGGTGGTGGAGAATTGTTTTGATGGATGGATGGATGGAAATAATAAAAATCTCCAGCAAAATAGGGTATTTATAACACCCATATCCTATTCCTACTAAGCTACTGCATTACTTATCCTAGTCCTACTAGGTTACTGCATCATTATCCTAATCCTACTAAGTTACTGCTGATCCCCAAAGTCTTTAGAAATGCTATTTTTGCCCGGGACAGGTTTTCCATGCGTCACTTTTAGTCCCTAGGCGTCCAAGCTCTCCTTTCCTTCTTTCGTGAAGCTTCCTTGGGCGTCAAGTTATTCATAAAATGCTGAAATCTTCATCATTTATACCTGAAAACTTGCTAATCACGTTTGTTAGCTCACATACAGGAAAAAGGACTAAAAGTGCATGAATTATATATTTTGTCCTCAAAACTTAGCTAAAATATGGGTAAATTATAGTACTTTAGGCATGTAAATATGCCTATCATCACTTCCAACAGAAACTCTCCACGTAACATGGGAGAGGTTCAAGAAGAAGCTTATGCGGTGCCCAAATCATCATATGACCAATGTCCACTTGATGGAGATATTATATAGGTCTTTGAATTTGGTGACTAAGCCAGTGGTTGATAATGTTGCAGGAGGGTCATTCATGCACCTTACTTTTATTCAGGCAAGTGATATGCTAGATCGTATGACAATGCAAAGTAGATCTTGGCATACCAGGGATTCTGAGGTAGAAAGCTCTACTATATCTATTGGCATGACTGCAGAGCAGAGGCGTAGACAAGAGGAATGTGACCAAGATATGGCTCACATGAAAACATAGATGGACCTTCTTACCAAGCACTTATTATTAGGGAAGACAGAAAAGGTCAAGGCCGTTAAAACGCAAGGCAGAGAGGAATCCGACTCTGAGGAAGAAGCTAACTACTTGAATAATCAAGGGGGTTTCCGAGGCAATGCCCAAGGAAACCAAGGTCGGAACTATTATGATAAATCAGGATATAAGGACCGTGATCAAGGTAGTTGGAAGAATAAGACTGACATGAGTGGTTTGTATGTTCCTCCTGGAAATCGTGTGGCTGTGGCGTCTGGCTCTGGGAAGATGTCCATGGAAGATATGATGGCTAAGCTATTGAAAGGAATGGAGGCAACCAACATGGGTGTAACCGAAGTGAAGAATGATTTGTCATCAATAAATCAATTGTTTCATTCGTATTCTACTGCGATAAAATAGCTGGAGCAACAATTGAGTCAATTATATACGACATTCAACCAAAGAAAGGCTGAAATGCTACCTAGCGACACTGTGCAAAACCCAAGGAATGACGGATCGTGTATGGCTATTACTACCCAGAGTGGTAACGTGTTGGAAAATCCGTCCAAAGGCAAGCAGGTAGTTGATGATATAGAGGATAATGTTATTGATGCAGAATGTGAAGAGGCCGAAGAAGCTGAAGAGTGTGTTCATGACGTCACCCCTAGACGTCTGCAGCCTGAAAAGATTGATAGTTGGAAGCAAGATAAAAAAAAGTGGTGGAGAAAACTATTCCCCTTCCAACACCACCTTTACCTCAGAGACTGAAGAAGAAGGCTGATGACACTCCTGAAAAGGTTGATAATCGGAAGCAAGATAATAAGGAAGTGGTGGAGAAAACGATTCCCCTTCCACCACCACCTTTTCCTCAGAGACTGAAGAAGAAAGTTGATGACACTAGGTTCAGTAAATTCATGACTATGTTGAAGCAGCTAACTATTAATGTTCCTTTGGTGGAGGCACTGGAACAGATGCCTGGGTACACTAAATTCATGAAGGACCTTTTGACAAAGAAGCGGGCAGTAAGCTATGAGCTGGCAGATAATGTTTATTATTGCAGTGCAATTGCCACGAGGTCTTTAGTACAGAAGAAGGCAGTTTCTGGTGCTTTCAATATTCCTTGCACTGTTGGATCTATGAATTTTGCAAAGGCATTGTGCGATTTGGGAGCTAGCATCAATTTGATGCCACTATCCATTTATAGAAAGTTGGGGTTGGGCGATCCTACACAAACCAATATACGGCTCGTGATGGCAGATAGGTCGGTAAAACGACCTGTTGGTATCATATATGATGTGTTGGTAAAGGTTTCTACATTCATCTTTCCTTCAGACTTTGTTATTTTGGATTGCGAGGTGGATTCTGAAGTTCCCATAATCTCGGGATGCCCTTTCCTCGCAACCGAAAGTGTGCTTATTGATTTACGAGCTAATGAGCTTTTATTTCGGATGAATGACGAAGTGGTCCATTTTGATGTATGCAAAGCAATGAAGCAGCCCAGCGATATGAATGTGTTCTCTGTAGATGATGTTTATTATGAGGATGAGAAAGAATTATCTGTAGAGAAGCAGCTTACTGTTGAGCCACTATCTGATGTGCTGTTGAATTTTGAGCGTGAGGAGGTTGAAGAATATGAAGAAACCGTTTGTGCTCTAACAGGAATACGGTCCTAATCTCATGCTCCTAAGAAGCTAGACCTTGATCTTAAGAATCAATCTTCACCAACAGCGAAGACTTCCATTGAAGAGCCACCAGTGCTAGAATCGAAAGAGCTCCCCAGTCACCTAAGGGATGCATCCTTGGGAAGTTGAAATACACTTCCGGTGAGTGTTGAGGCTGATTTAGGTGAACAGCACGTAGAGGCTCTCATCTCTGCTCTGAAGAGGTACAAGAGAGCTATGGGTTGGACTATTGATGATATAATTGGTATCTCTCCTTGGATATGTATGAACAAGAGTCATCTCGAAGAAGATTGCATGCCTACAAGTAAGCATCAACGTCGTCTGAATCAATTCAGAAAACGATGCACCATCTATCTCGATGAAGTCTAAGTAATCGTGGTAACTATGTCGAGCCGCGACAATAAATCAAGCGCTACGTGGGAGGAAACCCATCATTTTGAATTGTTTTGTTTTACTAGGAGTTTGTTTGGTTAAATAAAAATCCAAAAAGAAGAGTCGAGCCACAACCAAAACTAAGGCGCTTGGTGGGAGGCAACTCATCGTTCTAATCGTTTTTGTTGTTTTTGAGTAAATGTAGGTGTAAGACATATAAAGGAGGAGATCTAGCCCAAATTTTAATTTGGAATTGTGTCATGTTGAAGGTGGTAAGTTTGGAATGAAGAAACAAAGGCTATTGGTTAGGCATTGCCTATGCAAATCTAGGCAACGAACAAGGCAAGGCCTATGTAAATCTAGGCAACGACCAAGGCAAGGCCTATGCTATGGCCTAAGCTCTCTGAATCTACAATGCCATAGCATAGGCGCCGCCTATGACCAACAATGCCATAGCATAGGCGCCGCCTATGCCATTGCCTTTTCTCTCTGAATCTACAATTCCATAGCATAGGCGCCGCCTATGCCTAACAATGCCATAGCATAGGCGCCGCCTATTCTCAACCAGGCTTTGCAAAAGGCGCCGCCTATGCTAAGCATAGGCAAAGCATTAGGCGCCGCCTATGCTTACTTTTTGGTCTCCTAATCCGATTTTAAATTGGTCAAACCCGACCCAAGCCTTGTCCTATAAATAAAACTTCAACATTAGAACAAACCACACTTATTTGCTCAACCTAGGCGCCGCCTTTACTCTCCAAATTTATCTTTTTGCTCTTCTAACCTTGCAAGATCATCTTCCGAGGCCATCACCAAGTAAGTACTTCTTTTATATTCCGTAGTTATTACAATACTACGCCTATAATGATTTGTTAAATCTTGAAGTAGTGTTGTTGATTTGAATGTAGTTGGTTTGTATTGATACATCTAGTTGAGTGAAAGTATACGTATGGGTGTTCTAATCTTTTTGCGGAATTGAAATGGTAAAGTTAATCACATAATCGTGTAAGTCGAACGTTGGAATGTTTTGAAAAGCTCGTTCATCGAGATAAAGATCATGATTGAATACAAGCATGAGATGTTGTGATTATTTCTATGCCATAAACTTGATTCGATCTCTACGTAGTAGTCTTGTTCCAAAAGTGCATTAATCCAAACCATACAGTATGGTCAAGTTTATATGAAATAGAGTTAAAAAGGATAGTTAAGATGACATGAAAAGTATGACTGTGCTGAATATATTGTTGGAACATAACACCTAAATGTATGGCGATGAAGTCTGAGTAATCGACATCGTTCACTTAATTAGTTTGTCACCACAAATTAAGTGTGGGGTGGTGCCACTACTGTTTGTTTGTCAATTGTATCTACCGAGATGAAGCTAACATGACTTTATTTTAATCTCAGGTACAATGGCACCAAAAAGTTTACCAGGAAAAGAAAAAGCATCCACCTCACAGAAACGTCAGAAAAGGGGAAGAAAAGAGCAAGCTGAATCCTCCTCGCTGCAAATACCTCGCCACATGTTCGGGATAAAATGGGTCCTAGAGGAGGAAGAAAAGGAGTGGTACAAGAACAACAAAGTGTAAAACTATGTTCACATGGAGTTAATACAAAAAGAGAGCCTAGCAAAGAGAGAACCTCGCATTTTGGCTAAAATAATGACGCTACATCTTGATTTCATTTTCTGAGATATGGGAGAGTGCAATCTTGATCTAACGCGAGAATTCTATGCCAATTGGTCCCCAAAGACTACAGGGAGTGAAGTAAAGATTTGGGGCCAAGTCTTGCAACTAAATACAGAGTTCTTCAATTCTTTTCTGGGTTTGCCATCAAGAAATTTTTTTGATGAAACATCTCGAGCGATCCCCTAATGACCTATTAAATGGATCCAGTTGTTTTGGCGGGGCTGGGAAGCCATTTTCCAAGTACAATGAGTGAAATGACAAGAATTGATTATTTTTTACGACTTTCGGTGGGTGTTCACCCATAGATCAGAGGGGTGGGTGCAGGATACGAATAATAATTTTTACAAAACTTCTTGAGTGTTCCCCTATCCTATTAAATGGATTAGGTTGCTTTGGCGGGGTTGGGGGAGCTATTTTCCAAGTCAAATGAGTGAAACAGTAGAAATTTTTAGTTTTTTTAAATCAATTTTCAAAGTATATAAGCCCACAGATCGGGGGTGGGTGCGGGCTCCAAAAAATATTTTATGTGGAACTTCTTATGCTGTCCCCTGACGGTTTGTTAATTGGATTAGATTGCTTTAGCGAGGCTGGGGGTGCCATTTTAAGTCGAATGGGCAAAACAGTAGGAATTGCTAGATTTTTATGACGTTCGGTAGGTGTTAGCCCATGGATCAAGGGGTAGGCACAGACTCCCAAAAATATTTTGAGCAAAACTTCTTAGGCAGTCCCATGATGGCATATTTACTGAATTGGATTGCTTTGTCTGGGCTGGGGGTGCCACTTACCAAGTCAAACGTGAAAAACAACATAAATTGTAGGTGAGAGTAGCTTTGGTAGAAGATAAGATGTGGGAAGTGAAGTTGAGATGATTTGGGCATGTGATGAGAAGGACCAATAATGTCTCAATTAATAGGTGTGGAGGGTTGGTTATGGATGATTTCAGAAGGGTAAAGGTAGGTCAAAGAAATTCTGGAGGAGGTGATTAGACATGACATGGAGCAGTTATAGTTTACCGAGAAAATAACCCTAAATAGGAAAATATGGAGAATGTAAATTAGGTTAGAGGGCTAGCACACGTGGGTGAGTCGTAGCTAGTAGGTAAGAGTTCTTTAGTATTGCCATGTTAGTAGTAGTAGGTCTTTGCTCGTAGGTTAGAGTTTCTAGTTAAAAGGGTTTGGGTGAGGTGTGTGCTTGCAGTTAGGTAGTGTATAGTACTGTTATGTGGTTGTCTTATTTCTTTTATTTCATCTTATTTTTTGTTTTATTACTGTTTTATTTATTGTCTTTTGTCCCAAGCCTGGGGTCTATAAAAATAACCTATCTACTTCTTTGGAGTTACTGGTATAGACTGCGTACAGTTTACCCTCCCAGACCCCGCTATGTGGAAATATACTAAGTATGTTGTTGTTCTTGTTTTTAATAAATTATGACCTTGATTAAATTATGATGCTCAAAACCACAAGAGAATTCCCTTTAAAATCTGTTTGGGATTATATTAGATTGACGAATGTAAAATCTAATATATACAAGTACATGTCGTCAAAGGGGTGCCATATAAAATTTCAAATATAAAGTGGAGAGTGAGGATATTTAAATATCCTTTGGATGCTAGCTTGAAGAATATTGCATTTTGCTTGGCATAAAGGTCTATCTTATGTGCTAAGTTGTAGGAGGAAAAGCTTAGACATGCATTACTGAAAGAATATGTAGCTAATACAACTTAGGATATTTTAGTTCACATACTGGGAAATCAAATGAAGGTTAACAATTTCAATGTTCTATTCTTAAATGGTGGTTTATCATGTTTGTTCTTTCTAAAATCCAACAAGCTTATTGTGTTGTTCCGACAATAATTTGAGGAAAAAAATGAACTCCAACAAGCATGAACCGAAGGGGTCTACCAGTAGGATAATATATCTGGCCTCAAGCCCATTAGAAATGCTTGATAGGATTAAATAATCCGCAGTCAAATTAGACCCGCATACATAAGTCGAGTTCTATAAAAGTTTATGTCACTGTGATGGTTACCCATGTGCTATAATTGACATCCAGATATTTGGAAAAACTATGTAGAATTTGCTATGCTTTCTGTACTTAGAAATACTATAGGTGATTAGATATATCGATGAGAAGCTGAGAAAATTGCAGAAATATATTTTCCATAACTATTGTAATTTTATATCCCGAAAATGTTATCTACGATACTTGGAAGCAACCAGGGATTATAACTGCTAAATTAGAGGATATTATTGAGCTAATCAAATGTACAGGTGCTTCATGTTATGAGATAACATAGCCAATATGTGGACCAATTGGCAAATAATCCACTTGATCACAATGACATTATATTGCATTCATTTAACAAATAGGACACACAAGGAAAGATGGCATAGGTGGCTTGATTTTCATGGTCCACATAAGTTGCATGGGCCGCTTGATCGCCATGGGCAGCATTGGCTTCTTAGGTGTCATGGATGCTTGGCATTCATAGGTGGCTTGCGCGCCATGCTTGGGAGCCATGGGGCGCTTGGGTGCCATGTGCTGCTTGATACACTTGGGTGTCGTGGGCGGCATGGGTCGATGGATCAATGTGTCCCATGGGTCGACGACATAGTGCACCCGTGCACTATATTTATAACATACAACATAGTGCGCCCGTGCACTACATTTATAATGTATGACATAGTGCGCCCATGCACTACATTTATAACATACAACTACGTTGAATTTCATGTACCATATACCAAAATATGTGTCCTCGAGTTGGCAAGACATAAACACATTGATGATTTATAAATGAAGACAACGTGAAAAGAGATGTTGATAAGTTGAATCAAACACAATCAACTATTAATCTTTCACAAACTAGTTTAATACCTATTGAAGTTGTTCATGGAATCCCAATGTTAAAATTTACATTGGATGAACGACAAAATGTTTTCAAAGAGAAGGGACTTCATAAAGCCATAGTTGTTAAATTATCAATGGGATCACCAGATTTGTCAATTTTAAGATCGATTTTGCCTAAGTTTCTCAGCATTAAGGGACATTATCTTGTCGGGTTGCTTTCTCAAAGGCAACTTCTTATTCGTATGGAATAATATGATGATTTTATGGCTACATTATCAAGAGGTGTGAATTATTTCATGCATAATGGAAAAAATCATCAGATTAGGATTTTTCTGTGGACTATTGGATTCAACCCTAAGGAGGACACTTCACGTGCGGCAGTATGGATTTCATTTCCAAATTTGTCGATGGATTTGTTTGCTAAGAGGTCTTTTCTTTCTATTGCTCGGAAGTTGGAAAAACTATTGCTGTGTCTAAGGCCACACAAGTAAGATCAAGACCGATCACGGCTAGGGTTTGGGTCATCGTTGACTTAATAGACAAGCATCCGGATTGTATTCGACTTCAAAGTGTGGACAAAGTTATGGGCAGAATTATTAAGGAGTTTCAGGAGGTGGTGTGTTATAATTTACCTCAATATTGTACCCATTGTAAGCACCAAGGTCACGATGAAAAGAAGTGTCGATTGTTAATTGAAAATAAAGTAGTGCTCCAAAAAAAGATGATACGACAATGGAGATTGAGGAAGCTTCGATTGAAAAATTGCAAGGAGATGCACGTGATTATCTAAATATTAAGAAGAAACAACAAAATAGTGTTAACGAGGGGGATATTACAATAGGTCAAGCTTTGGCTAGGGTGTCCGAAATCTTATTGGAAACAGCACAGGCTGAAAAGAAAGCTCTTCAAAATCTGCAAGTATTGTGGATACAAGTGTCGAGACTAAGAGGCTGATAGTTTATAAGCAGGATATGGAGTTGAACAATACTAGAGATGATGTTGGAGATGAGGGATGGATAGTGGTTTCACGCAAATAATCTGTTAGTCCTCAAATTAGCAAAGAACTTAATGCGGCAAAGAAATAATGCATTACAACAAAGGATGTTATGGATCCTAACACCTTTGAGTCTCTTTTAGTTAAAAATAAGCACCAATCTAATTCGAGCAGTCCTAAATGTAAAATTGCACTTTCAGAAGTGACAAATATGCTAATGCAACAACACATTGCAATCTTGATTTATCCCGTACTTGTCTTAAAGCCGTTGATGTCTACATTGGATGCTTTGGCGTGTGAGATCCCTTCTCCGTCTATGGAGTAAATTGGTGAGCAACGGGATGACTTTGGATAAAAATTATTTTTCAAGGGGAAAGAACAAGATGTGGATGGGGTAGTGGTCTTAACTTTGATGCATTCAAACAACAAGGTTGAAGCCAACAGTGACCAAAAAAGTGGTACAAATATAAAGAATTGGGCATTTATGGTAGAGGAGGAGAAGCAGGCCCCATCCACTCCAACGTGTAGCTAGTTGAGTCCAACAACCTCAAAAGTTTTGCCAAGTTATGCAATGGTTTGTCTTCCATCTTTAGCCGCGGAACAACTTGTGGCTCAAATAAGTACACCTTTGAATGCTATGGATAATCCTACCAAAGGGTTCCAGGACAAGAGATATATGTAGGGAGATTTGATTGATGATCTAATGGAAGCGTTTGAGGGTGATTTAGGTGTTGACATATTTGACAAAGAAGATGTGGATGAAATATTGGATGAATGCTTTGCTAAAGTGGCTAAGGATGGAGATATTTCACCTAGGCAACAAAGGAAAAGATTCAAAAAATAAAAAAGAGTCATGAAAGAAACATAGTTGGGATGGTAAAGTGTTTAAAGAGGTTATTGTAAGATAATTACCAATGAGGGTGGCAAAGCAGAAGGAAACAAGGTTCAATTATATCAACAAGATTCATAGACCAAGAAGAATTGATGAAATATAAAGATATTTTAGATTCGTTGGAGGAAGAAGACAAGGTGAAGAATCAAATCTTTATAGGGCTACATCTTCTTGAAGATTTTCAATTTTTAAAGAAACATGAATCTGACTCCACACTCTTGCTTATTTTAATCTTTCACTACTTAAGTATTATCATTTGTAACATCATCATAGAGTTGGTTATTAACTCTGTGCTGATCATTGGAATATTTAATTTTTTCTTCTTCTTATTTTTTACATGCATGTTAATTAGAAGAGGTTTTTTTATGCCTCAATAGCATTAGTAAGGCAAGGCATAGCCCCCCTTGCTTGTACTATTTCTTTTGAGTTTTGATTTTATATATATATACATATATATGTATATATACATATATATGTATATATACATATATATGTATATATACATATATATATATATATATATGTATATAACTAGCCCTGGGCATCTTGCCTAGTGGATTTGCATAAAAAAAAGCACCTCTTGTTTGCTTACAACCTCTTTTGCACTAAATATTGCCGAGAACCAACACTTTCTATAGTAAAAATGCATGTGTTCCTTACTATTTTTTTTTTAAATTTTTTTTTAAAAGAATCAACAAAAATAAGGAAATTACCTAATAAAATATTAATACTTTATAAAATTTAAATTGCATTTCTTTCTATTTTTTTTTTTACAAAAAGTAATAAAATCAAGTAAAAAAAAGGAAATTAGTCAATAAAATACCTCAATAGATCCATCTATGTTTGAACCCTTATAGTTGTGGTAAATAACAAGTTTGTAGAGTCAAATGCAAGACCACCGCACCAACTGGGCCTTTTGTACTATTCTTGGCAGTTATTTTAATTTATATTTTTAACTTATTCTATCTACCTAATTTAAAAAAATTTAAAAGTTTAAATCCGCCTTACCATGTGATTTTTATCTTTAAATCAATTACTTTTCATCATTTTTTGGGCTATAGAAGAATGAAAATTGCATACTGAATTGTGAAAAACTGTCGATTGAATAAGATAAAAGCCTTTAGAAATTTGTCTCTACCAAAATGCCTGTCATTAATAATTTCTAATCAGAGTATCATGGAAGCCCATTCCATATAAATAAAAATCAAGATAAAAAGGTCAACAAAAAATAGGGAGTGAAAGAAGATAGAAAAAAGTAGTTGTAAATTGGGTGGGGGGTCGATTTGGGTGGTACAACGGGCAAAATGATGCGAAAGGGGTGTTTTCAAGCTAAATCGATGTTCTACAACCCACGGTTCTAAGGGTTGGCCAGGGTCCGGGTGTGCTGTGGGCCAAAAATTGATCGAGGCATGCCAGAGAGGCTGGAAGGCATCCCAAAATTGTCCATTTGGGAGGACGAAGCTATTTTGGTGGTCAAACGGGCAAAAAAGTGCGAATGGGGCATTTTTGGGCCAAATCAGTATGCTATTGCCCACGGTTCCAAGGATAGGCCTGGGGTCTGGGCATTCTGTGGGCTGAAAATTAGTTGGGGCATGCTAGGGAGGTTAAAGAGCATCTTAGTGTAGTCTGTTTGTGTGGCCGGGGATATTTTGGTGGTCAAACGGACAAAACGGCGCAAATGAGGAGTTTTTGGGCCAAATTAGTGAGCTTTAGCCCATGGTTCCGGGGTGGGCCCAGGGTCCGGGTATGCTGCAAGCTGAAAATTGTCTGGGGCATTCCAGGGAGGCTGGGGAGCATCCTAGTGTGGTATTTTAGGGTGTGCGGGGCCATTTGGATGGTCAAACGGTAAAAACATCGCAAACAGAGAGTTTTCGGGCCAATTCGGTGTGCTCAAGGTTCTAGGTGTAGGCTCAAGGTTTGGGTGTGTCGTAGGACAAAAATCAATTGGAGCATGCCAGGGAGGCTGGGGAGCATCCTAGTGTGGTACATTTGGGTAGGTAGGGCCATTTAATTAGTTAAACGGGTGAAACGGCATGAACGAGGCATTTTCAGGCTAAATCGACGTGTTATAGCCCATGATTCTGGGGGTGGGCCTAGGGTCCAGGTGTGCTGTAGGCCAAAAATTGATCGGGGGATACCAGGGAGGCTGGGGAGCATCCTAGTATGGTCCGTTTGGGTGGGCGGGACCATTTGAGTGCTACAACGGGCAAAATAGTGCGAACGGGGAATTTTCTGGGCAAATCGGTATGCGATAACCCACGATTACGAGGGTGGGCCCGGGGTTCAGGCGTTCTATGGGCCAAAAATTGATTGGGATGTGCCAGGAATGCTATAGAGCATCTTAGCGTAGCCCGTTTGGGTGTGCATCACCACTTGGGTGGTCAAATGGGCAAAACTGTACAAATGGGGCATTTTCAAGCCAAATCAATGTGCTATAGCCTGTGGTTTTGGGGGTGCGCCCGGGGTCCAGGCGTGATGTAGGCCAAAAATTAATTGAGGTGTGCAAGGGAGGTTGGAGAGCACCCTATTGTGGTCTGTTAGGGTTGGCGGGGCTATTTGGATGATCAAACAGGCCAAACAGCGCAAACGGGCTGTTTTTAGACCAAATCGGTGTACTATAGCCCACGGTTCTGGGGTGGGCTCTAGTATGGGCCAAAAATTGATCGAGGCATTTCAGGGAGGATGAAGAGCATTCTAGTATGGTATATTTGGGTGGGCGGGGCCATTTAGGATGTTAAACGGGCAAAACGGAGTGAATGGGTATATTTTGTGTCAAATCGATGTTCAATAGCCCATGGTTATGGGAGTATGCCTAGGGTACGGGCGTGCTTTCGTCTAAAAATTGATTGGAACATGCCAGTGAGGTTGGGAAGAGTCCAAGTATGGTCCTTTGTGTGGGTGGGACCATTTGGGTAGTACAACGAGTGAAACAGCTTGAATGTGAATTTTTCGGATAAATTGGTGTGCGATAGCCAATGGTTATGAGGGTGGGCCCGGGGTTCAGGCATGCTATGGGTTTAAAATTGAACGGCATACCTGGCAAGCTATGGAGCGTCCTAGTGTGGCCCGTTTGGGTGGGTGGGGCCATTTAGGTGGACCAATAGGTGAAACGGCTCGAATGGGGTATTTTCAGGACAAATAAGAGTGCTATAGCCCAGGGTTGGGCCTAAGATCCGGGCGTGTTGTTGGCAAAAAATGACCGGGGCATGCCTGACAGACTGAAGAGCATCCTAGTATTGGCTCGTTAGGGTGGGCGGGGCTATTTGGGTGGTTAAATAGGCAAAATGGTACAAACGAGGCATTTTTGCACCAAATTGGTGTGCTATAGCCTACGGTTTTGGGGTGGGCCTAGGGTTCGGGCGTGCTGTGAGCCAAAAATCAATCGGGACATGCCATAGAGGCTGGGTAACATCTAAGTGTGGTCCGTTGTGGTGGTTGGGGATATTTGAGTGGCCAAATGGTCAAAATGGCTCGCACGCGGTATTTTTGGGGCAAATCGATGTGCTATAGCCCACGGTTCCAGGGCTAGGGTCCAGGTGTACTGTGGGTTGAAAAATAGTTAGGGTATGACAGGGAGGATGGAGAGCATCCTAGTGTGGTCCGTTTGGGTGGGCGGGTATATTTGGGTGGTTAAATGGGCGAAACTGCGCGAATGGGGTATTTTAGGGCTAAATCGGTGTGGTATAGCCCACGGTTCTGGAGGTGGGGCTAGGGCCGAGCGTTTTGTGGGCTGAAAATTAATTGGGGCATGCCAGGGAGGTTGGGGAGCATCCTAGTATGGTCTATTTTAGTAGGTGAGGCCATTTGGGTGGTGAAAGGGTGAAATAATGCAAACGGGGTGTTTTGGATCAATTCGGTGTGCTATAGCCCACGGTTCCAGGGGTGGGCTCGGGGTTCGGGCGTGCTATGGGTTGAAAATTAACTGGAGCGTGCTAGAGAGGTTAGGAAGCATCTTAATGTAGTACATTTTGGTAGCTGGGGCCATTTGGGTGGTCAAATGACATCAACGGCGCGAACAGGGCATTTTCGGCCAAATCGGTGTGCTATAGTCCACGGTTCTGAGGGTGGACCTAGGGTACGGGCGTGCTTTCAGCCAAAGATCGACCTAGGCGTTCTAGGAAAGAATGGGAGCATTCGAATAGGGTCAGTTTGGGTGGGCGGGGCTATTGGGTGGTACAATGGGCGAAACGACACGAATAGGGCATTTTTAGGCCAAATCGATGTGCCATAGCCCACGATTACAACGGTGGATCGGGGGTCAGGGCGTGCTATGGGACAAAAATTGACTGGGTCTTTCCAGGGAGGCTATGGAGACTTCTAGCGTGGCTCTTTTGGGTGGGCATGGCCATTTGGGTGGTCAAACAGGCGAAATGGCACGAGCGAGGCATTTTTGGGCTAAATTAATGTGCTATATTGCCCACAGTTCCGGGGGTGGGCTCGTGGTCCAGGTGTGTTGTGGGCCAAAAATTAAGTGGGGCATACCAGGGAGTCTGGGAAGCATCCTAGTGTTGTCTTTTTGGGTGGGCAGGGCCATTTAGGTGGTCAAACGGGCAAAACAGCATGAACGGGGTATTCTTGGGAGAAATCAGTGGGTAGCCCACGGTTCTGGGGGTAGGCCCAGGGTCCAGGTGTTTTGTGGGTCAAAAATTGACTGGGGCACGCCAGGGAGGGAGGGGAGTATTCTAGTGTGGTTCGTTTGAGTAGGCGAGGCCATTTGGGTGGTCAAACGAGCAAAACGGCATAAATGAGGTATTTTCGGGCTAAGTTGGTGTGCTATAATCCACGGTTCCGAGGGTGGGCCAAGGGTTCAGGCATGTTTTGGGCCAAAAATTGATAGAGGTGTGCCAGAGAGGCTGGGGAGCATTCTAGTATGGTACGTTTGGGTAGGCGGGTCCATTTGTGTGGTTAAATGGTCAAAATGGTGCCAATAGGACTTTTTAGGCCAAATCGGTGTGCTATAGCCCTCGGTTTTGGGGGTGGGCCCGAGTTTTGGGTATGATGTGGGTCAAAAATCAACTGAGGCATGACAAGGAGGCTGTGGAACATCCTAGTATGGTCCATTATGGTGGGTGGCGCTATTTGAGTGGTCAGACGGGCGAAATGGAGCGAATGAGGCATTTTTGGGCCAAATCAGTATGCTATAGCCCACGATTCTGGGGGTGGGCCTAGGCTTCGGGTATGTTGTGGGATGAAAAATTGATCGGGGCATACCAGGGAGGCTAGGGAACATCCTATATTGGTCTGGTTAGGTGGGAGAGGATATTTGGGTGGTAAAAAGGGCAAAACGCCTCGAATGGGACATTTTCAAGCTAAATTGGTGTGTTATAACCCATGGTTCTGGGGGGTGGCCCCGGGGTTCGGTAATTTTATGGAACAAAAATCAATCAAGGCATACCAAAGAGGATAGAGAACATCCTTGTGTGGTCCTTTTGGGTGGTCAAATAGGAAAAATAGTGCAAATGAGGCAATTTCAAGTTAAATCGGTATGTTATAACTCACGGTTCAAGGGGTGGGCTCGAGGTCCGAGCGTGCTGTCTTCCGAAAATTGATAGAGTCATGCCAGGGAGGCTAGAGATTATCCTAGTTTTGTCCGTTTGGGTGGCCGGGGCCATTTGTGTGGTTAAACAGGTGAAATGACAGATGATGCATTTTCGGGCAAAATTGGTGTGCTATAACCTATGGTTCTGGAGGTGTCCCCTGGGTCCGGCAGTGCTGTGGGCCTAAAATTGATCGGGGTATGCCAGGGAGGCTGTAAAGAATCCTAGTGTGGTATGTTTAGGTGGGTGGGGCCATTTTAGTGGTAAAACGGGCAAAACAGTGCGAACTGGGCATTTTCGGACAAATTCAGTGTGCTATAGGCCACGATTCCAGGGGTTGGCCTGGGATGCGAGCATGTTGTGGCATGAAAATTAGTTGGGGTCTGCCAGGGAGGCTGGGGAGCATCCTAGTATGGTCCCTTCGGGTGGTTGAGGCTATTTAAGTGGTTAAACAGGTGTAACAGCGCAAATAGAGCATTTTTAAGCCTAATTGGTTTTCTATAGACTACGGTTCCAGGGGTAGGCCTGGGGTTCGGGCGTGCTGTGGACTGAAAATTGATTGAGGGATGTGGAGTATCCAAGTGTGGTTTGTTTGGGTGGGCGGGACCATTTGAGTGGTCAAACAGGTGGAACGGCTTGAATGGGGCATTTTCGGGCCAAATCGATGGGCAATATCCCAAGGTTTTGGGGGTTGGCCTGGGGTGGGCCTAGGGTCCGGGTATGCTATGGTCCGAAAAAACATCGGGGAATGCAAGGGAGGCTGGAGAGAATTCTAGTAAGGTCTGTTTGGGTGGGCGGGTCCATTTGTGTGGTCAAAAAGGGGAAACAACACAAACGGGGCATTTTCGGGACAAATTAGTGTGCTACAGACCACGGTTCTGAGGGTGAGCCCGGGGTATGGGCCTTCTGTTGGAGAAAAGTCAACCGGGGTGTGCTAGAGAGTCTAGGAAGCGTCCTAATATGGTACGTTTGGGTGGTCGGGTCCATTTGGGTGGTCAAGCGAGCAAAAAAATGTAAATGAGGCATTTTTCGGGCTAAATCGGTGTTCTATAGTCCACGATTCTAGGGTGGGCCTGGGGTTCGGATGTGCTGTGTGCTAAAAATTAATTAGGGCGTACCGAGGAGGCTGGAGAGCATCCTAGTATGGTCCATTTGGGTGCACTGTCCATTTGGGTGGTCACACGGTTGAAACGTAACATGAGGCATTTGTAATCTAATAGGTATGCTATTGCCCACGGTTTTAAGGGTGGGCTCGAGGTCCGAGAGTGTTATGGGTGAAAAATCGATCAGGGTATGCAATGGAGGTAGGGAGCATCCTATTATGGTCCATTTGGGTGGGCGAGGATATTTGAGTAGTCAAATAGGAGAAACGGCACGAACGGGCACTTTTCAAGCTTAATCAGTGTGCTATAGCCCCTGGGTTTGGGGGTTGGCCCGGGGTCCAGGCGTGCTGTGGGACGAAAATTGATTGGGGCATGCCAGGGAGGCAGAAAAGCATCTTTGTATGGTCCGCTTGGGTTGCAGGGCCATTTGGATGGTCAAATGGGCAAAGCAGCATAAATGGGGCATTTTCAGGATATATTGGTATGCTACAGCCCACTGTTCTGAGGGTGGGCCTGGGGTTTAGGCGTCCTGCGGGTTTAAAATAGGACAGGTCATGCAAGAGAGGATGGGTAGCATCCAAGTGTTGTCCGTTTGGGTGGGAGGGGCCATTTGAGTGGTTAAATGAGAGAAATAACGCGAACGTGGAATTTTTGGGCCAAATCGGTGGGCTATAACCCATGGTTCTGTGGATGGGTTTGGGGTCCGGGCGTGTTGTGGGACAAAAATCAGTTAGGGCATGACATGGCGGCTAGGGAGCATCCTAGTATGGTCCGTTTTGGTGGGAAGGGCTATTTGGATTGTTAAATGGGCGAAACAACGTGAATGGGGAATTTTAGAGCCAAATTGGTGTGCTATAGCCACAGTTCCGGGGCTGGGCTAATGGTCAAGGCGTGATGTTGGTCGAAAATTGCTTGAGGCGTGCCAAGGAGGTTGAAAAGTATCCTAGTGTGGTACGTTTGGGTGGACGGGGCTATTTTGGTGGTCAAACGGGTGAAATGGCGAGAACAGGGAGTTTTCAGGCCAATTCGGTCTGCTATACCCCATGGTTTCAGTGGTAGAGCTGGGGTCTAGGTGTGTTGTGGGCCTAAAATCGATTGAGGTGTTCCAGAGAGGGTGTAAAGCATCCTAGTATGGTAAATTTAGGTAGGCGGGGCAATTTGGGTGTTTAAACTTGAGAAACAGCGTGAAATAACACAAAATGGCTAATTTCTGGCCAAATCAATGAGCTATAGCACATAGTTTCACGAGTGGGACTAAGGTACGGCGTGCTGTGGGCTAAAAATTAACCGGGGCATGCCAGGGAGGCTGGAGAGCATCCTAGTATGGACTGTTTGGATGGGATAGTCCATTTTGGTGGTACAACAAACGAAATGATGCAAATGGGACATTTTTCGGCCAAATCAGTATGCGATAGCCTTCGGTTATGGAGGTGGGCTCGAGGTTCGAGCGTTTTATGGGCCAATAATTGATCGGGGCATTCCATTGAGGCTATAGAGCATCCTAGTATGGCCGGTTTAGATGCGCGGGCCCACTTGGATGGTCAAACTGGTGAAACCGCGTAAACGGCGCATTTTCAAGCCAAATCGATATGTTTATAGCCCATGGGTCCGAGGGTGGGCCTGGGGTCTTGGCGTGTTGTAGGCCAAACATTAACTGGTGCATTCTAGGGAGGCTGGGAAGCATCCTAGTATGGTCTGTTTAGGTGGACAGGGCCATTTGACTGGTCAAACGAGCGAAACGGTGCAAACGATGCATTTTTAAGCCAAATCGGTATGTTATAGCCTACGATTTTTGGGGTGGGCCCAGGGTCCGGGCGTGCTGTGGGTCAAAAATAGATTGGGGAGTGCAAGAGATATTGGGGAGAATCCTAGTATGGTACGTTTGTGTGGGAGGGGCCATCTGGGAGGTTAAACGAGTAAAACCACGCAAATGGGGAATTTTCGAGCCAAATTAGTGTGCTATAGCCCACGGTTCTGGGGGTAGACCTATGGTACAGGCATGTTTTTGATCGAAAATCAATTGAGATATGTCAGGAAGGATGGAGAGCATCCTAGTTTGGTCCATTTGGGTGGGAGGGACCATTTGGGTGGTATACCAGATGAAATGGCGCGAACAGGGCATTTTTTGCATAAATCAGTGTGCGATAGCCCTTGGTTACTTAGTCTGACCCACGGTTCGAGCGTGTTATAGGCCATAAATTGTCCAGGGCATGGCAAGGTGTATATGGAGCATCCTAGTATGTCCTGTTTAGGAGTGTAGGGCCATTTTCATTGTAAAACAGGCAAAACGGCATGAACGGGGTATTTTCAGGCCAAATCGGTGTGCTATAGCCCACGTTCCGAGGTGGGCCTGGGATCCAGGCATACTATAGGAAAAATATTAATTAGGGCACTCCAGTGAGTCTAAGATAGTCCTAGAGTGGTTCGTTTGGGTGGGCGGGGCTATTTGGGTGGTCAAACGGGTGAAACGACACAAGTGGGGCATTTTTGGGGTAAATTGGTGTGCTATAGCCTATGGTTTTAGGGGTGGGCCCGAGGTTCGGGCGTGCTGTTCGCCAAAGCAAAATCAAGGCATTCCAAAGAGGCTGGGGATCATCCGAATGTGGTCCATATCAGTAGGCAGGGATATTTGAGTGGCCAAACGAGCAAAACAGCAAGAACGGGACATTTTTGGGCCAAATCGATATGCTATAGCCCACAGTTCTGGAGGTGTGCCTGGGGTCCGAGTGTGTTGTGGGACAAAATCAATTGGGCATGCTGGAGAGGCTGGGGATCATATTATTATGGTATGTTTGGATGGGCGGGGCCATTTGGGTGGTTAAACGATCGAAACGATGCGAATGAGGAATTTTTGGTCAAAATAGGTGTGATATAACCCATGGTTCAGGGGATGGGCCTGGGGTTCTGGCGTGCAGTGGGTTAAAAATCAATCGGGACATGAAAGAGAGGATGTGAAACATTCTAGTATGGTCTGTTTGGGTGGGCGGTGCCATTTGAGTGGTCAAACGAGCGAAACAGAGTGAACGGGGCATTTTCGGGCCAAATCAGTGTGCTATAGCCACAGTTCTGGGGGTGGTCCTAGGGTCCGGACGTTATGTGGGCTTAAAAATGACTGGGGATTGCCAGGAAGGCTGGGGAACATCCTAGTGTGGTCTTTTTGGGTGGGCGGGGCCATTTTAGTTGTCAAACGGTCAAAACGGGAGGAATAGGGATTTTTTGGGCCAAATTAGTGTGCTATATCCCACAATTCTGGGGGTGGGCTAGGGGTCCGGGTGCGTTGTGGGTCAAAAATCATCTGGGGCATTCTGAGAAGGGTGGGGAGCATCCTAGTGTGGTCATTTTGGGTGGGCAGGACCATTTGGATGGTCAAACGGGGTAAACGGTATAAATGAGGCATTTTAAAGTCAAATCGGTGTGCTATAGCCCACAGTTTTAGGGGTGGGCCCGGGGTTCGGGTGCGCTGTCAGTCGAAAATCATCCGGGCCATGCCAAAGAGGTTAGGGAGCATCCTAGTATGTCCCGTTTTAGTGGGAAAGGCCATTTGGATGGTCAAACAGGCGAAATGGCAGATGACGTATTTTTAATCAAAATTGGTGTGCTATCGCCCTAAGTTTTGGGGTGGTCTCGGGGTACGAGAGTGTTGTGGGCCTAAAATTGATTGGGGCATGACAAGAAGCCTGGAGAACATACTAGTTTGGTCTTTTTGGGTGGATGTCACTATTTGAGTTGTCAAACGGGCGAAACAACGCGAGCGGGGCATTTTCTAGCCTAATCGGTGTGCTATATTCCACGGTTCCACTGGTTAGCCTAGGGTCTGGACGTGTTGAGGGCCTAAAATTGACTGGGCCATGACAGGGAGGCAGGGGAGAATCCTAGTATGATCCGTTTAGATGGGCGAGGTGTTTTGAGTGGTCAAATAGGAAAAACGATGCATGGAGCATTTTCGAGCCAAATTAGTGTGCTACAGCCCACTGGTCTGAGGGTGGGCCTGGGGTTTGGGCATGCTGTAGACCAAAAATCAATCAGGGCATGATAGGGAGGCCGTAGGGCATCCTAGTATGGTTCGTTTGTGTAGGAAGGGACATTTGAGTGGTTAAACAGGCAAAACAACATGAACAGGGCATTTTTGGGCCAAATGGGTGTATTAGAGTCCATGGTTCTGGGGGTGGGTTTGCGGTCAGGGTGTTCTGTGGTCCAAAAATCAGTCGAGGCATTCCAGGGAGGCTGTGAAACATCCTATTATGGTCCGTTTGGGTGGTAGGGGTCATCTGGATTGTCAAACTAGAAAAACGACGCAAATGGGGTATTTTCGAGCCAAATTGGTGTGCTACAACCCACGGTTCCGGGGATGGGCCCGGGATCTGGGCCCTCTTTTGGCCAAAAATTGACCAAGGTATGGAAGGGAGGCTGGGGAGTGTCCTAGTAAGGTCTGTTTGGGTGTGTGGGGCCATTTGAGTGGTCAACCGGCCGAAACGTTAGAACAGGCATTTTCAACCTAAATCGGTGTGCTATTACCCACGATTCCAAGGGTGGGCTTAGGTTTAAAGCGTGTTGTCGGCCAAAAATCAATCGAGATATGCCAGGGAGGCTGAGGAGAATCCTATTGGGATTTTTTTGAGTTGGCAGGGATATTTGAGTAGTCAAACGGGAGAAACTGTGCTAACAGCGTATTTTCAAGCAAAATCGATGTGCTATAGCCCATGGTTCTGGGGGCTGGCTTGTGGTCTGAGCGTGCTGTGGGCCAAAAATCGATTGAGGCATGCCAGAGAGTCTGGAGAACATCCTAGTATGGTTCTTTTGGGTGGACGGGCCCATTTGGGTGGTCAAACGGGCAAAACAGCTTAAATGAGGCATTTTCAGGCCAAATTGGTATGCTACAGCCTACGGTTCCGAGGGTCGGCTTAGGGTTTGGGCGTGCTGTGGGCTGAAAATTAGTCGGGGTAGGCCTGAGAGGCTGGGGAGAATCCAAGTGTGGTTTTTTTGGGTGAGTGGTTAAACGGGCAAACTGGGCGAACGAGGCATTTTCAGGCCAAATCGATGTGCTATAGCCCATGGTTTCGGGGGTGGGCCTGGGGTACGGGCGTGTTGTGGGTCAAAAATTAATTGAGGCATGCCATGGAAGATGGTAAACATCCTAGTAAGGTATGTTTGGATGGGCGGGGCTATTTGGATGGTTAAACAGGCGAAATGACTCGAATGGGGAATTTTTGGGCCAAATCGGTGTGCTATAGCCCACGATTTCTGGGGTAGGCCTGGTGTCAAGGCGTGCTGTGAGTTGAAAATCTACCGTGGTATGCTACGGAGGTTGGGGAGTATCTTAGTATGGTTCGTTTGGGTAGACGGGGATATTTGGGTGGTCAAACATGCGTAATGGCGCAAATGGGTAGTTTTCGAGCCAATTCGGTGTGCTATAGCCCACGGTTCTGGAGGTGGAGCCGGGGTTCAAGTATTGTATTGGCCAAAAATTGACTAGGGCATGCCAGAAAGGCTAGGGATAATCCTAGTATGGTACGCTTGGGTGGGCGGGGATAATTGGGTGGTTAAACGGGCGAAATTATGTGAATGGGGCATTTTCAGGCTAAATCGATGTGCCATAGCCCACAGTTCCGTGGGAGGGGCTAGGGTATAGGAGTTCTGTGTCTTGAAATATTGACCAGGGCATGTTAGGGAGGCTGTAGAGCATGTAAGTATGGTCTGTTTGGGTGGGCGTGGCCATTTGGGTGGTACAACGGGCAAAACCGCATGAATGGGGAATTTTTGAGTCAAATCTGTGTGCGATAGCCCACAGTTACGGGGGTGGGCCCAGGGTCCGGGTATTCCATAGGCCAAAAATTAACCAGAGTGTACTAGGAAGGCTGGGTAGCATCCTAGTGTGGCCTGTTTGGGTGGGCAAGGCCCTTTGGGTGGTCAAACGGGCGAAACAGCACGAATGAGGCATTTTTGGGCCAAATTGATGTGCTATAGCCCACGTTTCAGGGGTGGGCTCGGGATTCAGTCATTTTATAGGCCAAATATTAACTGGGGCATACCATAGAGGCAAAGGAGCATTCTCGAGTGGTTTATTTGGGTGGTCGGGGCTATTAGTATGGTCAAACGTGCAAAACAATAGGAATGGGGTATTTTTGGGCTATATCGGTGAGCTATAACCCATGGTTATGGGGGTATACCCGAGTTTCGGGCATTTTTTTAGCAAAAAATTGATCGGGGCATGCAAAGGTGGCTGGGGAGCATCCTAGAATGATTCGTTTGGGTTGGCGGGGCCATTTGGGTGTGTAAATGGGGCATGCCAGGGCAGGGCTATAGTTACGTGTGTGGGTCCGAGCATGCTATGGGCCAAAAATTGATCGGGTCATGCCAGGGAGGCTGGGGAGTGTCCTAGTGAGGCCCGTTTGGGTAGGAGAGGCCATTTGGGTGGTCAAACGGGGAGAAACAACTCGTACGAGGTATTTTCGGGCCAAATCGATGTTCTATAGTCCATGGTTCCAGGGGTGGGCCCGTGATCCAGGGTGCTGTAGGCCAAAAATAAATCGGGGCATGCCAAGAAGTCTAAGGAGCGTCCTAGTTTGGTCCGTGTGGGTGGGTGGGGCCATTTGCGTGGTCAAACGAGCAAAATGACGCAAATGGGGTATTTTCAAGCTAAATTGGTGTGCACGGTTCTGGGGGATGGATGCAGAGCCCGAGCGTGTTGTGGGCCAAAAATCGACCAGGGCATGCCAAGGAGGATGGGGAGCATCCTAATGTGGTCCGTTTGGGTGGGCGGGGCAATTTAGGTTGTCAAATGGAAAAAAATAGTGCAAACACGGTATTTTTTAGCTAAATCAGTGTGCTGTAGCCCACAATTCCGGAGGTGGCCAAGAGGTCCCATTGTTCTGTCGGCCCAAAATCGATCGGGGCATGCCAGGGTGGCTGGGGAGCATCCTAGTGTGGTTTTTTATGGTGGGTGAGGCCATTTGGATGGTCGAATAAGAAAAATCGCAGACGGAGCATTTTCTGGAAAAATTGGTGCGCTCTAGCCCACGGTTCCGGGGGTGGGCCAGGGGTCCAGGAGTGTTGTGGGCCGAAAATCCATTGAGGCATGCCAGGGAGGTTGGGGAACATCCTAGTGTGCTCTATTTTGGTAGGCAGGACATTTAAGTGGTCAAATAGGAGAAACGGTGCGAACGGGGAGTTTTTAGGCTAAGACAATGTTCTATAGCACACGATTTCGGGGATTGGCCCGGGATTCGGGCGTGCTATGGCCCAAAAATTATTCGAGGCATGCCAGGGAGGATAGGAAGCATCCTAGTTTGGTTTGTTTGGGTTGGATGGGCCATTTCATTTGTTAAACTAGTGAAACGAATTAAATGGAGCATATTCAGGTTAAATTGGTGTGCTATAGCCTAGGGTTCCAGGGGTGGGCCTGAGGTCCGGTCATGCTGTGGGCCAAAAATTGACCAGGGCATGATAGGGAGGCTGGGGAGCATCCTAGTATGTCCGTTTGGGTAGGCGAGTCCATTTGGTTGGCACAACGGACGAAACGGCGCGAATGGGGCATTTTCGGGCCAAATCGGTATGCTATAGCCTAGGATTCTGGGGGTGGGCCCGGGGTTCGAGCATACTATGGTTTAAAAATTGACCGAGGCATTCCTGGGAGGCTATGAAGCGTCCTATTATGGACCGTTTGGGTGGGCGAGGCTATATGGGTGGTCAAACAAGTGAAACACCGCAAATGGAGCATTTTCGGGCCAAATTGGTGTGCTATCGCCCACGATTCCAAGGGTGGGCTTGGGGTTCGGGCATGCTGTAGGTAGAATTTCAACTAGGTCATGCTCGGGAGGCTGTGGAGTCTCCTAGTATGATCTGTTTTGGTGGGCGGGGCCATTTGGGTGGCACAACGGGCGAAACAGCGCGAACGGGGCATTTTTAGGCTAAATCGCTATGATATAGCCTACAGTTCTGAGGGTGGGCCCAGAGTTCAGGCATGTTGTAGGCCAAAAATCTACCAGGGCATGACAAAAAGGTTGGGGAGCATCATAGCGTTGTCCGTTTCGGTTGGAGGGGCCATTTGTGTTGTTAAACAGGAAAAATAATGCTAATGGGGCATTTTTAGGCCAAATCGGTGTGCTATAGCCCATAGTTTCGGGGGTGGGTCTGGGGTCTGGGCGTTCTGTAGGCCAAAAATCGATCGGGGCATGCTAGGGAGGCTGGGGAGAATCCTAGTATTGTCCGTTTGGGTGGGCAGGGGCATTTGGGTTGTCCAATAGGAAAAATGGCAGTCGGAGCATTTTCGAGCAAAATCTGTATGGTATAGCCTACGGTGTCAGGGGTGGGCCCAGGGTTTGAGAGTTTTGTGGGATTAAAATTGATCGAGGCATGATAGAGAGGCTGGATAGTGTCCCAGTGTGGTCCGTTTAGGTGGGTTGGGACATATGGGTAGTCAAACAAGTGAAACAGTGCGAACGGGGCATTGTCGTGCCAAATCGGTGTGCTATAGACCACGGTTCTGGGGGTGGACCTGGGGTGGGCGTGTTGTGGGTCAAAAATCAGTCGAGGCATGACAAGGAGGTTGGAAAGCAGCCTAGTGTTGTTCGTTTGGTTGGGCGGGGCTATTTGGGTGGTCAAACGGGCAAAATGGCGCGAATGGGGCATTTTCGAGCCAAATTGGTATGCTATAACCCACAGCTCTAAGGGCAGGCCCGGGGTCCGAGCGTGCTATGGGCCAAAAATCTATTGGGGCATACCAGGAAGGCTGGGGAGCATTCAAATATGCTTGGTTTGGGTTGTAGGGGACATTTCGGTGGTAAAACGGGCGAAATGATGCAAATGAGTAGTTTTCGTGCCAATTTTGTGTGCTATAGCCCATGGTTTTGGGGGTGGGTTCGGGGTCCGAGCGTGCTATTGGCTTAAAAGAAATCGGGGTGTGGTAGGGAGGCTGGAGAGCATCCTATTATGGTATGTTTGTGTAGGTGAGGCTATTTGGGTGGTTAAACGGGTGAATCGGCGTAAACCGGGCAATTTTTGACTAAATTTTTGTGCTATAGCCCACGGTTCTGGGGGTAGGCCAAAGTCCGATTGTGCCGTAGGCTGAAAATTGATCGGGGCGTGCCAAACAGGCTGGGAAGAATCCTAGTATGGTCCATTTTTGTAGGAAGGGCCATTTAGGTAGTACAACGGGCTAACCCGTGCTAACAGAACATTTTTGGGCCACATCATGGTACGATAGCCCACAATTACGGGGGTGGCCTCGGGGTCCGAGAATTCTATGGGCCAAAATTTGATCGGGGCGTGCTAAGGAGGATATGAAGCATTATAGTATGGCTCTTTTGGGTGGGTGGGGCCATTTGGGTGGTAAAATGGTGTGAACGGGGCATTACCGTGCCAAATCTATGTGCTATAGCCTATGGTTCCAGGGGTGGACCAGAGTCCGGGCATGCTGTAGGCCAAAAATTTATCGAGGCATACCAAAGAGTCTGGGGAGTATCCTAGTATAGTCTGTTTGGGTGGGCAGGGCTATTTGGGTGGTCAAAATGGCGAAACGACGCGAACGGGGTATTTTCGAGCCAAATCGGTGTGCTATAGCCTATGGTTCAAGGGGTGGGCTGAGGTTCTGGTCATGTTGTATGCCAAATATTGACTGAGGCATGCCAGGGAGGCTGGGGAGCATCCTAGTATGGTACGTTTGGGTAGGCGGTGTTATTTGGGTGGTCAAACGGGCGAAACGGCACAAATGAGTTATTTTCCAGAAAAATCGGTGTGCCCATGGTACGGGCGTGGTGTGGGTCAAAAATTGAACGAGGAATTCTAGGGAGGCTGAAGAGCATCCTAGTGTGGTCAATTTGGGTGGGCGGGGACATTTGGGTGGTCAAATGGGCAAAATCGTAGACGGGGCATTTTAGGCCAAATCGGTGTGCTATATAGCCCACGATTCCAGGGGTGGGCCCAGGTCTGGGCATGATGTGGTCCAAAAATTGATCGGGGTGTGGAAAGGAGGCTAGGAATCATCCTAGTATGGTCCATTTGGGTGGGCGGGGCCATTTGATTGGTTAAACGGGCGAAACGGTGTGAACGGGGTGTTTTTGGGCCAAATCGGTGTACTATAGCCCACCGTTCCAGGGGTTCGCCAGGGGTCCGGGCGTGTTTGATACGAGAGTTATCTACGAAGATGATAAGCGAGCACAAACACTAATGAATCGATGAAATTGAAAATACAAGAAGTAAGCAGATAAATGGATAGATGATAGAAAGATAGACACAAGAAGATAACAAAAGGGCAACCAAAGGGTATATCAAACCCAAAGACCTCCCTTATTGATTACCTACGACCACCTAGATCTTACGTGACTGAAAAGGGGATTGAATCTCCCTTACAACCGACATTTCTAAACAAAGTTCAACATTGGATTTTCTAAGCACTCAACACTCCCAATGGAGTTTTCATGAATTCATCATCATAATAAAAAACAAGCTAAGGAAGAAAGACCTAGAATCATCTATTTATAGTCCAAGACTAAGCTTATTGCATTAAGGCCCAAAAGTGACCCAAAATGCAAGAAAATACCCACTAAGGGTTGTTTTGACCTGCTCTTCAAATGCTAGAGCGGATCATAGATGGATCCAAAGTGCCTTGGGAGAATGTCCCTTCCAAGGGATTTTGAGCCCCGTTTTGCACTCATTAGACCTTGTCAAAGTCCTTTGACCCTCCTTAATGATAATCTTCATTCATGTGGCATCTTTTAATAGTAATAAGGAGTTATCAATCACTTCAAGCATCATACGTATCCCATCCAAAGGTCCAGAGGCAATTTGGCTTGTATCATCCTCTCCTTCTTGAAAAGGATTCGATCTCGAATCCAAACCTTGAAAAGAAAAGGAAGGACAAACAAATATGACATACTCATGACATGAGGGTTAGAGTTATCTTAAATAATCATAGAATCATCCCAAGGTTGCACATACTTTATATATAACCAAGGATCCTTCGTGGTAAACATTAGAATATTATTGATAAATGCATAAAGGAGTTGGCTATGGGAATCACGAAGAGGTAAGAAAGACACAAGGGTCATAATGGCATCACTAAATCTAAAAGGTAAGGCAACCTTCACCTTAGGAACCTTAAGACACAATTGATTTATTACTACTTTATGAAACCACATCAAGAGTGGTGCCTCAATTGGATTTAACGTCCACAAGATCTATATAGCATTGTCACTCAAACAAGTGGACCAACCAACAAGTTCCCTACCTTTACATAAATCAAATCCAATACTAGCATAGATATCATCATAAACAAAGAGGTAGTATAGAAAGAAATCAAGTGTAAAGGCATCATATTTATACATGTATTGAAGAAGGGTATTACATAAGGGAATTCATCCAAAGTAGTCTCAATAAAAGACTCTCTCCTTGACCTACACGTGGTGAAACCTTGGTCAAAAGTGGAATCATATAATGGTGAACTCCTTTGGATCCTCTCATTGCTCCCCTTCTTTAAAGATTTCTCTTCTTTGTTGGAGTTCTTTCCCCTGCACAAATGTTGGTCCCTCCAGTGGATTATGAATCCTCAAGAAAGACTTTCCATTATAGGGAAGGATACCAACATCCTCATTCAAACTTTTATTTTCATGTAGACTAAGCAAAAAGTTGGGTGTACCAAAACCTCCATATCCATATTTGGCACAAGGGTCAAAGGAAAAGAGTGTCCATAGACACGGGTCTAGACAACACTCATTTTCCTCAATGACTTCACCCAAACTAAATGATACACTCTCCACATTAGAATAACCATCATTAGAAGAAAATAGAGAGTAGATAAAGGTATCACTCAAGTCAACTTCAACTAAGGTGTCCTCATGTATGTACTCATTATTAGATTCAAGATCATCACTGTGCGTATTCGCAATAACAAGATCACACGGAGTAGAAGAAGAAATTTTTTTGAAGCAATTGATACTTTCTCTTTCAATGAAAAAATCCTCACGTAGACATATACCACCACTAACATCAAAGGGATTATTACTTAAGTCTTTAAAAGAAACAAGCAATTCATCCTTATAGTCATCAAACAAGGGTGGGGTATCACATAAAGGTTCACAACCATAAGTATTGTTGTAGGAAAAATCACTAATTGGGTTTCTTAAGTATTCAAGCAAATCATAGTCTTCATCACCTAATGGTTCATTCCCTTCCAAGACTTCATATTCCTTTCCCTTAAGAGTACCCTCATCTTCCAAGAAAAGATTTCCATCTTTAGGAGGAAAGTTGTCACACCATAGTGGGTTGTCATATAGAATATAACCCTCAAGATGAGCTATTTCAACCATGCTATCCATACCACTAGGTAATTCACTAGGAGTGATTTCATCATCAAAAAAGAAGATATTGTTCTTAAGGAGAGAAGGATCTATCCATGAATAGGAGGATGTAGAACATACAAGTCCACTCTCTAAAAGACCATTATCAAGGATCAAAGATGTTTCAAACACATGATTATCCCTATGAGCAAGACAATCCATAGAATCTTCTTTAGAAGACTTGCTCAAGGGGTCACTCTTATATTCTTGACCAACATTCTTAAGTTAATCACTTACTTGAGGTCTATTAATTACATCACACACACCCTCAAGTGGTGGACTAGTTTCACAAGAAATTTGATCAACATAATTTTCACAAGATGATGTACTATCATTCAACACAATAGCTTCAACATTAGGTGGACACAAACTGATCTTACAAGAAAAGTCAACTCGGTCATCAATAGGATCAACTAGTGTATCCATACTCATAAAATGTACATAATCATCAAGAGGCAAAGAATTAATAGACTCACATAAATGTAAGCTACTAATCACACTCAATGGGGTACTATCCATACAATCATCATTTTCATGTACAAGAGTGTAAGAGTTAGCTATTTTACCTTAAAGTTCTTGAGCATATTATTCTTTACCTTGGTGTGAAGGTCCTCCACAATCTTTGGATTAAATTAAGAGTTCCCTTGTCAAGTTTTCAAAGGGAATCTTCTCTTTTAGCACTTGTTCTCTTTCACTTGCCATGTTGGTATGTACACGCATGTCCTTATTAAAAGAAGGACAAACAATGTTAGCTCCGGTTGGTGGCAACCCCTCACTTCACTCCTCATAACCTCTACCTTTTCATCTCTTAGGTTGACACTTTGAACTTTCTTACTCCTCTTAATCCTTTTGTCTCAATTTTATTTTGTCTTGGAGTAAGTGACCACATAGCCTTAAGATTTGGGAAGGGCAGGGGAAAGAGATGGTTTCCCCATTGGTCTAATACAATTTGAGGCCAATTTAGCATATTTAAAATCTTATGTTGTGCAAACCAATCTGCACCCAAGTATAAGTGTCCACGTTCCAAGGGGATTATGTCACACCACACCTTCTCAAAGTATCCATCTCGAGTGAAGGAAATCTTTGCGCTCTCAAAGACTCTATAGCCTTCCAAGACGTATGGGAAATGCTTGGACACTCAAGGTATCCCTAGATTATCAAACATAAGAGGAGTTATGTAGTTTTTGTGAAACCAATTATCATGTATGAGAACACATCTCAGAACTCCATAAATATCTACCCATCTTGAATAAATTTTTCTTCTTGGATCACTATTATAAAGCTTCGTGTAATCCCTCAGTACAAAGATTGACCTCACGAACTCTTTCAAGGCACCACATGTTTTAGTGGGAATCCTTACAAGTGTACACCATCCTAAGGTCGGACCTTGATTGTACTTAAGGGCATATGTAGCTTGTTCATCTTTGTTCATAGCATAATCCTTGAAGACTCTTTCGCATTGCCATTTCCAATTAAGATAAACTTTGGGATCACATTCTACTTTAAAGATAGATAGAGTAGGAAGACCATGACTACTATTATGCCCTCTAGTTATACCTTGGTTCCCATTTCCATATGTTTGGGCATTAGAACAAGAAGCTTGAGAAGTAATATCCCTTGGCTTTGTAGATGCACATATCTTTAGTCCCATGAAGCAACCTCTACTATAGATAGTATAACCATTCACACCACTTAGACTTTGAAAAGAAGCACTACAAGGTGAGGAATATGAATTTTCATAATACTCATATACATTCTCACCATGATCCTTATTAGGTTTGTAAATGAATGAGTTATACCTTACATCACCTCTAGGCTTGGAGTGGGAAGTGTAATACCTCTCACATGCCTCATCTTCCTTATTAGAACCATCATAAGGTTATTAATCATATCCATACTCACTATAAGATCTAGGATCATAATTTATCTCACATTATCCTTCAGAATAGTAGCCCTCATTTTCATTCAACTCTTGATCATAGCTATATTCATAGCCCCCATAATATCTATCTTCTTCATAGCCATAACTATTTTCACCACAATTATTGTCTCCTATGTCGTAGTCATAATTGTACAAGGCTATCAAAGAAATTCTTCATTATATCACCTAGTACCTGCAAAATGAACAAACAAGATTAGTAGAAAATCTTCTCACCAACACAAATAATAATCTCACCTTTGTGATCCTTGCAATTGGAGCGACGAATGTTGAAAGTTGCTTATACTCCGGTGGACAATAAGGTTTCAATCTCTACTTTATGGCTGGAGTGGATTCTTGTTTGAATGACTTAAAGAAATAAAACTAATTAAGAACTTGAATCAAGAAATCTCAGAGAATTGAAAAAGTGAAAAATTTGAAAGAAATTGGACAATGAAAGAAATAGGACTCAAGAACTAATCAATCAACTTAGTATATGAATTACTAGTTAATGAGTTGTTTAGGAATAAAAATAAGTGTTTATGAATAAAAAATATGAAACTTATGAATCAAACCTTGAGAAAAATGGAATCGGAAAGCTTGAGATGTTTTTGGAGGGTTATTTGCGTTGGAATGGGTTAATATGCGTTTGGGGACCTGTTCTAGTAGGTTGGGTGCATCCACAACTCACCTTGGATGTAGTTGGATGTCCCCATACTGGTTTGACATGCGTTTGGACAGCTTCAGAAGTTCCAACTTGGGTCAAGGGCAGATGGGGCGCAGATCAGCCCCCAACCCTCTTGGAATGACGTTTTTTCTTATTTTGGTTCCCCTTTTTCCTTTCTTTTGGAATATACTTGGAATACTTTGGAAATGATTTAGTAAAAAAAATTTTACACACCTTTTATTTATTCTTTATGGATCAAACAACCAATGTCAGCTGAAAATTCTTCTTGAAGATAACAATTTCTTCAAGAACGGCAAGAACACAAACTTTTTCAACTTTTTCTCCTTCGCTCGGAATGAGTTGAAATTTCGAACCTAAGAACATTTCAACATTATAAACTCATTACAAACATTATTTTTCTAAAAATATTCACCCAACACTTCAAATCTAGCAACACACCTTAAAAATCTTGCAACACACCTTAAACATCTTCTTTTCAAATCCAAGCTTCCAATGATTGCATAAGGCTTAATTTCACTCCTAATTTGCTCAAATTTGATATATGGACTCTAATAGTGTTAGGGAATGAAAATATAACACACGAAAATAATAAAAACACAAACTCTAGAACTCAAATTTTGACCTAAGACCAAAAACGTGAATAGTGATTTTTTTTGGAATTTTTGATTTTTGACACTTCTTTTTGTTGATTTTCAAGATAACAAACCCAAGACTAGAATCGTGGGAATGATGATAAGCTTAGCTCTGATACCAAACGATACGAGAGTAATCAACGAAGATGAGAAGCAAACACAAATACTAATCAATTGACGAAATTGAAAATACGAGAAGTAAACGGATAAAAGGATAGATGATAGAAAGATAGACACAAGAAGACAACAAAAGGGCAACCAAAGGGTATATCAAACCCAAAGGCCTCCATTATTGATTACCTATGAGCACCTAGCTATTACGTGACTACAAAGGGGATTGAATCTCCCTACAACTGATGTTTCTAAACAAAGTCCAACATTGGCTTTTCCAAGCACTCAACACTCCCAATGGATTTTCATGAATTCATCATCAAAATAAAAAACAAGTTAAGAAAGAAAGACCTAAAATTATCTATTTATAATCCAAGACTAAGCTCCATACATTAAGGCCCAAAAGTGACCTAAAATGCAAGAAAAAACCCACTAGGGGCTATTTTGACCCATTCTTGAAATGCTAGAGCAGATCAAAGGTGGATCCAAAGCGCCATGGGAGCATGTCCCTTCCAAGGGCTTTCGAGGCTAGTTTTGCACTCCTTCGACCTCGTCAAAGTCCTTTGACCCTCCTTAATAATAATATTCATTCATGTCGCATCTTTTAATAGCACTAAGGAGTCATCAAACACCTGAAGCATCATAGGTATCCTATTCAAAGTTCCGTAGGCAATTTGGCTTCTATAAGTGTTGTGGGCTGAAAATTGATCAGAGCGTGCCAGAGAGGCTGGGAGTATCCTTGTATGGTTCGTTTAGTTGAGAGATTCTAGTTGGTGGATAAAATAGGTGAAACGGCACAAATAAAGCATTTTCGGGCAAAATTGATGTGCTATAGCCCACGGTTCTTAGGGTAGGCTCAGGTTTCGAGCGTGCTGTGGGTCAAAAATCAACTGGGGCATTCCAAGAAGGTTGGGGAGCATCCAAGAGAGGACTGTTTGGGTGGGTGGGAACATTTGAGTGATATAACGAGCAAAACAATGCGAATAGGGTATTTTTAGGCCAAATCGATGTTCTATAGCCCACGGTTCCGGGGGTGGGCCTAACATTCGAGCGCGTTGTAGGTCAAAAATTGATTAGGGCATTTTTGGGTGGTCGGGAAGCATTTTAGTATGGTCAGGTTGGGTGAGCGGGGCCATTTAAGTGGTCAACTAAGCAAAATAGCATGAACAGTGCATTTTCAAGACAAATAAATGTGCTATAGCCCACTATTTTGGGGGTGGGCCTGAGCGTTTTATGGGTGAAAATTGACTGGGGCTTGACAGAGAGGCTGAGGAGTGTCCTAGTGTGGTTCATTTGGGGAGACGGGGCTATTTGGGTGGCTAAATAAGCAAAATGAGGCGGATGAGGCATTTTCGGACTAAATCAGTATGTTATAGCCTATGGTTCTTAGGATGGGACCTGGGTCCAGCGTGTTGTGAATAAAAAATCAATTGAGGCATGCCAAGGAGGCTAGGAATCATTCTAGTATGGTCCGTTTCGGTGGGCGGGGCCATTTAAGTGGTCCAACTGGCAAAAAGGCATAAATGGGGCATGTTTGGGAAAAATTGGTGTGCTACACCCCACGGTTCCAGGGGTGGACTTGGGGTCCGGGCATGCTGTGGGCCAAAACTCGTCTGAGGAATACAAGGGAGGCTGGGAAGCATCCTAGTGTGGTCTATTTTGGTGGGCGGGGCTACTTGTGTGGTTCAACGGGCGAAATAGCGTGAACAGGGCATTTTTGGGAAAAATTAGTATGCTACAACCCACGGTTTTTGAGATGGGCCCAGGGTCCAGGAGTGTTTTGGGCTAAAAATTGATTAGGGCATGCTAAGGAGGTTGGAGAGCATTCTTGTTTGGTCTGTTTGGGTGGTCGAGGGCTATTTTGGTGGTTAAATAGGCAAAACAACATGAATGGGGAATTTTTTTAGCCAAAACGGTGTGCTATAGACAATAGTTTCGGGGGGGTGGGCTCTGGGTCCGGGCGTGCTGTGGTCTAAAAGTCAATCGAAGCATGCTAGGGAGGCTGGGTAATATCCTAATATGGTTCGTTTGGGTTGGAGAGGTCATTTGGGTAGTCAAATAGGAGAAACAATGCAAACGGATTAGTGTGCTATTATAGCCCACAGTTTTGAGGGTGGGCCCGAGTTTGGGCGTGCAGTGGGCTAAAAATCAGCCAAGGCATGGCAATGAGGTTGGGGAGCATCCTAGTGTGGTTTTTTTGGGTGGGAGAGGCCATTTGGATGGTACAACAGGCAAAACCGCGCGAACGGGCTATTTTTGGGCCAAATTAGTGTGCTATAGCTCATGGTTCTGGGGGTGGGCCCAAGGTTTGGGTATGTTGTAGGATAAAAATTAACCGGGATATGCCAAAGAGATTGGGGAACGTCCTAGTGTGGTGCATTTGGGATGTCAAGGCCATTTGTGCATTTAAACGAGTGAAACGGCACGAACGGGGCATTTTCAGGCTAAATCGGTGTGCAATATATAGCCTACGATAGGGTCGGGTGTGCTGTAGGCCGAAAATTGACTGGGGAGCACCAAGTAGGCTTGAAAGCATCTTTGTATGGTCCGTTTGAGTGGGTTGGGCAATTTGGGTGGTACAACGGGCGAACAAACGCGAATAAGGCATTTTCATGCCAAATCGGGGTTCAATAACCCACGGTTCAAGGGTGGCCCCGTGGTCCAGCTGTGCTATGGGCCAAAAATTGACCGGGGCATGTTAGGGAGGATATGGAGCATCCTAGTGTGGCTGGTTTGGGTGGGAGGGGCCATTTGGGTTGTCAAATAGTACGAAAGAGGCATTTTTGGGCCAAATCTATGTGCTATTGCCCACCGTTCTCGGGGTCGGCCTAGAGTCAGGTCTTGTTGTAGGCCAAAAATTGATCGGAGTATGCCAAGGAGTTTGGACAGCATCCTAGTGTGGTCTGTTTGGGTGGGCGGGGCAATTTACATGGTCAAATGGGCGAAACAACTTAAACGTGATATTTTCGAGTGAAATCGATGTCTTATTGCCCATGGTTCTGGGGGCGGGCCCGGGGTCCAAGCATGTTGTTGGCTAAAAATCAATAGAGGCATTAAAAAAAGGCTGGGGAGCATCCTAGTATGGTTCGTTTGGGTAGACGAGGTCATTTGGGTGGTCAAATGGGCAAAACAATGTAAACGAGGCATTTTCGGGCCAAATTGGTATGTTATAGCCTACGGTTCGAGGGTAGGCTTGGGGTCTGGGCATGTTAGGTTAAAAATCGACCAATCCATGCTAGGGAGGATTGGGAGCGCCATAGTATGGTCTATTTGGGTGGGAGGGGTTATTTGGATCGTAAAACGGGCGGAATGCCAGACTGGGCATTTTCTGGCTTAATCGGTGTGCTATAGCCCACGATTCCAGGGAGGTTTGGGTTCTGGGAATGCTGTGGGCCAAAAATTGATCGAGGAATGTTAGGGAGGTTGGAAAGCATCCTAGTATGGTCTTTTTGGGTGGGCGGGGCTATTTAATTGGTCAAACGGGAGATACGATGCAAATAGGGTATTTTTGGGCCAAATTGGTGGGCTATAGCCCATGGTTCTAGGGGTTGGCACGGGTTTCGGGCGTGATGTGGGCCAATAATTGATCGATATATGCCAGGGATCCTGGGGTGCATCCTTGTATGGTCCGTTTAGGTGGGTGGTGCCTTTTGGGTGGTTAAATGGGTAAAATGGCGCAAATGGTGCATTTTCGAACCAAATTGGTGTGCTATAGCCTATGGATCTGAGGGTGGGCCTAGGGTTCGAGCATGCTGTCAGCCAAAAATCGATTGAGGTATGATAGAGAGGCTGGATAGCATCCAAGAGTGGTCCATTTGGGTGGGCGGGGCCATTTGGATGAAATAATGGGAGAAACAGCGTGAATAACGCAATTTCAAGCCAAATCGATGTTCTATAGCTCACGATTCCAGGGATGGGCCCGAGGTTCGAGTGTGCTGTAGGCCGAAAATTGATCTCGGTATGCCAGGGACACTAGGGAACATCCTATTATGGAACGGCAGGGTGGGCGGGTCCATTTGAGTGGTCAAACGGGCGAAACAGCTCGAACGGGGCATTTTCTGGCCAAATCGATATGCTATAGCCCACGGTTCTAGGGATGGACCTGGGGTCTGGGTGTGCTGTAGGCCAAAAAATGACCGAGGCTTGCCAGGAAGGATGGGGAACATCCTAGTGTGGTACATTAAGGTAGGAGGGTTTATTTGGTTGGTTAAACGGGCAAAACAGAGAGAATGGAGTATTTTCAAGCCAAATCAGTGTGCTATACCCCACAGTTCTTAGGGTGGGCCTGAGGTCCAGGCTTTTTGTAGGCCAAAAATTGACTGGGGCATGCCAAGGAGGATGAAGAGCATCTTGGTGTGGTCCATTTGGGTGGTAAGGGCTATTTGGGAGGCTAAACGGGCAAAACAGCTTGAATTGGGCATTTTCAGGCCAAATCGGTGTGCTATAGCCCACAGTTCTGGGGTGGGCCTGGGGTACGGGTGTGATATGGGCCAAAAATTGACCAAATCATGATAGGGATAGTGGTGATCATCCTAGTATTATCCATTTTTGGTGGGCGGGGCCGTTTGAGTGGAACAATGAGAGAAATGGCACAAATGGGGCATTTTTGGACCAAATCAATGTGCTATAGCCCATGGTTTAGGGGGTGGGGCCAGGGTACGGGCATACTGTAGGCTAAAAATCTACCGAGGCATACCAGAAAGGCTGGAGAGAATTCCAATATGGTGATTTTGGGTGGGCGGGGCCATTTGGGCGGTCAAACAAGCAAAATAGCGTGAATGAGACTTTTTCTGGACAAATCGGTGTGCTATAGCCCACGGTTTCAGAGGTGGGCCTGGGTTCTGGGCATGCTATGGACCAAAAATTGACCGAGGCATGCTAGGGAGGCTGGGGAGTGCCCTAGAATGGTATGTTTTACTGGACGAGGACATTTGTGTGGTTAAACGGGCGTAACGGCAAGAATGGGGCATTTTCAGGCTAAATCGGTGTGCTATAGCACACGGTTTTGGGGGTGGGCATAGGGTCCGGGCGTGCTGCAGGTGAAAAATCAATCAGGGCATACCAAGGAGGCTGGGGATCATTCTAGTATAGTCTGTTTGGCTGGTCATGGCCATTTAGGGGGTATATTGGGCGAAATGGCATGAACGGGGTATTTTCGGGCCAAATCGGTGTGCGATAGCCCACGGTTATGGGGGTGGCCCAGGAGTCCGGGAGTGCTAGTGGCTGAAAATTGACTGCGGCATGCCAGGGATGCTATGGGGCATCCCAGTGTGTTCCATTTGGGTGGACGGGGCAATTTAGATAGTCAAACAGCACGAACGGGGCATTTTCGAACCAAATCTATGTGCTATAGCCTATGGTTCTAGGGGTGGGCATTGAGTTCGGGCGTGCTGTAGGTGAAAAATGATCGGGGCATCCCAAGGAGGATTGGGATCATCTTAGTATGGTCCATTAGGGTGGTCAAAAGCGGGAAATGGTGCGAATGGGGCATTTTTGGGCCAAATCGGTGTGCTATAGCCCAGGGTTCTGGTGGTGGGCCTGGGATCTAGGAGTGCTGTGGACCAAAAATGGACTGATGCATACCTCACAGGCTGGAGAGCATACTAATGGGGTACGTTTGAGTGGGAAGGGCCATTTGGGTGGTCAAACGGATGAAACGGCGTGAATGGGACATTTTCAAGCCAAATCAGTGTGCTATAGCCCACAGTTCCAGGGGTGGCCTTTGGTTACGAGCATGTTGTGGGCCAAAAATCATCCGAGCCATGCAAGGGAAACTAGGGAGCATCTTTGTGTGATCCAATTGGGTGGGCAGGGCTACTTGGGTGGTACAACGGGCAAAATGGAGCAAACACGGTGTTTTTAAGCCAAATTGATATGCCCCGGTTCCGGTCGTGCTGTGGTCTAAAAATCAATCAAAGCATGTCAGTGAGTCTGAAGGGCATCCCAATGTGATCCGTTTGGGTGGGTGGGGCTCTTTGAGTGGTCAAACGGGTAAAACAGCATGAATGGGGCATTTTTGGGCCAAATGGGTGTGCTATAGCCTACGATTCCGGGGGTGGGCCTGGGGTCCGGGAGTGCTGTGGGAAAAAAATCAGATGAGGCATGGCAGGGAGGCTAAGGATCATCCTATTGTGGTCCTATTGGATATGCGGGGCTATTTGGGTGGTGAAATAGGTAAAACGGCGCGAATGGTGCATTTTCGGGGTAAATTGGTGTGCTATAGCCCACGGTTCTAGGGGTGGGCCTAGGGTCCAGGCTTTCTATGGGCCAAAAATAGCTTGGGGCATGCCAGAGAGGTTGAAGAGTGCCTAGTGTTGTCCGTTTGCATGCTTGGGTGGTCAAACGCGCAAAACGACAAGAACATGGAGTTTTTGGATTAATTCGGTGTGCTATAGCCTACGATTTTGGGAGTGGGATAGGAGTCCGGATGTGTTGTGGGCCAAAAATTGACTGAGGTATACCAGGGAGGCTGGAGAGCATCCTAGTATGGTACGTTTGGAAGGGTATGGCCATTTGTGTGGTTAAACGGGCGAAACAGCGAGAATAGGGCATTTTCGGTCCAAATCAGTGTGGTATAGCCTATGGTTCCGGCAGTGGGCCTAGGTTCTGGGCATGATGTGGGATGATAATAGATCGGGGCATGCCAGAGAGGCTAAAAAGTATCCTAGTATGGCATTTTTGGGTGGGCGGGGCCATTTGGGTATTACAACGGGAAAAACGGCGCGAACGAGACATTTACTGGTCAAATCAATGTGATATAGCCCACGGTTCTAGGGGTGGTCTCGAGGTTCGGGCATGCTGTCGGCCAAAAATCAATCAGGGCATGCCAGGGAGGCTGGGGAGCATTCTAGTGTGGTTCATTTTGGTGGATGGGGCTATTTGGATGGTCAAACGGGCGAAATGATGTAAATGGGGCATTTTTGGGCCAAATTGGTGTGCTATAGCCCACAGTACCCAGGGTGAGCCTGGGTTTCGGGCGGGTTGTGGGCGAAGAATCAACTGAGGCATGACAAGGAGGTAAGGGTATGTCCTAGTGTGGTCCGTTTGGGTGGCCGGGGCCATTAGGATGGTCAAACGGGTAAAATGGTGCATATCGGGCATTTTAAGGCCTAATCGGTGTGTTATATCCTAATGATCCTAGGGTGGGCCCAGGGTCCGAGCGTGTAGTGGGCCAAAAATTAATTAGGGTATGCTAGGGAAGCTGGGGAGCATCCTAGTGCAGTTTGTTTGGATGGGAGGTACCATTTGGGTGGTCAAATGAGAGAAGCAGTGTGAACGAGGCATTTTCGTGCCAAATCGATGTGCTATAGCCTACAGTTTTGGGGGTCGGCCCAATGTTCGGGCGTGTTGTGGGTCAAAAATTGATTTGGGCATGACAGGGAGGCTACGGAGCATCCTAGTGTGGTCCGTTTGGGTGAAAAAGGTCATAAGGGATTTCAAATGAACGAAACAACGTAAACGAGGGAATTTTGGGAAAATCGGTTTCTATAGCCTACGATATCAGGGGTAGGCCCATGGTCTGGGTATGCTGTAGGTCAAAAATTGACCTGGACGTGCCAGGGAGGCTTTGGAGTATCCTAGTGGTGTTCCTTTTGATGGATGGGGCCATTTGGGTGGTTAAACAGGGAAAACGGCGCAAATGGGGATTTTTGGGCCAAATAGGTGTGCTATATACCACGGTTTCGGGGGTGGGTCTAAGGTTCGGGCGTGATGTGCGCTCAAAATTGATTGGGGCATGCTAGGGAGGATGAGAAGCATCCTAGTATGGTCCGTTTGGGTGGACAGGGCAATTTGGGTGGTACAACATGTGAAATGACGCGAACGGTGCATTTTCATGCCAAATTGATGTGCTATAGCACACGGTTCATGGGTTGGGCTCGAGGTCCGAGCGTACTCTGGGCCGTAAATTGATCGGGGCATGCCATGGAGGCTAGGGAGCATTATAGTGTGGTTTATTTGGGTGGGCGAGGCCATTTTGGAGGATAGACAGGCATAACGGCAGATGGGGCATTTTTGGGCCAAATTAGTGTGCTATAATAACCCACAATTTTGGGAGCAAGCTCGGGTTTCGGGTGTGTTGTTAGTTGAAAAGCTATCGGAGCGTTCCAGGATAGCTGGGAGCATCTTGGTATGCTCCGTTTGGTTTGGAGGGGCCATTTGAGCGGTCAAACGGGAATAACGGCACTAACTAGGAATTTTGGGGCTAAATCGGTGTGCTATAACCCACGATTCCGGGGGTGAGCGTGGGGTCCGGGCGTGATGTGGGATAAAATTCGACCGAGGCATGCCAGGGAGGTTGAGGAGCATTCTAATATGGTCCATTTTGATGGGTGGGTCCATTTAGGTTGTCAAACGGGCGAAACAACGCAAATAGGGCTTTTTCGAGGTTAATTTGTGTGCTATAGCCCACGGTTTCGGGGGTAGGCTCGGTGTCCGAGTGTGCTGTTGGTCAAAAATCGATCGAGGAATTTCAGGGTGGCTGGGGAGTATCATAGTGTGGTCCGTTTGGGTTAGCGGGACCATTTTTGTAGTACAACAGGAGAAACAACATGTACGGGGCATTTTCAGGCCAAATCGATGTGCACCCACGGTTCTGGGGACGGGCCCAGGGTCTGGGCGTGCTATGGGTGAAAAATCAACCGGGGCGTGCCAAGAAGGATGGGGAGTATCTTGGTGTGATTTGTTTGGGTGGGCGGGGCAATTTGAGTGGTCAAAAAGGTAAAACAATTCCATTGAGGCATTTTTGGGCTAAATCGGTGTGCTATAGCCCACAGTTTTAGGGGTGGGCTCGGGGGTCGGGCATGCTATGGGAAAAAAATCAATCGGGGCATGCTAGGGAGGTAGTAGAAGATCTCTGTGTGGTCCTTTTGGGTAGGAGGGGCCATGTTGGAGGTCAAACGAGCGAAACAGGGAAAACGGGGATTTTTTGGGCTAATTCGGTGTGCTACAGCCCAAGATTCTGAGGGTGGGCCTGGGGTCCAGGCGTGCTATGGGACAAAAATCAATCGGGGCATGGTAGGGATGCTGGAGAGCGTACTAGTATGGTTCGTTGGAGATGGAAGGGCCATATGGTTGGTATAACAGGCGAAACTCCGCGAACAGGGTATTTTCGAGCAAAATCAGTATGCTATAGCCCATGGTACCTGGGGTGCGGGCATGCTGTGGGCCAAAAATTAATTGAGGCATGCATGGGAGGCTGTGAAGTACTCTAGTATGGCTCGTTTTTGAAGGGTTGGGCCATTTGGGAAGTCAAACGGGCAAAACAGCGCGATCGGGGCATTTTCAGGCCAAATCGGTCTGCTGTATCCCACGGTTCCGGGTGTGGGCCCGTTGTTCGGTCTTGTTGTGGACCAAAAATCATTCAGGGCATGCCAGGGAGGTTGGAAAGTATCTTAGTATGTTCTGGTTGTGTGGGCGGGTCTATTTGTATGGTCTAACGAAAAAACGACACTAATAGGATTTTTTTGGGCTAAATCTGCATGGTATATGCCACGGTTTTGGGGGTGGGCCCAGGTTTCGGTCGTGCTGTGGTCTAAAAATTGAATTAGGCATGTCAGGGAGGCTAGGGAACGGCCTACTATGGTCTGTTTTAATGGGAGGGGCTATTTGGGTGGTTAAACGGGTGAAACAACGCAAACAGGGCATTTTTAGGCTAAATAGGTGTGCTATAGCTCACGGTTCAAGAGGTGGGCCAGGGGCTCGGGCGTGTTGTTGGCCAAAAATCGATCGGGGCATGCTAGGGAACCTGGGGAGCATCCTAGTGCTGTTCATTTGGGTGAGTGGGGCTATTTGGGTGGTACAACGGGCGAAATAATGCCTACGAGGCATTTTCGAGCTAAATCAATTTTCCATAACTCGCGGTTCTGAGGGAGGGCCTAGGATTAGAGTGTGCTGTGAGCGAAAAATTGATCGAGGCATGTCAGGGAGGCTGAGGAGTGTCCTGGTGTGGTCTGTTTGGTTGAGAGAGGCCATTTGGGTGGTCTAATAGGTAAAACGACATGAATTGAGAATTTTTGGGCACTATCGATATGCTATAGCCCATGGTTCAGGGGGTGGACCCAGGGTCCGGGTGTGCTGTGCGTTGATAACTGATCAAGGCTTGCTAAGAAAGATGGGGAATGTCCTAGTTTTGTCCATTTGGGTGGACAGGGCTATTTCGGTGGTCAAACGGGTAAAACAGCGTAACAAATCATTTTTTAGATAAATCAGTGTGCTATAGTCCCGGTTCTAGGGATGGGCTCGGGGTCCGAGCGTGTTGTGGGATAAAAATCGACCAGGGCATTTCAGGAAGGCTCCGGAGCATCCTAGTTTGGTCCGTTTGGGTGGGATGGTCCATTGGATGGTCAAACAGGCACACGGTGGGGAAGGCATTTTAGGGCCAAATCGATGTTCTATAGCCTACGATATCGTGGGTGGGCCTGGAGTTCGGGTGTTTTGTGAGATGAGAATCGATTAGGGCATGCCAGGGAGTCTAGGGAGTATCCTAGTGTGGTTAGTTTGGGTGGAATGGGCCATTTGAGTGGTCAAACTAGCAAAACAACGTGAACGGAGCATTTTAAGGCATAATCAGTGTGTTATAGCCCACGATCTTAGGTGTGAGCCCAGGGATCGTGCGTGCTATCGGAAAAAAATTGATCGAGGCATGCAAAGGAGTAGGGGAGAATCCTAGTATGGTCTTCTTGGGTGGGAAGGTACATTTGGGTGGTCAAACGAGTGAAACGGCGCAAATGGGGCATTTTTCGAGCCAAATTGGTGTGCTATAACCCACGGTTCCAGAGGTGGGCCTGGGGTTCGGGCGTGATGTGGTTCAAAAACTAATAGAGGCGTGCCAGGGAGGCTGGAGAGCATCCTAGTGTGGTTCCTTCGGTGGGAAGGGCCATTTGGGTAGTCAAACAGGCGAAACAGCATGAACGGGGCATTTTTTGGTTAAATCGGTGTGGTATAACCTACGGTTCAGGGGTTGGGCCCGGGGTTCAGGAGTGCTGTGGTCTGAAAATCTACTAGGCCATGTCAGAGAGGCTAAGAAGCATCCTAGTATGGTTTTTTTGGGTAGATGGATCCGTATGGGTGGTCAAACAAGGAAAACAACGCGAATGGGGCATTTTTAGGCCAAATCGGTGTGCTATAGCCCACGATTCGGGGGTGGGCTCGGGGATCGGGCGTGCTGTGTGCCAAAAATCGACTGGGGCATTCTAGGGAGGCTAGGGACCATCTAAGTATTCTCAATTTTTGTGGGCGGGGCCATTTGAGTGATCAAACGGGCGAAATGATAGATGGGGCATTTTCGATCCAAATCGGTGAGCTATAGCCTATGGTTTAGGGGGTGGACCCGGGGTCCGGGTGTGTTATGGGAAAATAATCAATCGGGGCATGCCAAGGAGACTTTGAAGCATCCTAGTGTAGTCTGTTTGGGTGGGCGGGGCAATTTGGGTGGTTAAACAGGCGAAATAGAGCGAATGGGGAATTTTTGGGCCAAATCGGTGTTCTATATCCCATAGTTCTTGGTAGGTGGGCTCGGGGTTTGGGCACGTTGTTTACCAAAAGATGACTGAGACATGCTAGGAAGGCTGTGGAGCGTCCTAGTGTGGTCTGTTTTGGTGGGCGGATCCATTTGTGTGGTCAAACAGGGAAAACGGTGCAAATGGGGCATTTTTAGGCCAAATTAGTGTGCTATGGCCCACGGTTCTAGGGGTGGCCCTGTTGTCTGGCCATGCTGTGGGCTAAAAATCAACAAGGGCATGTAAGGCAGGCTATAGAGCGTCTTTGTAAGGTCCGTTTGGGTGGAAAGGGCCATTTTCATGGCACAACGGGTTAAACGATGCGAATGGGGCATTTTTGAGCACTTTTTGTGTGCTATAGCCCACGGTTCTGGGGGTGGGCTTGGGGTTCGGCCGTGTTGTAGGCTAAAAATTGACTGGGGTATGATAGGGAAGCTCCGGAGCATCCTTGGGTGGTCCATTTTGGTGGACGGTGCCATTTAGGTGGTCAAACGGGCGAAACGGTGAATGGGGCATTTTTTGGCCAAATCAGTGTGTCATAGCCCACGGTTCCAGAGGTGGGCCTGGTGTACTGGCGTGCTGTGGGTCGAAAATAGATCGAGGCATTCCAAGTAGGCTGGGGAGAGTCCTAATATGGTCCTTTCGGGTGGGCGTGGCCATTTGAGAGGTTAAACGTGCATAACAGTGCATTTTCGAGCCAGATTAGTGTGTTTTAGCCCATAGTTCTGGGGTGATCCCGGGGTCCAGGTGTGTTGAAGGCAAAAAATTATCTGGGGAATGCTAGTGAGGATGGGAGAATCCTATTGTGGTCCATTTGGGTGCACTAGGTCATTTGGGTAGTACTACGAGCAAAACAACGCGAATAGGGCATTTTAGGGCGAAATCAGTATGCTATAGCCCACGGTTCTGGGGTAGGCCAGGGGTCCGGGCGTGCTGTATGCTGAAAATCGATTTGGGCATGCCAAAGAGGCTGGGGAACATTCTATTATGGTCCATTTGGGTAGACGGGGCCATTTGGATGGTCAAACGATGCGAACGGGGTATTTTGGGCCAAATCGATGTGTTATTGCCCATGGTTCCATGGGTGGGCCTGGGGTCCGTGCGTGCTGTGGGTCGAAAATTGATCGGGGTTCGCCAGGGAGGACGCTGAATATCCTAGTTAGGTCCGTATGGGTATGCGGGGATATTTGGGTGTTCAAACTGGCAAAATGGCATGAATGGGGCATTTTTGGTATAAATTGGTGTGTTATAGCCCATGGTTCAGGGGGAGGGCCATGGGTTCGGGCGTGCCTTGGATGAAAAATCGACTGGGGTGAGCCAGAGAGGCTAGGGAGAATCTTAGTATGGTTCGTTTGGGTGGATGGGTTTGTTGTGTGGTCAAACTGGCAAAATAACACGAATGAAGCATTTTCGAGCAAAATCAGTGTGCTATAGCTTACGTTTCTGAGGGTGGGCCCGGAGTTTGGTTGTACTGTGGGCCAAAAATTGATCGGGGCGGGCTAGGAAGGCTGGGGAGAATTTTAGTATCATTAGTTTGGGAGGCCATTTGAGTATTCAAACGGGTGAAACGATAGATGGGGTATTTTCTGGCCAAGTCGATGTAATATTGCCCACGATTCTGAGGGTGGACCTGGGGTCCAAGCATGTTGTGGGCTGAAAATTGATCGGGGCATGCCAGGAAAGCTGGGAAGCATCCTATTATGGTTCTTTTGGGAGGGTGGGGGGTATTTGGATGGTTTAACAGGCGAAATGGCACAAATGAGGTATTTTTAGGCCAAATTGATATGTTATAACCTGCAGTTCCGGGGGTGGGTCCAGGGTCGGGGTATTCTGTGGTCCAAAAATTGGCCCGAGTGTTCTAGGGAGGCAGGGAGCATCCTAGTATAGTCTGTATGGGTGTGCGGGGCCATTTGGTTGGTCAAACTGGCAAAATAGTATGAATGGGGCATTGTTGAGCCATATCGGTGTGCTATTGCCTACGGTTCCCGGGGTGGGCCCGAGGTTCAAGCGTATTGTGAGTCAAAAATAACCGGGGCGTGCAAAGGAGGATGGGGAGCATCCTAGTATGGTCTGTTTGGGTGGCTGGGGTTATTTAGGTTGTCAAACCAGCGAAATGAAGGATCGAGTATTTTCTGGCCAAATCGGTGTGATATAGCCCACGATAACGTGGTAGGCCTGAGGTCCGAGCGTGCGGTGGGTCAAAAAGTGACCGGGGCATGATAGAGAGGCTGGGAAGCATCCTAGTATGGTTTGTTTGGGTGGGTGGGTACATTTGAGTGGTCAAACGGGCAAAATGATGCAAACGGGGAATTTTTGGGCTAAATCGATATTCTATAGCCACGGTTCTGAGTGTGGGATCGACGTTTGAGCATGTTGTGGGCTAAAAATTGATAGAGGCATACGAGGGGGCGGAGGAAGATTTTAGTGTGGTCCGTTTGGGTGGGAGAAGCCATTTGGGTGGTGAATCGGGTGCAATGGTGCAAATGGGGCATTTTCGGGCAAAATTGGTGTGCTATAGCCCACGGTTCTGGGGGTGGGCTGAAGTTCGGGCGTATAGTGGGCAAAAAATCAACTTAGGTATGACATGGAGGCCGAGAAGCGCCTTAGTATGGTCGTTTTGGTTGGGCATGACTATTTCGGTGGTACAACAGGTGAAACAGCATGAATGGGGCATTTTGAGGCCTAATCGGTGAGATATAGCCTATGGTTCGAGGGATGACCTGGGGATCGAGCATGTTGTGGGTCGATAATCGACCGGGGCATGCCAGGTAGGCTGGGGAGCATCCTAGTATAGTTCTTTTGAGTGGGATATGCCATTTGGTGGTTAAACGGGCAAAACGGTGGACACAGTATTTTCGGGCAAAATCGGTGTGATATTGCCCACGGTTCTGAGGGTGGGCTCAAGGTTCGGGTGTGATGCGGGCCAAAAATTGACCGAGACATACTAGGGAGGATGGAGAGCGTTCTAGTTTGGTCCATTTTGGTGGAAGAGGCCATTGGAGAAGTCAAACGGGTGAAACGGCGTGAATGGGGTAATTTCAAGACAAATCAGTATGCTATAGCACACAATTTTGAGTGTGGGCCCGGGGTCTAGGCGTGCTGTGGGACAAAAATCGATCAGGGCATGCCTGGAAAGCTAGGGAGCTTCCTAGTGTGGTTCATTTGGATGTGAGGGGCTATTTGGGTGGTCAAACGATCAAAACGGCATAAATGGGTATTTTTTCACTAAATTGGTGTGCTATAACCCACGGTACTGGGGGTGGGCCCAGGGTCTAGTGGTGCTGTAGATAAAAAATCAATCGAGGCATCTGAAGGATACTGGGGAGCATCCTAGTATTGTCCATTTGGGTGGGCGGGGCCATTTGGGTGATCAAACAGGAAAAACGGCGCGAATGGGGTATTTTCAGGCTAAATCGGTGTATTATAGCCCACGGTTCTGGGGAAGCCGTCGTCCAAGCGTGAAGTGGGCCAAAAATTGGCCAGGGTGTGACAAGGAGGGTTGGAAGAGTCCTAGTGTGGTCTATTTGGGTGGGCAGGGCCATTTGAGTGGTACAACAGGCGAAACGGCGCGAACAGGGCATTTTCTGGCTAAATCAGTGTGATGTAGCCCACGGTTCTGGGGTGAGCCCGGGGTCCGAGTGTGCTGTAGTCCAAAAATTGATCGGGGCATGCCAAGGAGGCTTTGGAGCTTCTTAGTGTTGTCTTTTTGGGTAGGATGGGCCATTAAGGTGGTCAAACAGGTTAAACGGTGCAGATGGGGCATTTTCGGGCGAAATTAGTATGCCATAGCCCGTGGTTCTTAGGGAGGGATTGGGTTCCAGGTGAGATGTGTGCCAAAAATAAATAGAGGCATGCCACAGAGGCTGGACAACATCCTAGTGTGGTCCGTTTGGGTAGGATGGGCTATTTCGGAGGTACAGTGGGCAAAACGGCGTGAACGTGACATTTTTGGGATAAATCGGTATGCTGTAGCCCACCGTTTTAGGGATGGTCCTGCGGTCCGGGTATGCTATAGGCTGAAAATCGATCGGAACGTACCAGGGAGGCTGGGGAACATCCTAGTATGGTCTATTTTGGTGAGTGATACGCCCAAATTACACCTCTCTTACGAGAGAGTAAGCGGTCGCTGTCAAATATAGAGCCCAACCGGGTTGGGTGTCGAATCCCACAGGGAATACTGTGTTACTAAGTATTGTAGTTGTTACTGGACTATTGGTCAGAGATTCCTGAATGGGGGATTTTGGTTTAAATTTGAAATGATAGTTACAATATAACAATGAAGCAATATGTGTATTAATATTTGATCACAGAGAATGACAAGTTAGGGTTATGTCCACCTTATAGCTTTTACTTCTCTATTAACTATGAGTAATAAGGATTTATACATGCATGCACTTATAGAGAGATGTATTCTAATTTTAAATCCAAGTGTTTCTCAACCATCAAGGATTTATTCACCTTAGTTCTCTCGAATCCAAAGTGTACAACCAATCATACGAACTCTCCAAGTAGTTAATCCTACTAAGGCATTAACGTGTAAAATAGAGGTTGAAAACCTTATTTTCTTTTCACTACTCTCTTTTCCAAAAAGTAACTTTTCTATCGAACAAGTTATTGCTATAATGGTACATTCCCTATGTTTTCAACCACGAGAATTCAATCATAACGAAGAGAGCAATGATATAAGTGAATTAACACATCATAAATTCAAAAACCCATAGCTATAGAGAGTATACTACAAGGTTTCCATAACCCTAACAAATAAACTTAGCTACTCATGAATAAAATGGAAATCACAATAGAAATATTCATCATACCAAAACTTAGAACGATCTTGGTGTAGAAGATGAATAGCAAAAATAAGAGAGAAAAACGTTTCTCTCTCTTTCTCCTCAAGCTAAGCCGCTTTCTCTTGTTTTCAAAATAATACAGAATGTGAATAATCCCTAAAAATTCAGCCATAAGGCTTTTAATAACATCCTCCTCTAATAAATTTCTACTGCATCCTTAACTATTTAAAAATATTGAGTTTGCCCGGGAAAAAGTTACTATATATCACATTCAGTCCAAAAGCAGCTTTCCTTTTATGTATAGTTTCCTTTGCTATCCACAGGTCCCCAAAGTGTCGTAATCTTCCTCATTAGTACCTGAAAAGTATGCTAATCACATAGGTCATCTCACTTAACTAAAAATAGACAAAGTGCAAGAATTATATATTTTATCCTTAAAACTTAGCTAAAACATGGGTAAGTTATGGTGCTTAGACGTATAAATACGCCCAACATCACCACCCCACACTTAAAGCTTTGTTCATTCTCGAACAACATATCTATTTATGCATACTACACAAGCCTTAGCACCCACAAAGGAAGACAAGATGCTCAAATAGGCTCACACAACAATTATGATCAAGAAGTAGCTCCAGGAATCATTCCTAGATACAACCTACCCTCAAGAATAAACTCATTAAGTTGGAAATTTCATGCATATCGTTCAAGAAAAAAAAGTCATATAAATCACCCAACCTTCATCAACCATGTGCCCTCACAACAAGAGAGTTACCCATAATCACTCACAATCATGCAATTTCTAACAAAATGGGTACAAGAATCAAGTTGCGCTCACTCTCGCAAAGAATTCTGAAATTATAACTGATGGCCATATGCTTGCCCTTAGTGTAATACTCCACTAATATCAGAATGCTATGATTAGGATCAAATAGGTCTTTTACGGGTTGTAATGCAAGCTAAAGGATGGGTAGGAACTATTTTGGCTAGAAATAGTGACTATCTTCCCTAAGCGCTTTAATACACTACATTATGCAATTAAGATCAATCTCAAACAACCAATTTCCACTTCTTCTATCTTCACAGATTTGCTTTTCACCCCAACTCGTTAGCTTAATTAATAACACTATGGTGGGAGTATGCAACCCTTTCAAATATTTTTTTTTGTACCCTTTTCATGTTACGCACCCCTATAATAGCCACCCTTAACTTAAGGAATTTGCCTTATTGAGGTGCACAATGTCCAAGAAGGACCAGGGACAAAACAGGTTCATTGTAACATGTCCGGGATAAAATTTTGAACTTTTTCAACAATTTTAGCTACTCCCAACCACATCAATTGCTCACTCCAATAACTAAACTTTGGGGCACCAATTTCACCTTTTTCCTCTTATTCTCAAACTCCTAACTCACATTGATTTTACATTAAAGAGCTTAGGAGCTTTTTGGATCAAATTACGGTCTATTAAAGAACGGATTAGGCTACATATGAGGCTAACAAAAGAACAAGCTAAAGGCTCAACGGGGATATCTAAGATAATGTATAGAGGTAGGTTAAAAGAAGGTATGAACAATGGCTATCAAAGAAATGCCTAAATCATCTCCTAAACTTACAATCTTTATTTCGCTTTCCATACACACCAGGAAAGTTCTAGCATCAGTTGCAATAAGGAATATACAACAGTCTTACACACTCATGGCACATGGTCAACTCAATGAGGAGCATTATAGATTCTAGATCGAACAATTACATGAATTCAATTAAAACCAACAATCACAACAAGAGTCACAACTAGAGCCTAGGTGTTTCAAATGTAATGATCCATCACATAGTTAGGTTATAATGTCATATGATCCACAAGAGCAGTTACATATAATTGAAAGACTACTTTTCTCTTAAGACGGTTGTCATCCATCCATCATCGATAAAAACACCTAATTATGACTAAATAACTAACAAAATGAACAAAATAACTAATCCTATCCACAAGTATACTAAGGAGAAGGTCCTATTTTCTTACAAAACAAGTAGCAAAGTAACCAGCCACCCCACACTTAAGCTCAGCACTGTCCCCAGTGTAAATAACAAGATAAAGAACCTAGATAGTAGTACTTCTCATTCATATCAGGAGTCATGCCACCTGCATGAAGATCATCATTGGAGCCATTTTTTCTGTATTCATCCTATCATCCACGTCAGCCACACATAATGAAACTAACTATAATTAATATGAGGGTGGTAAAGTCACCACCCTACACTTAATTTGTTAGTATCAACTAATTTAGTATTATTAACGGGTACTCAGACTTCACCGACATACACTTTGACATGGTGCACCACGTTAGTCACAATACAATTCAATCACTTCAATTTCCCCATGTCTATTTCAATGAAACACTTTTTGATCAAAATCATACCCTACACTTTCAACCATATCAAGATATACAAAACACCATCACTTTCCCAACATAGCCATGGCGAATATTTAATTCATAATCCTCAAGTGATCAATTAATAACTACAGCATAAAGTCACAACACCTAAGGATTAAGAAAATAACACTTACCTTGAAGATGAAGGATCAAAGAAATTGAGTCGACGTTCTTGGGTTTTGAAAGTGGTGAGGAGCTTGTAAGATTAGTAGAGCAAAGAGAAGGGTTTTGAGAGAGGATGGGTTGGGCGGTGCTTAGGTGAAAGAAAAATGGAGTGGGATTTAAGAGTAGAGAATATGTTTAAAAGATGAGACATGGGTCGGTTGGATCTATTAAAAAATGGATTATTAGGCAAAACTTACACTGATAGGCGGCTGCTAACCTATCGCCTATGTTGACATAGGTGGCGCCTAAGCTATCGCCTATGTTGACATAGGCGGTGCCTAACCTATCGCCTAAGTGAGGCAGTGAGCATAGGAAATGGTATAAGCGGTGCCTAAGCTATCGCCTATGTTGACATAGGCAGCGCCTAAGCTATCACCTATGTTGACATAGGCAGCGCCTAACCTATCGCCTAAGTGAGGCAGTGAGCATAGACGATTGGAAATGTGGCGCACTCTTGGTCGGAAAGGTCCATACCGCAGGGGCTTCACCCCCGCACCCCCATCAAGGTCAGTGGTGGGATTCGAGATCGGGCCTATCGGCCCGATCCCTATGCTACCACCACAGACCTCATTGAAAGTCACAAAATAAAGTCGGACCGCGAAACTTTTTGGGTCGGATTAACATAATTCAAGGCACGAATCTAATGCAAATCATACTTGAGCCTTACACATTTGACCACTCCAACTTACCTGTAATGTTCCCATCACTCCTAAATTTATCACCATTGACATAGCTCAATTCCAAATCAAATTTGGTACTAATCTCCTCCTTAGTACTTCATGCACCTACACTTACGCAAAAACAACAAAAATGATTAGAAAGATGGGTTGCCTCCCACCAATCGCCGTAGTTTTGGTTGTGGCTCGACTCTTCTTTTTGCATTTTTGTTTAACATGATAAAGTGAAAATAAAATCCTGGGTTGCCTCCCATGTAGCGCCTGATTTAACGTCACGGCACGACTCGATTATCTTGACTACTTAGACTTCATCAAGATACATCGATGATACCATTTGTACCTTATTTGTTGGATCGAGACAATGCTTTATTCTTAGTCCAACCACTTTGAAGTCACTCACATCCTTGTTTGCAAGTTCAACCAAACCATCTATGGTCTCCACTAAAGACATATCCTTAACTGGTACATCTCGCTTATATTCATAGAATATATCAATAATCGAGAAGACACTCTTCTCCTTTTGTTATTTCATAGACCGACATACTTCAAAGCTAACTTCTTTCTAATTGAGCCTAAATTTCAGCTCATTCAGCTCCATGTCAACTAACACCCTTCCAGTTTCTAAGAATGGCGTACCCAAAATTATGGGTACTTCAAAGTCCACTTCGCAATCAAGAATTACAAAATCAGCAGGAAATATAAAATCAGCAAGTTTTACAAGTACATCATGTAGAATTCCAATCGGCCTTTTTACTGATCTATCCGCCATTAGAAATCGCATATTAGTGGGCATAGGATCTCCCAAACCCAATTTCTTAAAAATCGTCAATGGCATAAGATTGATACTTGCCCCAAGATCACAAAGGGCCTTTTCAAACTTTAGCAATTCAATCGTACATAGAACAGTAAATGCTCCCGAATGAGCTTTCCTCTGGACAATAGATCTTGTAGCAATAGCACTACAATGATGAAAATTATCTACCGTTTCATAGCTCACAGTCCTTTTCTTTGTCAACAGGTTTTTCATAAATTTAGCATATCTGGGCATCTGTTCAAGTGCTTCAACAAAGGGCACATTCACTGTCAACTGCTTTAACATAGCCATGAATTTGCTAAACTTTCCATCATCTTCTTTCTTCTTTAAATGTTGTGGAAATAGAGGTGGTAGCCTTGGAATTTCAGTTGGAGCAACTTTTACCTCCTTTCTTATGCTTTGCTCCACATCACTAACATGCTTCGGCTTAGTTAGTTGTTCAACTTCCGCACTCTTCTTTTTCAAACCTCCGAACTCCACTGGAACCACTGGAGATTCATCAACCATATCCCAATCCATTTCAACCTCATCAGTATAAGAGGAAGCTCCCAAACCTGGACTAGATAACATCTTACCGCTTCTAGTGGTAATGGCCATACACGATCCATCAGTCCTCAAATTTTGAACTGTATCACTTGGTAGAGTCCCATTCTTTATTTGGTTGAATATTGCGGATAATTGGCTCATTTGCTGCTCCAATTGTTTAATAGCAACTGAGTGCGAATTTACAAGTTGACTTATGGAAGATACGACACTCTTTATTGAAGTCACCCCAAAATTTACTACCTTAACTCCCTTTAATACTTTCTCCATTATTTCCTCCATAGGCATATTGCCTGAACTGGTGGCAGCATTATCACGGCTTCCAGGAGGTACATACAGTCCACTCTTGTCACTTTTATTCATCCAATCTCCTTGAAGGTTCCAACCTTGGTTTTTTTGGCCACCACCTCGGAAACCCATCTGATTGTTTAAGTAATTGGCTTCTTCCTCAGGATTGGAGTCAGCCCTTCCCTGTGATGCTACAGCTTTAACCTTCTCTGTCTTTCCTAATAATAAATGCTTAGTGAGAAGGTCCATCTGTGTTTTCATGTGAGCCATATCCTGGTCATGCTCTTCTTTTCTTCGCCTCTGTTCTGCAGTCATGCCAATAGATATAGTAGAGCTTGCTACCTCAGAATCCCTAGTATGCCAAGATCTACTATACTTTGTCATACGATCTAACATGTCAGATGCCTCAAGAAAAGTAAGGTCCATGAATGACCCACCCGCAGCATTATCTACCACTGTCCTAGTCACCGAATTCAAAGCCCTATATAATATCTCCATCAAGTGGACATTGGTCATCTGATGATTTGGGCACCGCGTCAGCTTCTTCTTGAACCTCTCCTAAGTCTCGTAGAGAGCTTCAGTTAGAAGCTATCTGAAATTGCTTATCTCATCTCTCAATTGTGCTCTTTTGGATGACAGAAAGAATCTTTCTCGAAAAGCGTCTTTCAGTTGCCTCCAATTGGTAATAGAGTCGGGAGTTAGCCCATTTAACCATAGAGTTGCCTCTCCAGATAGAGACAATGGAAATAAATACAGCCGGATCACATTCTGTCCAACCCCTGGATTGTTAAACGATTTACATATTGAGATAAAATTAATCAGATGCTTATTTGGATCATCGCCTGCAAGTTCACCAAATAACCCTTTGAGTTGCAGTAACTAGGTCATAGTTCTAGTAATATTGAACTTGGATCCGGGTGCCAAATGCGGAGGAATAATAGCCCTTGTGGCACCAGCCCCATCCAAGTCATCATTATCATCCTCAAAAGCAACTTGCACAGCTCGGCGTTCGGGTCTCATCCTAGCTTGACGATCTCTGTTGACATTCCTGTTCACTAGTGTAGCCACATCATTTGCACGCCTTGGATTTAATAACTCATTATCAACCAGGTCCTCATCATCAATATTTGGTACCCGACCTAGGTTATCAGTATTCTGTTGATTTACTTGCGCAGCTGTCAATGCAGCTAATCTAGCCTGATCCTGTTAAGCAGTTATTCTTTCAGGGTCTCATTGCACATCCATTCTACCAATGAGATGTTGTTTAGGATTTATAGGTAATAATGGGTGGCCCGATCTCCGCGTATTTGGCATGCAATACACTCAACCTGATCAAAATAAAAACAATAAACAAAAAGTAACATTTTGGAAATCTTTGACCAAAATATTGACTAATAAACACAACTTAGTCGACAACTATATTCCTCGTCAACGGTGCCAAAATTTGATACGCCTAAATTACACCTCTTTTACGAGAGAGTAAGCGGTCACTGTCAAATATAGAACCCAACCAGGTTGGGTGTCAAATCCCACAGGGAATACTGTGTTACTAAGTGTTGTAGTTGTTACTGGACTGTTGGTTAGAGGTTCCTGAATGGGGGGTTTTGGATTAAATTTGAAATGATAGTTACAATATAACACTGAAGCATTATGTGTATTAATATTTGATCATAGAGAATGACAAGTTAGGGTTATGTCCACCTTGTAGCTTTTACTTCTCTATTAACTATGAGTAATAAGGATTTATACATGCATGCACTTATAGAGAGATGTATTCTAATTCTAAATCCAAGTGTTTCTCAACCATCAAGGATTTATTAACCTTAGTTCTCTCGAATCCAAAGTGTACAACCAATCATATGAACTCTCCAAGTAGTTAATCCTGCTAAGGCATTAACGTGTAAAATAGAGGTTGGAAACCCTATTTTCTTGTCACTACTCTTTTTTCCAAGCAGTAACTTTTCTATCGAACAAGTTATTGCTATGATGGCACATTCCCTATGTTTTCAACCACGAGAATTCAATCATAACGAAGAGAGTAATGATATAAGTGAATTACCACATCATAAATTCAAAAATCCATAGCAGTAGAGAGTATACTACAAGGTTTCCATAACCCTAACAAATAAACATAGCTACTCATGAATAAAATGGAAATCACAATAGAAATATTCATCATACCAAAACGTAGAACGATCTTGGTGGAGAAGATGAATAGCGAAAATAAGAGAGAAAAACGTTTCTCTCTCTTTCTCCTCATGCTAAGCCGCTTTCTCTTTTTTTTTTCAAAATAATACAGAATGTGAATAATCCCTAAAAATTCAGCCATATGGCTTTTAATAACATCCTTCTCTAATAAATTGCTACTGCATCCTTAACTACTTAAAAATATTGAGTTTGCCCGGGAAAAAGTTCCCATATATCACATTCAGTCCAAAAGCTGCTTTCCTTTTATGTGAAGTTTTCTTTGCTATCCACAGGTCCCCAAAGTGTCGTAATCTTCCTCATTAGTACCTGAAAAGCATGCTAATCACATAGGTTAGCTCACTTAACTAAAAATAGACAAAGTGCAAGAATTATGTATTTTATCCTCAAAACTTAGCTAAAACATGGGTAAGTTATGGTGCTTAGACGTATAAATATTCCCAACATCAGTGAGAGGGGCCATTTGGGTTGTATAACAGGCTAAACGATGCAAACGTGACATTTTTGGGGCAAAATCGATTTACTATAGTCCACGATTCTAGGGTGTGCTGTAGGTCCTGGTGTTCCGTGGGATTAAAATCTACTGGGGCGTGCTTGGGAGGTTGAGGAGCATCCTAGTATAGTCCAATTGGGTTGGAGGGGCTATTTGGGTGGTCAAACGGGTGAAATAACACGAACGGGGTGTTTTCATGACACATCGGTGTGCTATAGCCCATAGTTCCAAGGGTGAGCTCTAGGTCCTTGTAAGATGTGTGCTAAAAATTGGCCGGTGCGTTCCAGGGAGGCTGGGGAGTATCCTAGTGTTGTCTATTTTTAGGTGGGTCTATTTGGGTGGTCAAACAGGTGAAACGACGCAAATGGGAAATTTTTGGGCCAAATCGATGTGTTATTGTCCACAATTCTGTGGGTGGGCCTGTGGTCCGAGCATGCTATAGGCGGAAAATCATTCGGGGTTTACCAGGGAGGCTGGGGAACTTCCTCGTTTGGTCCATTTGGTTGGGAGAGGCCATTTGGGTGGTCAAACGAGAAAAACGGAGTGAATAGGGGCATTTTCAGTCCAAATCAGTATGCTATATCTCATGGCTAAGTGGGTGGGCCCAGGATCCAGGCATGCTGTGGGAAAAAAATTAATTCGGGTAATTCATAGAGGCTAGGAGCATCCTAGTGTGGTCCATTTTCCCACTAGTGTAATTCATTACCACAGTTCCTGGGATGGGCCCAAAGTTCGGGTGCGCGGTAGGCCAAAAATCAACTGAGGCATGCCAGGGAGGCTAAGGATTATCCTAGTGTGGTAATGTTTGGTGGGAAGGGCTATTTAGGAGGTACAACAGGAGAAATGGTGAAAATGAGGCATTTTCGAGCCAAATCGGTGAGCTATATCCCACAGATTTGGGGGTGGGCCTGGTGTTCGGGTGTGTTGTGGGCCAAAAATAGACCGGGGTGTGACAAAGAGGATGGGGAGAATCCTAGTGTGGTCCGTTTGAGCATGCGAGATGATTCGGGTGGTTAAATAGGCGAAATAGCGGATGCAGGATTTTCGGGACAAATCTGTGCTATTGTCCATGATTCTGAGGGTGGGATGAGGGTTCGGGCATGTTGTGAGATATAAATTGATTGGGATATGACTAAGAGGATGGGAAGTGTCCTAGTGTGGTCCATTTAAGTGGTGTAGGCCATTGGAGTTGTCAAACGGGTGAAATGGCGCGAATGGAGCATTTATAGGACAAATCAGTGTGCTGTAGGACACTTTTTAAGTGTAGGCCCAGGGTTTGGGCGTGGTGTGGGCCAAAAATCAATTAGGGCATAGAAAAAAGGTTGGGGAGCATCCTAGTGTGGTTTATTTTGATGGGCGGGGCCATTTGGATGGTCAAACGGTTAAAACAACTTAAACGGGGTATTTTTGGGCTAAATTAGTGTGGTATAACCCACGGTTTTGAGAGTGGACCCTACATCTGGGGTGCTGTGGGCAAAAAATCAATTGAGGGAGTGGTAAAAAGGATGGGGAGCATCCTAGTATGGTTCATTTGGGTGGGAGGGGCTATTTGGATGGTCAAACAGGCAAAACAACACAAACGGGATATTTTTCAGCTAAATTGGTGTGCTATAGCCCATGGTTCTGGGGTGGGCCCGAGATCCGGGCATGCTGCGGGCCAAAAATCAACCAAGGTATGCCAGGAAGGGTAGAAAGCATCTTAGTGTGTTCCTTTTAGATGGGTGGGGCCATTTTAGTGGTACAATGGGTGAAACGGCGTGAACGGGGCATTTTCGGGCAAAACCAGTGTGTTATAGCCCACAATTCTGGGGGTGAGCCCGGGGTTCGGGCAAGATGTTGGCCAAAACTCGATCGGAGCATGTAGGGAGTCTATGGAGCATCCTAGTATGGTATTTTTGGATGGGTTGGGCCATTAGGGTTGTCAAACGGGCAAAACGATGCGAACGGGGCATTTTTGGGCTAAATTGGTATGCAATAGCATACGGTTTTGGGTGTGGGCTCAGGGTTCGAGCGTGCTGTGTGTGAAAAATGAACAGAGGCATCCCAGAGAGGCTGGAGATCATCCTAGTGTGGTTTGTTTGGGTGGGAGGATCTATTTTGGAGGTACAACGAGCGAAACGGAGCGAATGGGGCATTTTTAGGCCAAATCGGTGTGCTACAGCCCACAGTTCCGGGGGTGGTCCCGGGGTACGAGCATTTTGTTGGATTAAAATTGATCGGGGCATGCCAGAGAGGCTGGGGATCATCCTAGTGTTGTCCTTTTCGGTGGGATTGGCCATTAGGGTGGTACAACGAGTTAAACAGTGCAGACTGGGCATTTTTGGGCCAAATCGGTGTGCTATAGACCATAATTCTAAGGTGGCCCAGGGTCCAGGCGTGTTGTGGGTCCAAAATCCACTGGGGTTTGCTTGGGTGGGTGGGGCTATTTGGGTGATCAAATGGGCGAAATAATGCAAACGGGGCATTTTTATGCTAAATTTGTGTGATATAGCCCATGGTTCTGGGGGTGGGCCCGGTGTCCGAACAAGATGTGGGCCAAAAATTGATCGGGGAATGCCAGGTAGGCTAGGGAGCATCCTAGTGTGGTATATTTGGGTGGGCAAGGCCATTTGGGTAGTCAAATAGATGAAATGATGCGAAAGGGGAATTTTGGGTCCAACTGGTGTGCTATAGCCCATGGTTCCGGGAGTGGACCCGGTGTTCAGGAAAGAAGTGTGACAAAAATCGATCGGGGCATGCTAGGGAGGCTTGGGATCATCCAAGTGTTGTTTGTTTAGGTGGTCAATCGGGCAAAACGATGCGAACAGGGCATTTTTAGGCAAAATCGGTGGGTTATAACCAATGGTTCTAGGGGTATGCCCGGGGTCCGAGCGTAATGTGGGCTAAAAATTGACCTCGGAGTGTCAGGGTGGATGGCGAAAATCTTAGTGTGGACCGTATTGGTGGATAGGGCCATTTTGGTGGTCAAATAGGCAAAAGCGATGTGTACGGGGCATTTTGGGGCCAATTCGATGTGCTATAGCCCACAGTTCTAGGGGTGGGTTTGGGGTTCGAGTGTGTTGTGGGGCCAAAAATCGATCGACGCATTTTAGGGAGGTTGGGGAATGTCCTAGTATGGTCCATTTAGGTGGGTGGGGCCGTTTGGGTGGTACAACGGGCAAAACGGTGCAAACGGGGCATTTTTAGGCCAAATTAATGTACTAGCCCATGGTTCCAAGGGTGGGCCCGGAGTCCGGGCATGCTGTGGGCCAAAAATCAATCGGGGCATTCTAGGTAGGCAATGAAGTGTCTTTTTATGGTCCTTTTGGATGGGAAAGGCTATTTGGGTGGTTAAACTGGCAAAACGATGTGAACGGGGCATTTTTGAACCAAATTAGTGTGCTATAGCCCACGGTTCTGGGGGTGGCCCCGAGATTTGGGTGTGCTGTGGGCAAAAAATTGATCGAGGAATGCCAAGGAGGCTGGGGAGCATCCTGTTATGATCCATTTGAGTGGACGGGGTCATTTGGGTGGTGAAACATGCAAAACGACGCTAACGGGACATTTTTGGGCCCAATTGTTGTGCTACAACCCACAGTTCCGGGGGTGGGCTTGGTATTCGGGCTTGCTGTAGCTTGAAAATAGAACAGGGCAAGCTAGGTAGGATGGGAAGCATCCTTGTGTGGTCTGTTTGGGTGGTTGAGGCAATTTGTGTGGTACAACGGGCAAAACATAGTAAATGGGCCATTTTCGGGCCAAATTGGTGTGCTATAGCCCATGATTATGGGGTGGGCCCAGGGTCCAGGCGTGATATGAGACAAACATTAATCGGGGCATACCAGGAAGTCTATGAAGCATCCTACAATGTCCTGTTTGGGTGGGTGGGGCCCTTTGAGAGGTCAAACGGGTGAAACGGCACTAACGGGGCATTTTTGAACCAAATTGGTGTACTATAACGTATGGTTCTGTGCGTGGGCCCAGGTTCTGGGCGTGCTGTAGGATAAAAATTGAATGGGGTGTAGAAGGAAGGCTGCGGAGCTTCCTAGTGTGGTCTGTTTTGTAGGGAGAAGTGATATCGCCCAAACTACAGCTCTCGTAAGAGTGAAGCGGTCGCTGTCAAATATAGAACCCAACTGGGTTGGGTGTGGAATCCCACAGGGAATACTTGGTCACTAAGTGTTGCAACTAATAGTAGACTGTTGGTCGAAAATTCTACGGAAAGGGGGAAATTTGAGTTTGGCGTGAATTAATACTATGGAAGTAAAAACGGAATGCTTGATTTAGTAAGATTTAATCACAGATAATAATAAGTTAGGGTTATGTCCACCTTATGAGTTCTACGTATCTATTAACTATGAGTAATGCGGAATTTAGACATGCATGCACTTATAGAGATTCGTATTCTAATGGTAAATCCTAGTGTTTCTCAACCATCAAGGATTATTTCACTTTAACTCTCTCGAGCTTAAAGTGTATAACTAACGGTACAAACTCTCCAAGAGATTAATCCGGTTAAGGCATTAACATGTAAATAGGGGTTGGTAGCCCTATTTCCTTGTCACACTCTCTTTTCCAAACATGTAACTTTTCTCTCGAACAAGTTAATGCTATAATGGCGTATTCTATATGTTTGCAACCACAAGAATTTAATTAAAACGAAGAGAGTAATGATATAAGTAGCATACGCATCAAGAATTCACAAACTCATAGTAATAGATAGTATATCATAAGGCTTCCATAACCCTAACAGAGAAGTTTAGCTACTCATGATTACAACGAAATTCGCAATAGACAGAATCATCATACCACAACTAGAATAATCTTTTCACGGGATGATTCTAGCGTCAATGAGGGATGACGTTTTTGCTCCTTTTGTTGATCACGTGTTTGCTGTCCTTTCTCTGTCTTAGACTTACAGATTCTGTAAACTGAATAATACTAAAAGTGTTGAATGAATTATGAAAAGCAATTCATGAAAAGAATGCTGAAAAATTCAGCAAATAAGGTTTTTATAACATCCTTGTCCTAGTCCTCCTAGGTTACTGCTGCACCCCTAAGTATTAAGAAATACTGATTTTGCCCGGGACAGACTCTCCATGCATCACATTCAGTCCACAAGCTTCCAAAAGCTGCCTTCCCTCTTATGCGAAGTTTCCCTTGCTACCGAAAGGTCCACAAAGTGCTGAAATCTTCATCATTAATACCTGAAAACATGCTAATCACGTTGGTTAGCTCACTTACAGGAAAATGGACTAAAAGTGCAGGAATTATATATTTTGTCCTTAAAACTTAGCTAAAATATGGGTAAATTATGGTGCTTTAGGCGTGTAAATACGCCCAACATCAATACCCCACACTTAAAGCTTTGTTCGTCCTCGAACAAAATATTACGTCCATGCAAACATCTAACTAGGATTTCACAGCAGTAACACAAAATATTCATCTAGACAGGCATGACAATTATTAACAAAGAGTAGTTTTCTTGATCACTGCTAGAAACAATTCAACCTCCAACATAGACTCGTGATGATGGTTAATTCATATCCACAAGTTAAGGCACAAAGAATCATATAACACTACCCAAAACTCATCAACCATGTGTGTCTCACACAAGATATCACCCATAATCACTCACAAGTTTGCATTTTTTCGAAACATGGGTATAAGATTCTCCTTACTCTCACTCTCACAAAGAATTCATATGTTGCAACTGATGACCATAGGCTTGCCCTTAGTGTAATGCTCTACTAATATCAGAATGCTAAGCTTAGGATCAAGTAGGTCTTTATAGGTTGTAATGTAGGCTAAGGGGCAGGTAGGACTACTTTGGCCAGAAATAGTGACTATGTTCCCTAAGAGCTTTAATACATCACGTTAAGCCATTAACACTTTATTTTAAACAACCCCTTTACTTTCCTTTCATCTACCACCCCTTTTCACCTATTTTGTTATTCAATTGTAAATAGAACTATCTTTTTTTTTTTCATAACACACCTCTATGATAGACACTTTTTTTCATAACAAATTCAAGTACCAATACACTCTAAGGCATCACTCTCACCCAATTTCCTCTTATTTTGTCACATGACTTTACAATTTAAAACGCTTAGGAATTTGGATCAAATTATGGTCTTGAAAAAATGGATTAGGCTACATATGAGGCTGTCAAAGAAAATGGCTAAAGGCTCAAAGGGGGTTCACTAGGATAATGTACACAGGTAGGTAAAAAGAAGGTAAACAATTACAGGCTGCCAAAGAAATGCCTAAATCATCTCCTAAACTCACACTCTTTATTTCGCTTTACACACACACCAGGCAAGTTCTAGCATCAGTCACAACACAAAATATACTATAACCTCACACACACAAGGCACATGGTCAACTTTATTGGGAGCAGTATAGACTCTTGACCCAACAGATGAAGGAATTAAACCACACATTATCACACAGTGAGTCACACTTAGAGCCTAAACGTCTCAACAGTAATGATTTTAGCACAAACTCTTGTCATAATACCATGCCGCCTATCAGAACAATTTCATGCAAAATCTAAAAAAAATCTAAAAAAAAAATTTCTAAAATTTAACTACTAACAACTAAATACGACTAAATCAAACAAACAAACATAAATAACTGTAGGCAAAGAAGTACAACATACAATTACCAGCACCCCACACTTAGATGGGACACACTGCCCTCAGTGGAAAATAAATAAGAAAAACCTAATTAGTCGGACTCCTCCTCTATGTCTGGGGTCATACCCCCTGCATCGGAATCATCATCAGAGTAATCATCAGAGTTCTCCTCCACGTCTGATTCTGGCATTCGGCGATCATCATCGGTTGGCACATCATCATCAAGAGGTTCCTCAAAATGTACCCCCACTCCACACATGGCCCTCGCATGCTCATTAATTGGGTAGTCATAATCCAACTGCTGGAGCTCTGCATCAGTCGGAATACGACCCCCGCTCATCATGGTAAACCGAGTCATGCCATATAGATGGCGAAATAAACTTTCATCCCGAGCATGCCTTTCTGCAGTGGTCAGGTTGACGCCATGCATAGTTTCGAAATCTTTTACCTTTGTGAGGTCAACCTTCTTCGGGTTGTGTGGAAGCTTATGATCTGCAGTTTCCTCTTCAATGTCCTCCTTCCTCAATATCGCAGTCAACAAATTGCCAAAGCTGAAGTGGAACCTCTTGTGCAGCCTAGCCTTACGCATTGATGACCGTATAACCGCACCAATGTTGATGGGAATATTAGTCATCAGAGCGTACACCAAGCATACTCTATCACATGTGATCTTTGTGTACTGTGTCCCTAGAATCAAGCAAGAGTTGACTATCCACAACCATATCCGAGCTTCTCTGTTCAAGGAAGCATACGGGAAGGTATTGTGCCGACCGGTATCCTCATGACGACTCCAACGTGCCATTGATCTTGTTCCGCACAGTGTGTGTCTGATTGCCCTATACGGAGGTCTGTTATAAAGCTCCTTGAGTGGTGATGGATCTACAGATGGAAGACCTAGAAAAGAGTTGAAGAACTCCGCATTCAGTTGCAAGACTTGGCCCCAAATCTTCAATTCATTTTCGGTAGTCTTTGGGGACCAATTGGCATAGAATTCTCACGTTAGATCAAGATTACATTCTCCCTTATCTCGGAAAATGAAATCAAGATGTAGCGCCATGATTTTACCCAAGATGCGAGGTTCTCTCTTCGCTAGGCTCTCCTTTTGTATCAACTCCACATGAACATATTTTTTTACTTTGTTGTTCTTGTACCACTCCTTTCCTTCCTCCTCTAGGACCCATTTTATCCCGAACATGTGGCGAGGTATTTGTATCAAGGAGGATTCAGCTTGCTCTTTTCTTCCCCTTTTCTGTCCTTTTTGTGAGGTGGATGCTTTTTCTTTTCCTGGTCGACCTTTTGGTGCCATTTTACCTGAGATTAAAATAAAGTAATGTTAGATTTTCTCGAAAGATTTGATCGACACACAAGCAATAGTGGCACCACCCCACACTTAATTTGTTGGCACAAACTGATTAAGTGAATAATGTCGATTACTCAGGATTCATCGACATACATGTAGGCATTATGTTCCAACAATATATTCAGCGCAGTCTTACTTTCATGTCATCTTAACTATCCTTTTCAACTCTACTTCATGTAATCTTGACCATACTTTATGGTTTGGATTAATGCACTTTTTGAACAAGACTACTACGTAGAGATCGGATCAAGTTATGGCATAGAAATAATCACAACATCTCATGCTTGTATTCAATCATGATCTTAATCTCGATGTACGAGTCATGCAAACATTCTAACTTTCAACTTACAAGATTATGTAATTAACTTTAACATTTCGATTCCGCAAAAAGATGACAGTGTATAACAATCAAATACAAATCGGAACAAAGACAAGAACACCCACACGTATTCTTTCACTCAACTAGATGTATCATAACAAACCATCTATATTCAAATCACCAACACCACTTCAAGATTTAACAAATCATTATAGGCGTAGTATTGTAATAACTACGGAATATAAAAGAAGAACTTACTTGGTGATGGATGTGGAAGATGATCTTGAAAGGATAGATGAGAAAAAAGAAAAGTTTTGAGAGATTTGGTAATGTTAGGCGGCGCCTAGGTTGAGGAAACAATGTGATTTTGTCTTAAGGATGAAGTTCTATTTATAGACCAAGGCTTGGGTCAGGTTTGACCCATGAAAAATCGGGTTAGGAGACCAAAAAGCATAAGTAGGCGGCGCCTAGTGCTTTGCCTATGCTTAGCATAGGCGGCGCCTTTTGCAAAGCCTAGTTGGACATAGGCGGTGCCTATGCTATGGCCTAGTTGGGCATAGGAGGCGCCTATGCTATGGAATTGTAGATTCAGAGAGCAAAGGCAATGGCATAGGCGGCGTCTTTAGCTTTGCCTAGTTGAGCATAGGCGGCGCCTATGCTATGGCATTGTCGATTCAGAGAGCAAAGGCAATAGCATAGGCCTTGCCTTGTCCGTTGCCTAGATTTACATAGGCCTTTCCTTGTCCATTGCCTAGATTTGCATAGGCAATGCCTAACCGATAGCCTTTGTTTCTTCATTCCCAACTTACCACCTTTACCATTGCTCACTTTCAAATCAAAATTTGAGATCAATCTCCTCCTTTATACGTCTTGCACCTACACTTACTCAAAAACAACAAAAACGATTAGAAAGATGGGTTGCCTCCACCAAGCGCCTTAGTTTTGGTCGTGGCTCGGCTCTTCTTTTTGGATTTTTATTTAACAAAAACAAACTCCTAGTAAAACAAAATGAGTAAAAATGATGGGTTGCCTCCCACATAGCGCTTGATTTATTGTCGCGGCACGACATAGTTACCTCGATTACTTAGACTTCGTCGAGATAGATGGTGTCCATGCATTTTATCGAGTCAAGAGGACCGATATATGGCTTCACACGTTGGCCATTCACCTTGAAGACACCACCATTTTTGTCTTCTAACTCTACTACCCCAGAAAAGTAGACTTGGCTAATTCTGAACGGACCAGACCATTTAGACTTTAACTTACCTGGAAATAGCTTCAGTCTGGAGTTGAAAAGAAGTACCATATCACCCTTCTGAAAGTTTCTTTGGATAATTCGCCGATGATGGTACTTTTTCATCCGCTCCTTGTAGAGGTCTGCCCTTTCATATGCATGTAGACGGAATTCATCCATCTTATTCAGCTGTTCCATTCTCAGTTTAATAGCATCATCCCAATTCAGGTTAAGCCTCTTCAGCGCCCACAATGCTTTATGTTCGAGCTTAATCGGCAAGTGACAAGCCTTCCCATAAACCAATTGGTACGGGGACATGCCAATTGGTGTCTTGAATGCAGTCCTATAAGCCCATAAGGCATCGTCCAGCTTCCGAGAGCAATCTTTCCTACTAGCATTTACAGTCTTAGCAAGGATCAACTTGATCTCTCGATTAGAAACCTCCACCTTCCCACTAGTTTGTGGGTGGTAAGGTGTAGCTACCTTATGTTACTTGACCCCATATTTCACCAACACGGCTCTGAACAGCTTATTGCAAAAGTGTGATCCTCCATCGCTTATGATGGTACGTGGTACCCCAAAACGAGAGAAGATATTTCTCTTTAAGAATGCTACAACACGCTTACCTTCATTATCAGCCAGTGCTACTGCTTCGACCCATTTGGATATATAATCCACAGCAACTAGGATATATTTCATCCCAAACGAACTCACAAATGGGCCCATAAAATCAATACCCCATATATCAAATAGCTCTACTTCAAGAATTTTAGACATGGGCATCTCATGGTGCTTCGAAATCGTGCCTTGCCTCCGACACTGATCACATCTCCTCACAAAATAATAGGTGTCGTTGAATAATGAGGGCCAATAATAGCCGCTTTGCAATACCTTCCTTGCTGTCCGAGCACCCGCGTGATGACCCCCAACTTGGGAAGCATGACTTGCTTCCAATATGCTAGCCACCTCTACATCTGGGATGCAGCGCCTAATAACACCATCAGCGCATCGACGAAACAGATATGGTTCATCCCAGAAGTAGTGTTTCACGTCATGCATAAACATTCTCTTTCGATGTAAGGAGAGATTCTCAGGAATCACCTTACTTACCACGTAGTTCGCAAAGTCTGCATACCACGGTAAGTCTTTCACCATAGTGGCTAGGATCTCCTCATCATGAAATGTATCATCAATCTCAAGGTCAGGTTTCGCTATGTGCTCGCTCTCAAGTCTAGATAGATGATCAGCTACTTGGTTTTCGCAACCTTTTCTATCTTTCACCTCGAAATCAAATTCTTGAAGTAACAACACCCACCGAATTAGCCTTGGCTTAGCATCCTTCTTTGCCATTAAATATCTCAGCGCAGCATGATCAGTATGAACCACCACTTTGGTTCCCAACAAGTAAGCACAAAACTTTTCAAAAGCATAAACAACTGCTAGAAGCTCTTGTTTTGTAACGGTATAGTTCTTCTGCGCTTCATTCAATGCCTTGCTTGCATAGTAGATTGGATGAAATAACCTTTCTCTTTTCTGACCAAGTACAGCACCCAAAGCTACTCCGCTTGCATCACACATCACTTCAAACGGTAGAGACCAATCAGGCGCTACAATAATAGGAGCTTCAACTAGCTTCCCTTTGAGGCATTCAAATGCCTTCAAGCAATCTTCATCGAAGTCGAACTTTGCATCCTTCTCCAAAAGTTTGCATAATGGACTAGCAATCTTGGAAAAGTCTTTAATAAACCTTCGATAAAAACCTGCATGACCGAGGAAACTACGAACTCCCTTTACAGAAATTGGGGGTGGTAGTTTCTCGATAACTTTAATTTTTGCTCGATCAACCTCAATTCCTCTTTCGGAGACTTTGTGCCCAAGAACAATGCCTTCTTTAACCATAAAATGGCACTTCTCCTAGTTTAGCACCAAGTTGGACTCAACACATCTCTGCAACGCCATACTTAGATTCGCCAAACACGATTTAAACGACTAACCCACAACTGAAAAATCATCCATGAACACCTCCAAGGTGTCTTCAACCATATCAGAAAAATGGACATCATACAACGCTGGAACGTGGAAGGTGCATTACATAACCCAAATGGCATACGTTTGAAGGCAAACGTACCATACGGGCATGTAAAAGTGGTCTTCTCTTGATCCGCAAGAGCAATGCAAATCTGATTATAACCGGAATAACCATCTAAGAAACAAAACCATCCCTTTCCTGCCAATCGGTCAAGCATTTGGTCCATGAATAGATTGGGAAGTGGTCCTTAAGCATCCACGAATTCATCTTTTTGTAGTCCATACACACTCTCCACCCTGAGACAGGTCTGAGTGGAATCAGCTCATTCTTTTCGTTCGCGACTACCGTAATGCCCCCTTTCTTGGGCACACACTGTACCGGGTTCACCCATTTACTGTCGGAGATTGGATACACCACCCCAGCATCTAACCACTTAATAATTTCTTTCTTCACCACCTCCTGCATGGGTGGATTCAAACGTCGTTGATGCTCAATAGTGGGCACACAATTTTCTTCGAGCTGAATCTTGTGCATACATATCCCAGGAGAGATACCAATAATATCAGCAATAGTCTAACTGATGGATCTCTTGTATCTCCTCAGAACATAAATAAGAGCCGCAACCTGCTGCTCACCTAAATCAGTCGCAACAATAACCGGAAGTGTATCACCACTTCCTAAAAATGCATATTTCAAGTGACTGGGCAGCTCTTTCAATTCTAGCACTGGCGGTTCTTCAATGAATGGCTTTGCTGGTGGTGAAGGTCGATTTTTAAGATCAAGGTCCAACTTCTTAGGAGCATGAGAATAGGACCCTATTCCTGTTAGAGAACAAATTGTTTCTTCATAATCTTCAACGTTCTCACGCTCAAAATTCATGAGCACAGCAGCTAATGGATCAACAATAAGATGCTTCTCAATAGATGACTCTTTCTCATTATCATAATAAACATCAGCTACAGAGAACACATTCATATCTTTGGGCTGCTTCATTGATTTACATACATCAAAACGGACCACTTCATCATTCATCCGATATAAAAGCTCATTATCTCTTAAATCAATAAGCACGCTTCCTGTTGCAAGGAAGGGACGCCCCAAGATTATGGGAACTTCAGAATCCACCTCACAATCCATAATAACAAAGTCTTCAGGAAAAATGAAGGTAGAAACCTTCACCAATACATCATATAAGATACCAACAGGTCATTTTACCGACCTATCTGCCATCACGAGTCGCATATTGGTTGGTGTAGGATCACCCAACCCTAACTTTCTGTAAATAGATAGTGGCATCAAATTGATGCTAGCTCCCAAATCGCACAATGCCTTAGCAAAATCCAAAGATCCAACCGTGCAAAGAATAGTGAAAGCACCAGGATCTGCCTTCTTCTGAACTAGCGATCTTGTAGCGATTGCACTGCAATGATGAACATTATCTGCCAACTCATAGCTTGCTGCCCGCTTCTTTGTCCAAATGTCCGTCATGAATTTAGCGTATCCGGGCATCTGCTCTAGCGCCTCCACCAAAGGAACATTAATAGTCAGCTGCTTCAACATAGTCATGAATTTACTGAACCTGGTGTCATCAGCTTTCTGCTTCAGTCTCTGAGGAAAAGGTGGTGGTGGAAGAGGAATAGTTTTATCCACCACTTCCTTTTTATCTTGCTTCCGACTATCGATCTTTTCAGACTGCAGACGTCTAGGGGTAACGTCATGAGCACTCACTTCAGCTTCTACGACATCCTCACAATCTGCTTCACTAACATTCTCTGCTATATCATCAATCACCTGCTTGCCTTTGGATGGATTTTCCAACACTTTACCACTTCGGGTAGTAATATCTAAACACGATCCATCATTCCTCAGATTTTTCACAGTGTCGCTAGGTAGCGTTCCAGTCTTTCTTTGGTTGAATTCTGCTGATAGTTGACTCAATTATTGCTCAAGCTGTTTTATTACAGTAGAATGCGAGTCAACCAATTGATTTATTGAAGACAAATCATTCTTCACCTCGGTTATACCCATGTTGGTTGCCTCCATTCCTTTCAATAGCTTAGCCATCATATCTTCCATGGACATCTTCCCAGAGCCAGATGCCACAGCCTCACGATTTCCAGGAGGAACATACAAACCACTCCTGTCAGTCTTATTCTTCCAACAACCTTGATCACGGTCCTTATATCCTGATTTATCATAATAGTTCCGACCTTGGTTTCCTTGGGCATTGCCTCGGAAACCCCCTTGATTATTCAAGTAGTTAGCTTCTTCCTCAGAATTAGATTCCTCTCTGCCTTGCGACACAACAGCCTTGACTTTTTTCGGTCTTTCCTGATATTAAATGCTTGGTAAGAAGATCCATCTGCGTTTTCATGTGAGCCATATCTTGGTCATGTTCCTCTTGTCTACGCCTCTGCTCTGCAGTCATGCCAATAGATATAGTAGAGCTTGCTACCTCAGAATCCCTGGTATGCCAAGCTCTACTTTGCTTTGTCATACGATGTAGCATATCACTTGCCTGAATAAAAGTAAGGTCCATGAATGACCCTCCTGCAGCATTATCAACCACTGGCTTAGTCACCGAATTCAAAGACCTGTATAATATCTCTATAAAGTGGACATTGGTCATATGATGATTTGGGCACCGCATAAGCTTCTTCTTGAACCTCTCCCATGTTTCGTGAAGAGCTTCAGTTGGAAGCTGTCGAAAATTGCTGATCTCATCTCTCAACTGTGCTCTCTTGGATGGCAGAAAGAATCTTTCTAGGAAAGCGTCTTTCAATTGCCTCCAATTAGTAATAAAATTAGGAGTTAGCCCGTTCAACCATAACGTTGCCTCCCCAGATAGAGACAATGGAAATAAGCGCAGCCGAATTGCATTCTGTCCAACTCCTGGATTGTTGAACGACTTGCATGGTGAAATAAAGTTGACCAGATGCATATTCGGATCATCGCCTGCAAGTCCACCAAATAAACCTTTGAGCTGCAATAACTGAATCATGGTGCTAGTGATATTGAATTTGGCTCCGGGTTCCAAGGGCGGAGGAATAATAGCCCCAGTGGCACCAGCTCTATCCAGATCGTCATCATCATCATCAAAAGGAAGCTGCACAGCTCGGCGTTCAGGCCTCAATCTAGATTGACGATCTCTTCTGTTCACAGGTGTCGCCACCTCATCAGTACGCCTAGGATTCAGTAGCTCCTCATCACCCAGGTCCTCATCATCAAGATTTGTTGCACGGCCTGGGTTATCAATATTCTGTTGATGCACTTGAGCAGATGCCAATGCAGCTAATCTAGCCTGCTCCTGTTGAGAAGCCCTTCTGTCAATGTCTCGTTGCGCCTCCATCCTACCAATAAGTTGCAGTTTAGGGTTTATGGGTAATAATGGTTGACCAGAACTTCGAGTTTTTGGCATGAACTGAACAAAACCTGAATAAAATAAAAACAACAACTAAAAGTAAAATATGATAATCTTTGACCAAAGGGTCTAGTAACTATCACAAACTTATTTGACAACCGTATTCCCCGGCAACGGCGCCAAAATTTGATAACGCCCAAACTACAGCTCTCGTAAGAGTGTAAGCGGTCGCTGTCAAATATAGAACCCAACTGGGTTGGGTGTCGAATCCCACAGGAAATACTTGGTCACTAAGTGTTGCAACTATTAGTAGACTGTTGGTCGAAAATTCTATGGAAAGGGGGAAATTTGAGTTTGGCGTGAATTAATACTATGGAAGTAAAAATGGAATGCTTGATTTAGTAAGATTTAATCATAGAGAATAATAAGTTAGGGTTATGTCCACCTTATGAGTTCTACGTATCTATTAACTATGAGTAATACGGAATTTAGACATGCATGCACTTATAGAGATTCGTATTCAAATGGTAAATCCTAGTGTTTCTCAACCATCAAGGATTATTTCAATTTAACTCTCTCGAGCTTAAAGTGTATAACTAACAGTAAAAACTCTCCAAGAGATTAATCCGGTTAAGGCATTAACATGTAAATAGGGGTTGGTAGCCCTATTTCCTTGTCACACTCTCTTTTCCAAACATGTAACTTTTCTTTCAAACAAGTTAATGCTATAATGGCGTATTCTATATGTTTGCAACCACAAGAATTTAATTAAAACGAAGAGAGTAATGATATAAGTAGCATACGCATCAAGAATTCACAAACTCATAGTAATAGATAGTATATCATAAGGCTTCCATAACCCTAACAGAGAAGTTTAGCTACTCATGATTACAACGGAATTCGCAATAGACATAATCATCATACCACAACTAGAATAATCTTTGTACGGGATGATTCTAACGTCAAAGAGGGATGACGTTTTTGCTCCTTTCGTTGATCAAGTGTTTGCCGTCCTTTCTCTGTCTTAGACTTACAGATTTTGTAAACTGAATAATACTAAAAGTGTCGAATGAATTATGAAAATCAATTCATGAAAAGAATGCTGAAAAATTCAGAAAATAAGGTTTTTATAACATCCTTGTCCTAGTCCTCCTAGGTTACTGCTGCACCCCTAAGTATTAAGAAATACTGATTTTGCTCGGGACAAATTCTCCATGCATCACATTCAGTCCACAATCTTCCAAAAGCTGCCTTCCCTATTATGCGAAGTTTCCCTTTCTACAGAAAGGTCCACAAAGTGCTGAAATCTTCATCATTAATACCTGAAAAAATGCTAATCACGTTGGTTAGCTCACTTACAGGAAAATGGACTAAAAGTGCAGGAATTATATATTTTGTCCTTAAAACTTAGCTAAAATATGGGTAAATTATGGTGCTTTAGGCGTGTAAATACCGCCAACATCAAGAGGCCATTTGGATTGTCAAACAGGTGAAACGGTGTGAACAGCGTATTTTTGGACCAAACCAGTGTGCTATATAGCCCACGGTTCCAGGGGTGGACCTGAGGTCCGGGCGTGCTGTGGGTAAAAAATAGACTGGGGAATGCCAGGTGGCTGAAGAGAATCCTAGTGTGGTCCCTTTGGGTGGGCACAACTATTTGGCTGGTCAAACAGGTGAAACAATGCGAACAGGGCATTTCGGGCCAAATTTGTGTGCTATAGCCCACGTTTCCAGGTGTAGGCCCGAGGTTCGGGCGTGCTGTGGGTTTAAAATTAATCGAGGCATACCAGGGTGGCTGAGAAGAATCCTAGTGTTTTCCAATGGGTGGGCGAGGATATTTGGGTGGTACAAAGGGAGAAACGATGCAAATGGGGCATTTTTGGGCCAAATTGGTGTCCTATAACTACGGTTTTGTGGTTTTGGTCGGGGTTCGGGCGTGTCGTGAGTCAAAATTAGACCGGGGCATATCAAGAGGATGGTACGCATCCTAGTGTGGTCCATTTGGGTAGATGGGTCCATTTGGGTGGTCAAACGGGTGAAATGGCGTGAATGGAGCATTTTTGGGACAAATTACTATTCTATAGCCCACGGTTCAGGGAATGGGCTGGGGTCCGGATGTTCTGTGAGCTAAAAATCGACCTGGGCATGCCAAGGAGGATGGGGAGCGTCCTAGTGTTTTGGGTGGTACAATGAGCGAAACAGTGCAAACGGGGAATTTTTGGGCCAAATCGGTGTGCTATAACCCACAGTTCCGGAGGCAGGCTCTGGGTCTAGGCATGTTGTGGACTGAAAATTTCCAGGGTCATATAATCTGGGGAGAATCCTATTGTGGTCTGTTTGGGTGGGTGAGGCCATTTGGGTGGTCAAACATGAAAAACGACGCGAACGGGGCATTATTGGGCCAAATTGGTGTGCTATAGCCCACGGTTTAGGGGGTGGGCTCAGGTTTCGGGCGTGCTGTGGGGAAAAAATCAATCAAGGTATGCTAGGGAAGCTGGGGAGTATCCTAGTGTGGTTCTTTTGAGTGGAAGGGGCTATTTGGGTGGTCAAACATGCAAAATAACGCAAACGGGGCATTTTCGAGCCATATTAGTGTGCTATGGCCCAAGGTTCTGTGGTCCGGGTGTGCTGTGGGAAAAGATTCGACTGGGCATGCCATAGAGGCTAGGGAGAATCCTAGTATGGTCCGATTGGGTGGTAATGTTCATTTGTGTGGTCAAACGGGTGAAATGGTGCGAACGGGGTATTTTTGGGCCAAATTGGTGTGCTATAGCCCACTGTTCCAGGGGTGAGCCCAATTTTTGTGCGTGTTGTGTGCCAAAAATTGACCGAGCCATGCCATAGAGACTGGGGAGCATCCTAGTGTGTACCGTTTGGTTGTCCAGGGCCATTTGATCGGTCAAATGGGCAAAATAGCAGACGGGGCATTTTTGGGCCAAATTGGTGTGCTACAACACACGGTTTGGGGGTGGGCCCATTTTCTGGGTGTTCTATGGTCCAAAAATTGATTGGGTCATGCCAGGGAGGTTGGGTGTGTCCTAGTGTGGTCCGTTTAGATGGGCGGGGCTATTTGAGTGGTCAAACGGGCAAAACAGTGTGAACGGGCTATTTTTATGATAAATCGGTGTGTTATAGCCCATAGTTCCGAGAGGGGGTTCTGTCCGTGTTGTGGGCTGAAAATCAATCTGGTCATGCTAGGGAGGATGTGGAGCATCCTAGTGTGATTTTTTTAGGTGGGCGGGGCCATTTGGGTGGTCAAACGGGTGAAACGGTGTGAACGTGCCAATGTGGGATTAAAATCAATTGGGGCATGCCAGGGTGGCTGGGAAGCGTCATAGTGTGGTTTGTTTTGATGAGCGTGTATATTTGGGTTGTCAAACGGGCAAAACAATGTGAACGGAGCATTTTTTAGCCAAATAGGTGTGCTATAGCCCACGGTTTCGGGGGTGGACCTGGTGTTTGGGCGTGCTATGGGCCAAAAATAGATCGGGGCATGACAAGGAGGCTGGGGATCATCCTAGTGTGGTCCATTTGGGTGAGAGAATCTATTTGGATGGTCAAACAGATGAAACAATGCGAATGGGGCATTTACAAGCAAAATTAATGTGCTATAGCACACGGTACCAGATGTGGACCCGGGGTCCGGGTGTGGTATTGATAACGCTCAATTACACGCCAATTTAGTGCAAGGCAGTCGTCGTCAATATATTTCCCCAACTTTCGAGTCGAGGTTGAATCCACGAAGAACAAAGTGATTGGTGATTAAACTAATTTGAAACTTTAGCAAAAAGTTAATTTCAAACAAATGATACGAAAAGATAAAAAAAGGGTTTTTAAATTTGTGAATTATGTTCTAACTAATTGTAATAGAGTTATTCTATCTAATGATTCTTTTTGTCAATAATAATTCAATGATATTAAATGAACCAGAGTTATGGTTACCAAGATGCTTGAACAACTAGGGTTGTGAATCAATTTAGAGTTCCATCTGACAACTTCAATTGCAAGAGTAGTTAAATCCTATTATTTTTCCATTCGTTTCTCAACCTCTATGGGAAACCTATACTTTAATTCTCTCGGACTTGAAGAATGCATTGGTTATTCAAATGTTCTATCATGTATGCCAATCCGATTAAGGCATTTTCCATTAATCTAAAGATTAAAGTCCTTAGAGTCCATGTAAACCAATTCTTTTCCCAACAAGCACTTTCCTCTCAGACAAGTGATGTTCTTGGCTCACTTTTTAAGTTTTCAACCAAGAAAAGTCATTAAAGTTAAGAAAGGTTTATACAACATCAATTTCTCATGGAACTCAATTAGATTCACAACCCAAATATGGTTTTCACATCAAGGCTCCCATAACCCTAGTTATGGGAGCTTAGCCACACATTTCCATAGAAGAAATAGAAAGCATCTTTGTATTATTCATAAATAAATTCAAGATTTACTTACAAAGGTTACAAGAATTTTTTCTTGAATCTTCAATAGAGATGGAATGATTAGATCCACAAGATTTGCTTAATTCTCCAAAATACTAGGTTACAAAGAGTTTCTAGAGATGGAAAAATTGATTAAAGATAAAAGAAAATAAAAAGAAAGATAGATTTGAAGATATGAGATCTGGATTTCAAATACCCATATAATGCTTAATACAACCTAAAAATGGTATTTATAAGTTCCCAGGTAAAAAGGATTTAAAATTTGCATTCAGAAAAATTTCATCCAAATTGGTGGTCCACCGCAAAACTAGTGGCCCACTATCTTGACCTTCCCTGGGTATTCTGAAATCCTTAATTCTATTTGATTCTGGTGGTTAGTTTGGTGGTCCACCACAAAACTAGTGGTTCACTATTTTGACCACCAGTGGGTCTTCTGAAATCCTTAATCTAGTGGTCAAATTGGTGGTCCACCGCAAAATTGGTGGTCCACCATTTTGACTTTCGCTGAGTGTTCTGAAGTTCTGGATTCTATTTAGACTTAGTGGTCGAACTGGTGGTCCATCCCAAAACTGGCGGTCACTATTTTGACCACCACTGTGTCTTCTGAAATTGGTGGTCAAACTGGTGGTCCGTCACAGAACTAGTGGTCTACCATTTTGACCTTCGCTGAGTGTTCTAAAATTCTTAATTCTGTTTTAGGTCTGGTGGTTAGTTTGGTGATCCACCATAAAACTGGTGGTCCACCATTTTGATCACCAATTGTGTTTTTTCTGCTAATTTTCTGAGTATTCTCCTTCAGCTAGCTCCTTACCTTGAAACTCTAAAATACCACATTAAATGCAACCTTAGTTGCTTGAAAACATACAATTTTTCCAAGAAAAAGATGCCAAATGTTCCGTCAAAAGATGGAACATCAACACCCTCAACTTAAAACAATTTCTTATCCTCAAGAAACTACATAATACCATACTACAGTTCTTAGCCAAGAGAAATATAAGATACTATGACAGTCGATCGTCAATTTTAGCTCAAATCACAATACCCTCTCCAAGTTCAATCACTTTCAACCCAAATATTTATATTAATGAAATTCAATAACGTGATACAAAGGAATCAAGCTATGGCATCACATTAGCAATAAACAACCACGCATATGTACATGTTACACTACCTAAACAAGTAAGTAGCTAGCAATACAACCCATGTGCCCTTACAACAAAGAAGTCCCTCCTTACTTATATATGAAATCAACAATGTCAATGCAGGGACGGTTAAGAAACATTCACTCTCAAAAAGAAGTTTCGATCAATGTATGTCAAATACCATAAGCTTGCTCTTATTTTAATCACCTAAGCTTTCAGACAGTTAAGTTAGGATAACTATAGGACTTTTCTTCAGCTTGTAACGTAGGCTTGGGGCTGGTATGATACATAAAGATATTTAAAATGACTAGTCCTCCTTGGCACTGCACTAACTTTTGAATTTTCACTTATTAACCCTTAACTTATTTCTCCCTTTATTTATTAAAGCAAATTTAGGCTGGGTGCATTCTTTTAGTCTTTCATTTTCTCTTTTACACAACTTTTGTTTTCTTATTCTTTTTCTAGCACACCCAGCCTTGCATCCTTTTCTCTCATTTTACCTTTCTTTATACTCACTTTACATCATGCACCCCTATTATAGCCACCATCAACTTAGGCTATTTACCTAAGTCAAAGTACACAATATCTAAGGAGGACCAGGGCCAAAACAAGTTCATTGTGATACAAATGAGACGACAATAGGTCTAGCAAGAAAAACAGTGATAAAGGCTCAAAATCGGGATCAAGGGATACCATTCACATATAGAAGACCACTTAGGCTAAATGTGAACTAATATTAAAAACGGCCTATGATCCTTTCCTAACCACTATCTTACAACCTCAGTAAGACTAACTGGGCAAGTTCTGGATTTAACACACAGAGGGAACTTGGTAATATCTCACACATAATTGGCACAAAGGTACATCTCAAGCTACTACCCATATGGTTCATGCAATTGTTAACAATGATTATCATGTCTCTAATACCAATGCCACAACAAGATTTACAAAAGTCACCTGTAGATACATATCACACAGTTGCAATATATACCCTCGGAGAGGTATTTATCATTTTAAGTTTTGTTATGTCGACTATCATAGAACCTTATTTTTCTCCCAATTAACCATAAGAAATCACAAAACAATATACAATGCTCCTAAACATGCTGACTCTACTAGGATTAAAACTCAGGGGAAAAGAGACACGACAACAAAAACCCCAAGAGGACATCAACACCCACAAGTAGGTCAACCCTCAACTTAAAATCATGCATTGTCCCCAATGCGTCAAACTAAAACAAGAGAGTTAGAAACATACCTGTGGCACCATAGGTGCAAAGATCTGATGTCAAACACATAATACGAGTACAAACAACAAAAGACCTTGGGTTGCCTCCGAAGCAGCGCCTGATTTAACGTCGCGACACGACTCTTTTGATGGTTATTTATGTCTCCACTTGGAGGATTTAAAACGTCGGCCCAACTTTCGATGAATACATCTTCAAGGCACATTGGTCAAAGTAAGGATACAATGACACTTCCTTTATCTCGCTACTTTGACGACTTAAATCTCTTACCCAACTTCATATGAAATTTCTGAATAGGGTCATTGGGTATTGATGAGAACATCAACAATCCACTTGTCTCAGATTAAATTTTGCCTTTATTGATCTTCAAGTGGGGGGCTTCATTTTTCTCTTTTTGAATGACACACTCCAAAATATAAGGATTTTGTTCCTCATCCTCAAAACACATCATTTTCTTGGGTAGGTGGACTTTCATCACATCCACCAAGCACATTGTTGAAAAATGATTCAAATGAGGTCTTCTCCCTACTTTCGGAGTTATATCCATATCATTATCTTCACCCCGGATTAGGATAGAGTCTTCATAAGAGATTGGCTTAGTTTCTTTTTTTTCTTCAAGCACCATTTCCTCAATCTTGGCATTATCCCTCATGGTTGGTTTGGTTGGTTGGGAAATCACCAAGGGTTGCTCAACATAGAGCTCAACATCAATATAGGATTCTTGCTCCTCATCTTCATACTCTTCCATTATTTTAAATAATTCCATAAGAGAAGATATCATCTAAACATAATGTAGAAAAATGCTTTGAATGATTGACCTCTATATCCATGTCTTTATGAATGATTTTCCTCATGTTTTGACGCATATCACATAGGATATCATATGTTTCTTCTCGAAGATCCAACATTCATTGAAATATAGCTTCAATGCCAGTCTTTCCAGTGCTTTGTTCTTCATTTTCTTGACCATAAGACCTATCAAAATCATAAGAAGAACTAGAATTTGGGTTAGCACAATGAGGGGAGGGGGTATTTGGACAATCAGTCCAATGTCCATCTTGACCACCACATAAAGAACAATCATACCCCCAGTAGGATGGAGATGGTACATACATCTATCTCCGAGGAGCATATCTACAATCTTCCCAAAAGTGAGGTCCATCATAATATGGACATAGATCATCAAGATAAGATTTCCAACCATCAAACTCACATTCATTCCAAGATCCCATAGTAATAAGTAAACTAAAATAAAAATCTACCTAAAACAACTAATAACAAAAAATTACAAACAAATATTTACAAGTTTGAATTCAAACCAGTAAGCTAAAATTCCAAACCAACTCAATACGCCAAATTGCTCCCCGGCAATGACGCCATTTTTTATAACGCTTAACTTACACATCAATTTAGTGAAAGCGATCGTCATTAATATATTTACCCAACTTTGGAGTTGGGGTCGAATCCACGACGAACAATGTGAGTGGCGATTAAACTAATTTGAAACTATAGCAACAAGTTAAATTCAAACAAATGATACGAAAAGATAAAATGGGTTTTTTTTAATTTGTGAATTATGTTCTAACTAATTGTAATAGAGTTATTCTATCTAATGATTCTTTTTGTAAGTAATAATTCAATGATATTAAACAAACCAGAGTTATGGTTACCAAGATGCTTGAACAGCTAGGGTTGTGAATCAATTTAGAGTTCCAACTGACAACTTCAATTGCAAGAGTAGTTAAATCCTATTATTTGCCTATTCATTTCTCAACCTCAATGGTAGCCTATCCTTTAATTCTCTCAAACTTAAAGAATGCATTGGTTATTCAACTGTTCTCTCATGTAGGCCAATCCGGTTAAGGCATTTGCCATTAATCTAAAGATTAAAGTCCTTAGAGTCCATGTAAACCCATTCTTTTTCTAATATGCACTCTTCTCTCAAACAAGTGATGTTCTTGGGCTTGCTTTTCAAGTTTGCAACCAAGAAAAGTTATTAAAGTGAAGAAAGGTTTATACAACATCAATTAAGGTTTATACAATAGGAATTACTCATGGAACTCAATTAGATTCACAACCCAAATTAGTTTTTCACATCAAGGATCCCATAACCCTAGTTATGAGAGCTTAGCCACACATTTTCATAGAATAAATAGAAAACATCTTTAAATTATTCATAAATAAATTCAAGATTTACTTAAAAAGGTTATAAGAATTTGTTCTTGAATCTTCAATAGAGGTGGAATGATTATATCCAAAAGATTTACTTAATTCCCCAAAATACTAGGCTACAAAGAGTTTCTAGAGATGGAAAAATTAATAAAAGATAAAAGAAAATAAAAAGAAAGATAGATTTGAAGATATGAGATCTGGATCTCAACTCCCTAGATAATGCTTAATACAACCTAAAAATGGTATTTATAAGTTCCCAGGTAAACGGATTTAAAATTTGCATTCAGAAAAATTTCATCGAAATTGGTGGCCAAATTAGTGGTCCACCGTAAAACTGGTGGTCCACCATTTTGACCTTCCTGGGTATTCTGAAATCTTGGATTCTGTTTTAGTCTGGTGGTCAGTTTGGTGGACCACCACAAAAATGGTGGTTTACTATTTTGAGCTTCACTGAGTGTTCTAAAATTCTGAATTCTGTTTTAGGTCTGGTGGTCAATTTGGTGGTCCACCATTTTTACCACCTGTTGTTTTGTTCTACTAATTTTTTGAGTTTTCACCTTCAATGAGATCCTTACCCTGAAACACTAAAATACCGCATTAAATGCAACCTTAGTTGCTTGAAAACATACAATATTCCCAAGAAAAAGATGCTAAATATTTTGTTAAAAGACGGAACATCAGCTGTGGGCCAAAAATTAATTGAGGCATGCCAGGGAGGATATGTAGAATCTTATTATGGTCCTTTTTGGTGGTCGGAGCCATTTGGATGGTCAAACAAGCTAAATGGCAGAAACAGGCATTTTTAAGCCAAATCAGTGTGTTGTTCCGGGGGTTGGCCTAGGATTTGGGCGTGCTGTTGGCCAAAAATTGATTGGGTCATGCAAGGGAGGCTAAGGATCATCCTATTATGGTATGTTTAGGTGGTCGATGATATTTGGGTGGTAAAACGGTTGAAACAGCATGAACGAAGAATTTTTGGGCCAAACCGGTGTGCTATAGCCCATAGTTCTAGGGGGTGGGCAAAGGGTCTGAGCGTGTTGTTGGCTAAAATTTGATTGGGGAATGACAGGGAGGATTTGGAGTTTTCTAGTGTGGTACGTTTGGGTGGCATGGCTATTAGGGAGGCACAATGGGCAAAAACCCACAAACGGACATTTTCGGGCTAAATAGGTGTGCTATAGCCTATGGTTTTGAGGGTAGGCCTAGGGTACGGGCATGTTATGGGACAAAATTTGAGCGTGGCATGCCAAGGAGGATTTGGAGCATCCTACTGTAGTCCGTTTGGGTGGTCAAACGGGCAAAATAGAGCGAGCAGGGCATTTTGAGTTAAATCGGTGTGCTATAGCACACAGTTCTGGGGGAGTGGGCCCAGGTTCCGAGCGTACTGTGGGAAAACAATTGACCTGGGCATTTCATAGAGGCTGGAAAGCATCTTAGTATGGTCCGTTAAGATTGGCGGGGCTATTTGGGTTGTATAATAGGCGAAACAACACAAACTGGATATTATCGGGCCATATATCCCGTGGTTCTGGGGGGTGGGCTTGGAGTTTGGGCGTGTTGTGGGATGAAAATTGAGTGGGGCATACTAGGGAGGTTGGGAAGCGTATTAGTGTGGTTCGTTTGGGTGGGAGGAGACATTTGTATGGTCAAACGGGTGAAACAACATGAATGGTGTATTTTTGGGCAAAATCGGTGTGCTATAGCCCACGGTTCTACATGTGGGTCTGGGGAATGAGCGTGCTTTAGGACAAAAATCGATCGAGGCATGCCAGGGAGGCTGGATATTGTCCTTGTTTTGTCCGTTTTGGTGGGTGTGGCCATTTGGGTGGTCAAACGGTCAAAACGACATGAAAGGGGCATTTTTAGGCCAATTCATTGTGCTATTGCCCATAATTCTGGGGGTGGACCTAGCATCAGGGCGTGCTGCGGGTCAAAAATTGATTGGGGCATGCCAGGGAGGCTAGGGAGCATCCTAGTACTATTTTTTGGGTAGGAGGGGTAATTTGGGTGGTACAATGAAAGAAATGGTGTTAATGGGGCATTTTTAGGCCAAATCGATGTATTATAGCCCACGTTTCTAGGGGTGGGCCTGGTGGGCTATAGTCTATGGAGTGTCCAAGTGTTGTCCATTTGGTGGGCGGGGCAATTTAGGTGGTCAAACGGGCAAAACGATTCAGACCGGGTATTTTTCAGGCCACATTGGTGTGCTATAGTCCTCGTTTTTGGGGCTGGGCTCGAGTTTCGGGCGTGTTGTGGACAGAAAATTTACTGGCACTTTCCAGGAAGGCTGGAAAGCATCCTAGTATGTTTCTTTTAGGTAGGTGGGACTATTTGGGTGGTACAACAGGCGAAACGGCTTAAACAGGGATTTTTTTAGGCTAAATCAATGTGCTATAGCCCACGTTTCCGGGGGTAGACCCAGGGTCCGGGTGTTTTGTGTGCTAAAAATTGATCGGACGCATGCCAGGAAGGCTATGGAGAGTCCTAGTATGGTCCGTTTAGATGGGCGAGGCAAATTGGGTGGTCAAACGGGCACGCTGTAGACTAAAATATCGACTAGGGAGCGATAGGGAGGCTGGGGAGCATCATAATGTGGTCCATTTTGGTGGGTGGGGCCATTTGGATGGTACAACAGGAGAAACGGCGCGAATGGGGCATTTTAGAGCCAAATCGGTTTGTAATTACCCACGGTTTTGTGGTTGTTTCCAGGGTTCGAGTATGCTGTGGGCCAAAAATTGATTGGGGGTGTGCCAAAGAGGTTATGGAGCATCTATGTGTGGTCTGTTTGGGTGAGCGGCGTCATTTAGATGGTCAAACGGGTGAAATTGCTCGAACTGGGCATTTTCGAGTCAAATAGTGTGCTATAGCCCATGGTTCTGGGGGTGGGCTTGGGGTTCACGAGTGTTGTGGGACGAAAATAGATCAGGGCATGCCAGGGAGTCTGGGGAGCATCCTAGTGTGGTCCATTTTAGTGGGCGGAGCCATTTGGTTGGTATAATGGATGAATCAGTGCGAATGGAGTATTTTTAGGCCAAATAAGTGTGTTATAGCCCATGATTCCAAGGGTGGGCCCAAGGTTCTATCGTGTTGTGGTCCAAAAATTGATCAAAGCATGCAAGGGAGGCTATGGAGTATCCTAGTATGGTCTGTTTGAGTGGGCGGTGCCATTTGGGTAGTGAAACAAGTAAAATGGAGCAAACGGGGTATTTTCAAGACAAATCAGTATGCTATAGCCCGCAATTCTAGGTATGGATTTGTGGTTTGGGCGTGTTGTGGTCAAAAAATTGACAAGAGTGTGCCAGGAAGGCTGTAGAGCATCCAAGTATGGTCCATTTGGGTGGGAGGGGCCATGTCTGTGGTCAAACGAGTGAAACAGCATAAACGGGACATTTTCAAGCTAAATTAGTGTGTTATAGCCCATGGTTCTAGGAGTGGGCCCAGGGTCCGAGCGTGTTGTGGATAAAAAATTGACCAGGGCATGCCAGGGATGCTATGGAGCATTATAGTATGGTCCGTTTGGGTGAGCGGGGAAATTTGGGTGGACAAACAGCTGAAACAATGCGAATGGGGCATTTTTGGGCCAAATCGGTGTGCTATAGCTCACGGTTCCGATGGTTCGCTCGGGTCCAGGTGTGCAGTGTGCTGAAAATCGACTGGGGCATGCCAGGGAGGCTAGGGAGCATCCTAGTATAGTCTGTTTGGGTGGGCGAGGCCATTTGGGTGGTATAACGAGCAAAACAGCGTAAATGGGGATTTTTTCAGGCCAAATCTGTGTTCTATAGCCCACTGTTCTGGGGTGGGCCCGGGGTCTAGGCGTTCTGTGGGTCGAAAATCGTTTGGGATATGATAGTGAGGCTTTGGACCATCCTAGTGTTGTCTGTTTGGGTGGACGGGGCCATTTGGGTGGTCAAATGAGGAAAACGGCAAAAATGGGGCATTTTCGGACCAAATCGGTAAGCTATAGCCCACTTTTCAAAGGGTGGGATCGGGGGTGCTATGGGCTGAAAATCGATCAGGGCATGTCAGGGAGGCTGGGGAGCATCCTAGTGTGGTTTGTTTTGGAGGGAGGGTCCATTTGGGTGGTCAAACAGGTGAAACGACGTGAACGGAACTTTTTCGGGCCAAATCGATTTGCTATATGACAGCGCCCAGGTGCACACGCAAGTGTACGTGGTCTTATCAAGTAGTAAAGTGGCATCAAGGAATCCCAAGTATCAATCTCTCAGGGACTTATGTTCGCCGACTATCGAATTCTAGTTTAACCAATTGAGGAGAGTAGCAAATAGAGTTTTAGAATTGTAAATTAAAAATAAAATAAACGCGTAAAAATAAAAGTTTTGGGACAATCAATGGATTAAAACCCAGGGTTAAAGTACTGTGAACAATCATACTATGTTATTGAATTTCATTCGTCAAATTGCTTATCTTGGTTGTTGATTCGTAGGGTTAATTGCATGATTATGGTTTCCCAACCTCTAATCTTTTACCTAATATGAACCTTTCAACTACATCGTTGAGCGAGGATGTAATTATCCAATTAAGTTAATTAAAGCTATCATCCTACGTTTGAATCAAGTAAGGCATCTAAGTACATTCCTGTGCTAGACACTAAATTTAATTCTTTATTTTATAAAAGAATAAAGACCCAAACTTTGTTTATTCCCATGTTCTATCTCCCTATTCCCTCTCTTGAGATCAAAAGGTCGACAATATATTTATTTTATGAGTGATCAATGCATAAAATAATTAGAACAAGAATAATCAAACAACCAATAATGATAAATAAAATTAAATAAAATTAATCCAAAACAATAGTGATCATGTTCTTGACTTTAACCCCGAAAAGAGAATTTTTAGCTGATAATATACATAATCACGATTCAATTAATATTGTCCAGTGGTTGACCAGAGAAAAATTCTTGTCCACCGTCACCACCGTTCCAAGGTGTGACCCAAAATATAATTCAAATTGTTCCCAGGTGTGCAGCTCTCCCATTAATTTTGTCCAAAACAGTGTCCACCGTACCCACAATGTCCAAGACGTGTGCCTAATATAATCCAAGTTGACCAAGTCCTGCAATAGTATATTTCTCCCCTTTTTACAGATGTCCGTGTGTAAATATATATATATATATATATGTTTCCCAAGTCATAATGGGATTAAGAATGGTCATGGTCTCCAATTTAATGCACTGTACATATATATATAATTTAATATTTCAATTCTAGTTGGATTAAAGCGTTGAACGTCCAATTCTTTGTCTATGCCTTTTGTAGTGTATTTTTAATGAATTTTCTGCCTTTAAATCATCAACATATCACCATATTTAGTTCAAAAAGTCTCCTACAATATCACATACCACATATTAAAGATCAAAACAACACAATATTTTCAATGACAAATCAAAACAAGAGCCAAGTTAGTAAAATTAGTTTTCCGGGTTGAACTCTAAATTATTCAATTAAGCACAAACTTGTTTGAAAAGTACTTTAAACATTGTAATCACACACTTGGACAATTAAATGCTTATTTATATCAATATGAACACGTTAACATATGAATTGCTCTAAAAAAAAGGTGAAATAAGCTAGAATAATGATACAAAAGTGTATTAAACCACCTCAGACCATCACCCCACACTTAAACTCTTGTTCGTCCTCGAAAACTCTTTACTCTAAGCATCAAAATCTGAGGTGACGCTACACTTCTACTAAAATAAAGACACTCAATCTAGTACTACAATGACTACACGAAATGCAAGTTTCTACACAAAGCATGTTATTTACACAATTGAAAGCTTATGAACACTACTCTAAAACATCCTAGCCTAAAAAATTGACTCACCTAAGTGGAAAACTCATGCTTATTATTCAATCAAGAACGTCATACAAATCACCCACATTCATCAAACATGTGCCCCACACAACAAGAGAGTTACCCATAATCACTTACAATAATGCAATGAGTAACACAATGGATACAAGAATCAAATTATGATCACTCTCACAAAGAATTTACCAGTTACAAATAATGAACCATAATCTTGCCTTTAGTGTAATGCTCCACTAATATCGAAATGTAAGGCTTAGGATCAATTAGGACTTTTTCGGGTTGTAATGTAGGCTAAGAGACGGGTAGGAACTATTTAAGAATAGTGACTAATCTCTCTAAGCGCTTTAATATACTACATTATATAATAAAATCAATCCTTAACAACCCATTTTACACCAATTTTTGTCAATCCCATTCTTTTATTTTGCCCTTTCTCTTTTAAGCATTTTCACAAACACTTGGTGGACGCATAGTTTACTACCACATGAATCAATTTTTCTCTTTTTCACAATCATGTCAATATTTCTAGAATAAGTTATATTACATCCATCCACTACACATCAACTATCAACACCAATAAGTATTACCCTGGGCCATCAATTTCACCTTCTTTTTTTTTTTCAATTTCTCAAACTCCTTTCTCAAATTTAATCTTTTTTATTAAAGCACTTAGGAGCTTTTTGGATCAAATTATGGTCTATCAAAGAAAGGGATTAGGCTACATATTAGGATACCAAAGAAAAATCCAAAGGCTCAATGGGGGTTAACTAGGATTTTGCACAAGGGTAGGTCAAAAAGAAGGTAAAAACAAGGCTATCAAAGAAGTGCCTATATCATCTCCTAAACCCACATTCTTTATTTCGCTGCACACACACTAGGCAAGTTCTAGATATCACATGCATCAAGAAATATACAAAACAAAAAAATCTCACACTCACATGGAACATGTTCATCTCAATAGGATCATCATAGACTCCCAACCAAGCAATATCATGAATTCAATTTTAAGCCAACAAACACTAGTCATAAACTTGAGCTTAGGAGTCTCAAAAATAGTAATTCACACAATCAACATGCTTTTACCTAACAAACCCACTTGCATCATGTAATAAAAAATAGCAACAACAAGAATATCTCATTTATTCCTAACCTAATATTTTTTTAAATTGAGCCAAAAATTAGGAATTTCCCCACCCTACACTTAAAAATCTAATTTGTCCCCAAGGTGAATTTAAAAGTAAGAGATAGAGATACTCCCTGAGGCCTCTAGGCCTAGCTAGTAGCATCTTTTTTCATAAACGAGATCCATGGAATCCCACACTCAGTCTTTTTCATGCTCCTTAGCTCAAGTTTATGGTACTCAGACTTCCCATTAACCTGTGACTCAATCAAAAACAAAAACTACGTGAAATAAAAACTAAAACCCTAAAAGAAAACATATCTTAGCTTGGGTTTCATCCCAATAAATGCCTAATTTAGTATCACGGCATGACCTATATCAACTTTTTCCTCTACCTTAAGGATATGAATTTCACCCCCAACTTAGCATCCATCTTTTTGCCTCACTCACAGGGAGGTGGTACAAAGATTAAGAAACCGAGTAATGGATGATTCATGGTAAACCGCTCGGCCTTAAAGTGAGGTGGGTTTTTATATTGATTATCCGGTGTAAAATCAAGAATATAGGATTCTTGTTCCTCATCTTGTTCCAGCGTTAAATGCAACCTTGGTTTCTTGAAAACATACAATTTTCCCAAAAAAAGATGAAAAATGTTCCATCAAAATCCGGAACATCAACATCCTCAACTAAAGATAATTGCTCGTCCTAAAGCAACTAAGCACCAAATTGCAATTATGAACAATATAATGACAGACATTTACTACTGAACCACTTTTCGCACTACTATTCACTTGTCATCCACATCATATGGTGTAACATGTCAGATTCCATAACCGACATTATTTCAAATTCAATTCATCTACACAAGCATGGATACAAGAATCTACAAAAATCACCCAAATTAAGTATAACTAAGTTTTCCCTTACAGTCGAGGAGATCCACCACTCAATATATCTTGTGGATACAAATCACAACCCTCTCACTTATCAAAGAAGTTACAAACATAGCACATGCACCTATAAGATTTCCTTTATCATCTAATGCCCCCTTATAGCTGAGTTCCAAGATCAAGAAGGTCTTTTCTAAGCTAGTAATGAGGTATCAGGCTAGGTCAGGAAGGAATTTTTGGAAAAGGGACTAAAGACTACGCTTTAACTCTCTTTGCCTATAAATTCTTCTTACCAAGGTCATTGCTTTGCTAGCTCACTTACCCTTTTTCCATTCATTCAAGATTTACCACAATAAATCCTATTTTTTTATACACACAAGCATCAGCCACCCTCAACTTAGGCTGATGTCATAAGTTAAGGTGCATATTGTCTTAACTAGATCAGGGCCAAATGCTCAAATTCAAATTCTAGACCTACTTTCCATTAGGTAGTTAACAACCCTACAATAGCCATCCTCAACTTAGGTGTTTTGCCTATGTATAGGTACACATTGCCCATTATTAGGCCAAGGCCAGAGATAGGAGTCAACGGTTGAAAGAGAGTTAACCAGAATGCTTGGTGATAAAAAAAAATTAACAAAGGCTCAAAGAAGGGTTCAAAAATGGAAAATTATTTTTGATGGGGTTAATTATTTTGGATAAGTGGACTAAAAGCACAAGGTGGCCTGCCATCACTTCTTATCCCGTCAAATACGGAACAACATCAATTTAACCAGGCAAGTTCTAGGTACTATACTATGTAAGAACAACTATAATTACTCGCACACACAGTGGAAACTGAGTCAAACTCATTCTACTATTCTTAAGATGTGAATCCATGTCATGAGTATTTACAGATTAATGCCAACTACAAATTCACTAACAGTTGCTCACATATCCTAGAAGACAAAAGTAAATAGTCAAATGGAAATAGTCATAGTTTGATTCCAACATCATTCATCATCCATATTTACAACAAGATACTAACACAAACAACAATTTTATTTCATGTACCAACATAAAAAACATAATAAGATTTAAAAAGAAGAAAAATGTAAATCTAAAGTTAAACCTAGAAAAGAAAGATGCAAAGTTTACATGATCTTAGACATGTCGATTCTCCTAGATAGCACATGGTAGGGGTTCAGAATATCGGCAACACAACCCCCCATGGTACAAGTACACACCACCCCCACAGAAAAATATATGCATTATCCTCAAAGCATTAAATTAAAGTACAAATAAATGGGTATACTTGTACTACCTCTTATTCACATGAGGGATCTATGAAGTATGGTGAGGATCCTGCATCTTCACCTGGTTCAATGTTGTCCCCTATGATGGTAGGGGCACTCAAAACCTCCCTCTCTAAAATTGGAGGAATCATCTCTCGTACTGAGCCTGAACTTTTCCCCTTTGCTGGGGCAACACTAGTAGATACTCCTGCTGCTTTATTTTCTTATCTTTTCTTTCTCTTTGCTTTATCTTTTCTTGATTTATTTTGAGATCTCTTCAGATTATTTTGTTCTTGTTGCTCCGGTGTCATTTCTGCTCTCTTTCTCCTCTTTTATTCTTTCCTTACAACTCGCTCATCCACGTGCTGCTTTTCTTTATCTTTCACGGGTCTTTCCATCAGATCCATAATACCTTCATCATCGTTACTTGCCACTAAGGGTGGATCAAAAATAGTCTGTTGTTGTTTCCTTCTCTTTAACTCCACTATATCGGCCTTTGCCTGCTTAAATTCAGCCATGAGCTTTGCAAGATCAGGGAGGGACAATGCATCTAGGATTTTATTGATGTGGTACTGCATGTTTTCCATATTATCTTGAATATTTTGGAATGGATGGATTTCCTCAACTACAATTTCATCAACAAAAGGCTTAAATTCTGACGCCCATTTATCTAACTATCTTTGAAACCTCTTTTGCAGCTTCATTGATTTTACAAAATTCTCCTACATTAATTTGTATTCGTCAAAGTCTTCTTCTCCCATAGATTGTGTATAACCCAACCTTACAGAAGTACCTGGAGGCACATACTTTGGTGAAACATAAGTGGTGATGGTCAACGGCATACCTACAAGAATTTTTGTAGCATCGGGAGCTGGTGCAGATTGAGTCTAGTAAGCTGGAGACTTGGTGACACGCATCTTAAACTTTGAGTCGCCTTTTGACTTCTCAATTTCCTGTATATATGTAGATTAGATTTCATTGTCAACTCCACGGATCAGGGGCACACCGGCCTGTTTGTATAACTCAGTGATTAACCATGGAAACGGCAATGCACTGCTTGTTTTATATTCCCTGACAAATATCTCATCCACAATAATCTGGAAAAAATCAACTTGCAGCCCTAAAACCAAGCTTTCTACTAATACAACTTTATTTTTATCCAAGTTTCTGTCACTTTATGTTGGCATCATCCTTAAGCGAACAATAGCCCACCAGAACTTAGCCTTGAAGATAATGGAATATTTTGCAATACGATCCCATGGATTAATCAACCAAGAGGGGTTGCCATCATCAGTCAATAAAGAATCCACCCAAGGCCTTTGAGTGGATGCAGTCCTCAACCTATACTCAAGATTAGGTATTGTAGGTGGAGCCTTGTACTCTATCCCAAATAGCATCCTATTAATTGTTTGAGCTGAAATATCGATTGTGATTTCTTGGATAGGTACGTACTCTCTGTTCGGCAAGCATGCAACTGACTTTCCTTTTAGAGAGTCATTTTCTACTAGTGCAAGATAATTGGTGAAGAATTCTCTTACCTAATTCGGTTGATACGCTCCTGGTGGCCTGCTCATCCATGCTAGTTTATACTCGTTGAAGCGACATTCCAACTCAGGATACTCATGTAGATTCATTTTCATAATCTGATATTCCTCCGCAAATGCCCTTTTTATCCCTCTTGTTGTAGGTGTCAATCCATCATAGAACTTCTCATGTGCTCCCTCTATCTTCCATCTAATCTCCTCTCAAACTTGAGGATCCTTATGCTTTATAACGTTGGTATCATTAGGATCAGTATCCTCATCAGTTGCTTTCATATTAGCAGCCTCAGTTTCACCTACAGTAGGTGCGGGTTGAGATATAGTAATCGTTGCCTCATCTGGGCTCTAGCTGGTACTGCTTGTACTACTGGCGCTCTCATATTCAGAATGGGAGAGAATTGGAGTTTCCCTTATTTATTGCCTAGTGTTGTATGCAGGTGCAGGTTTGCCTCTACCTCTTTGGAATCTTCCTCCTCTTTTTAGTAGTAGTTTACGAGCCATATTTACTGAAATAGAAGTAAGAAATTAGTTTACAATGCACAAATATCCTAACCAGTGAAAACTTGGACTCAACATCCATACTGGTGGTCCGTCGGGTAAGTTATGGTCCACCAGGTAGGCCATCAGGTCCTATCCAGAAGGCCTCAAAATTCAGAGAGTTGCGACGGTCCATATGGTTGTCCATCACAAAGTTGATGGTCCACCACTTTGGCCTCACATCTTAACCAGCGGGTGTCATTTCTAGGGTTCTGGTGATGGTCCATTTGGTGGTCTGTCGCAAAGTTGACGGTTCACCATTTCAATCATCGCACCCCCTTCTTCAGATTCAGGATTCAATTCGGCATTTTGTTGAACATTTACCATGAAATCCTAATTTATTTTAGCTAATATTGACACCAACTTCATATTTATGCACACTAATTTGCACTTTTGGCATACGGGTTACTCATACTTCACACACATAGAGTATATTATCATTTCGGACTCAAAACAAGTTAAAGTAAAAGATAAAACAAGATGAACTTTCATCAACCAACCAATTATTCATTTCATGCAGTAGCAGTTCAAAAAGAATATACATGGAGGTGCTCATACCTTGATTTTGCAGAAGTTACTCTTTTGCTTGCTTGCAAATACTTGAAACAAACTTAACTTAAAACTCAACATTTTCTTTCAAGAATGTTTGAGATGAAGATAAACAAACGATATGGGTTTACTTAAGTAGGGCAAAAATAAGTAGATGGAGAGTCCTAGGAAGACCAAATGCCCTCAGATTCTTTGAGTCCACTTGAATTTGGTCAAATGAAGAAGTTGAAAAGGGTACAACATATGTAACCGCTCTTTTACCTCTTTAAAATAAATTAGCCAAATCTGGTTCACTTAAATAACTCTCAATTTTAACTCGAACCGACCCCGTGCTGGGGTAACAACGATGGTTTCTACGATAGTCCATCGGAAATGTAACGGTCCACCACTTTGGCCTTCACATCTTACCAGAACCTAGGCAATTTAGCTTGGTTTTGATGGTCAGTTTGGCGGTCCACCAAATTTGTAACGGTCCACCACTTTGGCTGTCGCACCTTACCAGAACATGGGAAATTCAGCTTGATTTTGATGGACAATTTGGCGGTCCACCAAATTTGTGACAGTCTACTATTTTAACCATCAACTTGATCCAGTGAATGAATTTTTCATCATCTTTGCGATGGTGAAAATGGTGATCCGTCTGGTTACTGGTGGTCCACCAAATCGACCGTCACTTTTGTTCCTGTAGTTCAAATTTTCAACCCTTTTTCCAACTATTCTTGTACACTTCACAAACATATCAAAAATGCACTGAAACAACAAAATAATTTAACTAATGCTTTAGAACAATACACTGTGATTTGCCTCCCACTAGCGCCTGATTTATCATCATGACACGACTCAGTTATCTTGATTACTCAGACTTCATCGAGATAGATAGTAGTAATACTTCTTATCGAGTCTGTTGGACCGATATACAGTTTCATATGCTGCCCATTTACCTTGAAGATACTTCCGTCTTCATTCTCAAGTTCCACTACTCCAGATAAGTAGACTTGATTTACTTTAAATGGGCTAGACCATTTGGATTTGAGCTTACCTGGAAATAGTTTGAGTCTGGAGTTGAACATAAGCACCAAGTCACCTTTCTGAAAATCCTTCTTTTCAATCCTATGGTCGTCATACTTATTCATTCTCTCCTTGTAAATATCAGCTCTTTCATATGCCCTGAGATGGAACTCATCCATCTCATTCAGCTGCCCAATTCTTATCTGTGCTTCCTCATTCCAGTTCAAATTCTGCCTCCTAAGTACCCACAACGGCTTATGCTCCAATTTAATTGGCAGATGACATGCCTTGCCATACACCAAATGGTATGATGACATGTTGATTGGTGTCTTGAAATTATTTTTGTATGCCCAAAAGGCGTTATCAAGTTTTTTGGACCAATCTTGTTTGCTAGCATTCACTATTTTAGCAAGTATGGCTTTGATCTCTCTATTCAAAATGTTCACTTGCCCACTAGTCTGTGGGTGGTATGGAGTTTCTACTTTGTGTTTTCTTGACACCATACTTTGCTAAGGCAGCTCGAAAGACACGATTGCAAAAGTGAGATCCACCATCGCTTATAATGGTGCATGGCACCCCAAATCGAGAGAAAATAGTCCTTTTAAGGAACACAACTATTCTCTTCCCTTCGTTGACAGCCAAATCCACGGCTTCAACCCATTTTGATACATAATCAACAGCAACTAGAATGTATTTCATCCCGTATGATCTCACAAAGGGCCCTATGAAGTCGATGCCCCAAACATCAAATAGTTCTACCTCTATCATTTTAGTCAAAGGCATTTCATAGGGCTTGGAGATTGATCCCTGCCTCTAACATTGGTTGCATCTTCTCACGAACTCATAACCATCTTTGAACAAAGTCAGCCAATAATAGCCTCTTTGTAGAACCTTTCTAGCAGTATGTTCACCAGCATGATGACCTCTAATCAGAGACGTATGACATGATTCCAAGATACTCAGAATATCTACTTCTAGAACACATCTCCTTATGATATTGTCAGCACATCGCCGAAACAAAAATAGCTCATCCTATAACTAAAATGCCACATCATGGAGAAACTTCTTTCTTATATAGAATGAAAGATTCTCCGAACTCACCTCGCTCACCACATAATTTGTGAAATCAGCATACCAAGGTATTTTCTCCATGATAGCATCCAGGATTTGCTCATCCAAAAATGTATCATTGATCTCAAATTCATCTCAAGCTATTTTCTCACCTTCCAGCCTAGACAGATGATCTGCCACTTGGTTTTCACAACCCTTTTTATCCTTAACTTCGAAGTCAAATTCTTGAAGCAGCAACACCCATCTAATCAACCTTGGTTTTGCATCCTTTTTCACCATCAAATATCTCAAGGCTGCTTGATCAGTGTGGACCACCACCTTGGTTCCTATAAAATAAGCTTGAAACTTCTCAAAAACATTGACTACTGCAAGAAGTTCTTTTTCTGTGATGGTCTAGTTCTTTTGAGCTCTATTCAGTGCTTTGCCGGCATAGTAGATTAGATGAAATAATTTTTCCTTCTTTTGTCTCAACATAGCTCTAAAGAAAACACCGTTTGCATCACACATGATCTCAAACGGTTTTGACCAATTCTGTGCAATAATAATAGGAGCATCAACCAGCTTCCCTTTAAGGCATTCACATGCCTTTAAGTAATGATCATCAAAGTAGAATCTGACTTCCTTCTCCAAAAGTTTGCAAAGGGGGTTCGTAATCTTTTAGAAGTCTTTTATAAATCTCCGATAGAAGCCAGCGTGACCAAGGAAACTACGCACCCCTTTACTGAAATAGGTGGTCGAAGTTTCTCTATAAACTCAACTTTAGCTCGATCGACTTCAATCCCCTTTGCTGAAATTTTATCTCCGAGAACAATGACCTCCTTCACCATGAAGTGGCATTTCTCCCTATTAAGAACAAGATTGAACTCTTCACACCGCTATAAAGCCCTACTTAGATTCGCCAAGAACAACTTAAATGAATCTTGTACCACCAAAAAATCATCCATAAAAACCTCCAAGGTATCTTCAACCATATATAAGAAAATAGACATCATGCACCGTTGAAAGTAGCGGGTGCACTACATAATCCAAATGGCATCCGCTTGAATGTGAAAGTACCATATAGGCAGGTGAATGTCGTTTTCTCCCGATCCTCCGTTGCTTTAGAAATCTGATTGTAACCAGAATAACCATCCAATAAATAATACCAACCTCTTCCCGCCAGCCGATCAAGCATCTGATCCATGAAAGGCATTGGGAAGTGGTCCTTCAATGTCTAAGAGTTAAGTTTTCTGTAATCCATACACACCCTCTACCTAGTAACAGGGCTGATTAGAATCAACTCATTCTTCTTGTTAGCCACCACTGTCATGCCCCCTCTCTTGGGTATACACTGAACAGGACTCACCCATTTACTATCTAAGATCGGGTATACCACTCCTGCATCTAGCCACTTGATAATTTCTTTCTTCACTACCTCTTGTATAGGGGGTTTAGTCGACACTGATGCTCAATAGTTGGAACATAATCTTTCTCTAGCTAAATCTTATATGTAAAGATACTAGGAGGGATACCGATGATATCTGTAATCTTCCAACTAATAGACCTCTTATATCTCTTAATAACAGAGATGAGGTCTTCCACCTGTTGCTCACCTAGATCAGCAACAATAATAACAGGTAGTGTATTCCCACTGCCTAGGAACACATACCTCAAATGACCGGTCAACTTTTTCATCTCCAAGATAGGTGGCTCTTCGATAGAAGGCTTAGTAGGTGGACTTGGACCATTTTTCAAGTCAAAATACAACTTTTTGGGTGCATATGAATAAGAACCCATGCCCGTTATGGCACACACCGTCTTCTCATAATCTTCAATACCGTCATGATCAAAATTTATCAATACAGCAGCTAAAGTCTCTACCACAAATTTTTATTCTATAGGAACTTCCTGCTCCTCATAATAAACATCCACAATAGAAAAGACACTCATGTCTTTATGCTGGAATGATATACATCGAATTGAACTACTTCATTATTCAACCTGAATAGTAGCTCATTTGCCCTCAAATCAATAAGTACACTCCCGGTTGTGAGGAAAGTTCGACCTAAGATTTTGGGCACCTAAAAATCCACCTCACAATTGAGAATGATAAAATCAACTATAAATACGAAATTGTCCACCTAAATTAATACGTCATATAGAATCCCCACGGGTCACTTCACAGATCTGTCCGCCATAACTAATCTAATGTTTGTGGGAGTAGGATCCCCCAAACTCAATTTCTTATGCATAGAAAGCGGCATCAAATTTATACTGACTCCCAAATCTCATAGAGCTTTTGTGAAATCAAGAGGCCCAATAGTGCACGGTATAGTAACTGCTCCTGGGTCTGCCTTCTTCTGGACCAACGACCTTGTGGAAATGGCACCACAGTAATGGAATTTGCCCACTATCTCATAACTAACTGTCTGCTTCTTTGTAATGAGGTCTTTCATGAACTTTGCATACCCGAGCATTTTCCTCAATGCCTCCACTAATGGAAAATTTATTGTCAACTGCTTAAGCCTCCTTTCCCTTGCTCTTATCTAACTCATCAACCTACTGATGATTGGATGATGTATCATCAATAACCTTATCCAGTTTATTAGGCTCTACTAGATAACTTTCTCTATGCTCAATAACTTCTTCAATTATATCCTCAATCATAGCTTTGCCCACAGACGGGCCTGGTAATACCTTACTACTCCGTGTGGTAATTGCCATGTAAAAGCCATTATTTCAAGGCTTCTGAACTGTATCGCTTGGAAAAGTTTTTCTCTTCCTCTGATTAAGTATTGTTGAGAGTTGACTCATTTGCTGCTCCAACTATTTTATAGAAGTAGAGTGTGAATTTACCAACTGACTCATGGAAGAAAAATCACTCTTCATAGTAGTCACCCAGTGTTGGTAGCCTCAACTCCCTTTAATAATTTATCCATCATGTATTCCATGGACATCTTGCCAGGGCTAGTTGCAGCATTATCTCTGCTTCCAGGAGGTACATATAGTCCACTCCTATCATTCTTGCTCTTCCAGTTCCCTTGATCCCTATATTTGTAACCATTTTTGTTGTAATAGTTTCAACCTTGATTTCTTTTGATATTGCCTCAAAACCCCCTGATTATTTACATAATTCGCCTTCTTTTCTGAATCAGAGTCAGCTCTTCCCTGGGATGCAATAGCTTTTAGCTTCTCCATTTTTTCAGACAATAGATGCTCAGTCAGCAAATCCATTTTTGTCTTCAAGTGTGCCATGTCCTGGTTACATTCTTCTTTCTTCTTGCATTGTTCTGTAGTCATACTACCATACACAGTAGGGCTTGCTACCATAGAATCCCTGGTATGCCAAGCTTTACTCTGTTTGGTCATTCGATCAAGCATCTCTGAAGCCTCTGAAAAAGTAAGGTCAACAAATGACCCTCCTACAACATTATCCACGACTGGCTTCGTAATAGAGTTCAAAGTCCGATAAAGAGTCTCCATCAAATAAATATTTGTCTTGTTATGGTTCGGGTATTGTATCAGCTTTTTTTTAAACCTCTCCCAGGTCTCATGAAGAGCTTTAGTGGGAAGCTGTTGGAAGTTACTGATTTGATCCCTCAACTGTACCCTCCTTGAAGGTGGAAAGAACCTTTCTAGAAATGCCTCTTTCAACTGCCTCTAGTTTATTATAGAATCGAGAGTCAGTCCATTGAGCCTTAGTGTTGCCTTTGCAGACATAGACAATAGGAAAAAGCATAGTCAAATAGCATTCTGTCCCACTTCTGGATTATCAAAGGATTTGCAAATAGTGACAAAGTTCACTAAATGCATATTAGGATCATCTCCGGGAAGACCACCGAACAACTCCTTAAGATGAAGGAGTTAAATAATCATACTGGTAATATTAAATTTAGCTCCAGGTGCTAGAGGGGTAGGAATGATATCTCCAGTTGAACCTGCTTCATCCTTTCCATCTTCATCGTCATTCAGATCAAACTACAGTGGTTGATGCTCTTGCCTTGCCCTAAAGGGCAGATTTTTGTTTACATTGTGGTTTATTAGTGAAACCACATTCTCTGTATGCCTTGGGTTGATAGAATCTAACAAATCATCATTCTGCTGATTAAGTTAAGCTCTAGCCAGTGCGGCTAGTCTTTCAGCATCTTGGGAGTCCATCATTCTGCCAATTAACTGCGGTTCCAGTTATACTGGTAATAACAAGGCACCCGATCTCTGTGTACTTGGTATACACAACAACTACCCTACACAAAACAAAAACAACAAATAAAAGAAAAATTTGGGAAACTTGACCAAAGGTAAATTAACAATCTCAAACTTAATTGACAACCGTATTCCCCGGCAACGATGCCAAAATTTTATACTCCCAAATTACACTTCTCGTTAGAAAATGTAAGCAGTCGCTGTCAAATATAGAACCTAACTGGGTTGGGTTTCTAATCTCACAGTGAATACTGTGTTCACTAAGTATTTTGGTTATTATTAGACTGTTGATCGAACGCTCCAAAATAAAGGGAGATTTTTATTTATCAATTATATTCAAATGTTTGTCACAGAAAGTATTCCAACTGTAGGTTATATTGTTAATAGTAATTCAATAAGAGAAGTCAAACTAGAGTTATGGTTACCAAGATGCTTAGCTACTAGGGTTGTGAACTATTTTGGATTCCCAATGAACAATTCTTATTGCAAGAGTAATTGAATTCTATGGTTTACCCATTAGTTTCTCAACCTAAATGAGTACTTATCCATTAATTCTTTCAAACCTAAGGAACATAATATAAATTAACCTATTAACTCACATGAGTTGATCCGGGTAAGGCATCTACCCTCTATCGAAAGGTTAAAGCCTATAGATTTGTGTAAACCCTTTTTTTTTCAACAAGCACTTTTCTATTTGAACAAGTTTTGTTCTTGGGCTCACTTTTCAATTTTGCAACCAAGAAAAGTCATTAAAGTGAAGAAGAGTTTATGTAATATCAATTACTCATGGGAATCTACTAGATTCACAATCCAAAATCAGCTTTTCACATCAAGGCTCCCATAACCCTAGTTATGAGAGCTTAGCCACACATTTCCACCCAAGAAAGAAAAAGAACCATTTTTTTATTCATAAATTAATTCAAAGTTAACTTACAAAATTCACAATTTTTGTTCTTCAATCTTCAATAGAAAATATGATAAAGGAATCTAGATCCACTAATCTCTTATGAATCTTAGAGAAAAACTCTATAACAATGTACTCTCAGTATAGAAAACCCTAATAAAAATGATAAGATGGATAAAAATATCCCTAATAAAACCTAAAACTGGGTATTTATATGTTCCCAGGTCAAAAGGATTTAAAATTCAAAATTATAAAATCTGCGTCCAAAGTGACGGCCAAAGTAGTGGCCCGTAGGAAGTCTGACGGTTCACCAAATTAGCCATCACTGATGGTCCTTGAAAGCCCAGTTCTGCTTGAGTCTGACGGCCAAAGTGGTGGTCCGTCGCAAGACTGACGGTCCACCATGTGGGCCGTTGCTGATGGTCCTGGAGAGGTAAGTTCTACTTGAAACTGATGACCAAAATGGTGGTCCATCGAAAGACTGACGGTCCACCATATTGGATGTCGTTGGGTCTTCTGAAGACATGGGTTCTGTTTAGGACCGACGGTTGAGTTGGTGGTCCATCGGAAGACTGACGGTCCACCACATTGGTCGGCACTGAGTGTTTCAGGATGCCTTGTTCTGTTTAACACTGATGGTTGAACTGGTGGTCCGTTGCAAGACTGACGGTCTACCATTTTAACCATCAAATGTCTTTTTCTGCTAATTTTCTGAGTTTTTTCCTTCAGCTAGCTCCTTACCCTGAAACACTAAAAACCAGTATTAAATGCAACCTTGGTTACTTGAAAACATGTAATTTTCCCAAAAAAAAGATGAAAAATGTTATGTCAAAAGCTAGAACATCAGTACAAAGATTAAGGAATCGAGTAATGGATGATGCATGGTAAACCACTCGGCCTTAAAGTGAGGTGTGTTTTTATATTGCTTATCCTGTGTAAAATCAAGAATATAGGATTCTTGTTCGTCATCTTCATACTCTTCCACTATTTTAAATGATTCCACAGACAAGATATCATCTAAACATAATGTAGAAAAGTGCTTTGAATGAGGCCCAACCAATCCCACTTCAAAGTTTACCCAATCTACTACACACTCACTCTTATTCACCTTCTCGATTTCAGTCTCAAGATAAAGATGACAATCGGATGACTGCGATTCTTTTGTTTTCTCCATAAATTGGCTTATGTCCTCCTCATACTTTTCTTTTCTTAGACACTGTAGACATGGTGGCAGTGGTATCTCCTCATCCTGCTCAACAACTTTAGTTTTCGAGTACTCATACTTTCTAGAATTATTAGTAACTTTATGTGTAACTAGTTGGGGAGTCAACTCTGCATCTACTTTCAGCTTATTATCCAATTGCTCTACAGCCTCCCGATAGTTTTTCATATCTTCCATCAACCGTACTTGAGACGCTAAAATTTGCTTCAGCATCTCTTCCATGTTGCTAATTGACTGATTTGGTTGGGCCTGTTGAAACTGCTGGTGGTGGTTATTCCATGATTGTTGTTGATTCTGCACTGTTTGATTGTAGTTGATTATATAATTTTGCCTTTCAGCATAACACACAAACATTACCGAATCAGGATTGACAACACACATATCTTCAGAATGATCACTATGGCCACAAACCATACACCATATAGAATCGTCATCACTCAAAAACTATCTATCCCAAGTGTGATAAAAAGAGAAATAAAAGAAAATAAAAAGAGACTAAAAAACTAAAACTATTTACAACTCAATATAGAAAAATTAAAAATAAGATAGTTTCCTAATTACAAGTCCCTAGCAATGGCGCCAAAAACTTGACATCATCCAAGCGCACATGCAAGTGTACGCGGTTTTATCAAGTAGTAAAGTGGCTTCAAGGAAGCCCAAGTATCGATCTCTCAGGGACTTGCGTTCGCCGACTATCAAATTCTAGTTCAACCAATTGAGGAGAGTAGCAAATAGAATTTTAGAATTGTAAATTAAAAATAAAATAAACAATGCGTAAAAATAAAAGTTTTGGGACAATCAATGGATTAAAACGCAGGGTTAAAGCACTTCGAACAATCATACTATGTTATTGAATTTCATTCGTTAACTTGCTTATCTTGGTTGTTGATTCGTAGGGTTAATTGCATGACTATGGTTTCCCAACCTCTAATCTTTTACCTAATATGGACCTTACAACTACATCGTTGAACAGAAATGTAATAATTCAATTAAGTTAATTAAATCTATCATCCTACGTTTGAATCAAGTAAGGCATCTAAGTACATCCCTGTCCTAGACACTAAGTTTAATTTTTTATTTTATAAAAGAATAAAAACCCAAACTTTATTTACTCTCATGTTCTATCTCCCTATTCCCTCTTCCGAGATTAAAAGTTCGATAATATATGTATTTTATGGGTGATCAATCCATAAAATAATTAAAACAAGAATAAACAAACAACCAATAATAATAAGAAAAATTTAACGAAATTAATCCAAAACAATAGTAATCATGTTCTTGGCTTTAACCCCGAAAAGAGGATTTTTAGATGATAATATTTTTAATTACCATCTAATTAATTGAATACATGATGATATGAAAAATTAAAAATTAATTAAAATAATAAAAACCTAATTAAAATTAGTTGCAGCCTCCATGTTTTCCAATCCGTGTGCAGAATTGACGTGTCCAGGTCTTCTAATATTGTCCAGTGGTTTTTACCAGAGAAAAATTCTTGTCCACCGTCACCACCATTCCAGGTGTGATCCAAAATATAATTCAAATTGTTCCCAGGTGTGCAGCTCTCCAATAAATTTTGTCCAAAACAGTGTCACCGTCCCCACAATGTCGAAGACGTGTGCCTAATATAATCCAAGTTGACCAAGTCCAGCAATAATATATTTCTCCCCTTTTTCCAGTCGTTCGAGTATATATATATATATATATATATATGTTTCCCAAGTCATAATGGGATTAATAATGGCACGGGCCCCAATTTAATGCACTGTACATATATATAATTTAATATTTCAATAATAGTTGGATTAAGAAATGGGCATGGATCCCAATTTAGATTCCCTCCTGGAAAATAATATTACATTGTCATTGTGCCCTTTTCTCTCTCTGCTTCAACGCAAATTGTAACTTGGCAGTGTTTGAACATGTCGACGCGATGCGTCCGTCCATTGAAATTTGCTTTCAAAATTTTGATTAAGTGTTGAACGTTCTATTCTTTGTAAATGTCTTTAATAGTATATTTCTAATAAATTTTCGACCTTTAAATTATTAATATATCACCGTATTTAGTTCGCAAAGCCTCCTACAATATCACACACCACATATTAAAGAACAAAACGACACAATATTCTCAACAACAAATCAAAACAAGTGCTAAGATAAGGTAAATTCGCAATAATGTTCCACTTAATATTTCGACTCTTGACTTAATTAAATTAAACTTTGCACATTACAAATAAGTTATTCCACTCGTAATTACACATTTAAATCATTTGGAATAAATTAAACACATTAGAATCCACCGAAATCAACTAGATACACACCTAGCTCAAGCTAGTAAAACTAGTTTTTCGGGTTGAACTATAAATTAATCAATTAAGCACAAACTTGGTTGAAAAGTACTTTAAACATTGTAATCACACACTTGGATGATTAACTGCTTATTCATATCAATATGAACATGTTAAGCACATGAATTGCTCTAAAAATAAGGTGAAATAAGCTAGAATAATGATACAAAAGTGTATTAAACTACCTCAGATCACTATAGTCCACGGTTCTGGGTGGGCCCGGGGTCCGGGCGTGTTGTGTGCTGAAAATTGTCTGGGATGTGCCAAGGAGGCTGGGGAGCATCCTAGTATAGTCCGTTTGTGTGGGCGGGACCATTTGGGTGCTCAAACAAGTAAACCGGCGTGAATAAAGCATTTTCGAGCCATATCGGTGTGCTATAGCCTACGGTTCTGGGGGCCTTGGTCCAGGTGTGATGTGGGCCAAAAATTGACTAGGGCATATCAGGAAGGTTGAGGGGCATTCTAGTGTGGTTCGTTTGGGTGGGCAAGGCCATTTTGGTGGTACAACGAGTGAAATGACACAAAAGAGAAATTTTAAAGCCAAATTGGTGTGTTTTAGCCCACGGCTCTGGAAGTGGGACCGGGCGTTTTGTGGGATGAAAATCGATCGTGGCATGCCAGGCAGGCTGGGGAGCATCCTAGTGTTGTCCGTTTGGGTGGGCGAGGCCATTTGGGTGGTCAAATAAGTGAAACAGCACAAATAGAGCATTTTTGGGCCAAATCGGTGTGCTATAGCCCACGATTCTAGGGTAGGACCAAGGTCTGGGTGTGCTGTGATAAAATTCAAAAATCGACCAGGGTGTGCTAGGGAGGTTGGGGAGCATCCTAGTATGGTCCATTTGGGTGGACAGGGCTATTTGGGTCGTACAACAGGTAAAACGGCATGAATGGGGTATTTTTGGGCATAATTGGTGTGCTATAACCTACAGTTTCGAGGGTGGGCCAGGGGTTCGGGCATGTGTGATACGCCCAAATTACAACTCTCGTTAGAAAGTGCAAGCGGTCGCTGTCAAATATAAAACCCAACTGGGTTGGGTGTCGAATCCCACAGGGAATACTATAATCACTAAGTATTGCGATTATTATTAGACTGTTAATCGAAGGTTCCAAGGTAAGGGGGGTTTCAGTTTAGGTGCACAATAATATTATCAGTGTAAGGATGAGATGATATGTGTAATAATATTTGATCACAGAGAATGACAAATTAGAGTTATGTCCACCTTGTAGCTTCTACTTCTCTATTAACTATGAGTAATAAGGATTTTATACATGCATGCACTTATAGAGAGACGTATTCTAATTCTAAATCCAAGTGTTTGTCAACCATCAAGGATTTATTCACCTTATTTCTCTCGAATCCAAAGTGTACAACCAATTGTACGAACTCTCCATGAAGTTAATCCTGCTAAGGCATTAACGTGTAAAATAGAGGTTGGAAACCCTATTTTCTTGTCACACTCTCTTTTCCAAACAATAACTTTTCTATCAAACAAGTTATTGCTATAATGGCGCATTCCCTATGTTTGCAACCACGAGAATTCAATCAAAATGAAGAGAGTAATGATATAAGTGAATTAACACATTATAAATTCAAAAACCCATAGCAATAGAGAGTATACTACAAGGTTTCCAAAACCCTAACAAATAAACTTAGCTACTCATGAATAAAACGGAAATCACAATAGAAATATTCATCATACCAAAACTTAGAACGATCTTGGTGGTAAAGATGAATAGCAAAAATAAGAGAGAAAAGTGTTTCTCTATCTCCGTCCTCAAGCTAAGCCGTTTTTTCTTGTTTTCAAAATAATACAGAATGTGAATAATCCCTAAAAATTCAGCAATAATGCTTTTAATAACATCCTTCTCTAATAAATTGCTACTGCATCCTTAACTATTTAAAAATATTGAGTTTGCCCGGGAAAAAGTTTCCATACATCACATTCAGTCCAAAAGCTGCTTTCCTTTTTATGTGAAGTTTTCTTTGTTGTCCATAGGTCCCCAAAGTGCTGTAATCTTCCTCATTAGTACCTGAAAAACATGCTAATCACATAGGTCAGCTCACTTAACTAAAAATAGACTAAAAGTGCAAGAATTATGTATTTTATCCTCAAAACTTAGCTAAAACATGAGTAAGTTATAGTGCTTAGACGTATAAATACGCCCAACATCAATGTGGTGTTCCAAAAGTTGACCGGGGCATGCCAGAGAGGCTGGGGAGCATCTTAGTGTGGTCCGTTTGGGTGGGAAGAGCCATTTGGGTGGTCAAAAAGGCTAAACAATGTAAACGAGGTATTTTTTAGTCAAATCGATGTGTTATAGCTCGCGTTTCCGGGGGTGGGCCTAGGGTCCAAGCATTTTGTGGGCAAAAATTTAATCGGGGCGTGTCTGGGAGGCAGAGGAGCGTCGTAGTATGGTCTGTTTGGTTGGGTGGGTCCATTTCGGTGGTCAAATGGGCGAAACAGCGTGAATGGAGCATTTTTGGGCCAAATTGATGTACTATAGCCCACGGTTCCAGAGGTGAGCCCGGGATTCAGGCGTGCTGTGGGATAAAAATCAACTGGTCCAGGGAGGATGAGGAGCATCCTAGTATGGTAAGTTTGGGTGGGCAGGGCCATTTGAATATTACAACGGGCAAAACAGCACGAATAGGGTATTTTCGGGCTAAATCAGTGTGTTATGGCCCACAGTTTTGGGGCTGGGCCCTGGGTCCAAACGTATTATTCTCTATGATTAATAGAGAAGTAGAAATTACAAGGTGGACATAACCCTAACTTATTATTCTCTATGATTAACTCTTACTACGTATATCGTCTCATTCGTTATTTTGATACTATTAGTTCACGCATAAATCAAACCCCCCTTTTCCGTGGAATTTTCGACCAACAGTCTACTAATAATTGCAGCACTTAGTGACCAAGTATTCCCTGTGGGATTCAACACCCAACCCAGTTGGGTTCTATATTTGACAGCGACCGCTTACACTTTCTAACGAGAGCTGTAATTTAGGCGTATCAAATTTTGGCGCCCTTTGGTCTAAAATTCTCAAATTTTACTTTTTGTTTGTTGTTTTTGTTTTTGTTCAGGTTTGGTAGAATGCATGCCAAATACACGAAGTTTTGGTCAGCCATTATTACCTCTAAATCCTGAACCACATCTTATTGGCAGAATGGATGCACAACGAGACATCGAAAGAAGGGCTGCTTAACAGGAGCAGGCTAGATTAGCTGCATTGGCAGCTGCTCAAGTGCATCAACAGAATATTGATAACCCAGGACGGGCAAAAAATCTTGATGATGAGGAACTGGGTGATGATGAGTTACTAAATCCAAGGCGTGCAAATGAGGTGGTGGCACCTGTGCACAGGAGAGATCGTCAAGCTAGAATGAGACCTAAACATCGAGCTGTGCAGGATCCTTTTGATGATAATGATGATGATTTGGATGGATCTGGTGCCACAGGGGCTATTATTTCTCCGCCCTTGGCACCTGGAGCCAAGTTCAATATCACTAGCACCATGATTCAGTTATTGCAGCTCAAGGGGTTATTTGGTGGAGTTGCAGGCGATGATCCGAATATGCATCTGATCAATTTTATCTCAACATGCAAGTCGTTTGACAATCCAGAAGTTGGACAGAATGCAATTCGGCTGCGTTTATTTCCATTGTCTCTATCTGGAGAGGCAACTCTATGGTTGAATAGGCTAACTCCTGACTCTATTACTAATTGGAGGCAACTGAAAGATGCTTTCCGCCATCCAAGAGAGCCCAATTAAGAGATGAGATCAGCAATTTTCGACAGCTTCCAACTGAAGCTCTCCACGAAACGTGGGAGAGGTTCAAGAAGAAGCTTATGCTGTGCCCAAACCATCAGATGACCAATATCCACTTGATGGAAATATTATATAGGGCTTTGAACTCGGTGACTAAGCCAGTGGTTGATAATGCTGCAGGTGGGTCATTCATGGACCTTACTTTTATTGAGGCAAGTGATATGCTGGATCGTATGACAAAGCAAAGTAGAGCTTGGCATACCAGGGATTCTGAGGTAGCAAGATCTACTATATCTATTGGTATGACTGCAGAACAGAGACAAAGACAAGAGGAACGTGACCAGGATATGGCTCACATGAAAACGCAGATGGATCTTCTTCCTAAGCATTTATTATCAGGGAAGACCGAAAAAGTCAAGGTTGTTGTATCACAGGGAAGAGATGAATCTGATTCTAAAGAGGAAGCAAATTATTTGAATAATCAGGGGCTTTCCGAGGCAATGCCCAAGGAAACCAAGGTCGGAACTATTATGAAAAATCCGGATACAAGGACCGAGACCAAGGAAGTTGGAAGAATAAGACGGACAGGAGTGGTTTGTATGTTCCTCCTGGAAATCATGAAGATGCTGCATCTGGCTCTGGGAAGATGTCCATGGAGGACATGATGGCTAAGCTGTTAAAAAGAGTGGAGGCAACCAACACGGGAGTAGCTGAGGTAAAAAATGATTTATCCTCAATGAAGCAATTGGTTGACTCGCATTCCACTTCAATAAAACAACTGGAACAACAAATGAGTCAACTATCGGCAGCATTCAATCAAAGAAAAGCTGGCACTTTACCTAGTGACACTGTACAAAATCCAAGGAGAGATGGATCATGTATGGCTATTACTACCAGGAGTGGTAAGGTGTTGAAAAATCCATCCAAAGGAAAGCAGGTGGTTGATATCACAGAAAAGAATGTTATTGAAGAAGATTGTGATGGTTCTGTAGAAGCTGAAAATCAGAACGAGAACGTTCATGACACTACACCTAGATGTCACCAGCCTGAAAAGATTAATAATCGGAAGCAAGATAAAAAGGAAGTGGTGGAGAAAACTCTTCCTCTTCCACCACCACCTTTTCCTCAGAGACTGAAGAAGAAAGCTTATGACACCAAGTTCAGTAAATTCATGGCCATGTTGAAGCAGCTGACTATTAATGTGCCTTTGGTGGAGGCACTGGAGCAGATGCCAGGGTACGCCAAATTCATGAAGGACCTTTTGACAAAGAAAAGGGCAGCAAGTTATGAACTGGCAGATGATGTTCATCATTGCAGTGTGATTGTCACGAGATCTCTGGTACAAAAGAAGGAAGATCCGGGTGATTTCACTATTCCTTGCATGGTTGGATCTTTAAATTTTTCTAAGGCATTGTGCGATTTGGGGCTAGCATTAATTTGATGCCTCTATCCATTTACAAACAGTTGGGGTTGGGCGATCTTGCACCAACCAATATGCGGCTCGTGATGGCAGATAGGTCGTTAAACAACCTTTTGGTATTTTATATGATGTACTGGTGAAGGTTTCTACCTTTATTTTTCCTGCATACTTTGTTATTTTGGATTGTGAGATGGATTCTGAAGTTCCCATAATCTTGGGTCGTCCTTTCCTCGCAACAGGAAGTGTGCTTATTGATTTACAAGCCAATGAGCTTTTATTTTGGATGAATGATGAAGTGGTCCGTTTTGATGTATGGAAATCTATGAAGCAGCCTAGAGATATGGATGTGTTCTCTGTAGCTAATGTTTATTATGAGGATGAGAAAGAATTATCTGTAGAGAAACAGCTTACTGTTGAGCCATTGTCTGCTGTGCTTTTGAATTTTGAGCGTGAGGATGTTGAAGATTATGAAGAAACTATTTGTGCTCTAACAGGAATAGAGTCCTATTCTCATTCCCCTAAGAAGTTGGACCTTGACCTTAAGAATCGACCTTCACCACCAGAGAAACCATCCATTGAAGAGCCACCAGTGCTAGAATTGAAAGAGCTCCCCAGTCATCTAAAGTATGCGTTCTTGGGAAGTGGAAATACACTTCCGGTTATTGTTACGACTGATTTAGGTGAACAGCAAGTAGTGGCTCTCATCTCTGTTCTGAAGAGGTACAAGAGGGCTTTTGGTTGGACTAATGATGATATAATTGGTATCCCTCCTGGCATATGTATGCATAAGATTCATCTAGAAAAAGATTGGGTACCCACTATTAAGCATCAGCGTCGTCTGAATCCATTCAGAAAATGACGGGCCTTATATCCCGATGAAGTCTGAGTACTTGAGATAGCTATGTCGTGCCGCGATAATAAATCAAGCGCTACATGGGAGGCAACCCATCATTAGGAGTTTGTTTCACTAGTATTTTGTTTTTGTTAAACAAAAATTCAAAAAGAAGAGTCGAGCCACGACCAAAACTAAGGTGCTTGGTGGGAGGCAACCCATCCTTCTAATCATTTCTGTTGTTTTTGATTAAGTGTAGGTGCAAGATGTATAAAGGAGGAGATTGGTCTCAAATTTTGATTGGAAAGTGAGCCATGCTAAAGGTGGTAAGCTAAGAATGAAGGAGCAAAGGCTATCGGCTAGGCATTGCCTATGCTAATCTAGGCAATGGACAAGGCAATGCCTATGCTAATCTAGGCAATGGACACGGCAATGCCTATGCTAATCTAGGCAATGGACAAGGCAATGCCTATGCTAATCTAGGAAATGGAATAGGCAAGGCCTATACCATTGCCTATGCTCACTGCCTCACATAGGCAACGGATAAGGCATTGCCTATGCAAATCTAGGCAATACCATAGGCACCGCCTATGCCAATCTAGGCAATACCATAGGCACCGCCTATGCCATTGTCTATGCTCACTGTTTCAACTAGGCATTGACAAAGGCGCCGCCTATGCCCAACTAGGCATTGACAAAGGCGCCGCCTATGCCCAACTAGGCATTGACAAAGGCGCCGCCTATGCTAAGCATAGGCAAAGCATTAGGCGCCGCCTACTTATGCCTCTTTGTCTCCTAACCCGGATGTACATGGATCAAACCCGACCCATGGCTTAGTCTATAAATAGATCCTCAATCTTAGAACACAATGCACTTGTTTTCTCAACCTAGGAGCCGCCTAAGCTTCCCAAATCTCTCAAAGTTTTTCTTTTTGCTCATCTAATCTTGCAAGATCATCTTCCGGGTCCATCACCACGTAAGTACTCTTTTATATTCCGTAGTTGTTGCAATCCTACGCTTATAATGGTATTTTAGATTTTGAAGTGGTGTTTGGTGATAAGAATATGATTGGTTTGTTATGATGCATCTAGTTGAGTGAAATGCTTTGTGTGGGTGTTCTTGACTTTATTCCAACTTGTATTTGATTGTTATACACTGTCATATTTTTATGAAGTCAAAATTGTGAAGTTAATACATCATCTTGAAAGTTGAAAGCTTGAATGTTTGAATGACTCGTTCATCGAGATACCGATCATGATTGACCCAAGCATTAGATGGTGTGATTATTTCTATGTAATAACATGATACGATCTCTATGTGGTAGTCTTGTTCAAAAAGTGCATTAATCCAAACATTAAAGTATAGTCAAGATTACATGAAATAGAGTTGGAAAGGATAGTCAAGATTATATGAAAATATGATTGAGCTAAACATGTTGTTGGAACATATCGCCTAAATGTATGTCGACGAAGTCTGAGTAATCGACATCACTCACTTAATTAGTCTGTGACAAAAAATTAAGTGTGGGGTGGTGCCATTACTGTTTGTTGTTCGATCATAGTGAATGTACCGAGATGAAGCTAACATGACTTTATTGTGATCTCAGGTAGAATGGCCCCAAAAGAACGACAAGGAAAAAAAAAGTGTCCACCTCACAGAAAGTCCAGAAAAGGTCAAGAAAAGAGAAAGCTGAGTCCTCCTCTTTGCAAGTTCCTCGACGCACTTTCAGGATAAAATGGGTCCTAGAGGAGGAAGGAAAGGAGTGGTACAAAAACAACAAATTAAAAAAATATGTTCACGTGGATTTGATGCAGAAGGAGAGTCTAGCAAAAAGAGAACCCCGTATTTTGGCTAAAATCATGGCGCTAAATCTTGACTTCATTTTTCGAGATATGGGGGAATGAAATCTTGATCTAACGCGAGATTTTTATGCCAATTGGTCCCCAAAGACTACCAGAAGTGAAGTAAAGACTAGGGGCCAAGTCTTGCAACTGAATGCGGAGTTCTTCAACTCTTTTCTGGGCCTTCCATCTGTGGATCCATTACCGCTCAAGGAGCTTTATCACAGACCTCCTTACAGGGCATTCAAACATACACTGTGCGAAACAAGGTCAATGGCACGGTGGATTCGTCACAAGGATAACGGTCGGCACAATACCTTCCCATATGCTTCCTTGAATAGAGAAACTCGTATATGGTTGAGGATAGTCAACTCTTGCTTGATCCCTGGGACACAGTACACAAAGATCACACGTGATCGAGTATTCTTGGTGTACGCTCTGATGAAGAATATTCCCATCAATATTTGTGCGGTTATACAATCGTCAATGCGTAAAGCAAGGCTGCACAAAAGGTTCCATTTCAGTTTTGGCAATTTGTTGACTGCGATCTTAAGGAAGGAGCATATTGAAGAGGAACCTGAAGATCATAAGCTTCCACACAACCCGAAGAAGGTTGATCTCACGAAAGTTAAAGATCCTGAAACTGGTCATGGCTTCAACCTTACCACTGCAGAGAGACATGCTCGAGATGAAAGTTTCTTTCGCCATCTATATGGCATGACTAGGTTTACCATGATGAGTGGGGTTCGTATTCCAACTGATGCAGAGCTTCAGCAGTTGGACAATGACTACCCGCTGAATAAGTATGTGCGGGCTATGTATGGAGTGGGGGTATATTTTGAGGAACCTCTCGATGATGACGTGCCGACTGAAGATGATCGCCGACTGCCAGACTCAGATGTGGAGGACAACTCTAATGATGAAGACTCTGATGATGATTCCGATGCAGGGGGTATGACCCCAGACATAGAAGAAGAGTCCGACTAATCAGGTTTTCCTTATTTATTTCCACTAAGGACAGTGTGTCCCGTCTAAGTGTGGGGTGAGGGTATATGTCTACTGTATTGTACTGCTTGCCTACATTTATTTTTTTTTGTTTTAATTAGTCGTAATTAGTTAGTTAAATTTTAGATTTTAGATTTTGCATGAAGTGCATGAAATTGTTCTGTAGATGGCATGGTATTATAACAAGAGTTTGTGCTAAATCATTACTATTGAGACATTTAGGCTCTAAGTTGTGACTCACTGTGTTGTTGATGGTTTAATTCATTCATCTGTTGGGTCAAGAATCTATAATTCTCCCAATTAAGTTTACCATGTGCCTTGTGTGTGTGAGATTATAGTATATTCTGTGTTGTGACTGATGCTAGAACTTTCCTGGTGTGTGTGTAAAGCGAAATAAAGAGTGTGAGTTTAGGAGATGATTTAGGCATTTCTTTGGCAGCCCTGAATTTGTCTATCTTCTTTGCCCTACCTTTATACATAGTCCTAGTTAACCCCCTTTGAGCCTTTAGCTATCTTCTTTGGCAGCCTCATATGTAGCCTAATCCATTTTTTTTCAAGACCATAATTTGATCCAAATTCCTAAGCGCTTTAAATTGTAGAATTATGTGGCAAAATAAGAGGAAATTGGTGACAATAATGTCTCAGAGTGTATTGGTGCTTGAAAATGTTGTGAAAAAGAAGTGTCTATCATAGGGATGCTTAATAAAATAAAATAAAAAATATAAAAAAATAATAGAAAAGAAAAGAAAAAATAAAATAAAATAAGAGAGTTGTATATTCTCATCTTTGTGTTTCTGATTGAATAACTAATTGGATAAAAAGGGGTTGGTAGATGAAAAGAAGGAAGAGGGGTTGTTAAAAGCTAGTGTAAATGGCAAAATGTAGTGTATTAAAGCGCTTAGGGAACATAGTCACTATTTCTGGCCAAAATAGTCCTACCTGTCCCTTAGCCTATATTACAACCTTGTAAAGACCTATTTGATCCTAAACTTAGCATTCTGATATTAGTGGAGCATTACACTAAGGGCAAGCCTATGGTCATCAGTTGCAATATAAGAATTCTTTGTGAGAGTGAGAGAAAGGAGAGTCTTATACCCATGTTTCGAAAAATGCAAAACTGTGAGTGATTATGGGTGATATCTTGTGTGAGACACACATGGTTGATGATTTTTGGATAGTTTTGTATGATTCTTTGTGGCTTAACTTATGGATACGAATTAACCATCCTAATGAGTCTATGTTGGAGGTTGAGTTGTTTCTAGTAGTGATCAAGAAACCTACTCTTTGTTAATGATTGTCGTGCATGTCTTGTTGAACATTTTGTGTTGCTACTGTGAAATTTTAGTTAGATGTTTGCATGGATGTAATATTTTGTTCGAGGACAAACAAAGCTTTAAGTGTGGAGTGGTGATGTTGGGCGTATTTATACCCCTAAGAACCATAATTTACCCATATTTTAGCTAAGTTTTGAGGACAAAATATATAATTCCTGCACTTTTAGTCCATTTTCCTTTAAATGAGCTGACCTACGTGATTAGCAAGTTTTTCAGGTATTAATGATGAAGATTTCAGCACTTTATAGACTTGTGAGCAGCAAAGGAAAACTTCACATTAGAGGGAAGGCAACTTTTGGACTAAAAGTGACGCATGGGAACTTTTTCCCGGGCAAACCCAATATTTTTAAATACTTAAGGAGGCAGTAGCAGCTTAGTGGACAAGGATACTATAAAAACCTTATTGCTGAATTTTTCAGCAAAATTGGATCATTATTATTATTCATTATTCAGTTTTCAGATTCTGTAAGTTTTGGACAGAGAAAAACGGCTCAGAAAGCAACGGCTAGAGGGCAAAACGTCAACCTCTAGTTGACGCTAAAACCATCTCCATCGCCAAGATTGTTTTAGGTTGTGGTATGATGATTATGTCTACTTTGATTTCCGTTGTAATCATGAGTAGCTAAACTTCTCTGTTAGGGTTATGGAAACCTTGTAAGATATTATCTATTAACTATGAGTTTGTGAATTCTTGACGTGTTATGCTACTTATATCATTACTCTCTTCATTTTAATTGAATTCTCATGGTTGCAAACATAGAGAACACACCACTATAGCATTAACTTGTTCGAGAGAATAGTTACATGTGTGGAAAAGAGAGGGTGACAAGGAAATAGGGCTTCCAACCTCTATTTACACGTTAATGCCTTAGCAGGATTAACTTTCTTGGAGAATTTTTACCATTTGTTATACACTTTAGGCTCAAGAGAGTTAAAGTGAAATAAGTCCTTGATGTTTGCGTACCCACTATTGCGTACTCACATATTTGATAAGCTACCAAGAGTGTCGTCAGCCTTAGACAGAGAATGGACTTCAACTGGAATCCATGACGACATTGGTGATAAGTCGTCAAAGTTCTGATAAGCTGTCAGATTTCATTGTCAGCCTAAAGTAGAGAAAGTCAAAATTGAATAGGATCTGACGACATTCCTGATAAGTCATCAGAACCCTGATAAGGCATCATGCATGTCATCGTCTATTCCTAGAAAAAGGTGTAACCTGTGATTTTGTTTCCATAATTAGCCTAAGTATTTAAGGACAAGTTTAGGTTTTCCTTAAGAGTTAGAGTCATCTAAGGGACGAATTTTGAAAATTTTAATTCGGAATTTTCTTTAAGCTACAACTAACAGCTTTTAGAGTTTCATTCATGGGGGGGGGGGGGGGGGGAGAAATCTAAGACATCTTGAACTTCAAGAACTTTAGTATTTCTCTCTCTAGTTTTGGATACACTATCACCATTAACTTGTGAGAGATTACTATTGCTTTTTGCGGATTTATTTAGTGATTGAATCGAAGAAATAATTATTGTTTTTCATTGTTCTGTAAGTTTGATCTCTTCAAGTATGAAATCAATATATTTCTTTGTTTCTTTCATTATGAGTAACTAATCCCTATAATCCGAGTTATGGGATCTATGGGTTAGGGTTTGTAACGCTAATACATGTTCAGAATTTGAAAGGTGGTAGGATTTCTTGATAATTTTGAAGCTTTAATTAGCATCTGTTGGTTGCAAACATTAGACACCCCTGCTTTGATTTGCTTGAGAGAAATCAAATATAGTAGGAAATAAATTATCAACAGGGACTCAAAAATACTTCGTTTAATAATTAATGTTATAACAAGATTAATTAACTTGAGATAACATCATGTTCTGAAATATCAACTCCCTAAGTTCGAGAGAATTAGGTAGTAAATTGCTTAAATGGGTCGAGATACATTTAGGCATAAATTCGACTAGGATAATCTGTTGTTCCTACTTACCACAAGAATCCTGAATCATTGTTAGTGTGTGTCAAATCCCAACACCCATAGTGCGCATAACTCTGGGTTTTCCATAAACTATTGATTATCGAACACTGAACTTTGCTAGGTTCTAACTTATTCGGATAGTGTGATCTTGGTACATGCATGATTACTATTGCTGAATTTATGCCATATCTTGATTCCTATGTTTTGCATTGTTGTTTTTCAATAGTGTACACAGTTGAGTTTGAATTGATTGAGCTGGGAGAAGGTGAAGTTGTGTTGAGATGATATAGAAAATTGACTGCCGAATGTACTTTGTATTCTCTTAGTTATATTTTGGTTGTTTGAGGACAAGCAATTATTTTAAGTTGAGGGTGTTCATGTGCTAGTATTTTGTTAGCATATTTTAGACTTTTAACTCGGAATAATTGTAAGTTCTCAAGTAACTATCAATGTTTTTTATGATATTTCTTTGATATTACAGTGAAAGGAAAGATGCAAGAGAACCTAAGACAATAAGGACAAAAAGAGGTGAATACGGAACAAATAGCCAAGAAATTACAGAAGAGCAGTTCACGACTTTTGTGACAAGTCGTCAACTTGATGATAAGTTATCAGGTCCATCATTAGCTGGAGGTAGTGTGATGAAGTTGGAGAAGAAGTGTGACGACATCCCTTGATATGTCATCACAAATTTGATAACCTATCAAGAGCGTCATCAGCCTTAGACAGAGAATAGACTTCAACTGGAATCCATGACGACATTGGCGATAAGTCATCAAAGTTCTGATAAGCCGTCAGGTTTTGTTGTCATCCTAAAGTAGAGAATGTCAAAATTGAATAGGATCTGGCGACATTCCTGATAAGTCGTCAGAACCCTGATAAGGCATCACACATGTCATCGTCTATTTTGAGAAAAAGCTGTAACCTGTGATTTTGTTCCCATAATTAGCCTAAGTATTTATGGACAAGTCTAGGTTTTCCTTAAGAGTTTGAGTCATCTAAGGGACGAATTTCAAAAATTTTAATTCGGAATTTCCTTTAAACTACAGCTATAAATAGCACCTTTAAGGGTTATATTCATAGAGGGGGAAGAAATCTTAGACATCTTGAACTTTATGAACTTTAGTATTTCTCTCTCTAGTTTTGGATACACTATCACCATTAACTTGTGAGAGATTACTATTTCTTTTTGCGGAGTTATTTCGTGATTGAATCGAAGAAACAATTATTGTTTTTCATTGTTTTGTAAGTATGATCTCTTCAACTATGAATTCAATAGATTGCTTTGTTTCTTTCATTATGGGTAACTAATCCCTATAACCCGAGTTATGGGATCTATGATTTAGGGTTTGTAATGCCAATACGTGTTCAGGATTTGAAAGGTGGTAGGATTTTTTGATAATTCTGAACCTTTAATTAACGTCTGTTGGTTGCAAACATTAGACAACCCTGCTTTGATTTGCTTGAAAAAGAAATAAAATATTGTAGGAAGTGAATTATTAACAGGGACTCGGAAATACTTCGTTTAATAATTAATGTTGTAACAAGATTATTTAACCTGAGATACCATCCTGTTCTGAAATATCAACCTCTAAGTTCGAGAGAATTAGGTAGAAAATTTCTTAAATAGGTCGAGAGACATTTAGCCATAAATTCGACACGGATAATCTATTGTTCCTACTTACCACAAGAATCCTGAATCATTGTTAGTGTCTGGCAAATCCCAACACACATAGTGAACATAACTCTGGTTTTTCCATAAACTATTGATTACCAAACACTGAACTTAAAGTAACCTAAAATTACTTGTTAATCTCAAAACCCCCTTTTTATCTTTTCATATCATTTATTTGAGTTCAACTTGTAGATACAGTTTCAAACTAGTTTAATCGTCACTCACATTATTCCCTGTGGATTTGACCCCGACTCCAAAATTGGGTAAATATATTGACGACGACCGCCTTGCACTAAATTGAAATGTATGTTGAGTGTTATCAAGTGTCAATACTCATAGTGAACACAACTCTAGTTTTTACCACATCAAATGTTTGAAATACTGAAGCATCGATTTTGGGTCACTAAAACCAAGGAATTGTAACAAGTGTTTGAATTTTGAAAAACCCCATTTATAGGAAACTATTAGTTATTAGTCAATTTAATCTCAAATAGTCTTAATTAACACCATATTCTATATGGGATTCAACACCAGCCTAGTTGGGTTATATATTTAACGATGACTGCCTACTCTCTCATAAGAGAGGTGTAATTTAGACATATTAGAGAGCATCTTAGTATGGTTCATTTTGGTGGACGGGTCCATTTGGGTGGTCAATAAGGTGAAACAGCGAAAATGGGGCATTTTTAGGCCAAATCGGTGTGCTATAGCCTAGGGTTCTAGAGGTAGGCCCGAAGTCCAGGCGTAGTGTAGGCCATAAATTGACCAGAGAGTGCCAAAGAGGATGAAAAGCATCATAGAATGGTACGTTTGGGTGGGAGGGGCCATTTGGGTTGTCAAATAGGCAAAACGATGTGAATGGGGAATTTTTGGGCCAAATAGATGTGCTATAACTCACGGTTCCAGGGGTGGGCTCGATGTTCGTGCGTTCTGTAGGCCAAAAATTAATTGGGGCATGACAGAGAGGCTGGAGAGAGTCCTAGTATGGTTTGTTTAGGTGAGCGCGGCCATTTGGGTGGTTAAACGGACAAACGGGGCATTTTCGGCAAAATTGGTATGCTATAGCCCACGATTTTAGAGGTGGGATTATAGTTCGGCCGTGTTGTGGGCTACAAATAGATCAGGGCATAATAGAGAGGCTAGGTAGCGTCCTAGTATAGTTTGTTTGGGTGGGCGAGGTTATTTGGGTGGTACAACAGGCAAAAGGGCGTGAATGGGGTATTTTTGGGCCAAATTGGTGTGCTATAGACCATGGTTCTGGGGGTTGTCCTGGGGTACGAGCTTTCTATAGGCCATAAATTACCTGGGGAATTCCAAAGAGGCTGGGGAGTATCGTAGTGTGGTCTTTATGTGTGGACGGGCCATTTGGATGGTCAAATAGGCAAAACGCCGCAAATGGGGAATTTTTTGGCCAAATTGGTGTGCCATATCCCATGGTTCTAAGGGTGGGTCCGAGGTCTGGGCATGCTGTAGGCTGAAAATCGATCGGGGTATGCTAGGAAAACTGGGGACCATTTTAGTATGGTTCGTTTGGGTGGTCGGGGCATTTTTGGGCAAATTCATTGTGTTATATCCTACGGTTTTAGGGGTGGGCCTGGTGTTAGGGGATGCTGTGGGTCACAAATCAACCGAGGCATACCATAGAGGCTAGAGAGATTCCTAGTATGATTTATTTAGGAGGGTGAAGCCATTTGAGTTGCTAAATGGGAGAAAATATGTGAACGAGGCATTGTTGAGCTAAATCAGTATGCTATAGCCTACGGTTCCAGGGGTGGGACTAGGGTCTAGTCATATTTTTGGCTAAAAATCAGCTGTGGTGCTAGGGAGCATTATAGTATGGTTTTTTTGGATGGGTGGAGCTATTTGGGTTGTCAAACGAGCAAAATAGCATGAATGGGATATTTTTGAGCCAAATCGCTTTTATAATCCACGGTTTTGGGGGTGGGCCCAGGGTTCGAGCGTGATGTGGGTCAAAAATCAACCAGGTCATGCCACGAAGGTTATGGAGCATCCTAGTGTGGTCCTTTTGGGTGGATGGTACCATTTGGGTTGTACAACGGGAAAAACGGCACAAATAAGGTATTTTAGGGCTAAATCAGTGTGCTATAGCCCACGATTCTAGAGGTGGGCCCATTTTTCAGGCGTGCTGTCAGCGAAAATTTAACCAGGGCATTCCAGGGAGGTTAGAGAGCATCCTAGTATAGTCCGTTTGGGTGGGCGAGGCCATTTAGGTGGTCAAACGAGCAAAACAGTACAAACAGGGCATTTTTTGGACCAATTTAGTGTGCTATAGGCCACGGTTCTAGGGGTGGGCCCAGGGTTCGGGCATTCAGTGGGCCAAAAATCAAATAAGGCATGTTAGGGAGGCTGAGAAGCGTCTTAGTGTGGTGTGTTTAGGTGAGCGGGGCTATTTGGGTGGTCAAATGGGTAAAACCGTGCAAATGGAGTATTTTTGAGCAAAATTAGTGTGCAATAGCCCATGGTTCTGGATGTGGGCTTAGGGTTCGGGAGGGTTGTAGACCAAAAATCCACTGAGGCATGCCAGGGAGGTTGAGGAGAATTCTAGTGTGATCCATTTGGGTGAGCGAGGCCATTTGGGTGGTCAAACGGGCGAAATGGTGTAAACGAGGCATTTTTTAGCTATTTCGATGTGCTATAGCACAAGGTTCTAGGAAGGGCCTGGGGTCCGAGCGTGCTGTGGGCCAAAAATGAATCGGGGCCTACTAAGGAGACTGGGGAGCATCCTATGATGGTCTGTTAGGGTGGGCGGGAACCATTTGGGTAGTCAAACAGATGAAACGGCGTAAATAGGACATTTTCGGGCTAAATTGGTGTGCTATTGCACATGGTTTTTGGGGTGGGCTCAAGGTCCGGGGGTGTTGCGTGCCGAAAATTGATTGGGGCATGTCAGGGTGGTTGGAGAGCTTCTTAGTATTGTCCATTTGGGTGGAGGGACCATTTGGGTGTGCAACGGGAGAAACAGCGCAAACGGGGCATATTCGAGCTAAATCGGCGTGCTATAGACCACAGTTTCGAGGGTGGGCCTGTGGTCCAGGCATGCAGTGTATCAAAAATTGATCAGGACTTGCCAGGGAGGCAATAAAGCATCTTAGTATGGTTAGTTTGGGTAGATTGGGCCATTTTGGTGGTCAAAAGGGCAAAACGGTGAGAACAGAGCATTCTCGGGCCAATTCAATTTTCTATAGTCCTTGGTTCTGGGGGTTGACCCGGGGTCCGACCATGCTGTTGGCCGAAAATCGACTAAAGCATGCCCGGGAAGTTAGGGATCATCCTAGTGTTTTCTGTTTGGTTAGGTGGGGTTATTTGCATGGTCAAACGGGAAAATAGGCGTGAAAGGTACATTTTTTGGGCAAATTCGGTGTGCTATTATAGCCCACAGTTCTGTGGGGTGGGCTCGGGGTCTGGGCGTGCTGTTGGCTGAAAATCGATTGATGCGAGCCTGGAAAGCTAAGGAGCATCCTAGTATGGTTGGTTTAGGTGGGAGGGTCCATTTGGGTGGTCAAACAGATGAAACGGAGCGAATGGGGCTTTTTCAGGCCAAATTACTATGCTATAGCCTGCGATTTTGGGGGTTAACCCAGGGTCCGGGCGTGTTGTATGCCAAACTTGATCAAGGTATGCCATGGAAGCTCGGGAGAATCCTAGAGTGGTCTATTTGGGTGAACGGGATATTTGGTTAGTACAACTGGCAAAACAACATATTCGGGGTATTTTTGGGCAATATCGATGTGCCATAGCCCACGAGGGGTGGGCTCGAGGTCTGGGCATACTCTTGGCTAAAAATCAATCGAGGTATGCCAGGGATACCAGAGAACATCCTAGTGTGGTCTATTTGTGTGGGAGGGGCTATTTGGGTGGTACAACGGGAGCAACGATGCGAACAAGATATTTTTAGGCTAAATCAGTGTGCTATAGCCCACGGTTCCAGGGGTTGGCCTAGGGTACGAGCGTGTTGTGGTCCAAATATCAATAGGGGTGTTTCAGGGATATTTGGAAGCATCCTAGTGTGTTCTTTTTATGCGGGCGGGGCTATTTGGTTGGTCAAACAGACGAACATGACTTTTTTCAGCCAAATCAGTGTGCTATAGCCTACGATTTCGGAGGTAGGTTCAGGTTCCGGGTGTGCTGTGGGCCAAAAATTGACCGGGGCATGACAGAGAAGCTAGGGAGTATCTTAGTGTGGTCCATTTGGGTTGGCGATGCCATTTGGGTGGTACAACAGGCAAAAGGGTGTAATGGGGCATTTTTAGTCTAAATCAGTGTGCTATTGACCACAGTTCTGGGGAGGGCCCGGGGTCCATCCGTGATGCGGTCCAAAAATTGATCGAGGCTTGTTAGAGAGGCTAGGGAACATTATAGTATGATCCGTTTGGGCGTATAGGCCATTTGGTTTGTCAAAAGGTCGAAACGATGCAAACGGGGCATTTTTTTGCCAAATTGGTGTGTCGTAGCCCACAGTTCTAGGGGTAGTCCAGAGGTATGGGCGTGTTATAGGCCAAAAATCGATCGGGGCATGCCAGGAAATATAGGGAGCATTTTATTATGGTTTTTTTGTGTGGGAAGGGCCATTTGGGAAATCAAACGAGTAAAACGACGCGAACGAGGCATTTTTGGGCCAAATCCGTGTGCTATAGCACACGGTTTCATGAGTGGCCCGGTGTTCGGGTGTGTTGTGGGCCAAAAATTGATGGAGACATGCCATGGAGGCCTTAGATCATTCTAGTGTGGTCCTTTTTGGTGGGAGAGGCCATTTGGGTGGTCAAATGGGCGAAAATAGGTGAATGAGATATTTTTGAGATAAATTGGTGTGCTATAGCCCATGGTTCTGGGGTGCTCCCAGGGTCCGGTCGTATTGTTGGCCAAAAATTAACCGGGGCATACTAGGGAATCTAGGGAACATCTTAGTGTGGTTGGTTTTGGTGGGCGAGGCCATTTGTATTGTTAAAAGAGTAAAACTACATGAATGGGGCATTTTTAAGCCAAATCGGTGTGCTATAGCCCACGGTTCTAGGGTTGGGCCCAGGGTTCAGGCATGATGTGGGTCAAAAATCAACTAGGATGTGATATGGAGATTTTATAGCATCCTAGTGTGGTCCTTAAGGCTAAATCGGTGTGCTTAGCCCATAGTTCCGGAGGTAGGCCTAGGGTACGGCCGTGCTATGAGCCAAAAATTGACCAGGGCATGCCAGGGAGGCTGGGGAGCATATTTTTATAGTCTGTTTTGGTGCGTGAGGCCTTTTGGTTGGTCAAATGGGCAGAACAAATGGGGTATTTTTAGGCTAATTCGGTGTGCTATAGCCCACGATTCTGGGGTGGGCCTAGGGTTCAAGCATAGTATGGGCAAAAATCAAATGATGCATGTGAGAGAGGATTAGTAGCATCTCAGTGTAGTTCATTTGGGTGGGCGGGGCCATTTGAGTGGTCAAATTGGCGAAACAGAACGAATGAGGCATTTTCAAGCCAAATTGTTGTACTATAGCCCATGTTTTTAGGTGTGGGCTAAGGATTTGGGCATTTGTTAGCCAAGAATCAAATGAGGTATGACAAGGAGGCTAGGGAGCATCTTTGTGTGGTCCGTTTGGGTGGGGAAGCCTATTTGGGTGGTGAAACAAGTGAAACGGCGCGAATAAGACATTTTCGGGCCAGTTCGATGTGCTATTGCCATAGTTATGGGGGTGGACCTGGGGTCCGGGTATGCTGTGGGCCAAAAATTGATTGAGGCATGCCAGGGAGACTAGGTAGTATTCTAGTGTGGTATGTTTAAATGGGGGGGATTAAGGTGGTCAAACGGGGGAAATAGCATGAATGGGGAATTTTTAGGCCAAATCGGTGTGCTATAGCCCACGGTTTTAGGGGTGGGTCCAGGGTCTGGTACGCCCAAATTACAACCTTATTATGAAAGTATAAGCGGTCGCTGTCAAATATAGAACCCAATTGGGTTGGGTGTTGAATCCCACAGGTAATACTGTGTTCACTGAGTACTATGGTTGTTATTAGACTGTTGATTGAAGGTTCCTGAGCAAAAAGGGGAGTTTTTGATTTATCAATTGTATAAAAATTCTTGTCACAGAAAGTAAGTCACTTGTTGATTGTATTAAAAATAGTAATTCAGTAAGAGTAGTCAAACTAGAGTTATGGCTACCAAGATAGTTAAGTAGCTAGGGTTGTGAATTATTTCAAATTCCCTTTGAACAATTCTAATTGCAAAGGTAATTGAACTCTATGGTTTACCCATTAGTTTCTCAACCTAAATGAGTTATTTTATCCCTTAATTCTTTCAAACATAAGGAACATTTCATTTATTCAACTATATTCTCACATGGGTTGATCCGGTTAAGACATCTAGCCTCTATCCAAAGGTTAAAGCCTTTAGATTTGTGTAAACCCTTTCTTTTCCCAACAAAAACTTTTCTATTCGAACAAGTGATGTTCTTGGGCTCACTTTTCAAGTTTGCAACCAAGAAAAGTCATTAAAGTGAAGAAGGGTTTATGCAATATCAATTAATCATGGGAGTCTGCTAGATTCACAACCCAATTCAGCTTTTCACATCAAGGATCCCATAACCCTAGTTATGGGAGTTTTCCACACATCTCCATAATAGAAAGAGAAGAAATCGTTGTGTTATTCATAAATTAATTCAGGATTTACTTACAAAGGTTACAAGAATTTTCTATTAAATCTTCAATAGAGATGGAATGATTAGATCCACAAGATTTGCTTAATTCCTAAAAATACTACCTTCAGAGAGTTCTAAGTATGGAGACTATGATAAAAGATGAAAAGAAAATATAGATGTCCAATCATAAAACCTAAAACTGGTATTTATACATTCTGAATTCAGAAAACCGTATCCAAACTAACGGCCAAATCTGGTGGTCCATCGAAAGACTAACGGTCCACCAGTTGGTCCGTCGCTGAGTATTTCAGGAGACAGTGTTCTGGATAAGACTGAAGGCCAAGATGGTGGTTCATCGCAGATCTGACGGTCCACCATTTGGTCCGTGGCTGAGTCTTTCAGGAGGCAATGTTTTGGATAAGACTGACTGCCAAGCTGATGGTCCGTCGCAGATCTGACGGTCCACTATTTGGTCCGTCGCTGAAAGTTCTAAAACCGTGGGTTCTACTTAAGACTTGACGGTAAGTTTGGTGGTCCTTCGAAGGTGTGACGGTCCACCATTTCAACCGTCAGAAGCACTTTTCTGCCACTTTCCAGAGTCTTTTCCTTAAGCTAACTCCTTTTTCTGAAACACTAAAAACTAGCATCAAATGCAACCTTGGTTGCTTGAAAACATCCAATTTTCCCAAGAAAATATGCAAAATATTCTGTCAAAATTTGGAACGTCAACACCCTTAACTTAAGATCATTGGTTGTCCTCAAGCAAGTCAGCACCTAATTGTGAACATGAACAATATCATGAAAAGCAACCGTCTAATGAATTATTTTATCACAATCATTCACTCATCATTTAACTCACATAAGTTTAACACATCAGGCTCTACACCCAGCATTGATTATAATTCAGCACACACACATGGTTGTTATGTTCCACAGAGAAAAGCAAACCAAAGTAAAACTCCATTAGCCCTCACAATAAAGAAGTCCACCACCTATTATATTATGTGGACACAATCTAAGATCTCACACTCACAAAGAAGTTACAATCCTAGTCCAAGTGCCCATAGGATTTCCCTTGCCATAAGACTCACCTTCAAAGCTAATTCGCTAAGATCAAACATGTCTTTTCTAGGCTTACAATGAGGCTTCAGGTAAGGTGAGGATACGTTTTTGGGTAAAGTGACTCATTAAGACTCAACTTTCCCTGCTCTAGCATCTTTCAAACCCTGATCTTCTATTTTAAACAGCTTGTTTTCACTCTCCATTATTCACTTCTAATTTTTTTAAAGGGATCAGCCACCCTCAACTTATGCTGACATACCCTACTAAGGTGCACAATAACTTTGACACATCAGGGCCAAATTCCTTTCAGGGACAAATTCCTTTAACTAAGTTCTAAACCAACTTTACACCAGTCACTTTCATTTTGACAATAGACACCCTCAATTTAGGTGCATAATACCCAATATTTGGTCAGTTCCAGAGTTTAACTTGATTGATAAAGTCTTAAAGAGTTAATTAAAATTATTGGTCAAGAAGAAAACTACTAAAAGCTCTAAATGGGATTGAGTGAGGGAGAAATTGTTTAGGTGGGTTAATTATTTAGGCTAAGCGGACTGAAGGCACAAGGAGGCCTGCCGTCCTATCCTAGTGAATCAGCTAGAAGATAGTATCAATGACTCAGGAAAGTTCTAGGTATTAGACTATGCAAGAACTGAAGATAAATCCTCACACCACAGGCAACTGAGTTAAACTTCTTCTGCCACCCTTAGAATCTTCATCACATGATTCATGCACCTCTTACAAATTAATGCCAAATACAAATTTACTGGAGGTTATGTACACATGCTTATATGAATAAAGTAAATAATTACACACACATACACATAGTATTATGCCAACACCATTCATTATTCATATCTACAAAGGTACTGAAACTGAACATTTTATAAATAACATTAAATACAGATATTTACATCATAAGCTTAAGAAATTTGACATGCAGAACTAAAACAACCTAGACATGCTGCTTCTACTAGATAATTCATGATAGGGTTCATAATATCAGCACCCCAACCCAACCATGAGACAAGTACACCCACCCCCACATAAAATCATATGCATTATCCTCAAAGCATTCAAAGTAAGGTATAAAGGATTGAGTCTACTTGTTTTTCCTTTTATTTATTCTGATGCGTCTGTCAAGTGTGGTGAGATTTCTTCATCCTTGCCTGGTTAAATTCTAGCCCCTATGTTGGTAGGGGCACTCACAACATCACCCTACACAATCGAAGGAATCATCTCTCGAACTAAACCTGCACTTTTCCCCCTTACTGGGGCAACGCTAGTAGATACTGTTGTTGCTGCTTCTTCTTCTCTCTTTTGCCTTTCTACTTCATATTTTAATGAATTCTTTTTAGCCTTCTTAATAGTATCCTATTCTTGTTCCTTCGATGACATTGCTTCTCTCTTACTCCTCCTTTCTTCTTTCCTTGCAGCTTTTTATCTATTTGCTACTTTCTTTTGTCCTTCATGGGTTTTCCCATCATATCCACAATGCCTTTATCATCATCTCTTATCGCTAAAAGTGGGTCAAACAAATTCTGTTATTATAGCTTTCCCTTTAACTCTGCTATGTCAGCTTTTGCTTGCTCAAATTCTGCCATGAGCATAGCAAGATTAGGGAGAGACAATAAATCTAGCCTTTTGTTGATACGGGCTTCCATGTTATCCATCCTAACTTGAATATTTTGAAAAGGCCTGACTTCTCCAGCTACAATTTCATCAACAAATGGCTTGAAGTCTCCAGCCCACTTTTCAAACTATCTCTGAAATCTCTTTCGAGTCTTCACTACTTTACCAAAGTATTCTGTATTGAACCTGTACTCAGCAAAATCTACTCCACCCATAGACTGTGCAGAACCTGACCCTGCAGACGTACCTTGGGGAACATAATCAGGTGGTACATATGTGGTGATGGGTAAAGGCATACCTTCGGTCATTTCTGTAGCATTAGGAGCTGGTTCAGACTGAGGATGAAAAGCTGGAGACTTGGTGACACGTATCTCAAACTTTGAATTATCGTTCGACTTCTAAATGTCCTGTCTTTTTGTATCCTATATTTCATTGTCAAATCCCTGAATCATTAGTACACCAACTTGCTTGCATAACTCAGTGATTAAACATGGGAAAGGTACTAAAGTGTTTATTTTATGTGACCTCACAAATATCTCATCTGCAATTAACTGTCCGAAATCAATCAGCATCCCTGAAACCAAGTTAGCTACCAACACAACTCTGTGATGATCCAAGTTCTCATCCCGTTTTGTTGGCATTAACCTCAAACAAACAACAGACTACCAGAACTTAGCCTTGAAGTTAAGGGTAGATTTTGCAATGCGCTCTCGTGAGTTCGTCAACCAGGAAGGGTTGCCATCATCAGTCAACAATGAAGGCACCTAAGGTCTATGAGTGGATGCACTTCTCATTCTATACTCAAAATCAACGAAAGTGGGTGAAGCCTCGTATCCTGGACCCAAAAACATTCTGTTGATTGTTCATCCTGAGATATCAACAATGACCCCTCGAACTGGTACAGGCTCTTTATTTGAACTTTTTGGGATTAACGTCCCCTTCGAGCAGTCCTTTTTCACCAGACAAAGATAATTAGCGAAGAATTCTCTTACCCAGTTTGGTTGATATGCTCCTGGTGGCCTGCTCATCCATGCTAGTTCATACTCGTTGAAACGACCTTCCAACTCAGGATATTCATGTAGGTCCATCATCACGATCTGATATTCTTTCATGAATAACCTTCTGATCCCTCTTGCTGTGGGTGTCAACCCATCATAGAATTCTTTTTACGCTCCTTCTATCTTCCACCTAATTGTATCTCAAATTTGGGGATCCTTCCGCCTGATAATATTAGCATCTTATGTTTCATTTTCCACATCTAGAACTTCCGTTTGTTCTCCCAAGTTAGCATCTTCAGTTTTACCCTCTACAAGCAATGGTTGAGTTTTAACAACTGTTGCTTCATCGGGGCTTGAACTGGTGCTGCTAGTGCTACTCTCACTCTCCTCCTCAGACTAAGAGAGTATGAGAGCTTCTCTTCCATGTTGTCTGGTATTTTAGGCAAGTGCGAGTGTATTTGTATCCCTTTGAGATCTTCCACCTCTGATTTGTGGAAGTTTAGGAGCCATAACGCCTAACAAAGAAGTAAGAAATTAGTTCAAAAGATCAAAAATAGTTAAATCGTTGTATTTTGTGTCTTGACGGTCAAAGTGGTGGTTCACCAATAATAGGATGATCCACCAGTTTGGCTGTCGAGCCTTAACCAGTGTGCAGAAAATTTTAGAGCCCTGGAAAGGCCAATTTGGTGGTCTTTCACAAAGATAACGGTCCACCAGCTTGTCCCTCATGGCTTATCCAGTAAGTTCCATTTCAATAAGTCCTGCAACGTTCAATTTGGTGGTCTGTCACAAAGTTGACGGTACACCATTTTGGACGTCGTACCTCCATCTCCAGCTACAGCTTTTGATTCGACCTTATGTTGAGCAGCTCATGTGCCAGATCAATTTTTAGCTATAGCAACGACATGAAATTCACATTTGAAGCACCATTTTTCTTATTTTAAGAAATTTAATCTATTGAAACTTCACCCAACAGGATACATTAAAGTTTACACTCAAAACCTCCATACTCAACACAAAAAAAGCACTTTAAGAGAACAAATCATGATTTTACATTTCTTATAGAGAACACAAAGAGAAGGTTATGGGCATACCTTGTTTTTACAGTAATCTACTTTCTTGGAACTTCAGGGACAAAAATTAACTTAGAACTTTAGCACTTCTTTCACTCTTTGTTTATAATGAAGAGAGGGAGAGATTTAGCTTGATTAAATAAGGGAAGCTAAAGGAGATGGGTAGTCTTAAATGAAAGAAAGTCTTAAATGAAAGAACTCCTTTCAGATTCTTTGAATCCTAAGGTAGTGGAACAATCAAAGGACGCGAAACGGTTACAAAGAATATAATCGCTAAATTTTATCCTTAACACTCGATTGGGTCAAATTTAGAGCACTTTAAAAAAGTACAGATTTAACCCGACCTAATTTGGAATTAGGGTTAAAAAATGGGGATCCTGGCGGTTTGTCATATGTACAACGGACCACCACCACGGCCGTCACTCCTTACCAAAATTTTGGTGATTCTGCTTCACTATGACGATCAGTGGGATGGACCACAAGGATTTTGACTATCTACTAGTTTGAACGTCATACCTTACCAGAACGTAGGTCACCCATCTTGAGTTTGATGGTTGATTTGATGGCCTACCAAGTGTGTGATGTCCCACCACTTTTACCGTCAAATAAATCTAGTGAATGAACTTTCTTGCCTTTTTTTTACGGTCGAAATGGTGGTCCGTCAGATGACTGGTTGTCCGCCAAATTTGCAGTCGATTTTGTTCCAGTAGCTCAAATTTGTGTCCTATCTTCAAATGTATCCATCCTTCCCTCTTTTAACTGCATTTTTTATCCAGAATACTAATAACGCTTAAACTACACCTCTCTAATGAAAATGTAAGCGATCGTTGTCAATTTAAAACAAAACTAGGTTGGGGCTAAATACCACAGGGAATATGGTGTGAACTTAAGTCATTTTCAATTTAATCAACTGATAGCTGGATGTTTCCTTTAATGGGGGTTTTTAGTTTTGAAATAATTGTTGATCACTTTAGTTACAATGTTTGTAATCAAGAGTTTATGGAAAAACCAGAATTATGTTCACTAGGGGTTTTGGTACTTGACAGATGCTAATGGTGGCTCAAGATTCTCACAGTAGGTAGGACAACAAGTTATCTTTATCGAAGTTATGTCTACATTTCTCTCGACGTACCTAAGCATTTAATTACTTAATCCTCTCGGACTTAGAGAATTTATATTCATGACCAGATTTTACCTCAGGTTAATCAACCTTGTTACAACGTCTATTATTAAATGGAATTTTTTAGTGCTTCCAAGTCCCTATTAATAATTCACTTCCCACTATATTTGATTTCTTTATCAAGCATATCAAAGCAGGTGTTATCTATTGTTTGCAACCAATAGATGATAATTAAAACCTCAGAATTATCAAGGAGTCCAACCACCTATTGAATCTTGAACACTCAGCACCTTATCAAGACTTAACCGTAGATTCCATAATTCAAGTTAAAGGAATTTAGCCACTCATGATGTAATAATCAAAACAACTAGTTATATTCATGATTTGAAAGATAAACTTACCACAAGATGAATAGAAACTAGAGATTCTCAGATTAGATCACAATAGTAATCCCAAAATAATGATGATAATCTCTTTAAAATAATTGCTTGTTCAAGTCAAGAAACTAGAGAGAGAAAATATCAAAATACGTGTCTCCAAAAGATGTTCACCAGTCCTCAAGAAAAAACTAAATAAGACTTTAAATAGTTTACCCTAATTATGGAAACAAAATAATAACGTTCAGAAATTCCTCGGATTAGGTGACACCATTCGTGATAACCTATCAGGAAGCTGACGACTTATCACAAATGTCGTTAACTCCTCTTTCCTTTTGATACTCGTTTCCTAAAGCTGATGACAACCGATGACGTCCTATCAAATCCTTAACGACTTATCACAAATATCATCAAGTCTCTACCGTAGCCCTCATGTTCTGCCTTAGGCTGACGACAACTTTGACGACCTATCAGCTCCTTGATGGCTTATCACAAATATCATCAAGTCTCTACTTCAGAACTCATGTTCTGCCTTAGGCAGACGACAACTTTAATAACCTATCAGCTCTTTGATGGCTTATCATAAAATGTCATCACAACTCTCAACTCAGGTGCATTGAAGAAACTAAATGTGAAGAGAAGGGAAGAAAATAAACTTTGAAGAAGGGAAGAAAATAAACTAAGTATGAAAAGAAAATAAAACTTTAAGTGAAATAGAAAAAATAAATGGGAAGGTGGAAAGACAGTGCCTTGGGCCGGATCGGATAGGACCAAAAATGTGATAGCTTTCAACTAATTTTGGGGTTTTTTTTTGTGACGACATTTCTGATAAGCCATCATAAATGTGATAGCTTATCAAAAATGTCGGCAGCCTTAACAGACCCTACCTCAAAGCTGATGTCTCTAATGAAAAATCTGAAGGCTTATCATAATTGTAACAGCCCATCAAAAAATGTCATCAGGAGCACTTGGATGAATACATTGATTCCACCTTCTTTGCACTAGAACCTAACTACATAAATAAATAATTTGCTGGAATATAAAAATTTTGGGTTGCCTCTTCATAGGGACCGATTTAATGTCGCGGCACGACTTGGTTATCTTGACTACTCAGACTTCGCCAAGACAACCTACTGATACCTCTTTACCATCTTCGTAGAATACGTTCATGATTGAGAAAAAACTCATCTCTTTTTGTTGTGTCATAGATGAGTGTATTTTGAATCATGCTTCATTATCATTTAGCTTGAAATTCAGCTCATTTAGCTTTATATCTACGAGTACTCTCCCGGTTGCAAGGAATGGTCTTCCCAAGATGATGGGCACTTCCAAAGTCACCTCACAGTCTAGGACTATAAAATCAGCAGGAAGAATAAAGTCGGCTAACTTAACCAATACATCATGTAATATGCACACTGGCCGCTTTAAAGATCTATCTGCCATCATCAATTGCATGTTCTTCAGGGTAGGATTCCCCGAACCCAGTTTCTTGTTCACCACAAGTGGCATTAGGTTTATACTGGCTCCCAAATCGCATAACTCTTTTGTGAAATTCAGGGACCCAATAGTGCACGAGATGGTGAATGCTCCCGGGTCTTCCTTTTTCTGTACTAAAGACCTTGTAAAGATAGTGCCACAATGAAGAAAATTGTCCTCCGGATCAAGGATAACCTTCCATTTGTTCTTGACAAGGTATTTCATAAACTTCACATATACTGGAATTTGCTCAAGTGCCTCAACCAAAGGCACATTTATTGTCAATTGCTTGAGCATTGCCATGAATTTGCTGAATTTTGGATCATCTATTTTCTTCTTAAATCATTGAGGAAAGGGAGGTGGTGGTCTTAGTATATTTTTCAAAACTACCTCATTTCCCTTTTCTTTCTCTTTTGCCAGAGCATTATCAGAATTATCTAGCTTCTCAGACTCCATTGGGCCTTCTTCTTCCAGTTCATCATCAACTACCTCATCAACTACATGTTTGCCCATAGAAAGTCCAGGTAATATCTTACCACTTCTAGTGGTGATCGACATACATGAGCCATTATTCCATGAATTTTAGACCGTATCACTTGGTAATGTTTTATTTTTCCTCTGGTTGAATGCTGTGGAGAGTTGGCTTATCTGCTGCTCCTACTGTTTGATTGCGATTGAGTGTGATTTTACCAACTGACTAATAGATTATAGATCAGTCTTCATGGTAGTCACACCAGAGTTGGTATCTTCTACTCCCTTCAATAACCTAGCCATTATGTCCTACATGGAAATCTTTTCAGAACTTGTTGTAGTAGCCTCACAATTTCCAGGAGGGACATAAAGCCTTCTCCTATCATTGTTGTTCCTCTAATTTCCCTGCTCCCTATCTTTATAACCAGGCTTATCATAATAATTCCGACCTTGATTCCCTTGGCCATTGCCTCGAAAACCCCCTGATTATTAACACAGTTCACATCTTCTTCTGCATCAGCATAAACTCTGTCCTGAGATCCCATAACTTTCGCCTTCTTAGTCTTACCTGAAAGCAAGTGCTTGGTTAGCAAGTCCATCTGCATTTTAAGGTGAGCCATGTCTTGGTCATGCTCCTTATCTCTTCTATGTTGTTCCGCAGTATTACCCCTAGACACAGTGGGGCTAGCTACCACAGAGTCTCTGGTATGCCATGCCCGACTCTGTTTGGTCATTCTTTCTAGCATATCTAAAGCCTCTGGGAATGTAAGATCAACAAACGAACCACCAGTAGAATTATCTACAATTGGCTTTGTCACAGAGTTAAGAGCCCTGTACAAAGTCTCCATCAAATGTATGTCTGTCATATTGTGGTTCGGATATTTTGTCAGCTTTTTCTTGAATCTTTCCTAGGTTTTATGCAAGGCTTCAGTTGGGAGATGCCTAAAGTTGTTGATCTCATCCCTCAATGGTACCCTCCTGGAAGGCGGAAAGAACCTTTCTAGGAAATCTCCTTTCAACTGCCTCCAGTTGGTTATAGAGTCGGGTGTCAGCTCATGTAGCCACAAAGTTCTCTCCCCAGACAAAGACAACGGAAACAATCTCAACTGGATAGAATTCTGGACCACTCCTGGGTTATCAAAATATTTATAGATGGTGACAAAATTCACTAGATACAAGTTTAGGTCATCCCGATGAAGGCCACCAAACAACCCCTTTAGATTGAGAAGTTGAATCGTAGTACTCATAATGTTGAATTTCTCCCCAGGTGCCAACGGTGGATGAATTATTGCCCCCATTGCACCTTATCCATTTATTCCATCATCATCATCATTGAGGTCATACTGGACCGGCTGGTACTCTTGTCTTTCTCGGAACGGACGATTCCTGTTAACATTACGTTGTACTAGTGCAGCTACTTGCTCTGCAAGCCTTGGGTTACCAGGATTTAGCAACTCCTTGTCTCCCAAACCTTCATCCTTATTATTTTGATGTCTTGATTATTGACTGATATTTTGTACATTCATCTAAGCTCTAGCTAAGGCTGCCAATCTGTCAGCCTCTTGCTGTTCTGTCATTCTTCCAATTCGTTACGGTTTCGGTTTAAGCGGTAATAATGGTTCACCAAAACTTTTGGTTCTTGGCATACACTACAAAGATCCTTCAATAAATAAAAATAACAAATAAATGTAAAAATAGGAAACTTGACTAACAGTCAATTAGCGCACCCAACTTCTATTTACAATCGTATACCCCGGCAACGATGTTATTTTTGATAACGCTCAAAGTATACCTCTCTAATGAGAATATAAACGATCGTCGTCAATATAAAACCTAACTAGGTTAAGGTCGAATCCCACAGGGAATATGGTATGAACTTAAGTCGTTTGTAATTTAATCAACTGATAGCTGGATGTTTCCTGAAATGGGGGGTTTTAGTTTAGCAAGTAATTGTTGGCCACTTTAGTTACAGTGTTCGCAATCAAGAGTTTATGGAAAAATTAGAATTATGTATATTAGGGGTTTTGGTACTTCACAGATGCTAATGGTGGCTCAAGATTCTCATAGTAGGTAGGACAACATGTTATCTTTATCGAAGTTATGCCTAAATGCCTCTCGACCAACTTAAGCTTTTAATTACCTAATCCTCTCGGACTTAGGGAATTTATATTCATGACTAGATTTTACTTTCAGATAATCAACCTTGTTATAGCGTCAATTATTAAATGGAAGTTTTTAGTGCTTCCAAGTCCCTGTTAATAATTCACTTCCCACTATATTTGATTTCTTTCTCAAGCAAATCAAAGTAGGTGTTATCTGTCGTTTGCAACCAATAGACAATAATTAAAACCTCAGAATTATCAAGAAGTCCTACCGCCTTTTGAATCTTGAACACTCAACACCTTATCAAGACTTAACCCTAGATCCCATAACTCAGGTTAAAGGAATTTAGCCACTCATGATGTAATAACCGAAACAACTAGTTATATTCGTGATTTGAAAGATAAACTTACCACAAGATGAATAGAAACTAGAGATTCTCAGATTAGATCATAATAGTAATCCCAAAATAATGATCCTAATCTCTTCAAAATAATTGCTAGTTTAAGTCAAGAAACTGGAGAGAGAAAATATCAAAATACGTGTCTCCAAAAGATGTTCGCCACTCCTCAAGAAAAACCTAAACAATACTTTAAATAGTTCATCCTAATTATGGAAACAAAATAATAAAGTTTAAAAATTCCTCGGATTAGGTGACGCCATTCGTGATAACCTATCAGGAGGTTGACAACTTATCACAAATATCGTCGGCTCCTCTTTGCTTTTGATACTCACTTCCTAAAGCTGAAGAAAACCGGTGAGGTCCTATCAACTCCTTGACGACTTATTAAAAATGTCGTCAAGCCTCTACTGCATCCCTCATGTTCTGCCTTAGGCTGACGACAACTTTGATGACCTATCAGCTCCTTGACGGCTTATCAAAAATAACATCAAGTCTCTACCTCAGACCTCATGTTCTGCATTAGGCTAACGATAACTTTGACGACCTATCAGCTTCTTGACAGCTTATCACAAAAGGTCATCACAACTCTTAACTCAGGTGCATTCTCTGTCTGAGGCTGACGATGAAGATGATAACTTATCACAGGGCTGGCGACTTTTCAGAAATGTTGTCAGCCATACTTCTCTTTGAATTACTTCATATTTTAACTCCTTTTCTTCCATCCTTGTTGGTTCTCTTGGATCATAGCTTCTACTGCAAAAATCAAACATAAAACAATCAAAAACGACAAAATTTGCTTAATACTTTGCAATTATTCTTAGTTAAATACCTCAAATATGTTAGCATTAGCTCACACATCACATATTCCACAAACACATCAAAAATGCACAAACACATAAAATGAACTCTAACTATGGTTACAACATTAATTTATGGGTTGCCTCCCACTAGCGATTGATTTATCGTCGCATCACGAATCAAATATCTTGATTTCTTAGACTTCATTGAGATAGAAGGTATCAATACTTTTTATCGAGTTATTTGGACCGATATAAAGTTTGATTTGTTGTCGGTTAACATTTAAGACACTTCCGTCTTCATTTTCAAGTTCAACTACTCTAGATGAGTAGACTTGACTGACTTTAAATGGTTCTGACAACTTAAGTTTACCTTGAAACAATTTGAGTATGGAGTTTAATAGAAGAACCAAATTTCCTTTTTGGAAATCTTTACTTTCAATCCTCCGATCATGGTACTTCTTCATCTTCTCTTTGTAATGATTTGCCCTTTCATAAGCCCCGAGATAGAATTCATCCATCTCATTCAGTTGGCCTAATCTTAGCCCTGTTGCCTCTTTCCAATTTAGATTTAACCTTTTTTAGAGTCCACAAAGCCTTGTGTTCTAGATCGATTGGTAAATGGCATGCTTTTATGTAGACTAACTGATACGGTGACATACTAATTGGTGTCTTAAAATAGTCTGATATGCCCACAAAGCATCATCTATCTTTCGAGACCAATCTTGCCTATTAGTATTCAGTGTTTTGGCTAGGATGGCTTTAATCTCCCGATTCAACACCTCCACTTGTCCACTAGTTTATGGGTGGTATGGAGTTTCTACTCTATGCTGTTTCACCCCATATTTCACCAAAGCAGCCCTAAACACTTTGTTGCAGAAATGAGATCCTCCGTCGCTTATAATAGTACGTGGTACTCTAAAGCGAGATAAGATGTTCTTCTTTAGAAATGCCACAACTCTCTTACCTTCATTATCAGACAAGGCAATGGCTTTGACCCATTTCGACACATAATCCACAACAACTAAAATTTTCTTTATTCCATATGAGCTTGAAAAAGGGCCCATGAAATCGATGCCCCAGACGTCAAACAATTCTACTTCAAGCATCTTAGTCAAAGGCATCTCATGCCTCTTGGAGATCGACCCCTTCCTCTGACATTGGTCACACTTTATCAAAAACTCATGAGTATCCTTGAATAACGTTGGACAATAGTAGCCACTCTGCAACACCTTTCTAGCCATTCGGTTACCTGTATGGTGACCTCCAAGTGGGGAGCATGACGTGCTTCCAATATGCACAATTTATCCACTTCTAGCACACATCTCTTTATAATGTTGTCAGCACATCACTGAAAAAGATACGGCTCATCCCAGAAGTAGAGTGTCACACCATGTAGGAATTTCTTTATTTTATGGAAAGAAAGATTTTCCGGAATGACTTCGCTTACCACATAGTTTGCAAAATCAGCATACCAAGGAACTTTCTCCATAGCAGCTGCTAATATCTCCTTATCAGGAAATTCATCATTTATCTCAACTTCCTCACCAATACTTGCTCATTTCAATCCTAGATAGATGATCTGCAACTTGTTTTTACAACCCTTCCTATGTTTGATTGCAATGTCAAATTCTTGGAGAAGCAACACCCATCTAATTAACCTTGGTTTTAGGTAGTTCTTAGTTATCAATTACCTTAAGGATGCATGGTCAGTGTGGAAAACCACCTTGGTCCCTAGCAGATAAGCTCAGAATTTGTCAAAAGCATAGACTACATCAAGAAGTTCCTATTTGGTGACGGTGTAGTTATTTTGAGCTCCATTAAGTGATTTACTGGCATAATAAATCGGGTGAAATAATTTTTCCTTCTTCTATCCCAACACTGCTCCAAGGGAAACACCGCTTGCATCACACATGATCTCAAACAGTTTTGACCAATCTGGTTTGACAATAATAGGGGACTCAACCATCTTCTCTTTAAGGCATTTGAATGCCTTCATGCAAACATCATCAAATACAAACTTAGCCTCCTTCTCTAAGAGTTTGGAAAGTGGATCTGAAATATTGGAGAAGTCCTTTATAAACCTCCGATAAAAGCCATCATATCCAAGGAAACTACGCACTCCCTTTACTAAAATGGGGGTGGTAGCTTCTCAATAACCTCAACCTTTGATCGATCAACTTCAATCCCTTTTTCTGAAATTTTATGACCGAGAACAATGCCTTACTTAACCATGAAGTGATAGTTTTCCCAATTAAGCACAAGGTTGAATTCCACACACCACTGCAGGGCTATACTCAGTTCACTAAACATAACTCAAATAAATCTCCTACCACAGAACAGTCATCCATGAACACCTCCAGGGTTTTTTCAACCATATCTGAGAAAATAGACATCATACACCGTTAGAAAGTAGCAGCGACAATACATAACCCAAATGGCATCCTCTTAAATGCAAAAGTGTCATACGGGTATGTAAACGTTGTTTTCTTCTGATCTTCAGGAGCAATGCATATCTGATGATATCTAGAATAACCATCCAAGAAGAAATACCACCCCCTTCCTGCCAATCGATCGAGCATTTGATCCATGAAGGGCATTGGGAACTGGCCTTTCAAAGTCCATGAATTTAGTTTGTGGTGGTCCATGCAAACTCTCCACCCAGTCATAGTCCTAAGTGGAATCAACTCATTCCGTTCATTTTCAACAATGGTCATGACCTTTTTCTTGGGGACACATTGAACTGGGCACACCCATCAACTATCGGAAATAGGATAAACCACTCCTGTATCCAACCACTTAATAATTTATTTCTTAACCACCTCTTGTATCAGTGGGTTAAGGCGGCATTAGTGCTCGATGGTTGGAGTATAATCTTCTTCAAGTTGTATCTTATAAGTGCAGATGCCAGGGAGAATGCCAATAATATCTGCAATAGTGCACCCTATTTCTCTTTTGTACCTATGAAGTATTGAAATAAGTTCTTTCACCTACTGCTCGCCTAAATTAGCTATAATAATAATGGTTAGTGTGTTTCCATTACCCAAAAACATGTACCTCAAAAGCCCTGGTATTTATTTTAATTCCAACACCGGTGGCTCTTCAACAGATGGCTTAGCCGGTGGTCTTGGTTGATTAGCAAGATCAAGATCTAAATTTTTAGGAGTATAAGAGTATGAACCCATTCCTGTTAGAGTATAAACTGTCTCTTCGTACTCCTCAATGCCTTCATGATCAAAATTCATATGCACTTTAGCTAAAGGCTCGACAACAAACTTCTCCTCTATTGGCACTTCCCACTCATCCTCATAATATACGTCAACAATTGAGAACACACTCTTTTTCTTAAGTTTCTTCATCTATTGGTACACATCAAAGGGTACCACTTCATCATTCATCCTGAATAAGAGCTCATTAGATTGTAAGTCAATCAACACATTTTTTGTTGTGAGGAAAGGTCGACCCAAGATTATGGCCACTTTGAAGTCCACCTCGCAATCTAGAATTATAAAATCCGTAGGAAATATGAAGCTATCCACCTTCACCAATAGATCATACAAAATACCAATAGGTCATTTTACCGACCTATCTTTCATCATAAGTCGCATATTAGTGGGTGCGGGATCTCCTAAACCATTTTTTTATAAATAGTCAGTGGCATCAGATTGATGCTCACTCCTAGATCACATAAAGCCTTAGCAATTTCCAGATATCCAATCGTACAAGGAATAGTGAATGCCCCTGTATATGGTTTATGTTATACTAAGGACCTTGTAGAAATAACACTGCAATAATGGAGATTATCCGTCGATTTGTAACTCACCGCTCTTTTCTTCATCACAAGATCCTTCATAAATTTAGCATATCCTGGCATTTTTTCAAGTGAATTTACTAAAGGAACATTCACAGTTAGCTTCTTCAACATTTTCATGAATTTACTAAACTTCATATCATCGGCCTTCTTTTTCAATCTCTGAGAAAAAAAACGTGGTGGTTTTGGGTGAGTATTAACCACAACCTTTTTCTTCTCTTTCCCTTTTTCCAACTCATCAACCTGCTGATGATTAGAGGGGATATCAATGCCATCCAGCTTCTCAGACTCTACTGGATTACCTTCTTCAAGCTCAATTTCTTCTTCGATCACCTAATCGTTTACAGCTTTGCCCAATGAAGGGCCTGATAGAACCTTACCACTTTGTATGGTAATAGCCATGCATGAACCATTATTCCAAGGGTTCTGAATTATATCACTTAGTACAATTCCACTCTTTCTCTAATTTAATGCTGCAGAGAGTTGACTCATTTTCTGTTCCAACTATTTGATTGAAGTGGAGTGCGAGTTTACCAACTGACTCATAGAGGACAAATCAATCTTCATGGTAGTCACCAAAGAGTTGGTAGCCTCAACTCTCTTTAATATTTTATCTATCATGTCCTCCACAGACTTCTTATCAGAGCTATTTGCAACATTATCTCTGCTTTTGGGAGGTACGTACAATCCACTTCTATCATTCTTGCTCTTCTAGTTTCCTTAATCCCGCCCTTTATATCCAGCCTTGTCATAATAATTTTGGACTTGATTTCTTTAGATATTTCCTCGGAAACCCCCTGGTTATTCAAATAATTTTCCTCTTCTTCTGAATTAAAATTATCTCTACTGTGGGATGCAACAACCTTTATTTTTTTAGTCTTTACAAATAATAAGTTCTTGGTCAACAAGTCCATTTGCGTCTTCAAATGTGCCATATCTTGATTGCATTTTTTCTTTTTCTTACATTGTTCTATAGCCATACCAACAAAATAGTAGGGCTTGATACCACAGAATCCTTGGTATGCCAAGCTCTCCTTCGTTTGGTTATTCGATCAAGCATCTCTGAGGCCTCTTGAAAAGTGAGATCCATAAATGATCCCCCTGCCACATTATTTACAATTGGTTTTGTAATAGAGTTCAAATCCCGATAAAGAGTCTCCATCAGATGAATATCTGTCATATTATGGTTTGGGAAGTACATCAACTTCTGTTTAAACCTCTCCCAAGTTTCTTGAAGAGATTCGGTTAGGATCTATCTAAAATTACTGATCTCATCCCTCAACTCTACCCTTCTGGAGGGTAGAAATAACCTTTCTAGGAAAGCCTCCTTTAACTGCCTCCAGTTAGTTATAGAATTGGGCATCAGTTCGTTAAGCCACAATGTTGCCTCCCCAAACAGAGAAAATGGAAATAACCTCAAGCGAATAGAATTTTGACCTACTCCAAGATTATTAAAAGATTTGAAAATGGTGACAAAATTCACCAAATGCATATGAGGATCATCACCTGGCAGACCATCGAATAACCCCTTTAGATGCAAGATTTGGATGATCGTACTGGTGATATTGAATTTTTCTCTAGGTTCTATAGGTGGAGGAATAATAGCTCCAGTCTCTCTTGCTTCATCTATTCTATCATCATCGTCATTGAGATCATGCTGAATAGGTTGGTGGTCCTGTCTTTCCCTGAAAGGGAGATTCCGATGTACATTACGATTCACAGGTGCAGCTGTATCCCCAGCATGTCTTGGGTTTACAGCATCCAATAAGTCATTATCTTCCAGGTCCTCATTATCAGGATTTGGCACCCAACCTGGGTTGTAAGCATTTTGCTGATTTACTTGAGCATTAGCCAAGGCGAATAATCTTTCTGCCTCTTGTGGATCATCCATTCTACCGATCAACTAAGGTTTCGGATTAATTGGTAATAATAGTGTACCTGATCTCTGTGTGTTGTGCATACATAATTATCAACCTGCACAAACAAATACATCAAGTAAAACTAAAGATTTAGGACACTTTAACCAAAGGGTCAAGTAATAATTACAAACTTAATTGACAACCATATTTCTCAACAACGGCACCAAAATTTGGTATGTACAAATTACAAGCTTCTTATGAAAGTGTCACTGGTCGGTTTCAAATATAGAACCCAACTGGGTTGGGTGTCGAATCCCATAGGGAATACTGTTTTCACTAAGTATTGTGGTTGTTATTAGACTATTGATCGAAGGTTCCTGAGAAAAAAGGGATTTTTTTATTTATCAATTGTAGAAAAATGCTTATCACAGAGAGTAATCCACTTGTTGATTGTATTAAAAATAGTAATTCAGTAAGAGTAGTCAAACTAGAGTTATGGTTACCAGGATTGTTAAGTAGCTAGGGTTGTGAATTATTTTGAATTCCTTATGAACAATTCTAATTGCAAGAGTAATTGAATTCTATTGTTTACCCATTAGTTTCTCACTCTAAATGAGTAATTTTATCCCTTAATTCTTTCAAACATAAGGAACATATCATTTATACAACTATATTCTTGCATGGGTTAATCCGGTTAAGGCATCTACCCTCTATCCAAAGGTTAAAGCCTTTAGATTTGTGTAAGCCCTTTCTTTTCCCAACAAACAATTTTCTATTCAAACAAGTGATGTTCTTGGGCTCACTTTTCAAGTTTGCAACCAAGAAAAGTCATTACAGTGAAGAAGGGTATATGTAATATCAACTAATCATAGGAATCTACTAGATTCACAACCCAATTCAGCTTTCACATCAAGGCTCCCATAACCCTAGTTATGGGAGCTTAGCCACATATCTCCATAATAGAAAGATAATAAATCATTGTGTTATTCGTAAATTAATTCAATATTTACTTACAAAGGTTACAAGAATTTGTTCTTCAAACTTCAATAGCGATGGAATGATTAGATCGACAAGATTTTCTTAATTTCCAAAAATACTACCTTTAGAGAGTTTAAAGTATGGAGACTATGATAAAATATGAAAAGAAAAGATAGATGTCCAATAATAAAACCTAAAACGGGTATTTATATGTTCCCAGGTAAAAAGAATCTAAAATTTAAATTCAGAAAATTGTGTCCAAACTGACGGCCAAATATGGTGGTCCATCAAAAGACTGAAGGTCCACCATTTGGTCCGTCTATGAGTATTTTAGGAGGAAATGTTCGGGATAAGACTAACGTCTAAGATGGTGGTCCGTCGTAGATCTGATAGTCCACCATTTAGTCCATCACTGAGTTTTTTAGGAGGCAATGTTCTGGATAAGACTGATGGCCCATGGCAGATCTGACGGTCCACCATTTGGTCTGTTGCTGAAAGTTCTGAAACCTTGGGTTCTGCTTAAGATGTAACGGTAAGGTTGGTGGTCCATCGAAGGTGTGACGGTCTACTATTTCAACTGTTAGAAGCAATTTTCTGCCACTTTCTAGAGTCTTTTTCTTTAGTTAACTCCTTTCCTTGAAACACAAAAAAGAAGCATCAAATTCAAACTTGGTTACTTGAAAATATCCAATTTTACCAAGAAAAGATGCAAAATATTCCGTCAAAAGCCAGAACATCAGGGTTCAAGTGTGTTGTGTGCTGAAAATTGACCGGGGCATGTAAGGATAGCTGGAGAGCATACTTGTATGGTCCTTTTGGGTAGTAGATCCTATTTGGGTGGTACAATGGGTGAAACAACACAAAAATGGCACTTTTTATCAAAATCGATGTGCTATAGACCACAGTTCCAGGGGTGAGCTCGGGGTCAGGGCATGCAGTGGGTAAAAAATTGATTAGAGTGTGTCAGGTAGGCAATGAAGCATCCTACTATGGTACATTTGGTTTGGAAGGTCCATTTGGGTGGTAAAAAGGGCAAAACGGCACACACAGAGCATTTTTGGGCTAATTCAGTTTGTTATAGCCCGCGGTTCTAGGGGTGGGCCAGGGGTTTGGGCGTGTTGTTTGGCAAAAAGAGATTGAAGCATGCCAGGGAAGATGGGGAGCATCTTAGTATGGTCCATTTGCGTTGGCAGGGCCATTTGGGTGGTCAAACGGCAAAACAGGCATGAGTGATGCATTTTTAGGCCAAATTAGTGTGCTATAGCCCACAGTTTTGAGGGGTGGGATAGGGGTCGAGAGTGTTGTTGTCTGAAAATTAATTAGAGCATACCTGGGAAGCTGGGTAGCATCTTAGTATGGTCCGTATGGGTGGGAGGGACTATGTGGGTGGTCAAACAGTCAAAACAGCACGAATGAGTCATTTTTGGGTTAAATCGGTCTGCTATAGCAAACGGTTCTTGGGGTGGGCTTGGGGTCTGGGCGTTATGTTAGCCGAATATCGCTTGGTGAATGCCAGGGAGGCTGGGGAGTATCCTAGTGTGGTTTATTTTGTTGGAATAGGGCCATTTGGGTGATACAATAGGTAAAATGGTGTGAACGAGGAATTTTCGGGCTAAATCGGCGTGCAATAGCCCATGGTTCTGAGGCTGAGCCTAGGGTTTGGGAGAGTTGTGGTCTAAAATTTATTGGGGCATTCCAGGGAGGCTGGGGAGAATCTTTGTGTGGTTGGTTTGGGTGGTAGGATCCATTTGGGTGGTCAAAAGGATGAAACGGCATAAACGATCCATTTATAGGGTAAATCGGTGTGCTATAGCTCATATTTTGAGGGGTGGGCCCGGGTTCCGGTCGTGTTGTGGGCCAAAAATCAACTGAGGCATGTCAAGGAGGATGATTTGCATCGTAGTATGGTATTTTTGGGTGGCGGGTCCATTTGGATGGTCAAGCGGGCAAAACAATGCGAATAGGGCGTTTTCAGCCAAATCGGTTTGCTAAAGCCCATGGTTCCATAGGTAGGCTCAGGATTTGGGTGTAATGTGGGCAAAAAATCTATCAAGGTATACCAAGGAGGCTGGGGGCATCTTAGTATGGTCCGTTTGGGTGGGTAAGGACATTTGGGTATTACAACAGGAGAAATGGCATAAATGGTCCATTTTTGGGCCAAATCAATATGTTATAGCCCACTGTTTTGGGTGTGAGTTTGGGGCCCGAGTGTACTGTGGACTTAAAATTGATCGAGGCATCCCAGGGAGGTTGGGGGAAACCAAGTGTGGTTATTTTTGATTGGTAGGACCATTTGGGTGATCAAATGGGTGGAACGGCACGAATGGGGCATTTTCAGGTCAAACCGGTGTGCTATAACCCACAGTTCTGGGGGTGTGCCCAGGGTTCGGGCATTCTATGGGACAAAAATTGACATGGGAATACCAGGTATTCTAGGAAGCGTTGTCCGTTTGAGTGAGCAGGGCCATTTGGATGGTACAATAGTAGAAAGGGCGCGAATGGGGTATTTTTGGGCCAAATTAGTGTGCTCTAGCCCACAGTTCCATAGGAGGGCCCAGGTCTCGAGCATTTCGTTGGCCAAAAATTAATCGGGGTATGTCAGAGAGGCTGGGAGCATCCTAGTATGGTCCGTTTAGGTAGGATAGTCTATTTAGGTAATCAAATGGGCGAACCGATGCGAATGGGGCATTTTCAGATCAAATCAGTGTGGTCCAAAAATAGAGCAAGGCGTGCCATGGAAGATGGAAAGCTTCCTAGTGTGGTTTTTTTAGGTCGGTGAGGCAATTTAGGTGGTCAAACAGGCAAAACAATATGAATGGGGCATTTTAGGCTAAATCTGTGTGCTATAGCCCACGGTTTTGGGGGTGTGCTCGGGATCCGAGCATGCTGTGGGATAAAAATTGATCGGGGCATACCAGGGAGGCTGGGAAGAATCCTAGTGTAGTCCATTTGGGTGGGAGGGGCCATTTGGGTCATACAACGTGCTAAATAATGTAAATGGGGCATTTTCAAGCCAAATTAGTGTTCTATTCTTCACTGTTTTGGGGGTAGGCCTAGTTTCTAGGAATGCTATAGGACAAAAATCTACCGAGGCATGCCAAAGAGTCTATAGATAATTCTATTGTGTTCCGTTTGGGTGCGCGAAGCCACTTGGGTGGTCAAACTGGAAAAATAGTATGAATGGTGCATTTTTAGGACAAATCGATATGCTATAGCCCACGGTTATAGGGGTGGGCTTGGGGTCCGTGTGTGATATGGGCTAAAAATCAGTTGAATCATGATAGGAAGGTAGGTAAGAATCCTAGTATGGTGCGTTTGGGCTGTCAAACAGGTGAAATTACGCACATGGAGCATTTTCTAGCCAAATCATTGTGCTATAGGCCATAGTTTCGAGTGTAGGCGCTAGAACCAGGTGTGCTACTGGCCAAAAATCGATCGAGGCATGCCAGGGAGTCTTGGGAGCTTTCTAGTATGGTCTTTTCAAGTGTACTAGGCTGTTTGGGTTGTTAAACGGGGGATCAAGCATTAACGGGCCATTTTAGGACTAAATAGGTGTGCTATAGCCCATAGTTCTGAGGTGGGACCGAGGTTCGACGTGTTTTGCATCAAAAATTAATCGAGCATGCCAGGGAGGCTGGGAATATCCTAGTGTGGTCCGTCTGAGTGGGCGGGGATATTTGGGTGGTCAAATGCGTGAAACAATGTGAATGGGGTATTTTGGGGCCAAAATGGTATGTTATAGCCCACAGTTCTTGGGGGTGGTCTTAGCGTTCGAGTATGCTATGGCCGAAAATCAATTGGGGCATGCTTGGGAGATGGGAAATGTACCAGTGTTATTTGTTTTTATTGAAGGGGCTATTTGGGTGGTAAATCAGGTGAAACAACACGAACGGGGCATTTTCGAGCTAAATTAGTGTGTTTTAGCCTACAATTCTGGGGGTTGGCTAGGGGTTCGGGTGTGCTGTGGGCAGAAAACTGACCTGGGTATGTCAGAGAGGCTGGGGAGCATCCTAGTGTGGTCTGTTTGGGTGTACAGGATCATTTTAGTGGTCAAATGGGGAAAACAGCATGAACAAGTCATATTTAGGCCAAATCGGTGTGATATAGCCCATGGTTCCGGAGGTAGGCCTGGGGTCCGAGCATGCTGTGAGAAAACAATTGATAGGGGAATACTAGGGATGCTGGGGAGCATCTTCGTGTGGTATGTATGGGTGGACAGGGCCATTGGGTGGTACAACAAGAAAAATGGCGCGAATGAGGAATTTTCGGGCCAAATCAGTGTGCTATAACCCACAGTTCTGAGGTTGGGCCTAGGCCTTGAGTGTGTTGTGGGCCAAAAATTAATTTGAGAATGATGGGGAGGCTGGGGAGCATCCTAGAATGGTCCGTTTAGGTGGAATGGGCTATTTGGGTGGTCAAACGGGCAAACCAATGCGAACGGGGTATTTTTAGACCAAATCGGTGTGCTATAACCCACGGTTCCAAGGGTAGGCCTGGGGTCCGACGTGCTGTGCGCCAAAAATCAACTGAGGCATACTAGGGAGGCTGGGGAGAATGTTAGTATGGTTTATTTTAGTGGGCGAGTCCATTTGGGGGGTCAAATGGGTGAAACGTCATGAACGGGGTTTTTTGGGCCAAATTGGTGTTTTAAACCCACGGTTCTAGGGGTGGTTCCAGGGTTCGGGCATGCTATGGACAAAAATTGATCGACGCATGCCAAGGAGGCTGGAAAGCATCCCAGTGTTTTTCGTTTGGGTGGGAGGGGATATTTGGGTAGTCAAATGGGTGTAACAGTGTGGACGAGGCATTTTTGAGCCATATTATTGTGCTATAGAGCATGATTCCGGGAGTAGGCCCAAGGTTCGAGCGTAGTGTGAGCCAAAAACTGACTGAGGCATGCCAGGAAGGCTGGGGAGCATCCTAGTATGGTTCGTTTGGGTGGGCGAGGCCATTTATGTGGTACAAAAGATGAAATGGTATGAACAAGATATTTTTTAGGCTAAATCAATGTGCTATAACGCACGGTTCTAGGGGTGGGATCAGGAACGAATTGTGTTGTGAGCCAAAAATTGATCGGGGCATGCCAATGAGGTTGGATAGCATCCTAGTATGGTTTTTTCTGGTGGGTAGGGACATTTGGGTGGTACAATGGGTAAAACGTGTGAACAGGGCATTTTAGGCCAATTGATGTGCTATAGCCCACTATTTTGGGGGTGAGTCTGGGGTCCAGGCGTGATGTGGGTAAAAAATTGATCGGGGCATTCCAGGGAGGCTGGGGTGCATTTTAGTGTTGTCCGTTTTGGTGAGCTGGGCCATTTGGGTGGTCTATTCGGAGAAACAGCGCAAACAATGCATTTTAAGGTTAAATCGGTCTACTATAGCCCACGGTTCTGGGGTAGGACCGGGGTTCGGGCGTGCAGTTGGCCCAAAATTGATTGGGCATGCCAGGGAGGCTGGAAAGTATCCTAGTGTGGTCCTTTTGGGTGGGAAGGTCTATTTTGGTGGTACAATGGGCGAAACGACGTGAACGGGTGTTATCGGGCCAAATTGATGTGCTATAGCCCACAGTTTTGGGGGTCGGCCCGGGGTCCGGGCATGCTGTGGCCTTGTTGATTTTAAAAATTTAAATATTTTTTTCAAAATAGTCAAGAACAATGGCCTTGTTGTTAGTTCTATGAAAATATAGCTTTTTAAAACAAAAATCAGATTTCTAGGACATTACTTGAATCAAGGTACTTATAAACCAATTTGCAAAGCCACTGAGTTCTCGAAAAAATTCCTTGATGTCATCACAGAAAAAATTCAACTTCAGAGGTTTTTAGGATGCCTTAATTATGTTGCGGATTTTATCCCTAAGGTAAGACAAATTTGTAAACCTCGCTATGACAGGTTGAAAAAAAATCCTCTTCCTTGGAAAGAAGAGCAAACTAAGGCTTTATCAAGGTTAAAGAAATGGTCAAACATTTTCCTTGCCTTGGAATCCCTAATCCGATCTTCTTTATGATAGTAGAAACTTATGCTTCTGACATCGGTTATGGAAGAATTCTTAAGCAAAAGGAATCTCCCAAATCTGCTAAACAATTAGTTCGTTATACCTCTGGAGTCTGGAATTCCGCCCAAAAAACTATAGTACTGTAAAGAAGGAAGTTCTTTCTATAGTTTTATGCATTACTAAATTTCAAGACGATTTGATTAACAAAGAATACTTTCTTAGAGTAGATTGTCAATCTACCAAAGATATTTTGCAAAAAGATGTTAAGAATTTAGTTTCTAAACAAATATTTGCTAGATGACAAGTGTTATTATCTAGCTTTGATTTTCAGATTGAATTCCTGAAGGAAGAAAATAACTCTCTTCTTTATTTTCTAACTCATTAGTTTTTGCAGGGGAAAAATTGAAGCCAACAGGAGTTAGGCCAAACAAAGGTCTCTTCAAAGGAAAAGAAGCAGAGGATAAAAAACCATCTGCCAATCTTTCAACATTCGGCTGTCATAAATAACCATAGTAAATTTTTTATTTTGGCCCAGTTTCCACCTATAAACCCTACCCTAACCATAAACTCTTTCCCAGTTTTACCAAGCTCATCCTCTTCAAACCTTTTGGTAATGAAGAAGTCATTTGCTAAAGAATCTGAACCATGTTCATATTCTCCTTCTGGAAAACCTAGATTTTCGTCAGTACAAACTGAAGAAAGTTACACCGTGAAAGCTCATGAAATCTTTGTAGCATCAGTTGCATCCTCAGCAACCACGACTCCAAAGGTTAAAGAAAACTTTACCAAAGTTTCATTGCAGGTATCTCCAATCCTATCTTTTAATAAGGAGTATGAGAAGTATGGAATCAAATATCTGATATGACCTTTGTACAACAACCGGAATTATGTGGAGACTGAGACTCCATTCAAAATCAGTAAATACTACGAGTTCATCTTGGTTGACACCGGCTCTATTGAAATAGAGCACAAATTAAGTGATGAAAAAGATCCTGATAGTATTGCATATTCCAAATTTACTATCAAAAAAATATTAACCCTATTTGAATGGCAAGTAAACCATTTTCATACACATATTAATCTTTTAAGAAATCATAGGCCTCAAACTTTCAACTGGCATGATTATAAATATGCATGGTTTAATTTTCTTTACTTAAGACCTACTAAACATACATGGTTGGTAAATTATAGTCCTGAATTAGCAAAGTCTATTATCCCAAGATCGTTCTATGAATGGTGGAATTAATGGTTCTACGAATGGTGGAATTTTTTGGAGGTAATCAAAATATCTTGCCAAAGACATTTTTAGAAAAATTCGGTCAATTTTAAAATGATCAAGATATTTCTACTTTACCAGAACACATTAAATTGTGTAAATGTTTTATTCAAGAAAGAATTTCTTATATTATCAGTTGTACTTTCACCATTCATAAATTTGACAGGATCAAATACTTGTCCAAGGAGGTCTTTATAAAAGGATGGTCTCCTACTCAAAAGGATTCATCGAAGCCCCCCTTGAATACTCCAACTGAAAAATCACCCTCAAATAATGGATTAAGGAAGAGGCTACAAAGGCTCTATTGAAAATTGATAGAGACCCAGATGAAGTTGTTGTCATGAAATATTAGATGAAGCTTCATCGCAAAGCGATGACAATGGTGATATGTTAAAACTATGTGGTTTAGCACAGTGTTACATGGACCTATTCTATGATTAATCCTAATTGAGGTTATTAAAAACTGAAATAATTAGTCCCTTAGATAGAGACTCAAAGAGTCGAAATTATCAAAAGGGTAAGGATAGAGACTCGAAGAGTCAAAATTATTCTTGATTAATCACATAGTGGAGACCCATCCACCGAAACCATCTTCCATCTTTAGAATGGACAAAATTTATGGCAGACACAAATAAAGAAAAAAATACTTTATTAAAACCCACTGACTTATTGGGCTTGGGGTACGGGCGTGCTATGTGCCAAAAATTGACCGAGGCATGCCAGGAAGCCTTGTGAGCATCCAAGAGTGGTCCATTTGGGTGGGCGGAGCCATTTGGGGGGGCAATGTGAAAATCAACATGAACGGGGTATTTTTGAGCCAAATTAGAGTGCTACAGCCCACGATTTCAATGGTGGGCCTAGTGTGTGGGCGTGTTGTGGGCCGAAAATCAAATGGGCATGCCAGAGAGCATCCTAGTATGGTTCGTTTTGGTGGGAGGTGCCATTTGGGTGGTCTAACAAGCCAAACGATGCGTATAGGGTATTTTCAAGACAAATCGGTGTGCTATAACCCATAGTTTTGGGGGTGGGTTCAGGATCCAAGCGCGTTGTGGGCCAAAAATTAATTAGGGCATGCGAGGGAGGCTGGGGAGCATCCTAGTATGGTCTGGTTTGGTAGGCTAGGCCATATGGTTGGTCAAACACGAAAAACTTCGTGAACGGGGAATTTTCAAGCCTAATTGGTGTGCTATAGCCCACGGTTTTGGGGTTGACCCATGATCCGGGTATGCTATGGGTTAAAAATTGATTGGGGCATGCTAGACAGGTTGTGGAGCTTCGTAGTGTGGTCCGTTTGGATGGGAAGGGCCATTTAGTTGGTACAACGGAAAAAATGATGCGAACTGGTCATTTTCAGGCCAAATCGGTGTGATATAGCTCAAGGTTCCGAGGGTGGGCAGGAGTTCGAGCGTGCCATGGGTTAAAAATTAATCAGGGCGTGCAAGGCAAGCTGGAAAGCATTGTAGTGTTTTCCGTTTGGTGGGCTGGGCTATTTGGGTTGTCAAACGTGCAAAACACTTTAAACGAGGCATTCTTGGTCTAAATCGATGTGTTATAGCCAACGGTTCTGGTGGTAGGCTCGGGTTTTGGGTGTACTGTGGGCCAAAAATTAATCGGGGTATTTCATTGATGTAGGGGAGCATCCTAGTGTGGTTCATTTGGGTGGTGGGGCCATTTGGCTGATCAAACGGGTAAAACGGCATGAACGGGGAATTTCAGGACAAATCGGTCTGCTATAACCCATGGTTTCGGGGTACGCCTGGGTTCGGGCATTCTGTGGGGCAAAATTAATTGGTGCATGCCAGGGAGGCTGGGGATATCCTAGTATGTCCCGTTTGGGTTGGTGGGGCTATAAGGGTGGTCAAACTGGTGAAATAGTGCAGACAAGGAATTTTTGGGCTAAATCAGTGTGTTGTAGCCCATGGTTTTGAGGGTGGGCCTGGGGTTCGGATGCGTTGTGGGACAAAAATTGACTGGGGCATGCAAAGTGACTTGGGATCATCCTAGTATGGTTCATTTGGTTAGGTGGGAACACGGGAAAAATGGCATGAATGAGGAATTTTTGGTCTAAATTTGTGTGCTATAAGACCACAGTTCCGGGGGTGGGCCCGGGGTCTGGGTGCGCTATTAGCCATAAATCGATCGAGGTATGCCAAGAAGGATATAAAGCATCCTAGTATGGTCCGTTTGGGTTTGATGGTCTATTTGGGTAGTCAAATAGATGAAACAATGCGAATGGGGCATTTTTGGGCCAAATCGGTGTGCTATCACCCACAGATCCGGGGGTGAGCTTACGGTCATGGCATGTTGTGGGACATAAACCAATGGACACTTGCCATGGAGGCTACGGAGCATCCTAATATTGTCCGTCTAGGTGGGCGGGGTTATTTGGGTGGTCAAACGGTCAAAACAGGGTGAACGAGGCATTTTAGAGCCAAATCGATGTGCTATAACCCACGATTTTGGAGAGGGCTCGTGTCTGGGTGTCCTGTTAGCTAAAAATCGACCAATGAGTTCCATGGATGTTGGAGATCATCCTAGTGTGTTCCAATTGGGTGTGGAGGAGAATTTGGATGGTCAAGCAGGCAAAACAACGTGAACAAAGCATTTCAAACCAAATCAGTGTGCTAGAGCCCACAATTCTAGGGGTGGGCCTAGGGTTCGAGCATACGTTAGGACAAAAATTTATTGGGGTATGTCAGGGAGTCTGGGGATCTTCCTAGTGTTTTCCATTTAGGTGAGCGGGGAGATTTGGGTTGTTAAACTAGAGAAATAATGCAAATGGGACATTTTTTGGCTAAATCGGTGTGCAATAACCCACGGTTCTGGGGGTAGCCTAGGGTTCCGACGTGTTATGGGATGAAAATCAATCAGGGCCTGCAAGGGAGGCTGGGGAGCATCCTAGTATGGTCTGTTTAGGTGGGCAGGACCATTTGGGTGGTCAAATAGGTGAAACAGCACGAATAGGGCATTTTCTTGGCTAAATCAGTGTGCTATTGCCCACAATTCTGGGGTGGGCATGGGTTCCGGGCGTGTTGTTGGCTGAAAATCAATAGGATCATTCTAGGGATCCTGGAGAGCTTCCTAGTATGGTCCGTTTAGGTGGGAGAGGCCATTTGTGTGGTCAAACAAATAAAACAATGCAAATAAGACATTTTTGGGTCAAATCGGTGTACTATAGCCCATGGTTCTAGGGGTGGGCCCGGTTTCCAGGCGTGATGTAGGTAAAAAATTAATAGGGGTGTGTCAGGGAGGATGGGTAGCATCCTAGTATGGTCTGTTTATGTGGGAGAGGTAGTTTGGGTGGTCAAATGGGCGAAACAACGCGAATGGGGATTTTTCGTGCCAAATCAATCTTCTATTGCCCTCGGTTTTTAGGTCGGGCCTGCGTTCAGGGCGTTCTTTATGTTTCGGCTTTTGACGGAATAGTTTTTACCTTTTTCTTAGGATAATTATGTGTTTTCAAGTAGCCATTATTGCATTTAACATGGTATTTTAGTGCTTTCAGGATAAGAACTGAGTGTGAAAGATAACTTGGACAATTTGAGCAAAACATAGGTAATAGAATCTAGACCATCGACCTTGCGATGATCCGTTGACCTTGCAATGATCCGTCGACCTTGTAACGATCCGTCGACCTTGCAACGATCCTTCAGTCTGAACCGTTTGCCTAAAGCAGAAGTCATAGAATCTGGACATTTTGTTACTTTCTAGGTGACGGACTATCGGCTCTACGATGAACCACTGGTCTGAATTATCGCTAAGATACAGAACGCGTAATCACTGGAAGCCCTGCGATGATCCAGGAGACCGACCATCGACCTTGTGATATGCCTTCGCACTACCCGTTTCCCAAAGCAGAGAATGGAGTCACTGGAGACCCAGCGACGGTGCAGGCGATGGACCGTCGGACCTGCGATGAACGTCGCTTGACCCGTCGACCATAAAGCAAAAAATCTAAGTTTGAAATTTAAAACCCCATTTCTAGAATCATATAAATATCAAGTATTAGGGTTTAGTCCGTATCTTTTATCATTAGTTTCATACTTTCTCCTCTATTGAGATTGGTGTACACTTTTCATTGAGATTTGAATTTAGATATTAAGATCTGATTATTCGGTTTGATATTTTCCATTGAATATTGTGAAGAAAAATATTTTTACTTTTGTAAGTTCCCTCTTGAAGCCATTTATGAACATCATTATATCTTTGATTTCTTATATGGAGACGAGTAGCTAAACTCCCATAACTAGGGTTATGGGAGCCTTGATATAGAGAACTATTTTGGGGTTGTGAATTGGTTTGATTCCTAACATCTATCAAAATTGCATGAATATTTCTTCGTTATAATGACATCTCTTGGTTGAAAACTTGAGAAGTAAACCCATGAACTCCACTTGTCTGACAAGAAAGTGGATGTTTGATGTGTGAGAAAATGCTAACACATTTTATGCTTTAAACTACAAATAATTGTGAAGTCTTAAGTAACTTTTGTTGTTTTTGATTGTTTTTAGTGTTTTAATGCAGATATAAGTGATCGGGGAGGAAACTAAAGGAAAGAAGAACAAATTAGTTGAAATCTGGTGCAAATAAGCTGAAGTAGAGTTGATGACATATTTGACAGTGCATCACACATCTGACGGTGTGTGCGAGATGTCGTCAAAGATTCCAGTGCATAATTATCTTCTGATTCTTCTGACAAAAAATCTAACGACGTGTCAAATATATGATGGCACATGAACAATGTCGTCAAATCTTCACTGGAAATCAGCATGATCTGCTTCATGTTGACGACAATTTTTACGCCTTGTCAATGTTGTGACGGCTCTTCAGAAATGTTGTCACACTTCACTTCAATTCTTCATCTTCTGTCTAAGCTTGACGGCAACTTTGACAGCCTGTACCAGGTCTGACGGCGCTTCAAATATGTCATCATCTCTACTTTAGCTTATTTGCACCAGATTTCAAATGATTTGTTCTTCTTTCCTTTAGTTTCCTCCCCGATCACTTATATCTGCATAAAAACATTAAAAACAATCAAAAACAACAAAAGTTGCTTAAGACTTCACAATTATTTGAAGTTTAAAGCATAAAATGTGTTAGCATTTGCTCACACATCAACACCCTCAACTAAAAACAATTGCTTGTCCTCAAGCAATAACATAACACAACACTATGATGCTTAACCAAAATAAACATAAGATACCTATGACATTTGATTATCAAGTTTAGCTCAAAATACATGACACTCTCCAAGTTCAATTACTTATAAATTCAATTGTGTATATAAATGAAGATCTAACAAGGTAACATAAAGGAATCAAGATATGACATCAAATTAGAAACAGTAACTAGGCATCTATACAAGTTACACTTCCCAAACAAGTAGGCACCTGGTGATGCAACTGTGTTCTCTTACAACAAAGAAGTCCTTCCTTAATCATGTATGAAATCAAGAATGTTAATGCATGGACGGTAAAGAGACACTCACTCTCAGAAAGAAATTCCATTCAATGCATGTCAAATACCATATGCTTGCCCTTATTTTCACTACCAAGGTTTCCAGACAGGTAAACTAGGATCACTATAGGTATTTTCTTTGACTTGTAACACAGGCTAAGGGTTGGTATGATATTCAAGGACATTTAGAGTGACTAAGCCTCCTTGGCACTACCTTAACTTTTGGGGTTCACTTATTAACCTTTTTCTCTTTTTCTCTTTTCCTCTTTTCTTGATCACACATTTTCAGGATGGATGTGACTTTTATTTTTTCATTCTTTTTTATCACACCAGCCAACTTTTTATTTTTTTATTTTATTCTACCTCTATTCATACTCAATTTATATCACGCACCCCTATGATAGCCACCCTCAGGTTATTTTCCTAAGTCAAGGTGCATAGTGTCCAAAGAGGACCAAGGCCAAAACAGGTTCATTGTAATACAAATGGTAATGTGATAGGTATAATGGAAGGAATAGGCATTTAGGCTAAAAAAGAATAGGCATTTAGGCTCAAAATCAGGATCAAGGGATATTATTCGCACATGGAAGGTCATTTAGGCTAAAAGAAGTCTAATATAAACAACAGCCTATGATCCTTTCCTAACCGCTATCCTACAACCAAGGCAAGACCAACCGGGCAAGTTCTAGATTTAACACACAATGGGAACTAGGTATCATCTCACACACACATGGCACAAAGGTATATCACCAGCTACTACTCATTCGGTTCATGCAATTGTTAGCAGTGATTATCATGTCCCTAATACTAATGCCATAAAGAGATTCACAATAGTCACATATAGATTCTCATCACACGGTTACCAAATAAACAATTGGAGAGGTATTTATCATTCCAAGAAAAATCAACAAAAATATGTCAACTTTCATAGATACTTATTTTTCTCCCAGTTAACCACAACACATCACAAAACAAACATAATATGACTAAACATGCCGGCTCTACTATGAATAAGACTCCGTGGAAAAGAGGCACAACAACAAAACCCATAGAGGACATCAACACCCACAAGTAGCCCCACTCTCAACTTAAAATCATGCAATGTCTCCAATGCATCAAACCAAAACAAGAGATTTAGAAACATACCTGTGGCACTACGGGTGCAAAGATCTGATGTCAATCACATAATACGAATATAACAACAAAATACCTTGGGTTGCTTCCCAAGAAGTGCCTAGTTTAGCATCGCGGCGCGACTCAGTTATCTTGACTACTCAGACTTCGTCAAGATACCTTGTTGATGATTATTTATGTCTCCACTTGGAGGATTTGAAATGTCGACCCAACTTTTGATCAATACATCTTCGGGGTGTGTTAGGCAAATGAGAGGGTATGATGAGGAATGTTCTATCACGCCACTTCAAAGACTTAAACTGCTTGCCATATTTGTATCAAACTTTCGTGTGGGCTCATTTGGCAACTGTAAGAATCTTAAACAGCTACTAAATGAACATTGATCTTTAAGCTTCTTAGCCTTCAAGATTGGGGTTATAGTATAACTTTTTGGAAGGACAAACTCCAAAATGTAAGAATCTATCTCCTTATTTTCAAAATTCATTATTTGCTTGGGTGATTCTACTTTCATCACATCCACCAAGCATAATGTTGAAAAGTGGTTCGAATGAGGAATAACTCCAAATTCTGAAGTAGTAACCATAATAGTATATTTACCCCGAAATGGACTAGAGTCTTCACAAGGATTGTGCTTGATTTCTTTTTTTGACTCTAACACCATTTCCTCATCCTTGGCATCTTCATTCCAGAATAGTTTGGTTGGTTGGGAAATAACTAAGGGTTGATCAACATCAAGCTCATCATCAACATCGGACTCTTGATCTTTATCCTTACACTCTTCCATTATTTTAAATAATTTCATAGACAAGATATCATCTGGACATAATGTTGAAAAGTATTTTAGATGATTGACCTCGATATTCATCTCTTCTATCCTTTCTCTTCCCTCGGTAAATGCCCTAATGTCTTGACGTATGTCATATATGGTATCATTCGTTGTGTCTATACGATCCAACATTAGTTGAAGTAAAGCTTCAATGTCACTCTTTCCAGTGCTTCGTTCTTCTTTTTTTTCCATAAGACCTGTCATAATCATAAGAAGAACTAGAACTTAGGTTAGCGCAATAGGCCGAGGGGGAATTTGGTTAATCACTCCAATTTCCATCTTAACCACCATATAAAGAACAATTATACTCCTGGTAGGATGGAGATGGTGCACACATCTCTCTTCGGGGAGCATATCTACACTCTTGCCAAAAGTGGGGTCCATCACAATATGGACATAGATCATCCAGATCAGATTTCCAACCATCAAAATCAGATTCACTCCAAGATGCCATAAGAAGAAATAAACAAAAATAAAGAAAATCTACCTAACACAAGAAACAAAAGAAAACTAAAAACAAATATTTATAATTTTGTATTTCAAGCAAGTAGGCTAAAATTCCAACCCAACTCAATACGCCAAATTGTTCCCCGACAAAGACGCCATTTTTGATAATGCTTAACTTACACCTCAATTTAGTGCAAGGCGATCATCGTCAATATATTTACACAATATTAGAGTCGGCGTCGAATCCACAGGGAACAATATGAGTGGTGATTAAACTAATTTGAAACTAAAGCTACAAGTCAAATTCAAATAATTGACATGAAAATAACTTAAAATGGGGGTTTGAGTTTCACAAAGAGTCAATTGTCACTTTCAATATTTTAGTGTTTGTAACCAAGATAAATGGGAAACCAGAGTTATCTTCACCATGGGTTTTGGAAATTGACAGATACTAGGTAATACTTAAGACTCTTGAAGTAGGTAGGAACAACAGACTATCCCTGACGACGATACTATCTAATTTATCTCTCGACCTCACCAGATAATTTATTATCTAATTCTCTCGAACTTAGATAACATATCTATTTCTAATAGGATTTTATCTTAGGTAGATTAATCCAATTACGACATCAATCATTAAACATAAGGTTGGTAGCTTCCGAGTCCCTGTTGATAATTCACTTCCTACTATTTATGATTTCTTTCTCAAGAAAACCAAAGTACGCCTACTGTTTGTAACCAACATACATAAATTATAAATTATCAAGAAATCCTAACACCTATTTAATCTTTCAAGTACCTAGCGTGAAGTAAACCTAACCCACAGATCCCATAAATCAGGCTAAGAAGTTTAGCCGCTCGTGATAAAAAGAACAAGACAACAAGTTAAATTCATAAGTTGATAGTTAAACTTACAGTAAGATGATTAGCGAAAAGTGTCTCCAATTAGATCACATGAGAAAATTCAAAAATAATTGTAAAGTTTACAGGGAAAACCTCGATATAGAATTCTCTCCAAATATGTGTAGTTCCAGATATGCGGCCACCTAATAAAACCTTAAAACAAGCCTTTAAATAGTTAACTTTAAATAAGGAAATAAAATTAAAATATGTGATTTTCTTTGGGATAGGTGACGGCAATTTTGATGGAGCGTCAAACATCTGACGGCGTGCGCGAGATGTCGTCAAAGATTCCATTGAATTATTATCTTCTGATTCTTCTAACGGAGAATCTGATGGCGTGTGAACAATGTCGTCATATTTTCACTAGAAATTAGCATGATCTGCTTCATGTTGACGACAATTTTGATGCCTTGTCAAAGTTGTGACGGCGCTTCAAAAATGTCGTCAAACTTCACTTCAATTCTTCATCTTCTGTCTAAGCTTGACGGCAACTTTGATAGCCTTTCCCAGGTCTAACAGCGTGTCAAATATGTCATCATCTCTACTTCAGCTTATTTGCACCAGATTTTATCTGATTTGTTCTTCTTTCCTTTAATTTCCTCCCTAATCATTTATATCTGCATTAAAACACTAAAAATAATCAAAAACAACAAAAGTTGCTTAAGACTTCACAATTATTTATAGTTTAACGCATAAAATGTATTAGCATTTGCTCACACATCATGGCCTTGAGGTACGGGCTGATTCTCTACTTTAGCTTATTTGCACTAGATTTCAACTGATTGATTCTTCTTTCCTTTAGTTTCCTCCCCGATCACTTATATCTACATTAAAACACTAAAAACAACAAAATTTGCTTAAGACTTCACAATTATTTATAGTTTAAAGCATAAAATACATTAGCATTTGCTCACACATCAATGTTGGAAAAAAAGTGATTCACATGAACTCCATAGGTTTACCATTTGGGTTAATGGGTTGATGACTTAACAGGATCAACTCTTATGAGAGTATTATTGAATAATGCATGAATCCCTTAACTTCGAGAGAAGTAAATGGTGAAACAGTCATTAGGTTGAGAAATATGTGGGTAATTCTTAGAATTCAATAATTCTTGCAAATGAATACATAAGTTAGAATTCGAACACACACGCACAACACTAATTGTTTGAACATATTGGTGAGCATAACACTAGTTAATTTATTCTCATTGAAATTACATCAACATTAACTCTTAGTAGATGAACTTTTGTGTGACACAGATACGAAAAAGAACTACTAACATTTCAAACCCCCCTTTCTTTCAGAACCTTAGATCAACAGTCTAATAAAACTCACAATACTTAGTGAACATGGTACTCCCTATGGGATTCGACACCCAACCCAGTTGAGTTATATATTTGATAGTGGCCGCTTACTATCTCGTAAGAGAGGCGTAATTTGGACGTATCCGTGTTGTGGGAAAAAAATCAATTTGGGCATACCACGGAGGCTAGGGAGCATCCTAGTGTGGTTTGTCTGGGTGGGTGGGGCCATTTGGGTGGTCAAATGGGCAAAATGGCATGAATGGGGTATTTTTGGGCTAAATCAATGTGCTATAGCCTACAGTTCTGGGGTGGGCTTGGGTCCGGGCGTGTTATGGGCCAAAAATTAATTGAGGAGTGCCATGGAGGCTGGGGAGCATCCTAGTGAGGTCTGTTTGAGTGTGGCAAGAATTTGAATAGTCAAACGAGTAAACAACGTGAATAGGGAATTTTGGGCTAAATCGGTGAGCTATAGCCCACGATTTCGAGGGTAGGCCCGGGGTCTAGACGTGTATTGAGACAAAAATAAATCAGGCATGATAAATAGACTGGGGAGATTTCTAGTGTGGTCCATTTAGGTGTTCTTGTCCATTTGGGTGGTCAAACTAGCAAAACAATGGAAACGGGACATTTTTGGGCCAAATCGATGTGTTATAGCCCACGATTCTAAAGTAGGCTAGGGGTCTGATGTGTTATGGGCCAAAAATCAATTGGGGCATGCGAGAGAGGTTGGGTAATATCCTAGTATTATCCGTTTGGGTGGGCGGGGCCATTTGGATTATCAAATGGGTGAAACAGGCATATTTTGGCTAAATTAGTGTGTTATTACCCACGATTCTAGGGTGGGCCTGGGGTCCGGGCGTGTTGTGGGATGAAAATCAACTGGGGCATGCCAGGGAGGCTGGGGAGCTTTCTAGTGTGATTTGTTTAGGTGTGTAGGGACATTTGTGTGGTCAACGTGGCAAACCAATGTAAATAGGACATTTTTTGAGACAAATTGGCGTGCTATAGCCCACGGTTTTGGGGTAGGGATAGGGGCCTGGGCGTGCAATATGCCGAGGATCCACCGAAGCATACTAGAAAGGTTAGGGAGCATCTTAGTATGGTCTGTTTAGGTGGGCAGGGTTATTTCGATGGTCAAACAGGAAAAACAGCATGAATAAGGCATTTCAGGCCAAATCAGTTTGCTATAATCCTCAGTTCTAAGGGTAGGCCCAGGGTCCGAGCATGTTGTGGGATGAATATCGATCAAGGCATGCCAGGGAGGCTGGGGAGCATCCAAGTGTGGTCCGTTTGGAAGTTTGGGGCAATTTGATGGTCAAATGGTAAAAATGTCTCATACGAGGCATTTTCAATCCAAATCAATGAGCTAAAGCCCATGTTTTAGAAGGTGGGCCTGGGGTCCAGGCATGTTGTAGGAAAAAAATTGATCGGGGTATTCCAAAGAGGTTAGGAGCATCGTAGGATGGTCCATTTGGGTAGGTGGGTTCATTTGGATGGTCAAATGGGAAACAACACATGAATAGGGCATTTTCAAGATAAATTAGTGTGCAATAGCCCACGACTCTATGGGTGGGGTCGGGGTTCGGGCGTGCTGTAGGCAAAAAATCAAATGGGGCATATTATGGAGGCTCGGGAGCATCCTAGTGTGGTCTGTTTGAGTAGGCGGGGCAATTTATGTGGTTATATAGGCAAAATGATGCAAACATAGCATTTTCGGGCAAAATTTTTGTGCTATCTCCCACGGTTCTGGGGTGGGCCTAGTATCTGGGCATGCTCTAGGTTGAAAATCAATTGGGGAGCTAGTGAAGCTGGGGAACATCCTAGTATGGTTCGACTAGGTGGGCAGGGCAATTTGGATGGTCAAATGAGCAAAACAACAAAAATAAGCCATTTTTAGCTAAATTTATGAGTTATAGCCCACGTTTCTAGGAGAAGGCTCGGGGTCCAAGTGTTCTGTATCCCAAAAATAAATCAGGGTGTGTCAAGGAGGTTTGGGAGCATCTTAGTATGGTCTGTTTGGGTAGGACAGGCTATTTGGGTTGTCAAATAGGCAAAACGATCAAACAGGACATTTTCAAGCCAAATCGGTGTGCTATCACCTATGACTTTGGGGGCAGGCTTGGGGTCAGGGTATGCTATGGGCCAAAAATCTAGGGAGGATGGGGAGCATCCTAGTATGGTCCGTCTATATGGTAAGGTCTATTTGGGTGGTCAAATAGGAAAAACGGCATGAATGGGGCATTTTTTAGCCAAATCGATGTGCTATAGCCCACTGTTTTGGGGGTGGTCCTGGGGTCCGGGCATGATGTGGGTTGAAAACTGATCGTCGTGTACCAAGGATGCTTTGTATCATCCTAGTGTGGTCCTTTTGCTTGGGTGGGGCCATTTCTGTGGTCAAACGGTCAAAATAGTGCGAACAGGGTATTTTTGAGCTAAATTTGCGTGTTATAGCCCACGGTTCTGGGCTAGGCCCGAGGTCCGAGCATGCTTTAGGCTTAAAATTGATTGGGGAATTCTAGGGAGGCTGAAGAACATCCAAGTATAGTCTGTTTAGGTTGTTGGGGAAATTAGGTAGTCAAATAAGAGAAACAATGCGAACATAGAATTTTCAGGCAAGATCGGTGTGATATAGCCCACAATTTCAGGGGAATGCCCAGGGTCCAGGCGTATTGTGAGACAAAAATTGATCGGATCATCCTAATGTGGTCTGTTTGGGGGGGCTGAGCCATTTGAGGGGTACAACAGGCGAAACGGCATGAACAAGGCATTTTTAGGCCAAAATAGTGTATTGTAGCCCATGGTTCTAGGATTAGGCCTGGGGTTCAGGCGTCCTTTGGGTTAAAAATTGATTGGGTCTTGCCAAGGAGTCTGAGAAGCGTCCTAGTATGGTCGGTTTGGGTTGGGGGAGGCATTTGGGTGGTTGAAAGGGTAAAACGGTGAGAATGGGCATTTTCTAGCCTAATATGTGTGTTATAGCCCACGATTTCAGGGGTGGCCTCGGGTTTCGGTCATGATGTGAGTCAAAAATTGATTGGGGCATGCCATGGAAGCTGGGATGCATCCCATTGTGGTTTGTTTGGGCGGTCAAACAGGAAAAACAATGCGACAGGGCATTTTCAGGCCAAATTGGTGTGCTACAGCCCACAGTTCTGTGGGTTCGCCGATGGTCAGAGATAAAATTTTGTGCTATATCCCATGATTTAATGGGTGGGCCTGGGGTTCAGGCAATCTGTGGGACAAAAATCAATTGGGGCATGCTAGGAAGACTAGGAAGCATCCTATAGTGGAATCTATAGGTGGGCGGGACAATTTAGGTGGTCAAATGGGCAAAACAGCATGAATGAGGCATTTTCAAGATAAATTGGTATACTATAGCCAATGATTTTAGGGGTGGTCCCGAGATACAGGTGTGTTGTGAGACCAATATCAACCGGGGCATACCAGGGAGAATGGGGAGCATCCTAGTATGGTTTCTTTGGGTGTGCAGGTTCATTTGGGTAGTCAAATGAATGAAACAACTTGAACAGGGCTTTTTGGGCTAAATAAAAGTGTTATAGCCCACGGTTTCAGGGGTGAGCCCGGCGTTCAGGCATGCTGTGGGCCAATAATCAATCGGAGCATGTGGAAAAAACTGCGGATCATCCTAGTGTTGTTTATTTAGGTGGGAGATTCCATTTGAATGGTACAACGGGTGAAACAGCAAGTGAACGAGGCATTTTCGGGCCAAATTTATGTGTTATAGCCTACAGTTTTGGGGGTAGGCCAGGGGTTCGAGCGTGCCGCTATTCAAAAATTGACCAGGGCTTGACAGGGAGGTTGGGGAGCATCCTATTATGGTCCGTTTTGGTGTTCGGGGCCATTTTGATGGTCATACGAGCAAAAGTGTATGAATGGGGCATTTTTAGGGCCAATTCAGTGTGCTATAGCCCACGGTTCTGGGGGTGTTCCTGGGTCTGGGTGTGTTGTGCACTGAAAATCGACCGGGGCATGCCAGGAAGGATAAAAGAGTGTCCTAGTGTGGTCTTTTTGGGTGTGCGGGGATATTTGGGTTGTCAACCAGGTGAAACGGTGCAAACCAGGCATTTTTAGGCTAATTCGGTGTGTTATAGCCTACGGTTCTAGGGGTGGCCTGGGGCCCTGGACATCAGTGGGTTGAATATTGACCAGGGCATGCCAAGGATGCTGGGGAACATCCTAGTGTGGCACGTTTTGATGGACGTGGCCATGTTGGTGATACAACAGGCAAATTGGTACGAACGAGGTATTTTCTGGCCAAATTGGTGAGCTATTTTTCATGGTTTTGGGCTGGGCATGGGGTGTGGGCTTGTTGTAGGACCAAAATTAACTGAGGCATGCCAGGGAGGCTGGAAAGCAACCTAGTATGTTCCGTTTTAGTGGGTTGGGCTATTTGGGTGGAATAATGGGCAAAACGGCGAGAATGGCGCATTTTCATGCCAAATTGGTGTGCTATAACCCACGGTTCCAGGGGTGGGCTAAACTTTCGGGCATCCTGTGGGTTAAAAATTGACCGGGACATACCGAGGAGGCTGGAAAGTATTCTAGTGTTGTCTGTTTGTTTAGGAGGGGCCATTCAGGCAGTCAAACAGGAAAAACGATGCGAACGAGGCATTTTTGGGCTAAATCAAAGTGCTATAGCCTATGGTTCTAGGGGTGGGCGCGTCCTAGTATGGTCCATTTGGGTGGCAAGCAAGGCTTTTTGGGTGGTCAAATGAGCGAAATGATGCAAACAGGTCATTTTTTCCTAAATCGGTGTGCAATAACTTTCGGGGTTAAGACCATTTATAGGTTAAAAATTGACAACAATGTGTCAGGGAGGCTGAGGAGTATCCTAATGTGGTCTGTATGGGTTGGCGGGGCCATTTGGTATTCAAACAAGTAAAACAACGTGAATGGGGCAATTTTAGGCTAAATTGATGTGTTATAGCCCAGGGTTTTTGGGGTGGTCCTTGGGTCTGGGACTGCTGTGGGTAAAAAATTGACCGGGGTATGCCAGATATGTTGGGGAGCATCATAGTATGGTTTGATTAGGTGGGAGATGCTATTTGGATGGTCAAACAAGCGAAACAGCATGAATGGGGTATTTTCAGGCCAAATCGGTGTGCTATAGCCCACGGTTTCGGGATGGGCTCGAGGTTCGATCTTGCTGTGGGACAAAAATCGATAGAGGTATGCCAGGGAGGCTAAAGAGCATCCTAATGTGGTATTTTTGGGTGGGAGGGCCCATTTGGGTGGTACAACGAGCTAAACAATGAGAATGGGGCATTTTCCTGTGAAATTGGTGCGCTATAACATATGGTTCCAAGGGTGGGCCAAGGGTCCGGGCGTGCCGTGGGCTAAAAATCTACCGAGGCATGCCACAGAGGCTAGAGAGCATTCTAGTGTGGTATTTTTGGGTAGGAGGGGCCATTTGGGCGGTCAAGCAGGAAAAACGGCGTGAACGAGACAATTTTGAGCCAAATCAAAGTGCTATAGCCTATGGTTCCAGGGGTGGGCCCAAGGTTCGGCCATGCTATGGGTTAAAAATTAATCGGTTCATTACAAGGAGGCTATAAAGCATCCTATTGTGATCTATTTGGGTGGGCGTGCGGGGTAATTTCAGTGGTCAAATAAGCAAAATAGAGCGAACAGGGCATTTTCGGGATAACCCATGGTTCTGGGGGTGGCCCCAGGGTTTGGGCCATTTGTAGGTCAAAAATCAACCACGGTATGCCAGATGGGCTGGGGAGTATACTAATGTGGTCCGTATGGATGGGCGGGGCCATTTGGGTGGCCAAACAGGAAAAACAATGTGAACGGAGTATTTTCGGGCCAAATCGGTGTGTTATAGACCGCGATATCTGGGGTGAGCCCGGGGTTTGGGTATGTTGTAGGTTGAAATCAACAGGGGCATGCCATAGATGTTGGGGATTATCTTAGTGTGATCTGTTTGGGTGGTAGGGGCCATTTGGGTGGTCAAACAAGCGAATTGGCGTGAACGGAGCATTTTTGGGCTAAATCGGTGTGCTATAGCCCACAGTTCCGAGGGTGAGCTCTGGGTCTGGGCGTACTGTGGGATAAAAATTGATCAGAGCATGTCAAAGAGGATGGGAAGTATCCTAGTGTAGGATTTTTGGGTGGAGTGAGCCATTTGGCTGGTCAAACAGGCAAAACGGCGTAAATAGGGCATTTTCGAGCAAAATTGGTGTGCTATAACCCATAGTTCCGGGGGTAGGCCTAGGGTTCGAGCGTGCTGTGGGTGGTAAATCAGCCGGAGCATGCTAGGGAGGCTGGTAAGTATCCTTATGTGGTCTGTATGGGCGGGAGGGGCCATTTAGGTATTCAAATGGGTGAAATGGCGCGAACAGGGAATCTTTGAACTAAATTGGGATGCTATAGCCCACGGTTCTAGGGGTGTGCTCGGGGTTCGAATGTAATGTGGGTCAAAAATCAACTGGATCATGATAGGGAAATTTAGCAGAAACCTTGTGTGGTTCGTTTGTGTGGGCGGGGACATTTGCGTAGTCAAATAGGCTATACGCCGCAAATGGGGCATTTTCGGGCCTAATAGGTTTACTATATATAGCCTACGGTTCTGGATGGGTTCGGGGTTCCGGCATTTTATTGGCCAAAAACTAATCGGGGTGTCCCTGGGAGATTGGGAAGCATCCTAGTATGGTCCATTTAGATGGTCAGGTCTATTGGGTGGTCAAATGGTCTAAACAGGCAAATAGGATATTTTATGCGAAATTGATGTGCTATAGCCTCGATTCTGGGGGTGGGCTCGGGGTCTGGGAGTTTTGTGGGCTAAAAATTAAACGTGGCAGCCAGAGAGGTTGGAGAGCATCCTAGTATGGTATGTTTGGGTGCAGGGGGAATTTGGGTTGTTAAATGGGTGAAACGATGCAAACGAGGCATTTTTTAGCCAAATCAGTGTCCTATAGCCCACGGTTCTAGGAGTGAGCTCGAGGTCCGAGCGTGCTGTGGGTCAAAAATTGCTAGAGGCATGCTAGGAAGGCTGAGGAGTATCCATGAGATGTTTGTTTGGGTTAGTGGGGCAATTTGGGTGGTCAAATGGGCAAAAAGGCACGAACGGAGCATTTTCAGGCCAAATAGATATGCTATTGCCTACGATTTCGAGGGTGGTCCCCAGGTCGGGGCATTTTTTAGGTCAAAAATAAATTGGGACATACCAAGGAGGATGGGGAGCATCCTAGTATGGTCCAGTTGGATGGGTCAGGGCCATTTGAATAGTCAAACGAGCAAAACGGTGCTAACGGAGCATTTTCGGGCCAAATCAGTTTTGCTATAGCCCAATGTTCTGGGGTGGGCCAGAGGTTCAGGTGTGCTGTGGGAAAAAAATAAACCGGGCATTCTAGGATAGCAGGGGAGCATCCTAGTGTGGTTCGTTTGGGTGGGTGGGGACCTTTGGGTTGTCAAATGGGAGAAACAACGCGAACACGGCTTTTTCGAGCTAAATTAGTGTGCTATAACCCACGATTCCAGAGGCATTTTCAGGCTAAATTCATCTGGGCGTGCTATGGGCTAAAAATTGATTGAGGCATGCCAGGGAGGCTGGGGAACACCCTAGTTTGGTACGTTTGGGTTTGAAAGGCTATTTGGATGCTCAAATGGGATAAACGGCACCAACGGGGGATTTTTAGGACAAATCGGTGTGCTATAGCCACGGTTCCGTGAGTGGGTTCGGGGTCCGAGCGTGCTTTGGGAAAAAAATCAACCGTGACATGACAGAGAGGCTGGGAAGCATCCTAGGGTGTACTGTTTAGGTGGGCGGGTCATTAGAGTGGTCAAACGGGTGAAATGATGAGAACGGGGCATTTTACGGCCAAATTGGTGTGCTATAGCCCACGGTTCTGGGGGTGGGCTCGGGTTTCATGCGTGATGTAGGCTGAAAATTGATCAGGGCAAGCCAGGAAGGCTAGGGAGCATCCTAGTGTGATCCATTTGGGTGGACAGGGCCATTTCGGTGGTCAAATGGATGAAACGGCGTGAATAGGGAATTTTCTAGCCAAATCGGTGTGCTATGGCCACGGTTCAAGGGATAGGCCTGGGGTTCGAGCCATCTATGGGCTGAAAATTGCTTTGGGTATGTCAGGGAGGCTGGGGAGCATCCTAGTGTGTGTTTTTTGTTTGGGTGGGGCCATTTGGGTAGTCAAACGGGCAAAACAGCGCGAACGGGGCATTTTTGGGCCAAATCGATGTGCTATATAGCCGATGTTTCAGGGAGTGGGCCCATGTTTCAGGAATTTTATGTATCAAAAATTAATTAGAATGTGGCAGAGAGGATGGGTAGAATCGTAGAGTGGTTCATTTAGGTGGGTGGGGCCATTTGTTTTGTCAAACGGGCAAAACGGCACAAATTAGGAATTTCGGGCCAAATTGTCCTGCTATAGCCTACGGTTCCGGGGGAGGGCCCAGGGTTCAGGCGTGCTGTGGGTAAAAAATCCTAGTGTATTTTGTTTGTGTGGATGGGACCATTTGGGTTTTCAAACGAGCAAAACGGTGCAAATAAGGCATATTCAAACCAAATCAATGTGTTATAGCCCACGTTTCTGGGGGTGGGCCCGGGGTCCAGGCATGCTATGTACCAAAAATTGACTAGGATATTCCAGGGAGGCTGGGGAGCATCCTAGTATGGTATTTTTTAGTTGGCGGGGCCATTTGGGTGGTCAAACGAGCTAAACGGCACAAACAGGGCATTTTGGGGCTAAATCGGTGTACTATAGCCCACGGTTCTAGGGTGGGCCTAGGGTTCGGACATGCTGTGGGTCAAAAATCGATCAGGGCATGCTAGGGAGGCTTGGGAGTAGGGTTGTTCATGGATAGGTTTGGGTCGGTTATTAGTCGTAATCATAACCAAACCAACTTAGTGGGTTTTTAAATTTCTAAAACCAAACCAAACCAACTCAAAAAAATAACCGTTGGTTTGGTTCTTGTCGGTTTAGTTCGGTCCGGTTTTTAAGTTTATAACTTTAGTTAATGATAAAATTTGAAATTTTTCTTAAAAAAATCCAACCCAACACATGAGATACAACCGAGTGTTGTTACTCATCCTTAAAAGTAAGATGTCAATTTAGTGTTATACTTAAGCAAAGCCATGAACAACACCATATGAACGCTTCTACAAAAGTAGTTAGAAACTACATATAAGAGAATGATATGATAAACCCCCCAAAAGGTAAACACATAATTTTTTTGCTCAATAGGGACCAAAAAGAAAGTTCAAAACAAGTGATTATCGATAGTCCAATAAAACTCACCTATAAAATCCCATCGACAACAAGATAATTTTCACAATTAGTATCATTTACCATTCAAAGTGCGAAAATCATATAGAATCTTATAACGCACCATCAACTAGATGGAGACATATGACTAAAAGTGCTATGACTAAAGTTAAATTCATGATTAAAATTTAAAATATAAAAAATATTTATATTTTATTTATGAATAATATATAAATAATTTATATATTCATATGTATGTGTGTGTATACATATATATGCATATATATACATAAATATATATGCATATATATACATACATATACATGCATATATATACATACATATACATGCATATATATACATACATATACGTGCATTTACTTACATACATATATATGGATATATATATATACATACATATATATACATATATATACATAATTTTTATCGATTCGGTTTGGTTATTTTGTCGGTTATTTTAGAGTAAAACCAAAACCAAACCACATAAGTATCATTTTTAAAAATTTAAAACCAAACCTCACCAAATGTCGGGTTTTTTAATCGATTTGGTTTGGTTCACCGTTCAATTTGGTTTTTAACCAAACCGTGAACACCCCTACTTGGGAGTGTCCTAGTAAGGTCCATTTGGGTGGACGAGATTATTTAGGTGGTCAAACAGGAATAACGGCATGAACGGGGCATTTTTGGGCTAAATCGGTGTGTTATAGCCTATGGTTTTGGGGCTGGGATCGAGGTTTGTGCTATCTGTGGGTGGAAAATTAGTCGAGGCATGTCAGGGAGGTTGGGGAGTCTCCTAGTGTTGTCCATTAGGGTGGGCGTGGTTATTTGGGTGGTAAAATGGGGAAATGGCGCGAATGGGGCATTTTTATGCTAAATCTGTGTGCTATCATCCATTGTTGGCTGAAAATCGACCAAGGCATGCCAGGTAGGTTACGGAGAAGCCTAGTGTGGTCCGTTTGGGTAAGAGGGGCCATTTGGCTGGTACAATGGGTGAAACTGCACGAACGGAGCATTTTCGTGCCAAATCAATGTGCTATAACCCATTATTTCGGGGATAGGCTTGGGGTATCATATTGGGTGTATTTACACGCCTAAACACCATAATTTACCCATGTTATAGCTAAGTTTTGAGGATAAAATATATAATTCCTGCACTTTTAGTCCATTTTCCTGTAAGTGAGCTAACCTACGTGATTAGCATATTTTAAGGTATTAATGATGAAGATTTCTGCACTTTGTGGACCTTTGGGCAGCAAAGGAAAACTTCACAAAAGAGGGAAGACAGCTGAATGTGACGCATGGAGAAATTGTCCTGGGCAAAAGTAGTATTTTTAAATACTTAGGGGTGCAGCAGTAACTTAATAGGACTAGGACAAGGATGTTATAAAAACCCTATTTTGCTGAATTTTTCAGCATTCAGAAATTCATTCATTCATTCATTATTGTTTTTCATAATTGAGACGCCACTTTTGGATTATTCACGTTACTTTCTGACAGAGAAACACGGCTCTTTTGTGGAAGACGACTAAGAGGAGAAACGTCATCCCTCTTTGACGTTAAAATCATCCTCTCGCGAAGATTGTTCTAGTTGCGGTATGATGATGATGTCTTCGTTGTTTTCCTTTAGTTCATAAGAAGCTAAACTTCTGTGTTAGGGTTATGGAAGCCTTTTGATATACTATCTATTACTATGAGTTTGTGAATTCTTGATGCATATGCTACTTATATCATTACTCTCTTCGTTTTAATTTAATTCTCGTGGTTGCAAACATTGAGAATAGGCCATTATAGCATTAACTTGTTCGAGAGAAAAGTTACATGTTTGGAAAAGAGAGTGTGACAAGGAAATAGGGCTACCAACCCCTATTTACACGTTAGTGCCGTAACTGGGTTAACCTCTTGGAGAGTTCGTACCGTTAGTTATACGCTTTAAGCTCGAGAGAGTTAAAGTGAAATAATCCTTGATGGTTGAGAAACACTAGGATTTACCATTAGAATACGAATCTCTATAAGTGCATGCATGTCTGAATTCTGCATTACTCATAGTTAATAGATACGTAGCACTCATAAGGTGGACATAACCCTAACTTATTTTTCTCTGTGATTAAATCTTACTAAACAAAGTATTCTGTTGTTACTTTGATAGCATTAATTCACGCCACAATCCAATCCCCCCTTTTTCGTGAAATTTTCGATTAACAGTCTACTAATAATTGCAAGACTTAGTGACCAAGTATTCCCTGTGGGATTCGACACCCAACCCAGTTGGGTTCTATATTTGACAGCGACCACTTACACTCTTTCGAGAGCTGTAGTTTGGGCGTTATCAAATTTTGGCGCCGTCGCCGGGGAATACGGTTGTCAACTAAGTTTGTGATAGTTACTAGACCCTTTGGTCAAAAATTCTCATATTTTAATTTTAGTTGTTGTTTTTGCTTTATTCAGGTTTTATTCGGTGCATGCAAAACACTCGAAGTTCAGGACAACCGTTATTACCTATCAATCCTGAACCATATCGTATTGGCAGAATGGAGGCGCAACGTGACATTGAAAGAAGGGCTTCTCAACAGGAGCAGGCTAGACTAGCTGTGTTGGCCGCTGCCCAAGTACATCAACAGAATATTGATAACCCTGGGCGAGCAACAAATTCTGACGATGAGGACCTAGGTGATGACGAGTTGCTAAACCCTAGGCGTGATGCTGAGGTGGCGACACCTGCTAACAGAAGAGATCGTCAAGCTAGACTTAGACCTAAACACCGAGCTATGCATATTCCTTTTGATGATGATGATGACGATCTGTACGGAGCTAGTGCCACAGGAGCTATTATTCCGCCGCCCTTGGCACCCGGAGCCAAGTTCAATATCACTAGCACCATGATTCAGTTATTGCAGCTCAAGGGGTTATTTGGTGGACTTGCAGGTGATTATCCGAATATGCATCTGATCAACTTTATTTCTACATGCAAGTCATTCAACAATCCTGGCGTTGGACAGAATGCAATTCGACTGCGCTTATTTCCATTGTCTCTATCTAGGGAGGCAACTCTATGGTTGAATGGGCTGACTCCTGATTTTATTACTAATTGGAGGCAATTGAAAGACAATTTCCTAGAAATATTCTTTTCGCCATCCAAGAGAGCACAGTTGAGAGATGAGATCAGCAATTTTCGGCAGCTTCCAACTGAAGCTCTCCATGAAACATGAGAGAGGTTCAAGACGAAGCTTATGCGGTGCCCAAATCATCATATGACCAATGTCCACTTGATGGAGATATTATACAGATCTTTGAATTCGGTGACTAAGCCAGTGGTTGATAATGCAGCAGGTGGGTCATTCATGGACCTCACTTTTATACAGGCAAGTGATATGTTAGATCGTATGACAAAGCAAAGTAGAGCTTGGCACACCAGGGATTCTGAGGTAGCAAGCTCTACTGTATCGATTGGCATGACTGCAGAACAAAGGCGAAGAGAGGAAGAACATGATCAAGATATGGCGCACATAAAAACGCAGATGGATCTTCTTACCAAGCATTTATTATACGGGAAGACCGAAAAAGTCAAAGCAGTTGCGTCAAAAGGAAGAGGCGAATCCGATTCCGAGGAAGAAGCCAACTACTTGAATAATCAGGGGGGTTTCCAAGGCAATGCCCAAGGAAACCAAGGTCGGAACAATTATGATAAATCTGAAAACAAGGACCGTGATCAAGGAAGTTGGAAGAATAAGACTAACAAGAGTGGTTTGTATATTCCTCCTGGAAGTTGGGAGGCCGCGACATCTGGTTCGGGGAAGATGTCCATGGAAGATTTGATGGAACAGCTGTTGAAGGGAGTATGATAATGCTCAAACTACAGCTCTCGTAAGAGTGTAAGTGGTCGTTGTCAAATATAGAACCCAACTGGGTTGGGTGTCGAATCCCACAGAGAATACTTGGTCACTAAGTAAGCAAAGATTAGTAGACTTTTGGTGAAAGTTTCGTAAAAGGGGGGATTGTAACGTGCAATAATGTAACAAAGTGAAAACGGAAAATAGCAAAGTAAAAAGAAAGAATGTTTAGTAAGATTCTAATCAATGAGAATTGAGAGTTGGGGTTATGTCCACCTTATGAGTTATACATCTCTATTGGCTATGAGTTATGCGGAATTCAGACATGCATGTGCTTATAGAGAATTGTATTCTATGGTAAATCCAGGCGTCTTTCGACCATCAAGGATTATTTCACTTTAACTCTTTCGAGCTTAAAGTGTATCTAACGGTACAAATTCTCCAAGAGGTTAATCCAGTTACGGCACTAACTTTTTAACAGGGGTTGGTGCCCTATTACCTTGACATTATCTCTTTTCCAGACATATAACTTTTCTTTCGAACAAGTTAATGCTATACTGGTGTATTCTATATGTTTGCAACCACTAGAATTTAGATTAAGATGAAGAGAGTAATGATATAAGCAGCATACATGTCACGAATTCACAAACTCATAGCAATAGATAGTATCTCATAAGGCTTCCATAACCCCAACAGAGAAGTTTAGCTACTCATGATTGCAACAGAGATCACAATAAACATCATCATGATCTCACGTTGGTCACAAGGGCCGTTCTTTCTCTGTCAGAAATTAACGTGAATAGTACTAAATGTCGAAGAAAATAGAATTGAATAGAAAATAGGATGAATGAGTTGAATTGTAAGGGTTGAATGAATTAATGAGTGAATGAATAAAAAGTTCAGCACAATAGGGTATTTATAACACCCATATCCTATTCCTACTAGGCTACTGTGTACTTATCCTAATCCTACTAGGATACTGCGTACTTATCCTAATCCTAATAAGTTACTGCTGATCCCCAAAGTCTTTAGAATTTTTGTTTTTGCCCGAGACAGGTTTTCCATGCATCACTTTTAGTCCCTAGGCGTCCAAGCTCTCCTTTCCTTCTTTCGTGAAGCTTCCTTGGGCGTCAAGTTATCCATAAAATGCTGAAATCTTCATCATTTATACCTGAAAACTTGCTAATCACATTTGTTAGCTCACTTACAGGAAAAAGGACTAAAAGTGCATGAATTATATATTTTGTCCTCAAAACTTAGCTAAAATATGGGTAAATTATAGTACTTTAGGCGTGTAAATACGCCTATCATCACCACCCCACACTTAAAGCTTTGTTCGTCCTCGAACAAAATATCATGTCCCTCTAAAAATCTACTTAGGGTTTCACAGTAACAACACAAAATTTTCATCAACATAGGCACGATAATTATAATCAAAGAGTAGTTTTCTAATCACTATTAGAAACAATTCAACCTCCAACATAGACTCGTGATGATGGTTAATTCGTATCCACAAGTTAAGGCACAAAGAATCATACAAGACTACCCAAAACTCATCAATCATGTGTGTCTCACATAAGATATTACCCATAATCACTCACAAGTATTGCATTTTTCAGAACATGGGTATAAGATTATCCTTGCTCTCACTCTCACAAAGAATTCATATGTTGCAACTGATGACCATAGGCTTGCCCTTAGTGTAATGTTCCACTAATATCAGAATGTTAAGCTTAGGATCAAATAGGTCTTTTACAGGTTGTAATGTAGGCTAAGAGACGGGTAGGACTATTTTGGCCAGAAATAGTGACTTTGTTCCTAAGCGCTTTAATACATCACATTATGTCATTAACATTCTCTTTTAATCAACCCTGCTACCTTTCTTTCATCTATCACCCCTTTTCACCTATTTTGCCATTCAAGCATAACTATCTTTTTATTTAATCATAAACACAATTTATCTTTTTGTTTTTCTATTTCTTTTTCTTTTCTCTTTCTTTTTTTTTCTTTTTTTATAACACACCACCATGATAGCCACTCTTTTTCATAACAAATTCAAGTACTAATACACTCTAAGGCATCACTCTCACCCAATTTCCTCTTATTTTGTCACATGACTTCACAATTTAAAGCACTTAGGAATTTGGATCAAATTATGGTCTTGAAAAAAATGGATTAGGCTTACATATGAGGCTGTCAAAGAAAATGGCTTAAAGGCTCAAAAGAGTTGACTAGGATAATGTCCACGGGTAGGTAAAAAATCACAGGCTTCCAAAGAAATGCCTAAATCATCTCCTAAACTCACACTCTTTATTTCTCTTTACACACACACCAAGAAAGTTCTAGCATCAGTCACAAACATAGAATATACTATCATCTCACATACACAAGGCACATGGTCGACTTTATTGGGAGCAGTACAGACTCTTGACCCAACAGATGAAGGAATTAAACCACACACTTATCACATAATGAGTCACATTTAGAGCCTAAATGTCTCAATAGTAATGATTCTAGCACAAACTCTTTTCATAACACCATGCCGCTTATCAGAACAATTTCATGCATCAAAATCTACGACAAGCAAAAAAAATATAACCATAAATGTAGGCAAAGAAGTACAGCATACGAATACCAGCACCCCACACTTAGACAGGACACACTGCCCTCAGTGGAAAATAAATACGGAAAACCTGATTAGTCGGACTCCTCTTCTATGTCTGGGGTCATTCCCCCTGCGTCGGAATCATAATCAGAGTCTTCATCCTCAGAGTTTCCTCAAATTGTACCCACTTGATCCAAAAGTACGTTGAGGTATTTGTAGTGAGGAGGATTCATCTTGCTCTTTTCTTCCCCTTTTCTGGCCTTTCTGTGAGGTGGTTGCTTTATCATTTCCTTGTCTTGCTTTTGGTGTCATTGTTCCTGAGATTAAAATAATATTCATGTTAGCTTCATCTCGGTGGATACAATCAATGAACAAGAAGTAGTGGAACCACCCCACACTTAGTTTGTTGGTACGGACTAGTGAAGTGAACGATGTCGATTACTCAGAATTCATCGATATACGTTTTAGGCGCTATATTCCAACAATATAATCAGTGCAGTCATACTTCCAAAAAAATCTTGGCCATACTTTCATGGTTGATACATCTTTTGATCAAGACTACTACATAGAGATTGAATCAAGTTATAACATCTAGAAATAATCACAACCTCACAAGTTGGTAGTTTAACCATGATTCTCATCTCGATGAACAAGTCATTCCAACATGTAAGCTTTCTATTTACAAGATTATGCAATTTTCTTGCCCATGTCAATTCCGCAAAAGTATGACAGTGTATGAAAATCAAAGACAAGTTGGAAACAAGTTAAAATCATCTTTACGTATTCTTTCACTCACTTAGTAGTATCACAACAAATCAACCACATTCAAATCACCAACACTACTTCAAGATCTAACAATTTATTGTAGGCGTAGTATTGTAGTACTTACGGAATATAAAAGAAGAACAAAGAAGTACTTACTTGGTTGATGCCTTTGGAAGATGTTCTTGTGAAGTAAAAGAGCAAAAGGAAATTTTTTGAGAGAATTTGGAGAGGTAGGCGGCGGTTTTCTTAGGTTTGCAATGTATTTTTGGTCTAAGACTAAGTTTCTTATTTATAGGGCAAGCTAGGGTCGGGTTTTGACCCATTTAAAATCGGATTTGGAGACCAAAAGTGACCATAGGCGGCGCCTTTTGCTTTGCCTATGCTTGGAATAGGCGGCGCCTTTTGCAAAGCATTGTTGAGCATAGGTGGCGCCTATGCCATGGCATTGTTAGGCATAGGCAGTGCCTATGCCATGACATATGAGATTCAGAGACAAAATGCTTTTTCATAGGCGGCGCCTATGCTATGGCACACTTAGGCATGGGCGGCGCCTATGCTATGGCACACTAGATTCCGAGAGCTTAGGCCATAGTATAGGCCTTGCCTTGTTCGTGGCCTAGATTTACATAGGCCTTGCCTTGTTCTTTGCCTATATTTTCATAGGCAATGCCTAACCCATAGCCTTTTGCTTCTTCAATCCTAACTTACCACCTTGAACATACAATTCTTCCAAATCAAGATTTGAAACCAATCTCCTCCTTTATACCTCTTGCACCTACACTTACTTAAAAATAACAAAAACGATTAGAACGATGGGTTGCCTCCCACCAAGATCCTTAGTTTTGGTCGTGGCTCGACAATATCTTAAGAAAACAAAAAAATTAAAAACGATGGGTTGCCTCCCACCAAGCGCTTTATTTATTATCGCGGCACGACATAGCTATCTCGATTACTTAGACTTCATCGAGATAGATGAGGCATCATTTTCTGAATGGATTCAGACGACGCTGATGCTTACTTGTAGGCATGCAATCTTCTTCGATATGACTCTTGTGCATACATATCCCAGGAGGGATACCAATTATATCATCAATAGTCCAACCCATAGCTCTCTTGTATCTTATCAGAGCAGAGATGAGAGCCTCTACGTGTTGTTCACTTAAATCATCCACCACACTCACCGGAAGTGTATTTTCACTTCCCAAGAACACATACCTTAGATAATTGGGGAGCTCTTTCGATTTTAGCACTGGGGGCTCTTCAATGGAAGTCTTCGCTGTTGGTGACGGTTGATTCTTAAGATCAAGGTCCGACTGCTTAGGAGTATGAGAATAGGACCCTATTTCTGTTAGAGCATACATAGTTTCTTTATAATCTTCATCGTCCTCATGCTCAACATTCAGCAGTGCAGCAGACAATGGCTCAACAGTAAGCTGTTTCTCTACAGATAATGCTTTGTTATCCTCATAATGAACATCAGCTACGGAGAACACATTCATATCGCTGGGTTGCTTCATTTCTTTGCATATATCAAAGCGGACCACTTCGTCATTCAACCGAAATAAAAGCTCATTAGCTCTCATGTTAATAAGCACACTTCCTGTTGTAAGGAAAGGACGTCCCAAGATTATGGGAACTTCAGAATCCACCTCGCAATCCAAAATCACAAGGTATGCAGGAAAAATGAAGGTAGACACCTTCACCAACACATCATTCAAGATACCCACAGGTTGTTTTACCGACCTATCTGCCATCACGAGCCTCATATTGGTTGGTGTAGGGTCGCCCAACCCCAAATTTATATAGACGGATAGTGGCATCAAATTGATGTTAGCTCCCAAATTGCACAATGCCTTAGCAAAATTCATAGATACAACCGTGCAAGAAATAGTAAAAGCACCAGGGTTTTCCTTCTTCTATACTAAGGACCTTGTGGAAATTGCACTGCAATGATGAATATTATCTGTCGTCTTATAGCTTACTTCCCACTTCTTTTTCAAAAGGTCCTTTATGAATTTAGCATACCCAGGCATCTGTTCCAGCGCCTCCACCAACAGAACATTAATAGTTAGCTTCTTCAATATGGTCATGAATTTACTGAACCTGGTATCATCAGCTTTCTTCTTCAGTCTCTGCGGAAAAGGTGGTGGTGGAAGAGGAATAGTTTTCTCCACCAATTCCTCTTTATCTTGCTTCCGATTATTAATCTTTTCAGGAGTGTCATCAGCCTTCTTCTTTAGTCTTTGAGGAAAAGGTGGTGGTGGAAGAGGAATAGTTTTCTCCACCACTTTCTTTTTACCTTGCTTCCAACTATCAATCTTTTCAGGCTGCAGACGTCTAGGGGTGATGTCATGAACACACTCTTCAGCTTCTTCAGCCTCTTCACATTCTGCATCAATAACATTATCCGCTATATCATCAACTACCTGCTTGCCTTTAGATGGATTTTCCAACACTTTACCACTTCGGGTAGTAATAGCCATACACGATCCATCATTCCTTGGGTTTTGCACAGTGTCTCTAGGTAAGGTTCCAGCCTTTCTTTGGTTGAATGCCGCAGATAATTGACTCAATTGTTGCTCCAGCTGTTTTATTAAAGTGGAATGCGAGTCAACCAATTGCTTCATTGAGGACAGATCATTTATTACCTCAGTTACTCCTGTGCTGGTTGCCTCTACTCCTTTTAGCATCTTAGTTATCATATCTTCCATGGACATATTTCCAGAACCAGATGCAGCGGCGTCACGTCTTCCAGGAGGAACATACAAACCACTCCTGTCGGTATTATTTTTCCAACTACCTTGATCGCGGTCCTTGTATCCAGATTTATCATAATAGATCCGACCTTGGTTTCCTTGGGCATTTCCTCGGAAACCCCCTTGATTATTCAAGTAGTTGGCTTCTTCCTCGGAATCAGATTCGTCTCTTCCTTTTGACGCAACTGCTCTGACTTTTTCGGTCTTCCCTGATAATAAATGCTTTGTAAGAAGATCCATCTGTGTTTTCATGTGCGCCATATCTTGATCACGTTCCTCTTGTCTATGCCTCTGCTCTGCAGACATGCCAACAGATACGATAGAGCTTGCTACCTCAGAATCCCTGTTATGCCAAGCTCTACTCTTCTTTGTCATACGATCTAGCATATCACTTGCCTCGAGAAAAGTAAGGTCCATGAATGACCCACCTGCAGCATTATCAACCACTGGCTTAGTCACTGAGTTCAAAGCCCTGTATAATATCTCCATCAAGTGGATGTTGGTCATCTGATGATTTGGGCACCGCATAAGCTTCTTCTTGAACCTCTCCCATGTTTCGTGGAGAGCTTCAGCTGGAAGCTGTCAAAAATTGTTGATCTCATCTCTCAACTGTGCTCTCTTGGATGGCGGAAAGAATCTTTCTAGGAAAGAGTCTTTCAATTGCCTCCAATTGGTGATAGAATCAGGAGTCAGCCCATTCAACCATAGAGTTGCCTCCCTAGATAGAGACAATGGAAATAAGCACAGCCGAATTGCATTCTGTCCAACTCCTGGATTGTCGAATGACTTGCATGTAGAGATGAAGTTGATCAGGTGCATATTCGAATCATCGCCTGTGAGTCCACCAAATAAACCTTTGAGCTACAATAGATGAATCATGGTGCTAGTGATATTGAACTTTGCTCCAGGTGCCAAGGGCGGAGGAATAATAGCTCCTGTAGCACAGGCTCCATCCAGATCGTCATCATCATCATCAAAAGGAGCCTGCACAGCTCGGCGGTCAGGTCTCATTCTATCTTGATGATCTCTCCTATGCATAGGTGCCGCTACCTCATCAGTACGCCTAGGATATAGTAGATCCTCATCACCCAGGTCCTCATCATCTGGATTTGTTGCCCGACCTGGGTTATCAATATTCTATTGATGCACTTGAGCAGCTGCCAGTGCAGCTAGTCTAGCCTGCTCCTGTTGAGCCTCCCTTCTGTCAATGTCACGTTGTGCATCCATCCTGCCAATAGAACCTGAATAGAACAAAAACAACAGCTAAAAGTAAAATCTGAGAACTTTTGACCAAAGGGTCTAGTAACTATCACAAACTTAGTTGACAATCGTATTCCCCGGCAACGACACCAATTTTTGATAACGCTCAAACTACAGCTCTCGTAAGAGTGTAAACGGTCGTTGTCAAATATAGAACCCAGCTGGGTTGGGTGTCGAATCCCACAGAGAATACTTGGTCACTAAGTAAGCAAAGATTAGTAGACTTTTGGTGAAAGTTTCGTAAAAGGGGGGATTGTAACGTGCAATAATGTAACAAAGTGAAAATGGAAAATAGCAAAGTAAAAAGAAAGAATGTTTAGTAAGATTCTAATCAATGAGAATTGAGAGTTGGGGTTATGTCCACCTTATGAGTTAGACATCTCTATTGGCTATGAGTTATGCGGAATTCAGACATGCATGTGCTTATAGAGAATTGTATTCTATGGTAAATCCAGGCGTCTTTCGACCATCAAGGATTATTTCACTTTAACTTTTTCGAGCCTAAAGCATATCTAACGGTACAAATTCTCCAAGAGGTTAATCTAGTTACGGCACTAAATTTTTAACAGGGGTTGGTTCCCTATTACATTGATATTATCTCTTTTCCAGACATATAACTTTTCTTTCGAACAAGTTAATGCTATACTGGCATATTCTATATGTTTGCAACCACTAGAATTTAGATTAAGATGAAGAGAGTAATGATATAAGCAGCATACGTGTCACGAATTTACAAACTCATAGCAATAGATAGTATCTCATAAGGATTCCATAACCCCAACAGAGAAGTTTAGCTACTCATGATTGCAACAGAGATCACAATAAACTTCATCATGATCTCACGTTGGTCATAAAGGCCGTGCTTTCTCTGTCAGAAGGTAACGTGAATAGTACTAAATGTCGAAGAAAATAGAATTGAATAGAAAATAGGATGAATGAGTTGAATTGTAAGGGTTGAATGAATTAATGAGTGAATGAATAAAAAGTTCAGCATAATAGGGTATTTATAACACCCATATCCTATTCCTACTAGGCTACTGTGTACTTATCCTAATCCTACTAGGATACTGCGTACTTATCCTAATCCTAATAAGTTACTGCTGATCCCTTAAGTCTTTAGAATTGTTGTTTTTACCCGGTACAGGTTTTCCATGCATCACTTTTAGTCCCTAGGCGTCCAAGCTCTCCTTTCCTTCTTTCGTGAAGCTTCCTTGGGCGTCAAGTTATCCATAAAATGCTGAAATCTTCATCATTTATACCTGAAAACTTGATAATCACGTTTGTTAGCTCACTTACAGGAAAAAGGACTAAAAGTGCATAAATTATATATTTTGTCCTCAAAACTTAGCTAAAATATGGGTAAATTATAGTACTTTAGGCGTGTAAATACGCCTATCATCAGAGTAGAGGCAACCAACATGGGTGTAACCGAAGTGAAGAATGATTTGTCATTAATAAATTAATTGGTTAACTCGCATTCCACTAAAATAAAAAAACTAGAGCAGCAATTGAGTCAACTTTCAGCGGCATTAAATCAAAGAAAAGCTGGAACGCTACTTAGAGACACAGTGCAAAATCCAAGAAATGATGGATCGTGTATGGCTATTACTACCCGAAGTGGTAAAGTGTTGGAAAATCGGTCCAAAGGCAAGCAGGTAGTTGATGATATAGCGGATAATGTTATTGATGCAGAATGTGAAGAGGCCGAAGAAGTTGAAGAGTGTGTTCATGACGTCATCCCTAGACATCTGCAGCCTAAAAATATTGATAGTTGGAAGCAAGATAAAAAGAAAGTGGTGGAGAAAACTATTCCCCTTCCACGACCACCTTTTCCTCATAGACTGAAGAAGAAGGCTGACGACACTCCTGAAAAGGTTGATAATCGGAAGCAAGATAAAGAGGAAGTGGTGGAGAAAACTATTTCCCTTCCACCACCACCTTTTCCGCAGAGGCTGAAGAAGAAAGTTGATGACACCAGGTTCAGCAAATTCATAACTATGTTGAAGCAGCTGACTATTAATGTTCCTTTGGTGGAGGCGCTGGAACAGATGCCTGGGTATGCTAAATTCATAAAGGACCTTTTGACAAAGAAGCAGGCAGTAAGCTATGAGCTGGAAGATAATGTTCATCATTGCAGTGCAATCGCTACAAGATCGCTAGTACAAAAGAAGGCAGATCCTGGTGCTTTCACTATTCCTTGCACGATTGGATCGTTGGATTTTGCTAAGGCATTGTGCGATTTGGGAGCTAGCATCAATTTGATGCCGCTATCCATGTACAGAAAGTTGGAGTTGGGTGACCCTACACCAACCAATATGCAGCTCGTGATGGAAGATAGGTCGGTAAAACGACCTGTGGGTATCTTGAATAATGTGTTGGTGAAGGTTTCTACCTTCATATTTCCTTCAGACTTTGTTATTTTGGATTGCGAGGAGGATTCTGAATCTCCCATAATCTTGGGACGCCCTTTCCTCGCAACTGGAAGTGTGCTTATTGACTTAAGAGCTAATGAGCTTTTATTTCGGTTCAATGACAAAGTCGTCCATTTTGATGTATGCAAAGAAATGAAGAAGCCCAGCGATATGAATGTGTTCTCTGTAGATGATGTTTATCATGAGGATGAGAAAGAATTATCTATAGAGAAGCAGCTTACTGTTAAGCCACTATCTGATGTGCTGTTGAATTTTGAGTGTGAGGAGGCTGAAGAATATGAAGAAACCATTTGTGCTCTAATAGAGAATCAATCTTCACCAACAGCAGTGACTTCCATTGAAGAGCCACTAGTGCTATAATCGAAAGAGCTCTCCATCCATCTAAGGTATGCATTTTTGGGAAGTGGAAATACACTTTCGGTGAGTGTTGCGGCTGATTTAGGTGAACAGCATGTAGAGGCTCTCATCTCTTCTCTGATGAGTTGCAAAAGAGCTATGGGTTGGTCTATTGATGATATAATTGGTATCCCTCCTGGGACATGTACTCACAAGATTCATCTCAAAGAAGATTGCATGCCCACAAGTAAGCATCAGCGTCGTCTGAATCTATTCAGAAAACGATGCACCATATATCTCGATGAAGTCTAAGTAATCGATATAACTATGTCGTTCCGCGACAATAAATCAAGCTTTTGGTGGGAGGAAACCCATCATTTTTAATTGTTTTGTTTTCCTAGGATTTTGTCGAGCCACGACCAAAACTAAGGCGCTTGATGGGAGGCAACCCATCGTTCTAATTGTTTTTGTTATTTTTGAGTAAGTGTAGGTGCAAGACGTATAAAGGAGGAGCTTGGTCTCAAATTTTGATTTGAAAGTGAGCAATATTAAAGGTGGTAAGTGAGTAATGAAGGAGAAAAAGGCTTTTGATTAGGCATTGCCTCTACAAATCTAGGCAATGGACAAGGCAAGGCCTATGTAAATCTAGGCAAAGGACAAGGCAAGGCCTATGCTATGGCCTTTGTTCTCCGAATCTACAATGCCATAGCATAGGCGCCGCCTATGCCCAACAATGCCATAGCATAGGCGCCGCCTATGCTCAACTAGGCAAAGTATTAGGCGCCGCCTATGTCATTGCCTTTGTTCTCTGAATCTACAATGCCATAGCATAGGCGCCGCCTATGCTTAACTAGGCAAAGCATTAGGCGCCGCCTATGCCAAGCATAGGCAAAGCTAAAGGCACCACCTATGCCATTGCCTTTGCTCTCTGAATCTACAATGTCATAGCATAGGCGCCGCCTTTGCCTCCCAAATCTCTCAAAACTTTTTTTTTGCTCATCTAACCTTGCAAGATCATCTTCCGAGTTCAACACAAAGTAAGTTCTTCGTTTATATTCCGAAGTTGTTACAATCTTACACTTATAATGGTATTTTAGATCTTAAAGTGGTGTTGGTGATTTGAATGTAGTTGATTTGTTATGATACATCTAGTTGAGTGAAAGAATACGTGTGGGTGTTCTTGACTTGGTTCCGTCTTGTAATTGATTTTGATACATTGTCATACTTTTGTGAAATCGAAATGGTGAAGTTAATTGCATACTCTTCAAAGTTGAATGCTTGGATGTTTGAATGACTCGTTCATCGAGATAAAGATCATGATTGAATACAAGCATGAGATGTTGTGATTATTTCTATGCCATAACTTGATACGATCTCTATGTAGTAGTCTTGTGCAAAAGGTGCATTAATCCACACATGAAAGTATAGTCAAGATTACATGCAATAGAGTTGGAAAGGATAGTAAGATGACATGAAAGTATGACTGTGCTGAACATATTGTTGGAACATATCACCTAAATGTATGTCGATGAAGTCTGAGTAATCGACATCATTCACTTAATTAGTTTGTGTCAACAAATTAAGTGTGGGGTGGTACCACTATTGTCTGTTTGTCGATTAAATCTTTCGAGATGAGCTAGCATGAATTTATTTTAGTCTCAGGTAAAATGGCACCAAAAGGTCGACCAGGAAAAGAAAAAGCGTCCACCTCACAGAAAGGTCAGAAAAGGGGAAGAAAAGAGCAAGCTGAATCCTCCTCTCTGCAAATACCTCGAATGACGATGTGAAGGACAACTCTGGTAATGACGACTCTGATGATGATTCCGACGCAGGGGGTTTGACCCCAGACATAGAAAAGGAGTCCGACTAATCAGGTTTTCCTTACTTATTTCCACTGAGGGCAGTGTGTCCCGTCTAAGTATGGGGTGAGGGTATTTGTATGCTGTAGAGTACTTCTTTGCCTGCATTTATTCTCGTTTGTAGTTAAATTTTTTGATTTTTAGATTTTTTTAGATTTTGCATGAAATTGTTCTGATAGGCGGCATGGTATTATGACAAGAGTTTGTGCTAAAATCATTGCTATTGAGACGTTTAGGCTCCAAGTGTGACTCACTGTGTGATATTTGTGTGGTTTAATTCATTCATCTGTTGGGTCAAGAGTCTATATTGCTCCCAATAAAGTTAACCATGTGCCTTGTGTGTGTGAGGTTATAGTATATTCTGTGTTGTGACTGATGCTAGAACTTGCCTGGTGTGTGTGTAAAGTGAAATAAAGAGTGTGAGTTTAGGAGATGATTTAGGCATTTCTTTGGCAGCCTGTGATTGTTTACCTTCTTTTTACCTACCCGTGGACATTATCTTAGTTAACCCCCTTTGAGACTATTAGCTATTTTCTTTGATAGCCTCATATGTAGCCTAATCCATTTTTTTCAAGACCATAATTTGATCCAAATTCCTAAGCGCTTTAAATTGTAAAATCATGTGACAAAATAAGAGGAAACTGGGTGAGAGAGATGCCTTAGAGTGTATTAGTACTTGAATTTGTTATGAAAAAGAGTGGCTATCATGGTGGTGTGTTATAAAAAAAAAGAAAAAAAAAAGAAAAAGAAATAGAAAAAATAAAAAGATAGTTGGGTTTATGATTAAATAAAAAGATAGTTATGTTTGAATAGAAAAATAAGTGAAAAAGGGTGGTAGATAAAAGAAAGGTAGAAGGGTTGATTAAAAGAGAGTGTTAATGGCATAATGTGATGTATTAAAGCGCTTAGGAACATAGTCACTATTTCTAGCCAAAATAGTCCTACCCATCCCTTAGCCTACATTACAACCTGTAAAAGACCTATTTGATCCTAAGCTTAGCATTCTGATATTAGTGGAGCATTACACTAAGGGCAAGCCTATGGTCATCAGTTGCAACATAAGAATTCTTTGTGAGAGTGAGAGCAAGGAGAATCTTGTACCCATGTTTCGAAAAATGTAAAACTTATGAGTGATTATGGGGGATATCTTGTGTGAGACACACATGGTTGATGATTGTTGGGTAGTTTTGTATGATTCTTGGTGCCTTAACTTGTGGATACGAATTAGCCATCATCACGAGTCTATGTTGGAGGTTGAATAGTTTCTAGTAGTGATCCAGAAAACTACTCTTTGTTAATAATTGTCGTGCATGTCTTAATGAATATTTTGTGTTACTGCTGTGAAATCCGAGTTAGATGTTTGCATGGACGTAATACTTTGTTCGAGGACGAACAAAGCTTTAAGTGTGGGGTGTTGATGTTGCGTGTATTTACACGTCTAAACACTATAATTTACCCATGTTATAGTAAGTTTTGAGGATAAAATATATAATTCCTACACTTTTAGTCCATTTTCCTGTAACTGAGCTAACCTACGTGATTAGCATATTTTCAGGTATTAATGATGAAGATTTCAGCACTTTGTGGACCTTTGGGCAGCAAAGGAAAACTTCACAGAAGAGGGAAGGCAGCTTTTGGAAGCTTATGGACTGAATGTGACGCATGGAGAAATTGTCCCGGGCAAACGCAGTATTTTTAAATACTTAGGGGTGCAGCAGTAACTTAATAGGACTAGGACAAGGATGTTATAAAAACCCTATTTTGCTGAATTTTTCAGCATTCAGAAATTCATTCATTCATACATTATTGTTTTTCATAATTGAGACGCCACTTTTGGATTATTCACGTTACTTTCTGACAGAGAAACACGGCTCTTTTGTGGAAGACGACTAAGAGGAGAAACGTCATCCCTCTTTGACGTTAAAATCATCCTCTCGCGAAGATTGTTCTAGTTGTGGTATGATGATGATGTCTTCGTTGTTTTCCTTTACAATCATGAGTAGCTAAACTTCTCTGTTAGGGTTATGGAAGCCTTTTGATATACTATCTGTTACTATGAGTTTGTGAATTCTTAATGCGTATGCTACTTATATCATTACTCTCTTTGTTTTAATTTAATTCTCGTGGTTGCAAACATAGAGAATAGGCCATTATAGCATTAACTTGTTCGAGAGAAAAGTTACATGTTTTGAAAAGAGAGTGTGATAAGGAAATAGGGCTACCAACCCCTATTTACACGTTAGTGCCGTAACTGGGTTAACCTCTTGGAGAGTTCGTACCATTAGTTATACGCTTTAAGCTCGAGAGAGTTAAAGTGAAATAATCCTTGATGGTTGAGAAACACTAGGATTTACCATTAGAATACGAATCTCTATAAGTGCATGCATGTCTGAATTCCGCATTACTCATAGTTAATAGATACGTAGAACTCATAAGGTGGACATAACCCTAACTTATTTTTCTCTGTGATTAAATCTTACTAAACAAACCATTCTGTTGTTACTTTGATAGCATTAATTCACGCCACAATCCAATCCCCCCTTTTCCGTGGAATTTTCGATCAATAGTCTACTAATAATTGCAACACTTAGTGACCAAGTATTCCCTGTGGGATTCAACACCCAACCCAGTTGGGTTCTATATTTGACAGGGACCGCTTACACTCTTACGAGAGCTGTAGTTTGGGCGTTATCAGGATCCAAGCATGCTATGGGTAAAAAATCGATCGAGGCATTCTAGGGAGGCTGGAGAGCATCTTAGTATAGTCTGTTTTGGTGGGCGGGTCCATTTAGGTTCTCAAAAAGGAAAAACGCATGCGAATGGGGCATTTTCTGGCCAAATTGGTGTGCTATAGCCTACGATTCCAAGGGTGGACCCGGGTTCCGGGTGTGTTGTGGGTCAAAAATTGATCGGGATATGCCATGGAGGCTGGGGACATCCTATTATGAACTGTTTGGGTGGGCAGGGATATTTGGCTGGACAGACGGGCATAACGGCATGAACAGGGCAATTTTGGGCCAAATCGGTGTGCTATAGACCACGGTTCAGGGGGTGGGCCCAAGGTTCGGGCCATCTGTTGGCTAAAAATTAATTAGGGAATGCCAGAGAGGATTCAGAGCATCCTACTATGGTCCGTTTGGGTGGCACGAGGCCATTTGGGTGGTTAGACAGGAGAAATGGCATGAACGGGGCATTTTCAGGCCAAATCGGTGTGTTATAGCCCACGGTTCTGGGGGTGGACCGGGGTCCAAGCTTTCTGTGAGATGAAAATTGACTGTGGCATGCCAGGGAGGCTGGAAAGCATCCTAGTGTTATCTGTTTGGGTAGGTGGAGACATTTGGGTGGTACAATGGGCGAAACAGTGAGAACAAGGCATTTGCTTGCCAAATTAGTGTGCTATAGACCACGGTTCTAGGGGTGGGCCTAGGGTTTGGGCGTGCTAGGGAGTCTGGAAAGCATCCTAGTGTGGTTTATTTAGGTGAGGGGGTCCATTTGGGTTTGGGTGCTATTTGGTTTGTACAACAGGTAAAACGTCACATACCGGGCATTTTAAGGCTAAATCAGTGTGGAATAGCCCACAATTTTTTGGGGTGGGCTCAAGGTATAGGTATGCTATTGGCCAAAAATTGATTAAGCCATGCCATAGAGGATAGGGAGTGTCCTAGTATGGTCCTTTTGGGTGGGCAAGTGCCATTTGGGTGGTATAACAGGAACAACAGCGTAAACGAGGCATTTTTGGGCCAAATCGGTGTGCTATAGCCCATAATTCTAGGGGTGGGCTCAGGGTTCGAGCTTGTTGTTGTCCAAAAATTAATCGAGCCATGCCAAGGAGGCTGGGGAGCATTTTACTATTGTATGTTTGGGTGGGCAGGGCCATGTGGGTGGTCACACGATTGAAACGGCATAAATGGGCATTTTATGGCCAAATCGATGTGCTATATCTCATGTTTCCAGGGGTGAGCTCGGGTTCCAGGCGTGTTGTGTGCCAAAAGTGTCTGAGGCATGCCAGGGAAGCTAGGAAACATTGTAATATAGTCTCTTTGGGAGGGAGGGTCCATTTGGGTGGTCAAACGAGCAAAATAGAGTGAACAGAGAATTTTTGGGCCAAATCAGTGTGCTATAGCCCATGATTCTTGATGTGGGCCTGGGATTCGGGCGTGCTGTGGGCCAAAAATAATCGGGGCATGTTAGGGAGGTCGGTGAAAATCCTAGTATGGTTCGTTTAGGTAGGAAGGGCCATTTGGGTATTACAATTGGAAAAACAGTGTGAATGGGGTTATTTTCAGGGCAAATCAGTGTGTTATTGCCGATGATTTTAGGGGGGCGGGGTCCGGGCTTACTGTCAGCCGAAAATCAATCGGGGCATGCCAGGGTGGTTTGGGGTCATCTTGGTGTGGTTCGCTTAGGTGGGCGGGCACATTTGAGGTGTCAAACGGGAAAAACAGCGTAAACAGGGCATTTTTAGATCAAATCAATATTCTATAGTCGATGGTTCTGAGGGTGGGCCTGGGGTTCGAACATTTCGTATTCCGAAAATTGACCAGGGTATAGCAGAGAGGTAGGGGAGTATCCTAGTATGGTCTATTTAGGTGTGCGGTGCTATTTGGGTAGTCAAACAGGCAAAATAGTGCAAATGAGAGTTTTCGGGCCAAATTAGTGTGCTATAGCCCATGGTTCTGAGAGTGGGCTCGAGGTTCGAGCGTGCTATGGGTCAAAAATTGATCAATGCAAACTAGGGAGGCTGGTAAGCATCCTAGGGTTATCTATTTGGGTGGTCGTGTCCATTTGGATGGTCAAACAAGTGAACAACGCAAACGGGGTATTTTTGAACAAAATTGATATGCTATTGCCCACAGTTCTGGGGTGGGCTCGGGCTCCAGACGTGTTGTGTGCTAAAAATTGACTAAGGCATGCTATGGAGGCTGAAGAGCATCCTAGTATGGTACGTTAAGGTTGTCGAGGCCATCTAGGTGGTCAAATGAAAGAAAAAGCGCAAACAGGGCATTTTTGAGCTAAATCGATGTGCTATAGCCCACAGTTCTGGGGTGGGCTCAGAGGTCGGGCGTGCTGTGGGTTAAAAATTAACTAGGCCATTCTAGAGAGGCTGGGGAGCATCCTAGTATAGTCCATTTAGGTGGGCAGGGCCATTTAGGTGGTCTAACAGGCAAAACGGCATGAACTGGATATTTTTTAGTCAAATTGATGTGCTATAGCCCACAGTTCTGGGAGTGGGCCCAGGGTTCGAGCCATATATATTCTAAAAATTGGGTGGGGAATTCCAGGAAGGCTAGGGAGAATCCTAGTGTGGTCTGTTGGGTGGGTGGTGCTATTTGGGTGTGAAACAGGCGAAAAGGCATGAACGGGGCATTTTCGGGTGAAATTGGTGTGCTCTAACCCATGATTCTGGGGTGGGGCCCAGGTTCTGAGCGTATTGTTGGCCAAAAATTTACCAAGACGTGCCAGGTAGGTTAGGGAGTGTCCTATAGTGTTCCATTTGGGCAGGAGGGGCCATTTGGGTGGTACGATGGGTGAAACATTGCGAACGGGGCATTTTCAGGCAAAATCAGTGTGCACCTATAGCCTACGGTTCTGGGGGTGGGCCCGAGGTCCAGGATTACGTTGGGCTAAAAATTGACAGGGGCTTGCCAGGAAGGTTGAAAATTATCCTAGTGTGTTCAGTTTAGGTAAGCGGGGCCATTTGGTGGTTGAAAGGGAAAAACAATGAGAATGGACATTTATGGCCAAATCAATGTGCTATAGCCCACGATTTCAGGAGTGGGCTCAAGGTTCAGGCGTTTTGTGGGTCAAAAATCAATAGGGGAGTGCCACAAAAATTAGAGAGCATCCTAGTGTGGTTCGTTTGGATGGGAAGGGCCATTAGGGTGGTTAAATGGGTGAAACGGTGTGAATAGGGAATTTTCGGACTAAATTAGTGTGTTATAACCCACGGTTCCATGGGTGCACCCAAGGTCTGAGTGTGCTATGGGCCAAAAATTTATAAGAGCGTGCAAGGGAGGATGGGGATCATTCTAATGTGGTCTATTTGGGTGCCAGGGCCATTTAGGTGGTACAATTGGAGAAACAGTGCGAACGAGGGGTATTCGAGCCAAATTGGTGTGTTCTAGCCTATGGTTTTAGGGGTGTACCCGGGGTGCAGGCGTGTTGTGGACCCAAAATCGACTAGGGCATACCAAGGAGGCTAGGAAGCATCGTAGAGTGATCCGTTTGTAAGGGTGGGTCCATTTGGGTGGTCAAACGGGTGAAACAGTATGAACAGGGCATTTTTTAGCCAAATCAGTGAGCAATAGCCGACGGTTCTGGGGGTAGGCCCGAGGTCCGGGCATTATGTTGGCTATAGATTGATCGGGGCATGCCAGGGAAGTTGTTAAGCATACTTGTATGGTTCGTTCAGGTGGGAGAAGCCATTTGGGTGGTCAAACGGTCCAAACGATGCGAATGGGGCATTTTCGGGCCAAATCGGTGTTCTATAGACTACGGTTCTAGGGGTGGACCAAGGGTCCAGGCGTGCTGTGGGTGGAATATTAACCAGGGAATGACATGTAGTATTGGGAGTGTCCTAGTGTGGTCCTTTTGGGTGGGAAGGGCCATTTGTGTTGTCAAATGGGCGAAACTGCGCGAACTAGGCATTTTCGGGCCAAATCAGTGAGCTATAACCCACGATTATAGGGGTAGGCCTGGGGTCTGCGCCATCTGAGGTCTGGAAATCAAAAAGAGCATACCAAGAAAGCCGGGGAGCATCCTAGTGTAGACTTTATGGGTGGGAGGGGCCATTTGGGTGGTCAAACGGGCAAAACAACACGAACAAACATTTTTAGCCAAAATGGGGATGGGCCTAGGGTCCGAGCCTGCCGTGGGTCGAAAACTGATCGAGGTGTGCCAAAGAGGCTGGGAGAATCCTAGTATGGTCCGTTTAGGTAGGCGGGGCCATTTGGGTGATCAAATAGGCAAAATGGCGCAAACAAGGAATTTTTGGGCCAAATCAGTGTTCTATAGCCCACGGTTCTAGGGGTGGTCCTAGGGTACAGGCCTGCAGTGAGCCAAAAATCGATCGGGGCATACCATGGAGGCTGGGTAGAATCCTAGTGTGGTTCATTTGGGTGTGGGGGGCCATTTAGGTAGTCAAACGGGTGAAATGACTCAAACGAGGCTTTTTTGGACCAAACTAAAGTGCTATAGCCCATGGTTCCAGGGGTGAGCCTAGGCTTCGGGCGTACTACTAGTTAAAAATTGAACGGCGCATGCCAGGGAGGATGAGGATTATCCAAGTGTGGACCATTTGGGTGTCAGGGGCTATTTTGATGGTACAATGGGCAAAACTGTGCAAACATGACATTTTCTAGCCAAATCGATGTGCTATAGCCCACGGTTTTGAGGGTAGGACCGAAGTCCTAGTATGGTCTTTTTGGGTGGGTTAGTCCATTTAGATTGTCAAACGGGTGAAATGGCGCAAATGAAGCATTTTTGGGCTATATCGATGTGCAACAGCCTACGGTTCCAAGGGTGGGCCCAGGGTTTGGGAGTGCTTTGGGTCAAAAATTGATCGGGGCGTGCTAGTGAGGCTGGGGAGCATCCATGTATGGTCCGTTTGGGTGAGAGGGGCTATTTGGATGGTCAAATAGGAAAAATAGCTCAAACATAGTATTTTAAGGACAATCTGGTGGGCTATAGCACATGGTTCTGGGGTGGGCCCAGAGTACGAGCGTGCTCTGGGCCTAAAATATACCGGGGCATGCCAGGGAGGCTGGGAAGAGTCTTAGTGTGGTCTTTTTAGGTGTGTGAGTCCATTTAGTTGGTACAACGGGCAAAATGACGCAAACAGATATTTTTTAGCCATATTGGTGAGTTATAGGCCACGATTTCAGGGCTGGGCCAGGAGTTCAGGCGTGTTGTGGGCCAAAAATTTATCAGGACATGCCAGGGAGGCTGGAGAGCATCCTATTTGGTATTTTTGGGTGGACGGGGCCATTTGGGTGTTTCTACGGGCGAAACGACGCGAAAAAGGCATTTTCAGGGAAAATTGGTATGTTATAGCCAGCGGTTTTGGAGGTGGGCTCGGGTTCTGCACGTAATTTTGGAAAAAAATCAACTGGGCATACCAGGGATGCCGAAGAGCATCCTAGTGTGGTATTATTGGGTGGGCGGGGCTATTTGGGTGGTCAAACGGGTGAAACGGCACAAACAGGGCATTTTTAGGCTAAATCGGTTAGCTATAACCCATGATTTCGAGGGTGGGCTCAAGGTACGAGCGCGCTGTGGGCATAAAATTGATTGGTCAATGCCAGGGAGGCTAGGATCATCCTATTAATGTCCATTTGGGTTGGCAGGGCCATTTGGGTGGTCAAACAGGTGAAACGGCACTAACGGGGAATTTTTAGGCCAAATGGAGTGCTATTGTCCATGGGTTTGGAGGTGGACCCAAGATAGATGTGTGCCAAATATAGACCAGGGCATACCAGAGAGGCTGAGGTGCATCCTAATGTGTGTATTTTGGGTGGACGTGGAAATTTAGGTGGTCAAACGGGCGAAATAACGCGAACGGAGAATTTTAGGGCCAAATTGGTGTGCTATGGTCCATGGTTCCGAGGGTGGGCTCCATTTTTGGGTGTGATGTGAGCCATAAATTGATCAGGATATGATATAAAGGATGAGGAACATCCTAGTATGGTTCGTTTTGGTGGGAGGTGCCATTTGGGTGGTCAAACTATCCAAACGGCACAAACGGGGCATTTTCTGGCCAAATAGGTGTGCTATAGCCCACGGTTTTGGGGCTGGGCCTAGAGTTTGGGAATACTGTGGTCAAAACATTAACTGGTGTGTGATAGAGAGCCTATGTAGGATTCTATTATGGTTTGTTAGGGTGGGCGGGGGGCCATTTGTGTTGTCAAACGGATGAAACAACCTAAACTAGGTATTTTCGGGCCAAATTGGTGTGCTATATGCCACGGTTATGGCGGTGGGCTCAGGGTTCAGGCGTGTTATAGGATGAAAATTGATTGAGCCATTCCAGGGAGGTTGTGAGTGTCCTATTGTGGTCATTTTTGGTGGGAGAGGCGATTTGGATAGTTTAACGGGCGAAACAACGCGAACGAAGTGTTTTAACGCCAAATTGGTACGCTTAGTCCATAGTTTTGGGTAGGACTGGGGTCCGAGTATGCTGTGGGATGAAAATTGAATGGGACATGGTAGGAAGGCTGGGTAAGATCTAGTGAGGTCCATTTGGGTAGGAGGGTATATTTGGGTGGCCAAATGGGCGAAACGGCGCGAACGGGGCATTTTTGGGCTAAATCGGTGTGTTATTTCCCACTTTTATGGGGGTGGGCCCCAAGGTCCAGCGTATTATGGGCCAAAAATAAATTGGGGCATGCCAGGAAGGCTATGGAGCATCCTAGTGTGGTATGTTTGGGTGGGAAGGGCCATTTGGGTGGTCAAACGGGTGAAACAATGCAAACGTGGAATTTTCGAGCGAAATCAGTGTGTTATAGCCTATAGTTCTGGGGGTGGGCTTGGGGTCCGGGTGTACTGTTGGCTGAAAATTGATTGGTCCATGCCAAGAAGTCTAGGAAGTGTCCTGGTATGGTCAGTTTGAGTGAGCAAGGCTATTTGGGTGGTCAAACTGGAGAAACGGCTAGAATGGGATATCTTCAGTCTAAATTGGTGTGTTATAGCCAATGGTTTTTGGGGTTGGGCCCAGGTTTTGATCAAGCTGTATGCCAAAAATTGATTAGATCATGATAGGGAGGCCGAAAAGCATCCTAGTAAGGTCCATTTGGGTGGGCGGGGCCTTTTGGGATGTCAAACAGGAGAAACAGTGCGAACAGGGCATTTTTGGTCCAAATTGGTGTGCTATAGCCCACGATTTTGGGGGTGGGGATGGGGTCTAGGCGTGCTATGGGCTGTAAATCGACCGAAGCATGCCAGAGAGGCTGGGGAGTGTCCTATTTTTGTCCATTTTGGTGGTCGAGGCTATTTGCATTGTCAAACAGGTGAAGCAACATGAATGGGGCATTTTCGGGCTAAATTGAAGTGCTATAGCCCACGATTCCGGGGTTTGGGCGTCATGTTGGTCAAAATTGACTAGGTCATGACAAGGTGGCTTTGGATCATCCTAATGTGTGGTCTGATTGGGTGGGCAGGGCCATTTGGGTAGTCAAATGGGCAAAACGACGCGAATGGGGCATTTTCTTACCAAATTGCTTTGCTATAGCCCACATTTTTGGGGATGGGCCCCAGTGGGATGTGGGCTAAAAATTGATTGCGGCATGCCAAGAAGTCTATCGAGTGTCCTGTTGTGGTTTGTTTGGGTGGGAGAGGTAATTTGGGTCGTTAAACAATTGAAATAGTGCGAACGGGGCATTGTCGGGCAAAATCGGAGTGCTATAGCCTACGGTTCCTAGGGTGGGCTAGGGTTTTGGGCATAATTTTGGACAAAAATCGACTGGGGCATGGAGGGGAAGCTGGGGAGAATCCTAGTGTAGTCCGTTTATGTGGGCAGGTTCATTTGGGTGGTCACACGGGTGAAACGGTATGAACATAGCATTTTTGGGCCAAATTGGTTGCTATAGCTCATGGTTCCGGAGGTGGGCCTTGGGTCCGGTGTGCTGTGAGCCAAAAATTGATTGAGGCATGCCAGGGAGGCTAGGGAGAATTATAGTATGGTCCGTTTGGGTAGGCAGGGACATTTGTATGGTCAAACGGGCGAAACAGCACGATCAAGGAATTTTCGAGCCAAGTCGGCGTGCTAGAGCCCATAGTTCCGTGGGTGGACCCAGGGACCGAGCCAGATGTGGACCAAAAATCAACCAGGGCATAACAGGGAGGTTGGGATTGGCCTAGTGTGGTCTATTTAGGTTGGCAGGGCCATTTGGGTGGTTAAATGAGCAAAACAGCAAAAATGGGGCTTTTTCGAACCAAATCTGTGTGCTAAAGCCCACGGTTCTGGGGGTGGACCTGGAGTACGGGCATTCTATATGCCAAAAATTGATTGGGGCATGCTAAGGAAGTTGTGGACTGTCCTAGTGAGGTCCGTTTGGGTGTGCCAGGAAATTTGGGTGGTTAGACGAGCATACGGTTCCAGGGATGGGTCCAAGGTTCGGGAGTGTTATGGGCTGAAAATCGATCAGGATATGTCAGGGAGGCTGGGGAGAATCCTAGTGTGGTCCTTTTGGGTGGGCGGTGCCATTTGGATGGTACAACATGAGAAACAACATGAACGACACATTTTTTGTGAAAAATTGGTGTGCTATAGCCTATGGTTTCGGGGGTGGGCTCGAGGTATAGCTGTGTTGTGGGCCAAAAATCCATTGAGGCATCCTATGGAGGCTGGGTAACATCCTAGTATGGTTTTTTTTTGGGTGGGAAGTTCTATTAGGATAGTCAAACGGGTGAAACAGCGTGAGTGGGGCATTATCGGTCCAAATCATTGTGCTATTGCCCATGATTTCGAGGGTGGTCCCGGGATTCGGGCATCTTGTGGGACCCAAATCAACTGGGGAATACCATGGAGGTTGGGTAGCATCCTAGTGTGGTCTATTTGGGTGGGCGGGGTCATTTGGGTGGTCAAACAGGTAAAACGACGCGGAAGTAGCCTTTATGGGAAAAGTCAGTGTGATATAGCCCATGTTTCCAGGGGTGAGCCCTGGGTTCGAGTGTACAGTGGGACAAATATGTATGTGGTGTACCAAGGATGATAGGGAACATCCTAGTGTGGTCCGTTTGGGAGAGCGGGGACATTTAGGTTTTCAAACGGGTGAAACAGCGCAAATGGGGCCTTTTTTGAAAAAATCAGTGTACTATAGCCCACAGTTCTTGGGTTGGGCCCGGGGTCCGAGCATGTTGTTGGCCAAAAATAAACTGTAGCATGCCAGGATGACTGGGGAGCATTCTAGTGTAGTCTTTTTGTGTGTTCGGGGCCATTTGGCTGGTACAAAGAGCTAAATAGCACGAACGATGCATTTTAGAGCCAAATTGGTGTGGTACAGCCCACGATTCTTGGGGTGGGCCCCGGTTTCGATCTTGTTGTAGGCCAAAAATCTATTGAGGCATGCCAGCAAGGCCAGAGATCATCCTAGTGTGGTTCGTTTGGCTGGGCAAGGCTATTTGGATGGTTAAATGGGCGAAACAGCTCGAATAGGGCATTTTTTAGCCAAATTGGCATGCTATAGCCCACGATTCCGGGGGTGGGCTCAGATGCCAGGCATTTTTTGAGATAAAAATCGATTCAGGAATGCAAGAGAGGCCGGAAGCATTCTAGTATGGTCTGTTTGGGTTAGCAGCCCAATTTGGGTTGTGAAACAGGCGAAATGGCTCGAACGGCATATTTTCAAGCCAAATAGAGTGCTATAGCAAAAGGTTTTGGGGTAGGCCTAGGATACAGTCCATCTGTGGGCCAAAAATTGACCAGGGCATAAAAAGTAGGCTAAGGAGTGCCCTAATATGGTCCGTTTGGGTAGGGAGGGCAATTTGGGTTGTCAAACGGGCGAAATGATGCAAACGGGGCAATTTTGGGACAAATTGAAATGTTATAGCCCACGATTCCTGGGGTAGGCTAGGGTTCTGGGTGTACTGTAGGCAAAAAATTGACTAGGCATGTCAGAGAGGCTAGAGAACATCCTAGTGTGGGACATTTATATTGGTGTGGCCATTTGGGTAGTCACAGAGGTAAAACTACACGAATGGGGCATTTTTGGGACAAATCGGTGTGCTATAGCTCAAGGTTCCGGGGGTGGGCCTTGGTTCCGGGTGAGCAGTTAGCCAAAAATTAACCGGGGCATGAAAGAGAGGTTGGGGAGCATCCTAGTGCATTTTGTTTAGGTGGAAAAGGACATTTGGGTGGTCAAATAGGCAAAACAGTACGAATGGGGCATTTTCTAGAAAAATTGTTGTGCTAGCGCCCATCGTTTTGAGGGGTGGGCTCTGGGTCCGGGCCATATATTGACCAAAAATTGACCAGGACGTGCCAAGGAGGTTGGAGAGCATCCTAGTTTGGTCCTTTGGGTGGGCGGGGTCATTTGGGTAGTCAAATGAGTGAAATAGTAAGAACGAAGGATTTTTGGGCCAAATCGATGTGTCATAGCCACGGTTCCGAGGGTGGGCCTGGGGTCCGGGAGTGCTGTGTGGAAAAAATTTAATGGTTCATGCCAAGGAGTCTAAGGAGCGTCCTTATGAGTTCTATTTAGGTTGGCGGGGACATTTGGATGGTTAAATGGGTGAAAGGGCATGAACTGGGTGTTTTGGGGCCAAATCGATGTGTTATTGCCCACGATTGTAGGGGTGGGAAGAAGGTTCGAGTGTGTTGTGGGCTGAAAATAGATTGGGGAATGCTAGGGAAACTGGGGAGCATCCTAGTGTTGTCCGTTTGGATGGGCGGTGCCATTTGGATGGTACAATGTGCTAAACGACGCGAACGAGGAAATTTTAGGCCAAATTAGTGTATTATACCCCATGTTTCTGGGGGTAGGCCCGAGGTCTGGCTGTGTTGTGGGCTAAAAATCGATCGAGGCATACCAGGAAGGCTGGGATCATCCTAGTATGGTCCGTTTAGGTGGGTAGATCTATTTGGATGGTCAAACAGGCGAACTAGCACGAACTGGGCATTTTTTATGTGAATAAGTGTGCTATACCCCACGGTTCTGGGGTGGGCCAAGTATCTGGGCATCTTGTGGGCCCCAAATTGATCGCTGCATGACAGGAAAGCTAGAGAGCATTTTAGTATGGTCTGTTTGGGTGGAAGGGGATATTTGGGTAGTCAAACAGGCTAAGCGACGTGAATGGGGCATTTTCAGGCCAAATCAGTGCGCTATAGCCCACGGTTCTAGGGTAGGCCCAGGGTTTAGGTGTGCAATGGGTTGAGGATCTACCGGGGCATGCCAAGAAGGCTGGGGAGTGTCCTCATATGGTCCTTTTGGGTGGGAAAGGCTATTCTGGTGGTAAAATAGGCAAAATATTGCGAACGGGGTGTTATCGAGCCAAATTGGTGTGCTATGCCCACAGTTCTTGGGGACGATCCGGGGTCCGGGCGTGCTGTGGCTGAAAAATCCATTGGGGCGTGCCATGGAGGCTGGGGATCATCCTAGTGTGGTCCGTTTGGGTGGGACAGGCCATTTGGGTGGTCAATTAAGTGAAACCGCATGAACGGGGAATATTTTAGCTAAATCAGTGGGCTATAGCCTACGGTTCTGGGGATGGGCCCAGTGTTTAGGTATGTTGTGGGCTGAAAATAAATTGGACTATGCTAGTGAGGTTAAGGGGAATCCTTGTGTTGTTCGTTTGAGTAGGACAAGACATTTGGGTGGTCAAATGGGTGAAAGGGCACAAACGGGGTATTTCAGTCCAAATCGGTATGTTATAGTCCACGATTACGGGGGTAGTCTCGGGGTTCGAGTGTACTATGGACCCAAAATCAACTGGGGCATGAAAGGGAGGCCGAGGATCATCCAAGTGTTGTCCGTTTGGATGGGTGGCATCATTTGGATTGTCAAATAGGAGAAACGATTCAAATAAGGGATTTTTGGGCTAAATAGATGTGTTATAGCCTACGATTTAGAAAGTAAGCCAGGTGTCCAGGCGTGCTGTAGTCAAAAAATCAACTGGGGCATGTCAAGAAGGCTGGGAGCATCTTTCTGTGATCTGTTTGGGTGGGTGGGGCCATTTGGGTTATCAAGTGAGCGAAACGGCATGAACAGGGCATTTTCGAGCTAAATTGTTGCGCTATAGCCCACGGTTCTAGGGTGGGCCCGGGGTCCGAGCGTGCTGTAGATCAAAAATCAACTGGGTATGCCAGGGAGGATGGGGAGAATACTAGTGTGGTCTGTTTAGATGTGCGGGACTATTTGGGTGTCAAACAGTAAAACAATGCGAAGGGGGCATTTTTAGTGTGCTATCTCCCACGATTCTGGAGTGGGCCTGGGGTATGGGCGTGTTGTGGGTCAAAAATTAATTGGGGCATGCCAGGAAAGCTTAGTAACAACCTAGTATGGTCTTTCTGGGTGGCACATTTAGGAGGTCAAATGATTGAAGCAGCACAAACTGGGCATTTTCGAGCCAAATCAGTGTGCTATAGCCTAAGGTTCTAGGGTGGGCCTGGGGTTCGGGCGTGTTATAGGCAAAAAATTTACCAAGACACATCAGGGAGGCTGGTAAACATCCTAGTATGGTCTGTTCAGGTGGGCAGGGCCATTTGGGAGGTCAAACGGGCAAAACGGCACGAACATGGCATTCTAGCCAAATCGGTGTGTTATAGCCTATAGTTCTGGGGTAGGACCGGGGTCCGGGTGTGATGTGGGCTAAAAATTGATCGGGTCATGCCAGGGATGCTTATGAGGGTCCTAGTGTTATATGTTTTGGTGGGCGGGTCTATTTGTGTGGTCAAGCAGGGGAACAAAGGGGAGATTTTGAGCAAAATCAGTATACTATAGCCCACGGTTCTGGGGTGGGCCTGGGGTACGGGTGTGCTGTGGGACAAAAAATGATTGGGGCATGCCTGGGAGGCTGGAGAGCATCCTAGTGTGGTCCGTTTGAGTACCCACGGGGCTATTTGGGTGGTCAAATAGGCAAAACGGTGTAAATGAAGCATTTTCAAGCCAAATAGATATGCTATAGCCGATAGTTTCAGAATTGGTCCTGGGGTACAGGCGTGCTAGGGATGTTGGGGAGCGTCCTAGGGTTGTTCGTTAGGCTGAACGAGGCCATTTGGGTGGTCAAACCGGCAAAACGGTGAAAATGAGGCATTTTCAGGCCAAATTGATGTGCTATAAGCAATAGTTCTGAGGGTTGGCCCTGGTCCAGGAAATATGTGGTCTAGTGTGGTCCGTTTGGGTGGTCAAATGAGAATAACAGCATGAACAAAGCATTTTCAGCCAAATTGGCGTGCTATAGCTCATGTTTCTGGGGGTGGGCCCATGGTACGGGTGTGTAGTAGGTCAAGAATCGACCGAGGCATTACAGGGAGGTTAGGGAGCATACTAGTGTAGTATTTTTGGGTGGGAACATCCATTTGGGTGGTCAAACTGAATAAACAACCCATTATGGGACATTTTTGGGCCAAATTGGTGTGCTAAAGCCTACGGTTCAAGGAGTGGGCCAGCGGTCCAAACATTCTATGTGCCGAAAATCGATAAGGGCATGTCAGAGAGGCTAGTGTGTGTCCTATTATGGTACTTTTGGGTGTACTAGGCCATTTGTGTAGTCAAATAGGTGAAACAGCATGAACTGGGCATTTTTGGGCAAAATCTATGTGCTATAGCCCACGGTTCTGGGGTGGGCTCAGGGTCAGAGCTTGCTGTTGGCAAAAAATTAACTGTCACATGCCAGGGAGGTTGGGTACCATCCTAGTGGGGTGAGTTTGGGTGGGAGGGGCTATTTGGGTGGTCAAATAAGCAAAACTACGCATGCGTGGTATTTCAGGCTAAATCGGTGAGCTACAGCCCACGTTTTTGGGGTTGGGCCTGGGGTCCGAATGTGTTGTGGGCCAAATATTGAACGGGGCATGCCAGAGTTGTTGGGGAGCATCCTAGTGTGGTACGTTTAGGTGTTTGTGGTAATTTTAGTTGTCAAACGGGAGAAACGGCACGAATGTAGCATTTTCAAGCAAAATCAGTGTGTTATTGCCCACGATTCAGGGGGAAGGCCCGAGGTCTGCGTGTGTTGTGGGCCAAAAATTGATTGGGGCATGCTAAGGAGGCTGGGGAGCTTCCTAATATAGTTTGTTTAAGAGAGTAGGTCCATTGAGGGGTACAACAAGCAAAATGGGGCTAACAGGGCATTTTTGGGCCAAATTAGTGTGCGATACCCCACGGTTCTAGGAGTGGGCCCTAGGTCCCGACGTATTTTGGGTAAAAAATTGATAGGACTTTGCCAGGAAGGCTGGAAAATATCTTCGCATGGTTGGTTTTAGTAAGCGGGGCTATTTTGGTGGTCGAAAGGGCAAAACAGCTAGAATGGGCATTTTATGGCCAAATCGATGTGCTATATATCCCACGATTTTTGGGGTGGGCTCAAGGTTTGGGTGTTCTATGGGCCGTAAATTGATCGATACATGCCAGGGAAGCTAGGGAGAATCTTAGTATGGTCCGTTTGAATAGGAAGGGCCATTAGGGTGGTCAAACTGGCGAAACAGTGTGAACAAGGCATTTTCAGGCTAAATCGGTGTGATGTAACCCACGGTTCTGAGGGTGCGCCCAAGGTCTGAGTGTTATGTGGTACAAAAATTTATTGGGGTATGCTAGGTAGGTTGGGGAGCATCCTAATATGGTATGTTTGGGTGTTAAGGCTATTTGGGTGGTACAACTGGAGAAACGACACAAACGAGGGGTTTTGGGGCCAAATTAGTGTGTTGTAGCCCATGGTTCTAGGTGTGTACCAGGGGTCTGGGCATGTTGTGGGCCAAAAATTGATCGGGGAATGTCAGGGAGGTTAGGGAGCATCCTAGTATTGTCCGTTTATGGGGGTGAGGCCATTTGGGTGGTCAAACAGGTGAAACAGTGTGAACGGAGAATTTTTGAGCCAAATCACTGAGTAATAGCTGATGGTTCTGGGGGTAGGCCCAGGGTCCGGGTGTTCTATAGGCCGAAAATTGATCGGGGCATACCACGAAAGCTGGGAAGCATCCTAGTATGGTCCGTTTGAGTTGGCGGAGCCATTTATGTGGTCAAATGAGCCAAACGATGTGAACGGGGCATTTTCAAACCAAATCGGTGTTCTATAGCCTAGGGTTCCATGGGTGGACCCAAGGTCCGGGCGTGCTGTGGGTCGAATATTGACTAGGGCATGCTAGATAGGCTTGGAAGTGTCCTACTATGGTACGTTTGGGTGGGAAGGGCCATTTGTATTGGCAAACGGGCGAAACGGCGCGAATGAGACATTTTCGAGCAAAATTAGTGTGCTATAGCCCACGATTACAGGGGTAGACCTGGTGTCTGCGCCATCTGCGGTCTGAAAATCAACCATAGCATGCTAGGAAGGCTGGGGAGCATCCTAGTATGGATTGTATGGGTGGGCGGTGACATTTTGGTGGTCAAACGGGCAAAACAGCGTGAACAAATATTTTGAGCCAAATTGGTGTGCTATATCCCACGGTTTTGGGGGTGGGCCGGAGGTCCGAATATTTCGTGGGTCAAAAATCGACCGGGGTATGCCAGAGAGGCTGGAAGCATCCTAGTATGGTCCGTTTAGTTGGGAGGGGCAATTTGGGTGATCAAACAGGAAAAATAGCGATAGCATGGAATTTTTGGACTAAATCGGTGTTCTATAGCCCACGGTTCTAGGGGTAGGCCCAGGGTACGGGCGTGCTGTGAGCCAAAAATTAACCGGGGTAAGGCAGGGAAGCTAGAAAGCATCCTAGTGTGGTTATTTTGGGTGTGTAGGGCCATTTAAGTAGTCAAACGGGAGAAATGGCTCAAACGGGGCTTTTTTAGGCCAAATTAGAGTGTTATAGCCCATGGTTCCGGGGGTGATCCTCGGGTTCAGGCGTACTATTGGTCAAAGATTGATTGAGGAATGCCAGCAATGCTGGGGAGGATCTTAGTGTTGACCATTTGGGTTGGCGATGCCATTTCGGCGGTACAATGGGCAAAACTGTATTAACAGGGCATTTTTTGGCCAAATTGATGAGCAATAGCCCACGATTTTTAGGGTGGGCCTAAAGTTTGGGCCATCGATGGGCAAAAAATGACCAGAGCATGCCATAGAGTCTAGGAGTTTCCTAGTTTTGTTTGTTTGGGTGGGTGAGGCCATTCGGATTGTCAAACGGGTAAAATGGCGCAAATAGGGCATTTTTTGGGCTATATCGATGTGCTAGAGCCTACGGTTCCAAGGGTGGGCCCAGGGTCTGAGCATTATTTGGGTCGACAATAGATCGGGGCATGCTAGGGCGGCTAGAGAGCATCCTAGTGTGGTCATTTTGGATGGACGGGGCTATTTGGTTTGTCAAACAGGAAAAATAGCTTGGACAAAGTATTTTAAGGCTAATCTAGTGGGATATAGCCCACGATTCTGGGGTGGGCCTGGGGTATAGGCGTGTTGTCGGCCTAAATTGATCAGGGCATGCCAGGGAGGCTGGGAAGAGTCTTAGTATGGTCTATTTGTGTGTTCGAGGCCATTTGGGTGGTACAACAGGTGAAATAATGCAAACGGATATTTTAAGCCATATTGGTGAGCTATAGCCCACGATTTTGGGGGTAGGCTAGGGGTTCGGGTGTGCTTTAGGCTGAAAATTGATTGGGGCATGATAGGGAGGCTAGGGAACATCCTATTTAGTCTGTTTGGATAAGCAGGGCCATTTGGGTGGTCAAACGGGCGAAACGGCATGAAAGGGGCATTTTCAGGAAAAATTGGTGTGCTATAACCTACGGTTCTGGGGGTGGGCCCGGGTTCTGAGCGTAATGGTGGAAAAAAATTGACTGGGCAAGCCTAGGATTCCAAGAAGCATCCTAGTGTGGTCCTATTGGGTGGGCAGGGCCATTTAGGTGGTCAAACGGGTGAAACAGCACAAACGGGGCATTTTCAGGCTAAATCAGTGTGCTATAACCCACGATTTCGAGGGTGGGCTCAGGGTCCGAGCGTGCTGTGGTCAAAAAATTGAATGGACCATTATAAGGAGGCTAGGAGAGTCCTAGTAATATTCATTTTGGTTGGTAGGGCCATTTGGATGGTCAAATAGGTGAAACGGAACTAACGGGGCATTTTTGGGCCAAATGGAGTGCTATTGTCCATGGGTTCGGGGGTGGACCCGGAATCCAGGACAGCTGTAGGTGAAATATCAACCAGGGCATGCCAGGAAGGTTGAGGAGCATCCTAATGTGGTTCTTTTGGGTCTACATGGAAATTTGGGTGGTCAAATGGGAGAAATGACGCGAACAGAGAATTTTAGGGCCAAATAAGTGTGCTATAGTCCATGGTTCCGAGGGTAGGATCGAGGTTCGGGTGTGCTGTGGTCTATAAATTAACTGAGGTGTGATAGTAAGGGTAAAAAAAGTTCTAGTGTTGTTATTTTGGATGGGCGGTGCCATTTGGGTGGTCAAACTGTCCAAACGGCATAAACTGGGTATTTTCTGGCCAAATAAGTGTGATATAGCCCACGATTTTAGGGGTGGGCCTAGAGTTTGAGCATAATTAAATGGCCCAAACAGGGTGTTTTTAGGCTAAATTGGTGTGCTATATCCCATGGTTACAGGGGTTGGCCTAGGATTCAGGTGTATTGTAGGCTAAAAATTGACTGAGGCATGCCAAGGAGGCTGGGAGCATCCTAGTATAGTCAATTTGGGTAGGCGAGGCAATTTGGGCAGTGCAACAGGAGATATGATGTGAACGAAGTGTTTTAAGGCCAAATCGATGTGCTATAGCCCGTGGTTGGGTGGGCCTGGGGTACGAGCATCCTGTGGGAAGAAAATTGACTGAGGTATGCTAGAGAGGTTGGAGAAAATCCTAGTGAGGTCCATTTAGGTGGGAAGGTCTATTTAGGTGGCCAAATGGATGAAACGGGGCGAACAAGGCATTATCGGGTTAAATTGGTGTGCTATTACACATTGTTTAGGAGCTGGGCCTCGGGCCAAGCGTATTATGGGCCAAAAATCAATTGAGGCATGCCAAGGAGGTTAGAGAGCATCCTAGTATGGTACGTTTGCATGAGATAGGCCATTTGAGTGGTGAAATGGGTGAAATAATGCAAATGGGGAATTCTTGAGCCAAATCAGTGTTTTAGCTGACGGTTCTGGGGGGTGGGCCTGGGGTCCGGGTGTGCTGTGGGTCGAAAATTGATCGAGCCATACCATAAAGGATGAGGAGTGTCCTAGTGTGTTCTTTTTTAGTTGGTGAGGATATTTAGCTGGTCAAACGGGCAAAACGGCACGAATGGGAGATCTTCAGGCTAAATCGGTGTGCTATAACCCACGGTTTCGGGGGTGGGCCCAAGTTCCGTGAGTGCTGTTTTCCAAAAATTAATCGTAGCATGCTAGGGAAGCCGAAGAGCATCCTAGTGAGGTCCATATGGGTGGGAGAGGTCATTTGGGATGTCAAATAGGAGAAACAGCGGGAACGGGGCATTTTTGGTCCAAATTGGTGTGCTATAACCCACGATTTCGGGTGTGGGTCTGGGGTCTGGGCGTTCTATGGGTCGTTAACTGATCGGGGCATGCCATAGTAGCTGGGGAGAGTTCTAGTTTGGTCTATTTGGGTGGGAGAGGCCATTTGGGTTGTCAAACGGGTGAAACAGAATGAATGCGGCATTTTTGGGCTAAATCAAACTGCCATAGCCCACGATTCTGAGGGTGGGACAGGGGTTCATGCGTGATGTTGGTCAAAAATCAACTACGGCATGCCATCTAGGCTGTGGAGCATCCTAGTATGGTCTGTTGGGTTGAAAAGGCTATTTGGGACGTCAAATGGGTAAAATAACACCAATAGCACATTTTCTGACCAAATCGCTATGCTATAGCCCATGTTTCCGGGGATGGGCCCCAGTGGGATGTGGGCTAAAAATTAATCAAGGCATGCCAGGGAGGATATGGAGTTTCCTATTGTGGTTAGTTTGGGTGGGAGAGGCAATTTGGGTCGTCAAACGGTTGAAAGAGCATAAATGGGGCATTGTCGAGCCAAATCGGAGTGTTATAGCCCACAGTTTCTGGTGTGGGCTAGGGTCTGGGCGTACTATGGGTAAAAAATCATCTGGGGCATGTCGGGGAGGCTGGGGAGCATCCTAGTGTAGTCCGTTTAAGTTGGCAGGGCCATTTGGGTAGTAACACGGGTGAAACAGTACGAACAGGGTATTTTCGGGCCAAATTGGTGTGCTATAGCTCACGGGATTTTTTGAACCATATCTGTGTGTTATAGCCCACAAATCTGGGGGTGGGCCCGAAGTCCAGGCATTCTATATGCTAATAATTGATTTGGGCATGCCAAGAAGACTAGGGAGCGTCCTAGTGAGGTCCGTTTGGGTGGGCTGGGAAATTTTGGTGGCCAAATGGGTAAAACGGCCCAACCACGGTGTTTTAGGACCAAATCGATGTGCTATAGCCCATGGTTCCAGGGATGGCTCCGGGGTTCGGGCATTTTGTGGGCTGAAAATCAATTGGGGCATGTCAGGAAAGTTGGAGAGAATCCTAGTGTGGTCCGATTGGGTGGGTGGTTCCATTTGGATGGTACAACGTGCAAAACGGCGCAAACGAAGCATTTTTGGGAAAAATTAGTGTGCTATAGCCCATGGTTTTGGGGATGGGATCGAGGTTTGCTTGTTCTATTAGCTAAAAATCCATTGAGGCATGCTAGGAAGGCTGGTAGGGAGCGTCCTAGTATGGTTCATTTAGGTGGGTGGTTCCATTAGGATAGTCAAACAGGTGAAACCGCGTGAACAGGACATTTTTGGTCTAAATCATTGGGCTATTGCCTACGATTTCGGGGGTAGTCCCAGTATTCGAGCGTGCAGTGGCCCCCAAATCAACTGGGGCATACGAGGCTGAGAAGAATCCTATTCTAGTATGTTTGGGTGGGCGGGGTTATTTGGGCGGTTAAACAGGCGAAATGATGCGAAAGAGGCCTTTGTGGGCAAAATCGGTGTGCTATAACCCACGTTTTCGGGGCTGAGCTTGGGGTTCGAGTGTACAGTGTGAAAAATATCTACGGGGCATGCTAGGGATGCTGGGGAACATATTAGTATGGTCCGTTTGGGTGGCAGGGGCCCTTAGGGTGTTCAAACGGGTGAAACAGCACAAACAGGGCATTTTTGAGCAAAATCGGTGTACTATAGCCCACAGTTCTAGAGTTCGGCTTGGGTTCCGGGTGTGTTGTAGGTCGAAAATCAACTATAGCATGCTAGGGTGACTGGGGAGCATTCTATTATGGTCTTTATGTGTTGGAGGGTCCATTTGGGTGGTACAAAAAGCGAAACTGCGCGAACGGGGCATTTTAGAGCCAAATTGGGTTGCTACAACCCATGATTCTGGGGGTGGGCCTAGGTTTCGAGTGTGCTGTGGGAAAAAAATCTATCAAGGCATGCCAAAGAGGCTGGAGAGCATCCTAGTGTGGTTTGTTTGGCCAGGTGGGGATATTTGGGTGGTCAAACTGGCAAAACGGCTCGAACTAGGCATTTTCGAACCAAATAGATGTGCTATAGCCCACGGTTTCGAGGGTGGGCTTAGGGTCCAAGCGTGTTGTGTGTGAAAAATCGATTGGGGCATGCGAGAAAGGCTAGGAGCATCCTAGTATGGTCCATTTGGGTGGTCAAACAGGAGAAACGGCACGAACAATGCATTTTCGAGCCAAATAGAGTGCTATAGCCCCAGGCTTTGGAGGCAGTCCTAGGATCCGGGCCAGTTGTGGGCCGAAAATTGACAAGGCATGACAAGTAGGTTGAGGAGTGCCCTAATGTGGTCCATTTTGGTGGGAAGGGAAATTTGGGTAGTCAGATGGACAAATTGACATAGATGGGGCATTTTTGGGACAAATCGAAGTGCTATAGCCCACGGTTCCTGCGGTAGGCTAGGGGTCTGGGCGTACTGTTGGCATAAAATTGACTAGGCATGTCAAGGAGGCTAGGGATCATCCTAGTGTTGTCCGTTTATATGGGCGCAGCCATTTGGGTGGTCACACAGGTGAAACTAAATGAATGGGGTATTTTCGATCCAAATCATTTTGCTACAGCTCACTGCTCCTGGGGTGGGCCTTGGGTTTGGGTTTACTGTTAACCAAAAATCAACCGGGACATACTAGGGAGGATAGGGAGCATCCTAATGTGGTATGTTTGGGTGGTTAGGGACATTTGAGTGGTCAAACAAGCAAAACAGCATGAACGGAGCATTTTTTAGCAAAATTGTTATCCTAGAGACTATTGTTCTGAGGGGTGGGCTCGGGGTCCGAGCCATATGTGGACCAAATATTGACCAGGGCATGCCAAGGAGGCTGGAGAGTGTCCTATTATGGTCCTTTTGGGTGGGTGGGGTCATTTGGTTGGTCAAATTTGTGAAACAGCAAGAACGGGGCATTTATTGGACAAATCAATGTGTCATAGCCACGGTTCCGGGGGTGGACCTGGGGTCCGGGCGTGTTGTGTGTAAAAAATTGATAGGGGCATGCCAGGGAGGCTGAGAAGCATTCTAGTGAGGTCTGTTTTCTTTGGAGAGGACATTTGGGTGATTAAATGGGTGAAACGGTATGAACCGGGTGTTTTTGGGCCAATTCAGTGAGCTATTGCCCACGGTTGCAGGGGTTGGAAAAGGGTTCGAGTATTTTTTTGGCTGAAAATTGATTGGCGCATGCCAGGAAACCTGGGGAGAATTCCCATGTTGTCTGTTTGGGTGGGCGGTGCCATTTGGATGGTACAGCATGCTAAATGGAATGAACGAGGAATTTTTGGGCCAAATTAGTGTGTTATAGCCCATAGTTCTGGGGGTGGGCCCGAGGTTTGGCTGTGTTATGGGCCAAAAATCAATCTAGGCTTGCCAGGATGGATGAGAGAATCCTATTGTGGTCCATTTGGGTGGATGGGTCTATTTGGATGGTCAAACGGGCAAAATAGCATGAATTGGTCATTTTCGATGTAAATCAGTGTGCTATACCCCATGATTCTCGGGTGGGCCAAGGATAAGGGCATGTTGTGGGCCCCAAATTGATCGGCACATGACATGGAGGTTGAATAGTATCCTAGTATGGTCCGCTTGGGTGAGCGGATATATTTGGGTGGTCAAGCAGGAGAAATAGAGAGAATGGGGCATTTTCAGGCCAAATCAGTGCGTTATAACTCACGGTTCTAGTGGTGGGCCTGGGGTCACGGGCTACCTATGGAATAAAAATTAATTGAGGCATGCCATAGAGGTTGGGTAGTATCCAATTATGTTTCATTTAGGTGGGAAGGTCCATTTGGGTAGTGGGATGGGTGAAACAGTGTGAACGGGGCATTTTTGGGCCAAATCGGTATGCTATAGTCCATGGTTTCGGGGTGGGCCTAGGGTTCGGGCATTCTGTGAGCTAAAAATCGACCGAGGCATGACAGAGAGGCTGGGTATCATTCTATTATGGTACGCTTGGGTGGGTCGGGCCATTTTGGTGGTACAATGGGCAAAATGGCAAGAATGAGGAATTTTCCTGCCAAATTGGTGTGCTATAGCCCACGGTTCCAGGGGTGGGCCTAGGGTTCGGGCGTGTTGTGTGCCAAAAATTAATTAAAGCGTGACAGGGAGGCTGGGGAGCATTCTAGTGTGGTCCGTTTGGGTGGGCGGGGACATTTGGGTGTTCAAACAGGCAAAACAGCATGAACGAGGCATATTTGGACCAAATCAAAGTTCTATAGCCTACGGTTCCTCGTTGGGCCTGGGGTCCGGGCGAGTTGTGGGTAAAAAAAGACCGGGGTGTGCCAAGGAGTCTTGAGGCATCCTATTGTAGTCCATTTTTGTTGGTTGTAATTCTGAAACTACACCTCTCTTTTGAGAATGTAAGCGATCGTTGTCAATATAACCTAACTAGGTTGGGGTCGAATCCCACAGGGAATACGGTGCGAATTTAAGTTATTTGTGGGTTAATCAACTGATAGTTACCAATTTCCTATGAATGGGGGTTTTTGGAAGTGTAACAAATAATTACTTCCCAGTTCAGTGTTTGAAATCAACATGATAAGGAAAACCAGAGTTATGTTCACTATGGGGGTATTGGGATTTGACAGACGCTAGTAATGGTTCAAGATTCTTGTAGTAGGTAGGAACAACAAACTATCCTTGTCGAAGTTATGTCTAAATGTTTCTTAATCTATTTAGACATTTAATTACCTAATTCTCTCGAACTTAGGGAACTTATATTTCATAACCGGGATGTTATCCTAAGTTAATTAATCTTGTTACAGCTTTAATTATTAAATGAAAGTTTAATGTCTCCAAGTCCCTGTTGATTATTCACTTCTTACTAGGGTTGATTTCTTATCTCAAGAAAATCACCCGTAAGCAAAGTCTATTTTTTGCAACCAATAGTGAGCATGTAAAATAATGGAATTTACAAGAAATTCCTACCACCGTTAGAATCTTGAACACTTAGTTACGTTACAAACCCAAACCCATATATCCCACAACTCGGGTTAAGGGAACTTAGCTACTCATAATAAAATAACAAGTTGAATTCATAATTAGATAGATGATCTTACATCAAGATGAATAGCAACGAGTGTTTCTCAGATTTGATCCAGTAGAAAATCCCAAAACAATTGTAATAATCTCTCTAAAGAATTAAAGTCAAAAGATAGAGAGAAAAGTGCTCAAAATGTGAGTTCCAGATGTCCAAGATCATCAATGAAGACCCTAACATATGCTTTAAATACTTCAGTCTAATTATGGAAACAAAATCATAGATCACAACATTTTCTTGGACAGGTGACGACGTGTGTGACGGCTTATCAGGAATGTCGTCAGCTCCTATTCACTTTGATAATCTCTGCCTTGGGCTGACGATAATCCTAATGGCTTATCACACTTCTAACATCCTATCACAGATGTCGTCACATATTCCAGCTGAAGGCCATTCTTTATCTAAGCCTAACGAAAACTTTGATAGCTTATCACAAGGTTGACGACTTATCAGACAAGTCGTCAGCTATTCTTCCTTCTCTACTTGCTCAAAAATCAACTCTTTTACTCCCATAATTGCTGATTCTTTTATATCTCGACTTTTACTGCAATATCAAAGAGAAAACAACCAAAAAACAAAAAAATTTGCTTAAGACCTTGCAATTATCTCAGTTAAAATTCTCAAATGTGTTAGCATCTACTCACACATCAACACCCTCAACTTAAAACAATTGCTTGTCCTCAAGTAACTAAAACACAACAAAGAGGATAGAAAGTGCATTCGGCAGTCAACCACCCATATTATTTCAAAACATCTTCACTATCTCCAAGGTCAATCAATTTAAAAACAACTATGTATGCTATTGAAGAATAATAATCTGACATGCAGGAATCAAGATATGACAACAGTTCAGAAACAACAACCATGCATGTACCAAGACTACACTATCCAAACAAGTTAGCACTTAGAAATATAACCAGTGTGCCCTCACTACAAAGAAGTCCCACTTCACTTATATCATACATCACCTATGTAACCATGGGGACAGTAAAAAAACACTCACTCTCAAAATGAGGTTCCAATCAGTATATGCCAAATACCATAGGGTTGCCCTTCTTTTCATTACCATGATTTCCATACAGGTCCACTAGGATCACTATAGGTCTTCTCTTTGGCTTGTAATGTAGGCTAGGGGCTGGTATGATACTCGATGATATTTAAAGTGACTAAGCCTCCCTATCACTACACTAGATTTTGGGGTCTCACTCATTAGACTTTTTCTATTCTTTTCTTTTCTTGATCACACATATTCAGGATAGGTGCGGTCCTTTGTACAATCACTTCTTATTTTTCACAACTTTTCTTTTCTTGTTCTTTTCCACCGCACCCAGCTTTTTTTTTCTTTTATTATTCCTTTCTTTATACTCATTTACATAACGCACCCCTATGATAGCCACCCTTAACTTAGGCTATTTGCCTAAGTCAAGGTGCACAATGTCCAATAAGTACCAGGGCCAAAACAGATTCATTATGATATAAATGGGATGGTGATAGGTGTCATAAAAAGAAATAGGCTATTCAGGCTTAAATCAGGGATCAAGGGATATTATGCATATAGGGAAGGCCATTGAGGCTAAAGTGGGCTAACATCAAAATGGCCTATGATCTTTTCCTAACCCCTATCCTTCAACCTAGGTAAGACTAACAGAGCAAGTTCTGGATTTAACATACAAAGGGAACTAAGTAAAATCTCACACGCACATGGCACACAAGTATATCACAAGTGACTACTCATCTAGTTTATGCATTGTTTAGCAATGGTTATCAAGTCACTATAACTAATACCATACAAAGATGCACAGTGGCCACAATTAGATGCAAATCACACAGTTAAAGAATTAGACCATTTGAGAGGTGTTCACAAAATAACAAAACCATGTTAACTGCCTCAGGTACTTGTATTTCTCCTAGTCAACAACAAAATGTTGCAATAACAACTCACCCTACACCCTCAACTTAAAATCAAAGAAAGGTTGAACTAAGGGTTAGGGTATACCTGGAGTAGATCAATCACGGGGATCATGGGTCTCTGACCTTGCTGCTGCATCTTCAGCTGCCTTATCTTCATCGGGAGTCTCTCTCCGTTCTGACGTATCTGACCCAGCAGTTGTTGGGGGAACCTACGGCCCTCGCTCAGATGGATGCCTCTCATTTCTCATTATCAACTAAGGACTCGATCATCTCCTTCTTTGTCTCCTCTTTTTCAGCCTTTTTTCTCACCCTTTTCCCTATTTTTCTTTCTTCATTTCTATCGGGCCTCTCTTTCTTACCCTTAACTTTCCTTGTAGGTTTGGTGCTCTTTCCTTTGGGTGCCATTATAAGACCTGTAGCAAAAGAAAGCAATCATTTAGCACTCATGATCATAAAACTTAAGAAGTTCAGTCATTATATTTCCACATCCCTCAAAAAAGGTTCACAATTGTATTAGAGCAAAGTTGTAACGACATGTTCTGATAAGTCATCATAAATGTGATAGCTTATCAGGCGTGTCGTCAGCCTTAAATAGAACAGGCTTATTTTTCATAACTTATGATGACATAGTCTGATAAGATGTCACATTCGTGATAGCTTATTAGGCATATCGGCAGCCTTAAACAGAACAGGCCTATTTTTCCCAGCTTGTGACGACATAGTTTGATAAGCCATCACATGAGTGATAACTTAACAAACACTTCGTCAGCTTAAAATACAACCTACAGCTTAGTTTTAGTCTTGATTATCAAACCATTTTCTTTTTAGAATCGCATGGAGTTGTGTTCTTGATCTAAGCCCTGGGTTATTTCGCACAATGCAGCTCTATAAATCCTAGATGCCGTTTTTCACATAATGGAAAGTTATGCTTGCCTCAATCCCTTTGAAACTAAGATTTACATTAGTTGTATCATTTACCAAATGAATAGAAGAGTTAAGTTTTGAGCATACCTGATGAACAACTTTCACTTGGTTACTCGAGTGAAGGAGAGTTCGCAGATGAAATAGGATCCTTGATTTGTTTGAATTCAAACCCACTCTCACAAGAAAGGATATTTTTATTATTTTACTTGGAAATATTTTTGAAAAATAAAGGTAATAAACTATCTATGGAAGGAAATAAAACATAAAGAAGAGAAAAAAAAGTACGCGGGAAGGTGAAAAGGTTGACTGGGCCGAGTTGGTTCTTTTTTTAACTCTGGCCCCAAATTTCACCTGACAGCTTATCAGATGTCTGATAAGTCATCGATGATGTCTTCATATCAAGGTAGTATGTTGCCTCATTTTAAATTCTCTGACGCCATCTCTGACGGCTTATCACAGGTGTGATAGCCCGTTATAAATGTCGTTAGCCTTAACAGAACATGTCTCAACTTTCTTGAGTTGACTATATCAGTTTTACCTTCTTTGTACTAGAACCTAAATAACTATAAAAATAAAAACACTTTGCTTGAAAACATAAAAATTTTGGGTTGCCTCCCAATAGCGCCTGATTTAGTGTCGCGACATGACTCGGTTATCTTGACTACTCAGACTTCGTCAAGATAACCTGCTGATACCTCTTTATTATCTTCATAGAATACATCTACGATTAAGAAAACAATCATCTCCTTTTGTTGTGCCATGGGTGAGTGTATTGCAAATGTTGCTTCTTTATTATTGAGCTTGAACTTGAGCCCATTCAGCTCCATGTATACTATCACTCTCCCAGTTGCAAGGAATGGTCTACCAAAAATAATGGGTACTTTAAAGTCCAAATCACAGTCAAGGACTACAAAATCAGCAGGAAGTATAAAGTCAGCCACCTTTACCAATACATCATGTCGTATTTCTATTGGTTGCTTTACAAACCTATCCTCCATCACCATCCGCATGTTTGTCAGGGTCGGATCTCCCAACCCCAGCTTTCTATACACGGATAGTGGCATCAAATTTATGCTTTCCCCCAGATCACATTGGGCCTTAGCAATATTGAGAGGCCCGATTGTACATGGAATAATGAATTCTCCAGAGTCGGCCTTCTTCTGCACTAAGGATCATATAGAAATGACATTGCAATGTTGGAGATTATCCACCGACTAATAGCTTACTGCCCTTTTCTTTGTCAACAGATCCTTCATAAACTTAGCATATCCTGGCATTTTCTCCAATGCCTCAACTAATGGCACATTCACTGTCAATTGCTTGAGCATTGCCATGAACTTGCTGAATTTTACATTATCAGTTTTTTCTTCAATCATTGATGAAAGGGAGGTGATGGTTTTGGAATAGTGGTAACCACTACCTCATTCTCCTTTTCTTTTCCCTTTTCTAAAGAATCAGCAGGGTTGTTCAGCTTCTTAACCTCCACTGGACCACCTTCTTCTGGTTCATCATCAACTACCTCATCAACAATATTTTTTGCCCATAAAAGGGCCAGGTAATATCTTACCACTTCTAGTGCTAATCGCCATACATGAGCCATCATTCCACAAATTCTAGATGGTATCACTAGGTAATGTTCCACACTTCCTCTGTTTCAGCACTGTGGAGATTTGGTTCATTTATTGTTTCAGCTATTTGATTGTAGTGGAGTGCGATTTTACCAATTAACTAATAGAGGAAAGATCGGTATCCATGGTAGTCACCCCTGAGTTTGTAGCCTCTACTCCTTTTAACAATTTAGTCATCATGTCCTCCATGGACATATTTTTAAAACTTGTTGTAACAGTCTCACAATTTCAAGGAGGGACATTTAGACCACTCCTATCATTATTGCTCCTCCAATTTTTGTGCTCATAATTCTTATATCTAGCCTTTTCATAGTAATTCTGACATTAATTTCCTTGTTTATTTCCTCAGAAACCCCCTTGATTGTTTACATAGTTTACCTCTTCTTCTGAGTCAGACTCCACTTTGCCCTGTGATCCCACAGCCTTTACTTTCTCAGTTATACCTGATAGTAAATGCTTGGTTAGCAAGTCTATTTTTTATTTTAGGTGAGACATGTCTCAATCAGAGTCTTCATCTCTTCTGTGTCGTTCCATAGTCATACCCATAGAAACAGTAGGGATTGCTACCACAGAGTCTCTGGTATGCCATCCCCGACTCTGTTTAGTCATTCTCCCTAGCATTTCTGAAGCCTCCGGAAATTTAAGATCAACAAATGAACCACCAGCAGCATTATATGCAATTGGTTTTGTCACAGATTTAAGAGCCCTGTACAAAGTCTCCCTCAAGTGTATGTACGTCATATTGTGGTTCGAACACTGTGTCAGCTTCTTTTTTAATCTCTCCCAGGTTTCATGCAAGGCTTCAATTGGGAGCTGTCTAAAGTTACTGATCTCATCCCTTAATTGTACCCTCCTAGAAGGTGGAAATAACCTTTCTCTGAAAGCTCCTTTCAACTGCCTCCAGTTGGTGATAGAATTGGGTTTCAGCTCCTTAAGACACAATGTTGCCTCCCCATACAGAGACAGTGGAAATAATCTCAAACAAATAGCATTCTGACCTACTCCTGGGTTATCAAAAGATTTACAGACGGTGACAAAGTTCACCAGATGCAACTTCGGATCATCCCCAGGAAGGCCACTAAACAACCCATTTAGATTAAGGAGTTGAATCATAGTACTCGTAATGTTGAATTTTTTCCTAGGTGCTAACGGTGGAGGAATAATTGCACCCATTGCACCTGCTCCATCCATTCCATCATCATCATCATTAAGGTCATACTGGACCGGCTGGTGATCTTGCCTTTCTCTGAATGAACGGTTCTTGTTAGCATTACGTTGTATTGGTGCAGCTATTTGCTCTGCATGCATTAGGTTACCAGGGTTCAGCAACTCCTCATCTCCCAAATCTTTATCCTGAGTACTTGGATGCCGTACGTTTTGACCAATATTCTGCACATTTACCTGAGCTCTAGCTAAGGTTGCTAACATGTCAGCCTCCTTCTGGTCTGCCATTCTGCCGATTAGTTGTGGTTTCATATTAAATGGTAATAATGGTCCTCTGAAACTTCTGTTTCTTGGCATACACCACAAAAGTCCTACAAAAAACAAAAACAACAAATAAATGTAAAACTAGGAAACTTGAATAACAATCAATTAGCACACACAAACTCCAATTTACAACCGTATTCCCTGGCAACGACGATATTTTTGATAACGCTCAAACTACACATCTCTTATGAGAATGTAGGAGATCTTTGTCAATATATAATCCAACTAGGTTGGGGTCGATTCCCACAGGGAATACTGTCTGAATTTGAGTTATCTGTGGGTTAATCAACTGATAGTTACCAGTTTCCTATGAATGGTGTTTTTTGGAACTATAACAAATAATTACTTCTCAGTTCAGTGTATGAAATCAATATGATAAGGAAAACCAGAGTTATGTTCGCTATGGATATTGGGATTTGACAGTGCTAGTAACGGTTCAAGATTCTTGTGGTAGGTAGGAACAACAGACTATCCTTGTTGAAGTTATGTCTAAATGTTTTTCAGCCTATTTAGACATTTAATTACCAAATTCTTCCGAACTTAGGGAATTTATATTTCATAACAGGATCTCATCCCAAGTTAAATTAATCTTGTTATAACATTAATTATTAAATGAAATTTTAATGCTTCCAAGTCCCCGTTGATAATTCACTTCTTACTAGGGTTGATTTCTTATCTCAAGCAAATCACCTGTAAGCAAAGTCTATTGTTTACAACCAATAGTCAGCATGTAAAATAATGGAATTTACAAGAAATTCCTACCACCGTTAGAATCTTGAATACTTAGTTACGTTACAAACCCAAACCCAAACCCATAGATCCCACAACTAAGGTTAAGGGAACTTAACTACACATAGTAAAATAAACAAGTCAACAAGTTGAATTCATAGTTAGACAGATGATCTTACAGCAAGATAAATAGAACCGAGTGTTTGTCAGATTTGATCCAGTAGAAAATCCCAAAACAATTGTAATAATCTCTCTAACAAATTAAAGTTAAAATATAGAGAGAAAAGTGCTCAAAACGTGAGTTCCAAATGTCCAAGATCATCAATGAAAACCCAAACATATGCTTTAAATACTTCAGTCTAATTATACAAATAAATCATAGATCATAGTATTTTCTCGGACAGGTGACGATGTGTGTGACGGCTTATCAGGAGTCTGACGGTGTATCAAGAATGTCGTCAGCTCCTCTTCACTTTGATAATTTCTACCTCAGGTTGACGATAAGCCTAACGGCTTATCAAACTTCTGACGGCCTATCACAGATGTCGTCACACATTCTAGCTGTAAGTTATTCTCTGTATAAGCCTGACGACAACTTTGATAGCTTATCACAAGGCTGAAGACTTATCAAACAAGTCTTCATCTATTCTTCCTCTCCTACTTGCTAAAAAATCTACTCTTTTACTCCAATAATTTTTTATTCTTTTGTATCTCGACTTTTACTGCAATATCAAAGAGAAAACAATCAAAAATGACAAAAGTTGCTTAAGACTTTGCAATTATTCTCAGTTAAAATCCTTAAATATGTTAGCATCAAATCACACATCAGTTGGCAGGGCCATTTAGGTGGTAAGATGGGTGAACGGTGTGAATGGGGTATTTTCGGGCCAAATCGATGTGCTATTGTCATGGTTCCGGGGGTGAGCCCGAGTTTCGGCCTATCTGTGGTGTAAAAATAGACCAGGATATGGCAGAGAGGCTTGGAATCATCCTAGTGTTATTCGTATAGGTGGGCGGTCCATTTACATAGTTAAAAGGGAAAACAATGTGAATGGGCCATTTTCAAGCCAAATCGATGTTCTATAGCCCACGATTTTGAGGGTGAGCTCGGGGTCCAAGCGTGTTGTGTGCCAAAATTTAATCGAGGCATACCATGGATACTAGGTATCATCCTAGTGTGGTCCGTTTGGGTAGGTGGGGAAATTTGGGTGGTCCAATAAACGTAACATCTCGAATGGGGCATTTTTTAGCTAAATTGGTGTGCTATAGCCCACGGTTCTGGGGGTGGGCTAGGGTTCCAACGATGTCGTGGGATGAAAATTGATCGGGGCATGCCAAAGAGACAGAGGAGCAGCCTAGTATGGGTCTTTTGGTTGGGTTAGGCCATTTGGGTGGTCAAATGGGTGAAATAGTGCAAACAGGACATTTTCAAACAAAATCAGTTTGTTATAGCCCACAGTTCTAGGGGTGGGACCGGGGACCAGATGTGCAGTGGGCTTAAAATTGATCGAAGCATGCCAGGGAGGCTGATGAGCATCCTAGTGTGGTCCGTTTGTGTGAAAGGGGCCACTTGGGAGTCAAACAGGTAAACCAACACAAATAGGGCATTTTTGAGCCAAATTGGTGTGCTATAGCTCACGGTTCTGGGAGTAGGACCGGGGTCCCGATGTGTTGTGGGTTAAAAATAGATCGAGGCATACCGGGGAGGCTAAGAAGCATTCTAGTGTGCTCTGTTTGGGTAGACGGGTCCATTTAGGTGGTCGAACAGGCTATGCGGTGAGAACAAGTTATTTTCAAGCTAAATTTATTTGTCATAGCCCACAGTTCTAGAGGATGGACCCGGGATACAGGTGTACTGTAGGCCAAAAGTCATTTGAGGCTTTCCAGAGAGGCTAGGGAGCATTGTAATATGTTTTGTTTGGACGAGTGGGGCCATTTGGTTGGTCAAATGGGCAAAATGGCATAAACAGGGCATTTTTATGTCAAATCAGTGAGCTATAGCCATAATTCTGGGGGTGGACCCAGGGTTCGGGCGTGCTGTTGGTCAAAATTCAATCGGGGCATAGCAGAAAGGCTAGAGAGCATCCTATGATGGTCTGTTTGGGTGGGCGGGGCCACTAGGATAGTCAAACAGGAGAAACAGCATGAACGAGGCATTTTTGGGCTAAATCAGTGTACTATAGCCCATGGTACCTGGCGTGGGCCCGAGGTCCGGGCGTTCTGTGGGATAAAAATTGATCAGGGCATACCAGGAAGTCTGAGAAGTGTCCTATTGATTTTTTTATGGAAGGGGCCATTTAGGTGGTCAAACGGGCAAAACAGTGAGAATGAGGCATTTTCGTGCTAAATCAGTGTGCTATAGCCTACGATTTTGGGGGGGCCAGGGTACGGGGGTGTTGTGGGTCAAAAATTGGTCGAGGCATACCAGAGAGACTGGGAATCATCCTAGTGTTCTATTTGGGTGGGCAGGTCTATTTAGTTAGGCGGGTCTATTTGGGTGGTCAAACGAGCAAAACAACGTGAATAGGGAATTTTTAGGCTAAACCAGTATGCTAATAACCTACGGTTCTGGGAGTGGCCTCGGGGTCCGGGCGTGCTGTGGTTCAATAATTGATGGGGCATGCCAGAGAGGATAGGGATCATCCTAGTATGGCTCGTTTGGGTGGGTGGGTCCATTTATGGTGTCAAACGGATGAAACGATGGGAATGAGGCATTTTCGGTAAAAATTAATTTGTTATAGCCCATGGTTTCAGGGTTAGGCCCGGTGTTCGGGCGTGCTGTGGGCCAAAAATTGACTAGGTCACGCAAGGGAGGATGGATAATGTTCTAGTATGGTTTTTTTGGGTGGGAGATGCCATTTGGGTGGTCAAACAAGTGAAACAGCATGAACGGGGAATTTTTGGACCAAATCAGTGTGTTATAGCCAAGGTTCTGGAGTTCGTGAGTGATGTTGGTCAAAAATTGACTGAGCATGCCAGGAAGGCTGGGAGAATCCTTATGTGGTCCGTTTGGGTAGGCGGGGCCATTTGGGTGGTCAAATAGTCAAAACGATGTAAATGGGGCATTTTTGTCCAAATTGGTGTGATATAGCCCACGGTTCTAGGGGTGGGCCCAGGGTCCAGGCCATTTGTGGGCCAAAAATTGACCGAGGTGTGATAAGGAGGCTGAGGAGCATCCTAGTATGGTTCGTTTAGGTGGGAGGGGATTTTTGGGTTGTCAAATGGGTGAAACACCATGAACGGGGCATTTTTAGGCAAAATCAATGTGTTATAGCCCACGGTTCGAGGGGTGGTCCTAGAGTTCGGGCGTGTTATGGGCCAAAAATCCACCACAGAATTCTAGGGAGGCTAGGGAGCATCCTAGTGTGGTTAATTTAGGTGGGCAAGGTTATTTGAGTGGTCAAACAAGAAAATCAAAGCAAATGGGGCATTTTCAGGAGAAATTGGTGTGCTATAACCCATAATTTCGAGGGTGGACCTAGGGTCCGGGCATGCTGTGGGTTGAAAAATGATTGGGGCTAGCCAGGGATGCTGAGGAGAATTCTAGTATAGTCGGCTTGGGTGGGTGGGGCCATTTGGGTTGTCAAACGAGTGAAACGGTACAAACGGGGTGTTTTCGAACTAAATTGGTGTGCTATATCCCACGGTTATGGGGGTGGGTTCGGGGTTCGATCGTGTTGTGGGATAAAAATTGATTGAGGCATGCCAAGGAAGCTACGAACATCCTAGTGTGGTCCATTTGGGTTGGTTGGGTTATTTGGGTAGTCAAGCAGGTGAAATGACGCAAACAGAGTGTTTTGGGCCAAGTCGATGAGCCCATGGTGCTGGGGTATGCCTGGGGTCCAAGAGGGTTATGGGTAAAAAATATACTAGGGCATGCCAGGGAAGCTGAGGAGCATCTTAGTATGGTCTGTTTAGGTGAATGATTTTATTTGGGTGGTAAAATGGGTAAAATGGCGCGAATAAGTCATTTTTGGATCAAAACGGTGTGTTATAGCCCACGGTTACAGTAGAGGATCCTAGGTTTCGGGCTTGCTATGGAACAAAAATTGATTGGGGAATTTCAAGGAGGCTAAGAAGCATCCTAGTATGGTCCATTTTGGTGGGATGGTCTATTTAGGTGGTTAAATGGGTGAAGCAATACAAATGGGGCATTTTTGGGCTATATCGGAGTGCTATAGGCCACTGTTCTAGGGGTGGGCTCAGAGTTCAGGCGTGTCATGGGATGAAAATTGATCGGTGCATGAAAGAGAGCTAGGGAGAATCCTAGTGTGGGACGTTATGGTGGGCTGGGAAATTTGGGTGGTCAAACGAGCAAAACAGCACAAATGGGTTATTTTCGAACCAAATTGGTGTGCTATATCCTAAGGTTTTGGGGTTGGGCTTGTGTTCCTGGCGTGCTGTGGTCTAATAATCAACCGAAGCATGCCAGGAAGGTTGGTGAGCATCCTAGTATGGTTTGTTTTGGTATGTGGGGTCATTTGGATATTCAAACAGGCTAAACGATGCGAACGAGACATTTTTTTAGCCAAATCGGTGTGCTATAGACCATGGTTCTAGGTGTGGGCCTAGGGTTTGAGTGTGATGTCGGCCAAAAATCAATCAGGGCATGCCAGGGAGGTTGGAAAGTATCCTAGTGTGGTCCGTTTTGGTGGGCGGTGCCATTTGGGTGTTAAACAGGAAAAATAATGCAAACAGGGAATTTTTGGGCCAAACAGTGTGTTATTGCCATGGTTTTAGGGATGGGCCTTGGGTCCGAGTGTGTTGTGGGTTGAAAATTTATTGGGACATGCTAGGGAGGCTTGAGATCATCCTAGTGTGGTCCTTTTGGAAGGGCGGGTGTATTTTGATGGTCAAGCGGGTGAAACGGCTTGAATGAGGAATTTTTTAGCCAAATCAGTATGCTATAGCCCTTGGTTATGAGGTTGGTCCCAAGGTTCATGTGTGATGGGGGACAAAAATTGATCGAAGCATGCCAGGATGGCTTGGGAGTATCCTAGTAATGTCTGTTTGGGTAGGCATGGCCATTTGGGTGGTCAAACGAGTGAAATGATGCAAATGGAGCATTTTTTAGCAAAATTAGATTTGTATAGCCCACGATTCCGGGGTGGGCCTGGGGTTCGAGTGTGTTATGGATCAAAAATCAATTAGGTCATGCCATAGAGGCCGGGGAGCATCCTAATGTGGTCTATTTAGGAGGTAAAATAGGCAAAATGATGCGAACGGGGCATTTTCGTGCCAAATCAATTTGCTATAGCCTACGGTTCTAGGGGTGAGCCCAGGGTCTGGGTGTGTTGTGGGCCGAAAATCGACTGAGGCATGCTATAAAGGTAGAAAAGCATCCTAGTATGGTTTGTTTAGGTAGATAGGGGTATTTTTGTTGTCAAATGGGGAAAAACAAAACCAACAAAGCATTTTCGAGCTAAATCGATATGCTATAACCACGGTTCTGGGGTGGGACTGGGGTTCGGGCGTGTTGTAGGTAAGAAATTGATCGGGATATTCCAGGTATACTGAAGAGCATCCTAGTGTTGTTCGTTTGTATGGATAGGGCCATTTGGGTGGTCAAACAAGTGAAATGGTGCGAATGGGACATTTTTGGCCAAATCAGTGTATTATAGCCAACGGTTCCGGGGGTGGGCTCGGGGTTTGTGCGTACTGTAGACCAAAAATTAATCGGGGTATGCCATTAAGCATGGGGAGTATCCTAGTGTGGTTTGTTTGGGTTTGAGGGTCCATTTGGGTGGTCAAATGGGTGAAATGGTGTAAATGGGGTATACTGGTGAGTTATAGCCCACGATTCCAGATATGGGCCAGGGGTTTGAGCCATCTGTGGGCTGAAAATTGACCGGGGTATACCAGGGAGGCTAGGAACTTCCTTGTGTGTTTACTTGGGTGGGTAGGACCATTTGGTTGTCACACGGGCAAAATAATGTGAATGGGGAATTTTTGGGCCAAATAAATGTGCTATAGCCCACAGTTTTGGGGGTGGGCTCGGGATTAGGGTGTGTCGTGGGACAAAAATTGATTGATGCATACCAGGGAGGATGGGGAGCATCCTATTATGGTCCGTTCATGTGGTAGGGGTTATTTTGATGGTCAAACAGGTGAAACAATGTAAATGGGACATTTTTGGGCCAAATCGGTATGCTATTGCCCACGGTTCTAGGTTGGGATCGGGGTTCAAGCGTGTTGTGAGTCAAAAATCGACTGAGGCAAGCCAAGGTGGCTAGGGAGCATCCTAGTATGGTTTGTTTGGGTGGGTGAGGCCAATTGGGTGGTCAAACGAGAGAAACGGTGTGAATGGGACATTTTCAAACTAAATTGATAAGCTAAAGACCACAGTTCCGGGGTAGGCCTGGAGTCCGGGCGTGCTGTGTGCCAAAATCAACTAGGGAGTGCCAGGAAGGCTAGGGAGCATCCTAGTATGGTACTTTTGGTGGGAGGTGCCATCAGGGTTGTCAAAAGAGTGAAACAGCGCGAACGGGGCATTTTCAGGCCAAATTGGTGTGCTATAGTTTACGGTTCTGGAGGTGGGCCCAGGGTTCATATGTGTTGTAGATCAAAAATCATTTAGGGCATGCTAAAAAGTCTCGAAAGCATCCTAATGTTGTTCGTTTGGGTAGGCGGGGCCATTTGGGTAGTCAAATGGGCGAAACAACACAAATGGGGCATTTTCTGGCCAAATCAGTGTGCTATAGCCCACAGTTCCAGAGGTAGGCCCAGGGTTCGGGCCTTATATGGGCCAAAAATTGACCAAGGCATGCCAGGGAGGATAGGGAGCATCCTAGTATGGTTCGTTTGGGCGGGAGGGGTCATTTGGATGGTCAAGCGGGTCTAACAGTGCAAATAGGGCATTTTTTAAAGTCAGATCGGTGTGCTATTGTTGATGGTTCCGGGGGTAGGCTCGAGGTTAGAGCATTTTGTTGGTGAAAAATTGACCGAGGCATGGCAGGGAGGCTGGAAAGCATCCTAGTGTAGTCTATTTAGGTGGGATGGGATATTTGGGGAGTGAAATGGGAGAAACGGCACAAATGGGGCATTTTTGGGTCAATCGGTATGCTATAGCCCATAATTCCAAAGGTAGGCTCGGGGTCAGGATAATCTGTGGGCTGAAAATAGACTGGGGCATGCCAAGCAGGATGTGAAACGTCCTAATGTGGTCCATTTGGGTAGGCGGGGCCATTTCGATGTTGAAATGGGAAAAACGGCACGAACGAGGTATTTTCTATCCTAATCAATGTATTATATCCTATGGTTCTGTAGTTAGACCCAGGGCCCGGGCATTCTGTGGGTCAAAAATTGATTGAGTTTTGCCAAGGAGGTTGGGGAGCATCCTATTATTGCACGTTTGGTTAGGAGGGACCATTCATTTGGTCAAACGGGTGTAACAACGTGATCGTTTGGGTGGGAGAGGCCATTTGGATGGTCAAACGGATGAAACGGCGCAAATGGGGCATTTTTGGGCAAAATTGATGTGTTATAGGCCACGGTTCTAGGGGTAGGCCTGGGGTCTGGGTGTGCTGTCGGCCGAAAATCAATTGGGATGAGCAGAAAGGATGGGGAGCATCTTATTATGGTCCGTTTGGGAAGGCGAGGCTTTTTTCATGGTCAAACAAGCAACACAGCGCAAACAAGGCATTTTTAGGCCAATTCGGTATACTATAGCCTATGATTTTGGGGGTGAACTAGGGTTCTGAGTGTGTCGTGGGATGAAAATTGATCGGTCCATGCTAGAGAGGTAGGTTAGCAACCTAGTATGGGCCGTTTAGTTGTTCTGGGCCATTTGGGTTGTCAAACGGGCAAAACAGTGCAAATAGGGCATTTTTAACCAAATCAGTGTGCTAGAGCCCACAGTTCTGGGGGTGGGACCGGGGACCGGGCGTACAATGGGCTTAAAATTGACCGGAGTGTGATAGAGAGGCGGGTGACAGTCCCAGTATAGTCCGTTTGGGTGGACGGGTCCACTTGGCGGTTAAACGGGTGAAACAACACAAATAGGGCATTTTCGAGCAAAATTGGTGTGCTATAGCTCAGCGTTCCAAGGGTAGGCCCAGGGTACGGGCGTGTTATGGGTTAAAAATTGATCGAGGTATGCCAGGAAGGCTAAGAAGCATCCTAGTGTGCTCCGTTTAGGTGGGCGGGTCCATTTGGGTGGTCAAACGGGCTATGCAGTGTGAACGAGGTATTTTCAGGCTAAATCGATTTGCTATAGCCCATGGTCCAAGGCTTGACAGAGAGGTTGAAAAGCATCCTAGGGTGGTTTTTTTGTATGAGTGGGACCATTTGGTTGGTCAAACGTGCAAAATGGCACAAACAGGGTATTTTTATGCCAAATCGGTGAGCTATAGCCATAATTCTGGGGGGTGGACCCAGGGTCCGAGTGTGCTGTTGGTCAAAATTTGATCGGGGCATGGCAGGGAGGCTAGAGAGTGTCCTAGGGTGTCCCATTTGGGTGGAAAGGTCCATTTGGGTGGTCAAACGGGCGAAACAGCATGAACGAGAAATTTTTGGGCTAAATCAGTGTACTATAGCCCATGGTACCTTGCATGGGCCCGAGGTCCGGGCGTGCTATGGAAAATTGATCTGGGTATACCAGGGAGTCATAGAAGTATCCTATTGATTTTTTTGGGTGAAAGAGGCCATTTGGGTGGTCAAATGGGCGAAACAGCGAGAATGAGGCATTTTCGTGCCAAATTTGTGTGTTATAGACCACGATTTCAGGGAGCCCAGGGTACGGGCATGTTATAGGTCAAAAATTGATCGAGGCATTCTAGAAAGGCTGGGAATCATTGTAGTGTGTTTTATTTGGGTGTGTGGGTCTATTTGAGTGGTCAAACGAGCAAAATAGCATGAATGGGGAATTTTTGAGCTAAATCGGTATGTTATAGCCCACAGTTCTGGGGGTGGGCCCGAGGTCCGGGCGTGATGTGGGTAAAAAATCAATGGGGCATGCTAGAGAGGCTTGTTAGCATCTTAGTATGGCCTGTTTGGGTGTCAAACGGATGAAACAATGCGAACGAGGCATTTTTGGTAAAAATTAATTTGCTATAGCCTATGGTTTCAGGAGTGGGCCCGGTGTTCGGGCATACTGTGGGCCAAAAATCGACTAGGGAATACAAGAGAGGATGGAGAATGTTCTAGTGTGGTTTTTTAGGGGGGCGATGCCATTTGGGTGGTCAAACGGACAAAACAGCATGAACGGGAAATTTTAGGCCAAATTGGTGTGTTATAGCCAAGGTTCTCAGGTTCGTGCATGATGTTGGTCAAAAATTGATCGAGGTATGCCAAAAAGGATGGTGAGCACCCAGTATGGTCCATTTTTGTAGGTGGGGCCATTTGGGTATTCAAACAGGAAAAATGACGCAAATGAGGCATTTTTTAGCCAAATTGATGTACTATAGCCCATGGTTCGGGGGGGGGGGGGGGGGCAGGGTTTGAGCATGTTGTGGGCCAAAAAATCACCGAGGTATGTCAGGGAGGTTGGGGAGCATCCTGGTGTGGTCCGTTTTGGTGGGCGGGACCATTTGGGTGTAAAACTGAAAAAACAATGCAAATAAGGCATTTTTGGGCCAAATTAGTGTTATAGCCACGGTTCTGGGGTGGGCCTAGGTTTCATGCATATTGTGGGTTAAAAATTGATCGGGACATGCTAGGGAGGCTCGAGAGCATCCTAGTGTGGTCCGTTTGGGTGGTCGGGGGTATTTGGATGGTCAAACAGGTGAAACGGTGTGAACGATCAATTTTTGAGCCAAATCAGTGTGCTATAGCCCTCAGTCCCGAGGTTCGAGCGTGATGGGGGCCAAAAATTGATCGAGGCATACCAGGAAGGCTTGGGAGCATTCTAGTGATGTCCGTTTTGGTAGGCGGGGCCATTTGGGTGCTCAAACGGGCGAAATAACGCGAATAAGGCATTTTTTAGCCAAATTAGTGTTGTATAGCCCCACGGTTCTGGGGGTGGGCCCAGGGTCCGAGTGTGTTGTGGATTGAAAATCGACTAGGGCATGCCAGGAAGGCCGGGGAGAGTCCTAGCGTGGTCCATTTGTGAGGTCAAATGGGCAAAATGATGTGAACGGGGCATTTTCGTGCCAAATCAATTTGGTATAGCCTACGACTCTAGGGGTGGGCCCGGGGTCTAGGTGTGTTGTGGGCCGAAAATCAACTGGGGCATGCCAAAAAGGTAGGAAAGCATCCTAGTATGGTCCATTTGGGTTGGTGGGGACATTTGTGTTGTAAAATAGGGAAAATGGTACCAACAAAGCATTTTTGAGCTAAATCGGTGTGTTGTAGCCATGGTTTTGGGGGTGGGCCCGAGGTTCGGGCGTGCTGTGGGAAAAAAATTAATCGGGGCATGGCAAGTAGACTGGGGAGCATCCTAGTTTTGTTCTTTTGTATGGGTGGGGCCATTTGGGTGGTAAAACAAGCGAAATAGTGCAAATGGGACATTTTTAGGCCAAATCGGTATGTTATTGCCCACGGTTCCGAGGGTGGGCTCGGGGTTTGTGCGTGCTGTAGCCCAAAAATTGATCGGGGCATGCCAGTAAGCCTGTTGAGTATCCTAGTATGGTTTTTTGGGTTGTAGGGGCCATTTAAGTGGTCAAATGGGTGAAACGGCGCAAATGGGGCATTTTTTGGCCTAACTGGTGAGTTATAGCCCACGGTTCCAGGTGTCGGCCTGGGGTTTGAGCTATCTGTGGGATGAAAATTTATTAGGGCATGCCAGAGAGGCTGGCGAGCATCCTAGTGTGTTTACTTGGGTGGGAAGGGCCATTTGGGTTGTCACACAAGCAAAACAATGTGAACGGGGCATGTTCAGGCCAAATCGATGTGCTATAACTTGCGATTTTGGGGGTGGGCTCAGGGTTAGGGTGTTCCGTGGGCCAAAAATCGATTGATCTATGGAAGGAAGGCTGGGGAATGTCCTATTATGGTCCGTTTAGGTGTTACGGGTTATTTGTGTGGTCAAACAGTCGAAACACCATAAATAGAGCATTTTCGGGCAAAATGGGTATGCTATTGCCCATGGTTCTGGGTTGGGACCAGGGTCCGAGTGTGTTGTGAGCCAAAAATCGACTGAGGAAAGACATGGTGGCTGGGGATCATCCTATTTTGGTTCGTTTTGGTGGGTGAGGCCATTTAGGTGGTCAAATGAGCAAAACGATGTGAATGGGGCATTTTCGAACTAAATTGATAAGCTAAAGCCCACAGTTCCGTGGTAGGTCTGGGATCCGGGTGTGCTGTGTGCCAAAAATTAACTAGGGTGTGCCAGGAAGAATTAGGAGCATCCTAGTGTGGTACGTTTGGTAGGAGGGGCTATCAGGGTTGTCAAAAGAGTGAAACAGCACAAACGGGGCATTTTCAAGCCAAATCGGTGTGCTATAGCCCACGGTTATGGGGGTGGGCCTGGGGTTATGGATCAAAAATCGACCAGGGCATCCAGGAAGGATCGGGAGCATCCTAGTGTTGTTCGTTTGGGTGGGAGGGGTCATTTGGGTCGTCAAATAGGCAAAACAATGCAAATGGGGCATTTTCTGGCCAAATCGGTGCCCAAAGATCCAGGGGTAGGCCCAAGGTTTGGGCCATCTGTGGGCCAAAAATTGACCGACGCATGCCAGGGAGACTAGGGAGCATCCTAGTATGGTTCTTTTGGGTGGGCAGGACCATTTGTATGGTCAAACGGGTGTAGTAGCGCGAATGGGGCATTTTCAGACCAGATCGATGTACTATAGCTGATGGTTCCATGGGTAGGCCCGGGGTTCGGGAATTCCATTGGCCAAAAATCAACCGAGGCATGGCAGAGAGGCTGGGAAGTATCCTAGTGTAGTCCATTTAGGTAGGTGGGGATATTTGGGTAGTCAAATGGGCAAAACGGCACAAATGGGGCATTTTTGGGCCAAATCGGTGTGCTAGAGACCACAATTCTGGGGGGTAGGCTCGGGGGCCATTTAGGTGTTGAAATGGGAAAAACAGCACAAACGAGGCATTTTTTAGCCAAATCAATGTGCTATAGCCTATGGTTCTAAAGTTAGGCCCGGGATTCAGGCGTTCTGTGGGTCAAAAATTGATTTAGGCATGCCAAGGAGGTTGGGGAGCATCCTATTATTTCCCTTTTAGGTAGGAGGGGATATTTGTTTGGTCAAATGGGCATAACAACTTGAACGGAGCATTTTCAAGCCAAATTAGTGTACTATAGCCTACGATTCCGGGGGTGGAGCCAACATCTGGGCCATCTGTAGGCCATAAATGGTCCAGTGCACACTAGAGAGGCTTAGGATCATCCTAGTATGGTTCTTTTGGGTGGGAGAGGCCATTTGGATTGTCAAAAAGATGAAACAGTGAAGACAGGGCATTTTTAGGCCAAATCGATGTGCTATAGGCCACAGTTCTAGGGGTGGGCACGGGGTCCCGGCATGCTATCGGTCGAAAATCGATTGGGGTGTGCAGGGAGGTTAGGGAGCATACCATTATGGTCCTTTTGGGTAGGCGAGGCAATTTGCATTGTCAAACAGGCAACACAGTGTGAACAAGGCATTTTTGGGCTAATTCGGTGTGCTATAGCCCAAGGTTCTAGGGGTAGCCCCGGGGTACGGGCGTGATGAAGGCCGAAAATTGATCGATCCATTCCAGGCATGCTGGATAAAGTCCTAGTATGGTCCATTTGGGCAGGAGAAGCCATTTGGGTTGTACAACAGGCGAAATGGCGCGAACAGGGCATTTTCGGGCCATATTGGTGAGTTATAGCCCACGGTTATGGGAGTTGGCCCGGGGTCCGGGCATGCTGTGGGATAAAAATTGATCGGGGCATGCCACGAAGCCTGGGAACATCCTTTTATGGTTTGTTTGGGTGGGCAGGGCCATTTGGGTGGTTAAACGGTCGAATCAACGCGAAAGGGGCATATTAGGGAAAAATTAGTGTGCTATAGCCCACGGTTCTAGGGGTGGGCCTGGGGTCTGTGCATATAGTAGGAAAGAAAATGATGGGGCATGCTAGGGACACTGGGTATCATATTAGTGTCATCCGTTTGTGTGGGAGGGGCCATTTGGGTGGTCAAACGGGGGAAACAGTGCAAACGGGGTATTTTCGGGTGAAATCGGTGTGTTATAGCCCACGGTTCCAAGGTTGGGCCAAGGGTCCGGGCGTGTTTTGGGAAGAAAATCAACCAGAACATTCTAGGACGGATGGGGAGCATCCTAGTATGGTCTGTTTGTATGGGCGGGGCCATTTCTGTGGTACAACGAGCAAAAGAGCAAAAGGGGCATTTTTGAGCCAAATTGGTATGTTACGACTCACGGTTCTAGGGGTGAGCCCAGCTTTCAGATGTGTTATGGGCCAAAAATTGATTGAGGCATGTCAGGGTAGCTGAGGAGTGTCTTAGTATGGTTTGTTTTAGTGGACGTGCCATTTGGGTGGTAAAACAGGCGAAACGGGGCAAACGAGGCATTTTTAGGCCAAATCGATGTGCTATAGCCCACAGTTCCAAGGGTGGGCCTGGGGTTCAGGCGTTCTATGGGAAAAAAATTGTTGGTCTATACCAGGGATCCTGGGAGCATCCTAGTAAGGTCTGATTGAGATGGAAGGGCCATTTGGATGATGCAACAGATGAAACATCACAAATGGGTCATTTTTAGGCCATATGGAGTGTTATAGCCCATGGTTTTGAGGGTGTCCCAGGGATTCGGGCCAACTGTGGGCCGAAAATTTACCAGGACATTCTAGGGAGGCTGAGGAGCATCCTATTGTCAATTTTTTGGGATGGGCGAGGCAATTTGGGTGGTCAAACGGGCGAAATAACGCAATGGGAAAATTTTATGACCAAATTGGTGTGCTATAGTCCACGATTCTGAGAGTAGGCTTGAGGTTCGGGTGTGTTATGAGTCATAAATTGGATGGGGAATGACAGAGAGGCTGAGGAGCATCCTAGGGTGGTCTGTATTGGTGGGCGGTGCCATTTGAGTGGTAAAATTGTCTAAATTGTGCAAACGGGGCATTTTCTTACCAAATAGGTGTGCTATAGTCCATGTTTTCTGGGGCGGGCCTGGTGTTCAGGCATGTTGTGGGCCGAAAATAAATTAAGGCATGCCAGGGAGCCTAGGGAGCATTCTAATGTGATTTGTTTTGGTGGGCAGGGCCATTTGGGATGTCAAACAAATTAAACGGCGCAAATGGGGTATTTTTGGGACAAATTGGTATGCTATATCCCACGTTTATGGGGCTAGGCTCGAGGTTCGGGTGTGTTGTGGGCCAAAAATTTATAGCGGCATGCCAGGGAGACTGAGAGAATCTTGGTGTGTTCCATTTGGGTGGGCGGGGCTATTTGGGTAGTCAAACGGGAGAAACAATGTGAACGTAGTGTTTTTGGGCTAAATCGGTGTGCTATAGCCCACGGTTCTGGGTGGGCTTGGGGTCCGAGCATGCTGTGGGCTGAAAATTGACTGGGGCATGCCAAGGAGGCTAGGGAACATCCTAGTATGGTCCTTTTGGGAGGGTGGATCTATTTTGGCGGTCAAACAGACGTAATAGCTCAAATAGGTATTTTCGGGCCAAATTAGCATACTATAGCCCATGGTTATGGGGTGGGTCCCGGGATATAGGCGTACTGTGGGATGAAAATTGATTGTGGCATGATAGGGAGGTTAGGGAGCATCCTAGTATGGTCCTTTTGGTGGGAGGGGACATTTGGGTGGCAAATGGGTGAAACAATGCGGAATTTTTTAGCCAAGTCAGTATGCTATAGCCTACGGTTCTGGGGGTGAGCCCGGGATTCGGGCTTGTTGTGCGCCAAAAATTGATCACGGTATGACAGGGAGGCTGGGGAGTGTCCTAGTGTAGTCTGGTTTGGTAGGCAAGTCTATTTAGGTGGTCAAACGAGCAAAACAACACAAATAAGGTATTTTCAGGCTAAATTGATGTCTATAGCCTGCGATTCTGGGGGTGGGCCCAAGGTCCAAGCCTATTGTAGGAAAAAAATCGATCAGAGAGTACCAGGGAAGCAGGGGCCATTTAGGTGGTCAAATAGGAGAAATGGTGTGAATAGGGCATTTTTGGTCCAAATCGGTGTGCTATAGCCCACGGTTCTGGGGGTGAGCCTGGGTTCTGGGCGTACTGTGAGCTAAAAATCGACTAGAACATGTGAGAGAGGCTGAAGAGTGTCCTAGTTTGGTCTATTTGGGTAGGCGAGGCCATTTGGATTTTCAAACGGGCAAAACTGCGTGAATGGGGCATTTTTAGGCAAAATTGGAGTGCTATAGCCAACCATTTCGGGGATGGGACCGGGGTCCAATGTGGTGTTGGTCAAAAATTGACCGAGGCATACCAGGGAGGCTGGGGAGCGTCCTAGTATAGTATGTTTAGGTATGTGGGGCTATTTGGGTGGTCAAATGAGAAAAACGATGCGAACAGGGCATTTTCTGACCAAATCAGTGTGCTATGGCCCACAATTCCGAGGGTTTGCCTAAGGTCTGGTTGTGCTGTGGGCCAAAAATTTATCGGAGCATGCAGGGAGGCAATGGAGTATCCTAGTGTGGTTCTTTTGGGTGGGCGGAGAAATTTATGTGGTCAAACGGTTGAAAAAGCATAAATGAGGCATTTTTTGGGCCAAATCAGAGTGTTATAGCCCATGGTTCCTAGGGTGGGCAAGGGGTCTGGGCGTCCTGTGGGCAGAAAATCGACTTGAGTATGCCAGGGAGGCTAAGGAGCATCCTAGTATGGTCCGTTTGTGTGGTAAGGGTCATTTGGGTGGTCACACGGGTGAAACGGTACGAACGAGGCATTTTTAGGCCAAATGTGTGCGCTATATCTCACGGTTTTGGGGGTGTGCTTGGGGTCTAGGTGTGCTATGAGCCAAATATCGACCGAGGCATGCCAAAGGGGCTGGGGATCATCTTAGTGTGGTTTATTTGTGTGGGCGGGGATATTTGGGTGGTCAAACGAGGAAAATAGCATAAATGGGGCATGTTTTAGCTAAGTCGGTGTGCTAGAGCCCATAGTTTTGGGGGTGGTCCCAGGGACTGGGCTAGATATAGGCCAAAAATTGACCAGGGCATGATAAAAAGGCATAAGAGTGTCCTAGTATGGTCTGTGTGTGTGGGAGGGGCCATTTGGGTGGTCAAATGAACGAAACAGTACGAACGGTCCATTTTCGGGTAAAATCGGTGTTCTATAGCTCACGATTTAGGGGGTGGACCCAGAGTCCGAGCATTTTTTGTGCCAAAAATTGATTGAGGCATTTCACAGAGGCTGGGTAGCATCCTTGTGAGGTCCGTTTGGGTGGAAGGGGCCATTTGGGTAGTCAAACGGTCAAAACGGCACGAATGGGGTGTTTTAGGGACAAATCGGTGTGCTATAGCCCACGGTTCCAGGGGTGGGCCTGGAGTCTAGGAATGTTGTGGGATAACAATTGATCGAGGCATTCCAGAGAAGCTGGGGAATATCCTAGTATGGTTTGTTTAGGTAGGCAGTGCTATTTTGATAATTCAACGTGCAAAACAGCCGAACGAGGCATTTTTAGGCCAAATTGGTGTGCTATAACCCATGGTTCCTAGGGTGAGCTCGAGGTCTGGCTGTGCTGTGGGCCAAAAATTGATCGAGGCTTGCCAGGAAGGCTAGGGAGCATTGTAGTGTGGTTTATTTGGAAAGAAGGGTCCATTTAGTTGGTCAAATGGGTGAAACGCATGAACGGGGCATTTTTTATCTAAATTAGTGTGTTATAGCCCACGATTCCGGGAGTGGTCCCGGTATCCAGGCATGCTGTCGACCCTAAATTAATCGAGGCATACCAGGAAGGCTGGGGAGCATCCTAGTATGGTCCAATTATGTGAGCAGGGACATTTTGGTCGTCAAACTGGCGAAACGGGATGGAAGAGGCCTTTTAGGCAAAATCACTGTTCTATAGCCCACGATTCTGGGAGTGAGCCCGGGGTCTGAGCGTACTGTGGGTCAAAAATTAATGGGGCGTGCCAGGGATGCTGGGGAGCATCCTAGTCTGGTATGTTTAGGTGATCTGGGTCATTTGGGTGTTCATTTGGGTGAAACGGCGCAAATGGGGCATTTTTGAGCAAAATCGATGTGCTATAGCCCGCAGTTTCAGCGTTGGACCTGAGGTCCGAGTGTACTTTTGGCTGACAATCAATTAGGTTCGAGCGTACTTTTGGCTGACAATCAATTAGGGCGTGCCAGGATAGCTAGGGAGCATTTTAGTATGGTTTGTTTGTGTGGGTGGGTCCATTTGGTTGGTACAACGAGCGAAACAGCACAAACGGGGCACTTTTTAGCCAAATAGGTATGCTATGGCCCACGGTTCTGGGGGTGGGCCTAGGTTTCAGGTGGTCTGTTGGCCAAAAATCAATCAAGGCATGCCAGGAAGGATGGAGAGCATCCTAGTGCGGTATGTTTGGGTGGGCGGGGCCATTTGTGTAGTCAAACGGGAGCAACATCGCGAATAGGGCATTTTAAATCCAAATCGGTGTGTTATAGCCCACGGTTCTGAGGGTAGGCCCGGGGTTCGGGCGTTCTATGGGAAAAAAATCAACTGGGGTGTGACAGGGAGGCTGAAAGTGTCCTAGTATGGTTTGTTTGCTTTAGCAAGGCCATTTGGGTGGTCAAATAGGCAAAACGGTGCGAACGGGACATTTTGGAGCCAAATGGAGTGTTATAGCCCACAGTTTTGGAGTGGGCTTGGGATCCGAGCCAGTTATGGGCCAAAATTGACCAGGGCATGCTAGATAGGCTGGGGAGCATCCTAATGTGGTCTTTTTGGGTCAAAAGGGTAATTTGGGTGGTCAAATAGGAGAAATGATGCGAACACGGAATTTTAGGGCCAAAGCGGTTTTCTATAGCCCACGGCTCCGTGGGCGGGATCTAGGTTTGAGCGTGTTGTGGGACGTAAATTAACCGGGGCATGACATAGAGGCTGGGAAACGTGCTAGTATGGTTCGTTTACATTGATGATTCCATTTGGGTGGTCAAACTATCATAACGGCACAAATGGGGCATTTTCGGTCAAATAGGTGTGCTACAGCCCATGGTTTTGGGGGTGGGCCCAGGGTTCAGGCATGCTGTAGGCCAAAAATTGATCGGGGTATGCCAAGGATCCTACGGATCATCCTAGTGTGGTTCAGTTGGGTGGGAGGGGCTATTTGGGTTGTCAAACGGATGAAACAGTGTGAACGGGGTATTTTTAGGCAAAGTTGGTGTGAATTATCCCACGGTTATGGGGGTGAGCCCGGGTTTCAGGCATGTTATGGGCCAAAAATTAATCGAGGCATGCCAGGGAGGCTACAAGTGTCCTAGTGTAGTTCATTTGGGTGGGTGTATCTATTTGGGAAATCAAACAGGAGAAATGGCACGAACGGAGTATTTTTGGGCCAAATCGGTGTGCTATAACACACGATTCTGGCGTGGGCCCAGGGTCCGAGCGTATTGTGCACCAAAAATTGACTGGGGCATGCTAGGGATACTTGGGAGTATCTTACCATGGTTTGTTTGGATGGACGGGTATATTTGGGTGGTAAAACAGGAAAAACGGTGTGAATGGGGAATTTTTATGCTAAATCGATGTGTTATATCCCAAGGTTACAGGGATGGGCATAGGGGTCTAGGTGAGTTTTGTGCCAAAAATTTATCGGGGCATACCAAAGAGGCTTGGAAGCATCATTGTATGATCCGTTTGGGTGGGAGGGGCCATTTGGGTGGTCAAATGAGTAAAACGGCACGAACGGGGCATTTTTTAGATTAATCAATGTGTTATAGCCCACGATTCCATGGGTAGGATAGGGGTCCGGGCATGCTGTGGTCCGAAAATTGATTGGGGCATGCCAGGGAGGCTAGGGAGTATACTAGTATGGTTTATTTTGGTGGGCGAGGCCATTTGAATGGTCAAACGGGCGAAATGATGCGAACAGGGTATTTTTAGGGTAAATCGATATGCTATAGCCCATGGTTTCAATGGTGGGCTGATATTCCGACTTTTGACGGAATATTTTCCATATTTTCTTTATAAAATTAGCTGTTTTCAAGAAACCAAGGTTGAATTTGATAATGGGTTTTAGTGTTTCAGGACAAGGAGTTAGCTGATGGAAAAGATTCTAGAAAGTGGCAGAAAAGTGCTTCTGATGGTTTAAATGGTGGACCATCACACCTTCGACGGACCACCAACCTTACCGTCAAGTCTTTGGTAGAACCCAAGGTTTCAGGACTCTCAGCGATGGACCAAATGGTGGATCGTCAAATCTGTGATGGACCACCAGCTTGGCCGTTAGTCTTTTCCAGAACATTGCTTTCTGAAAGACTCAGCGACAGACCAAATGGTGGACCGTCAGATCTGTGACGGACCACCAGATTGGTCGTCAGTCTTATCCAAAACATTGCCTCCTGAAAGACTCTGTGATGGACCAAATAATGGACCGTCAGTATTTTGACGGACCACTAAAATAGCCGTCAGCTTTATCTAGAATGTCACTATTTAGGATCAGCAGGGACGAACCAAATGGTGGACCGTCAACCCCTCGACGGACCACCAATTTGGCCGTCAGTTTGGACGACGCGGTTTTCTGAATTCAAATTTTAGATTCTTTTTAGCTGGGAACGTATAAATACCAATTTTAGGTTTTATCATGGGGATCTATGTTTTATTTTTCATCTTTTATCATTGTCTCCAGATCTTGAAACTCTTTATAACATAGTATTTTTGGGGGGAATAAAGGAAATCTCGTGGATCTAATCATTCCATCTCTATTGATGATTGAAGAATAAATTCTTTCAACCTTTGTAAGTAAATCTTGAATTAATTTATGAAGAACACAATGATTTCTTCTCTTTCTATTATAGAGATGTGTGGCTAAGCTCCCATAACTAGGATTATAGGAGCCTTGATGTGAAAAGCTGAATTGGGTTGTGAATCTATTAGATTTCCATGATTAATTAATATTGCATAAACCCTTCTTCACTTTAATGACTTTTCTTGGTTGCAAACTTTAAAAGTGAGTCCAAGAACATCACTTGTTCGAATGAAAAAGTGTTTGTTGGGAAAAGAAAGGGTTTACACAAATCTAAAGGCTTTGACCTTTGGATAAAGGGTAGATGCCTTAGCCGGATCAACCCATGTGAGAATATAGTTGAACAAATAATATTTTCCTTATGTTTGAAAGAATTAAGGGATAAAATTACTCATTTAGGTTGAGAAACTAATGGGTAAACCATAGAATTCACTTACTCTTGCAATTAGAATTGTTCATAGGGAATTCAAAACAGGCCACAACCCTAGATGCTTAACTATCTTGGTAACCATAACTATAGTTTGACTACTCTTACTGTAGTACTACTTTTAATACAATCAACCAGTGGATAACTTTCTGTGACAAGCATTTTTATACAATTGATAAATCAAAAACCCTCTTTTTGCTCAGGAACCTTCGATCAACATTCTAATAAAAACCACAAGACCTAGTGAACACAGTATTCAATGTGGGATCCGACACCCAACCCAGTTGGGTTCTATATTTGACAGCGACCGCCTACACTTTCATAAAAAGGTTGTAATTTGGGTGTATCATGGGCCTAGGGTCCAGGGATTCTGGGTATGCCAGGGAGGCAGTAGAGCTTTATAATATGGTTTATTAGGGTGGGCAGGGCCATTTGGCTGTTCAAATATGAGAAATGGCATAAACGGTGCATTTTTGGTCAAAATCGGTAAGATATAGTCCACGATTCTGGGGTAGGCCTGGGGTCTGGGCGTGCTGTAGGACAAAATTAGACCGGAGCATGCCATAGAGGTTTGGGATTATTCCATCTTGGTCCATTTGGGTTGGAGAGGCCATTTGGATTGTCAAACTGGCAAAACAGCGTGAACGGGGCATTTTTAAGCCAAATCGGTGTGTTATAGCTAACGATGGGTGGGATCAGGGTCCGGGCATGCTGTTTGTCAAAAATTGATCGGGGCATGACAAAAAGGCTGGGGAGCATCCTAGTATGGTCCTTTTGGGTGGGCAGGGCCATTTGGGTGGTCAAACGGGCAAAACGATGCAAACGGGGCATTTTCTGACAAAATCGATATGGTATAGCCCAAAGTTTTGGGGGTGAGCCCGGGGTTAGAGCGTACTGTGGGCCAAAAATTGACCATTGCATGACAGGGAGTCTATGAAGTGTCCTATTATGGTCCATTTGGGTGGGAGGGGCAATTTGGGTGGTGAAACAGATGAAAAAGCGCAAATGGGGCATTTTCAAGCTAAATCGGAGTTTTATATCCCATAATTTCTTGGGTGGGATAAGGGTCTGGGTGTGCTGTGGGCAGAAAATTGACTGAGACATGCTAGAGAGTCTGGAAGCATCCTAGTGTGTTCAGTGTGAGTGAAAGAGGCTATTTGGGTAGTCCAACGAGCAAAACGACGCAAACGGAGTGTTTTTGGGCCTAATCATTGTGTTATATCACATGGTTCTGGGTTGGCTTGGGGTCCGAACGTGCTGTGGGTAAAAAATCAACTGGGCATTCTAGGGAGACTGGGGAGCATCCTAGTGTGGTCCATTTGGATGGGCGGGTCTATTTAGGTGGTCAAATGGTCGAAATGGTGCGAACGTGGAATTTTTGGGCTAAATAGATATGTTATAGCCCACTGTTATGGGGGTGGGCCCTGGGGTCCAGGCATGCTGTGGGCCAAAAATTGATCAGGGCATTCCAGGGAGGCTAAGTAACATCCTAGTGTGATCCGTTTGGGTAGAAGGGGCCATTTGGGTGGTCAAATGGGTGAAACTACACAAACGGGGTATTTTTTAGCCAAATTTGTATGTTATAGCTCACGGTTCTGGGGGGTGGGCCTGGGGTCCAAGCGTTCTGTGGATCAAAAATCTATCGGGCCATACCAAAGAGTCTGTAGAGTGTTCTATTGTGGTTCTTTTGGATGGGAGAGGCTAATTGGGTGGTCAAATAGGCAAAACGGAATAAACGGTGTATTTTTAGGCTAAATTAGTGTGCTATAACCTATGGTTTTTGGGTGGGCCCAGCGTCTGGACGTGCTATATGCAAAAAATAGATTATTTCATGCCAGGAAGGTAGAAGAGAATTCTATTGAGGTCCATTTGGGTAGTCAAACAGGAGAAACGGCATGAACGGGGCATTTTCGGTCTAAATTAGTGTGCTATAGACTATGATTTCGAGGGTGGGCCTGGGGTGTTGGCTTGTTGTGGGCTAAAAATTGATCGGGGCATTCCATAGAGACTGGGGAGCATTTTAGTTTGGTCCATTTGGGTGGGCAAGGCCATTTGGGTTTTCAAAAAGGCAAAACAGCGTGAATGGTGCATTTTTAGGCCAAATCAAAGTGCTATAGCCCACGATTCTGGGATGGTATTGGGGTTCGGGTGTGGTGTTAGTAAACAATTAACTAGGGCATGCCAGGGAGGCTGGAGAGTGTCTTAGTGTGGTCTTTTTGGGTGGGCAGGGCCATTTGGGAAGTCAAACAGGCAAAACGACGTGAATTGGACACTTTCTGACCAAATCGCTGTGCTATAGGACATATTTTCAGGGATGGGCTCGGGTGGGATGTGGGCCAATAATTGACCAGGACATGATAGTGGGACTATGGTATGTCGTAGTGTGGTATGTTTAGGTGGGAGAGGTTATTTAGGTCGTCAAATGGTTGAAACAGCGTGAACGGGGCATTTTCGGGCAAAATCCGAGTGCTATAGCCCACGGTACCTGGGGTAGGCTAGGGGTCTGGGTGTGCTGTGGGCAAAAAATTGACTGGATCATTCCAGGGAGGTTGGGGAGAATCTTAGTGTGGTATGTTTGTATGGTCAGGGCCATTTGGGTAGTCACACGGGTGAAACGGTACGAATGAGGTATTTTCTGGCTAAATTGGTGTGAATAGCTCATAGTTCCGAGGATAGGCCTACGATCTGGTGTGTTGTGTGCCAAAAATCAACCAGGTCATTTCAGGGAGGCTAGGGAGCATTCTAATATGGTCTGTTTGGGTAAGCGGAGACATTTGGGTGGTCAACCAAGTGAAACGGCATGAATGGGGAATTTTTTAGCCAAATCGATGTGCTAGAGCACATAGTTTCGGGGGTGGACCTAGGGACCGGGCCACATGTGGGCCAAAAAACAACCAGGGCAGGGAAGAGAGGCTGGGAGAAGTGTCTTAGTATGGTTCGTTTGGGTGGGCGCGGCCATTTACGTGGTCAAATGAGAGAAAAGGCACGAATGAAGAATTTTCGGACCAAATCTATGTGCTATAGCCCACGGTTCTGGGGGTGGGCCCGAAGTTCAGGTGGTTTATGTGCCAAAAATTGATTGGGTCATGTCAAGGAGGCTGGGGAGCATCCTAGTGAGGCCCGTTTGGGTGGGCGGGGATATTTGGGTGGTTAAACAGGCAAAACGGCACGAATGGGGTGTTTTTGGGCCAAATCCGTGTGCTATAGCCCATGGTTCCAGGGGTAGGCCTTGAGTCTGGGCGTGCTGTGGGATGAAAATAGACTAAGGCATTTTGATGGTACAACGTGCGAAACAGTGCGAACGAGGCATTTTTGGGGCCAAATTGGTGTGCTATAGCCCATGGTTCCTGGGGTGGGCTCGAGGTCTGGTTGTGCTGTGGGCCAAAAATTGATCGATGCATACCAAGGAGGCTAGAGAGCGTCTTAGTGTGGTCCTTTTGGGATAGAGGGTCCATTTAGTTGGTCAAAGGGGTGAAACAACATGAACGGGGCATTTTCGATCTAAATCAACGTGCTATAGCCCTCGGTTCTGGGGTGGGCTCTGGATTCGGGCATGCTGTGGGTCAAAAGTCGATTGGGGCAAGCCAGGGAAGTTAGAGAGCGTCCTAGTGTGGTATGTTTTGGTAGGCGGGTCCATTTGGGTTGTCAAATGAGTGAAATGGTGCAAATGGAGAGTTTTTGGGCCAAATTGGTGTGCTATATCCCATAGTTATTAAGTGGGTCCGGGGTTTGAGGGTGTTGAGGGCCAAAAATTGACCGCGGTATGCCAGGGAGGTTGTGATCATCGTAGTGTGGTCCGTTTGGGTGGATGAGGCTATTTGGGTATCCAAGCGGGTGAAATAACACGAACAGAGTGTTTTAGACCAAATCGATGAGCTATAGCCCATGGTTCTGGGTGGTCCTGGGCTCCAGCATACTGTGGGCCAAATATTGACTGAGATGTGCTAGGTAAGATGGGGAGCATCCTAGTGTGGTCCATTTGGGTGGGTCTATTTGGGTGGTCTTTCGGGTAAACAGCATGAATAGGGCATTTTTGGGTCAAATCGGGGTGCTATAACCCATATTACGAGGGTGGGACCCGTGGTTCGGGCATTCGATGGGCCAAAAATCGATTGGAGAATTCTAAAGAGACTAAGGAGTGTCCTAGTGTGGTCTGTTTGGGTGGGAGGGGCCATTTGGGTGGTCAAACGAGTGAAGCGATGCAAATGGGGCATTTTCGGGCTAAATCGGTGTGCTATAGACCACGGTTCTAGGGGTAGGCTCAGGGTCCGGGTATGCCGTAGAACAAAAATTAAACGGGGTATGCTAGAGAGGCTGGGGAGCAACCTAGTATGGGCCATTTTGGTGGGCTGGTACATTTAGGTGCAGCGCAAATAGGTTATTTTTAGCCAAATCAGTGTGCTATAACCCACGGTTCTGGGGGTAGGCCCGTGGTCCGGCCGTGCTGTGGCTCGAAAATCGACCGGAGCGTGCCAGGAATTCTGGTGAGCGTCCTAGTGTTGTCCATTTTGGTGGGTGGGTCCATTTTGATATTCAAACAGGCTAAGAATAAGGCATTTTTTAGCCAAATCAATGTGCTATAGCCTACGGTTCCGGGGTTGGACCCGAGGTTCGAGCGTACTGTAGGCCAAAAGTTTATCGGGGCATGCCAGGAAGGATGAGAAACGTCCTAGTGTTGTCTGTTTGGGTGTGCGGGACCATTTGGTTGGTCAAATGGGCTATACGACGCGGAGGGGGGCATTTTTAGGCCAAATTGGTGTACTATAGCCCATGGTTCCAGGGGCGTGTCCGAGGTCTGGGCGTGGTATGGGACAAAAATCAATCGGGGTATGCCAGGAGGCCGAGGAGTGTCCTTGTGTAGTCCGTTTGGATGGGCGGGGTCATTTACATGTCAAACGGGAAAAACGACGCAAACAGGAAATTTTTGGGCCAAACGGATGAGCTATAGCCACGGTTCTGGGGGTGGACCCGGGGTTCGGGTGTGTTGTGGGTCAAAAATTGATCAGAGTGTGCCAAGGAGTCTTGAGAGCGTCTTAGTGTGTTCCGTTTGGGTGGGCGGGGGTATTTGGGTGGTCAAACGGGCAAAACGGTGCGAACTGGTCTTGAGGTCCGGGCGTGATGTGGGCTGAAAAACGATCGGGGCATGCTAGGGAGGCTTATGAGAATCTTAGTAATGTCCATTTAGGTAGGCGGGGCCATTTGGATGGTCAAACTGGCGAAATGACACGAACGGGACATTTTTAGGCCCAATCGGTATTGTATAGCCCACGGTTCTGGGGGTGGGTCCAGGGTTCGAACGTGCTGTGGATCAAAAATTGACTAGGGCATGCAAGGAAATCAAGATGTACCATGATTTGATGCCCATTTAGTAGCATCACAAGTTGTGTTTTCCATGTTTAGAAGTTGAGGTTACCTTGTAGTTTAATAGGTAATTGAACAACAAGATTAAATTGTACCACATGAGTGGTGGTAGAAATTGCAGAATTGCTGGCATCAGCAACATCAATAATTAGAGCCATAGATAAGAAATATTAAGGAGAATTAAATGGATCTAACTCGGTGGAGCTTATGAGACCTCAGATACCATATAAAGATTAAGAGAAGGAGTACAAATGGATGATTCTACTAAATGTGGCAGCAAGATTTTAAATAGATAATATACAACTAACTGAACCGAAAGTGCAAGCCATTATCTACATATTATCTATAACTAACTGAATCTAAAGTGTAGGCCACTATTTGCATAATCTATAATTACTAACAGAAGCTAACTATCTCGTAACTATTCGTAAATATGCTCCAAACATTAGAGACTTATTCAAATTATAACAACCAGTAACAAGAGGTAAATAATGATAGTTAAAACATATGACTGAAAAGATAAACATGAATCAAAACTAAGCTCTTCCTATCATCTTGTTAATGTAAAAGGGAAAAAAAGAATAACACAATGCAAAGGATAAAACAATTTTAAGGGACAAAATCATAAACATAAAGTAGACTAACGCTTATGAAAAAGTACTCGGACCACTTTAACAAAACAATACACAAATTCACTTGTACATAGCCACTATGTCAATCCAAATTAAACCCCTAGTTACATAGCCTCGGCTGGTCTAGTATTGATGAAAAAAGAAAAACTTTCCCCATCACATCATTAATCGATGTAGGATTATTCAAGATCAAGACCAGAATTCGAGTCAAATCAGCCAACATTGAAGAACAATAAACATAGTACGACTCAAAAAAACAATACATGACTACTTCTACAACTTGTACATGATTAATTGATCACCATATTGAGGTTGAAGAAATAGTGGATGAGGAGCATGAGCATAAGATGGAGAGAGTTCAAATGCATAGTGTTTGAGAATCATGGTCATTGTCATTTTTGCCACTAACATAGCAAAGTTTTGTCCAGTACATATTCTTGGACCTCAACTAAATGGAAAAAACACAACTTGTCCTTTTTTTGCTTTTGATATTCCATCACTAAATCTCTCTGGCTTGAACTCCATTGCGTCATCTCCCCAGGTTTCAGTATCATGATGCAAAAAAATTGTTGGTAATATGAGTTGCACCCCAGAAGGTAAGCACAAATTCCCTAACTTCGTTTTTTTGTTAAACCTTCGATTAATCACATATGTTGATGGGTACAACCTTAAGACCTCATTAAAGATCATAGTCACCTATATAATAATAGATCACAAGTTAACATTTCCATGAAAACATACACAAGTTCCCCTTATGTATATTTATTAAATATCCGATCAAAGTATGTGCAAACTGATCCAAATGTTATCGTAATAACAAAAAGGTTCAAAATAATTGAGCATATAGGTAATACTTACTACTTTTAGTTGATTCAACTTGTCTTAATCAAGTTCATCACTTCCAAACACTTGTAGAACTTCTTCTCTAGCTCTTTTTTGCCAAATAGGATATTTGCATAATAAAATCATTGTCCATACAAGTAAAGTTGAAGTAGTCTCTTGCCCAGCAAAATAGAATAGTTTACACTCTTCAATCACCTCATCAATGCTCACACCAAATTTTTTATGTCCATGTTGTTGAATTTCTTGTAAATTGAATGCCAATAATATACCCAATAAATCATCATGTGTTTCTCCAACCTCAATCATTCTCATTCTTTTATTGATAATTCCTACTATAAGTGTTCTTAATTCATTAACGATTTGCATAATCCTTTTATTCTTTTTTGTTGGAAAAAACCTATAATCCATGATAACACTATTGTTAGAAAAATTAATATATAAGAAACGTGTTAGACTTTGAGATACGTAAACATGTATGCATGCTTCTCGAAGATAGTTGAAGTCTTTCCAATGAACGAATGAAAAAATGATAACATAAAGATTGTCTCCGAGATTTATCTAAGTCATATAATATTGTAGACTTGCATATATATTGTGTTAGGCTATTACGAGCCGACCAGAAGAAACAAGACTTAGGTTACCATACACAGATTTACTATAGAATTCATATATAAGGAAATAAATTTTACCTCCATCCTGGGATGTATATTGAACGTGATATTTCTGAAATTATTTTAATCAATTCTTTTTGAAGTTCAAAAATCTTTCTTCCTTCTTCATAATTACTGCCAAAAGTAGTTCTTGAAATTGCATCACTTGTCAAAGTTTGAAGATATGGCCACACATCTATCTTCAATCCCTCTTTTAAGATAACTTTTTACCATTTGTTCAACACGTCACTAATTGTCATTTTGAATGCAGGTATCATATACTGCACATTAATACGAATTCGATTAGATCCGTCAAAATGGATTTGGCCATGAACCTGCCCCAACCGAACCCGCTAGAATATGGTTATGTTTAAAAATTTCATCAAGCCCATTTCAAACTGGGGCTTATAAGCCCGACCCAAGTTAGTTCTTTTTCTAGCCTGTTTAAAACTGGGGTATATAAGTCCGACCTGAGTTTAGCCCTTAGCCTTTGAGGTTTGACCAAGGCCAACTAATATCCTAATTATTAATTCTACAAAGAAACATGACTCTCTCATTGTAATGATCTCCATCATGATGTCAAATTTCAAAACTTAGTCAAAGACCATATCATATTAATCAAATAACTTGATATAACTATGAAAAAAGAATATTGATATTTATATCAAATAACATTTATAAGATACGTTCGAATCATCATTTATGAGATTAGATCTATGGCATATCCACTACATCCCTAACAATGATCATGTTGGTATATTCTATATATCTTTCTTTTATGATTATGGTGTTCTAGCTAGTTTTTGTGCACCTCAACTAATTTAACATAATACTTATCCAAAAAACTAGATAATTCAAAAAACTAGTTCACAATTTCATTAGTTATTCGTCCAAACTGATATGCAGATTCATCTAGAAATGCTTTTGTTATAATGCTGGTAATAAAGTATGGAAGTCCAATTTCTATATTTGTTCAAGAATATGTTTTTAATGAGTAAATTTAACAGCATGCAAAAGTTTTAGAGGCCTGTTAGATTCATTTCCTCACAATACAAAATTCTGACCACCTTATATTCATCCCGTTGAGGTAAGAAGTCAAACCCAAACACTAGGTGATTAGGAACATAAGGAAGTTACGCGGGGAACTACTAAGATTCTTGATCAATTTTGTAGCGGGGTTCCAAAGATATATTTTGCAGCCAAATCGAGGAGTTAGAGGGTAAATAAGAAAGAGACCATCATTGCAACAACCAAAGACTTCAAATCTTTGAGTTGATGATTCCCACTAAGGAACTTCAAATTTCTTGTGAGCAACAAATGTTTCATCACAGTACAAAGTGCAACACTAAATTTTCATGATAAATAGGATATTTTTTTACCGATCAAATAACTTTCCTTATATAATGAACATTAATTCATATGCATGTTAATCTGAAAATTCTTTACAAGATCAAATAACAGTAAAGAAGTACCAAAATATTAGTTTGATGCCTAGCTAATCTAAAAATTCCTTACAAGATCAAAAGAAAACGGAAATTTCAATGAAATGGAGAAGTAAAATTCTACGAATCAGGCAAGGTCATGAGAGAGAGAGTGAGTGACAGAGAGAAAACGTTCAAAACAAGGATGTGAACGGTCAGAGATAGCACTAACATAAGAAAAACAATGCTTCATTGAAGATGATAATGTTGGTGGACGAAAAAGATCAAGAGAGGTAAGTAAATGAAGGCGTACATTGAAGGAAAAGACAATAATGATTGGAAGATTAGTGGTGAGCAGAGATATTGGCGGCGTAAACAAGAAGGAGAAACAATCGTTCACAACAATGTGAAAAGAGTAAATATAGATTTGGATTAGATACACAAGTCGAACTTAATAAAATCATAAATATTTGAGAATTCTCAGTTAGAACTCAAAATTAGTGAAGTATGTATAGAACTGAAGAAGTCCTAATTAAGACAACAACAACATAGAAAGAAGTATTCATGAATGCCAACATACCCACAGAAGTAAAAAAGAAGATTCTTTGTTTTCCATCGGGACAAACTCAAATCAGACGGTCCACGTCATATCTATCAATAAGCCTCTGTGGACATCTGTGATGTAATCCACATGGATCCTTTAGAGACTTCCTTAAAGACTCCAAAGTAAAAACTAGGGATTCTCTTCAACAATTTATGATTTTATCTGTGAGGATCAATAATGAAAAGAGTAGAAGGAGCTAAAATAAATAGGTTACGGTCATTAGCAAGCCTTCCTAGCCGCCACGAGTGCAGCCTGCCTGCTGAAGACTGTAACATAAGTAACTCCCCACCCCCTCCCCCCCCCCCCAATTTTAGCTCCTTCTACTCTTTTCATTGTTAATCCTCACAGATAAAATCATAAATTGTTGAAGAGAATCCCTAGTTTTGACTTCGGAGTCTTTGAGCAAGTCTCTAAAGGATCCACGTGGATTACGTCTCAGACGTCCACATGTCCACAGAAGCTTATTGATAGATGTGGCGTGGACCGTCTGATTTGAGTTTTTCCCGATGGAAACCAATGAATCTTCTTTTTTACTTCTGTGGGTATGTCGGCATTTATGAACACTTCTTTCTATGTTGTTAGTTGTCACTATTTCAAGTTCCTAACTTTGCTATCATCTTAACTAGTAACTAATATTAACTACTCAATAAGGTTTATATCAAGAACCAATCTCCACTTGTCCTTCAATCTATGTTTAATAAATAGATACATTATTATGAACGATTTATTGTCCAACCTATATTTCCTCTTTTCTCCGTGTCAATCTATATTTACTCATTTTACATTGTTGTGAATGATTTTTTCTCTTTCTTGTTCACTCTGTCAATCTCTCTACCCACCACCGATCTCCCAATCGTTGTTGTCTTTCCCTTCAATGTACACCTTCCTTTGTTTACCCCTCTTCCTCTTTTTCGTCGACCAACATTATCATCATTTATGAATCCTTGTTTTTCTTTGTCTCGGTAATATTTGTGATAGTTCACAACCTTGGTTTGAACGTTTTTTCTCTATCGTTGTCCCTTTCTCTTTCATGACCTTGCTTAACTTGTAAAATTTTAGTGCTCCATTTCTAGGAAATTTCCCTTTTCATTTGATTTTGTAAAGAATTTTCAGATTAGCTAGGCATCAAACTTTTTTGGTTACTTCTTTTGCTATTATTATCTTAATTAGCACGATGATTTTCCCCGCTGATCCACCTGGTGATGAAATGACAAACATCTTATCAAGACTTCCGATCGAAGATCTCATGAAATTCAGGTCTGTTTGCAAATCTTGGTCTAATCTCATTAGAGATCCTTATTTTATTAACATGCATATGAATCAACGTTCACTATATAAGGAATGTTATTTGATCATTTAAGATAGCTTGGATGTCACGGAAAAAGAGTGTTGCACTTTGTACTCCGATGAAACATATGCCGATCACAAGAAATTAGAATTTCCTTTGTGTGAACCGACTAAAAGTTTTGAATTCTTTGGTTGTTGCAATGGTGTTCTCTTTCTTATTTACCCTATAACTCCAAAATCTAGTAGCAAAATGTATTTTTGGAACCCAGCCACAAAAGTGATCAAGAATCTTTGTTGATCCCCCGTGCAGCTTCCCGATGTTTCTAATCACCTAGTTTTTGGGTTTGGCTACGTTCCTCAATTGGATGAATATAAGTTGGTCAGAATTTTGTATCATGAGGAAAGAAATCTCACAGACCCCCCAACACTTCCGCTTGTTGTTGAAATTTAATCACTGAAAACAAATTCTTGGAAAAATATTGAGATTGAACTCTCATACTTTATTACCAATCATATGTCAAAGGCATTTCTTGATGGATCTGCATATTGGCTTGCACGAAAGGCTAATGAATCTGATTACGATGACTTCATTGTGTCTTTCTATATGGCTGGCCATGTTTTTAAAGAAATACCACTCCCAGTGTCTAGCTCTGATGATGGTGCATTAACTGGATCATTAGCAGTCTTTCGCAATTCAATTGACCTATTTGCGCATGATTCACTGGAGTGGTGGCATATATGGATGATGGGTGAAGGTTGTTCAGGAAAGAGTTGGTGCCATCAGTTTAAAATTGATTGCTCATTCGATAGCTGTTGGCCTCAATGTTTTATGAAGAATGGCGAGGTGGTATTCGAATCCATTGGGGGGGATCTTTATCTTTATGACCCTCGGAACCAGCAATTTCAAGATCTTCACTTCCAAGGTAATGCTGATAATATAGAACTATTTGCATACAAGGAGAGCCTGGTTTTACTTGATCATGGAACCAAGCCTTGGCCTATAAAATTTCATGATGACAAGAATAAAGAATTTGAGAGGTAAACTCGAGGGTCAAGAAAGCTTCGCAGGAAATGAGCCGGTGAAGTCTACCTCAAAGGAAGTTTACTTTTGACAAGATATAAGTCCAATGATTCTGGTTTGCAGTTCATTTGTTTAGAATTGTGATTCTATTCCGATATATAAGGGAAACAAACTAAAGAAAGCCAAACTTTGGTTACCAATTGTCATATTGTTGTTTTTTTATTATTGTTGTCATATTGCACTCTAAGTTGTGCGAACTGATAAGCAGTTATACCCATTGCTAAACCAGAGAGGCTTCAAACTTGCAAGCAACTATTAAATTTGTTGAAAGTTTGGTATGTCAAATGTCTGTACGATGAATTAGGTCATTTAGCTTTCGTTCTTTCATATTTTGATAATGAAAATGTGTTCCAATAATTGCCATGTTTTAATGTTTCGGAATGATCTCCACATTGATCTCTACCGAGTCAGCTGCATCACATACCAAATATCACCTGAAGAATTGTGAGTCATAGAAGTGAGACGTCCTCACAAGTTACTTTTCTATCAGGGAACTGTTTGCATTCCCACCCTTTTTCCCTTTCTAAGCTTTGCTGCTTCGGTTGATTGTTTCTTGCATCATGATGCCAAGGGACTGAGAATCCCATATGTTGATTGTCTTTGGCATGGTCAGTTGGTGAAATTCCATTGTATGGCGCTTTTCTAAGACTCTTAACAACGTTGCTCTTTAGTGGATCAGCCTGATTGGTTATTGGATTTAAGTCCTGCCAATGCATGTCTTTGATCTTTGGTACATGCTCTTTGGTGGATCGGCCTTTGCAGTTCCAATCCATTTTCTACACCCCTCATTCCTCTTTTGATTGGTTGTTGCGCTGGTTGACAGGTCGCTTTTTCATGCAGATCTTCTGTAACTTATCAGCTAGGAGCAGTACACCAGTTAGTCTTATAAGTTTGTCGTAACAATCCCTTTATTGATCAATAGCTCTTTCAAACTCATTATTAATGGTTGTTGCTTGATGTACAATCCCAGTTAGGCTCGGGCATAAAAGGGGTGTTAGAGTCCCATATTGCTTAGGGAATGGACTGGTGCTCTACTTATACAGAATTGTCCACTGGCAGGTGTTTGAGTGGGTTGATTGATGAATAGACCGGTGGTCTGCTTATTTAAACTTAGACAATCCTCCCCCATAAACTAGCTTTGGGAGTTGAGTTAGGCTCAGGTGTGGTATGACTTGTTTGGGCTTTCAATCCATGCTCCGGTTGTGCTTGGCCTGAAGGGCTTTGTTAGAATGAGTTAAAGCCCCATACTGGTTAGGAAATAGGCTGGTGCTCTACTTATATTGGCTTGGACAAACCTTCCCTGACGCGAAACCAGGAACCTAGTCAACCCACTTTAAACAAGTCGATTTTAGGATGCATTGGGTCTTGAATAAATTTAAATATTGATTTTAATTTATTAAATAACTTTTCTAAAACTCTATAGTTATTACGTCACTAAATATGTACCAAAAATTATATTTCCGATTAAAATGACCATGAAATCTAACTAGGCAAAGTTGAATGACCATGAAAATTGACTAGGTAAAGTTGAATTTCTTGGTAGCTTCATAATTTCATTGACCTTGTTGTATATGTCTCTTGAATTTCCATGCACTTTTATTTGTCACAGTTGGTCCTGTAATCCACAGGGAGAGTTGAATTCCAAAGAAAGCGACAATAACAAATGAAAGTGAACAAGAAACTACTGAGTAATTCAGAAGAGAGTCAAATGAAAGTGTCTTGACTCTTTTTAGTTGTCAATTTGTGTGGTAGTCAATGCACGAGGCAGATTCCAAACACCACGACTCTGGGACGGAGCTACAATATTAGGTACGGGTTCAGAGAAACTCAAATTTTTTTGCTTAGATCGTGTATTTGTATTAAAAAATCTTTAAATATGTAACTTGCCGGGGGTCTATCGGAAACAGCTCTCTACTTCATCTGAGGTAGTGGTATCTGTTAAATCAGATGCATCACTTTAAGGGACTTAGAAGCAAACTATCATCCTTTGCCTCTAAAGAAAGGCTGAAGAATGGAAGTGCAGTGTTAGAGGAGTTTCTTACTTTATGCGATGGAAAATGCCGAATTCCCCTCCGTTACTTCAGTGCCATAGAAATCGAGAGGGCAACAAAAGATGCAGAGAATAGAGTAATTTTCATCAGCGGAATATATATGGTAAAGGGTTTACTAGACAAATGTCGTGTTCTGGTTAATTTCATACTCTACTTTTTCAGAAAGTCCATTGATGTATGCAGAGATATAGCAATTACTTCGCAGATGAGCCATCTTAAGAATGTGCTTAAACTTATCGGCTGCTGCCTAGAATATGCAGAACCCCTTATGGTGTATGAGTATGTTGAGAAGGCTATAACTCTTGATGATTTACTTTCCAATAATGGTTATGCTAGAAATTCGTCCGTACCTTGGGAAAGTAGACTGCGGATTGCCAATGAGATCGCTTCAGTAATTGTTTTTCTCCATAGTGAATTTACTACGCCCATCGTTTTCAGAGACCTGCACTCACAAAAGGTGTTAATAGATCAGAGTAGTGGTGTTGCCAAACTGTACGATTTCTTATTCTCTGTACCATTGCCTCCGGGAGAATTGGGAGTAGAAGCTCAAGATGGTGTGCACGGAACATGTGGCCAACCTGATCCAGAATACTGCTTCTCAGGTATTGTTACTCAAAAAACTGATGTCTACAGTTATGGAAATTTTCTCTTGCAGCTATTGACTGGAAAAAGAGCATATGTACATTATGGTGCGATCACAAAAGTTGGGGAAACGTACTTGGAATCCAACATTGAAGAGTTTGATGTAATGGATATAGCGAATCCTGACATTTTGGCTGGAGAGCGTGGAATCCATGAGATTCGACAGCAATTGGAAGACTACTTTGATCTTGTTAAGAGATGCACGGTTACAAATGGAGATGATAGACCATACATGACTTATGTTGCAAGGGAATTACGCATAATTGATTTCGTGTCATCGGTACTCCTGGTCTTAATTAGAAGTTTGTTCTGCATGAAGAGAAAAATAGGAATAATGTAAAATTCAGATACAACTATTATATTTCTGAATTTATGCAACTATAAGTGTGATTACTACTATGAGATTTATTTTATTTTCTTGTGTTTTTGAAGTTTGTTAGTGCACCAGGCTGACCTAGCATTTCCAATATGAGAAGGAAACATTGATCAACACATGTAGCTCTTGACAACTTTGATTTGCTCAATGTTAAGAAACATTAACACCATATAAGCTCGGTCAATGATCAGATGGGTTTAAAATGTGTTTTATTGAGCTTAAGGGTTCAGCTGGCAAGGGGTGAATAGATTGATCTAGTTGACATACGGAGCGGGAGTACAAGGGTCTCCAAAGGCTGTTCCACCTTGTTTCTATAGCTAGAAAACTTTACGATAGGTGAACCAGAAACTTTAAGAGAATCAAAGAGAGAACGAACCTCCTACAAGTATATATCCTGCAATGGTTTTGGAATCCTTATTGGTGTTTTGCAGTTGATCTCGCAAGCTAAAGATGCAAGTATGGATTTTTTTTGGCGTAGGTTGAGTGAAGGAGTTCCCACGCTTTGTTAGCAGATAGTGTTACTGCTACAGTTGGAGCAATTGTAGGATCTATCGATGTCATCATTGCTTTTTGGATCAATTGATGCTGACAGAACCAGATCTAATAATTGGGATTTGGTACAGTAAGATCATTGGGATGGAGCAGTTATGGTTCCATAAGATGTCCCATGAGTTGATGCCCATTTAGTTGATGTCAATTTGTGCTTTTCATGTTTAGAAGTTGAGGTTACCTTGTAGTTTAAAAGGTAATTGATCAAAAGGATTAAATTGTACCACATGAGTGGTGGTAGAAACTGTAAAATCGTTGGCATCAGCAGCATCAATAATTGGAGCCATAGATGAGAATGATTAAAGAGAATTAAATGGATCTAATTCAGTTGAGCTTATGGGAGCTCTAATACCATATAAATGGATCAAAAGAATGATTCTATTAATTCTGGCTACAAGATTTCAAATAGATACTATACAACTAACTGGACCTAAAGTGCATGTCACTATCTGCATAATAAACAATTTAAGGGACAAAATCATAAGCATAAAGTAGACTAATGCTTATGAAAAAGTACTCGGACCACTTTAGCAAAACAATACACAAATTCACTTGTACATAGCTACTATGTCCATCCAAATTAAACCCCTAGTTACATAGCCTCGGCTGGTCCAGCATTGATGAAAAAAAAGAAAAACTTTCCCCCTCACATCATTAATCGTAGTAGGATTATTCAAGATCAAGACCAGAATTCGAGTCAAATCGATCAACATTGAAGAACAATAAACATAGCACGACTCAAAAAATAATACATGACCACTTCTACAACTTGTACATAATTAATTGAGCACCATATTGAGGTTGAAGCAATAGTGGATGAGGAGCATGAGCATAAGATGGAGAGAGTTCAAATGCATAGTGTTTGAGAATCATGGTCATTGCCATTTTTGCCTCTAACATAGCAAAGTTTTGTCCAATACATATTCTTGGACCCCAACTAAATGGGAAAAACACAACTTGTCCTTTTGTTGCTTTTGATATTCCTTCACTAAATCTCTCTGGATTAAACTCCATTGCATCATCTCCCCATATTTCAGTATCATGAGGCAACAAAATTGTTGGTAATATGAGTTGCACCTCAGAAGGTAAGCACAAATTCCCTAACTTCGTTTCTGTGTTAACCATTCGATTAATCACATATGCTGATGGGTACAATCTTAAGACCTCATTAAAGATCATAGTCAACTATAGAATAATAGATCACAAGTTAACATTGCCATGAAAACATACACAAGTTCCCCTTATGTATATTTATTAAATATCCGGTCAAAGTATGTGCAAATTGATCCGAATGTTATCGTAATAACAAAAAGGTTCAAAATAATTGAGCATATAGGCAATACTTACTACTTTTAGTTGATTCAACTTGTCATAATCAAGTTCATCACTTCCAAACACCTGTAGAACTTCTTCTCTAGCTCTTTCTTGCCAAATAGGATATTTGCACAATAAAATCATTGTCCATACAAGTAAAGTTGAAGTAGTCTCTTGCCCAGCAAAATAGAATAGTTTACACTCTTCAATCACCTCATCAATGCTCATACCAAATTTCTTATGTCCATGTTGTTGAATTTCTTGTAAATTGGTTGCCAATAATATACCCAATAAATCATCATGTGTTTCTCCAACCTCAATCATCCTCATTCTTTTATTGATAATTCCTACTATAAGTGTTCTTAATTCATTAACGATTTGCATCATCCTTTTGTTCTTTTTTGTTGGCAAAAACCTATAATCCATGATAACACTATTGTTAGAAAAATTAATATATAAGAAACGTGTTAGACTTTGAGACACATAAACATGCATGCGTGCTTCTCGAAGATAGTTGAAGTCTTTCCAACGAACGAATGAAAAAATAATAACATAAAGATTGTCTCCGAGATTCATCTAAGTCATATAATATTGTAGACTTGCATATATATTGTGTTAGGCTATTACGAGCCGACTAGAAGAAACAAGACTTAGGTTACCACACACAGATTTATTATAGAATTCTTATATAAGGAAATAAATTTTACCTCCATCCTGGGATGTATATTGAACGTGACATTTCTGAAAGTATTTTAATCAATTCTTTTTGAAGTTCAAAAATCTTTCTTCCTTCTTCATAATTACAGCCAAAAGCAGTTCTTGAAATTGCATCACTTGTCAAAGTTTGAAGATATAGCCACACATCTATCTCCGATCCTTCTTTTGAGACAACTTTTTTCCATTTGTTCAACACGTCACTAATTGTCAATTTGAATGCAGGTAGCATAAACTGCACATTAATAAGAATTCGATTAGAGCCGTCAAAATGGATTTGGCCATGAACCTGCCCCAACCGAACCCGCTAGAATAGGGTTATGTTAAAAAAATTCATCAAGCCCATTTAAAACTGGGGCTTATAAGCCCGACCCAAGTTAGACCTTTTTCTAGTCCGTTTAAAACTGGGGTATATAAGTCCGACCCGAGGTTAGCCCTTAGCCTTTGAGGTTTGACCAAGGCCGACTAATATCCTAATTATTAATTCTACAAAGAAACACGACTCTCTCATTGTAATGATCTCCATCATGATGTCAAATTTCAAAACTTAGTCAAAGACCTTATCATATTAATAAACTAACTTGATATAACTATGAAAAAGACTATTGACATTTATATCGAATAACATTTATAAGATACGTTCGAATCATCATATATGAGATTGGATCTATGGCATATCCACTACATCCCTAACAACGATCATGTTGGTATATTCTATATATCTTTCTTTTATGATCGTGGTGTTCTAGCCAGTTTTCGTGCACCTCAACTAATTTAACAAAATACATCAGACAAACAAATTAAAACGGAGAGTGTATGACTAAAGTTTGATAGTTGTTAAAACCTTCAACTTGTCTAGGTGAAAAGCAGGATTGAGAATTCTTCTATGTGTGGCCCATTTATCTTCTTCATAGGAAGCAATGCCACCTATTGCCAACTTAGATAATGGACTGCTTGTAGTCTTGTGATAAATGTAGTTCTTTGTTAGCACCTCCCTTATAAGTTCTGGCTCTGTAATGAGCACTGCTGGTTTTGGTCCGAGCCACACAAAACAATTCTTACCTACTAATTCAAGTGAAAGTCAAAATTAAGCAATATAACGACGACTTAAGTAGTGGCGGAACCAGAATTTTCACTAAGAAGTGTCAAACTATGAAGAAGTAAATTCACGAAAAAAAATAAGAGCTGTCAAGATGTAATTCTCCAACGAAGGGGTGTTGGTCGACACCTCTCAAGCATATTTGGCGCAACTGGTAAAGTTGTTGTCATGTGACTAGAAGTAACTGGTTCAAGTTGTGGAAACAATCTATTGTAGAAATTCAAAGTAAATCCTTGTTGTTCGCCCTTCCCCCGACCTCGTGCATAACGAAAGTTTTAATGCACTGGAATGCCCTTTTATTATTAAAAAAAAATAGCTAGATTTGTATATATTTTATAGAAAATATCTACTGTATGTATGTATGTATGTTTTTTGGTTAAAGTGTGTGTATGTCAATTGTATGGATGCCTCTAATAATGTTTTGAAAAGAAATGTTACACTGTTATACAATTACAAAGTTCGACTATATATTTTATAGTTACCTACACATTAAAATGAAAACCACACAAAACAATTCTTAATTACCCCATATTAAAATGAAGAACCTAAATGCATAAGCAAATTCAAAATTTGACTATATGTTTTATTATGATTTCAAGTAAACATACAGTATTGTGTTCGAAGTAATATAAATTTAGATATTTAATGAATATCTCAATAATATACAAAAGTGGTAAATGACAATGTGGCCTAACAAAAAGTAGGGACGAATTGCAACTGTGTTTAGTTATTTTATACTGAATCTATTTATACCACAAAAGTTTGACTGACATATTTAACGAGCATAAAGACGTTTTACATAATCAAATGATCACTTAATTAAAAGTCAAATACAAAATATTATTTTATTTAACCATTTGTACTAAAATGATGGAAATAGTATTCCATATGAAAGGTAGAATAAAATAATTTCATGAAATATCCTAACTTATCCCATCTCATGTACCAAAAGGTCCCTGAAGTATAAATTAGAGGCCGTTTGGTTTGGAAATTGTTATCCCGCGATAACTAATTATCCCGAGATAAAATAAAAGAACACATTTTTCTTTGTTTGATTGGAGAGATTAATCCAATCCGGGATAACTTATCCCACCATTTTCCCCTTAGTCCCGGGATAACTTATCCCATATACATGGTGGGATAAGTTATCCCAGGATAACAAATTTTCAAACCAAACGACCCTATATATAGAATTCAACTTCTATTTCTATACATTGGCAATATAAATATTCTATAGAACTTGACCAAACATCACATGACACGTGCTGGTGAAAACCATTTAGAACTTGTATGAAAGTCATCGATGAAGCTTATTCCCCATCCTCTTATCAGATCAGCTAAAAGATAACAAATAATTACTACTATATATAATAAGATTTGAATTGTGAAGTCATACCATATTTTGTGATGGTTTTTTGGATGAAGGGGCTTATTCTAGGCCAAATCAAGTCATGTGAGAAATTAACAGGCTTAGACATAGCTTCTTCACTCATCTTCTTCATCTCTTTCATATCTCCATACAATAACTTGTAAGAATTTCCTTTGAAACCTTGTTGTCTTAGGCATTTCTCCAACTTTTTTGGTTTGAACCAAACATAATTCAAGATTCTCCATGCCCATCTCAATACAAAGATAATTGTAAGTGAAAATATTGCAATTTTTATGTTGTAGTATGATATCTCCATATTGAATGAAGGTCTTATATTACACTCACTAGCATACACTTAGCTCTATTTGGTCTTTATTATGGCATTAGTATCCTATATATATATACAAATCTGGATTATGAGAAGAAAGTGATATTTAACTTAATTAATTAACTAAAAGTCTTAAGGGGTCTTTTCGTTCGTGAGATAAGGTGAAATATCGCATACTTAAGTTCGGATTAATTTATACTTTCAACCAAATAAAGTGTAAATTTACTCATGAATATCCTACTTTATCATATCCAACTTGATATTATTTTATCCCATCTCTCGTGTGGAATAAATTAGTTCAAAAATTATAGACATCACACAAAATTATAATTCAGAAATAACTTAATCCGTGTATAAAGGTGAAGAAAGTTTTAGGCCTTGGTGACCAAGAAATTATATAGTCCAAAGAAGCAAACACACGCCTTACAAAGTTCAAAGAATTCCCTAATGCATTATTGCACATCATTTTCTATAACAATCTTTTTCTTATCTATAAATGTGTCTAGATAGATTATTTGACTTGTCCACACCTACTAAATCTTCTAAAGAAAAATATATTTTACTAATGCAGATATTTGAAGCAAAAGCAATAAGAGAACTAGAAATTCAAAATTTAATGCCACATATTTGAACCCTCGAATGCAAATGAACCTTGAATTCAAACAATTTGAACCTTGAGTTATGTTGAACCTTGAACTCAAATAATTTGAACCTTAAATTAAAACAATTTAAACCTTGAAAATTTTAGTCTTTAATGAACCTTTAATTAATTTGAAATATGTTAGTATTTAAAAATTTGTACACATCCAAAGTTCAAAGTTCAATGTCATAGCTGTCAGTTGATGCCAAGTTAAAGGATAATGCTTATGTATTGTGTCAAAATATTTTATAGTAGAATGCTCCTTAAAGTGCTAGTGGACAAAATTAGGATTGAACGTCTAGATGTGTTTCCCTAATTATTGGGTCATCTTTCAAGTAGGAAACTCACAATTCCAACTATTCATATGTGAAACTCACACTCTCAATAATACTTACTAATAAGAGGGAATGGGGAGAAAAAGCAGGCAACTCTCCGTCAACATGTCTACTTCTCCTCCCTGCTTTATCAGCTCCTCTATAATTTTATTATACCATCTCTAATTAATTATTATAAATTATTTATATATTAAAAAATTAATTATACTTACTAATAAGAGGGAATGGGGAGAAAAAACAGACAGCTGTCCGTCAACATGTCTGCTTCATCAGTTGCTTCCTCTGTAATTTTACTATATTATTTCTAATTAATTATTATAAATTATTTATGTATTAAAAAATTAATTATATTTAATAAAAAAATAAAATAGATATTTATGACATTCTGCTTCAGCTGTTTCACCCATAATTTGACCATATCATCTATAGTTTATTATTATAAGTCATCTAAATACTATAAAATCAATATTAAAAAATTATTATAAAGTCATCAAAGAATTAAAAAATTAATAATATTTAATGTTAAATTTACTGACATTTTATATGAGGCCCATTTAATTTTTTTTTTTGACAAGTATTTTCGTGTGGTAATTTGCTATATTGCTTCTAATTAGTTACAATAAGTCATCTAAGACATGTCTGCTTCGCTGTTGCAATCATGATTTTACTATGTCACTCTTAATTAATTATTATGACAATTTAAGTATTATCTCGCTTAAATTGAGATTTGAGTAATTATTTTCTTTAAAAAGATAAAAAAATAAATCTTTTTGAAATTAATAAATAAATAAATCTTATCACTTCTAATTAGCTATTATAAGTCATTTAAGATATGTCTGCTTTGTTGTTTCAATCGTGATTTTACTATGTCAATTCTAATTAATTATTATGATCATTTAAGAATTGTGTCGCTTAAATTGAGACTTGAGTAATTATTTTCTTTTAAAAAAAGAAAAATATATGTTTTTAAAAATGAATAAACAAATAAATTTTATAATTTAATTATTATTATAATATTAATTTATTATAAATATTGGGCCCGTGCATTGCACGAGCTACTCGTAACTAGTTCACATATGAAACTCAAAAAACTAGATAATTCAAGTGTGTTTTTAAGCTTTTTTTAATCCTTATTTTTTTTCTTATAATAATTTAATAAAATAAAAACATCAAATATCATTTACATGTATAACAACGCTTCACTGTAATAGTCACGAAATTTTTGAAAAAAATATCAATTATATAAAAAACTTCTGACTATAAGTAAAATATCTCAAAAGGTGGGGTGCGGTGGATGGGGCTGCTCTTCCCTTAACCAGAGGTATCGGGTTCGAGCCCTAAGTATGGAAACATTCTTGGTAGGGAGCTTCCCCCCAAATGGAGTCCTACGTGGCTCGAATCCAAATTAGTTGAATTTCAATGCGGATACCAGACACCGAATGAAAAACCAAAGAAAAAAAGAATATATTTAAAATCAACATTACATTTAAAAAGTAAAAACTAATAATAAAAAAAAATATCCCAATACATAGATTCTATCGAAATTATCTCAAAACCCCAGATTGCCTTAATCAAAAGAAAATTATTCGACTTCTTCATCTAATCCAAATTTAGATTCTCCTCTTTCCTTCTTAATTAAGCTTCTTCAAATCTTAATTAAGCTTTTATAATTTTTGAATTAGTGCAATCAATTATGGAGTATCAATCATTCATGATGGACTTTGTTTTGCTAACAGATTTTGAATGAGCAAACAGTTTTAAACTGATGGCACCAAAATAAAAAATAAAAAATTGGAACCACCTTTTCACATCATCCATATATGCCACCACTCTAGGTGATTTTAGGACATGACGAGTAGTTAAAGTGAATCATGAAAGATTGCTAATGATCTAGTTAAGGCACCGTCAACGAGGCAGGACTTTGGCAACTTTATTTCTTCAAAACGTAATCAGGTATATTGAAAGATACAATAAAGTTATCATATTCAATTTCACTAGTTATTCGTCCAAACTGATATGCAGATTCATCTAGAAATTCTTTTGTTATAATGCTGGTAATAAAGTTTGGAAGTCCAATTTCTATATTTGTTCAAGAATATATTTTTAATGAGTAAATTTAACAGCATGCAAAAGTTTTAGGGGCTTGTTAGATTCATTTCCTCACAATACAAAATTCTGACCACCATATATTCATCCCGTTGAGGTAAGCAGTCAAACCCAAACACTAGGTGATTAGGAACATAAGGAAGTTACGCGGGGAACTACTAAGATTCTTGATCAATTTTGTGGCGGGGTTCCAAAGATATATTTTGCAGCTAAATTGAGGAGTTAGAGGGTAAATAAGAAAGAGACCATCATTGCAACAACCAAAGACTTCAAATCTTTGAGTTGATGATTCCCACTAAGGAACTTCAAATTTCTTGTGAGCGACAAATGTTTCATCAGAGTACAAAGTGCAGCACTCATTTTTCATGATAAATAAGATATTTTTTTACCGATCAAATAATTTTCCTTATATAAGGAACATTAATTCATATGCATGTTAATAAAATGAGAATCTATAATGAATTACACCAAGATTTACAAATAGACCCGAATTGCATGAGATCTTCGGTAGGAAGTCTTGACAAGATATGTATGTTATTTCATCACCAGGTGAGAGAAAATCATCATGCTAATTGAGATAATAATAGTAAAGAAGTACAAAAATTTTAGTTTGATGCCTAGCTAATCTAAAAATTCTTTACAAGATCAAAAGAAAACGAAAATTTCAATGAAATGGAGAAGTAAAATTCTACGAATCAGGCAAGGTCATGAGTGACAAAGAGAAAACGTTCAAAATAAGGATGTGAACTGTCAGAGATAGCACCAACACAAGAAAAACAAGGCTTCATCGAAGATGATAATGTTGGTGGACGAAAAAAATCAAGAGAGGTAAGTAAATGAAGGCGTACATTGAAGGAAAAGACAATAATGATTGGGAGATCGGTGGTGAGCAGAGATATTGGCGACGTAAACAAGAAGGAGAAACAATCGTTCACAACAATGTGAAAAGAGTAAATATAGATTTGGATTAGATAAACAAGTCGAACTTGATAAAATCATAAATGTTTGAGAATTCTCAGTTAGAACTCAGAATTAGTGAATCATGTATAAAACTGAAGAAATCCTAATTATGACAACTAACAACATAGAAAGAATTATTCATGAATGCCAACGTACCCACAGAAGTAAAAAAGAATATTCTTTGTTTTCCGTCGGGATAAACTCAAATCAGACGGTCCACGTCATATCTATCAATAAGCCTCTGTGGACATCTGTGATGTAATCCACGTGGATCCTTTAGAGACTTCCTCGAAGACTCCAGAGTCAAAACTAGGGATTCTCTTCAACAATTTATGATTTTATCTGTGAGGATCAATAATGAAAAGAGTAGAAGGAGCTAAAATGAGTAGGTTACGGTCTTTAGCAAGCCTTCCAAGCCGATTGCAGCCTGCCTGCTGAAGACTATAACATAAGTAACTCCCCTCCCCCCCCCCCCCCAATTTTAGCTCCTACTCTTTTCATTGTTAATCCTCACAGATAAAATTATAAATTGGTGAAGAGAATCCCTAGTTTTGACTTCGGAGTCTTCGAAGTATCAGACGTCCACATGTCCACAGAAGCTTATTGATAGATGCGACGTGGACCGTCTGATTTGAGTTTGTCCCGATGGAAAACAAAGAATCTTCTTTTTTTCTTCTGTGGGTATGTCGGCATTCATGAATACTTCTTTCTATGTTGTTAGTTGTCACTATTTCTGAGTTCTAACTGAGAACTTCTCTAATATTTTAGCCCTTGTCCAATCTTGTGGAAACACAATATTTCAGTGGCTAACATTTACGATTTTATCAAGTTCCTAACTTTGCTATCATCTTAACTCGGTAACTAATATTAACTACTCAAGAAGGTTTATATCAAAAACCAATCTCCACTTGTCCTTCAATCTATGTTTAATATATAGATACATTGTTATGAACGATTTATTGTCCAACCTGTATTTCCTCTTTTCTCCTTTCGATTTTCTCCATGTCAATCTATATTTACTCATTTCACATTGTTGTGAATGATTTTTTCTCCTTCTTGTTTACTTTGCCAATCTCTCTACCCACCACCGATCTCCCAATCATTGTTGTCTTTCCCTTCAATGTACACCTTCCTTTGTTTACCCCTCTTCCTCTTTTTCGTCGACCAACATTATCATCATTTATGAATCCTTGTTTTTCTTTGTCTCGGTGATATTTGTGATAGTTCACAACCTTGGTTTTAACGTTTTTTCTCTATCGTTCTCCCTTTATCTTTCATGACCTTGCCTAACTAGTCAAATTTTAGTGCTCCATTTCGAAGAAATTTCCCTTTTCATTTGATTTTGTAAAGAATTTTCAGATTAGCTAGGCATCGAACTTTTTTGGTTACTTCTTTGCTATTATTATCTTAATTAGCACGATGATTTTCCCCGCTGATCCACCTGGTGATGAAATGACAAACATCTTATCAAGACTTCCTATCGAAGATCTCATGAAATTCAGGTCTGTTTGTAAATCTTGGTCTAATCTCATTAGAGATCCTTGTTTTATTATCATGCATATGAATCAACGTTCATTATATAAGGAAAGCTATTTGATCAGTAAAGATAGCTTGGATGTCATGGAAAACGAGTGTTGCACTTTGTACTCCGATGAGACATTTGCCGAGCACAAGAAATTAGAATTTCCTTTGTGTGAACCGACTAAAAGTTTTGAAGTCTTTGGTTGTTGTAATGGTGTTCTCTTTCTTCTTTACCCTATAACTCCTAGATCTAGGAGCAAAATGTATTTTTGGAACCCAGCCACAAAAGTGATCAAGAATCTTTGTAGATCCCCCGTGCAGCTTCCCGATGTTTCTAATCACCTAGTTTTTGGGTTTGGATACGTTCCTCAATTGGATGAATATAAGGTTGTCAGAATTTTGTATCATGAGGAAAGGAATCTCACAGAACCCCCAACACTTCCGCCTGTTGTTGAAATTTACTCATTGAAAACAAATTCTTGGACAAAAATTGAGATTGAACTCTCATACTTTATTACCAGTCATATGTCAAAGGCATTTCTTGATGGATCTGCATATTGGCTTGCACGAAAGGCTAATGAATCTGAGTACGATGACTTCATTGTGTCTTTCAATATGGATGGCCATGTTTTTGAAGAAATACCACTCCCAGTGTCTAGCTCTGATGATGGTGCATTAACTGGATCATTAGCAGTCTTTCACGATTCAATTTACCTATTTGCGCATGATTCACTGGAGTGGTGGCATATATGGATGATGGGTGAAGGTTGTTCAGGAAAGAGTTGGTGCCATCAGTTTAAAATTGATTGTTCATTCGATAGCTGTTGGCCTCAATGTTTTATGAAGAATGGAGAGGTGATATTCGAATCCATTGGGGGGGATATTTATCTTTATGACCCTCGGAACCAGCAATTTCAAGATCTTCACTTCCAAGGTAATGCTGATAATATAGAACTATTTGCATACAAGGAGAGCCTGATTTTACTTGATCATGGAACAAAGCCTTGGCCTATCAAATTTCATGATTACGGGAATGAAGAATTTGAGAGGCAAACTCGAGGGTCAAGAAAGCTTCGCAGGAAATGAGCCGGTGAAGTCTACCTCAAAGGAAGTTTACTTTTGCCGAGATATAAGTCCAATGATTCTGGTTTGCAGTTCATTTGTTTAGAATTGTGATTCTATTCCAATATATAAGGGAAACAAACTAAAGAAAGCCAAACTTTGGTTACCAATTGTCATATTGTTGTTTTTTGATTATTGTTGTCGTATTGCGCTCTAAGTTGTTGAAAGTTTCTCTATTTTGGTATGTCAAATGTCTGTACGATGAATTAGGTCATTTATCTTTCGTTCTTTCATAGTTTGATAGTGAAAATCTGTTCCAATAATTGCCATGTTTTAATGTTTCGGAATGATCTCCACATTGATCTCTACCGAGTCAGCTGCATCACATACCAAATATCACCTGAAGAATTGTGAGTCATATGAGATGGGCATAGCAAATCAAAAGGGTCATTGTAAAAGCAGGATTTGCTGCTGTGCTTCTGCAAATCATTACTTGTATATGCATGCGTGTTGGGAGTAATCAGAGGTTATCTGAATTTATGTGTACTCTTATGATTATGCTGGCTGTTTTTTCTAGGTCCCTAGTGTAAGAGGTCTCTATCGGATGATAATGGGATGGGATGAGTCTGGTATGACTCTACCCTATGCTTTGTAGTGTTTACCTTGGTAATCAAAAAAATCTTTTAACTGCCAAAAAGATTAAAAAAATCACATCAAAAGCTGATTTTTATCGTTGGGGGGAGTTTGAGTTCTGACGTATAATTTGTGCAACTGAGACGTCCTCACAACATACTTTTCTATCACGGAACTGTTTGCATTCCCACGCCTTTTCCCTTTCTAAGCTTTGCTGCCAAGGAACTGAGATTCTCAGATGTTGGTTGTCTTTGGTATGGTCAGTTGGTGAAAGTCCATTTTGTGGCGCTATTCTAAGATTCGACAATTGATCCGCAATACATGTGTCTCTTACAACGTTTCTCTTTAGTGGATTTAAGTCCTGCCAATGCACATCTTTGCTCTGAATTAGGTGGATTGGCCTTTGCAGTTTCAATCCATTTTCTACACCCTAAGATGTCTTATTCTCGTTCCTCTTTTGGTTGGTTGTTGCGCTGGTTGACAGATCACTTTTTCGTGCAGACCTTCTATAACTTATCAGCTTGGAACAATGCACCAGTGAGCTTTATAAGTTTTGCCGTAACAAACTCGTTATTGATCAATAGCTCTTTCAAACTCATTATTAATGGTTGTTGTTTGATGTACAATCCCTGTATATGAAGTTCACTGTTTGAACTAGCTATATAGCTTTGTTTTGTATGGTGGATTTCTGTTTTATGCTTGTATTATGAAACCTTTATTTTTTTCTCAGTCTTGCTTTATTGCAAGTCTTGAGATTAGTACTTCAGTTTCAAATATATCCAGCGTTTGTTACGGACTTTAGCTACAACCAGTGTAACAGTGTAACAAGACAGAAGGAAAAAAGTGCTCGAAAGTCAACTATCGTGCTTCTGCATAGTATCTATTGTGATGAAATCCAGGAAGTATGTAGTGTGTAATCCTAGATGCTCTTCGTAGGAGAGGATTTTGCCTTCTCAACTTGGCAGAAGATCATCAAATACTCTAGGAACATACATATTCGGAGCCTTGGAGGAGCGGTAAAATTTATCTTCCGAGTTAGCTTGCATACACCTCAACCTAATTCCATGTGTACCTGCTATCTCCATTCAACACAGGTAAACTCTATCCACCAATAGTATCCTCTAGAACAACTGGCAGTTTATCTCCACAGAGACCCCCTAAATATTACTATCAACGTAACCCTCCAAACAATGTCATGTGATATGAATACAAGTGACTGCAATTCCTAATAAGAAATTGTTATGACAAACATCTTGTCATGATGTTAAAAAGCATATATACAGGATTGGAGAAATTGCAGATTCCGGAATCAGCAGAGGTATTAGTTATTCTTTTTAAATTGTTTACTGAGATTTGAGATTTGTCAAAAAAGCACTTGATAGTTCATCATTTCTTCTTGCATTTGTTGGATCTTGTTGAAGTTATTGACACTATCATAGGAATTTGCGTTGCAAGTCATCGGTAGGTGACTTGGAACAAACTCCTCACTCACCTTACCATCCCCATCCCAGCTCTTTTTTCTTCCAGATGATTCTTTTGTTCTTTCTTTGGATAACCGTGGTGTCTGGGCCAGCTTGCGCACACCTGGACTAAATCCACAGGATACCTGCCACTAGGCCACCCTTGGTAGCAAAAACCAATGTCGCTACAAAGGCTTGATCTGGAGACCTGTTGCATAAAATGTCAAGCTTTAACCACCAAGCCAAGTGGATCACACTCTTCCATGATTCTTTTTGTTATTGCATTGCTGCTTAGGAGAAACATCTGCATCACTAGCTGCATTAGAAAAATACTGATCCAACATAGCCTCTTCCTCGTCTTACTTTGTATGTTAGAAAATCTATCTGGAGAGGAAGTACTATTTCCACCAACTTGAAGTTGCTTGTTAGTGTTAATAGGAGTAAAAGATGTCAATGTTTTAACTTTAGAACTTACCAATGTGTCAAGAAAATCCTTGTCACAAACAGAAAATTTCTGAACTTGCTGCCCAATACACGTCGGAGATGAAGCACTAGCAATGCCACAACCCTTAGGTACAAAGGCGGGCGCTTTGGGGCTCAATTAACTGCACATAGGTGAAGTCAAGCCTTTTTTCTCTTTTTGAGATGCATTTTGAATCTTTATTTTGTTTTTTGTCCCTAAACAAAGTGTAAAGAATGAAACACGGCCCCGGAAAGAACACTGCTTGAAATTTGTACGTTGTACATCCTCAATACATGGGACTCTTAACGCCATTGCATTGCTCATTTCTACGAATAGTTTTTGGATGTTAGTTTGTATGAAACATTAAATGTTAGTTTGTATGAAACATTAAATGTTACTACGTACTTACAGCGTGTAATCAAATTAAGAATATGGAAAAAGTTAATCCCACCTATCTGAATATTTTGTATGCGTTCTATTCTATTATGTTTGAATGGTTATCTTCAATGACTGAGTCAGAACTTTCAGGAACTAAACATCTACGGTACAAACACAACAAAAACTTTTACCTTAAATATACAATTTAATTTTTTAATTAGGAGGTTTTGAATGAGTCTTTCATGCTAGTTTAGCTCCAAAACTCCCATTTCCAATCAGATCTTAAGTTTTGGTAATTGGCAGAATTTTTTGGGTAGGTGGAGCTTTAAACTATCTTAAGTTCGCTTTTTCCATAAAGATGTATATGTGGAGCTAATAATGTATAATTTGTTGGAACGAATTTGTAGGCTTAATGTGAGGTGTGAAATAGCCTAGGTTGGAAACTTGTGGAATAATGAGTGGACAATTGAGTTGTATATGTATACATGAGAACAAGAGTAAAACGATGAATTATGATTGAATTATTAAGGGGATAAGAGAATGAGTAAATAAGAATAAGTTGAAACCCGAGGTAGCATGTTGTTAGATAAGGTGTGATGTGTACGAGTGTCACGTGTACCTAGATTTCAATCTTGAATTTTGTGCTGGGAGATAGTAAAGGAGGATGTAGTGGAGGCAGTTGTTGAAGTTGTAGATGTGAACAGGGTGTGGCCGAGTTGGATGTTGTTGTTTCCTAAACCTTGGCCGATTTGATGGTCTGGTTGTAGTGGAGTTGTTGTTGTTACCTTAAGGTTCTTCACGCTTTCATCATCTTGTTAATCCTTAAAGTGCAAACTAGATCTAAAAAGGTGAAAGACAAGTTTGTAGTAGTTGTTAGTGAAAGACTTGTCCCTATCACTTCAAAGACTTTTCATCTACTTTTCCTTGATTTAAGGACCTTGTTTCAAGGAGAGAGTTCAAAGAAGTCAAGTTTTGCTTTTGAAATTTGAACAAAAAGGCTCCAAGACCACCTTTCCCTCCATTAACCAAATCCACCAATTCCAAATTGTATATTGATCAAGACTTGAACATGGGAAATGAAATTTTGATAAAACTCGAGGCCAATAGTGGACTGTTACGTCACGAAAGTACTGTTCATGCAATATTTTTGAGTTCACATTTTAGATTTCTTAGTTTCATTTTATTGTTTCCTAGTTTCGTTTGTTTGCTCGACACTAATTGACAACCTAGTAATACCCTACTAGCTTGTAAGTTAGTTTTGTGTACATTCTTCGTGTTAACGTTGTTTGCTTATGTGCTTTTGTCGTTTGAATACGTTGTAACTCTTGGATCTAGTCCGACGAGAATTATTTGAGTTTCAAACAAGAATCCATTTCGGGAAAGAGCATACTCATACCTTACGGATTCCCGGGTTCCTAGCCAATCTACAACACTTGTGGAACTTGAGTGTGAGTGAACCAAGAGAGTGTGAGTGAGGAGAGGGATTTTAATTGTGAGTGAGAAGAGGGATTTTAAACTAACTTATTTGTTTCTTGTGTAGGTGATACCTTAATAATGGAGGGAACCACATCTCAAATCATGGATTCTAATGAAATAGAGAATATGAGGGTCACTCTTGAGGCTATGACCCGAGCTCTTGAAAGGTTGAGTACGGAAGTGGGATCCATAAGGGGAGAAGTGACGACTATTAGTGGGAGGTTAGAACAAGTGGAGAGTCAAAGGAACTCTCGTCCTTCTACTCCTCGACATGTTTCGTCAAGTGGACATGATAGAAATTCCTCCGCCACCGTTACCCCCAAAACATGGCCACAATTGCCAAATCCTTCACTAGCTCCACTAAATGCCGCAAGTCAAACCATTTATAACCCTCTAAACCGAGACTCCAATAGAACAACCCATTCCCAAATGCCTCAAGTTCCACAAGAGGTACTCGAACGTCAAATGACTCCACAAAATCCGAAACCCCCTTCCAAGATCCACTAAACCAAAGACCACCACCTCCACAAAATCTAATTTCTCCGAATCAAGTTCCAAATGTCCAAAAGCGTACTGTCCATCATGAGGAATATGGTAGAGAGGATTATGAAGGGTATGGAGCCTTTGACGATGCCTACATTAGGGAGGAACAGATTAGAGGGGGTCGTGTGGATCCAAGGAGATACCGAGGGTATGGATAAAGGGGAAACCGACACCTAGAGAGAGACGCAGGCATCAATACCATCAAATTGAGCCTACCTATCTTTAAGGGTGAAAGTGACCCCGAGGTGTCTCTTTCTTGGGAGTCGGCGTGTGATAAAGTGTTTCAAGTGAATGATATCTCGGAGGAGAAAAAGAGTTTTTATGTTATAGCTCATTTTGAAGGCTATGCTAACACTTGGTGGGAATACGTCAAGCGGTTCAGAAATGAGTTGGTAGAGGGACAACCACCACCACGGTTTCGATTGAGGTACCTAATGAGGCAACGGTATCTTCCCGAAAGTTATCGTCATGAGTTGCTTGCTAGTTTGTACAATTTGCAACAAGGGAATCGAAGTGTTATGGCATACTATGACAAGTTTCAACAACTCATGCTGAAGCTTGATCATCGGGGAGAACAAATTGTCCATGACATTATTCGTTTCAAGTGTGGGTTGAACAAAGAGATCTCCACCCATTTGATGCTTCACAAGTTTGATACCGTTGAAAGGATTTTCCAAGCGGCTCTTGAGATTGAAAGGGATCTTAAAGAGAGGTCGTCATTCAAGGAAAAGGGATCATCAACTTCGGGTTGGCCGAGGAGCAAAGATATGGTTCAACCATCTATGGGTTGGCCCAAAAACAAGGACCAACCCGCCACTACAAGGCTGCCCGAGACTAAAACAGTCCACAAATTTCATTCTCGGCAAGAAGCTCACAAGTATCCTAATCCTAAAGGGTTCCAATGTTTCAAGTGCCAAGGTTGGGGACATAAATCCAATAAATGTCCAAACCGATGTAATGTGATCCTAAGGGAAGGGAGATTGTATTACCTTGGTGAGGAAGTAGGTCTTGAAAAAGAAGAGAATGAGGTCGAGCCACAAGATGGAAGGAACCCGAAAATGATCCACATGATGATGATGATGATTGTGAGGATGCTTATCCGCAAGAAGGGGGTGTGTGGTTTCAAACTTTGTAGTGAGGCGTGTCATGATTAATAAGGCAATAGATGATCCTAGCCAACGGGAGAATCTATTCCATACTAAATGTCTTGTGAAGGGAAGTGTATGCACTATGGTGATAGATAGTGGAAGTTGTGCAAATATGGCTAGTGTTGCAATGGTGAACTTCTTGAAATTTCTGACTACACCTCACACTAATCCTTACAAGTTGCAATGGTTAAATAAATGCGGCAATTTAAAGGTCATAAGGCAATGTGTGATACATTTTAAGGTAGCCAACTACCATGACGAGGTGCTTTGTGACGTGATACCAATGCAAGTTTGTCACTTGTTGCTAGGAAGGCCTTGGCAATACGATAGGTCGACCAAACATGATGGAAGGTCCAATCGGTATACACTTTAGAAGGATGGTCTCAAGGTCGTTGTTCATCTATTATTTCCTTCCCAAGTGATTGAATTACATCAAAAGAAGCGAGAATTGAGGAAGAAGGGAAAGAAGGCCGAGAGTGAGGGGAAAAGAGGTGAACCCGAGAGTGAGGGAGTAGGGGAAACCGAGGGGCTCCTAATTTATAAGGGGCAAGGAAGTGTGGTGATAATGGCTAGGAGGAAAGAATTATTTGTGAGTCATGATGAGGACACTTCGATGCTCCTCTTGGCTCATTGTTTTAATACTAACGCCACTAACATTTCTATTTCTCCTCCTATTTCTCATGTTTTATAGGATTACGAGGATGTCTTCCAAAAGGAATTACCGCAAGGATTGCCCCCACTTCGGGAAATTGAACACCAAATAGATTTTGTGTCGGGTTCACAATTTCCCAACAAACCAGCTTATAGGAGCAACCCGATGGATACCAAGGAATTGCAATGCCAAGTTGAGGAACTCCTCAACAAAGGGTATTTAAGGAGAGTATGAGACCTTGTGCGATCCCGGTGCTACTAGTTCCCATGAAAGATGGGACTTGGCGTATGGGTGTTGATTTCCAAGCCATCAATAAGATAACGGTAAAATATCGTCACCCTATTCCTAGGTTAGATCATATGCTTGATGAATTGAGTGGTTCGTGTTTATTTTCTAAAATTAATTTGAGGAGTTGCTATCACCAAATTCGTATGCAACCGGGCGATGAATGGAAAATTGCCTTGAAGACCAAATTCGGTCTCTATGAATGGATGGTTATGCCATTCGGCCTAACAAATTCTCCAAGTACTTTCATAAGGCTAATGAATCATATGATGAAGCCATTTATCAAAAAGTTTGTTGTTGTTTACTTTGATGATGTGTTGGTGTATAGTAAGTCCTTATATGAGCATGTAAAGCATTTACAATATGTGTTTGATATCCTCCAAAAGGAGAATTTATATGCTAATTTAGAAAAGTGTTCTTTTGGTGTTTATGAGATTGTATTTCTTGGATTTGTGGTGAGCTCAAGAGGGGTAGAAGTGGATGAATCTAAGATTCATGCCATTAAAAATTGGCCAACTCCCAAAACCGTAGATGAAGTGAGAAGCTTCCATGAGTTGGATAGTTTTTATAGACATTTTGTCAAAGGATTTAGCACCATTGCCACCCCCTTGACCGAAGTGATTAAAAAGGGTCGGCCTTTCAAGTGGGGAGATGAACAAGCTAAGGCCATCGAGGACTTGAAAGCTATGCCCATCTCGGCCTTTTTGCTACAATTGCCGAAGTTTGAAAAGACTTTTGAGGTCGAATGTAATGCTAGCAAAGTCAGCATAGGCGCATTTTTAATGTAAGAATTGAAGCCTATTGCCTACTTTAGAAAAAATATCAATGAAGAAACTCTAAACTACTCTACGTGCTATTTAGAGTTGTATGCCTTGATTAGAGCCTTGGCCACTTGGCAACATTATTTGTGGCCTAAAGAATTCGTGATCCGAATGGATCATGAATCCTTGAAGCATCTACGGGCACAAGACAAGCTTAACCGGAGGCATGCCAAATGGATTAAATGTCTTGAAACTTTCCCTTATGTTATTCAATACAAGAAGGGTAAAGACAATGTGTTTTCCGATGCTTTGTCCCGAAAACATGTGTTTGTGCCTACTTTGTCATCTAAGTTGATGGGGTTTGTAAGCCTCAATCTTTATATCATGAGGACCCTCACTTCGCTCCTATCTATAGGGAAAGTGAAGAGTTGGATAGGGATAGGTGGGTTACGGATAGGGGTTCCCATCCCTATACCAAATTTGATGGATACTTGTTTAAAGGTAGACGATTGTGTGTTCCCTCAAGTTTGTGGAGAGAATTATTTGTGATGAAAGCACACAATGGCGGTCTAATGGGCCATTTTGGGGTCGAGAAGACCCTCGAAATTTTGGAAGAACAATTTTATTGGCCTAGAATGCTCAAGGATGTGGCCTGGATTTGCGGCCAATGTGTTGAGTGTAAAGGAGCCAAGTCACGGCTCCAACCCCATGGGTTGTACACCCCATTGTCCACCCATTTGCATCCTTGGATTGACATATCAATGGACTTCGTGTTGGGATTGCCAAGGACTAGAAGGGGGCGGGATAGTATTTTTGTCATGGTGGATCGGTTTTCCAAGATGGCTCACTTTATTTATTGTTCTAAATGTGATGATGCTCCTAGTGTAGCCTCTTTGTTTGTTGATAATATTGTAAAACTTCATGGAGTTCCGAGGACCATAGTGAGTGATAGGGATTCTAAATTCCTAAGCCACTTTTGGAAGTCCATGTGGGGTAGACTCGGTACTAAGTTATTGTTTTCGACTTCATGCCACCCACAAACCGATGGCCAAATGGAAGTAGTAAATAGGACCTTAGGGTCTATTCTACGGTCCACGGTTAAAGGAAAAATGACTTCTTGGGAGGAGAACTTACCGTTGATTGAGTTTGCTTATAATCGTGTTATACACTCGAGCATGGGGATGACACCATTTGAGTGTGTATACGGCATCAACCCCCTCACCCCTTTGGATTTAACCCCTTTGCCAAATGATCTTGTGATAAGCTTAGATGGAAGTAAACGGGACGAGGCCATGAAGAAGCTACATGAGAATTTGAGGTTGCGGTTAGAGAAGAAAAAACAAGAAGTTGCGAGGTGAGCCAACAAATGAATAAGAAAGCTCATTCTTGAACCGGGAGATTGGGTATGGTTGCACCTAAGAAAGGATAGGTTCCCATCTCAAAAGAATGCTAAGTTGATGCCACAGGGTGATGGCCAGTTCCAAGTATTAGAAAGGATCAACGACAAAGCCTACAAGATTGATCTACCCCTGGAATATCAAGTGCACAACACTTTCAACGTGTGTGATCACTCTCGGATGGAAACGGTGGTGGATGGCAATGATCCGAATTTGAGGACAAATTCCCAAAAAGATGGAGAGGATGATACGGGAATTCCTAGCTTGAGACCTTTCACACAAAGTCAAGCACGTGAGTTGCAACAACTTCAAGCCTTGTTGACATTCCTGGCCATGTGTGAGGCCCTTGTGAGCCCATCTAAGGGCCTATATTTAATAAAATATGAAGATGCCCACCAAGACACCCAAAACCCACCCACTTAAATGCCAAGGGTATTTTGGTCTTTGTCCTTCCTTTCTAAGTGACTATATAAGCTATGTAATAGGGATAGTCTTGCTTTAGTTCACTCCTATTATTCAAGAAACAAAAGACTTGTAAATTTTTAACTTCTCTTTCTCATTTGGAGAGGCCAAAACCGAATTCTCATTAGTAGAGTGATACTAATGTTGTATCTTGGCTAGAAACTAGGTTCTTGGGGGTTCTTTGAGTTCCTCTTGGTCCAAGTAAGAACTTGATATTGATATTAATTAGTCTTAGGGTCCTTTCTATTGTTAGGGTTCTTAGATTAATGAATATTGTGTGTCAAGTTTCTATCTCTTTCTTTGTAATTCTTGTTAACAATGTGTTGTTGAATATAAAAGTCTAGTGAAGCCGTGTGGGGATCTTTCAATTCACTAGCAATATTGTCTTTGTTGTTCTTGTTGTTAAACTCACTTTTCTAGTTCAAACAAGTGTTGCAAGCCTAGTGAAGCCGTGTGTGGCCATTTTCGATTCACTAGCACTTTGTTGTTCATGTTGTTGTTCTTGTGTTGGTTGGAATCTCTTGATACACAATTAGTTTTGTATCATTTGGTATCAAATCGAAGGCTGGTCGTGTTCTCACACTACCAATCTTGGGCTTTCTTGCTAAGAAAAAAAAAAGCTGAAAACTGAAAAAAAAAATCCAGAAAAGTGCAAATCTGTCCATTTTGTGTTCTTGGCCGAAAATTGTGTTGTTGTTATCTTGGCAAAGATTTTTTTGTTGTGTGTCTATAACTTGTAGTCTTTTATTTGTTTATAGTGTTTCTAGTGTTGGTTTCTTTCTCATCAACACTAAAAAGTGTCCAAAGCTAAGATTGAACATGAACTTGTTGAAGTTGTAGATGTGAACAAGGTTGGGCCGAGTTGGATGTAGTTGTTACCTAAACCTTGGCCGATTTGGTGGTCTTATTGTAGTGGATTTTTTTTTGTGTTCTTAAGGTTCTTCACCCTTTCATCATCTTGTTAATCCTTAAAGTGCAAACTAGATCCAATCTACAACACTTGTGGAAGAGCATACTCATACCTTAAAGAGCATACTCATACCTTACGGATTCCCGAGTTCCTAGCCAATCTACAACACTTGTGGAACTTGAGTGTGAGTGAACCAAGAGAGTGTGAGTGACGAGAGGGATTTTAAACTTACTTATTTGTTTCTTGTGTAGTGATACCTTAATAATGGAGGGAACCACATCTCAAACCGTGGATTCTAATGAAATGGAGAATATGAGGGTCACTCTTGAGGCTATGACCCAAGCTCTTGAAAGGTTGAGTACGGAAGTGGGAGCCATAAGGGGAGAAGTGGCGACTATTAGTGGAGAGTCAAAGGAACTCTCGTTCTTCTACTCCTCGACATGTTTCATCAAGTGTACATGATAGAAATTCCTCCGCCACCGTTACTCCCGAAACATGGCCACAATTGCCAAATCCTTCACTAGCTCCACCAAATGCCGCAAGCCAAACCACATTTAACCCTCTAAACCGGGACTCCAATAGAACTACCCATTTCCTAACGCCTCAAGTTCCGCAATAGGTACTCGGACGTCAAATGCCTCCACAAAATCCAATTCCTCCGAATCAAGTTCCAAATGTCCAAAACCGTCCTGTCCACCTTGAGGAATATGGTAGAGAGGATTATAAAGGGTATGGAGCCTTTGACGATGCCTAAATTTGGGAGGAAGAGATGAGAGGGGGTCGTGTGGATCCAAGAAGATACCGAGGGTATGGAGAAAGGGGAAACCGACACCTATAGAGAGATGTAGGCATCAATACCATCAAATTGAGCCTACTTATCTTTAAGGGTAAAAGTGAACCCGAGGTGTATATTGCTTGGGAGTCGCGTGTGATAAATTGTTTCAGGTGAATGATATCTCGGAGGAGAAGAAGAGTTGTTATGCCATAGCTCATTTTGAAGGCTATGCTAACACTTGGTGGGAATACGTCAAGCGGTTCGGCAACGAGTTGGTAGAGGGACAACCACCACCATCGTTTCAATTGAGGTACCTAATGAGGCAACGGTATCTGCCCAAAAGTTATCATCATGAGTTGCTTGCTAGTTTGTACAATTTGCAACAAGGGAATCGAAGTGTTGTGGCATACTATGACGAGTTTCAACAACTCATGTTGAAGCTTGATCATCGGGGAGAACAAATTGTCCATGACATTATTCGGTTCAAGTTTCGGTTGAACAAAGAGATCTCCACCCATTTGACGCTTCGCAAGTTTGATACCGTTGAAGGGATTTTCCAAGTGGCTCTTGAGATTGAAAGGGAGCTTAAAGAGAGGTCGTCGTTCAAGGTAAAGGGAGCATCAACCTCGGGTTGGCCAAGGAGCAAAGATATGGTTCAATTATCTTCGGGTTGGCCCAAAAACAAGGACCAACCCGCCACTACAAGGCTGCCCGAGACTAAAACAGTCCACAAATTTCATCCCCGGCAAGAAGATCACAAGTATCCTAATCCTAAAGGGTTCCAATGTTTGAAGTTCTAAGGTTGGGGACATAAAGCCAATGAATGTCATAACCGACGTAATGTGATCCTACGGGAAGGGAGATTGTATTATCTTGGTGAGGAAGTAGGTCTTGAGAAACCCAAAAATGATCCACATAATTATGAGGATGCTTATCCGCAAGAAAGGGAGTGCGTGGTTTCAAACTTTGTAGTGAGGCATGCCATGATTTGTAAGGCAATAGATGATCCTAGCCAATGGGAGAGTCTATTCCATACTAAATTTGTTATGAAGGGAAGTGTGTGCACTATGGTGATAGATAGTGAAAGTTGTCCAAATGTGGTTAGTGTTGCAATGGTGAACTTCTTGAAATTGCCGACTACACCTCACACTAGTCCTTACAAATTTCAATGGTTGAATGAATGCGGCGAGTTAAAGGTCATAAGGTAATGTGTGATACGTTTTAAGGTAGCCAACTACCATGACGAGGTGCTTTGTGACGTGATACCAATGCAATCTTATCACTTCTTGTTAGGAAGGCCTTGGCAATACAATAGGTCGACCAAAAATGAAGGAAGGTCCAATCAGTATACACTTGAGAAGTATGGTCGCAAGTTCGCTCTTCATCCATTATTGCCTTTCCAAGTGAATGAATTACATCAAAAGATGCGAGAATTGAGGGAGAAGAGAAAGAAGGCCGAGAGTGAGGGGAAAAAAGGTGAACCCGAGAGTGAGGGAGTAGGGGAAACCGAGGGGCTCCTAATTTATAAGGGGCAAAAAAGTGTGGTGATGATGGCTAGGAGGAAAGAATTATTTGTGGATCATGACGAGGACACTCTGATGCTCTTCTTGGATCATTGTTTTAATACTAATGCCACTAACATTTCCATTTCTCCTCCTATTTCTCATGTTTTGCAGGATTACGAGGATGTCTTCCCAAAGAAATTACCGCAAGAATTGCCCCTACCTCGGGGAATTGAACACCAAATAGATTTTGTGTCAGGTTCACAATTGCCCAACAAACCGACTTATAGGAGCAACCTGATGGATACTAAGGAATTGCAACGCCAAGTTGAGGAACCCCTCAACAAAGGGTATAGCAAGGAGATTATGAGCCCTTGTGTGGTCTCGGTGCTACTAGTTCCCAAGAAAGATGGGACTTGGTGTATATGTATTGATTGTCGAGCCATCAATAAGATAACGATAAAATATCGTCACCCTATTCCTAGGTTAGATCATATGCTTGATGAATTGAGTGGTTCGTGTTTGTTTTCTAAAATTTATTTGAGGAGTGGCTATCACCAAATTCGTATGCAACCGTGTGATGAATGAAAAATTTCCTTCAAGACCAAATTCGGTCTCTATGAATGGATGGCTATGTCATTCGGCCTAACAAACGCTCCAAGTACTTTCATGAGGCTAATGAATCATGTGATGAAGCCATTTATCGGAAAGTTTGTTGTTGTTTACTTTGATGATGTGTTGGTGTATAGTAAGTCCTTAGATGAGCATGTAAAGCATTTACAATATGTGTTTGATGTCCTCCGAAAGGAGAAGTTATATGCTAGTTTAGAAAAGTATTCTTTTGGTGTTTATGAGATTGTATTTCTTGGATTTGTGGTGAGCTCAAGAGGGGTCTAAGTAGATGAATCTAAGATTGACTCCATTAAAAATTGGCCAACTCCCAAAACCGTAGGTGAAGTGAGAAGCTTCCATGGGTTGGATAGTTTTTATAGACGTTTTATCAAAGGATTTAGCACCTTTGCCGCCCCCTTGACTGAAGTGATTAAAAAGGATCGGCCTTTCAGGTGGGGAGATAAACAAGCTAAAGCCTTTGAGGACTTGAAAGCTATGCTCGTCTAGGCCCCTTTGCTACAATTGCCGAATTTTGACAAGACTTTTGAGGTCAAATGTGATGCTAACAAATTTGGCATAGGCGCGGTTATAATGCAAGAATTGAAGCCTATTGCCTACTTTAGCGAAAAGCTCAAAGGAGCAACTCTAAACTACTCTACGTGCTATTTAGAGTTTTATGCCTTGATTAGAGCCTTGGACACTTGGCAACATTATTTGTGGTCTAAAGAATTTGTGATCCAAATGGATCATGAATCCTTGAAGTATTTACGGGCACAAGACAAGCTTAACCGGCGGTATGCCAAATGGATTGAATGTCTTAAAACTTTTCCTTATGTTATTCAATACAATAAGGGTAAAGACAATGTGGTTACCAATGCTTTATCCCGAAAACATGTGCTTGTGTCTACTTTGTCGTCTAAGTTGATGGGTTTTGAAAGCCTCAAGTCTTTATATCCCGAGGACCCTCACTTCGCTCCTATCTATAGGGAAAGTGAAGAGTTGGATAGGGATAGGTGGGTTACGGATAGGGATTCCTATAGCTATACCAAATTTGATGGATACTTGTTTAAAGGTAGACGATTGTGTGTTCCCTCAAGTTCGTGGAGAGAATTATTTGTGAGGGAAGAACACAATGGCGGTCTAATGGGACATTTTGGGGTCGATAAGACCCTCAGAGTTTTGGAAAAACAATTTTATTGTCCTATAATGCATAAGGATGTGGCCTCGATATGCGGCCAATGTGTTAAATGCAAAGGAGCCAAGTCACGACTCCAACCCCACGGGTTGTACACCTCATTGTCCACCCCTTTGCATACTTGTCTTGACATATAAATAGACTTCGTGTTGGGATTGCCGAGGACTAGAAGGGGGCGAGATAGGATTTTTGTCGCGGTGGATCGGTTTTCTAAGATGGCTCACTTTATTCCTTGTTCTAAATTATGATGATGCGCCTAGTGTAGCCTCTTTATTTGTTAATAATATTGTAAAACTTCATGGTGTTCTGAGGACCATAGTGAGTGATAAGGATTCTAAATTCCTAAGCCTCTTTTGGATGTCCTTGTGGGGTAGACTCGGTACTAAGTTGTTGTTTTCCACTTCATGCCACCCACAAACCAACAGCCAAACGAAAGCAGTAAATAGGACCTTAGGGTCTATGCTACAGCCAATGGTTAAAGGAAAAATGACTTCTTGGGAGGAGCACTTACCATTGATTGAGTTTGCTTATAATCGTGTTATACACTCGAGCACAGGGATGACACCCTTTGAGTGTGTATACGGCATTAACCCCCTCACCCCTTTGGATTTGACCCTTTTGCCAAGTGATTTGTGATAATCTTATATGGAAGAAAATGGGCCGAGACCATGAAGAAGCTACATGATAAGGTGAGGTTTCGGTTGGTGAAGAAAATCCAAAAAGTTGCGAGGCGATCCAACAAACGAAGAAGAAAGCTCATTCTTGAACCGGGCTATTGGGTGTGGGTACACCTAAGGAATGATAGGTTCCCGTCTCAAAGGAATGCTAAGTTGATGCCACGGGGTGATGGCCCATTCCAAGTATTAGAAAGGATCAATGAAAATGCCTACAAGATTGATCTACCCTCGGAATATCAAGTGTACAACACTTTCAACCTGTGTGATCTCTCTCGGGTGGAAACGATGGAGGATGGGAATGATCCGAATTTGAGGACAAATTCCCTACAAGATGGAGAGGATGATATGGGAATTCCTAGATCGAGACCTTTCACACGAAGCCAAGCACGTGATTTTCAAAAACTCTAAGCTTTGTTCTCATTCTTGGCCATGTGTGAGGCCCTTGTGAGCCCATCTAAGGGCCTATATTTAATAAAATACGAAGAGGCCCACCAAGACATCCCAAACCCACCCACTTAAATGCCAAGGGTATTTTGGTATTTGTCCTTCCTTTCTAAGTGACTATATAATCCATGTAATAGGGCTAGTCTTGCCTTAGTTCATTCCTATTATTCAAGAAACAAAAGACTTGTAAATTTTTTACTTCTCTTTCTCATTTGGAGAGGCCAAAAATGAATTCTCACTAGTAGAGTGATACTTGTATTATATATTGGCTAGAAACTTGGTTCTTAGGGTTCTTTGAGTTTCTCTTGGTCCAAGTAAGAACTTGGTATTGATATTTATTAGTCTTAGGGTCCTTTCTCTTGTTAGGGTTCTTTGATTAATGAATATTGTGTGTCAAGTTTCTATCTCTTTCTTTATAAATCTTGTTAACATTGTGTTGTTTAATATAAAAGTCTAGTGAAGCCGTGTGGGGATCTTTCGATTCACTGGAAATATTGTCTTTGTTGTTCTTGTTGTTAAACTCACTTTTATAGTTCAAATAAGTGTTGTAAGCCTAGTGAAGCCGTGTGTGGCCATTTTCGATTCACTAGCACTTTGTTGTTCATGTTGTTGTTCTTGTGTTGGTTGGAATCTCTTAATACACACTTAGTCTTGTATCAATTTGTGCATGGTAGATCCATGGTGCATAATATGATTATATGCCACAATCTACTTAGGCACTATGGAAGGAAGACAACACCAAGGTGTTTAATGAAGATTGATCTCTAGAAAGCTTATGATATGGTGAGTTGGGAATTCCTGCAGGAGGTGTTATAGGGATATGGCTTTCCTGACAAATTTATTTAGGTGATAATGACGTGTGTTACTTCTCCTAAGTACACTATCAAATTGAATGGTGAGGGGCATGTTTTACTTTTAGAGTCAAAGAGGACTGAGACAAGGGGACCGTACTTCACTCTTGCTCTTTGTCCTAGTGATGGAAAACCTGACAAGATCTTTAAATTGCATGAGCTTGCTGCCTGACTTCAAATTCCACTCTATGTGGAAGAATACTAAATTGATTCACTTGATATTTATTGATGATTTAATGGTATTTTGTAAGGGAGAAGAACTTGTTGTCACAAGAGTGAAGGAAGCACCGGATCATTTTACTGCAGCAACTAGCTTGGAAGCAAACATGGAAAAGTCCACTATCTTCATAGTTGGAGTAACTGATTAAGTGAAAGCTAACCTGTTGTCTATCACTGGTTATGCCTTAGGTGAATTTCCAATTAAATACCTGGGGATATTTCTAACTCAAAAAAATGGGATAAGCTTTATTGCCAACAGTTAGTGGATAAGATCACTAGCAAGATTACTACAGGTTATGCCAAGAAACTGTCATATGCTGGATGGCTGCAATTACTGAATGCAGTTTTGTTCTCTATTCACAGTTTCTGTGGATCAATTTTTATCCTCCCTGAATGTGTCCTTAATGAAATTGATAGGAAGTGCAAAGAATATGTATGGAGGAATACATAGGCAAACAGGAAACCTTGCTTAGTCTCTTGGGAGAAAATATGTGTATCCAAGAATCAAGGAGGCTTGAACGTCAAAGACTGTAGAGTATGGAACATTGCATTTGTAAGGAATCTTTTATGGCAAATTTTAGTTGATAAAGCTTCTCTCTGAGTAAGATGGATATATGGAGTGCATAAGAAAGATGCAACTACATTTTGAGAGCATAAAACACCCCAAGATAGTAGTTGGTAATGGAGAAAGTTAATTTCCTTAAAGGATCAAATGAAGTATTGGTATACTGGTGATATATATAAGCTCACTGCAAATGGAGCTTGCTCCATTACAAGTAGCTATTTGCAATTGATAGGAGCACAAACAAAGCTGAATGTTGCTGAGCTCATCTGGACAGCTGTAACTCAACCCCGGCAGTATAATCACATGGTTAGCGGAGAAGGGAAGATTACTAACTAAGGAGAGAATGCTAAGGCTTAAGATGGTAGTTCTAGATCTCATATGTTGCTTATGTGATGCACAAGTTATAGAAACCAACAACCATTTGTTTGTTGAGTATACTTGGTACAAGACAATTCTAGATGACTTTGTTAGAATTTGGAGCTAAAAGAGAAGAGAAAAGATAAAGTTTCAGCAGTAGCTGCTTTCATCCATACATTCATCACTTATACATTCATTCATACATTCAACATTCATTCATAGTCAATATTTTACAAAAGACTATACTTATAAGATACATGAGTCTTACAAGACACACTTCATAAGTCTTACAAGACACTATCTTACAAGACACACTTCTCAAAAATAAAGACTATCATTTATCTTTTAAAATAAAACTAAACATAATATTTAAAAGAAACTATTAAACACAAGATCATCAAGAAGAGTCTCATATTCTAACACTCCTCCTTAGACTTTTCTTGGATGCTCCCAGCATAGACTTCATCTTATTCATTGGGATATCATCAATCTTACTGTACCAGGATCGAGGATCCTGTTTCAACGCCTTATTTAATCTGTCTTTGGGTTTGTCAACCAGCTTCCAAGTGTCATTCTTCTCAATCATACCAATCTCTTTCTTCATGGCTTCAATCCAAACTTCATCTTTTGATACTTCTTGCAAGGTATTGGGTTCCAAGATTGCAATATTGCATCTTTTATATATCTCCGAAAGTGAACTTATTTTCAAAATTAGCGAATTAAGTGAGGATTCACCATCTGATTCTTCAGTTTCTTCTACATTTTCAGAGTCAATTGATTGTGCTTTAGGCGGCGGATGCAAGTTTAGATAACCTGCATTTTCTTTCTCATACATAGACCTTAAAGTGGCATAGTTAAAATGCCCATATCTTCTATGCCCTAACCACGAATTGTCCATCCTTGCAAAGTTGGCACTATCAAAATTTTCATCTACTGGAAAGGTCATATCCACCATTTCTACTTTAACTATCAAAGTATTATCAGAATTACAAATCAAACAATGTTTTTCCTTGAAAATTAAGGAGTAACCTTTCGACATCATTTGGCCAACACTCAACAAGTTACATGCTAAAGAAGGAACATACAACATATCATGTATAAGCTTCGTACTTTGTTTAGTTTGAAAAGCAAATGAACCCATTCCATATGCTTCTAGTATTGCACCATTTCCCATCCTAACTTTAGCTTTGACTGACTTGTCAAGTGTGTGAAACATGAGCTCATTATATGACATATGACTCGTACATCCACTGTCTAGAAACCATTTTGGTTGGTTGGATTTGTTTTCTTCATGAGAAGCCATAAACAAGATTTCATTCTTTTCTGAATCTTCAGTGAAGTTTGACTGGTGAAAATATTGTTGTGGTTGATTCTGCTTGACCCTGCAATTCTTCTCAATATGACCCATTTTTCTACAGAATCTGCATTGAATTGATGGTTTTTATTTGAACCAACAATCCTTTTCTTGATGATTGGTTCTTTTACAGTGGAGGCAAGGTGGAAACCTTTCTTTTTGTGAAGATTCCTACCATGGCTCTCTCTGCTACTTTATCCCCTTCCATTCTCCCATTGTCCTTCATAGGTTGTTTGTCTTTGTGCTTTTCTTGAAATTCCACTTCTTCTACTTCTTCATCTCTTATGCTTATTCTTTGTGCATGGGCTTGCAACTTTCTAATCAGATCTGCAACGGATAAAGTCTTCAAACCACAAGATTCCTCTATTGCTGAAATCTTAGACTCGAACCTTGCTAGTAAGCTTATCATCATCTTCTCCACCACTTTTGAATCTGGAAAAGTTTCACCAAATAATTTCCAGAAGTTTGGCAGAGTACTCTTTCATTGTATCTCCTTCTTTCATCCTTAACATCTCAAATTCACTTTTGAGAGTTAAGAGTTTGACAGTTTTCACTCTATCACTTCCATCGAACTCCTCTTTCAACTTCTCCCATACTTCTTTAGGTGTTTCACAAGCCATTATTCTTGTGAAAATTGCATTTGAAAGTACTGAATGAAGACAAGTGAGTGTCTTTGATTTCTTGGACTTTGCATCTTCATAATTCTTCATTTGTGCAATAGTTGGATTTGGTCCCAATTGAAGGGGATCATTTTCACATTCAACTGTTTCCCATAGACTAAGAGCTTTGAGATAAGCCCTCACCTTTATCACCCATATGTGATAATTTTCTCATGTAAACAAAGGATAACCTACACCCAAGAAGCTGTTGGATGTCATGTTACTGCAGTTCAGGGTTTTTTTTTTAGAAGATCTGGAAAAAAAAACTTATCTTTACACTACTAAATAAAGGGATAAAACCGACCACAAAAACCTTCCACATGTGGAAGGATTTTATTAAAAATCGACCGCAAAAGCCACCAAAATCTGTGGTCGGTAAAGTAGTGGTAGTTTTTTCAAATTCGACCACAAGTGGTCGATTTGTTTTAAAATATATATACATATTTAAAATTTATCATTATTTTATTAAAGTTATAAAAAATTATTTTAGAGAAAGAAAAAATCTACCACATGTGGAAGGTTTTTTATTAAATTAATAAATTAATTTAATAAACAACCAACCACAAGTGGAGGTTTTTTATTAAATTAATTATTTAATTTATTAAAAAATCGACCACAAGTGGAAGGTTTGTTATTAAATTAATTAATTAATTTATTAAAAAATCAACCACAAGTTGAAGATTTTTTATTAAATTAATTAATTAATTTATTAAAAAACTAACCACAAGTGGAAGGTTTTTTATTAAATTAATTAATTAATTTATTAAAAATACGACCACTTATGGAAGGTTTCTTACCAAATTAATTTATTAATTTTAAAAAAATCCGAGAACTTGTGGAAGGTTTTTTGCAAAAAAATATTTGCTAAACCGACCACTTGTGGTCGTTTTTTCTGGGTATTATAAAAAAAATAATTTTGAACCCAAATACAGCATATGCAACAACAATAATACAAAAATTCTTTCAAAAGTGTATAAGACATAATAAATGTCCAACAAGATATGAAATAATACAACAATAGTTTCAAAGTACAACACATACAAAAATCAAAAACCTAAGAGTCACTATCATCTAATTCGTCATCGTCTTCCATATCATCATCCGTACTGAAAACATCCAGGTGGCTCAGACCCTTTGCAGCCCGAACTGCATCACCAGGACATGGAGGAATATTCCCCTCAACCTGAATGAAACAACTCATCTACTGCTGAAGCTTCTTGAATTGTGATGTTGTTGCCTTCTCTATCTTTTTCTGCCTCTCTCTCTGTTCAGCAAGCTCTTGAGTGAGTTGACAAAACGTATTTTGTAGGCTTTCAATCGTTTCTCTATCAACTGAAGAGATAGAGTAAGAAGGGCCAGACGAACACGTAACATTCTCGCCAAAAACGTTTTTGTGGTATCCAACCGAATGGCCTCTATTTGTAGGACCCACAACTTTTTTCCACAACTCCTCTACATGTTGGGTATTAGGTCACCCTGACTTTCAGGAGGCAGACTACTATGATACGCACCGAGAAGATGCATATATTTGTCCTATATTCAAAGAAAGTTAATACTAAGATTAAAAAAATATTAAAATGATTATAATTGAATAATATCGACTTTAAGAAAAAAAATCATAAATTCAGAATTTGTTACTTACATGGATATCTTTTTCTCGAGCTTCAACCCAGACATCTTCATCAGTCGGGTTTTTTTTTTATCACATGAGTCTCCTCGTATAACTCATAAAATGCTATTTTCCTACCCTTTTTTTCCTGCATATAAAAAAATCATCAATGTTCAAATAATTAAAAATTTAAATATATAGAAATACAATTAAAACTGTAAAAGTTGCATACCATTATTTCCATCACAGCAAGAGTACTTCTGGCACCCACAGTATGTAGGGAGCCAACCTTGAATGATTCCCGGGCTTTCTTTCCTTTTTCACTCAACAATTTGTATTCTTCGCTATTCCAATAGGGAAGATACAGTTGTCATGCGGATTCAGGAATCCACTTAGGTCTTACCGATTTCGATCGGGCATATTCCAAAAGATTGTTAAATCTGGCTCTACATCTAATGAAAAAGTTCTTGTTTATACGAAATGTATTTGCATCATCCCACCAGTAAAATTTCTACAATAAAAATATAATATTCAATCTTTTGTTATAACAAAATGTAAATAAGTAGTCGATAAGTTAAATTCTTCAAACATTCTATCCTTGTAAAGTTCTGAAACCTTTTGCCAGCTGGTCCAGTAGCCGTTGAAGTGGCGAGTAATACATGATCGCGCCTTTTTTCCAGCTCCACCATCCGACCTAAACCTACAACAGAACATCAAACATTAATTTCATAAAGCATAATAATATAGTAATGAAAAAATGAGAACGTTATTATATTTAGAAATCTTACCCTTTCCCAACTGGAACAAGATAAATCCTCCCAGAATCATCTTTGTCTCCTGGCTGCGTAATAAGTGATAGTGGATACAATGGCGTGGGTGGATCTGAAGCACCAGATGGAGGGCCTCCAAGCTGAAGATCCGACAACCTAATAGATCCCGCAGAATCACTGTGCAAAGCTGCGTGACTGCTGCAGGATGGTATCGATGATGCTACATGTCTGGAGGGGCCAGCGTCTGTACGATAGTATTGTACTGGAGGTGGCACGGTCATAGGAGCAGAATAAGTCGGTGTAGACCCATGTAGTGGCCCCCATGCATAGGAGTAGGTATCGAATCCTCTGACAACCTAGAATGTGAGGGTTGTACTGGCTCATTAGCAAACCGACCCTCAGATATATGAATACCTTGTGGCCGTCTATAAGGCGGAGATTGTCGATTCTTTTTTGATTTTGTAGTATCAACTTTTCCCTTACCTATATCATCTCTGTCTGACATCTAAATTATGTTAAGTTAACAAGTAGTTAGTTCATACAAAATGAATGTATACGAAAAAATTCCAAGTATATAATTTCAAGTTACTAATTCACATTTCAAATCTCTCCAATAACACGATATATAGACAAAAATATTGTTATTACTATACAAATTGTGGGAAAGTGGAAACAGCAAAGTAAAACAATATATTATGTATCAATCTTAAACAAGAAGCATAAAGGTTATATAATACAAAGTATATCGACATCAACACATAATAAATACAACCTACACAACTAATCTTCATCTTCTGAAGACTCTCCACTAAACCATTCACCCTCTTCGGAGGTTTCCTCATCTCCTACCCACTCAGTCTCTTCTTCCACAATATTAACTTCTTCAAATATACTTTCCGAGTGATTCAAACCATCCACTAATTCAACGTCTACTAGCTGGTGATTAATCTGAATTTTATTTTGATACGCAGTCTCCAGCACATTCTCAACTTTCACCCGGCCTATAGGTTTTGTTTTGATTACAGCCCACCAGTCAGACTTGTCATTGCGCAACGGATAAGGAGCATAATACACTTGTTTAGCATTTTGTGCTAAAACAAATGGATCGTAAATTGGATACGAGCTATTGTGCTTTACTTCAATGATGTTATGCTCTCTATGTACTCTTGTGCCTCTTGTGCTTGGATCAAACCACTTACATCGAAAGAGAGGAAACCAGCGTGCTCAAGTTCTAAGATCTCGTGTATGATGCCAAAGTAATCAATATCATCATCACCTTTAACCCAAACACCAGCATTGTTTGTTTTCCTTGAACTGGAGTGTTGTTCGGTGGAAAATTTAAAGCCATTTACTTTGTATTGGGACATTGCTTTAACTTCAACTGGACCCAAAGAAATATCTCTCAAAAGCTGATCGTATGCGGCTGAATTTGGTGAATGGTGTACCTAAAAATATTATACATATATATATATATATATATATTAGTTGAGGAATGTGTAAATATTTAAACTTTGTAGAAATATTAGCATACACTTGATTTTCGTGGAACTGAGTCTTAAATGAACTGCACATGCAACATGGGAAACACAATTAGTTTCTTTAGGGAATGTGTAAACAAATAAGATATGCTAAAATTTTAATGTCCTTACTTCACAAAGGGTTCAATTTCCGGGTAATTCAGCATGACATACAATGTTGCTGATTTGCGCTCCATGGGAGTGAGCCGGCGAGGTATGATCTTTTTAGCCTTACAACCAGATTGAATGAAAATTGATATCGGTTGCAAATGAGGCGCATTCACATCCTCCTGATAACGATTTGGTCAGTTTCTTGAACAAGCAACTTCATCACGAAAGTAGTACGAACAAAATTGAGAAGTTTCTCTTGCAAGATATGTCTCAACTATAGAGCCTTCAACCCTATGTTTGTTTTTGGGACCCCTTTTCAATTTTCCAATTGTCCTGTACAATCTTAAGGTTAGATGTGTACTATATTTAAAAAACATATGTATGAATTTAAATATATTGCAAATGCTTACCGTTCGAATGGATACATCCACCTAGTTTGAACTGGACCGCCTAGCCGAGCTTTGTGCACAAGGTGAATAGGAAGATGTTCCATCACATCGAGGAACGCTGATGGGAAAATCTTCTCCAGTTTGTTGGTAATAACAACAATATTGCTTTCATTCGCGCCAGATTTTATTCTTTTAATGTGGTGGTACATAAGTCCTTAAAGAACAAACTAATCTCTGCTATTGGTTTCCATATGTTTTCAGGTAAACCAATAAAAGCAATTGGAAGTAATTGTTCCATGAAAACATGAAAATCATGGCTTTTCATTCCATGCAAGATTCCTTGTGTCATATCAACCCTCTTTCCCAAATTTGAGGCATATCCATCGGGCATCTTCAAACTTTGAACCCACTCACATATTTGACGCTTTTGGTCCAACTTGAATGTAAAACTAGCCTTGGGCTTAAGAACATTGTCGTTGGGCCCCTGCTGTAAGTGTAATTCACTACGATTGCAATATTCTGGCAAGTCAAGTCTGGCCTTAGGATTATCCTTTATTTTGCTGGTGACATCCATAACTGTGTTGAACAAGTTGTCAAAATAGTTCTTCTCAGTATGCATGACATCAACATTATTTCTAAGCAAATTATCTGGCCAATATTCTAACTCCCAAAATATACTTTGCTTATCCAGTTATGCGAAACGCCATATCCATCAAGCCTGTACATTCTTTCCTCACTGGCTTTAGGCAAATCCTGAACTATTTCCCAGACGTCATAACCAGACAGCCTTGGAGGTGGACCATCATGTTCCCTTCTATTCCTTCTAAATGCATTCTTGAGTCTCCTAAATTCATGATCATGTGGCAAGAAACAACGATGACAATCAAACCATGAATTTTTCCTGCCATGTCTCAATGTGAAGGATTTTATTTTTCCATGCAGTATGGACAATCTTGCTTTCCAGCTGTCATCCACCCAGAAAACATTCCATAAGCTGGAAAATCATTAACAGTCCACATTAGATATGCACGCATATTGAAATTTTCTTTAAGAGAGATGTCCCAAGTTTCAACCCCCTCATGCCATAAAATTTGAAGTTCATCAACCAAAGGTTGCAAGTAGACATCTATTACGCTTTTTGGATTACGCGGGCCAGGAATAACATAATTCAGAAATATATACGAACTAGTCATCAACATTTTAGGGGGAAGATTATAAGGAGTGATATATACAAGCCAACATGAATATGGCGCACCACCAACTAAAAAAGGAGAGAACCCATTCGCACATAATCCCAATCGAATGTTGCGTGGCTCAGCCGTAAAATCTGGATAAGTGGCATTAAAATACTTCCAAGTCTCTCCATCAGAAGGATGACACATAACACCAGTGGGCCTTCTATTTTTACTGTGACATCTCATATGAGGAGCTGAACTGTTTGGAGCATACAACCTCTTCAACCTTGGTATAAGAGGTAAATAATGCATCACCTTAATAGCAATTTGATTTCCAGTAGAACCACGCTTATATCGAGTGTGCTGACAAAACTTACAGAACTCTAGGTTAGCATCTTTCTTAAAGTATAACATGCAGCCATTTTCACAATAATCAATTCAAACTGAAAAGAGACCTAACTTTGACACAAATCTTTTAGCCTAAGAGAAAAAATCAGGAACCTCCAAGCCAGGGTCAACTAACTCTTTAATAAGGTCTATCATTGAGTCCATTCCTCCTTCAGCAATATTCCAGTCAAATTTAATACTTAGTAATCTAACAGCAACAGACAAACGAGAGTGCGAACACCCGTCAAACAAAGGATGACTAGCAGCATGCAATTAATTGTAGAAATTGCCCGCTTCGCTATTAGGAACATCTTCAACAGTTTCCCTAATGTCAACCCCATGTTGTATCCCAAAAGCATCGTGCACCATTTCAGTCATCCTAGTATATTGATATTCATTATGCCCTGTAAATGTACTACTTTCTCCAACAACAAAGTTATTTTGCGCTACATTCCCATGAATACCACACAATCTTAAAAAGTCCTCGTGAAACCCCATTCTATAAAGATGTTCCTTCACATCTTCTTTACTTACAAGATTTATACCATCACATCTAACACAAGGACAACGAATAACTCAATAACGTGTCCATATATCGAGTGTCTTAGCATGTTCAACAAATCTTTTGACACCTTGAATAAATTCCACCCTAATACCCGCTCTATTATCATTGTTCCATTGATATATCCAGCTATAATCAGGTTCCATCTACGCAATCAATCAGATACAACTAATTAGATAAAGTCACAAAATACAAAAACACAAAAATCACCTTCAAAATCCTATACTAAACCATTTTCAAAGTGACTAAGTAACTTACAACCTCAAATTCAAATCACAAAAATCATCTTCAAAATCCCTATACTTAACCATTTTATAGTGACTTAGTCACTTACCAACTCACATTCATAACACAAAAATCACCATTAAAGTCCTTACACTTAACCATTTTCAAACTGACGAAGTAACTTGCCAACTCAAATTAAAATCACCAAAATCATCTTCAAAATCCCTATACTTAACCATTTTCTAGTGACTTAGTCACTTACCAACTCACATTCATAACACAAAATTCACCTTTAAAGTCCCTATACCTAACCCTTTGCAAGTTAATAATTCACCAAACAAACCACATTCATAACACAGAAATCACCATTAAATTCCTTATACTTAACCATTTCCAAAGTGACTAAGTAACTTACCAACTCAAATTCAAATCACAAAAATCATCTTCAAAATTCCTATACTTAACCATTTTCTAGTGACTTAGTCACTTACCAACTCACATTCATAACACAAAATTCACCTTTAAAGTCCTTATACCTAACCCTTTTCAAGTGAATAATTCACCTAACAAACCATATTCATAACACAAAAATCACCATTAAATTCCTTATACTTAACCATTTTCAAAGTGACTAAGTAACTTACCAACTCAAATTCAAATCACAAAAATCATCTTCAAAATCCCTATACTTAACCATTTTCTAGTGACTTAGTCACTTACCAACTAAAATTCAAAACACAAAATTCACCTTTACAGTCCCTATACCTAACCCTTTTCAAGTTAATGATTCACCTAACAAACCACATTCATAACACAGAAATCACCATTTAATTCCTTATACTTAACCATTTCTAAAGTGACTAACTAACTTACCAACTCAAATTCAAATCACAAAAATCATCTTCAAAATCCCTATACTTAACCATTTTCTAGTGACTTAGTCACTTACCAACTCACATTCATAATACAAAATTCACCTTTAAAGTCCCTATACCTAACCCTTTTCAAGTGAATAATTCACCTAACAAACCATATTCATAAGACAAAAATCACCATTAAAGTCCTTATACTTAACCATTTTCAAAGTGACAAAGTAATTTACCTACTCAAATTCAAATCACAAAAATCATCTTCAAAATCCATATACTTAACCATTTTCAAGTGACTTAGTCACTTACCAACTCACATCCAAAACACAAAATTCACCTTTAAAGTCCCTATACTTAACCCTTTGCAAGCGAATAATTCACCTAACAAACCATATTCATAACACAAAAATCACCATTAAAGTCCTTATATTTAACTATTTGCAAAGTGACTAAGTAACTTACCAACTCAAATTCAAATCACCAAAATCATCTTCAAAATCCCTATAGTTAACCGTTTTCTATTGACTTAGTCACTTACCAACTCACATTCATAACACAAAATTCACCTTTAAAGTCCCTATACCTAGCCCTTTTCAAGTGAATAATTCACCTAACATACCATATTCATAACACAGAAATCACCATTAAAGTCCTTATACTTAACCATTTTCAAAGTGACTAAGTAACTTACCAACTCAAATGCAAATCACAAAAATCATCTTCAAAATCCCTATACTTAACCATTTTCTAGTGACTTAATCACTTACCAACTCACATTCATAACACAAAATTCACCTTTAAAGTCCCTGTACCCAACCCTTTTCAAGTGAAGAATTCACCTTACAAACCATATTCATAACACAAAAATCACCATTAAATTCTTATACTTGACCATTTTCAAAGTAACTAAGTAACTTACCAACACAAATTCAAATCACAAAAATCATCTTCAAAATTCCTATACTTAACCATTTTCTAATGACTTAGTCACTTACCAACTCACATTTATAACACAAAATTCACCTTTAAAGTCCCTATACTTAACCCTTTGCAAGTGAATAATTCACTTAACAAATCATATTCATAACACAAAAATCGACATTAAGGTCCTTATACTTAACCATTTTCAAAGTGACTACGTAACTGACCAACTCAAATTCAAATCACAAATATCATCTTCAAAATCCCTATACTTAACCATTTTCTAGTGACTTAATCGCTTACAAACTCACATTCATAACACAAAATTCACCTATAAAGTCCCTATACTTAACCCTTTGCAAGTGAATAATTCACCTAACAAATCATACTCATCACACAAAAATCATCATTAAAAGTCCTTATACTTAACCATTTTTAAAATGACTAAGTAACTTTCCAACTCAAATTCAAATCACATAAATCATCTTCAAAATCCCTATACTTAACCATTTTCTAGTGACTTAGTCACTTACCAACTCACATTCATAACACAAAATTCACCTTTAAAGTCCCTATACCTAACCCTTTTCAAGTGAATAATTCACCTAACAAACCATATTCATAACACAAAAATCACCATTAAAATCCTTATACTTAACCATTTTCAAAGTGACTAAGTAACTTACCAACTCAAATTCAAATCACAAAAATCATCTTCAAAATCCCTATACTTAACCATTTTCTAGTGACTTAGTCACTTACCAACTCACATTCATAACACAAAATTCACCTTTAAAGTCCCTATACTTAACCCTTTTCAAGTGAATAATTCACCTAACAAACCATATTCATAACACAAAAATCGACAATAAAGTCCTTATACTTAACCATTTTCAAAGTGACTAAGTAACTTACCAACTCAAATTCAAATCACAAATATCATCTTCAAAATCCCTATACTTAACCATTTTCTAGTGACTTAATCACTTATAAACTCACATTCATAACACAAAATTCACCTTTAAAGTCCCTATACTTAACCCTTTTCAAGTGAATAATTCACCTAACAAATCATATTCATAACACAAAAATCAACATTAAAGTCCTTATACTTAACCATTTTCAAAGTGACTAAGTAACTTACCAACTCAAATTCAAATCACAAAAATCATTTTCAAAATTTCTATACTTTACCATTTTCTAGTGACTTAGTCACTTACCAACTCACATTCAAAATACAAAAATCACATTCAAGGCCACATACCGCTTCACTAGACTTCATTATAATCAATAACAAAAACATAACAACAATGCTAGTGAATCGAACAAGGCCACACACGGCTTCACTAGACTTCAATATACTCAATAACAAGAACATAACAACGATGCTAGTGAATCGAACAAGGACACACACGGGTTAAAAATAACAATAACAAGAAGATAAAAATAATAGTGAATCGTGAGAAATTAACTTACCTTTGCTTGGCCTAAATTAAAGTGAAAGAGATAACCCGTCACCGAATGAAGAATTTAAAAAAATAAAGATAAAATATTCCAACTTTGAGTGATTTAGCAAAACTCATATGCTAATTTTGGACTATAAAACAACAAGCTAACAAACTAAACCATAAAAGTAATTTTGGACTTCCAAGGTTGTTTTTGGGATCAAATATGCTAATTTCAAGTTTCTTTTTGCAAGCATAATCAATTTCCATGTTTAATATTCATAGAATCTTGATTTCTCTATTCCTTACATCTATCTCGAAACACTACTCCGCTTCTATCACCATTATAATGTGAAAACTATGAGTAAGTGACTAGGGTCTCTATTAACCTACTTACCCCTTCTGCCCCTACCCCTACCCCTACCCTAGCCTCTAACCCCACCCCAAACCTTTCCTATCTTGAGTTAAAATAGAACCATACCACAAAAAGGAATTTAAACCAGGAGATAGAACCATACCACAAAAAGGAGTCCTTTGAAATCGATATTAAAATAAACACAAAAACCACAAAATACAACAAAATTCATACCTGGGATAAGCTGTGGTCTCCGGAACAGTTGACGGAGCACTCGTCGGAGCAGTGGTTAGGGTGATTTTTGCGTGATTTTTACATTTGGGAAATTAATTTGAGAGTGTTTTAGGTTTAGTGCATTTTGTGTGTGTGTCTATGTGCGTCTGTATGTATGTTGCTGTGTTTAGGAATAAAAAAGAGGTAGGGTCGGGTCGGGTCGGGTCATGTGGGTAGGGTAGGAGTTATGTAATATTTTTTATTATTATTTCATTAAAAACCGACCACATGTGGTCGGTTTTTAAAAAAATTCAGTAAAAACCGATCACATATGGTCGGTTTTTAATGAAATAATTAAAAAAAAATATTTTACTTACTACAATTAATAAATCGATAAATTAATAAATTAAAATTAAGTAGCATTTAATTAAGATAATTATCATTTAATTACGATATATATCTATATACATACATATATATATATATATATATATATACCTCATAATAGAATATGTTAGTCAAATAAATTATTGATTGCTTGTCTTACGTTATTACAATTTGAACAATATACGTGTATCTACATATTGATACTAAATAATATATAGATTCAGTTATCGAGCTTTCGATTACTGCATACGTCACTACACAATATATACATATATATACCTATATTCAATTGTCTATCAACTTTCAAATAAGTACTATAAACATCACATCCACGATTTTAATTAATATACTACCCCATATTTATAATATATATCGTATTTCACATATAGTGGTCATATGAATTATTGGTTAGTTTTATTTTATGTCATTAATATGTCTTCACTATATAATTATTTGGCATGGTCATTCAATGTTCTGTTTTCCCCTCCCCTGCTTCCTTCCTCCCCCTCTCATATACCTCGTAATACTAGTCTTACATTATTACAACTTCCAAAACATTCGTGTGTCTAAATTGACCAAAAATAGTATATCTACTTCCTCAATAGTTTGATATATATTAACGTAACGTGTCAGTCAAACTATTTATATATATATATATATATAGAGAGAGAGAGAGAGAGATTCAGTTATCTAGCTTTCGATTTCTACATATGTCACTATACGAGATATACGTATATAAACATACATTCAATTGTCTATCAACTTTAAAATACGCACAATAAACATCATAAACACGATTTTACATATGTACCCTATAATAATATACAACGTATTTTACAAATACTCGGATGAATTATAGATTACATTATCTTTTGTCATTAATAGAACACGTTCATTATATTCTGTTGAATTATTGGTTATATATTACATTATTATGTTTGTAAATACGTACAATTAAACATCTCCTTTCAAATAGTACTATGAAGATCAATTTTCATCTTTCAATTATGTATACGGAGGATTTCAATGGTTGAACCCAATGGTATGATATATATATATAGAGAGAGAGATATTCATTATATAAAGATAATGCATGTTTAACGTCATTTAATGTATGTATAAAGGAAAATATTTATTTTATGTATTAAGCATAAGTAAAAGCTAAAGATTACATTATACATAATTTGTATATTATATTTGAAATTTTTTTTAGTGTAACTTTTTTCACGTTAGATTGATTGGTTTTATTATTATTATATTGGTTATTAACTACATGTAATCACTATAATTTAAAAAAATAATAGTATATTTGGTTTTTAAATTTAGTATTATTTAATTTCTTTTTATTTTAAGTAGAAACCGATCACAAGTGGTCGGTTTATATATATACACACTATCGACAATATCAAGTTTAAAATATGTACCATATACATCACATACGAATACAAGTATATATATGATCCAATAATATAATGGGATATGTTTCTTGTACATACTTAGATTAGTGATCGATTAATTATATTGGATTACCTTAATATATTTAGTTTTGATTATATATATAATTAAGTGTTACTTGAAATTATTTAATTTTTAATTTTTTACTTCAAAAACCGTCTACAAGTGGTTGATTTTTAAAATTATTTTTTTATTTTAGTTAGAAAACCGACCACTTGTGGTCGGATTTTTAAAAGTAATTTTTAATTATTTTTTTAATAAAAACCGGTATTTATAAAATTAAATTAAAAAAGAATTTTAAAAAACCGACCATTTGTGGTCGGTTATTATAAATATTTTTTAACTAAATTTTTTTACAGAAAACCGACCACTCGTGGTCGGTTTTCTTATTTTTTTAAAAAAATTTATTTGTTAAATAAATAATAATTAATATTAAAATTATTGTAACAATTATTTTGATTTTTTAAAATATAATTGTTTAAAAAAATAAAAATTTTAAAAAAAATAAAAAACGACCACAAAATCTGCGGTCGGTTTTACACATTTTTTTAGTAGTGTTAGTCATTCACAGATCCCTCGAGAAGGTTGGCTCTTGCTACCACTATTAGAATTTGGAGCTAAAAGAGAAGAGAAAAGATAAAATTTCAGCAGTAGCTGCTTTCATTCATACATTCATCACACATACATTCATTCATTCATACATTCAACATTCATTCATAGTCAACATTTTACAAAAGACTATATTTATAAGCTACATGATTCTTACAAGACATTCTTCATAAGTCTTACGAGACACACTATCTTACAAGACACACTTCTCAAAAATAAAGACTATCATTTATCTTTTAAAATAAAACTAAACATAATATTTAAAAGAAACTATTAAACAAAAGACCATCAAGAAGAGTCTCATATTCTAACAGATTTAATGATGTGGAGTCTCATTAGTTTCATGTCTTTATTCTAGAATAAATTAACAACTAGTAATCACCTACTTAGTTGTAGATTAATTATTGAATCCTTTTCTTCGTGTCTTCGTTATTTGTGTGCTTTTCTCATTTTTAACTCGTAGTAACTTCTTTGTTTCAAGTTCGTAAGTAAATTTTATTTTGTGTCTTGAGTCGATCAAACAAGAATCTATTCCGGCCGCCAAGTAGAATTGACATCTTATTGACTACCGGAGTATAAGCAACTTTCAATATTCGCCGCTCCAAATTGTGAGGATCACAAAAGTGAGTGAATACGAGTGTTGGTAAGGAGCTTTTACTACTAATCTTGTTTGTTAATTTTGTAGGTTCAAAAGGTGATATAAGGGGAATATGTCTTCGATAGCCGGGGATTATTGTGACTACAATAGTGAGGGGTTTTATGGCTACGAAGTTGAGGGAGATTGTGGAGGCTATGAAAATAGCCATGATCGAAACTTGGGAAGATTTGAAAGTTACTGTTTTGAGGGAGAAAATGAGGTGAATAAAGTGCCTAGTGCTTATGGTGACTTTGGATATGATGTAGGACCTCGTGATGGATCTTATGATGACGTTGGGACATGTGAGGAGTCCTACACTTCTCACTCCAAACCTAGATTTGGTGTTAGGTATAACCCTTTCATTCGTAAAGCTTATGAGAGCTATGATGAAAGTACATGTGAGGAGTGTGAATATTTATATTCTCCACTTTGTAGTACTTCTTATCAAGATCGATATAGTGTGAATGGTTATACTAGCTCTAGTGGAGGTTGTTCAACGAGAAGAAGAGGGTATGCATCTCCAAAATCGAGGGGTACTCGTGTCCTTTATAATGTTGATCCAAGAAGGAGTGTAGACTCCGGAAAGGTGACCATTTGTGGGATACCGAGCTACCTCGTTGTGTTAAATGATAGGTACTATAGAAACTACATAGTTCCATCTATGGTTGACTACTTGGGGTTGTTTTACGAGCCTTTACTCGTTCCATACTTGTTGGACGGGTTTAAGGTTACCGAGAGGGTCAAAGTTATCTTCTCCCAATTTGAGTACCATGAGGAGGTGTGGTGTGATATTCTTCCATTGACATATGGTCATGTATGCTTAGGTGTAGATTGGTTTGCACAACATAGAGTTCCAAATGTGCAAAATTGGCCTAATGTTGTAAGAGACCGGTGGGGAAATCACCTCATGACATACATGTTGCCCGAGCTGCAAAGACAAGTGAATACTTACTCCAATCCGAATGCATATGAGAGAAAAAATATTGAGAGGAGTAAGGGTGTGAAAGGTGGTAATCCGAGAGTGGAAAAAGGAGAGGTTATGTGGAGCGAAGCTAGGGGATCGCCACCAAACCGATCTAACATTGTTTGTCCTCCTATTTCTAAGGACATTTATGTAGGTACCGACATGGCAAATAATGGAGATCAATGCCAAAGTGAAGTTGCTGCCCAAGCTTATGGAGTACCTTCACAACACCGCAAAGGAGAGTCGACTCAAGAACTTCAAGGTAAAATAGCTAACTCTTACACTTTTTTGCATGTGAATGATAATTGTGTGGCAAGTAGCCCATTGAGTGTGAGTAGTAGATTACTTACTTGTGAGTCTAATGATTCTTTGCCTTTTGTTAATGATGTACATGTTGTGAGTGTGGATACACTAGTTGATCCTATTGATGACCAAATTGACTCTTCTTGTAAGATCGATTTATGTCCACGTAGTGTTAAAGCCTATATGTTGAACGAAAGTACATTGTCTTGTGTAATTGGTGTTGATCAACCTATTTGTGAAAATTTTCCACTACTTGAGTATGTGTGTGATGTGATTAAGCGAAATCAAGTGAGTGAAGTATTTAAAAAAGTTGGTCAACAAAAGGGGAGTGAACCCGAGAGCTATTCTTGGGATAATCTTGTACTTGAAATCTCTTTAAAATGTGATATTAAGATTTTAGAGAGTGTTGAATGTGTTTGTTCTGAATCTTCCCGTGAAATAGATCATGCTCTCTTTAGGTATAATGTCTTATTTGAAGATGATATAAACACTCCTAATGAGCCTAGTGGTGAAAATGAAGGTATAGCTTGCCTTGGAAGCTATAGCCGATATGCTAACCCACTATGGTGTGACAACATTCCTCCTAAAGATGGAAATCTCTTTTTAAAAGACGAGAGTACTCTTATGGAAAAGGAATGTGTAGTCCTTCTTGAAAACCCGAGGACAAATGTGTCATTGACTCCTTGGGGTAATGTTTCTAAATGTGCATCCTTGTTTGACACACTTGTGCCTAAATTGCATGAATTCCAACTTTTGGATGCCAAGTTGTCTAGTTGTTTAAAGGAAAGAATGTGTATTTGTTTAAATACTTATTCTTCACCCGTGAATTCCTTTGCATGTGATTATTTCCTATATTACCTCTTTGCCTATGATGATGTCCATTCTAGTTTTGGATTTGGTTTATATCGAGGTAGGAAGTTTGTTGGTCTGTCCATGTGTGTGTGATAATGCTATATGGATTTTATGGACTTTAGAACCAATCGAAACACCACCACCCCCTTGATGTGGTCTTTTGATGAGATAAAGAAGCAATGGTGTCTTATGGATTATAAGATGAAGGAAGTTCTACTTTGTGGATTATTTGATGCCATTAGGACCTATGTAGTTTCTTTATCTCTTGGTGATTCCCGTAACCAAATCCTTTGTGAACCTTTTATTGAGATTTTTATATTTAATTCAAAGGATCCTTGGTTATATTGCAAATATGTGCAACCTTGGCATGTTGAGATGATTTATTGTGCTAACCCTAACCCTCATGCCATGAGGAGTTTGTATTTGTTTGCCCTCTCTTCGATTTTGCAAGGTTTGGATTCGAGGTCGAATCCTTTTCAAGAAGAGGAGGATGATACAAGAATAATGACCGCCTTAGCTTTTGACGATATCATTCAAAGTCACTATGTGAAGAATCAAGCTTTGGTCACATGGAGGGCATGGGATCATACTTGGAGGGGACGTTTTTAGACTACCATTGATCAAACACAAGTGTGGAAGATTGCTTGGAGCCTTGAAGACTTAAGGACTCTCGGGTTTGGACCACCTTTGTTGGTTCAAGGTTTTGGTTCCCTTTACTAAGGGCATTTTGGTCACTTAGCTTTAAGGTCATTTTGGACAATTCATATTGTCTTCCAACATACCAAGGCCACCCTTAGTCATTAAGGGTAATGTGGTCTTTTTGTCTACTTTTATAATATACTATAAGCAGTGCATTTTAGGTCTTTTCTCTTTAGTTTATGAAAGATAAAATATTGAAACACTTAAAATCCTCTCTCTTGAGAGTAGACCAACTTAATGTAGTTATAATATAGGGCTTGGAAAAGCTAACATTGTTCTTTGCTTGGAAACGGTGGATCTTGAGGTGAGTTGATTCCCTTGGCGGTCACCGTAAGAGTGTGGTTTTGAGTATTACATTCATTAGGGGGTTTTGAGTTTAATACACTCTTTAGTTCTTAATCTTGTAATAATCGTGATCTCACTATCTATCCTTTACTATTATTGTTGTTATTTTGTGTTGTGGACTGTTTTGGGTCATTTATTGAATCCAAAACTTGTGTTATTATTGTTGATATTGTTCATCACGTTTTATAGCTATTTTGGTGTTGCAATACACCCTTGTATCTTGTATTCTTGTATTCTTGTTGTTGGTAGCGAATCCGAGTGTGGTCTCCATCTTGGTCCTCGAATCCTTAAGATTAGTGGACTGATTTTGGAGTGTGATTTCGTGTTTTCGTTGTCATTCCCGTATCAGAACCGACTAAAAGTTTTGAAGTCTTTGGTTGTTGCAATGGTGTTCTCTTTCTTCTTTACCCTTATAACTCCTAGATCTAGTAGCAAAATGTATTTTTGGAACCCAGCCACAAAAGTGATCAAGAATCTTTGTAGATCCCCCGTGCAGCTTCCCGATGTTTCTAATCACCTAGTTTTTGGGTTTGGTTACGTTCCTCAATTGGATGAATATAAGGTGGTCATAATTTTGTATCATAAGGAAAGGAATCTCATAGACCCCCTAACACTTCCGCCTGTTGTTGAAATTTACTCATTGAAAACAAATTCTTGGACAAAAATTGAGATTGAACTCTCCTACTTTATTACCAGTCATATGTCAAAGGCATTTCTTGATGGATCTGCATATTAGCTTGCACGAAAGGCTAATGAATCTGAGTACGATGACTTCATTATGTCTTTCAATATGGCTGGCCATGTTTTTGAAGAAATACCACTCCCAGTGTCTAGCTCTGATGATGGTGCATTAACTGGATCATTAGCAGTCTTTCGCGATTCAATTTACCTATTTGCGCATGATTCACTGGAGTGGTGGCATATATGGATGATGGGTGAAGGTTGTTCAGGAAAGAGTTGGTGCTATCAGTTTAAAATTGATTGCTCATTCGATAGCTGTTGGCCTCAATGTTTTATGAAGAATGGCGAGGTGATATTCGAATCCATTGGGGGGGATCTTTATCTTTATGACCCTCGGAACCAGCTATTTGAAGATCTTCACTTCCAAAGTAATCCTGATAATATAGAACTATTTGCATACAAGGAGAGCCTGGTTTTACTAGATCATGGAACCAAGCCTTGGCCTATCAAATTTCATGATGACAAGAATGAAGAATTTGAGAGGCAAACTCGAGGGTCAAGAAAGCTTCGCAGGAAATGAGCCGGTGAAGTCTTCCTCAAAGGAAGTTTACTTTTGCCGAGATATAAGTCCAATGATTCTGGTTTGCAGTTCATTTTTTTAGAATTGTGATTCTATTCCAATAAATAAGGGAAACAAACTAAAGAAAGCCAAACTTTGGTTACCAATTGTCATATTGTTGTTTTTTTATTATTGTTGTCGTATTGCGCTCTAAGTTGTGCGAACTGATAAGCAGTTATACCCATTGCTAAACCAGAGAGGCTTCAAACTTGCAAGCAACTATTAAATTTGTTGAAAGTTCCTCTATTTTGGTATGTCAAATGTCTGTACGATGAATTAGGTCATTTAGCTTTTGTTCTTTCATATTTTGATAGTGAAAATGTGTTCCAATAATTGCCATGTTTTAATGTTTCGGAATGATCTCCACATTGATCTCTACCGAGTCAGCTGCATCACATACCAAATATCACCTGAAGAATTGTGAGTCATAGAAGTGAGACGTCCTCACAAGTTACTTTACTATCAGGGAACTGTTTGCATTCCCACCCCTCTTCCCTTTCTAAGCTTTGCTGCTTCTGTTGATTGTTTCTTGCATCATGATGCCAAGGGACTGAGAATCCCAGATGTTGATTGTCTTTGGCATGGTCAGTTGGTGAAAGTCCATTGTGTGGCGCTTTTCTAAGACTCTTAACAACGTTGCTCTTTAGTGGATCAGCCTGATTGGTTATTGGATTTAAGTCCTGCCAATGCATGTCTTTGCTCTTTGGTACATGCTCTTTGGTGGATCGGCCTTTGCAGTTCCAATCCATTTTCTACACCCCTCATTCCTCTTTTGATTGGTTGTTGCGCTGGTTGACAGGTCGCTTTTACATGCAGATCTTCTGTAACTTATCAGCTAGGAGCAGTACACCAGTTAGTCTTATAAGTTTGTCGTAACAATCCCCTTATCGATCAATAGCTCTTTCAAACACATTATTAATGGTTGTTGTTTGATGTACAATCCCAGTTAGGCCCGGGCATAAAAGGGGTGTTAGAGTCCCATATTGCTTAGGGAATGGACTAGTGCTCTACTTATACAGAACTGGGCACTGACAGGTGTTTGAGTGGGTTGAAGTCCCACATTGATTGATGAATAGACCGGTGGTCTGCTTATTTAGACTTAGACAATCCTCCCCTATAAGCTAGCTTTGGGAGTTGAGTTAGGCTTAGACAAACCTTCCCTGAGGCGAAACCAAGAACCTAGTCAACCCACTTTAAACAAGTAGATTTTAGGATGCATTGGGTCTTGAATAAATTTAAATATTGATTTTAATTTATTAAATAACTTTTCTAAAACTCTATAGTTATTACATCACTAAATATGTACCAAAAATTATATTTCCGATTAAAATGACCATGAAATCTAACTAGGCAAAGTTGAATGACCATGAAAATTAACTAGGTAAAGTTGAATTTCTTGGTAGCTTCATAATTTCATTGACGTTGTACGTCTCTTGAATTTCCATGCACTTTCATTTGTCACAGTTGGTCCTGTATTCCACAGGGAGAGTTGAATTCCAAAGAAAGTGACAATGACAAATGAAAGTGAACAAGAAACTACTGAGTAATTCAGAAGAGAGTCAAATGAAAGTGTCTTGACTCTTTTTAGTTGTCAATTTGTGTGGTAGTCAATGCACGAGGCAGATTCCAAACACCACGACTCTGGGACGGAGCTACAATATTAGGTACGGGTTTAGACAAACTCAAATTTTTTGCTTAGATGGTGTATTTGTATTAAAAAATCATTAAATATGTAACTTGCCGGGGGTCTATCGGAAACAGCTCTCTACTTCATCCGAGGTAGTGGTATCAGTTAAATCAGATGCATCACTTTAAGGGACTTGGAAGCAAACTATCATCCTTTGCCTCTAAAGGAAGGCTGAAGAAAGAGCAGTACTATTTGAAGAATGGAAGTGCAGTGTTAGAGGAGTATCTTACTTTATGCGATGGAAAATGCCGAATTCCCCTCCGTTACTTCAGTGCCATAGAAATCGAGAGGGCAACAAAAGATGCAGAGAATAGAGTAATTTTCATCAGCGGAATATATATGGTAAAGGGTTTACTAGACAAATGCCGTGTTCTGGTTAATTTCATACTCTACTTTTAACAGAAAGTCCAGTGATGTATGCAGAGATATAGCAATTACTTCGCAGATGAGCCATCTTAAGAACGTGCTTAAACTTATCGGCTGCTGCCTAGAATATGCAGAACCCGTTATGGTGTATGAGTATGTCGAGAAGGCTATAACTCTTGATGATTTACTTTCCAATAATGGTTATGCTAGAAATTCGTCCGTACCTTGGGAAAGTAGACTGCGGATTGCCAATGAGATCGCTTCAGTAATTGTTTTTCTCCATAGTGAATTTACTACGCCCATCGTTTTCAGAGACCTGCACTCACAAAAGGTGTTAATAGATCAGAGTAGTGGTGTTGCCAAACTGTACGATTTCTTATTCTCTGTACCATTGCCTCCGGGAGAATTGGGAGTAGAAGCTCAAGATGGTGTGCGCGGAACATGTGGCCATCCTGATCCAGAATACTGCTGCTCAGGTATTGTTACTCAAAAAACTGATGTCTACAGTTTTGGAAATGTTCTCTTGCAGCTATTGACTGGAAAGAGAGTGTATGTACATTATGGTGCGATCACAAAAGTTGGGCAAACGTACTTGGAATCCAACAGTGAAGAGTTTGATGTAATGGATATAGCGAATCCTGACATTTTGGCTGGAGAGCGTGGAATCCATGAGATTCGACAGCAATTGGAAGACTACTTTGATCTTGTTAAGAGATGCACGGTTACAAACGGAGATGATAGACCATACATGACTTATGTTGCAAGGGAATTACGCATAATTGATTTCGTGCCATCGGTACTCCTGGTCTTAATTAGAAGTTTGTTCTGCATGAAGAGAAAAATAGGAATAATGTAAAATTCAGATACAACTATTATATTTCTGAATTTATGCAACTATAAGTGTGATTACTACTGTGAGATTTATTTTATTTTCTTGTGTTTTTGAAGTTTGTTAGTGCACCAGGCTGACCTAGCATTTCCAATATGAGAAGGAAACATTGATCAACACATGTAGCTCTTGACAACTTTGATTTGCTCAATGTTAAGAAACATTAACACCATATAAGCTCGGTCAATGATCAGATGGGTTTAAAATGTGTTTTATTGAGCTTAAGGGTTCAGCTGGCAAGGGGTGAATATATTGATCCAGTTGACATACGGAGCGGGAGTACAAGGGTCTCCAAAGGCTGTTCCACCTTGTTTCTATAGCTAGAAAACTTTACGATAGGTGAACCAGAAACTTTAAGAGAATCAAAGAGAGAACGAACCTCCTACAAGTATATATCCTGCAATGGTTTTGGAATCCTTGTTGGTGTTTTGCAGTTGATCTCGCAAGCTAAAGATGCAAGTATGGATTTTTTTTGGCGTAGGTTGTGTGAAGGAGTTCCCACGCTTTGTTAGCAAATGGTGTTACTGCTACAGTTGGAGCAATTGTAGGATCTATCGATGCCATCATTGCTTTTTGGATCAATTGATCCTGACAGAACCAGATCTAATAATTGGGATTTGGTACAGTAAGATCATTGGGATGGAGCAGTTATGGTTCCATAAGATGTCCCATGAGTTGATGCCCATTTAGTTGATGTCAATTTGTGCTTTTCATGTTTAGAAGTTGAGGTTACCTTGTAGTTTAATAGGTAATTGAGCAAAAGGATTAAATTGTACCACATGAGTGGTGGTAGAAACTGTAAAATCGCTGGCATCAGCAGCATCAATAATTGGAGCCATAGATGAGAAAGATTAAGGAGAATTAAATGGATCTAATTCGGTGGAGCTTATGCCTTATGGGAGCTCTAATACCATATAAAGATTCAGAGAAGGAGATCAAAAGAATGATTCTATTAATTCTGGCTACAAGATTTCAAATAGATACTATACAACTAACTGGACCTAAAGTGCATGTCACTATCTGCATAATAAACAATTTAAGGGACAAAATCATAAACATAAAGTAGACTAATGCCTATGAAAAAGTACTCGGACCACTTTAACAAAACAATACACAAATTCACTTGTACATAGCTACTATGTCCATCCAAATTAAACCCCTAGTTACATAGCCTCGGCTGGTCCAGCATTGATGAAAAAAAAGAAAAACTTCCCCCCTCACATCATTAATCGATGTAGGATTATTCAAGATCAAGACCAGAATTCGAGTCAAATCGATCAACATTGAAGAACAATAAACATAGCACGACTCAAAAAACAATACATGACTACTTCTACAACTTGTACATGATTAATTGAGCACCATATTGAGGTTGAAGCAATAGTGGATGAGGAGCATGAGCATAAGATGGAGAGAGTTCAAATGCATAGTGTTTGAGAATCATGGCCATTGCCATTTTTGCCTCTAACATAGCAAAGTTTTGTCCAATACATATTCTTGGACCCCAACTAAATGGGAAAAACACAACTTGTCCTTTTGTTGCTTTTGATATTCCTTCACTAAATCTCTCTGGATTAAACTCCATTGCATCATATCCCCATATTTCAGTATCACGATGCAACAAAATTGTTGGTAATATGAGTTGCACCCCAGAAGGTAAGCACAAATTCCCTAACTTCGTTTCTTTGTTAACCATTCGATTAATCACATATGCTGATGGGTACAACCTTAAGACCTCATTAAAGATCATAGTCACCTATAGAATAATAGATCACAAGTTAACATTGCCATGAAAACATACACAAGTTCCCCTTATGTATATTTATTAAATATCCGGTCAGTATGTGCAAATTGATCCGAATGTTATCGTAATAACAAAAAGGTTCAAAATAATTGAGCATATAGGCAATACTTACTACTTTTAGTTGATTCAACTTGTCATAATCAAGTTCATCACTTCCAAACACCTGTAGAACTTCTTCTCTAGCTCTTTCTTGCCAAATAGGATATTTGCACAATAAAATCATTGTCCATACAAGTAAAGTTGAAGTAGTCTCTTGCCCAGCAAAATAGAATAGTTTACACTCTTCAATCACCTCATCAATGCTCATACCAAATTTCTTATGTCCATGTTGTTGAATTTCTTGTAAATTGGATGCCAATAATATACCCAATAAATCATCATGTGTTTCTCCAACCTCAATCATCCTCATTCTTTTATTGATAATTCCTACTATAAGTGTTCTTAATTCATTAACGATTTGCATCATCCTTTTGTTCTTTTTTGTTGGCAAAAACCTATAATCCATGATAACACTATTGTTAGAAAAATTAATATATAAGAAACGTGTTAGACTTTGAGACACATAAACATGCATGCATGCTTCTCGAAGATAGTTGAAGTCTTTCCAATGAACGAATGGAAAAATGATAACATAAAGATTGTCTCCGAGATTCATCTAAGCGATATAATATTGTAGACTTGCATATATATTGTGTTAGGCTATTACGAGCCGACTAGAAGAAACAAGACTTAGGTTACCACACATAGATTTATTATAGAATTCTTATATAAGGAAATAAATTTTACCTCCATCCTGGGATGTATATTGAACGTGACATTTCTGAAAGTATTTTAATCAATTCTTTTTGAAGTTCAAAAATCTTTCTTCCTTCTTCATAATTACTGCCAAAAGCAGTTCTTGAAATTGCATCACTTGTCAAAGTTTGAAGATATAGCCACACATCTATCTCCGATCCTTCTTTTGAGACAACTTTTTTCCATTTGTTCAACACGTCACTAATTGTCAATTTGAATGCAGGTAGCATATACTGCACATTAATAAGAATTCGATTAGAGCCGTCAAAATGGATTTGGCCATGAACCTGCCCCAACCGAACCCGCTAGAATAGGGTTATGTTAAAAAATTTCATCAAGCCCATTTAAAATTGGGGCTTATAAGCCCGACCCAAGTTGGACCTTTTTCTAGCCCGTTTAAAACTGGGGTATATAAGTCCGACCCGAGGTTAGCCCTTAGCCTTTGAGGTTTGACCAAGGTCGACTAATATCCTAATTATTAATTCTACAAAGAAACACGACTCTCTCATTGTAATGATCTTCATCATGATGTCAAATTTCAAAACTTAGTCAAAGACCTTATCATATTAATAAACTAACTTGATATAACTATGAAAAAGAATATTGACATTTATATCGAATAACATTTATAAGATACGTTCGAATCATCATATATGAGATTGGATCGATGGCATATCCACTACATCCCTAACAACGATCATGTTGGTATATTCTATATATCTTTCTTTTATGATCGTGGTGTTCTAGCCAGTTTTCGTGCACCTCAACTAATTTAACAAAATACACCAGACAAACAAATTAGAACGGAGAGTGTATGACAAAAGTTTGATAGTTGTTAAAACCTTCAACTTGTCTAGGTGAAAAGCAGGATTGAGAATTCTTCTATGTGTGGCCCATTTATCTTCTTCATAGGAAGCAATGCCACCTATTGCCAACTTAGATAATGGACTGCTTGTAGCCTTGAGATAAATGTAGTTCTTTGTTAGCACCTCCCTTATAAGTTCTGGCTCTGTAATGAGCACTGCTGGTTTTGGTCCGAGCCACACAAAACAATTCTTACCTACAAATTCAAGTGAAAGTCAAAATTAAGCAATATAACGACGACTTAAGTAGTGGCGGAACCAGAATTTTCACTAAGAAGTGTCAAAATATGAAGAAGTAAATTCATGAAAAAAACAAGAGGTGTCAAGATGTAATTCTCCAACGAAGGGGTGTGGGTCGACACCTCTCAAGCATATTTGGCGCAACTGGTAAAGTTGTTGTCATGTGACTAGAAGTCACGGGTTCAAGTTGTGGAAACAATCTATTGTAGAAATTCAAAGTAAATCCTTGTTGTTCGCCCTTCCCCCGACCTCGTGCATAGCGAAAGTTTTAATGCACTGGAATGCCCTTTTATTATTAAAAAAAAATAGCTAGATTTGTATATATTTTATAGAAAATATCTACTGCATGTATGTATGTATGTTTTTTGGTTAAAGTGTGTGTATGTCAAATGTGTGGATGCCTCTAATAATGTTTTGAAAAGAAATGTTACACTGTTATACAATTACAAAGTTCGACTATATATTTTATAGTTACCTACACATTAAAATGAAAACCACACAAAACAATTCTTAATTACCCCATATTAAAATGAAGAACCTAAATGCATAAGCAAATTCAAAATTTGACTATATGTTTTATTATGATTTCAAGTAAACATACAGTATTGTGATCGAAGTAATATAAATTTAGATATTTAATGAATATCTCAATAATATACAAAAGTGGTAAATGACAATGTGGCCTAACAAAAAGTAGGGACGAATTGCAACTGTGTTTAGTTATTTTATACTGAATCTATTTATACCACAAAAGTTCGACTGACATATTTAACGAGCATAAAGACGTTTTACATAATCAAATGATCACTTAATTAAAAGTGAAATACAAAATATTATTTTATTTAACCATTTGTACTAAAATGATGGAAATAGTATTCCATATGAAAGGTAGAATAAAATAATTTCATGAAATATCCTAACTTATCCCATCTCATGTACCAAAAGGTCCCTGAAGTATAAATTAGAGGCCGTTTGGTTTGGAAATTGTTATTCCGCGATAACTAATTATCCCGAGATAAAATAAAAGAACACATTTTCCTTTGTTTGATTGGAGAGATTAATCAAATCCGGGATAACTTATCCCACCATTTTCCCCTTAGTCCCGGGATAACTTATCCCATATACATGGTGGGATAAGTTATCCCAGGATAACAAATTTTCAAACCAAACGACCCTATATATAGAATTCAACTTCTATTTCTATACATTGGCAATATAAATATTCTATAGAACTTGACCAAACATCACATGACACGTGCTGGTGAAAACCATTTAGAACTTGTATGAAAGTCATCGATGAAGCTTATTCCCCATCCTCTTATCAGATCAGCTAAAAGATAACAAATAATTACTACTATATATAATAAGATTTGAATTGTGAAGTCATACCATATTTTGTGATGGTTTTTTAGATGAAGGGGCTTATTCTAGGCCAAATCAAGTCATGTGAGAAATTAACAGGCTTAGACATAGCTTCTTCACTCATCTTCTTCATCTCTTTCATATCTCCATACAATAACTTGTAAGAATTTCCTTTGAAACCTTGTTGTCTTAGGCATTTCTCCAACTTTTTTGGTTTGAACCAAACATAATTCAAGATTCTCCATGCCCATCTCAATACAAAGATAATTGTAAGTGAAAATATTGCAATTTTTATGTTGTAGTATGATATCTCCATATTGAATGAAGGTCTTATATTACACTCACTAGCATACACTTAGCTCTATTTGGTCTTTATTATGGCATTAGTATACTATATATATATACAAATCTAGATTATGAGAAGAAAGTGATATTTAACTTAATTAATTAACTAAAAGTCTTAAGGGGTCTTTTCGTTCGTGAGATAAGGTGAAATATCGCATACTTAAGTTTCGGATTAATTTATACTTTCAACCAAATAAAGTGTAAATTTACTCAAGAATATCCTACTTTATCATATCCAACTTGATATTATTTTATTCCATCTCTCGTGTGGAATAAATTAGTTCAAAAATTATATACATCACACAAAATTATAATTCAGAAATAACTTAATCCGTGTATAAAGGTGAAGAAAGTTTTAGGCCTTGGTGACCAAGAAATTATATAGTCCAAAGAAGCAAACACACGCCTTACAAAGTTCAAAGAATTCCCTAATGCATTATTGCACATCACTTTCTATAACAATCTTTTTCTCATCTATAAATGTGTCTAGATAGATTATTTGACTTGTCCACACCTACTAAATCTTCTAAAGAAAAATACATTTTACTAATGCATATTTTTGAAGCAAAAGCAATAAGGGAACTAGAAATTCAAATTTAATGCCACATATTTGAACCCTCGAATGCAAATGAACCTTGAATTCAAACAATTTGAACCTTGAGTTATGTTGAACCTTCAACTCAAATAATTTGAACCTTGAAAATTTTAGTCTTTAATGAACCTTGAATTAATTTGAAATAGGTTAGTATTTAAAAATTTGTACACATCTAAAGGTCAATGTCATAGATGTCAGTTGATGCCAAGTTAAACGATAATGCTTATGTATTATGTCAAAATATTTTATAGTAGAACGCTCCTTAAAGTGCTAGTGGACAAAATTAGGAATGAACGTCTAGATGTGTTTCCCTAATTATTGGGTCATCGTTCAAGTAGGAAACTCACACTTCCAACTGTTCATATGTGAAACTCACTCTCAATAATAATTACTAATAAGAGGGAATGGGAAGAAAAAGCAGGAAACTCTCCGTCAACATGCTTGCTTCTCCTCCCTGCTTCATCAGCTCCTCTATAATTTTATTATATCATCTCTAATTAATTATTATAAATTATTTATGTATTAAAAAATTAATTATACTTACTAATAAGAGGGAATGGGGAGAAAAACCAGGCAGTTGTCCGTCAACATGCCTGCTTCATCAGTTGTTTACTCTGTAATTTTATTATATTATTTCTAATTAATTATTATAAATTATTTATGTATTAAAAAATTAATTATATTTAATAAAAAAAAAGTAAAACAGATATTTATGACATTCTGCTTCAGCTGTTTCACCCATAATTTGACTATATCATCTATAGTTAATTATTATAAGTCATCTAAATACTAAAAAGTCAATATTAAAAAATTATTATAAAGTCATCAAAGTATTAAAAAATTAATAATATTTAATGTTAAATTTACTGACGATTTATATGAGGCCCATTTATTTTTTTTTTGACAAGTATTTTCGTGTGGTGATTTGCTATATTGCTTCTAATTAGTTACAATAAGTCATCTAAGACATGTCTGCTTCGCTGTTGCAATCGTGAGTTTACTATGTCACTCCTAATTAATTATTATGACAATTTAAGTATTATCTCGCTTAAATTGAGATTTGAGTAATTATTTTCTTTAAAAAGATAAAAAAATAAAATATTTTTCAAATGAATAAATAAATAAATCTTATCACTTCTAATTAGTTATTATAAGTCATTTAAGATATGTCTGCTTTGTTGTTTCAATCGTGATTTTACTATGTCAATTCTAATTAATTATTATGATCATTTAAGCATTGTGTCGCTTAAATATAGACTTGAGTAATTATTTTATTTTAAAAAAAGAAAAATATATGTTTTTAAAAATAAATAAATAAATAAATCTTATAATTTAATTATTAATATAATATTAATTTACTATAAATATTGTGCCCCTGCATTGCACGAGCTACTCGTAACTAGTTCAAATATGAAACTCAAAAAACTAGATAATTCAAGTGTGTTTTTAAGCTTTTTTTAATCCTTAATTTTTTTCTTATAATAATTTAATAAAATAAAAACAACAAAGATCATTTACATGTATAACAACGCTTCACTGTAATAGTCACGAAATTTTTGAAAAAAATATCAATTATATAAAAAACTTCTGACTATAATTAAAATATCCCAAAGGGTGTGGTGCGGTGGATGGGGCTGCTCTTCCCTTAATCAGAGGTATCGGGTTCGAGCCCTAGGTATGGAAAAATTCTTGGTAGGGCGCTTCCCCCCAAATGGAGTCCTACGTGGCTCGAATTCGAATTAGTTGAATTCCAATGCGGATACCAGACATTGAATGAACCCCCCCAAAAAAAACAGAAAGAATATATTTAAAATCAACATTACATTTAAAAAGTAAAAACTAATAGTAAAAAAATATCCCAATACATAGATTCTATCGAAATTATCTCAAAACCCCAGATTGCCTTAATCAAAAGAAAATTATTCGACTTCTTCATCTAATCCAAATTTAGGTTCTCCTCTTTCCTTCTTAATTAAGCTTCAAATCTTAATTAAGCTTTTATAATTTTTGAATTAGTGCAATCAATTATGGAGTATCAATCATTCATGATGGACTTTGTTTTGCTAACAGATTTTGAATGAACAATCAATTTTAAACTGATGGCACAAAAAAAAAAAAAGTTAGAACCACCTTTTCACGTCATCCATATATGCCACCACTCTAGGTGATTTTGGGACATGACGAGTAGTTAAAGTGAATCATGAAAGATTGCTAATGATCTAGTTAAGGCACCGTCAACGAGGCAAGACTTTGGCAACTTTATTTCTTCAAAACGTGGTCAGGTATATTGAAAGATACAATAAAGTTATCATATTCAATTTCATTAGTTATTCGTCCTAACTGATATGCAGATTCATCTAGAAATGCTTTTGTTATAATGCTGGTAATAAAGTATGGATGTCAAATTTCTATATTTGTTCAAGAATATATTTTTAATGAGTAAATTTAATAGCATGCAAAAGTTTTAGGGGCTGTTAGATTCATTTCCTCACAATACAAAATTCTGACCACCTTATATTCATCCCGTTGAGGTAAGCAGTCAAACCCAAACACTAGGTGATTAGGAACATAAGGAAGTTATGCGGGGAACTACTAAGATTCTTGATCAATTTTGTGGAGGGATTCCAAAGATATATTTTGCAGCCAAATCGAGGAGTTAGAGGGTAAATAAGAAAGAGACCATCATTGCAACAACCAAAGACTTCAAATCTGAGTTGATGATTCCCACTAAGGAACTTCAAATTTCTTGTGAGCGACAAATGTTTCATCAGAGTACAAAGTGCAACACTCATTTTTCATGATAAATAAGATATTTTTTCACCGATCAAATAATTTTCCTTATATAATGAACATTAATTCATATGCATGTTAATAAAATGAGGATCTATAATGAATTACACCAAGATTTGCAAATAGATCCGAATTGCATGAGATCTTCGGTAGGAAGTTTTGACAAGATATGTATGCTATTTCATCACCAGGTGAGAGAAAATCATCGTGCTAATTGAGATAATAATAGTAAAGAAGTGCCAAAATTTTAGTTTAATGCCTAGATAATCTGAAAATTCTTTATAAGATCAAAAGAAAACGAAAATTTCAATGAAATGGAGAAGTAAAATTCTACGAATCAGGCAAGGTCATGAGAGAGAGAGAGTGAGTGACAGAGAGAAAACGTTCAAAACAAGGATGTGAACTGTCAGAGATAGCACCAAGACAAGAAAAACAAGTCTTCATCGAAGATGATAATGTTGATGGACGAAAAAGATCAAGAGAGGTAAGTAAATGAAGGCGTACACTGAAGGAAAAGACAATAATGATTGGGAGATCGATGGTGAGCAGAGATATTAGCGACGTAAACAAGAAGGAGAAACAATCGTTCACAACAATGTGAAAAGAGTAAATATAGATTTGGATTAGATAAACAAGTCGAACTTGATAAAATCATAAATGTTTGAGAATTCTCAGTTAGAACTCAAAATTAGTGAAGCATGTATAAAAATGAAGAAGTCCTAATTATGACAACTAACAACATAGAAAGAAGTATTCATGAATGCCAACATACCCACAGAAGTAAAAAAGAAGATTCTTTGTTTTCCATTGGGACATACTCAAATCAGACGGTCCACGTCATATCTATCAATAAGCCTCTGTGGACATCTGTGATGTAATCCACGTCGATCCTTTAGAGACTCCCTCGAAGACTCCAAAGTCAAAACTAGGGATTCTCTTCAACAATTTATGATTTTATTTGTGAGGATCAATAATGAAAAGAGTAGAAGGAGCTAAAATGAGTAGGTTACGGTCTTTAGCAAGCCTTCCTAGCCACCTAGATTGCAGCCTGCTTGCTGAAGACTATAACATAAGTAACTCCCCTCCCTCCCCCCCCCCCCCCCCCCCAATTTTAGCTCCTTCTACTCTTTTTATTGTTAATCCTCACAGATAAAAACATAAATTGTTGAAGAGAATCCCTAGTTTTGACTTCGGAGTCGTCGAGAAAGTCTCTAAAGGATCCACATGGATTACTTCTCAGACGTCCACATGTCCACAGAAGCTTATTGATAGATGCGGCGTGGACTTTCTGATTTGATTTTGTCCTGATGGAAAACAAAGAATCTTCTTTTTTACTTCTCTGGGTATGTCAGCATTCATGAATACTTCTTTCTATGTTGTTAGTTGTCACTATTTCTGAGTTCTAACTGAGAACTTCTCTAATATTTTAGCCCTTGTCCAATCTTGTGGAAACACAATATTTCAGTGGCTAACATTTACGATTTTATCAAGTTCCTAACTTTGATATCATCCTAACTCGGTAACAAATATTAACTACTCAAGAAGGTTTATATCAAGAACCAATATCCACTTGTCATTCAATCTATGTTTAATATATAGATACATTGTTATGAACGATTTATTGTCCAACTTGTATTTCCTCTTTTCTCCTTTCGATTTTCTTTGTGTCAATCTATATTTACTCATTTCACATTGTTGTGAATCATTTTTTATCCTTCTTGTTTACTCTGCCAATCTCTCTACCCACCACCGATCTTCCAATCATTGTTGTCTTTCCCTTCAATGTACACCTTCCTTTGTTTACCCCTCTTCCTCTTTTTCGTCGACCAACATTATCATCATTTATGAATCCTTGTTTTTCTTTGTCTCAATGATATTTGTGATAGTTCACAACCTTGGTTTGAACGTTTTTTCTCTATCGTTCTCCCTTTCTCTTTCATGACCTTGCCTAACTAGTCAAATTTTAGTGCTCCATTTCTAGGAAATTTCCCTTTTCATTTGATTTTGTAAAGAATTTTCAGATTAGCTAGGCATCAAACTTTTTTGGTTACTTCTTTGCTATTATTATCTTAATTAGCACGATGATTTTCCCCGCTGATCCACCTAGTGATGAAATGACAAACATCTTATCAAGACTTCCTATCGAAGATCTGATGAAATTCAGGTCTTTTTGCAAATCTTGGTCTAATCTCATTAGAGATCCTTGTTTTATTAACATGCATATGAATCAACGTTCATTATATAAGTAAAGCTATTTGATCGGTAAAGATAGCTTGGATGTCACGGAAAACGAGTGTTACACTTTGTACTCCGATGAAACATTTGCCGAGCACAAGAAATTAGAATTTCCTTTGTGTGAACCGACTAAAAGTTTAACTCCTAGATCTAGTAGCAAAATGTATTTTTGGAACCCAGCCACAAAAGTGATCAAGAATCTTTGTAGATCCCCCGTGCAGCTTCCCGATGTTTCTAATCACCTAGTTTTTGGGTTTGGCTACGTTCCTCAATTGGATGAATATAAGGTGGTCAGAATTTTGTATCATGAGGAAAGGAATCTCACAGACCCCCCAACACTTCCGCCTGTTGTTGAAATTTACTCATTGAAAACAAATTCTTGGACAAAAATTGAGATTGAATTCTCATACTTTATTACCAGTCATATGTCAAAGGCATTTCTTGATGGATCTGCATATTGGCTTGCACGAAAGGCTAATGAATCTGAGTACGATGACTTCATTGTGTCTTTCAATATGGCTGGCCATGTTTTTGAAGAAATACCACTCCCAGTGTCTAGCTCTGATGATGGTGCATTAACTGGATCATTAGCAGTCTTTCGCGATTCAATTTACCTATTTGCGCATGATTCACTGGAGTGGTGGCATATATGGATGATGGGTGAAGGTTGTTCAGGAAAGAGTTGGTGCCATCAGTTTAAAATTGATTGCTCATTCGATAGTTGTTGGCCTCAATGTTTTATGAAGAATGGCGAGGTGATATTCGAATCCATTGGGGGGGGGGATCTTTATCTTTATGACCCTCGGAACCAGCAATTTCAAGATCTTCACTTCCAAGGTAATGCAGATAATATAGAACTATTTGCATACAAGGAGAGCCTGGTTTTACTTGATCATGGAACCAAGCCTTGGCCTATCAAATTTCATGATGACTGGAATGAAGAATTTGAGAGGCAAACTCGAGGGTCAAGAAAGCTTCGCAGGAAATGAGCCAGTGAAGTCTACCTCAAAGGAAGTTTAGTTTTGCCGAGATATAAGTCCAATGATTCTGGTTTGCAGTTCATTTGTTTAGAATTGTGATTCTATTCCAATATATAAGGGAAACAAACTAAAGAAAGCCAAACTTTGGTTACCAATTGTCATTTTTTTGTTTTTTGATTATTGTTGTCGTATTGCGCTCTAAGTTGTGCGAACTGATAAGCAGTTATACCCATTGCTAAACCAGAGAGGCTTCAAACTTGCAAGCAACTATTAAATTTGTTGAAAGTTCCTCTATTTTGGTATGTCAAATGTCTGTACGATGAATTAGGTCATTTAGCTTTCGTTCTTTCATATTTTGATAGTGAAAATGTGTTCCAATAATTGCCATGTTTTTATGTTTCGGAATGATCTCCACATTGATCTCTACCGAGTCAGCTGCATCACATACCAAATATCACCTGAAGAATTGTGAGTCATATGAGATGGGCATAGCAAATCAAAAGGGTCATTATAAAAGCAGGATTTGCTGCTGTGCTTCTGCAAATCATTACTTGTATATGCATGCGTGTTGGGAGTAATCGGAGGTTATCTGAATTTATATGTACTCTTATGATTATGCTGGCTGTTTTTTTCTAGGTCCCTAGTGTAAGAGGTCTCTATCGGATGATAATGGGATGGGATGAGTCTGGTATGACTCTACCCTATGCTTTGTAGTGTTTACCTTGGTAATCAATAGAATCTTTTAACTGCCAAAAAGATTAAAATAATCACATCAAAAGCTGATTTTTATCGTTGGGGGGAGTTTGAGTTCTGAAGTATAATTTGTGCAACTGAGACGTCCTCACAACAAACTTTTCTATCACGGAACTGTTTACATTCCCACGCCTTTTCCCTTTCTAAGCTTTCCTGCCAAGGAACTGAGAATCTCAGATGTTGATTGTCTTTGGCAAGGTCAGTTGGTGAAAGTCCATTTTGTGGCGCTATTCTAAGATTCGACAATTGATCCGCAAAACATGTGTCTCTTACAACGTTGCTCTTTAGTGGATTTAAGTCCTGCCAATGCACATCTTTGCTCTGAATTAGGTGGATTGGCCTTTGCAGTTTCAATCCATTTTCTACACCCTAAGATGTCTTATTCTCGTTCCTCTTTTGGTTGGTTGTTGCGCTGGTTGACAGATCACTTTTTCGTGCAGACCTTCTGTAACTTATCAGCTTGGAACAATGCACCAGTGAGCTTTATAAGTTTTGCCGTAACAAACTCGTTATTGATCAATAGCTCTTTCAAACTCATTATTAATGGTTGTTGTTTGATGTACAATCCCTGTATATGAAGTTCACTGTTTGAACTAGCTATATAGCTTTGTTTTGTATGGCGGATTTCTGTTTTACGCTTGTATTATGAAACCTTTATTGTTTTCTCAGTCTTGCTTTATTGCAAGTCTTGAGATTAGTACTTCAGTTTCAAATATATCCAGTGTTTGTTACGGACTTTAGCTACAACCAGTGTAACAGTGTAACAAGACAGCAGGAAAAAAGTGCTCGAAAGTCGACTATCGTGCTTCTGCATAGTATCTATTGTAATGAAATCCAGGAAGTATGTAGTGTGTAATCCTGGATGCTCTTCGTAGGAGAGGATGTTGCCTTCTCAACTTGGCAGAAGATAATCAAATACTCTAGGAACATACATATTCGGAGCCTTGGAGGAGCGGTAAAATTTATCTTCCGAGTTAGCTTGCATACACCTCAACCTAATTCCATGTGTACCTGCTATCTCCATTCAACACAGGTAAACTCTATCCACCAATAGTATCCTCTAGAACAACTGGCAGTTTATCTCCACAGAGACCCCCTAAATATTACTATCAACGTAACCCTCCAAACAATGTCATGTGATATGAATACAAGTGACTGCAATTCTTAATAAGAAATTGTTATGACAAACATCTTGTCATGATGTTAAAAAGCATATATACAGGATTGGAGAAATCGCAGATTCCGGAATCAGCAGAGGTATTAGTAATCCTTTTTAAATCGTTTACTGAGATTAGAGATTTGTCAAAAAAGCAATTGATAGTTCATCATTTCTTCTTGCATTTGTTGGATCTTGTTGAAGTTATTGACACTATCATAGGAATTTGCGTTGCGAGTCATCGGTAGATGCCTTGGAACAAACTCCTCACTCACCTTACCATCCCAGCTCTTTTTTCTTCCACATGATTCTTTTGTTTTTTCTTTGGATAACCGTGGTGTCCGGGCCATCTTGCGCACACCTGGACTAAATCCACAGGATACCTGCCACTAGGCCACCCTTGGTAGGAAAAACCAATGTCGCTATAAAGGCTCAATCCGGAGACCTGTTGCATGAAATGTCAAGCTTTAACCACCAAGCCAAGTGGATCACACTCTTCCATGATTCTTTTTGTTATTGCATTGCTGCTGAGGAGAAACATCTGCATCACTAGCTGCATTAGAAAAACACTGAACCAACATAGCCTCTTCCTCGTCTTACTTTGTATGTTAGAAAATCTATCGGGAGAGGAAGTACTATTTCCACCAACTTGAAGTTGCTTGTTAGTGTTAATAGGAATAAAAGATGTCAATGTTTTAACTTTAGAACTTACCAATGTGTCAAGAAAATCCTTGTCACAAACAGAAAATTTCTGAACTTGCTGCCCAATACACGTTGGAGATGAAGCACTAGCAAAGCCACTACCCTTAGGCACAAAGGCGGGCGCTTTGGGGCTCAATTAATTACACATAGGTGAAGTCGAGCCTTTTTTCTCTTTTTGAGATGCATTTTGAATCTTTATTTTGTTTTTTGGCCCTAAACAAAGTGTAAAGAATGAAACACGACCCCGGAAAGAACACTGCTCGAAATTTGTACGTTGTGCATCCTCAATACATGGGACTCTTAACGCCATTGCATTGCTCATTTCTAAGAATAGTTTTTGGATGTTAGTTTGTATGAAACATTAAATGTTACTACGTACTTACAGCGTGTAATCAAATTAAGAATATGGAAAAAGTTAATCCCACCTATCTGAAAATTTTGTATGCATTCTATTCTATTATGTTTGAATGGTTATCTTCAACGACTGAGTCAGAACTTTCAGAAACTAAACATCTACGGTAGAAACACAACAAAAACTTTTACCTTAAATATACAATTTAATTTTTCAATTAGGAGGTTATGAATGAGTCTTTCATGCTAGTTTAGCTCCAAAACTCCCATTTCCAATCAGATCTTAAGTTTTGGTAATTGGCAGAATTTTTTGAGTAGGTGGAGCTTTAAACGATCTTAAGTTCTCCTTTTCCATAAAGATGCAATACAGTCAGATCTTTCTATAACGACAAATGGAACTCCTTGTTCTCTTAAACAAGCTCCTACTGCTAGTCCTGATGGACCAGCACTTCAATCACGGGGCCATTTACCCAAACACATCTACGGGAAATTAAATCTTGTTCTGACGGAAAGGTATACATTTTTTCCTTCTTTTTTCTTTGTTAGTTTAAAATGAATCGGAGCGACAAAAGGCTGAATGAAACTGGTAACTTTGTTGTGAAGAGAGAAATAGACTAGTTGAAGAAATTTGTTTGTAGAAGACAGAGGGGGTAGAGAAGGGCTTTATATAGAGGGTTTTAAATTTTTATTATGTGAAAGGGGCATGTGACAGAAGATGGAAAGTTAATGCTTTTGAAATGTCATTCTCAAATCATAAGCTATCATCATCTGCCTGCTAATTATTTTTATTTTATATTACTTAATTAATAATGTTACTAAAATATTACATTTCCATTTTTTATATTGGGGTTTAGCTCCTGGTTTTTATTCCTTTTGTTTTACCTCTTTTTTGGGTTGTATAGATTTTAGAGTTAGTATGATTTTACTAGACTTTTATTCACTGTCCACAACCATAGGTGGAGCTAAACTAGCATGAAAGACTCATTCAAAACCTCTTCATTGAAAAATTATAGTGTATATTAAGGTAAAAGTTTTTGGTGTGTTTGTACCATATATGTTAAGTTTCTGAAAGTTCTGACTCAGTCGGTGAAGATAACCATTCAAACATAATAGAATAGAATGCATACAAAATATTCAGATAGGTGGGATTAACTTTTTTCATATTTGGATTGGAGGCTTGGCCGCCGAGTCAAGGACGGATTCTATATAGCCCATGAAATTATAGATTGTAAGGTGTATCGATTAGCTCAGAAGAATAACAAGGTGTTGAGTCATGATTTGAAAGACAGCATTTGAAATTCTAAATTTTGCCCATGTACTTTACTCGTCTTATATGTAATGTTTTACAAAATGCCCTCATCTACGTTACGTAATAAAAGATGCAATTTTTGATTGTTTCACATACCAGTACAATGGTATTGACCCCCTATATTTCAGGATCTGAGACACAATCTCGGGATCCCACTAAGCAGTAGATTGGGATGTCTGAAGTTTGTAGTTGGTGAGCCTCCCATATTTCGGAAGGCCTTGTTGATTTGACGTTGTTATTTATTATAGTTTATGGTCGGACTGGGGCCTTGTCCCAGTTTTAGACAGATGTTGGTTTCGTATTGTTAGAGATTTCACAAACCAGTTTTCATGTGTTTTCAAGTGTTTATGAACTAAATTTCGTATTGTTCAGTTGAAGTCAGAAAATGACCATGATTCCGTTTGTTTACCTTTTTCCGCATTTCATTATAGTATATGAATAGTGTGCATGATTGCCAGATAGAAAAGGGTGATCGGGCCTTCGTGGTTTGGGATGCTCGTCGCGGCCAGGGACTCGGTTCGGGCCGTGACAAACTTGGTATCAGAGCACGGTTCATGGTCCCAAGGTATCTGTGAAATTGCATCGGGTAGAGTCCTTTTTATGGGTGTGTAGAGCGCTACACTTATAACTAGGAACCTACTAGATGTTACTAATGTTTTTCTTTTCTTTATGTTCTAGATCGTGTCGTTGTGTTGTCTATTTGGAAGTTATCCAAATTCTTTTTTTAGTCTGATTTTATTAACTATGTCTCATTGTCGAGTTGATTCAAGCGCAGAAGCTTAGAGTTTAAATGATGTGGTCCCTTCTAATTGAGTCACAAGAGATTATAAAATTGCACAAGGACTTGAGAAGAGTCCATAAGTTCTTTAAAGTGTATTGACTTTAGCTAATACCCCTATCTACATCAATCGTGTGTTTGAACCTGAGGTATGAAGTGTATTCAGTTCCTTTCAAAATTCCTGTTGTAGATGTCATGCTTAAGGGTAGTGATATATGTCAGAATATTGGAACAATATTTTCACCTGCGTAGTACGTAGTATGTGATAAGGTGTCATATCCTATTGGTAGTAAGATGATCCTGAAGTTAGTGATATGAGTCACAAGGTCAGAAGTCAGGGTGAGGGTGGATTTTAGCATCCAAGCTTGACTTTTGAAGGTTGAACCGATAGAATAAGTGTGCAAGCATTATACTATGACTATTGGTGGCTAGAGAAAGATAGAGTGTATCCCGGAAGGTAGTCATTCGGGCTAAGTTCTATGATATGCATGTATTGTCATTTTTTTTTCAGACCCTAGAGTGCAGTAAGTGTAGTTCAGTTAGAATCTGGTAAGGGATCTCCCAAACTTTAAATGATGACTTGAAGCTAAGGGGGAGATGATAGAATGAATAACCAAGTAAGGCTCTCAGATTCTAGTAGTGATGCACTATGATTTAGAACATCAGAAAGTGAGGGTGAATCTCAACCCATTCCTACCTCAGTATTTTTTTGTTTTGTTATTCGGATGCTTACTCATGCCTTACAATCCAGTTCTGTGATCGTAGTTCATATGAAAGTAAAAAGTCATCCCACATTCTTTCCTTACTCTAATGTCCTCAGATATGTCTCATTATTGAGGTGATTCAAGTACAGAAGTTTAGAATCTAAATGGTATGGTCCTTTTTGATTGAACCATATAAGAGTTAAAATTTGTGCAAGGACTTGATAAGAGTCTGTTAGTGCTTCAATGTTTATTGATTTCGATGTAAACATTGATCCTGATGGAATCGTGCTTTTCAGCTTGAGGTATTAATTGCATTTAGTCCCCTTCAAATTTATGTGGTAGATGTCATGCTTAAGAGGGAATGATGTGTAGCAGAATTTCTGGAACTGTATTTCCACCCAAATAGTAGTATGAGTTAAAGTGTCGGTGTCATGACCTATCGGTAGTGAGATTAGACCAAGAAGTCGGTGATGTGAAGTCACAAAGTTAGAAGTCAGAGTGAGGGTGACTTTTATGTAAATAAATTTTTTAGTTGAATAATCGATATTTGAGGGTGATTTACCCCTTTATAGTGATAAACTAATGTGGTAGCTATCAGCGTATGTGGACGGTATGGTAGTCCATGGAGGAAGTGTTTTACTCAGATTTTTATTTATACAGAATAATATGTATATTCTTAGACCATTAAATAGTATGTGTCAATTTTCTATCCCTTGTAATATGTAATCTTGTTATCATGGTGTTTTTGAAAAAAAATAAAAAATTTAAAGTCTAGTGAAGCCGTGTGGGGCTCTTTCGATTCACTAGCATAGTTGCCTTGTCATCCATCTCATTTTATTGTTCAAAATACAAAACCAAAGTCTAGTGAAGCCGTGTGAGGCCTGTTTCGATTCACTAGCAACTTGTTGTTCTTTCATTGGTTTATAATATATGTATGGCTGAATTTGTTTCCATGAGATTGAGTTGGTAAAGAGGTAATTCGTCCTTGTGAGTCAGTTTAGTATAAGGTAGAGAAGGAGTTGTTAGTCAGGGTGATTTGTTGGTTGCTTGAATGTGAAAATGGCTATATTAGCGAGTAAGTTATGATTATAGACTCATGGTTGTTTGAGGAATTTGAAGGCAGTCTAAATGTATGATTGAGTGAGTAAGTATGAGGTGAGAAATCCGTATAAGTAGAAAAGATTGTATGGGGTTATAATATAAGATTAAGGTTGATCATGTCTATTATGTGACCTTACCCCGTGACCTTCTTTTTTTGGTAGTTGTAAACTAGTACTACTTATGAGAAGGTATGTAGTAGATTTTGAAGTATTTGGGATAGAATGCTCCAATTTGATGGATTAGTATATTATGTTGCACTCGTCATTGGTGGTATATGATTGATGCTAGACCATTGGCTTGAATTTAATGTAGGATGTGGATGTAAGAATAGTGGCATGAGATTAATGATGTATGTTTCTGGGAATAAATATTAGTAGGCTTGATATGTTGAAATAGTACGTGCTAATGAGTTATGATAAGGAAGACCGTAAGGTCAAGGCCGATTATTGTTGTTATAAAGTTCTAGTGTACTAGTGTTTCTTGATGTTTATTTCATGGTTTTCAAGAGAGAATTATACGTAAGGTTGGGTTGTAAAATCATGTTTAGCACTAGACATTAAGTTTGAACAATTGAAGTTCATAAAGGTGGATGTGATGATTTGTTGATCAATGATGTTAGTTATATGAAAGTGATCTAGTAGGCTTAAACGGTGCATGCAATAGAGTAAGTTTATTTGATTCATAGTGTTGTATGATATTGTATGTATGATGTAGAAGTATGCCTAAGGTGACATAAGGTTGCGGCGTTTTTTCTAAGGCTATTGCTTGTTGTGCGTGGCTAGTGGTACCATTGAATTGTTAAGTGGATAAAGACTAGTTAGATGGTATATGGTGATCTAACTAGCCATGTTAAGGTGTTTTGATTGATAGTGTTGGGCCTTTTGCGGTGATCTTGATTCTCAAAGTAGAGGGATATAAATTTGGAGTCACAATAGTCGTAGGCTCTGTCGAAAGAGATATGGTTCATCAAAGGCTTGGTGATATCCATGTTAAGTTTTAGCATCTAAGCTTGATTTTTGAAGGTTGAACCGATAGAATAAGTGTGCAAGCATTATATTATGACTATTGGTGACTAGAGAAAGAGTGTATCCCGGAAGGTAGTCATTCGGGCTAAGTTCTATGATATGCATGTATTGTCATTTTTTTTCAGACCCTAGAGTGCAGTAAGTGTAGTTCAGTTAGAATCTGGTAAGGTATCTCCCAAATTCTAGATGATGACTTGAAGCTAAGTGGGAGATGATAGAACGAATAACCAAGTAAGGCTCTCAGATTCTAGTAGTGATGCAGTATGATTTAGAACATCAGAAAGTGAGGGTGAATCTCAACCCATTCCTACCTCAGTATTTTTTTTTGTTATTCGGATGCTTACTCATGCCTTACGATCCAGTTCCGTTATTGTAGTTCATGATTCCTGTATATGATAGAGACTCACGTACTCTTCCAGTTCCAAGATAATGAGTTCTAGTTCATTCAAGTAGTCGAAATCACATTCCTTATGTTATGAAATCTAGTTGAGGTCATCCAACTCATGGCGCATGTACTCACTCCTTATAGTGTGATCGGTCCTGTATAAAAATCTTTTCATGCTTCAGGGTCTTATGTTTTAACCTTTTAGTGACCCACCCTATGCAATGATAGTGGTGATGATGTAAATGTTCTTGTTGATGGAAGATCATAGTACGTTTGTTTAGATAAGGCCATAAGTATGAAGTAAGATTTGGGGCCAATCTTTGATACATGTGATGGTTAGTGGAAAAGTTTGTGTATATGTTTTAAGGTAGCGCGTGGGAGTTATATTAACAATAGTTTAGAAACTATGTGAAGTATGTATTTATGGGTGGTTGCCTTGAAGTAAACATGTGGTTATAAAATAGGCTTGAATGACGTTTTGGGATTGTAGTGGGAGGTCGCAATATGCATTAGCGACTTCATATTAAAAGTTCAGAGTAGTCATTGAAGTGGTAAGGCATGTTATGCTTAGGATGTGATCTTTAAAAGAGGTATAGAAGGTGGCGTCATATGGTTTAGAATAATACCGTGGTGTAGCATGTTGTATTTTTGTGACTTAGAGTTAGGCTTGATCGCGGTGTAAGGATTAAGCTATTTTAGACATTAGTAGAAAAATTTGTCAATGCTCATATGAGAATTTTAAGCTGAATTGAATGAATATGATATTTATAGGGAATAGTATAGTTAAGGGATATTCGAGAAGTGTACTAAGCTTGAAAGTAAGAAGTTGTATTGCCAAAGGTCTGGTAATTCTATCCTAATTTAGGAGTTATATGTCTATATTCCAGACAGCAGAGTAGTGTCAATGTTGTGATTTTCTCAGTGGGATGTCTTTTGTAATCCATACCCAAGATTTGTGGCTCCCTATTACTGTTAGAACTTCTTTAGAGGGAGCGTTGAAGAGATACTCCAGTTAAGTATGAGGGTCCAGCATAATTCAGTCTGTATAGCCAGTAAGTCAGTTTAGCAGTCAGATTCGCATGACTTGTTCTATCGTCTTTTCATTTATTCATGCTACCCAAAATCTTAGACATGATACTATTTCAAGATAGAGTATACTAGTAATTGCGAGTATAGCTCAGTTCATGCGTCATGCATTAGATTCAAATTCCAGAGGTTCAGTTATGAATCAAATCATAGGTTCCTTGTGCATTGCCTCCGTTTTCTGAGTATCTTAGTGCATTGAGCACTCATAGAGGGACAAAGGGTCCCAAGGGGGAGATACCCCATTCGGTTGCATGCGTGGGTTCTTATTACAAGCTTCGCATCAGTTGTTATTGCGTATTCAGTCATACGTTCTTGTGTCAGTTCAGTCAGATATGCCTGCATTAGAAATGCATGTTCAATAGAAAAAGTTCAGCTTATCAGTGTATTCAGTCCTGCGTTAATGAGGACAACTCAGACACAGACCCATGCATCAGATATGCATGTCCGGTATAAGAATTCAGAACATCAGTAGTTCCAGTCTTATAGTCATGTTTCAGATCAGTGTATTCTTTATTAAAGGGCATGTAATGTCCGCGTTATTCCATAGCTTTAAGGCTTCAACAAGTTCCTACCCATCATTCGAGGACAAATGATCCCAAGGGGGAGATAATGTAACGCCCCGTAAAAGGCGTGCAAAGATTAGTCTTTAATATTGACCTCTTAGACTTAATGACTTAAAATTTTCCAAGTGTAAAATGAGACTTAGTCATTTTAGCTGGCAATCTTCGGGATACAACTTTTCAAACTTTCCGACTTCCGTTTTTAGATTTTCAAGTTGCGTTACGATCGGGAAAGCTCATAGTGCATCTCGGATAAGTTTCGGAATTTTTTGGAACGCATAAGGCTGCGTTTGGATTTCAAAACAGTAGCAAAACGTATAGCCTATTGCCCAGTTTTCAGCATTTCAGGGTCAACTTCAAACAATCATAACTCCCTGTATATAATGAACTGTGTGAGCTATAATATATCAAACGAATGCTCTTTGAGTCCTCGTTCAAATTCAGTTGGTTTAATCCAATTTTATTATATGAGTAAAAAGTTATAATTGATTTACTCCAGACTACCAAACTGTCAACTGAGGGACATATTTGACCTTAATTGTTCCTTAGGGGTATTTTGGTCATCCTTCACCCCTATATATACCACCAACACGGGATTTAATCCCTTAAACACAAAAAAACACCTTCATTCATCAAAATTTCTCAAGAACACTCCTTAGGGTTTCAAAATAAAAACCCAAATAGTTCAAGATTTGACCGTAGGTTTTCGAAGATAATTACATATTCGGAATCACAAATCCGCGAGCTTCAAGAAACATCTAGTATTTTCGGAAATAGAGGTACGTGGGGTTATCCTAAAATCTCATGGGTGTAGTTTTTATGAACATGCATGCTTTTAAATGGGGGTTTTCAATCAAATGCTAATAACTTGCTTTCAATATGATTTCTAAGTCATTTTTCTTTATGTCATGGGAATTGTTTGCCTATATACTTCAATGGTTGAAACCATGCATATGTGATTTGAGATTTTCCATGGAAGTTTGATAAATATGAATGATAAATTGCTTTCAAATTCCCATGATAATGTCTTGATACGCCATATCATATTGTGACCAACAAGAGAGAGCATGAATTTGAAATAATTATTGTTCACCACTTGTAAATGATGAAGCACCTTGGGATTTACATGATTATGCATATGTGGATGTGATATTGATGACTTGCAAGTCGGGTATGACGATACCCTACAGAATATGATACGTGATTGAATTAAACGAAGTTTGAATGCATTGATTTTACATGAGATAGGTGGATGCCCGAAGAAGGCGTTTGAGTGTAAGGGCTCATCCCTGGAAACCGTGTTTGCCGACACGGGAATTTGGTACCAGGCTAAGTGATCTTGTGTACTTGACTTTATGTCATTCCCAAATTGGAACTATAGGTAGGAGCCCGGGCTAAGTGATCTTGGGCACTACCATTGGGTTGAGACACCATGCTTCGTGGTCTTGTGTATCTCTCCCTCACTTATACTCTAATCTCGGCGGCAACCGAGGTTTGACAGTTGGTGTAAATTATGTAGGGTATTCCACCTAGCTCAGTTGCATTTCATTGTTGTTGAGAAACTATTGCATTATGCCCATGGGTTTTAAATGATTTGATATGAAATTGCTTTATAATGGCTCTCAACTATATTTTGTAAAAATATTATGTTTTGTTGTGATATCTCTGTGCGCCAGTACTTTTGTCCTGACCCCCTCCCCTCTCCAACCTCTCAGGTTTAGAGGCCCAGTCTAGGGGTCAAGAGAATCAGTAGATCATTCAGACAGAGTTGCAGAGACAAGTGGTGAGCCTTCTATGTGTCGGAAGATCTTATGTCCTGCAGTCCTTTTATCTTATATTTAGTTTTGGGGTCTACTGGGGGCCTTGTCCCAGTTTATATACAGTTACTTGACTCAGTCATTTGTTAGAGATTTTTGCAGGCAGTTGTTTAAATGTTGATTGATGTTGGGGGAACTTTATTTCCCCGTTATTGTTTCTTTTCATATTTATGACCATGTTTCCAAATTATTGTGTTTCTTCTGCATTACTTTGATCATATGAATTAGGTGCATGATTACCAGACAGATAGAGGTGTTTCGAGCCTCCATGGTTTGAAATACTCGTCACGGCCAGGTCCTGGTTCGGTTCGTGACATATAGGATCGAACGTTAGATATGGATTGTGGTGATAGGAATAGTAGCTTAAGGCTAATAATGTATATTTTGTGGGAACGAATTTGTAGGCTTAATGTGAGGTGTGAAATAGCCTAGGTTGGAAACTTGTGGAATAATGAGTGGACAATTGAGTTGTATATGTATACATGAGAACAAGAGTAAAACGATGAATGATGATTGAATTATTAAGGGGATAAGAGAGTGAGTAAATAAGAATAAGTTGAAACCTGAGGTAGCATGTTGTTAGATAAGGTGTGATGTGTACGAGTGTCACGTGTACCTAGATTTCAATCTTGAATTTTGTGCTGGGAGATAGTAAAGGAGGATGTAGTGGAGGTAGTTCTGGAATTCTTCAGCAATGGGAAGCTTCTCAAAAAGTTAAATGCTACAAACATTGTCCTCATTCCTAAAGTTGATTGTCCTGAGAATGCTAGTCAATACAGGCCCATTTCTTATTTTAATGTCCTACACAAATGCATATCTAAAATGTTTTGTAGTAGATTGAAAGAAGCAGTAGGACACAGTAGCAGACAACCAAGCTGCATTTGTGATACGAGAATTCCTACCTCTAGACCTTTCACACAAAGCCAAGCACGTGAGTTGCAACAACTCTAAGACTTGTTCACATTCTTGGCCATGTGTGAGGCCCTTGTGAGCCCATCTAAGGTCCTATATTTAATAAAATGTGAAGAGGCCCACCAAGACACCCCAAACCCACCCACTTAAAGACTTGTAAATTTTTTACTTCTATTTCTCATTTGGAGAGGCCAAAACCGAATTCTCACTAGTAGAGTGATACTAGTGTTGTATCTTGGCTAGAAACTAGGTTCTTGGGGTTCTTTGAGTTCCTCTTGATCCAAGTAAGAACTTGGTATTGATATTTATTAGTCTTAGGGTCCTTTCTCTTGTTAGGGTTCTTAGATTAATGAATATTGTATGTCAAGTTTCTATCTCTTTCTTTGTAAATCTTGTTAATATTGTGTTGTTGAATATAAAAGTCTAGTGAAGCCGTGTGGGGCTCTTTCGATTCACTAGGAATATTGTCTTTGTTGTTCTTGTTGTTAAACTCACTTTTCTAGTTCAAACAAGTGTTGCAAGCCTAGTGAAGCCGTGTGTGGCCATTTTCGATTCACTAGCACTTTGTTGTTCATGCTGTTTTTCTTGTGTTGGTTGGAATCTGTTGATACACACTTAGTATTGTATTATTTGGTATCAAAGCGAAGGATGGTCGTGTTCTCACACTACCAATCTTGGGCTTTCTTGCTAAGAAAAAAAAAGCTGAAAACTGAAAAAAAATCCAGAAAAGTGCAAATCTGTCCATTTTGTGTTCGTGGCCGAAAATTGTGTTGTTGTTATCTTGGCCAAGATTTGTTTGTTGTGTGTCTAGAACTTATAGTCTTTGGTTTGTTTAGAGTGTTTATAGTGTTGGTTTTTTTCTCATCAACTCTAAAAAGTGTCCAAATCTAAGATTGAACTTGAACGTGTTGAAGTTGTAGATGTGAACAAGGTGTGGCCGAGTTGGATGTTGTTGTTACCTAAACCTTGGCCGATTAGATGGTCTTGTTGTAGTGGAGTTGTTGTTGTGTCCTTAAGGTTCTTCACCCTTTCATCATCTTGTTAATCCTTAAAGTGCAAACTAGATCTAAAAAGGTGAAAGACAAGATTGTACTAGTTGTTAGTGAAAGACTTGTCCCTATCACTTCAAAGACTTTTCATCTACTTTTCCTTGATTTAAGGACCTTGTTTCAAGGAGAAAGTTCAAAGAAGTCAAGTTTTTCTTTTGAAATTTGAACAAAAAGGCTCCAATACCACTTTTCCCTCCATTAACCAAATCCACCAATTCCAAATTGTATATTGATCAAAATTTGAAATTGGGAAATAAAATTTTGATAAAACTCGAGGCCAATAGTGGACTGTCACGTCGCTAAAGTACTGTTCATGCAATATTTTTGAGTTCAAATTTTAGATTTCTTAGTTTCATTTTATTGTTTCCTAGTTTCGTTTGTTTGCTCGACACTAATTGACAACCTAGTAATACCCAACTAGCTTGTAAGTTAGTTTTGTGTACGTTCTTCATGTTAACGTTGTTTGTTTATGTGCTTTTGTCGTTTGAATACGTTGTAACTCTTGGCTCTAGTCGGACGAGAATTCTTCGAGTTTCAAACAAGAATCCATTCCGGCCAAGTGCATACTCATACCTTACGTATTCCCGGATTCCTAGACAATCTACAACACTTGTGGAACTTGAGTGTGAGTGAACCAAGAGAGTGTGAGTGAGGAGAGGGATTTTAAACTAACTTGTTTGTTGCTTGTGTAGGTGATACCTTAATAATGGAGGGAACCATGTCTCAAACCGTGGATTCTAATGAAATGGAGAATATAAGGGTCACTCTTGAGGCTATGACTCGAGCTCTTGAAAGGTTGAGTACGGAAGTGGGATCCATAAGGGGAGAAGTGACATCTATTAGTGGGAGCTTAGAATAAGTGGAGAGTCAAAGGAACTCTTGTCCTTCTACTCCTCGACATGTTTCGTCAAGTGAACATGATAGATATTCCTCCTCCACCGTTACTCCCAAAACATGGCCACAATTGCCAAATCCTTCACTAGCTCCACTAAATGCCGCAAGCCAAACCACTTATAACCCTCTAAACCGAGACTTCAATAGACCAACCCATTCCCAAACGCCACAAGTTCCGCAAGAGGTACTCGGAAGTCAAATGCCTCCCCAAAATCTGAAACCCCCTTCCAAGCTTCACTAAAGCAAAGACCACCACCTCCAAAAAGTTAAATTCCTCCGAATCAAGTTCCAAATGACCAAAACCGTCCCGTCCACCTTGAGGAATATGGTAGAGAGGATTATGAAGGGTATGGAGACTTTGATGATGCCTACATTAGGGAGGAAGAGATGAAAGGGGTTCGTATGGATCCAAGGAGATACCGAGGGTATGGAGAAAGGGGAAACCGACACCTAAAGAGAGACGTAGGCATCAGTACCATCAAATTGAACCTACATATATTTAAGGGTAAAAGTGACCCCGAGGCATATCTTGCTTAGGAGTCGGCGTGTGATAAAGTGTTTCAAGTGAATGATATCTCGGAGGAGAAGAAGAGTTGTTATTCCATAGCTAATTTTGAAGGCTATGCTAACACTTGGTGGGAATACTTTAAGAGGTTCGGCAACGATTTGGTAAAGGGACAATGTAATACCCCGGGAAATTTTTCATTGAAATTTTGTGCGTAAACGTGTTGGGTTCTATATTCTAGAATAAATTATAAATTTTTCATGTGGAAAGTCTTAGATTATGACCCACCATTGCATAGATTATTGAATAATCTTTCCAACGATATGTGGATCATCCAAAACGGACACCCGAGCGACAAGTTATGAACATTCCGATAGAACCGTGAATAGTAGTGAACAGTAAAACGTGCAGGAAAAAGTACTGAGGCCTGGCGTATTTTTGCTCAAACTTTAAATGATCATAACTCCTTGTATATAATGATCTGGGTGATCTACTAAATATCAACAGAAATCTCTGCGATTCCTCTTTCCAATGAAATTGGTTTCATCCAATTTATCTATCGCAGCAAAAAGTTATGGTCGATCTACTTCAGCATATCAAAAACGAATTTTTGGGTCAACTTCAAACGATCATAACTTATCGTACACAATGATCTGGGTGAGATACTATATATCAATGGAAATATATGAGAGTCCTCTTTCTAATGAACTTGGATTCATCCAATTTACATAGCGGAGTAAAACGTTATGGTTGATCTACTTCAGACTATCAAAACAGTCCACCAAAGGACAGATTCGAGATTTTTTTTATTTTTAGGGGCATTTTAGTCATTCCCCCTCACCCAAAATCCATCCAAACCCTATATTAAAGCCTATTAGAAGCATTATATGTTATATTTCATCAAATTCCCTCAAAAAGAAAACCCTAAGCTCCTACATCCAACTTTAAGTACCTCCAAAGTTCACCATTAATTCTGCAAATTTATTCAAGATTCCAAGTTTCTAATTCAAGAACTCCAAGAACCATCATTCAAAGGCACAATTAACAACTCAAAAATGAGTATCGATCTAAAGTTCATCATTCAAGGTATGTGGGATTTTTCAACAAGAACTCTCTTTCGTTCTTGTGTCCAAAAGTAATTTTCTTTACAAAGGCATGATTTTTATGAATTTGAAGATTGAACCCATATCTTATGATGATTATTATGAAATCTTGATATTTATGATTTTGAAAGATGAATTTACATGTGTGGAGATATAAAGCATGAATCTTGAACGATATTTATCATGATTTTGATATTTGGATCGTGAATCCCCATTGGAAATTGTGGTTTTTTGAGAAAGTGTGTGTCATAAGCACGTTGATGTTGAATATTTGAGATATTTTGAATGATTTGACCTTTTCGTCTTAATGGAGTTGTTTGAACTCGAGTGTGAAAGAAATTCACAACGTGGCTGATTTTGATAGATGGGAAGCATGATGGCTCCCGATGTATATTTATATATTACTGAAATTGTTTTGTTGTGGATTATTTTTGAAATGATCTGAGCTAAGTCCGGGAGAAATCTTTAGCACCGAGTGGGAGGTATAAAGCGACCTTACTTCCCTAGAACTACGTTCCCCCATAGGAGTGAACCTGAGGCTGATTTATATAGTGATCACTAGTTTGTATGGATTTGATATCGATAGTCCTACTCCGATAGTAAGGATAGGATGGCTCTCCCCAACGTGGGTTGTACGTTGGACTCTATGTAGCTCACATGGTTTATGTCGGTTATAGGATCTCCCAGTGTGTGTGTGTTTCCTTGTGTCTATGGTGAATGGTGAAGTGATTTGAAAGTGGAATTGTGAAAGTTATTCTTTCAAAAGATTTAAATGATAGTTAAATTATGAGAATTGATATTCTTGATGAACTGAAAGTTATTGACAAATTATATGATGACTCATATGTGTTATTGTACTTATTTCATCCTCTCATGATTATGATGATTTTCTTTAGGCTATGTGAGTCTTTCATACATCCTGCATATTTCTTATAAATATTTATGATGATGATGTTTATACAACTGCATACACCCCCATATAATTAGTTCCTTTCCATGGTACTGACCCACATCTTCGGATGTGGGCTACATTTTATCCAAATGTAGGTTCAGGTGCTCAGTTCCAGGTTTGATAGTGATTTTTTGGGCATGCTGTTCTATATTCTCTGTTGTGGTGAGTCCTTATGTTCCAAGGACGTGATGTCTGATGTTGGTTTCACGGAATTGTTTACATTTGATTACTGAGTATGAGTCAGTTGGGGCATGTCTTAATGGCTCACTAGTTTTATTGATTCTCTTAGAGGCTTGTCAGACTAGTATAGATGTTGGGAGTTGACTAATAAGTCGTATTTTGTTATCTTTCTGAAATTCTTTTATTCTTGGATGATGATTACTCTGTTGATATTTGAGGGTTATTTATGGAAATCTCGTTGATTTGTGTTGAACTGAATGAAAATGGCTCAAAGGTTTATCTTGGGGCTACTCGTGGCCTCAAGCACCGTGTGATGCTTCGAGACCCATTTTCTGGAGCGTTACAAATTTGGTATCATAGTATAAGGTTTTAAGGTGTCCTAGGGAGTCTGACAAGCCACGTTAAGTAGAGTCTTGATCATCGGTGTGTAGCGCGCCACATCTATGAGCAAGAGGCTACAAGACATTTTAGGAAAAAATGTGATTCTTTCTTTCAGAAGTCTATCGTGCTTAAAGTGTCTCTCTCTGCTTTTGATTCGTGCGCTCTTCTTTCAGAAATATGCCTCCGCGTCAAGCGAGAAGAAATAATGATGGTCAGCAACCTCAACCCGCTGACCCATTGAATGAAAATGTATCTCATGCTAAATTTTAGGCAGCCTTTCAGGCGCCGGGCCAAGCTGTTACTGCAAATGTTTAGGCCATCCTGGCCCCAACTCCACAGCAGTAGGGAGGTGATTCAGCTGCTGCCAGGATCCGTGACTTCATGTGGATGAATCCACCGGAATTCTATGGGTCTAAGTCTGATGAGGATCCATGATTATTTTTATAGTAGGTGTGGAAGATTACTCAGGTGATGCATGTATCTGAGAAACATAGTGTGGAGTTGGCTGCGTATAGGTTGAAAGACCTTGCTTATAATTGGGTTGTTTCTTGGAGGAAAGGTAAAGGTGAGGGAGTTGTCCCTACAACTTAGCAAGAGTACTAGGATGCATTCCTGGATAAGTTTTTACCTTTGGAGATGAGGGAGGCGAAGGTGGAAGAGTTTATAAACTTGGGACAGGGCTCTATGACTGTTAGGGAGTACTGTCTAAAGTTTAATCAGTTGGCCATGTATGCTCCTGACTTAGTGGCTGATAATCGGGCTAGTATGAGTAAGTTTATGACTGGAGTATCTAGTTATATGATTAATAAGTGTAGGTCTGCTATGCTGAATAGTGAGATGAATCTTTCTAGGCTGATGACTCATGCCCAACAGATTAAGGCAGACAAGATTAAGGAGAGAGATAGAATGAGAGGGAATAAGAGAGCTAGGTCCGAGCAGCACGGACAGGGTCCGACTAGATCACAGGGAGGGAGTCGCCCTTAGTATCAGGATCGTTCATCTATGCCAGCATCTTCATCTGCTAGTTCTCCCGTGCCTAGAGATAGGCAGGAGCAAGGTAGCAGGTCATATGCATCCAGGTCCCAGTACAGTGCTTGCAGTAAGCCAAATCGTCCCCTGTGTCCTAAGTGTGGTAGGGCTCATTCGGGTGAGTGTTGGGGTGAGAAGAGGGGTTGTTTTCGGTGTGGTGACATGGGTCACAGAGTTAGAGATTGTCCACAGGATGGACAAGGTCGTCGTGACTATTGCCCTCAGACCCAGACTCAGACTGTTAGTGCTTCAGTTCCAGCGACTCGCCCAGCCCCAGCTCAGGGCGCCTCTTCTAGCAATGCTGGCGGGCAGCGCCAGAATAGATTCTATACTTTACCATCCCACCAGGAACAGGAGGACTCTCCCGATGTTGTTACTGGTATGCTTCGTATATTTCAATTTGATGTGTATGCTTTGCTGGATCTTGGATCCAGTTTCTCGTATGTTATACCTTTGATTTATGTGAATTTTGAAATGAGTCCTGAGATTATTCCTGAGCCTATCCTAGTTTCTACCCCAGTGGGTGGTTCGATTGTTGCCCAGAAAGTGTATAAAAAGTGTCCTATTACCGTTCTTTATAGATTCTTGTTGGCTAATCTGATTGAGTTAGACATGGTAGATTTTGATGTGATTTTGGGTATGGACTGGCTGTATTGTTCTTATACCTCTATTGATTGTCGGACCCGAGTGGTCAAGTTTCAGTTTCCGGGTGCATCCATGTTTGAGTGGTCTAGGAATTCTGTGTCACCCAAGAGTCATTTTATCTCTTACCTCAAAGCTAGAAAGTTTATTTCCAAGGAGTGTATTTACCATTTGGTTAGAGTCAAAGACACTAAGTCTGAGACTCCAACTCTCCAGTCTGTTAACGTCGTCAATGAGTTTTCTGATGTCTTTCCCGATGATCTCCCAGGGATACCTCCTGATAGAGAGATAGAGTTCGGGATTGATCTTCTTCCCGATACTTAGCCCATTTCTATTCCTCCTTACCGTATGGCCCCTGCAGAACTTAAGGAGTTGAAAGAGCAACTCAAAAATCTACTAGATAAGGGTTTCATAAGGCCCAGTGTTTCTCCTTGGGGTGCTCCTGTGTTGTTTGTGAGAAAGAAAGATGGCTCTTTGCGTATATGCATTGATTACCGCCAACTGAATAAAGTCACCATAAAAAATAAGTACCCCCTTCCTAGAATAGATGATTTGCTTGACCAATTGCAAGGTGCAAGTTATTTCTCAAAGATAGACCTTCATTCCAGCTATCATCAACTCAAAGTTAGGGAGTGTGACATCCCAAAAACCGCTTTCCGAACTCGTTATGGCCATTTTGAGTTTCTTGTTATGTCTTAAGGGTTAACGAATGCCCCAGAAGCTTTCATGGACTTCATGAATCGAGTGTTCAGATGATATCTGGATATGTTTGTCATAATGTTCATCGATGATATACTGGTGTACTCCTGTAGTGAGGATGAACATTTTGATCATCTCCGAACTGTCTTGCAAACCCTTAAAGATCACAAGTTGTTTTCCAAGTTCAGTAAGTGTGAGTTTTGGCTAAGGTCAGTTGCTTTTCTGGGTCATATCATTTCTTTCGAGGGTATTGAAGTTGATCCCCAAAAGACCGAAGCTGTTAGAAATTGGCCTAGACCTATTTCTCCGACTGATATTCAAAGTTTCTTGGGTTTAACTGGTTATTACTGCCGTTTTGTTGAGGGTTTCTCCTCTATAGCGTCTCCTATGACTCGGTTAACCCAAAAGAAAGTGAAGTTCTTATAGTCCGAATCATGTGAGAATAGTTTTCAGGAGTTTAAGACTCGACTCACTTCAGCCCCTGTTTTGACTTTGCCTGATGGTGTTAATGGTTTTGTGATGTACTGTGATGCTTCGAGAGTTGGGTTGGGTTGCGTATTGATTCAGAAGGGTAAGGTGATAGCTTATGCTTCTAAGCAGTTGAAAACCCACGAGAAAAATTACCCCACCCATGACCTTGAGTTGGCTGTTGTTGTGTTTGCTTTGGAAATCTGGAGATACTATTTGTATGGTGTCCATGTTGATGTTTTCACTGATCATAAGAGTCTGCAGTATGTGTTTACCCAGAGAGAATTAAATCTTAGGCAGAGACGATGGTTAGAATTGTTAAAGGACTATGATATGAGTGTGTTGTACCATCCAGGCAAGGCCAATATTGTGGCGGATGCCCTAAGTAGAGTGTCCATGGGTAGTGTTTCGCATGTGGTAGAAGGTAAGAAAGAGTTGGCTCGTGATGTACATCGTTTGGCTAAATTAGGGGTTAGGTTGTTTGACTCTGCTGAAGGTAGTATAGGGGTTCAGAGTAGTTCCGAATCCTCCTTGGTTTCGGAAGTGAAGGAAAAGCAATACTTAGATGCTAGTTTGGTCAGACTGAAGGAGTCAGTCAAGGACCAAAAAGTAGAGGTTTTCTCCAAAGGGGGAGATGGTGTGTTGAGATTGCAGGGTAGATTGTGTGTCCCGAATGTTGATGATCTGAGACAGAGGATTATGGCTGAAGTGCATGGGGCGCGATATTCTATTCATCCTGGTGCCACCAAGATGTACCGAGACTTGCGGGAAATCTATTTGTGGAGTGGCATGAAGAAAGATATAGCAGCGTTTGTAACTAAGTGTGCAACATGCCAACAGGTTAAGGTTGAACACCAAAGACCTGGTGGTATGATGCAAGAGTTTAGTACTCCCACCTGGAAGTGGGAAGAGATAAATATGGACTTCATGATTGGTTTACCTCCTTCCCGACTCCATCATGATTCCATTTGGCTTGTGGTTGATAGGTTGACTAAGTCTGCTCATTTCTTGCCTATTCATACTTCATATACTGCTGAGGATTACGCTAGATTATATATCCGAGAGCTAGTCAGACTGCATGGAGTTCCCTTGTCTATCATTTCGGATAGGGGTACTCAGTTCACTTCACAATTTTGGAAAACTTTTCAGAAGGGTCTTGGTACCCAAGTGCTTTTGAGTTCTGCTTTTCATCCGCTGACCGATGGTCAGGATGAGTGGACCATCCAGATCTTAGAGGATATGTTGAGATCTTGTGCACTTGACTTTAAGGGAAGTTGGGATGATCACTTACCATTGATATAGTTTGCTTACAATAATAGTTTCCACTCTAGTATTGGCATGGCTCTGTTTGAAGCCTTATATGGGAGGAAGTATAGATCACCCATAGGTTGGTTCGAGGTAGGTGAAACGGCTGTGAGTGGTCCTAATTCGGTATTTGAGGCAATAGAAAAAGTTATGTTGATTAGGGAAAGGTTGAAAACTGCGCAGAGTCGTCAAAAGTTATATGCGGATGTTAGAAGGAGAGACCTTGAGTTTGAAGTTGGTGACCTAGTGTATCTGAAAATTTCACCCATGAGAGGGGTGGAGAGATTCGGAAAGAAGGGGAAGCTTATTCCCCGTTATGTTGGTCCTTACAAAATTCTTAGCTGTGTTGGTAAGGTAGCTTATGAGGTCGAGTTGCCTTCCGAGTTGTCCTCTGTTCATCCAATATTCCATGTCTCCATGCTTAGAAAGCATATTAGTGATGTTGTGGTAGTGGATTCCTCTGTGAGTGTTGACATTCAAGAAAATCTTTCTTTTGATGAGATTCCTGTTGAGATTCTTGATTTCAGTGTCCGAAGACTAAGGAACAAAGAAGTTTCCTTGGTCAAGGTGTTGTGGCGAAACCAATCTGTTGAGGGTACAACTTGGGAAGCTGAGGCGGATATGCGATCCAAGTACCCGCACCTATTTTCCACGAACTCCGATCAAGCTGAAGGTACCGTTCTTTCCTAAATCATGCACTTTTGATAAAAGTTGCAGCAGTTCAGCTGTCATTTATTATGTGTTCAGCTGTAGTTTCTTGAATTTATGCATTCTATGTTGCATTCGGAGTGAGAAACGATGTGGTGATGAGTCTAACAAATGGTTTTAGCTGTATTCTCTATTCCCTATCTAATCTTCGCATGTCTAGCGTCATTCGAGGATGAATGTTTCCAAGGGGGGGATGACGTAATACCTCGGGAAATTTTTTGTTGAAATTTTATGCGTAAACGTGTTGGGTTCTATCTTCTAGAATGAATTATAAATTTTCCGTATGGAATGTCTTAGATTATGACCCACCATTGCGTAGAGTACCGAATAAGATTTCCAACGATATGTGGATCATCCAAAACGAACACCCGAACGACGAGTTATGAACATTCCGATCGAACCGTGAATAGTAGTGAACAGTAAAACATGCAGGAAAAAGTACTGAGGCTTGGCATATTTTTGCTCCAACTTTAAACGATCATAACTCCTTGCACATAATGATCTGGGTGATTTAGTATATTTCAACAGAAATCTCTGCGAGTCCTCTTTCCAATGAAATTGGTTTCATCCAATTTGTCTATCGGAGGAAAAAGTTATGGTCGACCTACTTCAGCCTATCAAAAGTAAATTTTTTGGTCAACTTCAAACAATCATAACTCCTTGTACCAAATGATCTGGGTGAGATACTATATATAAACGGAAAGATATGAGAGTCCTCTTTCTAATGAAATTAGTTTCATCCAATTTAGATATCGGAGTAAAACGTTATGGTTGATCTACTTCAGACTATCAAAACAGTCCACCAAAGGACAGATTCAAGAATTTTTTTGATTTTTAGGAGCGTTTTGGTCATTCCCCCTCACCCAAAATCCGTCCAAACCCTATATTAAAGCCTATTATAAGTATTATATGTTATATTTCATCAAATTCCCTAAAAAAAAAAACCTAAGCTCCTATATCCAACTTCAAGAACCTCCAAAGTTCACCATTAATTCTGCAAATTTATTCAAGATTCCAAGTTCCTAGTTCAAGAACTCCAAGAACCATCATTCAAAGGCACGATTAACATCTCAAAAATGAGTATCGATCTAAAGTTCATCATTCAAGGTATGTGGGGTTTTTCAATAAGAACTCTCTTTCGTTCTTGTGCCCAAAAGTAATTTTCTTTACAAAGGCATGATTTTTATTTGATTTTTACGAATTTGAAGCATGAATCCATATCTTATGATTATTATTATGAAATCTTGATGTTTATGATTTTGAAAGATGAATTTACATGTGTGGAGATATAAAGCATGAATCTTGAACGATATTTATCATGATTTTGATATTTGGGTCGTGAATCCCCTTTGGAAATTGTGTTTTTTTGAGAAAGTGTCTGTTATAAGCACGTTGATGTTAAATATTTGAGATATTTTGAATGATTTAACCTTTTCTTCTTAATGGAGTTGTTTGAAATCGAGTGTGAAAGAAATCCACAACGTGGTTGATTTTAATAGATGGGAAGCATGATCGCTCATGATGTATATTTATATATTACTGAAATTGTTTTGTTGTGAATTGTCTTTGAAATGATCTGAGCTAAGTCCGGAGAAATATTTAGCACCGAGTAGGAGGTATAAAGCGACCTTACTTTCCTAGAACTGCGTGCCCCCATAGGAGTGAGCCTGAGGCTGATTTATATAGTGATCACTAGTTTGTGTGGATTTGATATCGATAGTCCTACTCCGATGGCAAGGATTGGACGACTCTCCCCAACGTGGGTTGTACGTTGGACTCCGTGTAGCTCACATGGTTTATGTCGGTTATAGGTTCTCCCAGTGTGTGTGTGTTTCCTTATGTCTATGGTGAATGGTGAAGTGATTTGAAAGTGAAATTGTGAAAGTTATTCTTTCGAAAGATTTAAATGATATTTACATTTTGAGAATTGATATTCTTGATGAACTGAAAGTGATTGTCAAATTATATGATGACTCAAATGTGTTATTGTACTTATTTCATCCTCTCATGATTATGATGATTTTCTTCGGGCTATGTGAGTCTTTCATACATCCTGTATATTTCTTATAAATATTTATGATGATGATGTTTATACAACTGCATACACCCCCATATAATCGGTTCTTTTCCATGGTACTTACCCACATCTTCAGATGTGGGCTGCATTTTCTCGGAATGTAGGTTCAGGTGCTCAGTTCCAGGTTCGACAGTGATTCTTCGGGTATGCTATTCTAGATCCTCTGTTGTGGTGAGTCCTTATGTTCTGAGGATGTGATGTCTGATGTTGGTTTCACGGAATTCTTTACATTTGATAACTGAGTATGAGTCAGTTGGGGCATGTCTCAATGGCTCGCTGGTTTTATTGATTCTCTTAGAGGCTTGTCAGACTAGTATAGATGTTGGGAGTTGACTAATAAGTCGTATTTTGTTATCTTTCTGAAACTCTTTTATTCTTGGATAATGATTACTCTGTTGATATTTGAGGGTTATTTATGGAAACCCCATTGATTTGTGTTGAACTGAATAAAAATGGCTCAAAGGGTTAGCTTGGGGCTACTCGTAGCCTCAAGCACCGTGTGACGCTCCGGGACCCATTTTCTGGGGCGTTACAGACAACTACCACCATGGTTTTGATTGAGGTACCTAATGAGGCAACGGTATCTTCCCGAAAGTTATCGTCATGAGTTGCTTGCTAGGTTGTACAATTTGCGACAAGGGAATCAAAGTGTTATGGCATACTATGATGAGTTTTAACAACTCATGTTGAATCTTGATCATTGGAGAGAAAAAATTGGCCATGACATTATTCAGTTCAAGTGTGGGTTGAACAAAGAGATCTCCACCCATTTGACGTTTCACAAGTTTGATACCGTTGAAGGGATTTTCCAAGCGGCTCTTGAGATTGAAAGGGAGCTTAAAGAGAGGTCGTCATTCAAGGCAAAGGGACCATCATCCTCGAGTTAGCCGAGGAGAAAAGATATGGTTCAATCATCTTCGGGTTGGCCCAAAAATAAGGACCAACCTACCACTACAAGGCTTCCCGAGACTAAAACAGTCCACAAATTTCATCCCCGACAAGAAGCTCACAAGTATCCTAATCCTAAATGCTTCCAATGTTTCAAGTGCCAAGGTTGGGGACATAATACCAATGAATGTCCAAACCGACGTAATGTGATTCTAAGGGAAAAGAGATTGTATTACCTTGGTGAGGAAGTAGGTCTTGAAAAAGAAGAGAATGAGGCCGAGCCTTAAGATGGAGAGGAACCCGAAAATGATCCACATGATGATGATGATGATTGTCAGGATGCTTATCCACAAGAAGGGGAGTGCGTGGTTCTAAACTTTGTAGTGAGGTGTGCCATGATCAGTAAGGCAATAGATGATCCTAGCCAACGGGAGAATCTATTCCATACTAAATGTTTTGTGAAGGAAAGTGTGTGCACTATGGTGATAGATAGTGGAAGTTGTGCGAATGTGGTTAGTGTTGCATTGGTGAACTTCTTGAAATTGCCGACTACACCTCACACTAGTCCTTACAAGTTACAATGGTTGAATAAATGATCCGAGTTAAAGGTCACAAGGCAATGTGTGATACGTTTTAAGGTAGCCAACTACCATGACGAGGTGCTTTATGACGTGATACCAATGCAAGCTTGTCACTTGTTGTTAGGAAGGCCTTGACAATACGATAGGTAGACCAAACATGATGGAAAGTCCAATCGGTATACACTTGAGAAGGATGGCCGCAAGGTCGCTCTTCATCCATTATTGCCTTCCCAAGTAAATGAATTACATCAAAAGATGCAAGAATTGAGGAAAAAGGGAAAGAAGGCCGAGAGTAAGGGGAACTCGAGAGTGAGGGAGTAGGGGAAACCGAGGGGCTCCTAATTTCTAAGGGGCAAGGAAGTGTGGTGATGATGGCTAGGAGGAAAGAACTGTTTGTGGATCATGATGAGGACACTTCAATGCTCCACTTGGCTCATTGTTTTAATACTAACGCCACTAACATTTCCATTTCTCCTCCTATATCTCATGTTTTGCAGGATTATGAGAATGTCTTCCCAAAGGAATTACTGCAAGGATTGCCCCCACTTAGAGGAATTGAACATCAAATAGATTTTGTGCCGGGTTCACAATTGGCCAACAAATCGGCTTATAGGAGCAACCCGATGGATACCAAGGAATTGCAATGCCAAGTTGAGGAACTCCTCAACAAAGGGTATATCAAGGAGAGTATGAGCCCTTGCTCGGTCCCGATGCTACTAGTTCCCAAGAAAGATGGGACTTGGCGTATGTGCATTGATTTCCAAGCCATCAACAAGATAATGGTAAAATATCGTTACCCTATTCCTAGGTTAGATGATATGCTTGATGAATTGAGTGTTTCGTGTTTGTTTTCTAAAATTGATTTGAGGAGTGGCTATCACAAAATTCGAATGCAACCGGGTGATCAATGGAAAACCGCCTTCAAGACCAAATTCGGTCACTATGAATGGATGATTATGACATTAGGCCTAACAAACGCTCCAAGTACTTTCATAAGGCTAATGAATCATGTGATGAAGCCATTTATCAAAAAGTTTGTTGTTGTTTACTTTGATGAATTGTTGGTGTATAGTAAGTCCTTAGATGAGCTTGTAAAGCATTTACAATGTGTGTTTGATGTTCTCTGAAAGGAGAAGTTATATGCTAATCTAGAAAAGTATTATTTTGGTGTCCATGAGGTTGTATTTCTTGGATTTGTGGTGAGCTCAAGAGGGGTCGAAGTGGATGAATCTAAGATTGACGACATAAAAAATTTGCCAACTCCCAAAACCGTAGGTGAAGTGAAAAGCTTCCACGGGTTGGCTAGTTTTTATAGACGTTTTGTCAAAGGATTTAGCACCATTGTCGCCCCCTTGACCAAAGTGATTAAAAAGGATCGGCCTTTCAAGTGGGGAGATGAACAAGCTAAGGCCTTTGAGTACTTGAAAGCTATGCTCATCTCGACCTCTTTGCTACAATTGCCGAATTTTGACAAGACTTTTGAGGTCGAATGTGATGCTAGCCAAGTCGGCATAGGCGCGGTTTTAATGCAAGAATTGAAGCCTATTGCTTACTTTAGCGAAAATCTCAAAGGAGCAACTCTAAACTACTCTACGAATGATTTAGAGTTGTATGCCTTGATTAGAGCCTTGGCCACTTGGAAACATTATTTGTGGCCTAAAGAATTCATGATCCAAACGGATCATGAATCCTTGAAGCATCTATGGGCAGAAGACAAGCTTAACCGGCGGAATTCACAAATACAAGAAGAGTAAAGACAATGTGGTTGATGATTCTTTGGCTCGAAAATATGTGCTTGTGTCTACTTTGTCGACTAAGTTGATGGGGCTTGAAAGTGTCAAGTCTTTATATCCCGAGGACCCTCACTTCACTCCTATCTATAGGGAAAGTGAAGAGTTGGATAGGGATAGGTGGATTACGGATAGGGGTTCCCATCCCTATACCAAATTTGATGGATACTTGTTTAAAGGTAGACGATTGTGTGTTCCCTCAAGTTTGTGGAGAGAATTATTTGTGAAGGATAAGTGCCAAGTCATGGCTCCAACCCCACGGGTTATACACCCCATTATCCACCCCTTTGCGTCCTTGGCTTGACATATCAATGGTCTTCGTGTTGGGATTTCCGAGGACTAGAAGGAGGCGGGATAGTATTTTTGTCGTGGTGGATCAGTTTTCCAAGATGGCTCACTTTATTCCTTGTTCTAAATGTGATGATGCGCCTAGTGTAGCCTCTTTGTTTGTTGATAATGTTGTAAAACTTCATGGTGTTCCGAGGACCATAGTGAGTGATAGGGATTCTAAATTCTAAGACACTTTTGGAAGTCCATGCGGAGTAGACTCGGTACTAAGTTGTTGTTTTTGACTTCATGCCACCCACAAAAAGATGGCCAACCGGAAGTAGTAAATAGGATCTATGCTACGGTCAATGGTTAAAGGAAAAATGACTTCTTGGGAGGAGCACTTGGAAGGAGCCAAGTGATCTTGTGATAAGCTTAGATAGAAGCAAATGGGCCACGGCCATAAAGAAGCTACATGAGAAGGTGAGGTTGCGGTTGGAGAAGAAAAACCAAGAAGTTGCGAGGCGATCCAACAAAGGAAGAACAAAGCTCATTCTTGAACCGGGAGATTGGATGTGGGTGCACCTAAGGAAGGATAGGTTCCCATCTCAAAGGAATGCTAAGTTGATGTCATGGGGTGATGACCCATTCCAAGTATTAGAAAGGACCAACGACAATACCTACAAGATTGATCTACCCCCGGAATATCAAGTGCACAACACTTTCAACGTGTGTGATCTCTCTCGGGTGGAAACGGTGGAGGATGGCAATGATCCGAATTTCAGAACAAATTCCCTTCAAGATGGAGAGGATGATACGAGAATTCCTAGCTAAAGACCTTTCACACGAAGCCAAGCACGTGAGTTGCAACAAATCCAAGCCTTCTTCACATTCTTGGCCATGTGTGAGGCCCTTGTGAGCCCATCTAAGGGCGTATATTTAATATAATGTGAAGAGGACCACCAAGACACCCCAAATCCACCCACTTAAATGCCAAGGGTATTTTGGTCTTTGTCCTTCCTTTCTAAGTGACAATATAAGCCATGTAATAGGGCTAGTCTTGCTTTAGTTCATTCCTATTATTCAAGAAACAAAAGACTTGTAAATTTTTTACTTCTCTTTCTCATTTGGAGAGGCCAAAACCGAATTCTCACTAGTAGAGTGATACTAGTGTTGTATCTTGGCTAGAAACTAGGTTCTTGGGGTTCTTTGAGTTTCTCTTGGTCCAAGTAAGAACTTGGTATTGATATTTATTAGTCTTAGGGTCCTTTCTCTTGTTAGGGTTCTTACATTAATGAATATTGTGTGTCAAGTTTCTATCTCTTTCTTTGTAAATCTTGTTAACATTGTGTTGTTGAATATAAAAGTCTAGTGAAGCCGTATGGGGCTCTTTCGATTCACTAGAAATATTGTCTTTGTTGTTCTTGTTGTTAAACTCACTTTTCTAGTTCAAACAAGTGTTGCAAGCTTAGTGAAGCCGTGTGTGGCCATTTTCGATTCACTAGCACTTTGTTGTTCATGTTGTTGTTCTTGAGTTGGTTGGAATCTCTTAATACACACTTAGTATTGTATCAATTTATGCATGGTAGATCCATGGTGCATAATATACTTATATGCCACGATTTACTCAGGCACTGTGGAAGGAAGATTGATCTCCAGAAAGCTTATGATATGGTGAGTTGGGAATTCCTGCAGGAGGTGTTATAGGGATATGGCTTTCCTAACAAATTTATAAAGATGATAATGACGTGTGTTACTTCTCCTAAGTACACTATCAAATTGAATGGTGAGGGGCAAGGTTTACTTTTAGGGTCAAAGAGGACTGATACAGGGGGACCGTACTTCACTCTTGCTCTTTGTCCTAGTGATGGAAAACCTGACAAGATCTTTTAATTGCATGAGCTTGCTGCCTGACTTCAAATTCCACCCTATGTGCAAGAATACTAAATTGATTCACTTGATATTTATTGATGATTTAATGGTATTTTGTAAGGGAGAAGAACTTTCTGTCACAAGAGTGAAGGAAGCACTGGATCATTTTACTGCAGCAACTGGCTTGGAAGCAAACATGGAAAAGTCCACTATCTTCATAGTTGGAGTAACAGATTAGGTGAAATCTAACATGTTGTCTATCACTGGTTATGCCTTAGGTGAATTTCCAATTAAATACCTGGGGATATTCTAACTCAAAATAATGGAATAAGCTTTATTGCCAACAATTGGTGGATAAGATCACTAGCAAGATTACTACAGATTATGCCAAGAAACTATCATATGTTGGATGGCTGCAATTACTGAATGCGGTTTTGTTCTCTATTCACAGTCTCTGCGGATCAATTTTTATCCTCCCTCAATGTGTCCTTAATGAAATTGATAGGAAGTGCAAAGAATATGTATGGAGGAATACATTAGCAAACAGGAAACCTTGCTTAGTCGCTTGGGAGAAAATCTGCGTACCCAAGAATCAAGGAGGCTTGAACGTCAAAGACTGTAAAGTATGGAACATTGCATTTGTTAGGAAGTTTTTATGGCAAATTTTAGTTGAGAAAACATCTCTCTGGGTAAGATGGATATATGGTGTGTATAAAAGATGCAACTACATTTTGGGAGCATAAAACACCCCAAGATAGTAGTTGGTATTGGAGGAAGTTAATTTCTTTAAAGGATCAAATAAAGTAATGGTACACTGGTGATGTATATAAACTCACTGCAAATGGAGCTTACTCCATTACAAGTAGCTATTTGTAATTGATAGGAGCACAAACAAAGCTGAATGTTGCTGAGCTCATCTAGACTGTTGTAGCTCAACCCCGACAGTATAATCACATGGTTAGTGGAGAAGGGAAGATTACTAACTAAGGAGAGAATTCTAAGGCTTAAGATGGTAGTTCCATATCTCATATGTTGCTTATGAAATGCGCAAGTTATAGAAACCAACAACCATTTGTTTGCTGAGTGTACTTGGTACAAGACAATTCTAGATGATTTTGTTAGAATTTGGAACTAGAAGAGAAGAGAAAAGATAAAGTTTCAGCAGTAGCTGCATTCATCCATACATTCATCACACATACATTCATTCATACATTCAACATTCAATCATAGTCAACATTTTACAAAATACTATACTTATAAGATACATGAGTCTTACAAGACACACTTCATAAGTCTTACAAGACAGACTATCTTACAAGACACACTTCTAAAAAATAAAGACTATCATTTATCTTTTAAAATAAAACTAAACATAATATTTAAAAGAAACTATTAAACAAAAGACCATCAAGAAGAGTCTCATATTCTAACACTCCTCCTTAGACTTTTCTTGGATACTCCCAGCATAGTCTTCATCTTATTCATTGGTATATCATCCATTTCATCATCTAACTCATCCTTATCAAATTTATCGTCGTTGTCATCCTCTTCAAAATCATCTTCATCATCCTCATTGTCATCAAATCTTTATCCGCAGGCAAAGCTGCAAACTTGACAGCCTTTTGGTTCTGATCTTTGCCCATAGGGGAAGTTTCAGGTCCTTGAATTATGGGGGAAGCTTCAGATCTTGTAACCCCTTAAATTGTTGTATTTTCTGTTGGTTTGGCATTTGATCTCCTCCTCCACTACCACCCATCATAGCCTTCATTACATATAAAGTGGCTTCATTTTCTCTTCTGTTGAAGCCAAAATGAATGAAATGATCATCAATCTTAATGTACCAGGATCGAGGATCCTGTTTCAACGCCTTATGTAATTTGTCTTTGGGTTTGTCAACCAGCTTCCAAGTGTCATTCTTCTCAATCATACCAATCTTTTTCTTCATGGCTTCAATCCAAACTTCATGTTTTGATACTTCTTGCTAGGTATTGGGTTCCAAGATTGCAATATTGCATCATTCATATATCTCCGAAAGTGATCTTGTTTTCCAAATTGGCGAATTAAGTGAGGATTCACCATCTGATTCTTCAGTTTCTTCTACATTTTCAGAGCCAAATGATTATGCTTTAGGCGGCAGATGCAAGTTTAGATAACCTGCATTTTCTTTCTCATACATAGACCTTAAAGTGGCATAGTTAAAATGTCCATATCTTTTGTGCCATAACCATTAATCGTCCATCCTTGCAAAGTTGGCACTATCAAAATTTTCATCTACTGGAAAGGTCATATCCACCATTTCTACTTTAACAATCAAAGTATCATCAGAATTACAAATCAAACAATGTTTTCCCTTAAAAAGTAAGGAGTAACCTTTCGACATCTCAAAGGGCCAACACTCAACAAGTTACATGCTAAAGAAGGAACATACAACATATCATGTATAAGCTTTGTACCTTGTTTAGTTTGAAAGGCAACTGAACCCTTTCCATATGCTTCTAGTATTGCACCATTTCCCATCCTAACTTTAGCTTTGACTGACTTGTCAAGTGTGTGAAACATGAGCACATTATATGACATATTACTCGTACATCCATTGTCTAGAAACCATTTTGGTTGGTTGGATTTGTTTCTTCATGAGCAGCCATAAACAAGCTTTCATTCTTTTCTGACTCTTCGGTGAAGTTTGCCTACTGAACATGTTGTTGTGGTTGATTCTGCTTGTCCCTGCAATTCTTCTCAATATGACCTATTTTTCTACAGAATCTGCATTGAATTGATGGTTTTCCTTTGAACCAACAATCCTTTTCTTGATGATTGGTTCTTTTATAGTGGAGGCAAGGTGGAAACCTTCCTTTTTGTGAAGATTCCGTCCTTGGATTTCTCTCTGCTACTTTATCTCCTTCCATTCTCCCATTGTCCTTCATAGGTTGCTTGCCTTTGTGCTTTGCTTGAAATGCCACTTCTTCTACTTCTTCATCTCTTATGCTTGTTCTTTGTTCTTGGGCTTGCAACTTGCTAATCAGCTCTGGAACGGATAAAGTCTTCAAATCACAAGATTCCTCTATTGCTGAAATCTTAGACTCGAACCTTGCTGGTAAGCTTATCATCATCTTCTCCACCACTTTTGAATCTGGAAACGTTTCACCAAATAATTTCTAGAAGTTTGGCAGAGTACTCCTTCACGGTATATCCTTCTTTTATCCTTAACATCTCAAATTCTCTTTGGAGAGTTAAGAGTTTGATAGTTTTCACTCTATCACTTCCATCGAACTCCTCTTTTAGCTTCTCCCATACTTCTTTAGGTGTTTCAGAATGAAGAAAAGTGAGTGCCTTTGATTTCTTGGACTTTGCATCTTCATTTGTGCAACAGTTGGATTTGGTCCCAATGGAGGGGGATCATTTTCACTTTCAACTGTTTCCCATAGACTAAGAGCTTTGAGATAAGCCCTCATATTTATCACCCATATGTGATAATTTTCTATTGTAAACATAGGAGGACCTACACCCAAGTTGTTGGATGCCATGGTACTGCTGTTCAGGTTTTTTTTTTAGAAGATCTGAAAAAAAACTTACCTTTAGGCCATCACAGATCCCTCGAGAAGGTTGGCTCTTGATACCACTGTTAGAATTTGGAGCTAAAAGAGAAGAGAAAAGATAAAATTTCAGCAGTAGCTGCTTTCATTCATACATTCATCACACATACATTCTTTCATTCATTCATACATTCAACATTCATTCATAGTAAATATTTTACAAAAGACTATACTTATAAGCTACATGATTCTTACAAGACACACTTCATAAGTCTTACAAGACACACTATCTTACAAGACACACTTCTCAAAAATAAAGACTATCATTTATCTTTTAAAATAAAACTAAACATAATATTTAAAAGAAACTATTAAACAAAAGACCATCAAGAAGAGTCTCATATTCTAACAGATTTAATGTTGTGGAGTAATACTACACTTCAATATGGTACTGTGCAACAAATGCTTCATGACATTAAGAAGAAACACCGGAAGAAGTTCAAAAAAGAGGTGATTGCAGAGCAAATATCTACCACACGTGGAGGGCAAGGAACTGGAAGTTGTTCAAGCAGAAAAACTTGATAGTAACTGAAGTGATTAGGCATATAAAAGAGGAAATATTACATAGAATAGAACTATCAAGAAATTCAAAGAAAGCACAGAGTAGTAGAGAGTTCATAAAACAAATTCTTTGTACTTGATGTATGTTTTCCTTTTTCTATTTCGTCATAGATGCTGATGGAAGTTTAAATAGTCTACTGGAGGCTTACCCTTAGTACTGCTTGAGGTGGTTAAAGGGTAAGGGCTCTCTAGGTGTATTATTTTGTGGGTTAATGGTGCTTACATGGTTACCGAAAAAAAAGAGAACAAACCTCCTACAAGTATATATCCTGCAATGGTTTTTGAAGCCTTCTTGGTGTTTTGCAGTTGATATCGCAAGCTAAACAAGCAAGTATGGATTTTGTTGGCATAGGCTGTTTGAAGGAGTTCCTACGCTTTGTTAGCAGATGGTGTTACTGCAACAGTTGGAGCAATTGTAGGATCTATTGATGCCATCATTGCTTGTTAGATCAATTGATCCTGAGAGAACCAAATCTGATAATTGGGATTTGGTATAGTAATATCATTTCGGGTAATAGTAGGTGATGGAGCAGTTATGGTTCCATCAAGATGTCCCATGAGTTGATGCCCATATAGTTTATGTCAATTTGTTCTTTTCATGTTTAGAAGTTAAGGTTACCTTGAGTTTAATAGTATTAAATTGTCCCACATGAGTGGTGGAAGAAACTGTAAAATAGATAGCATCAGCAGCATCAATAAATGGAGACATAGATGAGAAAGATTAAGGAGAATTAAACAGATCTAACTCGGTGAAGCTTATGGGAGCTCTAATACCATATAAAGAATCAGAGAAGAATTATTTCAAATAGATAATACTCTTATACAACTCCTATACAAATTCACTTATACATAGCTACTATGTCAATCCAAATTAAACTCCAAGTTACATAGCCTCGACTGGGCCAGCATTGATGAAAAAGGAAAAAACTTTCTCCATCACATCATTAATCGATGTATGATTATTCATGATCAAGACCAGGATTCGAGTCAAATCGACCACCATTGAAGAACAGTAAACATGGCATGACTCAAAAAAAAATACATGACCATTTCTACAACTTGTACATGATTAATTGAGCACCATATTGAGGTTGAAGCAATAGTGGATGAGGAGCATGAGCATAAGATGGAGAGAGTTCTTGAGAATCATGGTCATTACCAGTTTTGCCTCTAACATGGCAAAGTTTCGTCCAATACATATTCTTGAACCCCAACTAAATGGAAAAAACATAACTTGTCCTTTTGTTGCTTTTGATATTCCTTCACTAAATCTCTCTGGATTAAACTCCATTGCATCATCTCCCCATATTTCAGTATCATGATGCAACAAAATTGTTGGTAATATGAGTTGCACCCTAGAAGGTAAACACAAATTCCCTAACTTCGTTTATGTGTTAACCATTCGATTAATCACATATGCTGATGGGTACAACCTTAAGACCTCATTAAAGATCATAGTCACCTATAGAATACTAGATCACAAGTTAACATTGCCATGAAAACATACACAAGTTCCCCTTATGTATATTGATTAAATATCCGGTCAAAGTATGTGCAAACTGATCCGAATGTTATCGTAATAACAAAAAGGTTCAAAATAATTGAGCATATAGGCACTACTTACTACTTTTAGTTGATTCAACTTGTCATAATCAAGTTCATCACTTCCAAACACCTGTAGAACTTCTTCTCTAGATCTTTCTTGCCAAATAGGATATTTGCACAATAAAATCATTGTCCATACAAGTAAAGTTGAAGTAGTCTCTTGCCCAGCAAAATAGAATAGTTTACACTCTTCAATCACCTCATCAATGCTCAAACCAAAATAATGAATATCTCAATAATATACAAAAGTGGTAAATGACAATGTGGCCTAACAAAAAGAAGGGACGAATTGCAACTGTGTTTAGTTATTTTATACTGAATCTATTTATACCACAAAAGTTTGACTGACATATTTAACGAGCATAAAGACGTTTTACATAATCAAATGATCACTTAATTAAAAGTCAAATACAAAATATTATTTTATTTCACCATTTGTACTAAAATGATGGAAATAGTATTCCATATGAAAGGTAGAATAAAATAGTTTCATGAAATATCCTAACTTATCCCATCTCATGTACCAAAAGGTCCCTAAAGTATAAATTAGAAGTCGTTTGGTTTGGAAATTGTTATCGAGTGATAACTAATTATCCCGAGATAAAATAAAAGAACACATTTTCCTTTGTTTGGTTGGAGGGATTAATCCAACCCGGGATAACTTATCCCACCATTTTCCCCTTAGTCCCGGGATAACTTATCCCATATACATGGTGGGATAAGTTATCCCAGGATAACAAATTTTCAAACCAAACGACCCTATATATAGAATTCAACTTCTATTTCTATACATTGGCAATATAAATATTCTATAGAACTTGACCAAACATCACATGACACGTGCTGGTGAAAACCATTTAGAACTTGTATGAAAGTCATCGATGAAGCTTATTCCCCATCCTCTTATCAGATCAGCTAAAAGATAACAAATAATTACTACTATATGTAATAAGATTTGAATTGTGAAGTCATACCATATTTTGTGATGGTTTTTTGGATGAAGGGGCTTATTCTAGGCCAAATCAAGTCATGTGAGAAATTAACAGGCTTAGACATAGCTTCTTCACTCATCTTCTTCATCTCTTTCATATCTCCATACAATAACTTGTAAGAATTTCCTTTGAAACCTTGTTGTCTTAGGCATTTCTCCAACTTTTTTGGTTTGAACCAAACATAATTCAAGATTCTCCATGCCCATCTCAATACAAAGATAATTGTAAGTGAAAATATTGCAATTTTTATGTTGTAGTATGATATCTCCATATTGAATGAAGGTCTTATCTTACACTCACTAGCATACACTTAGCTCTATTTGGTCTTTATTATGGCATTAGTATCCTATATATATATATACAAATCTAGATTATGAGAAGAAAGTGATATTTAAATTAATTAATTAACTAAAAGTCTTAAGGGGGATTTTCGTTCGTGAGATAAGGTGAAATATCGCATACTTAAGTTTCGGATTAATTTATACTTTCAACCAAATAAAGTGTAAATTTACTCAAGAATATCCTACTTTATCATATCCAACTTGATATTATTTTATTCCATCTCTCGTGTGGAATAAATTAGTTCAAAAATTATATACATCACACAAAATTATAATTCAGAAATAACTTAATCCGTGTATAAAGGTGAAGAAAGTTTTAGGCCTTGGTGACCAAGAAATTATATAGTCCAAAGAAGCAAACACACGCCTTACAAAGTTCAAAGAATTCCCTAATGCATTATTGCACATCATTTTCTATAACAATCTTTTTCTTATGCATTATTGCACATCATTTTCTATAACAATCTTATGCATTATTGCACATCATTTTCTATAACAATCTTTTTCTTATTTTTAAATGTGTCTAGATAGATTATTTGACTTGTCCACACCTACTAAATCTTCTAAAGAAAAATATATTTTACTAATGCAGATATTTGAAGCAAAAGCAATAAGGGAACTAGAAATTCAAAATTTAATGCCACATATTTGAACCCTCGAATGCAAATGAACCTTGAATTCAAACAATTTGAACCTTGAGTTATGTTGAACCTTGAACTCAAATAATTTGAACCTTAAATTAAAACAATTTAAACCTTGAGTTAGGTGCCTTGGTGTATACTTTTTGCAGATGATGTAGTTTTGATTGATGAGACGTGAGGGGGTGTGAATGACAAATTAGAGGTGTGAAGACAAACTCTTGATTCTAAAGGGTTCAGGTTGAGCAGAAGCAAGACAGAGTATTTGGAATGCAAGTTTAATGACGTAAGGCTGGAGAATGAGGTGGTAGTGAAGTTGGAATCACAGGAGGTATGTAAGAGGGATAGTTTCAAGTATCTCGGGTCCGTGATCCAGGGTAACGGTGAGATTGACGAGGATGTCTCGCACCGTATTGGGGCGGGATGGACGAAGTGGAAGCTCGCGTCGGGGGTGTTGTGTGATAAGAAGGTGCCGCCCAATCTTAAAGGCAAATTCTACAGGGTGGTAGTCCGTCCGGCCATGTTGTATGGAGCGGAGTGTTGGCCAGTTAAGAACTCCCACATCCAAAAAATGAAGGTGGCAGAAATGCGGATGTTGCGTTGGATGTGTGGGCTGACTAGAGGGGATAGAGTTCGGAATGAGACTATCAGGGAGAAAGTTGGTGTGACTCCAGTGGAGTATAATATGCGGGAAGTTCGATTGGGATGGTTCGGACACGTGATGAGGAGGGGCATGGATGCCCCGGTTCGTAGGTGTGAGGGGCTAGCGTTGGAAGGTTTTAGGCGGGGTAGGGGTAGGCCGAAGAAGTACTGGGGTGAGGTGATTAGGCGGGACATGGAGCAGTTACAGCTCACCGAGGACATGACCCTAGATAGGAAGATCTGGAGGACGCGAATTAGGGCAGAAGGCTAGGACCAGTTTGGGTCGCTAGTGTAGGAAATTACTTAGTGGGGGTATTATTCTTGTTATGATACCTTGTTCCATGTTGCATTACGAATCTGTGTGCTTTTCTCTGTTTTTTATTACTTGTGGGTGCCGTATTTATGTTATGAAATCTTGTTCTGTGCTTTACTATGTATTTGTGTGGTATCTCGTGTCTTGAGCCGGGGGTCTATCGGAAACAGTCTTTCTACTTCTTTGGAGGTAGAGGTATGGACTGCGTACATCTTACCCCTCCCAGACCCCACTAGGTGGGAATACACTGAGTTTGTTGTTGTTGTTGTTGTTGTTGTACACATCCAAAGTTCAATGTCATAGCTGTCAGTTGATGCCAAGTTAAAGGATAATGCTTATGTATTGTGTCAAAATATTTTATAGTATAATGCTCCTTAAAGTGCTAGTGGACAAAATTAGGATTGAACGTCTAGATGTGTTTCCCTAATTATTGGGTCATCGTTCAAGTAGGAAACTCACAATTCCAACTGTTCATATGTGAAACTCACACTCTCAATAATACTTACTAATAAGAGGGAATGGGGAGAAAAAGCAGGCAACTCTCCGTCAACATGCCTGCTTCTCCTCCCTGCTTTATCAGCTCCTCTATAATTTTATCATACCATCTCTAATTAATTATTATAAATTATTTATATATTAAAAAATTAATTATACTTACTAATAAGAGGGAATGGGGAGAAAAAACAGGCAGCTCTCCGTCAACATGTCTGCTTCATCAGCTGCTTCCTCTGTAATTTTACTATATTATTTCTAATTAATTATTATAAATTATTTATGTATTAAAAAATTAATTATATTTAATTAAAAAATAAAATAGATATTTATGACATTCTGCTTCAGTTGTTTCACCCATAATTTGACCATATCATCTATAGTTTATTATTATAAGTCATCTAAATACTATAAAATCAATATTAAAAAATTATTATAAAGTCATCAAAGTATTAAAAAATTAATAATATTTAATGTTAAATTTACTGACATTTTATATGAGGCCCATTTAATTTTTTTTTTGACAAGTATTTTCGTGTGGTAATTTGCTATATTGCTTCTAATTAGTTACAATAAGTCATCTAAGACATGTCTGCTTCGCTGTTGCAATCATGATTTTACTATGTCACTCCTAATTAATTATTATGACAATTTAAGTATTATCTCGCTTAAATTGAGATTTGAGTAATTATTTTCTTTAAAAAGATAAAAAAATAAATCTTTTTGAAATTAATAAATAAATAAATCTTATCACTTCTAATTAGCTATTATAAGTCATTTAAGATATGTTTGCTTTGTTGTTTCAATCGTGATTTTACTATGTCAATTCTAATTAATTATTATGATCATTTAAGAATTGTATCGCTTAAATTGAGACTTGAGTAATTATTTTCTTTTAAAAAAAGAAAAATATATGTTTTTAAAAATGAATAAACAAATAAATTTTATAATTTAATTATTATTATAATATTAATTTATTATAAATATTGGGCCCGTGCATTGCACGAGCTACTTGTAACTAGTTCACATATGAAACTCAAAAAACTAGATAATTCAAGTGTGTTTTTAAGCTTTTTTTAATCCTTATTTTTTTTCTTATAATAATTTAATAAAATAAAAACATCAAATATCATTTACATGTATAACAACGCTTCACTGTAATAGTCACGAAATTTTTGAAAAAAATATCAATTATATAAAAAACTTCTGACTATAATTAAAATATCCCAAAAGGTGGGGTGCGGTGGATGGGGCTGCTCTTCCCTTAACCAGAGGTATCGGGTTCGAGCCCTAAGTATGAAAACATAGGGAGCTTCCCCCAAATGGAGTCCTACGTGGCTCGAATCCAAATTAGTCGAATTTCAATGCGGATACCAGACACCGAATGGAAAACCAAAGAAAAAAAGAATATATTTAAAATCAACATTACATTTAAAAAGTAAAAACTAATAATAAAAAAAAAAATCCCAATACATAGATTCTATCGAAATTATCTCAAAACCCCAGATTGCCTTAATCAAAAGAAAATTATTCGACTTCTTCATCTAATCCAAATTTAGATTCTCCTCTTTCCTTCTTAATTAAGCTTCAAATCTTAATTAAGCTTTTATAATTTTTGAATTAGTGCAATCAATTATGGAGTATCAATCATTCATGATGGACTTTGTTTTGCTAACAGATTTTGAATGAGCAATCAATTTTAAACTGATGGCACCAAAAAAAAATAAAAAAAATTGGAACCACCTTTTCACGTCATCCATATATGCCACCACTCTAGGTGATTTTAGGACATGACGAGTAGTTAAAGTGAATCATGAAAGATTGCTAATGATCTAGTTAAGGCACCGTCAACTTTGGCAGGACTTTGGCAACTTTATTTCTTCAAAACGTAATCAGGTATATTGAAAGATACAATAATGTTATCATATTCAATTTCACTAGTTATTCGTCCAAACTGATATGCAGATTCATCTAGAAATTCTTTTGTTATAATGCTGGTAATAAAGTTTGGAAGTCCAATTTCTATATTTGTTCAAGAATATGTTTTTAATGAGTAAATTTAACAGCATGCAAAAGTTTTAGGGGCCTGTTAGATTCATTTCCTCACAATACAAAATTCTGACCACCATATATTCATCCCGTTGAGGTAAGCAGTCATCACGATTCAATTTACCTATTTGCGCATGATTCACTGGAGTGGTGGCATATATGGATGATGGGTGAAGGTTGTTCAGGAAAGAGTTGGTGCCATCAGTTTAAAATTGATTGTTCATTCGATAGCTGTTGGCCTCAATGTTTTATGAAGAATGGAGAGGTGATATTCGAATCCATTGGGGGGGATATTTATCTTTATGACCCTCGGAACCATCAATTTCAAGATCTTCACTTCCAAGGTAATGCTGATAATATAGAACTATTTGCATACAAGGAGAGCCTGATTTTACTTGATCATGGAACAAAGCCTTGGCCTATCAAATTTCATGATTACGGGAATGAAGAATTTGAGAGGCAAACTCGAGGGTCAAGAAAGCTTCGCAGGAAATGAGCCGGTGAAGTCTACCTCAAAGGAAGTTTACTTTTGCCGAGATATAAGTCCAATGATTCTGGTTTGCAGTTCATTTGTTTAGAATTGTGATTCTATTCCAATATATAAGGGAAACAAACTAAAGAAAGCCAAACTTTGGTTACCAATTGTCATATTGTTGTTTTTTGATTATTGTTGTCGTATTGCGCTCTAAGTTGTTGAAAGTTTCTCTATTTTGGTATGTCAAATGTCTGTACGATGAATTAGGTCATTTATCTTTCGTTCTTTCATAGTTTTATAGTGAAAATCTGTTCCAATAATTGCCATGTTTTAATGTTTCGGAATGATCTCCACATTGATCTCTACCGAGTCAGCTGCATCACATACCAAATATCACCTGAAGAATTGTGAGTCATATGAGATGGGCATAGCAAATCAAAAGGGTCATTATAAAAGCAGGATTTGCTGCTGTGCTTCTGCAAATCATTACTTGTATATGCATGCGTGTTGGGAGTAATGAGAGGTTATCTGAATTTATGTGTACTCTTATGATTATGCTGGCTGTTTTTTCTAGGTCCCTAGTGTAAGAGGTCTCTATCGGATGATAATGGGATGGGATGAGTCTGGTATGACTCTACCCTATGCTTTGTAGTGTTTACCTTGGTAATCAAAAAAATCTTTTAACTGCCAAAAAGATTAAAAAAATCACATCAAAAGCTGATTTTTATCGTTGGGGGGAGTTTGAGTTCTGACGTATAATTTGTGCAACTGAGACGTCCACACAACATACTTTTCTATCACGGAACTGTTTGCATTCCCACGCCTTTTCCCTTTCTAAGCTTTGCTGCCAAGGAACTGAGATTCTCAGATGTTGGTTGTCTTTGGTATGGTCAGTTGGTGAAAGTCCATTTTTTGGCGCTATTCTAAGATTCGACAATTGATCCGCAATATATGTGTCTCTTACAACGTTTCTCTTTAGTGGATTTAAGTCCTGCCAATGCACATCTTTGCTCTGAATTAGGTGGATTGGCCTTTGCAGTTTCAATCCATTTTCTACACCCTAAGATGTCTTATTCTCGTTCCTCTTTTGGTTGGTTGTTGCGCTGGTTGACAGATCACTTTTTCGTGCAGACCTTCTATAACTTATCAGCTTGGAACAATGCACCAGTGAGCTTTATAAGTTTTGCCGTAACAAACTCGTTATTGATCAATAGCTCTTTCAAACTCATTATTAATGGTTGTTGTTTGATGTACAATCCCTGTATATGAAGTTCACTGTTTGAACTAGCTATATAGCTTTGTTTTGTATGGCGGATTTCTGTTTTATGCTTGTATTATGAAACCTTTATTTTTTTCTCAGTCTTGCTTTATTGCAAGTCTTGAGATTAGTACTTCAGTTTCAAATATATCCAGCGTTTGTTACGGACTTTAGCTACAACCAGTGTAACAGTGTAACAAGACAGAAGGAAAAAAGTGCTCGAAAGTCGACTATCGTGCTTCTGCATAGTATCTATTGTGATGAAATCCAGGAAGTATGTAGTGTGTAATCCTGGATGCTCTTCGTAGGAGAGGATGTTGCCTTCTCAACTTGGCAGAAGATCATCAAATACTCTAGGAACATACATATTCGGAGCCTTGAAGGAGCGGTAAAATTTATCTTCCGAGTTAGCTTGCATACACCTCAACCTAATTCCATGTGTACCTGCTATCTCCATTCAACACAGGTAAACTCTATCCACCAATAGTATCCTCTAGAACAAGCAGAGGTATTAGTTATTCTTTTTAAATTGTTTACTGAGATTTGAGATTTGTCAAAAAAGCACTTGATAGTTCATCATTTCTTCTTGCATTTGTTGGATCTTGTTGAAGTTATTGACACTATCATAGGAATTTGCGTTGCAAGTCATCGGTAGGTGCCTTGGAACAAACTCTTCTCTCACCTTACCATCCCCATCCCAGCTCTTTTTTCTTCCAGATGATTCTTTTGTTCTTTCTTTGGATAACCGTGGTGTCCGGGCCAGCTTGCGCACACCTGGACTAAATCCACAGGATATCTGCCACTAGGCCACCCTTGGTAGCAAAAACCAATGTCGCTACAAAGGCTTGATCTGGAGACCTGTTGCATAAAATGTCGAGCTTTAACCACCAAGCCAAGTGGATCACACTCTTCCATGATTCTTTTTGTTATTGCATTGCTTCTTAGGAGAAACATCTGCATCACTAGCTGCATTAGAAAAATACTGATCCAACATAGCCTCTTCCTTGTCTTACTTTGTATGTTAGAAAATCTATCTGGAGAGGAAGTACTATTTCCACCAACTTGAAGTTGCTTGTTAGTGTTAATAGGAGTAAAAGATGTCAATGTTTTAACTTTAGAACTTACCAATGTGTCAAGAAAATCCTCGTCACAAACAGAAAATTTCTGAACTTGCTGCCCAATACACGTCGGAGATGAAGCACTAGCAATGCCACTACCCTTAGGCACAAAGGCGGGCGCTTTGGGGCTCAATTAACTGCACATAGGAGAAGTCGAGCCTTTTTTCTCTTTTTGAGATGCATTTTGAATCTTTATTTTGTTTTTTGTCCCTAAACAAAGTGTAAAGAATGAAACACGGCCCCGGAAAGAACACTGCTTGAAATTTGTACGTTGTACATCCTCAATACATGGGACTCTTAACGCCATTGCATTGCTCATTTCTAAGAATAGTTTTTGGATGTTAGTTTGTATGAAACATTAAATGTTACTACGTACTTACAGCGTGTAATCAAATTAAGAATATGGAAAAAGTTAATCCCACCTATCTGAATATTTTGTATGCGTTCTATTCTATTATGTTTGAATGGTTATCTTCAATGACTGAGTCAGAACTTTCAGGAACTAAACATCTACGGTACAAACACAACAAAAACTTTTACCTTAAATATACAATTTAATTTTTTAATTAGGAGGTTTTGAATGAGTCTTTCATGCTAGTTTAGCTCCAAAACTCCCATTTCCAATCAGATCTTAAGTTTTGGTAATTGGCAGAATTTTTTGGGTAGGTGGAGCTTTAAACCATCTTAAGTTCGCTTTTGCCATAAAGATGTATATGCGGAGCTAATAATGTATAATTTGTTGGAACGAATTTGTAGGCTTAATGTGAGGTGTGAAATAGCCTAGGTTGGAAACTTGTGGAATAATGAGTGGACAATTGAGTTGTATATGTATACATGAGAACAAGAGTAAAACGATGAATTATGATTGAATTATTAAGGGGATAAGAGAGTGAGTAAATAAGAATAAGTTGAAACCCGAGGTAGCATGTTGTTAGATAAGGTGTGATGTGTACGAGTGTCACGTGTACCTAGATTTCAATCTTGAATTTTGTGCTGGGAGATAGTAAAGGAGGATGTAGTGGAGGCAGTTCTGGAATTCTTCAGCAGTGGGAAGCTTCTCAGAAAGTTAAATGCTACAAACATTGTCCTCATTCCTAAAGTTGATTGTCCTTAGAATGCTAGTCAATACAGACCCATTTCTTATTGTAATGTCTTACACAAATGCATATCTAAAATGCTTTGTAGTAGATTGAAGAAGCAGTAGGACACAGTTGCAGGCAACCAAGCTGCATTTGTGATACGGGAATTCCTAGCTCGAGACCTTTCACACGAAGCCAAGCACGTGAGTTGCAACAATTTCAAGTCTTGTTCACATTCTTGGCCATGTATGAGGCCCTTGTGATCCCATCTAAGGGCCTATATTTAATAAAATGTGAAGAGGCCCACCAAGACACCCCAAACCCACCCACTTAAATGTCAAGGGTATTTTGGTCTTTGTCCTTCCTTTCTAAGTGACTATATAAGCCATGTAATAGGGCTAGTCTTGCTCTAGTTCATTCCTATTATTCAAGAATTAAAAGATTTGTAAATTTTTTACTTCTCTTTCTCATTTGGAGAAGCCAAAACCGAATTCGCTATAGTAGAGTGATACTAGTGTTTTATCTTGGCTAGAAACTAGGTTCTTGGGGTTCTTTGAGTTCCTCTTGGTCCATGTAAGAACTTGTTATTGATATTTATTAGTCTTAGGGTCCTTTCTCTTGTTAGGGTTCTTAGATTAATGAATATTGTGTGTCAAGTTTCTATCTCTTTCTTTGTAAATCTTGTTAACATTGTGTTGTTGAATATAAAAGTCTAGTGAATCCGTGTGGGGATCTTTCGATTCACAAGCAATATTGTCTTTGTTGTTCTTGTTGTTAAACTCACTTTTCTAGTTCAAACAAGTGTTGCAAGCCTAGTGAAGCCATGTGTGGTCATTTTCGATTCACTAGCACTTTGCTGTTCATCTTGTTGTTCTTGTGTTGGTTGGAATCTCTTGATACACACTTAGTATTGTATCATTTGGTATCAAAGTGAAGGATGGTCGTGTTCTCACACTACCAATCTTGGGCTTTCTTGCTAAGAAAAAAAAAGCTGAAAACTGGAAAAAAATCCAGAAAAGTACAAATCTGTCCATTTTGTGTTCTTGGCCGAAAATTGTGTTGTTGTTATCTTAGCCAAGATTTTTTTGTTGTGTGTCTAGAACTTGTAGTTTTTTATTTGTTTAGAGTATTTCTAGTATTGGTTTCTTTCTCATCAACACTAAAAAGTGTCCAAATCAAAGATTGAACTTGAACTTGTTGAAGTTGTAGATGTGAACAAGGTGTGGCCGAGTTGGATGTTGTTGTTATCTAAACCTTGGCCGATTTGATGGTCTTTTTGTAGTGGAGTTGTTGTTGTGCTCTTATGGTTCTTCACCCTTTCATCATCTTGTTAATCCTTAAAGTGCAAACTAGATCTAAAAAGGTGAAAGACAAGCTTGTAGTAGTTGTTAGTGAAAGACTTGTCCCTATCACTTCAAAGACTTTTCATCTACTTTTCCTTGATTTAAGGACCTTGTTTCAAGGAGAGAGTTCAAAGAAGTCAAGTTTTGCTTTTGAAATTTGAACAAAAAGGCTCCAAGACCACCTTTCCCTCCATTAACCAAATCCACCAATTCCAAATTGTATATTGATCAAGACTTGAACATGGGAAATAAAATTTTGATAAAACTCGAGGCCAATAGTGGACTGTCACGTCACGAAAGTACTGTTCATACAATATTTTTGAGTTCAAATTTTAGATTTCTTAGTTTCATTTTATTGTTTCCTAGTTTCGTTTGTTTTCTCGACACTAATTGACAACCTAGTAATACCCTACTAGCTTGTAAGTTAGTTTTGTGTACATTCTTCGTGTTAACGTTGTTTGCTTATGTGCTTTTGTCGTTTGAATACGTTGTAACTCTTGGATCTAGTCCGACGAGAATTATTTGAGTTTCAAACAAGAATCCATTTCGGGCAAGAGCATACTCATACCTTACGGATTCCCGGGTTCCTAGCCAATCTACAACACTTGTGGAACTTGGGTGTGAGTGAACCAAGAGAGTGTGAGTGAGGAGAGGGATTTTAATTGTGAGTGAGAAGAGGGATTTTAAACTAACTTGTTTGTTTCTTGTGTAGGTGATACCTTAATAATGGAGGGAACCACATCTCAAATCAGGGATTCTAATAAAATAGAGAATATGAGGGTCACTCTTGAGGCTATGACCCGAGCTCTTGAAAGGTTGAGTACGGAAGTGGGAGCCATAAGGGGAGAAGTGACGACTATTAGTGGGAGGTTAGAACAAGTGGAGAGTCAAAGGAACTCTCGTCCTTCTACTCCTCGACATGTTTCATCAAGTGGACATGATAGAAATTCCTCCGCCACCGTTACCCCCGAAACATGGCCACAATTGCCAAATCCTTCACTAGCTCCACTAAATGCCGCAAGTCAAACCATTTATAACCCTCTAAACCGAGACTCCAATAGAACAACCTATTCCCGAACGCCTCAAGTTCCACAAGAGGTACTCGAACGTCAAATGACTCCACAAAATCCGAAACCCCCTTCCAAGATCCACTAAACCAAAGACCACCACCTCCACAAAATCCAAATTCTCCGAATCAAGTTCCAAATGTCCAAAACCGTACTTTCCATCATGAGGAATATGGTAGAGAGGATTATGAAGGGTATGGAGCCTTTGACGATGCCTACATTAGGGAGGAACAGATTAGAGGGGTCCGTGTTAATCCAAGGAGATACCGAGGGTATGGATAAAGGGGAAACCGACACCTAGAGAGAGACGCAGGCATCAATACCATCAAATTGAGCCTACCTATCTTTAAGGGTGAAAGTGACCCCGAGGTGTCTCTTTCTTGGGAGTCGGCGTGTGATAAAGTGTTTCAAGTGAATGATATCTCGGAGGAGAAAAAGAGTTTTTATGTTATAGCTCATTTTGAAGGCTATGCTAACACTTGGTGGGAATACGTCAAGCGGTTCAGCAATGAGTTGGTAGAGGGACAACCACCACCACGGTTTCGATTGAGGTACCTAATGAATCATATGATGAAGCCACTTATCAAAAAGTTTGTTATTGTTTACTTTGATGATGTGTTGGTGTATAGTAAGTCCTTATATGAGCATGTAAAGCATTTACAATATGTGTTTGATATCCTCCAAAAGGAGAAGTTATATGCTAATTTAGAAAAGTGTTCTTTTGGTGTTTATGAGATTGTATTTCTTGGATTTGTGGTGATCTCAAGAGGGGTAGAAGTGGATGAATCTAAGATTCATGCCATTAAAAATTGGCCAACTCCCAAAACCGTAGATGAAGTGAGAAGCTTCCATGGGTTGGATAGTTTTTATAGACATTTTGTCAAAGGATTTAGCACCATTGCCACCCCCTTGACCGAAGTGATTAAAAAGGATCGGCCTTTCAAGTGGGGAGATGAACAAGCTAAGGCCATCGAGGACTTGAAAGCTATGCTCATCTCGGTCTTTTTTCTACAATTTCCGAAGCATGAAAAGACTTTTGAGGTCGAATGTAATGCTAGCAAAGTCAGCAAAGGCGCATTTTAATGCAAGAATTAAAGCCTATTGCCTACTTAGAAAAAATATCAATGAAGAAACTCTAAACTACTCTACGTGCTATTTAGAGTTGTATGCCTTGATTAGAGCCTTGGCCACTTGGCAACATTATTTGTGGCCTAAAGAATTCGTGATCCGAATGGATCATGAATCCTTGAAGCATCTACGGGCACAAGACAAGCTTAACCGGAGGCATGCCAAATGGATTAAATGTCTTGAAACTTTCCCTTATGTTATTCAATACAAGAAGGGTAAAGACAATGTGTTTTCCGATGCTTTGTCCCGAAAACATATGTTTGTGCCTACTTTGTCATCTAAGTTGATGGGGTTTGTAAGCCTCAAGTTTTTATATCACGAGGACCCTCACTTGGCTCCTATCTATAGGGAAAGTGAAGAGTTGGATAGGGATAGGTGGGTTACGAATAGGGGTTCCCATACCTATACCAAATTTGATGGATACTTGTTTAAAGGTAGACGATTGTGTGTTCCCTTAAGTTCATGGAGAGAATTATTTGTGATGAAAGCACACAATGGCGGTCTAATGGGCCATTTTAGGGTCGAGAAGACCCTCAAAATTTTGGAAGAACAATTTTATTGGCCTAGAATGCTCAAGGATGTGGCCCGGATTTGTGGCCAATGTGTTGAGTGCAAAGGAGGCAAGTCACGGCTCCAACACCATGGGTTGTACACCCCATTGTCCACCCATTTGCATCCTTGGATTGATATATCAATGGACTTCGTGTTGGTACTGCCAAGGACTAGAAGGGGGCGGGATAGTATTTTTGTCATGGTGGATCGGTTTTCCAAGATGGCTCACTTTATTTCTTGTTCTAAATGTGATGATGCTCCTAGTGTAGCCTCTTTGTTTGTTGATAATGTTGTAAAACTTCATGGAGTTCCGAGGACCATAGTGAGTGATAGGGATTCTAAATTCCTAAGCCACTTTTGGAAGTCCATATGGGGTAGACTCGGTACTAAGTTATTGTTTTCGACTTCATGCCACCCACAAACCGATGGCCAAATGGAAGTAGTAAATAGGACCTTAGGGTCTATTCTACGGTCCATGGTTAAAGGAAAAATGACTTCTTGGGAGGAGAACTTACCGTTGATTGAGTTTGCTTATAATCGTGTTATACACTCGAGCACGAGGATGACACCATTTGAGTGTGTATACGGCATTAACCCCCTCACCCCTTTGGATTTAACCCCTTTGCCAAATGATCTTGTGATAAGCTTAGATGGAAGTAAACGGGATGAGGCCATGAAGAAGCTACATGATAATTTGAGGTTGCGGTTGGAGAAGGAAAAACAAGAAGTTGCGAGGTGAGCCAACAAATGAATAAGAAAGCTCATTCTTGAACCGGGAGATTGGGTATGGTTGCACCTAAGGAAGGATAGGTTCCCATCTCAAAAGAATGCTAAGTTGATGCCACGGGGTGATGGCCAGTTCCAAGTATTAGAAAGGATCAACGACAAAGCCTACAAGATTGATCTACCCCCGGAATATCAAGTGCACAACACTTTCAACGTGTGTGATCACTCTCGGATGGAAACGGTGGTGGATGGCAATGATCCAAATTTGAGGAAAAATTCCCAACAAGATGGAGAGGATGATACGGGAATTCCTAGCTTGAGACCTTTCACACAAAGTCAAGCATGTGAGTTGCAACAACTTCAAGCCTTGTTGACATTCCTGGCCATGTGTGAGGCCCTTGTGAGCCCATCTAAGGGCCTATATTTAATAAAATATGAAGAGGCCCACCAAGACACCCAAAACCCACCCACTTAAATGCCAAGGGTATTTTGGTCTTTGTCCTTCCTTTCTAAGTGACTATATAAGCTATGTAATAGGGCTAGTCTTGCTTTAGTTCACTCCTATTATTCAAGAAACAAAAGACTTGTAAATTTTTTACTTCTCTTTCTCATTTGGAGAGGCCAAAACCGAATTCTCATTAGTAGAGTGATACTAATGTTGTATCTTGGCTAGAAACTAGGTTCTTGAGGTTCTTTGAGTTCCTCTTGGTCCAAGTAAGAACTTGATATTGATATTAATTAGTCTTAGGGTCCTTTCTATTGTTAGGGTTCTTAGATTAATGAATATTGTGTGTCAAGTTTCTATCTCTTTCTTTGTAATTCTTGTTAACAATGTGTTGTTGAATATAAAAGTCTAGTGAAGCCGTGTGGGGATCTTTTGATTCACTAGCAATATTGTCTTTGTTGTTCTTGTTGTTAAACTCACTTTTCTAGTTCAAACAAGTGTTGCAAGCCTAGTGAAGCCGTGTGTGGCCATTTTCGATTCACTAGCACTTTGTTGTTCATGTTGTTGTTCTTGTGTTGGTTGCAATCTATTGATACACAATTAGTTTTGTATCATTTGGTATCAAATCGAAGGCTGGTCGTGTTCTCACACTACCAATCTTGGGCTTTCTTGCTAAGAAAAAAAAAAGCTGAAAACTGAAAAAAAATCCAGAAAAGTGCAAATCTGTCCATTTTGTGTTCGTGGCCGAAAATTGTGTTGTTGTTATCTTGGACAAGATTTGTTTGTTGTGTGTCTAGAACTTATAGTCTTTGGTTTGTTTAGAGTGTTTATAGTGTTGGTTTTTTTCTCATCAACTCTAAAAAGTGTCCAAATCTAAGATTGAACTTGAACGTGTTGAAGTTGTAGATGTGAACAAGGTGTGGCCGAGTTGGATGTTGTTGTTACCTAAACCTTGGCCGATTAGATGGTCTTGTTGTAGTGGAGTTGTTGTTATGTACTTAAGGTTCTTCACCCTTTCATCATCTTGTTAATCCTTAAAGTGCAAACTAGATCTAAAAAGGTGAAAGACAAGATTGTACTAGTTGTTAGTGAAAGACTTGTCCCTATCACTTCAAAGACTTTTCATCTACTTTTCCTTGATTTAAGGACCTTGTTTCAAGGAGAAAGTTCAAAGAAGTCAAGTTTTTCTTTTGAAATTTGAACAAAAAGGCTCCAATACCACTTTTCCCTCCATTAACCAAATCCACCAATTCCAAATTGTATATTGATCAAAATTTGAAATTGGGAAATAAAATTTTGATAAAACTCGAGGCCAATAGTGGACTGTCACGTCGCTAAAGTACTGTTCATGCAATATTTTTGAGTTCAAATTTTAGATTTCTTAGTTTCATTTTATTGTTTCCTAGTTTCGTTTGTTTGCTCGACACTAATTGACAACCTAGTAATACCCAACTAGCTTGTAAGTTAATTTTGTGTACGTTCTTCATGTTAACGTTGTTTGTTTATGTGCTTTTGTCGTTTGAATACGTTGTAACTCTTGGCTCTAGTCGGATGAGAATTCTTCGAGTTTCAAACAAGAATCCATTCCGGCCAAGTGCATACTCATACCTTACGTATTCCCGGATTCCTAGACAATCTACAACACTTGTGGAACTTGAGTGTGAGTGAACCAAGAGAGTGTGAGTGAGGAGAGAGATTTTAAACTAACTTGTTTGTTGCTTGTGTAGGTGATACCTTAATAATGGAGGGAACCATGTCTCAAACCGTGGATTCTAATGAAATGGAGAATATAAGGGTCACTCTTGAGGCTATGACTCGAGCTCTTGAAAGTTTGAGTACGGAAGTGGGATCCATAAGGGGAGAAGTGACATCTATTAGTGGGAGCTTAGAATAAGTGGAGAGTCAAAGGAACTCTTGTCCTTCTACTCCTCGACATGTTTCGTCAAGTGAACATGATAGATATTCCTCCTCCACCGTTACTCCCAAAACATGGCCACAATTGCCAAATCCTTCACTAGCTCCACTAAATGCCGCAAGCCAAACCACTTATAACCCTCTAAACCGAGACTTCAATAGACCAACCCATTCCCAAACGCCACAAGTTCCGCAAGAGGTACTAGGAAGTCAAATGCCTCCCCAAAATCTGAAACCCCCTTCCAAGCTTCACTAAAGCAAAGACCACCACCTCCAAAAAGTTAAATTCCTCCGAATCAAGTTCCAAATGACCAAAACCGTCCCGTCCACCTTGAGGAATATGGTAGAGAGGATTATGAATGGTATGGAGACTTTGATGATGCCTACATTAGGGAGGAAGAGATGAAAGGGGTTCGTATGGATCCAAGGAGATACCGAGGGTATGGAGAAAGGGGAAACCGACACCTAAAGAGAGACGTAGGCATCAATACCATCAAATTTAACCTACATATATTTAAGGGTAAAAGTGACCCCGAGGCATATCTTGCTTAGGAGTCGGCGTGTGATAAAGTGTTTCAAGTGAATGATATCTCGGAGGAGAAGAAGAGTTGTTATTCCATAGCTAATTTTGAAGGCTATGCTAACACTTGGTGGGAATACGTTAAGAGGTTCGGCAACGATTTGGTAAAGGGACAATGTAATACCCCGGGAAATTTTTCATTGAAATTTTGTGCGTAAACGTGTTGGGTTCTATATTCTAGAATAAATTATAAATTTTTCATGTGGAAAGTCTTAGATTATGACCCACCATTGCGTAGATTATTGAATAATCTTTCCAACGATATGTGGATCATCCAAAACGGACACCCGAGCGACAAGTTATGAACATTCCGATAGAACCGTGAATAGTAGTGAACAGTAAAACGTACAGGAAAAAGTACTGAGGCCTGGCGTATTTTTGCTCAAACTTTAAATGATCATAACTCCTTGTATATAATGATCTGGGTGATCTACTATATATCAACAGAAATCTCTGCGATTCCTCTTTCCAATGAAATTGGTTTCATCCAATTTATCTATCGAAGCAAAAAGTTATGGTCGATCTACTTCAGCATATCAAAAGCGAATTTTTGGGTCAACTTCAAACGATCATAACTTATCGTACACAATGATCTGGGTGAGATACTATATATCAATGGAAATATATGAGAGTCCTCTTTCTAATGAACTTGGATTCATCCAATTTACATAGCGGAGTAAAACGTTATGGTTGATCTACTTCAGACTATCAAAACAGTCCACCAAAGGACAGATTCGAGATTTTTTTTATTTTTAGGGGCATTTTAGTCATTCCCCCTCACCCAAAATCCATCCAAACCCTATATTAAAGCCTATTAGAAGCATTATATGTTATATTTCATCAAATTCCCTCAAAAAGAAAACCCTAAGCTCCTACATCCAACTTTAAGTACCTCCAAAGTTCACCATTAATTCTGCAAATTTATTCAAGATTCCAAGTTTCTAATTCAAGAACTCCAAGAACCATCATTCAAAGGAACAATTAACATCTCAAAAATGAGTATCGATCTAAAGTTCATCATTCAAGGTATGTGGGATTTTTCAACAAGAACTCTCTTTCGTTCTTGTGTCCAAAAGTAATTTTCTTTACAAAGGCATGATTTTTACGAATTTGAAGATTGAACCCATATCTTATGATGATTATTATGAAATCTTGATATTTATGATTTTGAAAGATGAATTTACATGTGTGGAGATATAAAGCATGAATCTTGAACGATATTTATCATGATTTTGATATTTGGATCGTGAATCCCCATTGGAAATTGTGGTTTTTTGAGAAAGTGTGTGTCATAAGCACGTTGATGTTGAATATTTGAGATATTTTGAATGATTTGACCTTTTCGTCTTAATGGAGTTGTTTGAACTCGAGTGTGAAAGAAATTCACAACGTGGCTGATTTTGATAGATGGGAAGCATGATGGCTCCCGATGTATATTTATATATTACTGAAATTGTTTTGTTGTGGATTATTTTTGAAATGATCTGAGCTAAGTCCGGGAGAAATCTTTAGCACCGAGTGGGAGGTATAAAGCGACCTTACTTTCCTAGAACTACGTTCCCCCATAGGAGTGAACCTGAGGCTGATTTATATAGTGATCACTAGTTTGTATGGATTTGATATCGATAGTCCTACTCCGATAGTAAGGATAGGATGTCTCTCCCCAACGTGGGTTGTACGTTGGACTCTATGTAGCTCATATGGTTTATGTCGGTTATAGGATCTCCCAGTGTGTGTGTGTTTCCTTGTGTCTATGGTGAATGGTGAAGTGATTTGAAAGTGGAATTGTGAAAGTTATTCTTTCAAAAGATTTAAATGATAGTTAAATTATGAGAATTGATATTCTTGATGAACTGAAAGTGATTGACAAATTATATGATGACTCACATGTGTTATTGTACTTATTTCATCCTCTCATGATTATGATGATTTTCTTCAGGCTATGTGAGTCTTTCATACATCCTGCATATTTCTTATAAATATTTATGATGATGATGTTTATACAACTGCATACACCCCCATATACTTGGTTCCTTTCCATGGTACTGACCCACATCTTCGGATGTGGGCTACATTTTATCCAAATGTAGGTTCAGGTGCTCAGTTCCAGGTTTGATAGTGATTTTTTGGGCATGCTGTTCTATATTCTCTGTTGTGGTGAGTCCTTATGTTCCAAGGACGTGATGTCTGATGTTGGTTTCACGGAATTGTTTACATTTGATTACTGAGTATGAGTCAGTTGGGGCATGTCTCAATGGCTCGCTGGTTTTATTGATTCTCTTAGAGGCTTGTCAGACTAGTATAGATGTTGGGAGTTGACTAATAAGTCGTATTTTGTTATCTTTCTGAAATTCTTTTATTCTTGGATGATGATTACTCTGTTGATATTTGAGGGTTATTTATGGAAATCTCGTTGATTTGTGTTGAACTGAATGAAAATGGCTCAAAGGTTTATCTTGGGGCTACTCGTGGCCTCAAGCACCGTGTGATGCTTCGAGACCCATTTTCTGGAGCGTTACAAATTTGGTATCTAGTATAAGGTTTTAAGGTGTCCTAGGGAGTCTGACAAGCCACGTTAAGTAGAGTCTTGATCATCGGTGTGTAGCGCGCGACATCTATGAGCAAGAGGCTACAAGACATTTTAGGAAAAAGTGTGATTCTTTCTTTCAGAAGTCTATCGTGCTTAAAGTGTCTCTCTCTGCTATTGATTCGTGCGCTCTTCTTTCAGAAATATGCCTCCGCGTCAAGCGAGAAGAAATAATGATGGTCAGCAACCTCAACCCGCTGACCCATTGAATGAAAATGTATCTCATGCTAAATTTTGGGCAGCCTTTCAGGCGCCGGCCCAAGCTGTTACTGCAAATGTTCAGGCCAACCTGGCCTCAACTCCACAGCAGTAGGGAGGTGATTCAGCTGCTGCCAGGATCCGTGACTTCGTGTGGCTGAATCCACCGGAATTCTATGGGTCTAAGTCTGATAAGGATCCATGATTGTTTTTATAGTAGGTGCGGAAGATTACTCAGGTGATGTATGTATCTGAGGAACATAGTGTGGAGTTGGCTGCGTATAGGTTGAAAGACCTTGCTTATAATTGGGTTGTTTCTTGGAGGAAAGGTAAAGGTGAGAGAGTTGTCCCTACAACTTAGCAAGAGTACTAGGATGCATTCCTGGATAAGTTTTTCCCTTTGGAGATGAGGGAGGCGAAGGTGGAAGAGATTATAAACCTGCGACAGGGCTCTATGACTGTTAGGGAGTACTGTCTAAAGTTCAATCAGTTGGCCATGTATGCTCCTGACTTAGTGGCTGATAATCGGGCTAGTATGAGTAAGTTTATGACTGGAGTATCTAGTTATATGATTAAGAAGTGTTGGTCTGCTATGCTGAATAGTGAGATGAATCTTTCTAGGCTGATGACTCATGCCCAACAGATTAAGGCAGACAAGATTAAGGAGAGAGATAGAATGAGAGGGAATAAGAGAGCTAGGTCCGAGCAGCACGGACAGGGTCCGACTAGATCACAGGGAGGGAGTCGCCCTTAGTATCAGGATCGTTCATCTATGCCAGCATCTTCATCTGCTAGTTCTCCCGTGCCTAGAGGTAGGCAGGAGCAAGGTAGCAGGTCATATGCATCCAGGTCCCAGTACAGTTCTTGCAGTAAGCCAAATCGTCCCCTGTGTCCTAAGTGTGGTAGGGCTCATTCGGGTGAGTGTTGGGGTGAGAAGAGGGGTTGTTTTCGGTGTGGTGACATGGGTCACAGAGTTAGAGATTGTCCACAGGATGGACAAGGTCGTCGTGACTATTGCCCTCAGACCCAGACTCAGACTGTTAGTGCTCCAGTTCCAGCGACTCGCCCAGCCCCAGTTCAGGGCGCCTCTTCTAGCAATGCTGGCGGGCAGCGCCAGAATAGATTCTATACTTTACCGTCCCACCAGGAATAGGAGGACTCTCCCAATGTTGTTACTGGTATGCTTCGTATATTTCAATTTGATGTGTATGCTTTGCTGGATCTTGGATCCAGTTTCTCGTATGTTATACCTTTGATTTATGTGAATTTTGAAATGAGTCCTGAGATTATTCCTGAGCCTATCCTAGTTTCTACCCCTGTGGGTGGTTCGATTGTTGCCCAGAAAGTGTATAAAAAGTGTCCTATTACCGTTCTTTATAGAGTCTTGTTGGCTAATCTGATTGAGTTAGACATGGTAGATTTTGATGTGATTTTGGGTATGGACTGGCTGTATTGTTCTTATACCTCTATTGATTGTCGGACCCGAGTGGTCAAGTTTCAGTTTCTAGGTGCATCCATGTTTGAGTGGTCTAGGAATTCTGTGTCACCCAAGAGTCATTTTATCTCTTACCTCAAAGCTAGAAAGTTTATTTCCAAGGAGTGTATTTACCATTTGGTTAGAGTCAAAGACACTAAGTCTGAGACTCCAACTCTCCAGTCTGTTAACGTCGTCAATGAGTTTTCTGATGTCTTTCCCGATGATCTCCCAGGGATACCTCCTGATAGAGAGATAGAGTTCGGGATTGATCTTCTTCCCGATACTTAGCCCATTTCTATTCCTCCTTACCGTATGGCCCCTGCAGAACTTAAGAAGTTGAAAGAGCAACTCAAAAATCTACTAGATAAGGGTTTCATAAGGCCCAGTGTTTCTCCTTGGGGTGCTCCTGTGTTGTTTGTGAGAAAGAAAGATGGCTCTTTGCGTATATGCATTGATTACCGCCAACTGAATAAAGTCACCATAAAAAATAAGTACCCCCTTCCTAGAATAGATGATTTGCTTGACCAATTGCAAGGTGCAAGTTATTTCTCAAAGATAGACCTTCATTCCAGCTATCATCAACTCAAAGTTAGGGAGTGTGACATCCCAAAAACCGCTTTCCGAACTCGTTATGGCCATTTTGAGTTTCTTGTTATGTCTTAAGGGTTAACGAATGCCCCAGAAGCTTTCATGGACTTCATGAATCGAGTGTTCAGATGATATCTGGATATGTTTGTCATAGTGTTCATCGATGATATACTGGTGTACTCCTGTAGTGAGGATAAACATTTTGATCATCTCCGAACTGTCTTGCAAACCCTTAAAGATCACAAGTTGTTTTCCAAGTTCAGTAAGTGTGAGTTTTGGCTAAGGTCAGTTGCTTTTCTGGGTCATATCATTTCTTTCGAGGGTATTGAAGTTGATCCCCAAAAGACCGAAGCTGTTAGAAATTGGCCTAGACCTATTTCTCCGACTGATATTCAAAGTTTCTTGGGTTTAGCTGGTTATTACTGCCGTTTTGTTGAGGGTTTCTCCTCTTAGCGTCTCCTATGACTCGGTTAACCCAAAAGAAAGTGAAGTTCTTATGGTCCGAATCTTGTGAGAATAGTTTTCAGGAGTTTAAGACTCGACTCACTTCAGCCCCTGTTTTGACTTTGCCTGATGGTGTTAATGGTTTTGTGATGTACTGTGATGGTTCGAGAGTTGGGTTGGGTTGCGTATTGATTCAGAAGGGTAAGGTGATAGCTTATGCTTCTAAACAGTTGAAAACCCACGAGAAAAATTACCCCACCCATGACCTTGAGTTGGCTGTTGTTGTGTTTGCTTTGGAAATCTGGAGATACTATTTGTATGGTGTCCATGTTGATGTTTTCACTGATCATAAGAGTCTGCAGTATGTGTTTACCCAGAGAGAATTAAATCTTAGGCAGAGACGATGTTTAGAATTGTTAAAGGACTATGATATGAGTGTGTTGTACCATCCAGGCAAGGCCAATATTGTGGCGGATTCCCTAAGTAGAGTGTCCATGGGTAGTGTTTCGCATGTGGTAGAAGGTAAGAAAGAGTTGTCTCGTGATGTACATCGTTTGGCTAAATTAGGGGTTAGGTTGTTTGACTCTGCTGAAGGTAGTATAGGGGTTCAGAGTAGTTCCGAATCCTCCTTGGTTTCGGAAGTGAAGGAAAAGCAATACTTAGATGCTAGTTTGGTCAGACTGAAGGAGTCAGTCAAGGACCAAAAAGTAGAGGTTTTCTCCAAAGGGGGAGATGGTGTGTTGAGATTGCAGGGTAGATTGTGTGTCCCGAATGTTGATGATCTGAGACAGAGGATTATGGCTGAAGTGCATGGGGCGCGATATTCTATTCATCCTGGTGCCACCAAGATGTACCGAGACTTGCGGGAAATCTATTTGTGGAGTGGCATGAAGAAAGATATAGCAGCGTTTGTAACTAAGTGTGCAACATGCCAACAGGTTAAGGTTGAACACCAAAGACCTGGTGGTATGATGCAAGAGTTTAGTATTCCCACCTGGAAGTGGGAAGAGATAAATATGGACTTCATGATTGGTTTACCTCCTTCCCGACTCCATCATGATTCCATTTGGCTTGTGGTTGATAGGTTGACTAAGTCTGCTCATTTCTTGCCTATTCATACTTCATATACTGCTGAGGATTACGCTAGATTATATATCCGAGAGCTAGTTAGACTGCATGGAGTTCCCTTGTCTATCATTTCGGATAGGGGTACTCAGTTCACTTCACAATTTTGGAAAGCTTTTCAGAAGGGTCTTGGTACCCATGGCTTTTGAGTTCTGCTTTTCATCCGCTGACCGATGGTCAGGATGAGTGGACCATCCAGATCTTAGAGGATATGTTGAGATCTTGTGCACTTGACTTTAAGGGAAGTTGGGATGATCACTTACCATTGATAGAGTTTGCTTACAATAATAGTTTCCACTCTAGTATTGGCATGGCTCCGTTTGAAGCCTTATATTGGAGGAAGTATAGATCACCCATAGGTTGGTTCGAGGTAGGTGAAACGGCTGTGAGTGGTCCTGATTCGGTATTTGAGGCAATAGAAAAAGTTATGTTGATTAGGGAAAGGTTGAAAACTGTGCAGAGTCGTCAAAAGTTATATGCGGATGTTAGAAGGAGAGACCTTGAGTTTGAAGTTGGTGACCTAGTGTATCTGAAAATTTCACCCATGAGAGGGGTGGAGAGATTCGGAAAGAAGGAGAAGCTTATTCCCCGTTATGTTGGTCCTTACAAAATTCTTAGCTGTGTTGGTAAGGTAGCTTATGAGGTCGAGTTGCCTTCCGAGTTGTCCTCTGTTCATCCAATATTCCATGTCTCCATGCTTAGAAAGCATATTAGTGATGTTGTGGTAGTGGATTCCTCTGTGAGTGTTGACATTCAAGAAAATCTTTCTTTTGATGAGATTCCTGTTGAGATTCTTGATTTCAGTGTCCGAAGACTAAGGAACAAAGAAGTTTCCTTGGTCAAGGTGTTGTGCCGAAACCAATCTGTTGAGGGTACAACTTGGGAAGCTGAGGCGGATATGCGATCCAAGTACCCGCACCTATTTTCCACGAACTCCGATCAAGCTGAAGGTACCGTTCTTTCCTAAATCATGCACTTTTGATAAAAGTTGCAGCAGTTCAGCTGTCATTTATTATGTGTTCAGCTGTAGTTTCTTGAATTTATGCATTCTATGTTGCATTCGGAGTGAGAAACGATGTGGTGATGAGTCTAACAAATGGTTTTAGCTGTATGCTCTATTCCCTATCTAATCTTCGCATGTCTAGCGTCATTCGAGGATGAATGTTTCCAAGGGGGGGATGACGTAATACCTCGGGAAATTTTTTGTTGAAATTTTATGCGTAAACGTGTTGGGTTCTATCTTCTAGAATGAATTATAAATTTTCCGTATGGAATGTCTTAGATTATGACCCACCATTGCGTAGAGTACCGAATAAAATTTCCAACGATATGTGGATCATCCAAAACGAACACCCGAACGACGAGTTATGAACATTCCGATCGAACCGTGAATAGTAGTGAACAGTAAAACTTGCAGGAAAAAGTACTGAGGCTTGGCATATTTTTGCTCCAACTTTAAACGATCATAACTCCTTGCACATAATGATCTGGGTGATTTAGTATATATCAACAGAAATCTCTGCGAGTCCTCTTTCCAATGAAATTGGTTTCATCCAATTTGTCTATCGGAGGAAAAAGTTATGGTCGACCTACTTCAGCCTACCAAAAGTAAATTTTTTGGTCAACTTCAAACAATCATAACTCCTTGAACCAAATGATCTGGGTGAGATACTATATATAAACGGAAAGATATGAGAGTCCTCTTTCTAATGAAATTAGTTTCATCCAATTTAGATATCGGAGTAAAACGTTATGGTTGATCTACTTCAGACTATCAAAACAGTCCACCAAAGGACAGATTCAAGAATTTTTTTGATTTTTAGGAGCGTTTTGGTCATTCCCCCTCACCCAAAATCCATCCAAACCCTATATTAAAGCCTATTATAAGTATTATATGTTATATTTCATCAAATTCCCTCAAAAAAAAAACCTAAGCTCCTATATCCAACTTCAAGAACCTCCAAAGTTCACCATTAATTATGCAAATTTATTCAAGATTCCAAGTTCCTAGTTCAAGAACTCCAAGAACCATCATTCAAAGGCACGATTAACATCTCAAAAATGAGTATCGATCTAAAGTTCATCATTCAAGGTATGTGGGGTTTTTCAATAAGAACTCTCTTTCGTTCTTGTGCCCAAAAGTAATTTTCTTTACAAAGGCATGATTTTTATTTGATTTTTACGAATTTGAAGCATGAATCCATATCTTATGATGATTATTATGAAATCTTGATGTTTATGATTTTGAAAGATGAATTTACATGTGTGGAGATATAAAGCATGAATCTTGAACGATATTTATCATGATTTTGATATTTGGGTCGTGAATCCCCTTTGGAAATTGTGTTTTTTTTTGAGAAAGTGTCTGTTATAAGCACGTTGATGTTAAATATTTGAGATATTTTTAATGATTTGACCTTTTCGTCTTAATGGAGTTGTTTGAAATCAAGTGTGAAAGAAATCCACAACGTGGTTGATTTTAATAGATGGGAAGCATGATCGCTCATGATGTATATTTATATATTACTGAAATTGTTTTGTTGTGAATTGTCTTTGAAATGATCTGAGCTAAGTCCGGAGAAATATTTAGCACCGAGTGGGAGGTATAAAGCGACCTTACTTTCCTAGAACTGCGTGCCCCCATAGGAGTGAGCCTGAGGCTGATTTATATAGTGATCACTAGTTTGTGTGGATTTGATATCGATAGTCCTACTCCGATGGCAAGGATTGGACGACTCTCCCCAACGTGGGTTGTACGTTGGACTCCGTGTAGCTCACATGGTTTATGTCGGTTATAGGTTCTCCCAGTGTGTGTGTGTTTCCTTATGTCTATGGTGAATGGTGAAGTGATTTGAAAGTGAAATTGTGAAAGTTATTCTTTCGAAAGATTTAAATGATATTTACATTTTGAGAATTGATATTCTTGATGAACTGAAAGTGATTGTCAAATTATATGATGACTCAAATGTGTTATTGTACTTATTTCATCCTCTCATGATTATGATGATTTTCTTCGGGCTATGTGAGTCTTTCATACATCCTGTATATTTCTTATAAATATTTATGATGATGATGTTTATACAACTGCATACACCCCCATATAATCGGTTCTTTTCCATGGTACTGACCCACATCTTCAGATGTGGGCTGCATTTTCTCGGAATGTAGGTTCAGGTGCTCAGTTCCAGGTTCGACAGTGATTCTTCGGGTATGCTATTCTAGATCCTCTGTTGTGGTGAGTCCTTATGTTCTGAGGATGTGATGTCTGATGTTGGTTTCACGGAATTGTTTACATTTGATAACTGAGTATGAGTCAGTTGGGGCATGTCTCAATGGCTCGCTGGTTTTATTGATTCTCTTAGAGGCTTGTCAGACTAGTATAGATGTTGGGAGTTGACTAATAAGTCGTATTTTGTTATCTTTCTGAAATTCTTTTATTCTTGGATGATGATTACTCTGTTGATATTTGAGGGTTATTTATGGAAACCCCATTGATTTGTGTTGAACTGAATAAAAATGGCTCAAAGGGTTAGCTTGGGGCTACTCGTAGCCTCAAGCACCGTGTGACGCTCCGGGACCCATTTTCTGGGGTGTTACAGACAACTACCACCATGGTTTTGATTGAGGTACCTAATGAGGCAACGGTATCTTCCCGAAAGTTATCGTCATGAGTTGCTTGCTAGGTTGTACAATTTGCGACAAGGGAATCAAAGTGTTATGGCATACTATGATGAGTTTTAACAACTCATGTTGAATCTTGATCATTGGAGAGAATAAATTGGCCATGACATTATTCAGTTCAAGTGTGGGTTGAACAAAGAGATCTCCACCCATTTGACGTTTCACAAGTTTGATACCGTTGAAGGGATTTTCCAAGCGGCTCTTGAGATTGAAAGGGATCTTAAAGAGAGGTCGTCATTCAAGGCAAAGGGACCATCATCCTCGAGTTGGCCGAGGAGAAAAGATATGGTTCAATCATCTTCAGGTTGGCCCAAAAATAAGGACCAACCTACCACTACAAGGCTTCCCGAGACTAAAACAGTCCACAAATTTCATCCCCGACAAGAAGCTCACAAGTATCCTAATCCTAAATGCTTCCAATGTTTCAAGTGCCAAGGTTAGGGACATAATACCAATGAATGTCCAAACCGACGTAATGTGATTCTAAGGGAAGGGAGATTGTATTACCTTGGTGAGGAAGTAGGTCTTGAAAAAGAAGAGAATGAGGCCGAGCCTTAAGATGGAGAGGAACCCGAAAATGATCCACATGATGATGATGATGATTGTGAGGATGCTTATCCACAAGAAGGGGAGTGCGTGGTTCTAAACTTTGTAGTGAGGTGTGCCATGATCAGTAAGGCAATAGATGATCCTAGCCAACGGGAGAATCTATTCCAAACTAAATGTTTTGTGAAGGAAAGTGTGTGCACTATGGTGATAGATAGTGGAAGTTGTGCGAATGTGGTTAGTGTTGCATTGGTGAACTTCTTGAAATTGCCGACTACACCTCACACTAGTCCTTACAAGTTACAATGGTTGAATAAATGATCCGAGTTAAAGGTCATAAGGCAATGTGTGATACGTTTTAAGGTAGCCAACTACCATGACGAGGTGCTTTATGACGTGATACCAATGCAAGCTTGTCACTTGTTGTTTGGAAGGCCTTGGCAATACGATAGGTAGACCAAACATGATGGAAAGTCCAATCGGTATACACTTGAGAAGGATGGCCGCAAGGTCGCTCTTCATCCATTATTGCCTTCCCAAGTAAATGAATTACATCAAAAGATGCAAGAATTGAGAAAAAAGGGAAAGAAGGCCGAGAGTAAGGGGAACTCGAGAGTGAGGGAGTAGGGGAAACCGAGGGGCAAGGAAGTGTGGTGATGATGGCTAGGAGGAAAGAACTATTTGTGGATCATGATGAGGACACTCCAATGCTCCACTTGGCTCATTGTTTTAATACTAACGCCACTAACATTTCCATTTCTCCTCCTATATCTCATGTTTTGCAGGATTATGAGGATGTCTTCCCAAAGGAATTACTGCAAGGATTGCCCCCACTTAGAGGAATTGAACATCAAATAGATTTTGTGCCGGGATCATAATTGGCCAACAAATCGGCTTATAGGAGCAACCCGATGGATACCAAGGAATTGCAATGCCAAGTTGAGGAACTTCTCAACAAAGGTTATATCAAGGAGAGTATGAGCCCTTGCTCGGTCCCGATGCTACTAGTTCCCAAGAAAGATGGGACTTGGCGTATGTGCATTGATTTCCAAGCCATCAACAAGATAATGGTAAAATATCGTTACCCTATTCCTAGGTTAGATGATATGCTTGATGAATTGAGTGTTTCGTGTTTGTTTTCTAAAATTGATTTGAGGAGTGGCTATCACAAAATTCGAATGCAACCGGGTGATCAATGGAAAACCGCCTTCAAGACCAAATTCGGTCACTATGAATTGATGATTATGACATTAGGCCTAACAAACGCTCCAAGTACTTTCATAAGGCTAATGAATCATGTGATGAAGCCATTTATCGAAAATTTTGTTGTTGTTTACTTTGATGAATTGTTGGTGTATAGTAAGTCCTTAGATGAGCTTGTAAAGCATTTACAATGTGTGTTTGATGTTCTCTGAATGGAGAAGTTATATGCTAATCTAGAAAAGTATTCTTTTGGTGTCCATGAGGTTGTATTTCTTGGATTTGTGGTGAGCTCAAGAGGGGTCAAAGTGGATGAATCTAAGATTGACGACATAAAAAATTTGCCAACTCCCAAAACCGTAGGTGAAGTGAAAAGCTTCCACGGGTTGGCTAGTTTTTATAGACGTTTTGTCAATGGATTTAGCACCATTGTCGCCCCCTTGACCAAAGTGATTAAAAAGGATCGGCCTTTCAAGTGGGGAGATGAACAAGCTAAGGCCTTTGAGTACTTGAAAGCTATGCTCATCTCGACCTCTTTGCTACAATTGCCGAATTTTGACAAGACTTTTGAGGTCGAATGTGATGCTAGCCAAGTCGGCATAGGCGCGGTTTTAATGCAAGAATTGAAGCCTATTGCTTACTTTAGCGAAAATCTCAAAGGAGCCACTCTAAACTACTCTACGAATGATTTAGAGTTGTATGCCTTGATTAGAGCCTTGGCCACTTGGAAACATTATTTGTGGCCTAAAGAATTCATGATCCGAACGGATCATGAATCCTTGAAGCATCTATGGGCACAAGACAAGCTTAACCGGCGGAATTCACAAATACAAGAAGAGTAAAGACAATGTGGTTGATGATTCTTTGGCTCGAAAATATGTGCTTGTGTCTACTTTGTTGACTAAGTTGATGGGGCTTGAAAGTGTCAAGTCTTTATATCCCGAGGACCCTCACTTCACTCCTATCTATAGGGAAAGTGAAGAGTTGGATAGGGATAGGTGGATTATGGATAGGGTTTCCCATCCCTATACCAAATTTGATGGATACTTGTTTAAAGGTAGACGATTGTGTGTTCCCTCAAGTTTGTGGAGAGAATTATTTGTGAAGGATAAGTGCCAAGTCATGGCTCCAACCCCACGGGTTATACACCCCATTATCCACCCCTTTGCGTCCTTGGCTTGACATATCAATGGTCTTCGTGTTGGGATTTCCGAGGACTAGAAGGAGGCGGGATAGTATTTTTGTCGTGGTGGATCAGTTTTCCAAGATGGCTCACTTTATTCCTTGTTCTAAATGTGATGATGCGCCTAGTGTAGCCTCTTTGTTTGTTGATAATGTTGTAAAACTTCATGGTGTTCCGAGGACCATAGTGAGTGATAGGGATTCTAAATTCTAAGACACTTTTGGAAGTCCATGCGGAGTAGACTCGGTACTAAGTTGTTGTTTTTGACTTCATGCCACCCACAAAAAGATGGCCAACCGGAAGTAGTAAATAGGATCTATGCTACGGTCAATGGTTAAAGGAAAAATGACTTCTTGAGAGGAGCACTTGGAAGGAGCCAAGTGAACTTGTGATAAGCTTAGATGGAAGCAAATGGGCCACGGCCATAAAGAAGCTACATGAGAAGGTGAGGTTGCGGTTGGAGAAGAAAAACCAAGAAGTTGCGAGGCGATCCAACAAAGGAAGAAGAAAGCTCATTCTTGAACCGGGAGATTGGATGTGGGTGCACCTAAGGAAGGATAGGTTCCCATCTCAAAGGAATGCTAAGTTGATGTCATGGGGTGATGACCCATTCCAAGTATTAGAAAGGACCAACGACAATACCTACAAGATTGATCTACCCCCGGAATATCAAGTGCACAACACTTTCAACGTGTGTGATCTCTCTCGGGTGGAAACGGTGGAGGATGGCAATGATTCGAATTTCAGGACAAATTCCCTTCAAGATGGAGAGGATGATACGAGAATTCCTAGCTAAAGACCTTTCACACTAAGCCAAGCACGTGAGTTGCAACAAATCCAAGCCTTCTTCACATTCTTGGCCATGTGTGAGGCCCTTGTGAGCCCATCTAAGGGCCTATATTTAATAAAATGTGAAGAGGACCACCAAGACACCCCAAATCCACCCACTTAAATGCCAAGGGTATTTTGGTCTTTGTCCTTCCTTTCTAAGTGACAATATAAGCCATGTAATAGGGCTAGTCTTGCTTTAGTTCATTCCTATTATTCAAGAAACAAAAGACTTGTAAATTTTTTACTTCTCTTTCTCATTTGGAGAGGCCAAAACCGAATTCTCACTAGTAGAGTGATACTAGTGTTGTATCTTGGCTAGAAACTAGGTTCTTGGGGTTCTTTGAGTTTCTCTTGGTCCAAGTAAGAACTTGGTATTGATATTTATTAGTCTTAGGGTCCTTTCTCTTGTTAGGGTTCTTACATTAATGAATATTGTGTGTCAAGTTTCTATCTCTTTCTTTGTAAATCTTGTTAACATTGTGTTGTTGAATATAAAAGTCTAGTGAAGCCGTATGGGGCTCTTTCGATTCACTAGAAATATTGTCTTTGTTGTTCTTGTTGTTAAACTCGCTTTTCTAGTTCAAACAAGTGTTGCAAGCTTAGTGAAGCCGTGTGTGGCCATTTTCGATTCACTAGCACTTTGTTGTTCATGTTGTTGTTCTTGAGTTGGTTGGAATCTCTTAATACACACTTAGTATTGTATCAATTTATGCATGGTAGATCCATGGTGCATAATATACTTATATGCCACGATTTACTCAGGCACTGTGGAAGGAAGATTGATCTCCAGAAAGCTTATGATATGGTGAGTTGGGAATTCCTGCAGGAGGTGTTATAGGGATATGGCTTTCCTAACAAATTTATAAAGATGATAATGACGTGTGTTACTTCTCCTAAGTACATTATCAAATTGAATGGGGAGGGGCAAGGTTTACTTTTAGGGTCAAAGAGGACTGATACAGGGGGACCGTACTTCACTCTTGCTCTTTGTCCTAGTGATGGAAAACCTGACAAGATCTTTTAATTGCATGAGCTTGCTGCCTGACTTCAAATTCCACCCTATGTGCAAGAATACTAAACTGATTCACTTGATATTTATTGATGATTTAATGGTATTTTGTAAGGGAGAAGAACTTTCTGTCACAAGAGTGAAGGAAGCACTGGATCATTTTACTGCAGCAACTGGCTTGGAAGCAAACATGGAAAAGTCCACTATCTTCATAGTTGGAGTAACAGATTAGGTGAAATCTAACATGTTGTCTATCACTGGTTAAGCCTTAGGTGAATTTCCAATTAAATACCTGGGGATATTTCTAACTCAAAATAATGGAATAAGCTTTATTGCCAACAATTAGTGGATAAGATCACTAACAAGATTACTACAGATTATGTCAAGAAACTATCATATGTTGGATGGCTGCAATTACTGAATGCGGTTTTGTTCTCTATTCACAGTCTCTGCGGATCAATTTTTATCCTCCCTCAATGTGTCCTTAATGAAATTGATAGGAAGTGCAAAGAATATGTATGGAGGAATACATTAGCAAACAGGAAACCTTGCTTAGTCGCTTGGGAGAAAATCTGCGTACCCAAGAATCAAGGAGGCTTGAACGTCAAAGACTGTAAAGTATGGAACATTGCATTTGTTAGGAAGTTTTTATGGCAAATTTTAGTTGAGAAAACATCTCTCTGGGTAAGATGGATATATGGTGTGTATAAAAGATGCAACTACATTTTGGGAGCATAAAACACCCCAAGATAGTAGTTGGTATTGGAGGAAGTTAATTTCTTTAAAGGATCAAATAAAGTAATGGTACACTGGTGATGTATATAAACTCACTGCAAATGGAGCTTACTCCATTACAAGTAGCTATTTGTAATTGATAGGAGCACAAACAAAGCTGAATGTTGCTGAGCTCATCTAGACTGTTGTAGCTCAACCCCGACAGTATAATCACATGGTTAGTGGAGAAGGGAAGATTACTAACTAAGGAGAGAATTCTAAGGCTTAAGATGGTAGTTCCATATCTCATATGTTGCTTATGAAATGCGCAAGTTATAGAAACCAACAACCATTTGTTTGCTGAGTGTACTTGGTACAAGACAATTCTAGATGATTTTGTTAGAATTTGGAACTAGAAGAGAAGAGAAAAGATAAAGTTTCAGCAGTAGCTGCATTCATCCATACATTCATCACACATACATTCATTCATACATTCAACATTCAATCATAGTCAACATTTTACAAAATACTATACTTATAAGATACATGAGTCTTACAAGACACACTTCATAAGTCTTACAAGACAGACTATCTTACAAGACACACTTCTAAAAAATAAAGACTATCATTTATCTTTTAAAATAAAACTAAACATAATATTTAAAAGAAACTATTAAACAAAAGACCATCAAGAAGAGTCTCATATTCTAACACTCCTCCTTAGACTTTTCTTGGATACTCCCAGCATAGTCTTCATCTTATTCATTGGTATATCATCCATTTCATCATCTAACTCATCCTTATCAAATTTATCGTCGTTGTCATCCTCTTCAAAATCATCTTCATCATCCTCATTGTCATCAAATCTTTATCCGCAGGCAAAGCTGCAAACTTGACAGCCTTTTGGTTCTGATCTTTGCCCATAGGGGAAGTTTCAGGTCCTTGAATTATGGGGGAAGCTTCAGATCTTGTAACCCCTTAAATTGTTGTATTTTCTGTTGGTTTGGCATTTGATCTCCTCCTCCACTACCACCCATCATAGCCTTCATTACATATAAAGTGGCTTCATTTTCTCTTCTGTTGAAGCCAAAATGAATGAAATGATCATCAATCTTAATGTACCAGGATCGAGGATCCTGTTTCAACGCCTTATGTAATTTGTCTTTGGGTTTGTCAACCAGCTTCCAAGTGTCATTCTTCTCAATCATACCAATCTTCTTCTTCATGGCTTCAATCCAAACTTCATGTTTTGATACTTCTTGCTAGGTATTGGGTTCCAAGATTGCAATATTGCATCATTCATATATCTCCGAAAGTGATCTTGTTTTCCAAATTGGCGAATTAAGTGAGGATTCACCATCTGATTCTTCAATTTCTTCTACATTTTCAGAGCCAAATGATTATGCTTTAGGCGGCAGATGCAAGTTTAGATAACCTGCATTTTCTTTCTCATACATAGACCTTAAAGTGGCATAGTTAAAATGTCCATATCTTTTGTGCCATAACCATTAATCGTCCATCCTTGCAAAGTTGGCACTATCAAAATTTTCATCTACTGGAAAGGTCATATCCACCATTTCTACTTTAACAATCAAAGTATCATCAGAATTACAAATCAAACAATGTTTTCCCTTAAAAAGTAAGGAGTAACCTTTCGACATCTCAAAGGGCCAACACTCAACAAGTTACATGCTAAAGAAGGAACATACAACATATCATGTATAAGCTTTGTACCTTGTTTAGTTTGAAAGGCAACTGAACCCTTTCCATATGCTTCTAGTATTGCACCATTTCCCATCCTAACTTTAGCTTTGACTGACTTGTCAAGTGTGTGAAACATGAGCACATTATATGACATATTACTCGTACATCCATTGTCTAGAAACCATTTTGGTTGGTTGGATTTGTTTCTTCATGAGCAGCCATAAACAAGCTTTCATTCTTTTCTGACTCTTCGGTGAAGTTTGCCTACTGAACATGTTGTTGTGGTTGATTCTGCTTGTCCCTGCAATTCTTCTCAATATGACCTATTTTTCTACAGAATCTGCATTGAATTGATGGTTTTCCTTTGAACCAACAATCCTTTTCTTGATGATTGGTTCTTTTATAGTGGAGGCAAGGTGGAAACCTTCCTTTTTGTGAAGATTCCGTCCTTGGATTTCTCTCTGCTACTTTATCTCCTTCCATTCTCCCATTGTCCTTCATAGGTTGCTTGCCTTTGTGCTTTGCTTGAAATGCCACTTCTTCTACTTCTTCATCTCTTATGCTTGTTCTTTGTTCTTGGGCTTGCAACTTGCTAATCAGCTCTGGAACGGATAAAGTCTTCAAATCACAAGATTCCTCTATTGCTGAAATCTTAGACTCGAACCTTGCTGGTAAGCTTATCATCATCTTCTCCACCACTTTTGAATCTGGAAACGTTTCACCAAATAATTTCTAGAAGTTTGGCAGAGTACTCCTTCACGGTATATCCTTCTTTTATCCTTAACATCTCAAATTCTCTTTTGAGAGTTAAGAGTTTGATAGTTTTCACTCTATCACTTCCATCGAACTCCTCTTTTAGCTTCTCCCATACTTCTTTAGGTGTTTCAGAATGAAGAAAAGTGAGTGCCTTTGATTTCTTGGACTTTGCATCTTCATTTGTGCAACAGTTGGATTTGGTCCCAATGGAGGGGGATCATTTTCACTTTCAACTGTTTCCCATAGACTAAGAGCTTTGAGATAAGCCCTCATATTTATCACCCATATGTGATAATTTTCTATTGTAAACATAGGAGGACCTACACCCAAGTTGTTGGATGCCATGGTACTGCTGTTCAGGTTTTTTTTTTAGAAGATCTGAAAAAAAACTTACCTTTAGGCCATCACAGATCCCTCGAGAAGGTTGGCTCTTGATACCACTGTTAGAATTTGGAGCTAAAAGAGAAGAGAAAAGATAAAATTTCAGCAGTAGCTGCTTTCATTCATACATTCATCACACATTCTTTCATTCATTCATACATTCAACATTCATTCATAGTAAATATTTTACAAAAGACTATACTTATAAGCTACATGATTCTTACAAGACACACTTCATAAGTCTTACAAGACACACTATCTTACAAGACACACTTCTCAAAAATAAAGACTATCATTTATCTTTTAAAATAAAACTAAACAAAATATTTAAAAGAAACTATTAAACAAAAGACCATCAAGAAGAGTCTCATATTCTAACAGATTTAATGTTGTGGAGTAATACTACACTTCAATATGGTACTGTGCAACAAATGCTTCATGACATTAAGAAGAAACACCGGAAGAAGTTCAAAAAAGAGGTGATTGCAGTGCAAATATCTACCACACGTGGAGGGCAAGGAACTGGAAGTTGTTCAAGCAGAAAAACTTGATAGTAACTGAAGTGATTAGGCATATAAAAGAGGAAATATTACATAGAATAGAACTATCAAGAAATTCAAAGAAAGCACAGAGTAGTAGAGAGTTCATAAAACAAATTCTTTGTACTTGATGTATGTTTTCCTTTTTCTATTTCGTCATAGATGCTGATGGAAGTTTAAATAGTCTACTGGAGGCTTACCCTTAGTACTGCTTGAGGTGGTTAAAGGGTAAGGGCTCTCTAGGTGTATTATTTTGTGGGTTAATGGTGCTTACATGGTTACCGAAAAAAAAGAGAACAAACCTCCTACAAGTATATATCCTGCAATGGTTTTTGAAGCCTTCTTGGTGTTTTGCAGTTGATATCGCAAGCTAAACAAGCAAGTATGGATTTTGTTGGCATAGGCTGTTTGAAGGAGTTCCTACGCTTTGTTAGCAGATGGTGTTACTGCAACAGTTGGAGCAATTGTAGGATCTATTGATGCCATCATTGCTTGTTAGATCAATTGATCCTGAGAGAACCAAATCTGATAATTGGGATTTGGTATAGTAATATCATTTCGGGTAATAGTAGGTGATGGAGCAGTTATGGTTCCATCAAGATGTCCCATGAGTTGATGCCCATATAGTTTATGTCAATTTGTTCTTTTCATGTTTAGAAGTTAAGGTTACCTTGAGTTTAATAGTATTAAATTGTCCCACATGAGTGGTGGAAGAAACTGTAAAATAGATAGCATCAGCAGCATCAATAAATGGAGACATAGATGAGAAAGATTAAGGAGAATTAAACAGATCTAACTCGGTGAAGCTTATGGGAGCTCTAATACCATATAAAGAATCAGAGAAGAATTATTTCAAATAGATAATACTCTTATACAACTCCTATACAAATTCACTTATACATAGCTACTATGTCAATCCAAATTAAACTCCAAGTTACATAGCCTCGACTGGGCCAGCATTGATGAAAAAGGAAAAAACTTTCTCCATCACATCATTAATCGATGTATGATTATTCATGATCAAGACCAGGATTCGAGTCAAATCGACCACCATTGAAGAACAGTAAACATGGCATGACTCAAAAAAAAATACATGACCATTTCTACAACTTGTACATTATTAATTGAGCACCATATTGAGGTTGAAGCAATAGTGGATGAGGAGCATGAGCATAAGATGGAGAGAGTTCTTGAGAATCATGGTCATTACCAGTTTTGCCTCTAACATGGCAAAGTTTCGTCCAATACATATTCTTGAACCCCAACTAAATGGAAAAAACATAACTTGTCCTTTTGTTGCTTTTGATATTCCTTCACTAAATCTCTCTGGATTAAACTCCATTGCATCATCTCCCCATATTTCAGTATCATGATGCAACAAAATTGTTGGTAATATGAGTTGCACCCTAGAAGGTAAACACAAATTCCCTAACTTCGTTTATGTGTTAACCATTCGATTAATCACATATGCTGATGGGTACAACCTTAAGACCTCATTAAAGATCATAGTCACCTATAGAATACTAGATCACAAGTTAACATTGCCATGAAAACATACACAAGTTCCCCTTATGTATATTGATTAAATATCCGGTCAAAGTATGTGCAAACTGATCCGAATGTTATCGTAATAACAAAAAGGTTCAAAATAATTGAGCATATAGGCAATACTTACTACTTTTAGTTGATTCAACTTGTCATAATCAAGTTCATCACTTCCAAACACCTGTAGAACTTCTTCTCTAGATCTTTCTTGCCAAATAGGATATTTGCACAATAAAATCATTACAAGTAAAGTTGAAGTAGTCTCTTGCCCAGCAAAATAGAATAGTTTACACTCTTCAATCACCTCATCAATGCTCAAACCAAAATAATGAATATCTCAATAATATACAAAAGTGGTAAATGACAATGTGGCCTAACAAAAAGTAGGGACGAATTGCAACTGTGTTTAGTTATTTTATACTGAATCTATTTATACCACAAAAGTTTGACTGACATATTTAACGAGCATAAAGACGTTTTACATAATCAAATGATCACTTAATTAAAAGTCAAATACAAAATATTATTTTATTTCACCATTTGTACTAAAATGATGGAAATAGTATTCCATATGAAAGGTAGAATAAAATAGTTTCATGAAATATCCTAACTTATCCCATCTCATGTACCAAAAGGTCCCTAAAGTATAAATTAGAAGTCGTTTGGTTTGGAAATTGTTATCCAGTGATAACTAATTATCCCGAGATAAAATAAAAGAACACATTTTCCTTTGTTTGGTTGGAGGGATTAATCCAACCCGGGATAACTTATCCCACCATTTTCCCCTTAGTCCCGGGATAACTTATCCCATATACATGGTGGGATAAGTTATCCCAGGATAACAAATTTTCAAACCAAACGACCCTATATATAGAATTCAACTTCTATTTCTATACATTGGCAATATAAATATTCTATAGAACTTGACCAAACATCACATGACACGTGCTGGTGAAAACCATTTAGAACTTGTATGAAAGTCATCGATGAAGCTTATTCCCCATCCTCTTATCAGATCAGCTAAAAGATAACAAATAATTACTACTATATGTAATAAGATTTGAATTGTGAAGTCATACCATATTTTGTGATGGTTTTTTGGATGAAGGGGCTTATTCTAGGCCAAATCAAGTCATGTGAGAAATTAACAGGCTTAGACATAGCTTCTTCACTCATCTTCTTCATCTCTTTCATATCTCCATACAATAACTTGTAAGAATTTCCTTTGAAACCTTGTTGTCTTAGGCATTTCTCCAACTTTTTTGGTTTGAACCAAACATAATTCAAGATTCTCCATGCCCATCTCAATACAAAGATAATTGTAAGTGAAAATATTGCAATTTTTATGTTGTAGTATGATATCTCCATATTGAATGAAGGTCTTATCTTACACTCACTAGCATACACTTAGCTCTATTTGGTCTTTATTATGGCATTAGTATCCTATATATATATATATACAAATCTAGATTATGAGAAGAAAGTGATATTTAAATTAATTAATTAACTAAAAGTCTTAAGGGGGATTTTCGTTCGTGAGATAAGGTGAAATATCGCATACTTAAGTTTCGGATTAATTTATACTTTCAACCAAATAAAGTGTAAATTTACTCAACAATATCCTACTTTATCATATCCAACTTGATATTATTTTATTCCATCTCTCGTGTGGAATAAATTAGTTCAAAAATTATATACATCACACAAAATTATAATTCAGAAATAACTTAATCCGTGTATAAAGGTGAAGAAAGTTTTAGGCCTTGGTGACCAAGAAATTATATAGTCCAAAGAAGCAAACACACGCCTTACAAAGTTCAAAGAATTCCCTAATGCATTATTGCACATCATTTTCTATAACAATCTTTTTCTTATGCATTATTGCACATCATTTTCTATAACAATCTTATGCATTATTGCACATCATTTTCTATAACAATCTTTTTCTTATCTATAAATGTGTCTAGATAGATTATTTGACTTGTCCACACCTACTAAATCTTCTAAAGAAAAATATATTTTACTAATGCAGATATTTGAAGCAAAAGCAATAAGGGAACTAGAAATTCAAAATTTAATGCCACATATTTGAACCCTTGAATGCAAATGAACCTTGAATTCAAACAATTTGAACCTTGAGTTATGTTGAACCTTGAACTCAAATAATTTGAACCTTAAATTAAAACAATTTAAACCTTGAGTTAGGTGCCTTGGTGTATACTTTTTGCAGATGATGTAGTTTTGATTGATGAGACGTGAGGGGGTGTGAATGACAAATTAGAGGTGTGAAGACAAACTCTTGAGTCTAAAGGGTTCAGGTTGAGCAGAAGCAAGACAGAGTATTTGGAATGCAATTTTAATGACGTGAGGCTGGAGAATGAGGTGGTAGTGAAGTTGGAATCACAGGAGGTATGTAAGAGGGATAGTTTCAAGTATCTCGGGTCCGTGATCCAGGGTAACGGTGAGATTGACGAGGATGTCTCACACCGTATTGGGGCGGGATGGACGAAGTGGAAGCTCGCGTCGGGGGTGTTGTGTGATAAGAGGGTGCCGCCCAATCTTAAAGGCAAATTCTACAGGGTGGTAGTCCGTCCGGCCATGTTGTATGGAGCGGAGTGTTGGACAGTTAAGAACTCCCACATTCAAAAAATGAAGGTGGCAGAAATGTGGATGTTGCGTTGGATGTGTGGGCTGACTAGAGGGGATAGAGTTCGGAATGAGACTATCAGGGAGAAAGTTGGTGTGACTCCAGTGGAGTATAATATGCGGGAAGTTCGATTGGGATGGTTCGGACACGTGATGAGGAGGGGCATGGATGCCCCGGTTCGTAGGTGTGAGAGGCTAGCGTTGGAAGGTTTTAGGCGAGGTAGGGGTAGGCCAAAGAAGTACTGGGGTGAGGTGATTAGGCGGGACATGGAGCAGTTACAGCTCACTGAGGACATGACCCTAGATAGGAAGATCTGGAGGACGCGAATTAGGGCAGAAGGCTAGGGCCAGTTTGGGTCGCTAGTGTAGGAAATTACTTAGTGGGGGTATTATTCTTGTTATGATACCTTGTTCCATGTTGCATTACGAATCTGTGTGCTTTTCTCTGTTTTTTATTACTTGTGGGTGCCGTATTTATGTTATGAAATCTTGTTCTGTGCTTTACTATGTATTTGTGTGGTATCTCGTGTCTTGAGCCGGGGGTCTATCGGAAACAGCCTTTCTACTTCTTTGGAGGTAGAGGTATGGACTGCGTACATCTTACCCCTCCCAGACCCCACTAGGTGGGAATACACTGAGTTTGTTGTTGTTGTTGTTGTTGTTGTACACATCCAAAGTTCAATGTCATAGCTGTCAGTTGATGCCAAGTTAAAGGATAATGCTTATGTATTGTGTCAAAATATTTTATAGTAGAATGCTCCTTAAAGTGCTAGTGGACAAAATTAGGATTGAACGTCTAGATGTGTTTCCCTAATTATTGGGTCATCGTTCAAGTAGGAAACTCACAATTCCAACTGTTCATATGTGAAACTCACACTCTCAATAATACTTACTAATAAGAGGGAATGGGGAGAAAAAGCAGGCAACTCTCCGTCAACATGCCTGCTTCTCCTCCCTGCTTTATCAGCTCCTCTATAATTTTATCATACCATCTCTAATTAATTATTATAAATTATTTATATATTAAAAAATTAATTATACTTACTAATAAGAGGGAATGGGGAGAAAAAACAGACAGTTGTCCGTCAACATGTCTGCTTCATCAGTTGCTTCCTCTGTAATTTTACTATATTATTTCTAATTAATTATTATAAATTATTTATGTATTAAAAAATTAATTATATTTAATTAAAAAATAAAAGAGATATTTATGACATTCTGCTTCAGCTGTTTCACCCATAATTTGACCATATCATCTATAGTTTATTATTATAAGTCATCTAAATACTATAAAATCAATATTAAAAAATTATTATAAAGTCATCAAAGTATTAAAAAATTAATAATATTTAATGTTAAATTTACTGACATTTTATATGAGGCCCATTTAATTTTTTTTTGACAAGTATTTTCGTGTGGTAATTTGCTATATTGCTTCTAATTAGTTACAATAAGTCATCTAAGACATGTCTGCTTCACTGTTGCAATCATGATTTTACTATGTCACTCCTAATTAATTATTATGACAATTTAAGTATTATCTCGCTTAAATTGAGATTTGAGTAATTATTTTCTTTAAAAAGATAAAAAAATAAATCTTTTTGAAATTAATAAATAAATAAATCTTATCACTTCTAATTAGCTATTATAAGTCATTTAAGATATGTTTGCTTTGTTGTTTCAATCGTGATTTTACTATGTCAATTCTAATTAATTATTATGATCATTTAAGAATTGTATCGCTTAAATTGAGACTTGAGTAATTATTTTCTTTTAAAAAAAGAAAAATATATGTTTTTAAAAATGAATAAACAAATAAATTTTATAATTTAATTATTATTATAATATTAATTTATTATAAATATTGGGCCCGTGCATTGCACGAGCTACTTGTAACTAGTTCACATATGAAACTCAAAAAACTAGATAATTCAAGTGTGTTTTTAAGCTTTTTTTAATCCTTATTTTTTTTCTTATAATAATTTAATAAAATAAAAACATCAAATATCATTTACATGTATAACAACGCTTCACTGTAATAGTCACGAAATTTTTGAAAAAAATATCAATTATATAAAAAACTTCTGACTATAATTAAAATATCCCAAAAGGTGGGGTGCGGTGGATGGGGCTGCTCTTCCCTTAACCAGAGGTATCGGGTTCGAGCCCTAAGTATGAAAACATAGGGAGCTTCCCCCAAATGGAGTCCTACGTGGCTCGAATCCAAATTAGTCGAATTTCAATGCGGATACCAGACACCGAATGGAAAACCAAAGAAAAAAAGAATATATTTAAAATCAACATTACATTTAAAAAGTAAAAACTAATAATAAAAAAAAAATCTCAATACATAGATTCTATCGAAATTATCTCAAAACCCCAGATTGCCTTAATCAAAAGAAAATTATTCGACTTCTTCATCTAATCCAAATTTAGATTCTCCTCTTTCCTTCTTAATTAAGCTTCAAATCTTAATTAAGCTTTTATAATTTTTGAATTAGTGCAATCAATTATGGAGTATCAATCATTCATGATGGACTTTGTTTTGCTAACAGATTTTGAATGAGCAATCAATTTTAAACTGATGGCACCAAAAAAAAATAAAAAAATTGGAACCACCTTTTCACGTCATCCATATATGCCACCACTCTAGGTGATTTTAGGACATGACGAGTAGTTAAAGTGAATCATGAAAGATTGCTAATGATCTAGTTAAGGCACCGTCAACGAGGCAGGACTTTGGCAACTTTATTTCTTCAAAACGTAATCAGGTATATTGAAAGATACAATAAAGTTATCATATTCAATTTCACTAGTTATTCGTCCAAACTGATATGCAGATTCATCTAGAAATTCTTTTGTTATAATGCTGGTAATAAAGTTTGGAAGTCCAATTTCTATATTTGTTCAAGAATATGTTTTTAATGAGTAAATTTAACAGCATGCAAAAGTTTTAGGGGCCTGTTAGATTCATTTCCTCACAATACAAAATTCTGACCACCATATATTCATCCCGTTGAGGTAAGCAGTCAAACCCAAACACTAGGTGATTAGGAACATAAGGAAGTTACGCGGGGAACTACTAAGATTCTTGATCAATTTTGTGGCGGGGTTCCAAAGATATATTTTTCAGCTAAATCGAGGAGTTAGAGGGTAAATAAGAAAGAGACCATCATTGCAACAACCAAAGACTTCAAATCTTTGAGTTGATGATTCCCACTAAGGAACTTCAAATTTCTTGTGAGCGACAAATGTTTCATCAGAGTACAAAGTGCAGCACTCATTTTTCATGATAAATAAGATATTTTTTTACCGATCAAATAATTTTCCTTATATAAGGAACATTAATTCATATGCATGTTAATAAAATGAGGATCTATAATGAATTACACCAAGATTTACAAATAGACCCGAATTGCATGAGATCTTCGGTAGGAAGTCTTGACAAGATATGTATGTTATTTCATCACCAGGTGAGAGAAAATCATCGTGCTAATTGAGATAATAATAGTAAAGAAGTACAAAAATTTTAGTTTGATGCCTAGCTAATCTAAAAATTCTTTACAAGATCACAAGAAAACGAAAATTTCAACGAAATGGAGAAGTAAAATTCTACGAATCAGGCAAGGTCATGAGTGACAGAGAGAAAATGTTCAAAATAAGGATGTGAACTGTCAGAGATAGCACCAACACAAGAAAAACAAGGCTTCATCGAAGATGATAATGTTGGTGGACGAAAAAAAATCAAGAGAGGTAAGTAAATGAAGGCGTACATTGAAGGAAAAGACAATAATGATTGGGAAATCGGTGGTGAGCAGAGATATTGGCGATGTAAACAAGAAGGAGAAACAATCGTTCACAACAATGTGAAAAGAGTAAATATAGATTTGGATTAGATAAACAAGTCGAACTTGATAAAATCATAAATGTTTGAGAATTCTCAGTTAGAACTCAGAATTAGTGAATCATGTATAAAACTGAAGAAATCCTAATTATGACAACTAACAACATAGAAAGAATTATTCATGAATGCCAACGTACCCACAGAAGTAAAAAAGAATATTCTTTGTTTTCTGTCGGGATAAACTCAAATCAGACGGTCCACGTCATATCTATCAATAAGCCTCTGTGGACATCTGTGATGTAATCCACGTGGATCCTTTAGAGACTTCCTCGAAGACTCCAGAGTCAAAACTAGGGATTCTCTTCAACAATTTATGATTTTATCTGTGAGGATCAATAATGAAAAGAGTAGAAGGAGCTAAAATGAGTAGGTTACGGTCTTTAGCAAGCCTTCCAAGCCGATTGCAGCCTGCCTGCTGAAGACTATAACATAAGTAACTCCCCTCCCCCCCCCCCAATTTTAGCTCCTACTCTTTTCATTGTTAATCCTCACAGATAAAATTATAAATTGGTGAAGAGAATCCCTAGTTTTGACTTCGGAGTCTTCGACGTCTTAGACGTCCACATGTCCACAGAAGCTTATTGATAGATGCGACGTGGACCGTCTGATTTGAGTTTGTCCCGATGGAAAACAAAGAATCTTCTTTTTTTCTTCTGTGGGTATGTCGGCATTCATGAATACTTCTTTCTATGTTGTTAGTTGTCACTATTTCTGAGTTCTAACTGAGAACTTCTCTAATATTTTAGCCCTTGTCCAATCTTGTGGAAACACAATATTTCAGTGGCTAACATTTACGATTTTATCAAGTTCCTAACTTTGCTATCATCTTAACTCGGTAACTAATATTAACTACTCAAGAAGGTTTATATCAAAAACCAATCTCCACTTGTCCTTCAATCTATGTTTAATATATAGATACATTGTTATGAACGATTTATTGTCCAACCTGTATTTCCTATTTTCTCCTTTCGATTTTCTCCATGTCAATCTATATTTACTCATTTCACATTGTTGTGAATGATTTTTTCTCCTTCTTGTTTACTCTACCAATCTCTCTACCCACCACCGATCTCCCAATCATTGTTGTCTTTCCCTTCAATGTACACCTTCCTTTGTTTACCCCTCTTCCTCTTTTTCGTCGACCAACATTATCATCATTTATGAATCCTTGTTTTTCTTTGTCTCGGTGATATTTGTGATAGTTCACAACCTTGGTTTTAACGTTTTTTCTCTATCGTTCTCCCTTTATCTTTCATGACCTTGCCTAACTAGTCAAATTTTAGTGCTCCATTTCGAAGAAATTTCCCTTTTCATTTGATTTTGTAAAGAATTTTCAGATTAGCTAGGCATCGAACTTTTTTGGTTACTTCTTTGCTATTATTATCTTAATTAGCACGATGATTTTCCTCGCTGATCCACCTGGTGATGAAATGACAAACATCTTATCAAGACTTCCTATCGAAGATCTCATGAAATTTAGGTCTGTTTGTAAATCTTGGTCTAATCTCATTAGAGATCCTTGTTTTATTATCATGCATATGAATCAACGTTCATTATATAAGGAAAGCTATTTGATCAGTAAAGATAGCTTGGATGTCACGGAAAACGAGTGTTGCACTTTGTACTCCGATGAGACATTTGCCGAGCACAAGAAATTAGAATTTCCTTTGTGTGAACCGACTAAAAGTTTTGAAGTCTTTGGTTGTTGTAATGGTGTTCTCTTTCTTCTTTACCCTATAACTCCTAGATCTAGGAGCAAAACGTATTTTTGGAACCCAGCCACAAAAGTGATCAAGAATCTTTGTAGATCCCCCGTGCAGCTTCCCGATGTTTCTAATCACCTAGTTTTTGGGTTTGGATACGTTCCTCAATTGGATGAATATAAGGTTGTCAGAATTTTGTATCATGAGGAAAGGAATCTCACAGAACCCCCAACACTTCCGCCTGTTGTTGAAATTTACTCATTGAAAACAAATTCTTGGACAAAAATTGAGATTGAACTCTCATACTTTATTACCAGTCATATGTCAAAGGCATTTCTTGATGGATCTGCATATTGGCTTGCACGAAAGGCTAATGAATCTGAGTACGATGACTTCATTGTGTCTTTCAATATGGATGGCCATGTTTTTGAAGAAATACCACTCCCAGTGTCTAGCTCTGATGATGGTGCATTAACTGGATCATTAGCAGTCTTTCACGATTCAATTTACCTATTTGCGCATGATTCACTGGAGTGGTGGCATATATGGATGATGGGTGAAGGTTGTTCAGGAAAGAGTTGGTGCCATCAGTTTAAAATTGATTGTTCATTCGATAGCTGTTGGCCTCAATGTTTTATGAAGAATGGAGAGGTGATATTCGAATCCATTGGGGGGGATATTTATCTTTATGACCCTCGGAACCATCAATTTCAAGATCTTCACTTCCAAGGTAATGCTGATAATATAGAACTATTTGCATACAAGGAGAGCCTGATTTTACTTGATCATGGAACAAAGCCTTGGCCTATCAAATTTCATGATTACGGGAATGAAGAATTTGAGAGGCAAACTCGAGGGTCAAGAAAGCTTCGCAGGAAATGAGCCGGTGAAGTCTACCTCAAAGGAAGTTTACTTTTGCCGAGATATAAGTCCAATGATTCTGGTTTGCAGTTCATTTGTTTAGAATTGTGATTCTATTCCAATATATAAGGGAAACAAACTAAAGAAAGCCAAACTTTGGTTACCAATTGTCATATTGTTGTTTTTTGATTATTGTTGTCGTATTGCGCTCTAAGTTGTTGAAAGTTTCTCTATTTTGGTATGTCAAATGTCTGTACGATGAATTAGGTCATTTATCTTTCGTTCTTTCATAGTTTGATAGTGAAAATCTGTTCCAATAATTGCCATGTTTTAATGTTTCGGAATGATCTCCACATTGATCTCTACCGAGTCAGCTGCATCACATACCAAATATCACCTGAAGAATTGTGAGTCATATGAGATGGGCATAGCAAATCAAAAGGGTCATTATAAAAGAAGGATTTGCTGTTGTGCTTCTGCAAATCATTACTTGTATATGCATGCGTGTTGGGAGTAATCAGAGGTTATCTGAATTTATGTGTACTCTTATGATTATGCTGGCTGTTTTTTCTAGGTCCCTAGTGTAAGAGGTCTCTATCGGATGATAATGGGATGGGATGAGTCTGGTATGACTCTACCCTATGCTTTGTAGTGTTTACCTTGGTAATCCAAAAAATCTTTTAACTGCCAAAAAGATTAAAAAAATCACATCAAAAGATGATTTTTATCGTTGGGGGGAGTTTGAGTTCTGACGTATAATTTGTGCAACTGAGACGTCCTCACAACATACTTTTCTATCACGGAACTGTTTACATTCCCACGCCTTTTCCCTTTCTAAGCTTTGCTGCCAAGGAACTGAGATTCTCAGATGTTGGTTGTCTTTGGTATGGTCAGTTGGTGAAAGTCCATTTTGTGGCGCTATTCTAAGATTCGACAATTGATCCGCAATATATGTGTCTCTTACAACGTTTCTCTTTAGTGGATTTAAGTCCTGCCAATGCACATCTTTGCTCTGAATTAGGTGGATTGGCCTTTGCAGTTTCAATCCATTTTCTACACCCTAAGATGTCTTATTCTCGTTCCTCTTTTGGTTGGTTGTTGCGCTGGTTGACAGATCACTTTTTCGTGCAGACCTTCTATAACTTATCAGCTTGGAACAATGCACCAGTGAGCTTTATAAGTTTTGCCGTAACAAACTCGTTATTGATCAATAGCTCTTTCAAACTCATTATTAATGGTTGTTGTTTGATGTACAATCCCTGTATATGAAGTTCACTGTTTGAACTAGCTATATAGCTTTGTTTTGTATGGCGGATTTCTGTTTTATGCTTGTATTATGAAACCTTTATTTTTTTCTCAGTCTTGCTTTATTGCAAGTCTTGAGATTAGTACTTAAGTTTCAAATATATCCAGCGTTTGTTACGGACTTTAGCTACAACCAGTGTAACAGTGTAACAAGACAGAAGGAAAAAAGTGCTCGAAAGTCGACTATCGTGCTTCTGCATAGTATCTATTGTGATGAAATCCAGGAAGTATGTAGTGTGTAATCCTGGATGCTCTTCGTAGGAGAGGATGTTGCCTTCTCAACTTGGCAGAAGATCATCAAATACTCTAGGAACATACATATTCGGAGCCTTGAAGGAGCGGTAAAATTTATCTTCCGAGTTAGCTTGCATACACCTCAACCTAATTCCATGTGTACCTGCTATCTCCATTCAACACAGGTAAACTCTATCCACCAATAGTATCCTCTAGAACAAGCAGAGGTATTAGTTATTCTTTTTAAATTGTTTACTGAGATTTGAGATTTGTCAAAAAAGCACTTGATAGTTCATCATTTCTTCTTGCATTTGTTGGATCTTGTTGAAGTTATTGACACTATCATAGGAATTTGCGTTGCAAGTCATCGGTAGGTGCCTTGGAACAAACTCTTCACTCACCTTACCATCCCCATCCCAGCTCTTTTTTCTTCCAGATGATTCTTTTGTTCTTTCTTTGGATAACCGTGGTGTTCGGGCCAGCTTGCGCACACCTGGACTAAATCCACAGGAGATCTGCCACTAGGCCACCCTTGGTAGCAAAAACCAATGTCGCTACAAAGGCTTGATCTGGAGACCTGTTGCATAAAATGTCGAGCTTTAACCACCAAGCCAAGTGGATCACACTCTTCCATGATTCTTTTTGTTATTGCATTGCTTCTTAGGAGAATCATCTGCATCACTAGCTGCATTAGAAAAATACTGATCCAACATAGCCTCTTCCTTGTCTTACTTTGTATGTTAGAAAATCTATCTGGAGAGGAAGTACTATTTCCACCAACTTGAAGTTGCTTGTTAGTGTTAATAGGAGTAAAAGATGTCAATGTTTTAACTTTAGAACTTACCAATGTGTCAAGAAAATCCTCGTCACAAACAGAAAATTTCTGAACTTGCTGCCCAATACACGTCGGAGATGAAGCACTAGCAATGCCACTACCCTTAGGCACAAAGGCGGGCGCTTTGGGGCTCAATTAACTGCACATAGGAGAAGTCGAGCCTTTTTTCTCTTTTTGAGATGCATTTTGAATCTTTATTTTGTTTTTTGTCCCTAAACAAAGTGTAAAGAATGAAACACGGCCCCGGAAAGAACACTGCTTGAAATTTGTACGTTGTACATCCTCAATACATGGGACTCTTAACGCCATTGCATTGCTCATTTCTAAGAATAGTTTTTGGATGTTAGTTTGTATGAAACATTAAATGTTACTACGTACTTACAGCGTGTAATCAAATTAAGAATATGGAAAAAGTTAATCCCACCTATCTGAATATTTTGTATGCGTTCTATTCTATTATGTTTGAATGGTTATCTTCAATGACTGAGTCAGAACTTTCAGGAACTAAACATCTACGGTACAAACACAACAAAAACTTTTACCTTAAATATACAATTTAATTTTTTAATTAGGAGGTTTTGAATGAGTCTTTCATGCTAGTTTAGCTCCAAAACTCCCATTTCCAATCAGATCTTAAGTTTTGGTAATTGGCAGAATTTTTTGGGTAGGTGGAGCTTTAAACCATCTTAAGTTCGCTTTTGCCATAAAGATGTATATGCGGAGCTAATAATGTATAATTTGTTGGAACGAATTTGTAGGCTTAATGTGAGGTGTGAAATAGCCTAGGTTGGAAACTTGTGGAATAATGAGTGGACAATTGAGTTGTATATGTATACATGAGAACAAGAGTAAAACGATGAATTATGATTGAATTATTAAGGGGATAAGAGAGTGAGTAAATAAGAATAAGTTGAAACCCGAGGTAGCATGTTGTTAGATAAGGTGTGATGTGTACGAGTGTCACGTGTACCTAGATTTCAATCTTGAATTTTGTGCTGGGAGATAGTAAAGGAGGATGTAGTGGAGGCAGTTCTGGAATTCTTCAGCAGTGGGAAGCTTCTCAGAAAGTTAAATGCTACAAACATTGTCCTCATTCCTAAAGTTGATTGTCCTTAGAATGCTAGTCAATAAAGACCCATTTCTTATTGTAATGTCTTACACAAATGCATATCTAAAATGCTTTGTAGTAGATTGAAGAAGCAGTAGGACACAGTTGCAGGCAACCAAGCTGCATTTGTGATACGGGAATTCCTAGCTCGAGACCTTTCACACGAAGCCAAGCACGTGAGTTGCAACAATTTCAAGTCTTGTTCACATTCTTGGCCATGTATGAGGCCCTTGTGAGCCCATCTAAGGGCCTATATTTAATAAAATGTGAAGAGGCCCACCAAGACACCCCAAACCCACCCACTTAAATGTCAAGGGTATTTTGGTCTTTGTCCTTCCTTTCTAAGTGACTACATAAGCCATGTAATAGGGCTAGTCTTGCTCTAGTTCATTCCTATTATTCAAGAATTAAAAGATTTGTAAATTTTTTACTTCTCTTTCTCATTTGGAGAAGCCAAAACCGAATTCGCTATAGTAGAGTGATACTAGTGTTGCATCTTGGCTAGAAACTAGGTTCTTGGGGTTCTTTGAGTTCCTCTTGGTCCATGTAAGAACTTGTTATTGATATTTATTAGTCTTAGGGTCCTTTCTCTTGTTAGGGTTCTTAGTTTAATGAATATTGTGTGTCAAGTTTCTATCTCTTTCTTTGTAAATCTTGTTAACATTGTGTTGTTGAATATAAAAGTCTAGTGAATCCGTGTGGGGATCTTTCGATTCACTAGCAATATTGTCTTTGTTGTTCTTGTTGTTAAACTCACTTTTCTAGTTCAAACAAGTGTTGCAAGCCTAGTGAAGCCATGTGTGGTCATTTTCGATTCACTAGCACTTTGTTGTTCATCTTGTTGTTCTTGTGTTGGTTGGAATATCTTGATACACACTTAGTATTGTATCATTTGGTATCAAAGTGAAGGATGGTCGTATTCTCACACTACCAATCTTGGGCTTTCTTGCTAAGAAAAAAAAAGCTGAAAACTGGAAAAAAATCCAGAAAAGTACAAATCTGTCCATTTTGTGTTCTTGGCCGAAAATTGTGTTGTTGTTATCTTAGCCAAGATTTTTTTGTTGTGTGTCTAGAACTTGTAGTTTTTTATTTGTTTAGAGTATTTCTAGTATTGGTTTCTTTCTCATCAACACTAAAAAGTGTCCAAATCAAAGATTGAACTTGAACTTGTTGAAGTTGTAGATGTGAACAAGGTGTGGCCGAGTTGGATGTTGTTGTTATCTAAACCTTGGCCGATTTGATGGTCTTTTTGTAGTGGAGTTGTTGTTGTGCTCTTATGGTTCTTCACCCTTTCATCATCTTGTTAATCCTTAAAGTGCAAACTAGATCTAAAAAGGTGAAAGACAAGCTTGTAGTAGTTGTTAGTGAAAGACTTGTCCCTATCACTTCAAAGACTTTTCATCTACTTTTCCTTGATTTAAGGACCTTGTTTCAAGGAGAGAGTTCAAAGAAGTCAAGTTTTGCTTTTGAAATTTGAACAAAAAGGCTCCAAGACCACCTTTCCCTCCATTAACCAAATCCACCAATTCCAAATTGTATATTGATCAAGACTTGAACATGGGAAATAAAATTTTGATAAAACTCGAGGCCAATAGTGGACTGTCACGTCACGAAAGTACTGTTCATACAATATTTTTGAGTTCAAATTTTAGATTTCTTAGTTTCATTTTATTGTTTCCTAGTTTCGTTTGTTTTCTCGACACTAATTGACAACCTAGTAATACCCTACTAGCTTGTAAGTTAGTTTTGTGTACATTCTTCGTGTTAACGTTGTTTGCTTATGTGCTTTTGTCGTTTGAATACGTTGTAACTCTTGGATATAGTCCGACGAGAATTATTTGAGTTTCAAACAAGAATCCATTTCGGGCAAGAGCATACTCATACCTTACGGATTCCCGGGTTCCTAGCCAATCTACAACACTTGTGGAACTTGGGTGTGAGTGAACCAAGAGAGTGTGAGTGAGGAGAGGGATTTTAATTGTGAGTGAGAAGAGGGATTTTAAACTAACTTGTTTGTTTCTTGTGTAGGTGATACCTTAATAATGGAGGGAACCACATCTCAAATCAGGGATTCTAATAAAATAGAGAATATGAGGGTCACTCTTGAGGCTATGACCCGAGCTCTTGAAAGGTTGAGTACAGAAGTGGGATCCATAAGGGGAGAAGTGACGACTATTAGTGGGAGGTTAGAACAAGTGGAGAGTCAAAGGAACTCTCGTCCTTCTACTCCTCGACATGTTTCGTCAAGTGGACATGATAGAAATTCCTCCGCCACCGTTACCCCCGAAACATGGCCACAATTGCCAAATCCTTCACTAGCTCCACTAAATGCCGCAAGTCAAACCATTTATAACCCTCTAAACCGAGACTCCAATAGAACAACCCATTCCCGAATGCCTCAAGTTCCACAAGAGGTACTCGAACGTCAAATGACTCTACAAAATCCGAAACCCCCTTCCAAGATCCACTAAACCAAAGACCACCACCTCCACAAAATCCAAATTCTCCGAATCAAGTTCCAAATGTCCAAAACCGTACTTTCCATCATGAGGAATATGGTAGAGAGGATTATGAAGGGTATGGAGCCTTTGACGATGCCTACATTAGGGAGGAACAGATTAGAGGGGTCCGTGTTAATCCAAGGAGATACCGAGGGTATGGATAAAGGGGAAACCGACACCTAGAGAGAGACGCAGGCATCAATACCATCAAATTGATCCTACCTATCTTTAAGGGTGAAAGTGACCCCGAGGTGTCTCTTTCTTGGGAGTCGGCGTGTGATAAAGTGTTTCAAGTGAATGATATCTCGGAGGAGAAAAAGAGTTTTTATGTTATAGCTCATTTTGAAGGCTATGCTAACACTTGGTGGGAATACGTCAAGCGGTTCAGCAATGAGTTGGTAGAGGGACAACCACCACCACGGTTTCGATTGAGGTACCTAATGAATCATATGATGAAGCCATTTATCAAAAAGTTTGTTGTTGTTTACTTTGATGATGTGTTGGTGTATAGTAAGTCCTTATATGAGCATGTAAAGCATTTACAATATGTGTTTGATATCCTCCAAAAGGAGAAGTTATATGCTAATTTAGAAAAGTGTTCTTTTGGTGTTTATGAGATTGTATTTCTTGGATTTGTGGTGATCTCAAGAGGGGTAGAAGTGGATGAATCTAAGATTCATGCCATTAAAAATTGGCCAACTCCCAAAACCGTAGATGAAGTGAGAAGCTTCCATGGGTTGGATAGTTTTTATAGACATTTTGTCAAAGGATTTAGCACCATTGCCACCCCCTTGACCGAAGTGATTAAAAAGGATCGGCCTTTCAAGTGGGGAGATGAACAAGCTAAGGCCATCGAGGACTTGAAAGCTATGCTCATCTCGGTCTTTTTTCTACAATTTCCGAAGCATGAAAAGACTTTTGAGGTCGAATGTAATGCTAGCAAAGTCAGCATAGGCGCATTTTTAATGCAAGAATTAAAGCCTATTGCCTACTTAGAAAAAAATATCAATGAAGAAACTCTAAACTACTCTACGTTCTATTTAGAGTTGTATGCCTTGATTAGAGCCTTGGCCACTTGGCAACATTATTTGTGGCCTAAAGAATTCGTGATCCGAATGGATCATGAATCCTTGAAGCATCTACGGGCACAAGACAAGCTTAACCGGAGGCATGCCAAATGGATTAAATGTCTTGAAACTTTCCCTTATGTTATTCAATACAAGAAGGGTAAAGACAATGTATTTTCCGATGCTTTGTCCCGAAAACATGTGTTTGTGCCTACTTTGTCATCTAAGTTGATGGGGTTTGTAAGCCTCAAGTTTTTATATCACGAGGACCCTCACTTCGCTCCTATCTATAGGGAAAGTGAAGAGTTGGATAGGGATAGGTGGGTTACGGATAGGGGTTCCCATACCTATACCAAATTTGATGGATACTTGTTTAAAGGTAGACGATTGTGTGTTCCCTTAAGTTCGTGGAGAGAATTATTTGTGATGAAAGCACACAATGGCGGTCTAATGGGCCATTTTAGGGTCGAGAAGACCCTCAAAATTTTGGAAGAACAATTTTATTGGCCTAGAATGCTCAAGGATGTGGCTCGGATTTGTGGCCAATGTGTTGAGTGCAAAGGATCCAAGTCACGGCTCCAACCCCATGGGTTGTACACCCCATTGTCCACCCATTTGCATCCTTGGATTGATATATCAATGGACTTCGTGTTGGTACTGCCAAGGACTAGAAGGGGGCGGGATAGTATTTTTGTCATGGTGGATCGGTTTTCCAAGATGGCTCACTTTATTTCTTGTTCTAAATGTGATGATGCTCCTAGTGTAGCCTCTTTGTTTGTTGATAATGTTGTAAAACTTCATGGAGTTCCGAGGACCATAGTGAGTGATAGGGATTCTAAATTCCTAAGCCACTTTTGGAAGTCCATATGGGGTAGACTCGGTACTAAGTTATTGTTTTCGACTTCATGCCACCCACAAACCGATGGCCAAATGGAAGTAGTAAATAGGACCTTAGGGTCTATTCTACGGTCCATGGTTAAAGGAAAAATGACTTCTTGGGAGGAGAACTTACCGTTGATTGAGTTTTCTTATAATCGTGTTATACACTCGAGCACGAGGATGACACCATTTGAGTGTGTATACGGCATCAACCCCCTCACCCCTTTGGATTTAACCCCTTTGCCAAATGATCTTGTGATAAGCTTAGATGGAAGTAAACGGGATGAGGCCATGAAGAAGCTACATGAGAATTTGAGGTTGCGGTTGGAGAAGGAAAAACAAGAAGTTGCGAGGTGAGCCAACAAATGAATAAGAAAGCTCATTCTTGAACCGGGAGATTGGGTATGGTTGCACCTAAGGAAGGATAGGTTCCCATCTCAAAAGAATGCTAAGTTGATGCCACGGGGTGATGGCCAGTTCCAAGTATTAGAAAGGATCAACGACAAAGCCTACAAGATTGATCTACCCCCGGAATATCAAGTGCACAACACTTTCAACGTGTGTGATCACTCTCGGATGGAAACGGTGGTGGATGGCAATGATCCGAATTTGAGGACAAATTCCCAACAAGATGGAGAGGATGATACGGGAATTCCTAGCTTGAGACCTTTCACACAAAGTCAAGCATGTGAGTTGCAACAACTTCAAGCCTTGTTGACATTCCTGGCCATGTGTGAGGCCCTTGTGAGCCCATCTAAGGGCCTATATTTAATAAAATATGAAGAGGCCCACCAAGACACCCAAAACCCACCCACTTAAATGCCAAGGGTATTTTGGTCTTTGTCCTTCCTTTCTAAGTGACTATATAAGCTATGTAATAGGGCTATTCTTGCTTTAGTTCACTCCTATTATTCAAGAAACAAAAGACTTGTAAATTTTTTACTTCTCTTTCTTATTTGGAGAGGCCAAAACCGAATTCTCATTAGTAGAGTGATACTAATGTTGTATCTTGGCTAGAAACTAGGTTCTTGAGGTTCTTTGAGTTCCTCTTGGTCCAAGTAAGAACTTGATATTGATATTAATTAGTCTTAGGGTCCTTTCTATTGTTAGGGTTCTTAGATTAATGAATATTGTGTGTCAAGTTTCTATCTCTTTCTTTGTAATTCTTGTTAACAATGTGTTGTTGAATATAAAAGTCTAGTGAAGCCGTGTGGGGATCTTTCGATTCACTAGCAATATTGTCTTTGTTGTTCTTGTTGTTAAACTCACTTTTCTAGTTCAAACAAGTGTTGCAAGCCTAGTGAAGCCGTGTGTGGCCATTTTCGATTCACTAGCACTTTGTTGTTCATGTTGTTGTTCTTGTGTTGGTTGGAATCTATTGATACACAATTAGTTTTGTATCATTTGGTATCAAATCGAAGGCTGGTCGTGTTCTCACACTACCAATCTTGGGCTTTCTTGCTAAGAAAAAAAAAAGCTGAAAACTGAAAAAAAATCCAGAAAAGTGCAAATCTGTCCATTTTGTGTTCGTGGCCGAAAATTGTGTTGTTGTTATCTTGGCCAAGATTTGTTTGTTGTGTGTCTAGAACTTATAGTCTTTGGTTTGTTTAGAGTGTTTATAGTGTTGGTTTTTTTCTCATCAACTCTAAAAAGTGTCCAAATCTAAGATTGAACTTGAACGTGTTGAAGTTGTAGATGTGAACAAGGTGTGGCCGAGTTGGATGTTGTTGTTACCAAACCCTTGGCCGATTAGATGGTCTTGTTGTAGTGGAGTTGTTATTGTGTCCTTAAGGTTCTTCACCCTTTCATCATCTTGTTAATCCTTAAAGTGCAAACTAGATCTAAAAAGGTGAAAGACAAGATTGTACTAGTTGTTAGTGAAAGACTTGTCCCTATCACTTCAAAGACTTTTCATCTACTTTTCCTTGATTTAAGGACCTTGTTTCAAGGAGAAAGTTCAAAGAAGTCAAGTTTTTCTTTTGAAATTTGAACAAAAAGGCTCCAATACCACTTTTCCCTCCATTAACCAAATCCACCAATTCCAAATTGTATATTGATCAAAATTTGAAATTGGGAAATAAAATTTTGATAAAACTCGAGGCCAATAGTGGACTGTCACGTCGCTAAAGTACTGTTCATGCAATATTTTTGAGTTCAAATTTTAGATTTCTTAGTTTCATTTTATTGTTTCCTAGTTTCGTTTGTTTGCTCGACACTAATTGACAACCTAGTAATACCCAACTAGCTTGTAAGTTAGTTTTGTGTACGTTCTTTGTGTTAACATTGTTTGTTTGTGTGATTTTTTCATTTGAATACGTTGTAACTCTTGGCTCTAGTCCAACTAGAATTCTTTGAGTTTCAAACAGGAATCCATTTTGTGCAAGAGCATACTCATACCTTACGGATTCCCGAGTTCCTAGCCAATCTACAACACTTGTGGAACTTGAGTGTGAGTGAACCAAGAGTGTGAGTGACGAGAGGGATTTTAAACTAACTTATTTGTTGCTTGTGTAGTGATACCTTAATAATGGAGGGAACCACATCTCAAACCGTGGATTCTAATGAAATGGAGAATATGAGGGTCACTCTTGAGGCTATGACCCCATCTCTTGAAAGGTTGAGTACGGAAGTGGGAGCCATAAGGGGAGAAGTGGAGACTATTAGTGGAGAGTCAAAGGAACTCTCGTTCTTCTACTCCTCGACATGTTTCATCAAGTATACATGATAGAAATTCCTCCGCCACCGTTACTCCCGAAACATGGCCACAATTGCCAAATCCTTCACTAGATCCACTAAATACCGCAAGCCAAACCACTTTTAACCCTCTAAACCGGGACTCCAATAGAACTACCCATTTCCTAACGCCTCAAGTTCCGCAATAGGTACTCGGACGTCAAATGCCTCCACAAAATCCAATTCCTACGAATCAAGTTCCAAATGTCCAAAACCGTTCTGTCCACCTTGAGGAATATGGTAGAGAGGATTATAAAGGGTATGGAGCCTTTGACGATGCCTAAATTTGGGAGGAAGATATGAGAGGGGGTCGTGTGGATCCAAGAAGATACCGAGGGTATGGAGAAAGGGGAAACCGACACCTAGAGAGAGATGTAGGCATCAATACCATCAAATTGAGCCTACTTATCTTTAAGGGTAAAAGTGAACCCGAGGTGTATATTGCTTGGGAGTCGCGTGTGATAAATTGTTTCAAGTGAATGATATCTCGGAGGAGAAGAAGAGTTGTTATGCCATAGCTCATTTTGAAGGCTATGCTAACACTTGGTGGGAATACGTCAAGCGGTTCGGCAATGAGTTGGTAGAGGGACAACCACCACCATGGTTTCAATTGAGGTACCTAATGAGGCAACGGTATCTTCCCAAAAGTTATCATCATGAGTTGCTTGCTAGTTTGTACAATTTGCAACAAGGGAATCGAAGTTTTGTGGCATACTATGACGAGTTTCAACTACTCATGTTGAAGCTTGATCATCGGGGAGAAAAAATTGTCCATGACATTATTCGGTTCAAGTGTCGGTTGAACAAAGAGATCTCCACCCATTTGACGCTTCGCAAGTTTGATACCGTTGAAGGGATTTTCCAAGTAGCTCTTGAGATTGAAAGGGAGCTTAAAGAGAGGTCGTCGTTCAAGGTAAAGGGACCATCAACCTCGGGTTGGCCAAGGAGCAAAGATATGGTTCAACTATCTTCGGGTTGGCCCAAAAACAAGGACCAACCCGCCACTACAAGGCTGCCCGAGACTAAAACAGTCCACAAATTTCATCCCCGGCAAGAAGCTCACAAGTATCCTAATCCTAAAGGGTTCCAATGTTTCAAGTTCTAAGGTTGGGGACATAAAGCCAATGAATGTCATAACCGACGTAATGTGATCCTACGGGAAGGGAGATTGTATTATCTTGGTGAGGAAGTAGGTCTTGAGAAACCCAAAAATGATCCACATGATGATGATGATAATGATGAGGATGCTTATCCGCAAGAAGGGGAGTGCGTGGTTTCAAACTTTGTAGTGAGGCGTACCATGATTTGTAAGGCAATAGATGATCCTAGCCAATGGGAGAGTCTATTCCATACTAAATTTGTTGTGAAGGGAAGTGTGTGCACTATGGTGATATATAGTGAAAGTTGTCCAAATGTGGTTAGTGTTGCAATGGTGAACTTCTTGAAATTGCCGCCTACACCTCACACTAGTCCTTACAAATTTCAATGGTTGAATGAATGCGGCGAGTTAAAGGTCATAAGGTAATGTGTGATATGTTTTAAGGTAGCCAACTACCATGACGAGGTGATTTGTGACGTGATACCAATGCAAGCTTGTCACTTGTTGTTAGGAAGGCCTTGGCAATACAATAGGTCGACCAAAAATGATGGAAGGTCCAATCAGTATACACTTGAGATGGATGGTCGCAAGTTCGCTCTTCATCCATTATTGCCTTCCCAAGTGAATGAATTACATCAAAAGATGCGAGAATTGAGGGAGAAGAGAAAGAAGGTCGAGAGTGAGGGGAAAAAAGATGAACCGAGAGTAAGGGAGTAGGGGAAACCGAGGGGCTCCTAATTTATACGGGGCAAAAAGTGTGGTGATGATGGCTAGGAGGAAAGAATTATTTGTGGATCATGACGAGGACACTCTGATGCTCTTCTTGGATCATTTTTTTAATACTAATGCCACTAACATTTCCATTTCTCCTCCTATTTCTCATGTTTTGTAGGATTACGAGGATGTCTTCCCAAAGAAATTACCGCAAGAATTGCCCCTACCTCGGGGAATTGAACACCAAATAGATTTTGTGTCGGGTTCACAATTGCCCTACAAACCGACTTATAGGAGCAACCTGATAGATACCAAGGAATTGCAACGCCAAGTTGAGGAACTCCTCAACAAAGGGTATAGCAAGGAGAGTATGAGCCCTTGTGTAGTCTCGGTGCTACTAGTTCCCAAGAAAGATGGGACTTGGTGTATATGTATTAATTATCGAGCCATCAATAAGATAACGATAAAATATTGTCACCCTATTCCTAGGTTAGATCATATGCTTGATGAATTGAGTGGTTCGTGTTTGTTTTCTAAAATTTATTTGAGGAATGGCTATCACCAAATTCGTATGCAACCGTGTGATGAATGAAAAATCGCCTTCAAGATGAAATTCGGTCTCTATGAATGGATGGCTATGTCATTCGGCCTAACAAACGCTCCAAGTACTTTCATGAGGCTAATGAATCATGTGATGAAGCCATTTATCGGAAAGTTTGTTGTTGTTTACTTTGATGATGTGTTGGTGTATAGTAAGTCCTTAGATGAGCATGTAAAGCATTTACAATATGTGTTTGATGTCCTCCGAAAGGAGAAGTTATATGTTAGTTTAGAAAAGTGTTCTTTTGGTGTTTATGAGATTGTATTTCTTGGATTTGTGGTAAGCTCAAGAGGGGTCTAAGTAGATGAATCTAAGATTGACTCCATTAAAAATTGGCCAACTCCCAAAACCGTAGGTGAAGTGAGAAGCTTCCATAGGTTGAATGGTTTTTATAGACGTTTTATCAAAGGATTTAATACCTTTGTCGCCCCCTTGACCGAAGTGATTAAAAAGGATCGGCCTTTCAGGTGGGGAGATAAACAAGCTAAGGCCTTTGAGGACTTGAAAGCTATGCTCGTCTAGGCCCCTTTGCTACAATTGCCGAATTTTGACAAGACTTTTGAGGTCAAATATGATGCTAACAAATTTGGCATAGGCGCGGTTATAATGCAAGAATTGAAGCCTATTGCCTACTTTAGCGAAAAGCTCAAAGGAGCAACTCTAAACTACTCTACGTGCTATTTAGAGTTGTATGCCTTGATTAGAGCCTTGGACACTTGGCAACATTATTTGTGTTCTAAAGAATTTGTGATCCAAATGGATCATGAATCCTTGAAGTATTTACGAGCACAAGACAAGCTTAACCGGCGGCATGCCAAATGGATTGAATGTCTTAAAACTTTTCCTTATGTTATTCAATACAATAAGGGTAAAGACAATGTGGTTACCGATGCTTTATCCCGAAAACATGTGCTTGTGTCTACTTTGTCTTCTAAGTTGATGGGTTTTGAAAGCCTCAAGTCTTTATATCCCGAGGACCCTCACTTCGCTCCTATCTATAGGGAAAGTTAAGAGTTGTATAGGGATAGGTGGGTTACGGATAGGGGTTCCCATCGCTATACCAAATTTGATGGATACTTGTTTAAAGGTAGACGATTGTGTGTTCCCTCAAGTTCGTGGAGAGAATTATTTGTGAGGGAAGAACACAATGGAGGTCTAATGGGACATTTTGGGGTCGAGAAGACCCTCGGAATTTTGGAAGAACAATTTTATTGTCCTATAATGCATAAGGATGTGGCCTCGATTTGCGGCCAATATGTTAAATGCAAAAGAGCCAAGTCACGACTCCAACCCCACGGGTTGTACACCCCATTGTCCACCCCTTTCCATCCTTGTCTTGACATATCAATAGACTTCGTGTTGGGATTGCCGAGGACTAGAAGGGGGTGAGATAGTATTTTTGTCGCGGTGGATCGGTTTTCTAAGATGGCTCACTTTATTCCTTGTTCTAAATTGTGATGATGCGCCTAGTGTAGCCTCTTTGTTTGTTAATAATGTTGTAAATCTTCATGGTGTTCTGAGGACCATAGTGAGTGATAGGGATTCTAAATTCCTAAGCCACTTTTGGATGTCCTTGTGGAGTAGACTCGGTACTAAGTTGTTGTTTTCGACTTCATGCCACCCACAAACCGACAGCCAAACGAAAGCAGTAAATAGGACCTTAGGGTCTATGCTACAGTCAATGGTTAAAGTAAAAATGACTTCTTGGGAGGAGCACTTACCATTGATTGAGTTTGCTTATAATCGTGTTATACACTCGAGCACGGGGATGACACCCTTTAAGTGTGTATACGGCATTAACCCCCTCACCTCTTTGGATTTAACCCTTTTGCCAAGTGATTTGTGATAATCTTATATGGAAGAAAATGGGTCGAGGCCATGAAGAAGCTACATGATAAGGTGAGGTTGCGGTTGGTGATGAAAATCCAAGAAGTTGCGAGGCGATCCAACAAACGAAGAAGAAAGCTCATTTTTGAACCGGGATATTGGGTGTGGGTAAACCTAAGGAATGATAGGTTCCCGTCTCAAAGGAATGCTAAGTTGATGCCACGGGGTGATGGCCCATTCCAAGTATTAGAAAGGATCAACGAAAATGCCTACAAGATTGATCTACCCCCGGAATATCAAGTGTACAACACTTTCAACCTGTGTGATCTCTCTCGGGTGGAAACGGTGGAGGATGGGAATGATCCGAATTTGAGGACAAATTCCCTACAAGATGGAGAGGATCATACGGGAATTCCTAGATCGAGACCTTTCACACGAAGCCAAGCACGTGATTTGCAACAACTCTAAGCTTTGTTCTCATTCTTGGCCATGTGTGAGGCCCTTGTGAGCCCATCTAAGGGCCTATATTTAATAAAATACGAAGAGGCCCACCAAGACATCCCAAACCCACCCACTTAAATGTCAAGGGTATTTTGGTATTTGTCCTTCCTTTCTAAGTGACTATATAATCCATGTAATAGGGCTAGTCTTGCCTTAGTTCATTCCTATTATTCAAGAAACAAAAGACTTGTAAATTATTTACTTCTCTTTCTCATTTGGAGAGGCCAAAACCGAATTCTCACTAGTAGAGTGATACTTGTGTTATATATTGGCTAGAAACTAGGTTCTTAGGGTTCTTTGAGTTTCTCTTGGTCCAAGTAAGAACTTGGTATTGATATTTATTAGTCTTAGGGTCCTTACTCTTGCTAGGGTTCTTTGATTAATTAATATTGTGTGTCAAGTTTCTATCTCTTTCTTTATAAATCTTGTTAACATTGTGTTGTTTAATATAAAAGTCTAGTGAAGCCGTGTGGGGATCTTTCGATTCACTGGAAATATTGTCTTTGTTGTTCTTGTGGTTAAACTCACTTTTATAGTTCAAATAAGTGTTGTAAGCCTAGTGAAGCCGTGTGTGGCCATTTTCGATTCACTAGCACTTTGTTGTTCATGTTGTTGTTCTTGTGTTGGTTAGAATATCTTAATACACACTTAGTATTGTATCAATTTGTGCATGGTAGATCCATGGTGCATAATATGATTATATGCCACGATCTACTTAGGCACTATGGAAGGAAGACAACACCAAGGTGTTTAATGAAGATTGATCTCTAGAAAGCTTATGATATGGTGAGTTGGGAATTCCTGCAGGAGGTGTTATAGGGATATGGCTTTCCTGACAAATTTATTTAGGTGATAATGACGTGTGTTACTTCTCCTTAGTACACTATCAAATTGAATGGTGAGGGGCATGTTTTACTTTTAGAGTCAAAGAGGACTGAGACAAGGGGACCGTACTTCACTCTTGCTCTTTGTCCTAGTGATGGAAAACCTGACAAGATCTTTAAATTGCATGAGCTTGCTGCCTGACTTCAAATTCCACTCTATGTGGAAGAATACTAAATTGATTCACTTGATATTTATTGATGATTTAATGGTATTTTGTAAGGGAGAAGAACTTGTTGTCACAAGAGTGAAGGAAGCACTGGATCATTTTACTGCAGCAACTAGCTTGGAAGCAAACATGGAGAAGTCCACTATCTTCATAGTTGGAGTAACTGATTAGGTGAAAGCTAACCTGTTGTCTATCACTGGTTATGCCTTAGGTGAATTTCCAATTAAATACCTGGGGATATTTCTAACTCGAAAAAATGGGATAAGCTTTATTGCCAACAGTTAGTGGATAAGATCACTAGCAAGATTACTACAGGTTATGCCAAGAAACTGTCATATGCTGGATGGCTGCAATTACTGAATGTAGTTTTGTTCTCTATTCACAGTTTCTGCGGATCAATTTTTATCCTCCCTCAATGTGTCCTTAATGAAATTGATAGGAAGTGCAAAAAATATGTATGGAGGAATACATAGGCAAACAGGAAACCTTGCTTAGTCGTTTGGGAGAAAATATGTGTACCCAAGAATCAAGGAGGCTTGAACGTCAAAGACTGTAGAGTATGGAACATTGCATTTGTAAGGAATCTTTTATGGCAAATTGTAGTTGATAAAGCTTCTCTCTGAGTAAGATGGATATATGGAGTGCATAAGAAAGATGCAACTACATTTTGAGAGCATAAAACACCCCAAGATAGTAGTTGGTAATGGAGGAAGTTAATTTCCTTAAAGGATCAAATAAAGTATTGGTATACTGGTGATATATATAAGCTCACTGCAAATGGAGCTTGCTCCATTACAAGTAGCTATTTGCAATTGATAGGAGCACAAACAAAGCTGAATGTTGCTGAGCTCATCTGGACTGCTGTAACTCAACCCCGGCAGTATAATCACATGGTTAGCGGAGAAGGGAAGATTACTAACTAAGGAGAGAATGCTAAGGCTTAAGATGGTAGTTCTAGATCTCATATGTTGCTTATGTGATGCACAAGTTATAGAAACCAACAACCATTTGTTTGTTGAGTATACTTGGTACAAGACAATTCTAGATGACTTTGTTAGAATTTGGAGCTAAAAGAGAAGAGAAAAGATAAAGTTTCAGCAGTAGCTGTTTTCATCCATACATTCATCACTCATACATTCATTCATACATTCAACATTCATTCATAGTCAATATTTTACAAAAGACTATACTTATAAGATACATGAGTCTTACAAGACACACTTCATAAGTCTTACAAGACACACTTCTCAAAAATAAAGACTATCATTTATCTTTTAAAATAAAACTAAACATAATATTTAAAAGAAACTATTAAACAAAAGATCATCAAGAAGAGTCTCATATTCTAACACTCCTCCTTAGACTTTTCTTGGATACTCCCAGCATAGACTTCATCTTATTCATTGGGATATCATCCATTTCATTATCTAACTCATCCTTATCAAATTCATCTTCGTAGTCATCCTCATCAAAATCATCTTCATCATCCTCATTGTCATCAAATCATCATCCGCAGGCAAAGCTACAAGCTTGAAAGTTTTTTGGTTCTGATCTTTGCCCATAGGGGAAGTTTCAGGTCCTTGAATTGTAGGGGCAGCTTCAGATCTTGTAACCCCTTAAATTGTTGTATTTGTTGTTGGTTTGGCATTTGAGCTCCTCCTCCATTACCATCCATCATAGCCTTCTTTACATATAAAGTGGCTTCATTTTCACTTCTGTTGAAGCCACAATGAATGAAATGATCATCAATCTTACTGTACCAGGATCGAGGATCCTGTTTCAACGCCTTATTTAATATGTCATTGGGTTTGTCAACCAGCTTCCAAGTGTCATTCTTCTCAATCATACCAATCTCTCTCTTCATGGCTTCAATCCAAACTTCACGTTTTTATACTTCTTGCAAGGTATTGGGTTCCAAGATTGCAATATTGCATCTTTTATATATCTCCGAAAGTGAACTTGTTTTCAAAATTAGCGAATTAAGTGAGGATTCACCATCTGATTCTTCAGTTTCTTCTACATTTTCAGAGCCAAATGATTGTGCTTTAGGCGGCGGATGCAAGTTTAGATAACCTGCATTTTCTTTCTCATACATAGACCTTAAAGTGGCATAGTTAAAATGCCCATATCTTCTATGCCATAACCACGAATTGTCCATCCTTGCAAAGTTGGCACTATCAAAATTTTCATCTACTGGAATGGTCATATCCACCATTTCTACTTTAACTATCAAAGTATTATCAGAATTACAAATCAAACAATGTTTTTCCTTAAAAATTAAGGAGTAACCTTTCGACATCATTTGGCCAACACTCAATAAGTTACATGCTAAAGAAGGAACATACAACATATCATGTATAAGATTCGTACTTTGTTTAGTTTGAAAGGCAACTGAACCCTTTCCATATGCTTCTAGTATTGCACCATTTCCCATCCTAACTTTAGCTTTGACTGACTTGTCAAGTGTGTGAAACATGAGCTCATTATATGACATATGACTCGTACATCCACTGTCTAGAAACCATTTTGGTTGGTTGGATTTGTTTTCTTCATGAGAAGCCATAAACAAGATTTCATTCTTTTCTGAATCTTCAGTGAAGTTTGACTGCTGAAAATATTGTTGTGGTTGATTCTGCTTGACCCTGAAATTCTTCTCAATATGACCCATTTTTCTACAGAATCTACATTGAATTGATGGTTTTTATTTGAACCAACAATCCTTTTCTTGATGATTGGTTCTTTTACAGTGGAGGCAAGGTGGAAACCTTTCATTTTGTGAAGATTTCGTCCATGGCTCTCTCTGCTACTTTATCTCTTTCCATTCTCCCATTGTCCTTCATAGGTTGTTTGTCTTTGTGCTTTGCTTGAAATGCCACTTCTTCTACTTCTTCATCTCTTATGCTTGTTCTTTGTGCATGGGCTTGCAACTTTCTAATCAGATCTGCAACGGATAAAGTCTTCAAACCACAAGATTCCTCTATTGCTGAAATCTTAGACTCGAACCTTGCTAGTAAGCTTATTATCATCTTCTCCACCACTTTTGAATCTGGAAAAGTTTCACCAAATAATTTCCAGAAGTTTGGCAGAGTACTCCTTGATTGTATCTCCTTCTTTCATCCTTAACATCTCAAATTCACTTTTGAGAGTTAAGAGTTTGACAGTTTTCACTCTATCACTTCCATCGAACTCCTCTTTCAGCTTCTCCCATACTTCTTTAGGTGTTTCACAAGCCATTATTCTTGTGAAAATTGCATTTGAAAGTGCTGAATGAAGACAAGTGAGTGCCTTTGATTTCTTGGACTTTGCATCTTCATTTGTGCAATAGTTGGATTTGGTCCCAATTGAGGGGGATCATTTTCACATTCAACTGTTTCCCATAGACTAAGAGCTTTGAGATAAGCCCTCACCTTTATCACCCATATGTGATAATTTTCTCTTGTAAACAAAGGATAACCTACACCCAAGAAGCTGTTGGATGCCATGTTACTGCTGTTCAGGTTACTTTTTTTAGAAGATCTTAAAAAAAAAACTTATCTTTACACTACTAAAAAAAGGGATAAAACCGACCACAAAAACCTTCCACATGTGGAAGGATTTTATTAAAAAACGACCGCAAAAGCGACCAAAATCTGTGGTCGGTAAAGTAGTGGTAGTTTTTTCAAATTCGACCACAAGTGGTCGATTTATTTTAAAATATATATACATATTTAAAATTTATCATTATTTTATTAAAGTTATAAAAAATTATTTTAGAGAAAGAAAAAATCTACCACATGTGGAAGGTTTTTTATTAAATTAATAAATTAATTTAATAAACAACCAACCACAAGTGGAAGGTTTTTTATTAAATTAATTATTTAATTTATTAAAAAATCAACCACAAGTGGAAGGTTTTTTATTAAATTAATTAATTAATTTATTAAAAATACGACCACTTGTGGAAGGTTTCTTACCAAATTAATTTATTAATTTTAAAAAAATCCGAGCACTTGTGGAAGGTTTTTTAATAAATTAATTTATTAAAAAACCTACCACAAGTGGTAGGTTTTTTGCAAAAAAAATATTTGCTAAACCGACCACTTGTGGTCGTTTTTTCTGGGTATTATAAAAACAAAAATTTTGATCCCAAATACAGCATATGCAACAACAACAATACAAAAATTCTTTCAAAAGTGTATAGGACATACAAAATGTCCAACAAAATATGAAATAATACAACAATAGTTTCAAAGTACAACACATACAAAAATCAAAAACCTAAGAGTCACTATCATCTAATTCGTCATCGTCTTCCATATCATCATCCGTACTGAAAACATCCAGTGGCCCAGACCCTTTGCAGCCCGAACTGCATCACCAGGACATGGAGGAATATTCCCTGCAACCTGAATGAAACAGCTCATCTACTGCTGAAGCTTCTTGAATTGTGATGTTGTTGCCTTCTCTGTCTTTTTCTACCTCTCTCTATTCAGCAAGCTCTTGAGTGAGTTGACAAAATGTATTTTGTAGGCTTTCAATCGTTTCTCTATCAACTGAAGAGCTAGAGTAAGAAGGGCCAGACGAAGACGCAACATTCTCGCCAAAAACGTTTTTGTGGTATCCAACCGAATGGCCTCTATTTGTAGGACCCACAACTTTTTTCCACAACTCCTCCTCTACATGTTGGGTATTAGGTCATCCTGACTTTCAGGAGGCAGACTACTACGATACGCACCGAGAAGATGCATATATTTGTCCTATATTCAAAGAAAGTTAATACTAAGATTAAAAAAATATTAAAATGATTATAATTGAATAATATCGACTTTAAGAAAAAAATTCATAAATTCAGAATTTGTTACTTACATGGATATCTTTTTCTCGATCTTCAACCCAGACATCTTCATCAGTCGGGTTTTTTTTTTATCACATGAGTCTCCTCGTATAACTCATAATATGCTATTTTCCTACCCTTTTTTTCCTGCATATAAAAAAATCATCAATGTTCAAATAATTAAAAATTTAAATATATAGAAATACAATTAAAACTGTAAAAGTTGCATACCATTATTTCCATCATAGCAAGAGTACTTCTGGCACCCACAGTATGTAGGGAGCCAACCTTGGATGATTCCCGGGCTTTCTTTCCTTTTTCACTCAACAATTTGTATTCTTCGCTATTCCAATAGGGAAGATACAGTTGTCATGCGAATTCAGGAATCCACTTAGGTCTTACCGATTTCGATCGGGCATATTCCAAAAGATTGTTAAATCTGGCTCTACATCTAATGAAAAAGTTCTTGTTTATACGAAATGTATTTGCATCATCCCACCAGTAAAATTTCTACAATAAAAATATATTATTCAATCTTTTGTTATAACAAAATGTAAATAAGTATAAGTAGTCGATAAGTTAAATTCTTACCTTAAATTCTTCAAACATTCTATCCTTGTAAAGTTCTGAAACCTTTTGTCAGTTGGTCCAATAGCCGTTGAAGTGGCGAGTAATACATGATCGCGCCTTTTTTCCAGCTCCACCATCCGGCCTAAACCTACAACAGAACATCAAACATTAATTTCATAAAGCATAATAATATAGTAATGAAAAAATGAGTAACGTTATTATATTTAGAAATCTTACCCTTTCCCAACTGGAACAAGATAAATCCTCCCAGAATCATCTTTGTCTCCTGGCTGCGTAATAAGTGATAGTGGATGCAATGGCGTGGGTGGATCTGAAGCACCAGATGGAGGGCCTCCAAGCTGAAGATCCGACAACCTAATAGATCCCGCAGAATCATTGTGCGAAGCTGCGTGACTGCTGCAGGATGGTATCGATGATGCTACATGTCTGTAGGGGCCAGCGTCTGTACGATAGTACTGTACTGGAGGTGGCACGGTCATAGGAGCAGAATGAGTTGGTGTAGACCCATGTAGTGGCCCCCATGCATAGGAGTAGGTATCGAATCCTCTGACAACCTAGAATGTGAGGGTTGTACTGGCTCGTTAGCAAACCGACCCTCAGATATATGAATACCTTGTGGCCGTCTATAAGGCGGAGGTTGTCGATTCTTTTTTGATTTTGTAGTATCAACTTTTCCCTTACCTATATCATCTCTGTCTGACATCTAAATTATGTTAAGTTAACAAGTAGTTAGATCATACAAAATGAATGTATACGAAAAAATTCCAAGTATATAATTTCAAGTTACTAATTCACATTTCAAATCTCTCCAATAACACGATATAGACAAAAATATTGTTATTACTATACAAATTGTGGGAAAGTGGAAACAGCAAAGTAAAACAATATATTATGTATCAATCTTAAACAAGAAGCATAAAGGTAAATATATAATACAAAGCATATCGACATCAACACATAATAAATACAACCTACACAACTAATCTTCATCTTCTGAAGACTCTCCACTAAACCATTCACCCTCTTCGGAGGTTTCCTCATCTCCTACCCACTCAGTCTCTTCTTCCACAATATTAACTTCTTCAAATATATTTTCTGGGTGATTCAAACCATCCACTAATTCAACGTCTACTAGCTGGTGATTAATCTGAATTTTATTTTGATACGCAGTCTCCAGCACATTCTCAACTTTCACCTGGCCTATAGGTTTTGTTTTGATTACAGCCCACCAGTCAGACTTGTCATTGCGCAACGGATAAGGAGCATAATACACTTGTTTAGCATTTTGTGCTAAAACAAATGGAACGTAAATAGGATACGAGCTATTGTGCTTTACTTCAATGATGTTATGCTCTCTATGTACTCTTGTGCCTCTTGTGCTTGGATCAAACCACTTACATCGAAAGAGAATAACTTTTTTACTAGGAAACCAGCGTGCTCAAGTTCTAAGATCTCGTGTATGATGCCAAAGTAATCAATATCATCATCACCTTTAACCCAAACACCAGCATTGTTTGTTTTCCTTGAACTGGAGTGTTGTTCGGTGGAAAATTTAAAGTCATTTACTTTGTATTGGGTCATTGCTTTAACTTCAACTGGACCCAAAGAAATATCTCTCAAAAGCTGATCGTATGCGGCTGAATTTGGTGAATGGTGTACCTAAAAATATTATACATATATATATATATTAGTTGAGGAATGTGTAAATATTTAAACTTTGTAGAAATATTACACTTACGAACCTCATTTTTAAACCATATTGCAAAGGATGCATACACTTGATTTTCGTGAAACTGAGTCTTAAATGAACTGCACATGCAACATGAGAAACACAATTAGTTTATTTAAGGGAATGTGTAAACAAATAAGATATGCTAAAATTTTAATGTCCTTACTTCACAAAGGGCTCAATTTCCGGGCAATTCAGCATGACATACAATGTTGCTGATTTGCGCTCCATGGGAGTGAGCCGGCGAGGTATGATCTTTTTAGCCTTACAACCAGATTGAATGAAAATTGATATCGGTTGCAAATGAGGCGCATTCACATCCTCCTGATAACGATTCAGTCAGTTTCTTGAACAAGCAACTTCATCACAAAAGTAGTACGAACAAAATTGAGAAGTTTCTCTTGCAAGATATGCCTCAACTATAGAGCCTTCAACCCTATGTTTGTTTTTGGGACCCCTTTTCAATTTTCCAATTGCCCTGTACAATCTTAAGGTTAGATGTGTACTATATTTAAAAACCATATGTATGAATTGAAATATATTGCAAATGCTTACCGTTCAAATGGATACATCCACCTAGTTTGAACTGGACCGCCTAGCCGAGCTTTGTGCACAAGGTGAATGGGAAGATGTTCCATCACATCGAGGAACGCTGATGGGAAAATCTTCTCCAGTTTGTTGGTAATAACAATAATATTGCTTTCCATTCGCGCCAGATTTTATTCTTTTAATGTGGTGGTACATAAGTCCTTAAAGAACAAACTAATCTCTGCTATTGGTTTCCATATGTTTTCAGGTAAACCAATAAAAGCAATTGGAAGTAATTGTTCCATAAAAACATGACAATCATGGCTTTTCATTCCATGAAGGATTCCTTGTGTCATATCAACCCTCTTTCCCAAATTTGAGGCATATCCATCGGGCATCTTCAAACTTTGAACCCACTCACATATTTGACGTTTTTGGTCCAACTTGAATGTAAAACTAGCCTTGGGCTTAAGAACATTGTCGTTGGGCCCCTGCTGTAAGTGTAATTCACTACGGTTGCGGTTGCAATATTCTGGCAAGTCAAGTCTGGCCTTAGGATTATCCTTTATTTTGCCGGTGACATCCATAACTGTGTTGAACAAGTTGTCAAAATAGTTCTTCTCAGTATGCATGACATCAACATTATTTCTAAGCAAATTATCTGGCCAATATTCTTACTCCCAAAATATACTTTGCTTAGTCCAGTTATGCAAAACGCCATATCCATCAAGCCTGTACATTTTTTCCTCACTGGCTTTAGGCAAATCCTGAACTATTTCCCAGACGTCATAACCAGACAGCCTTGGAGGTGGACCATCATGTTCCCTTCTATTCCTTCTGAATGCATTCTTGAGTCTCCTAAATTCATGATCATGTGGCAAGAAACAACGATGACAATCAAACCATGAATTTTTCCTGCCATGTCTCAATGTGAAGGATTTTGTTTTTCCATGCAGTATGGACAATCCTGCTTTCCAGCTGTCATCCACCCAGAAAACATTCCATAAGCTGGAAAATCATTAACAGTCCACATTAGATGTGCACGCATATTGAAATTTTCTTTAAGAGAGATGTCCCAAGTTTCAACCCCCTCATGCCATAAAATTTGAAGTTCATCAATCAAAGGTTGCAAGTAGACATCTATTACGCTTTTTGGATTACGCGGGCCAGGAATAACATAATTCAGAAATATATACGAACTAGTCATCAACATTTTAGGGGGAAGATTATAAGGAGTGATATATACAAGCCAACATGAATATGGCGCACCACCAACTAAAAAAGGAGAGAACCCATTCGCACATAATCCCAATCGAATGTTGCGTGGCTCAGCCGTAAAATCTGGATAAGTGGCATTAAAATGCTTCCAAGCCTCTCCATCAAAAGGATGACACATAACACCAGTGGGCCTTCTATTTTTACTGTGACATCTCATGTGAGGAGCTGAACTGTTTGAAGCATACAAGCTCTTCAACCTTGGTATAAGAGGTAAATAATGCATCACCTTAACAGCAATTTGATTTCCAGTAGAACCACGCTTATATCGAGTGTGCTGACAAAACTTACAGAACTCTAGGTTACCATCTTTCTTAAAGTATAACATGCAGCCATTTTTACAACAATCAATTCAAACCGAAAAGAGACCTAACTTTGACACAAATCTTTTAGCCTTAGAGAAAAAATCAGGAACTTCCAAGCCGGGGTCAACTAACACTTTAATAAGGTCTATCATTGAGTCCATTCCTCCTTCAGCAATATTCCAGTCAAATTTAATACTTAGTAATCTAACAACAACATACAAACGAGAGTGTGAACACCCGTCAAACAAAGGATGACTAGCAGCATGCAATTAATTGTAGAAATTGCCCGCTTCGCTATTAGGAACATCTTCAACAATTTCCCTAATGTCAACCCCATGTTGCATCCCAAAAGCATCGTGGACCATTTCAGTCATCCTAGTATGTTGATATTCATTATACCTTGTAGATGTACTACTTTCTCCAACAACAAAGTTATTTTGCACTACATTCCCATGAATACCACACAATCTTAAAAATTCCTCGTGAAACCCCATTCTATAAAGATGTTCCTTCACATCTTCTTCACTTACAAGATTTATACCATCACATCTAACACAAGGACAACGAATAACTCAATAACGTGTCCATATATCGAGTGTCTTAGCATGTTCAACAAATCTTTTGAAACCTTGAATAAATTCCACCCTAATACCCTCTCTATTATCATTGTTCCGTTGATATATCCAGCTATAATCAGGTTCCATCTACACAATCAATCAGATACAACTAATTAGATAAAGTCACAAAACACAAAAACACAAAAATCACCGTCAAAATCCTATACTAAACCATATTCAAAGTGACTAAGTAACTTACAACCTCAAATTCAAATCACAAAAATCAACTTCAAAATCCTTATACTTAACCATTTTATAGTGACTTAGTCACTTACCAACTCACATTCATAACACAAAATTCACATTTAAAGTCCCTATACATAACCCTTTGCAAGTGAATAATTCACCTAACAAACCATATTCATAACACAAAAATCACCATTAAAGTCCTTATACTTAACCATTTTCAAACTGACGAAGTAACTTACCAACTCAAATTCAAATCACCAAAATCATCTTCAAAATCCCTATACTTAACCATTTTCTAGTGACTTAGTCACTTACCAACTCACATTCATAACACAAAATTCACCTTTAAAGTCCCTATACCTAACCCTTTGCAAGTTAATAATTCAACAAACAAACCACATTCATAACACAGAAATCACCATTAAATTCCTTATACTTAACCATTTTCAAAGTGACTAAGTAACTTACCAACTCAAATTCAAATCACAAAAATCATTTTCAAAATTCCTATACTTAACCATTTTCTAGTGACTTAGTCACTTACCAACTCACATTCAAAATACAAAAATCACATTCAAGGCCACATACCGCTTCACTAGACTTCATTATAATCAATAACAAGAACATAACAACAATGCTAGTGAATCGAACAAGGCCACACACGGCTTCACTAGACTTCAATATACTCAATAACAAGAACATAACAACGATGCTAGTGAATCGAACAAGGACACACACAGATTAAAAATAACAATAACAAGAAGATAAAAATAATAGTGAATCGTGAGAAATTAACTTACCTTTGCTTGGCCTAAATTAAAGTGAAAACTATGAGTAAGTGACTAGGGTCTCTATTAACCTACTTACCCCTTCTGCCCCTACCCCTACCCCTACCCTAGCCTCTAACCCCACCCCAAACCTTTCCTATCTTGAGTTAAAATAGAACCATACCACAAAAAGGAATTTAAACCAGGAGATAGAACCATACCACAAAAAGGAGTCCTTTGAAATCGATATTAAAATAAACACAAAACCCACAAAATACAACAAAATTCATACCTGGGATAAGCTGTGGTCTCCGGAACAATTGACGGAGCACTCGTCGGAGCAGTGGTTAGGGTGATTTTTGCGTGATTTTTACATTTGGGAAATTAATTTGAGAGTGTTTTAGGTTTAGTGCATTTTGTGTGTGTGTCTATGTGCGTCTGTATGTATGTTGCTGTGTTTAGGAATAAAAAAGAGGTAGGGTCGGGTCGGGTCGGGTCGTGTGGTCGGTTTTTAAAAAAATTCAGTAAAAACCGATCACATGTGGTCGTTTTTTAATGAAATAATTAAAAAAAAATATTTTACTTACTACAATTAATAAATCAATAAATTAATAAATTAAAATTAAGTAGCATTTAATTAAGATAATTATCATTTAATTACGATATATATCTATATACATATATATATATATATACACCTCTTAATAGAATATGTTAGTCAAATAAATTATTGATTACTTGTCTTACGTTATTACAATTTGAACAATATACGTGTATCTACATATTGATACTAAATAATATATAGATTCAGTTATCGAGCTTTCGATTACTGCATACGTCACTACACGATATATACATATATATACCTATATTCAATTGTCTATCAACTTTCAAATAAGTACTATAAACATCACATACACGATTTTAATTAATATACTACCCCATATTTATAATATATAACGTATTTCACATATAGTGGTCATATGAATTACTGGTTAGTTTTATTTTATGTCATTAATATGTCTTCACTATATAATTATTTGGCATGGTCATTCAATGTTCTGTTTTCCCCTCCCCTGCTTCCTTCCTCCCCCTCTCATATACCTCGTAATACTAGTCTTACATTATTACAACTTCCAAAACATTCGTGTGTCTAAATTGACCAAAAATAGTATATCTACTTCCTCAATAGTTTGATATATATTAACGTAACGTGTCAGTCAAACTATTTATATATATATAGATTCAGTTATCTAGCTTTCGATTTCTACATATGTCACTATACGAGATATATGTATATAAACATACATTCAATTGTCTATCAACTTTAAAATACGCACAATAAACATCATAAACACGATTTTACATATGTACCCTATAATAATATACAACGTATTTTACAAATACTCGGATGAATTATAGATTACATTATCTTTTGTCATTAATAGAACACGTTCATTATATTCTGTTGAATTATTGGTTATATATTACATTATTATGTTTGTAAATACGTACAATTAAACATCTCCTTTCAAATAGTACTATGAAGATCAATTTTCATCTTTCAATTATGTATACGGAGGATTTCAATGGTTGAACCCAATGGTATGATATATATATATAGAGAGAGAGAGATTCATTATATAAAGATAATGCATGTTTAACGTCATTTAATGTATGTATAAAGGAAAATATTTATTTTATGTATTAAGCATAAGTAAAAGCTAAAGATTACATTATACATAATCTGTATATTATATTTGAAATTTTTTTTAGTGTAACTTTTTTCACGTTAGATTGATTGGTTTTATTATTATTATATTGGTTATTAACTACATGTAATCACTATAATTTAAAAAAATAATAGTATATTTGGTTTTTAAATTTAGTATTATTTAATTTCTTTTTATTTTAAGTAGAAACCGATCACAAGTGGTCGGTTTATATATATACACACTATCGACAATATCAAGTTTAAAATATGTACCATATACATCACATACGTATATAAGTATATATATGATCCAATAATATAATGGGATATGTTTCTTGTACATACTTAGATTAGTGATCGATTAATTATATTGGATTACCTTAATATATTTAGTTTTGATTATATATATAATTAAGTGTTACTTGAAATTATTTAATTTTTAATTTTTTACATCAAAAACCGTCTACAAGTGGTTGATTTTTAAAATTATTTTTTTATTTTAGTTAGAAAACCGACCACTTGTGGTCGGATTTTTAAAAGTAATTTTTAATTATTTTTTAATAAAAACCGACCACTTGTGGTCGGTATTTATAAAATTAAATTAAAAAAGAATTTTAAAAAACCGACCATTTGTGGTCGGTTATTATAAATATTTTTTAACTAAATTTTTTTACAGAAAACCGACCACTCGTGGTCAGTTTTCTTATTTTTTTAAAAAAATTTATTTGTTAAATAAATAATAATTAATATTAAAATTATTGTAACAATTATTTTGATTTTTTAAAATATAATTGTTTAAAAAAATAAAAATTTAAAAAAAAAAATAAAAAACGACCACAAAACCGACCACTTGTGGTCGGTTTCTGCGGTCGGTTTTACACATTTTTTTAGTAGTGTTAGTCCTTCACAGATCCCTCGAGAAGGTTGGCTCTTGATACCACTATTAGAATTTGGAGCTAAAAGAGAAGAGAAAAGATAAAATTTCAGCAGTAGCTGCTTTCATTCATACATTCATTCATTCATACATTCAACATTCATTCATAGTCAACATTTTACAAAAGACTATATTTATAAGCTACATGATTCTTACAAGACATGCTTCATAAGTCTTACAAGACACACTATCTTACAAGACACACTTCTCAAAAATAAAGACTATCATTTATCTTTTAAAATAAAACTAAACATAATGTTTAAAAGAAACTATTAAACAAAAGACCATCAAGAAGAGTCTCATATTCTAACAGATTTAATGATGTGGAGTCTCATTAGTTTCATGTCTTTATTCTAGAATAAATTAACAACTAGTAATCACCTACTTAGTTGTAGATTAATTAATGAATCCTTTTCTTCGTGTCTTCGTTATTTGTGTGCTTTTCTCATTTTTAACTCGTAGTAACTTCTTTGTTTCAAGTTCGTAAGTAAATTTTATTTTGTGTCTTGAGTCGATCAAACAAGAATCTATTCCGGCCGCCAAGTAGAATTGACATCTTATTGACTACCGGAGTATAAGCAACTTTCAATATTCGCCGCTCCAAATTGTGAGGATCACAAAAGTGAGTGAATACGAGTGTTGGTAAGGAGCTTTTACTACTAATCTTGTTTGTTAATTTTGTAGGTTCAAAAGGTGATATAAGGGGAATATGTCTTCGATAGCCGGGGATTATTGTGACTACAATAGTGAGGGGTTTTATGGCTACGAAGTTGAGGGAGATTGTGGAGGCTATGAAAATAGCCATGATCGAAACTTGGGAAGATTTGAAAGTTACTGTTTTGAGGGAGAAAATGAGGTGAATAAAGTGCCTAGTGCTTATGGTGACTTTGGATATGATGTAGGACCTCGTGATCGATCTTATGAAGACGTTGGGGCATGTGAGGAGTCCTACACTTCTCACTCCAAACCTAGATTTGGTGTTAGGTATAACCCTTTCATTCGCAAAGCTTATGAGAGCTATGATGAAAGTACATGTGAGGAGTGTGAAGATTTATATTCTCCACCTTGTATTACTTCTTATCAAGATCGATATAGTGTGAATGGTTATACTAGCTCTAGTGGAGGTTGTTCAACGAGAAGAAGAGGGTATGCATCTCCAAAATCGAGGGGTACTCGTGTCCTTTATAATGTTGATCCAAGAAGGAGTGTAGACTCCGGAAAGGTGACCATTTGTGGGATACCGAGCTACCTCGTTGTGTTAAATGATAGGTACTATAGAAACTACATAGTTCCATCCATGGTGGACTACTTGGGGTTGTTTTGCGAGCCTTTACTCGTTCCATACTTGTTGGACGGGTTTAAGGTTACCGAGAGGGTCAAAGTTATCTTCTCCCAATTTGAGTACCATGAGGAGGTATGGTGTGATATTCTTCCATTGACATATGGTCATGTATGCTTAGGTGTAGATTGGTTTGCACAACATAGAGTTCCAAATGTGCAAAATTGGCCTAATGTTGTAAGAGACCGGTGGGGAAATCACCTCATGACATACATGTTGCCCGAGCTGCAAAGACAAATGAATACTTACTCCAATCCGAATGCTTATGAGAGAAAAAATATTGAGAGGAGTAAGGGTGTGAAAAGTGGTAATCCGAGAGTGGAAAAAGGAGAGGTTATGTGGAGTGAAGCTAGGGGATCGCCACCAAACCGAGCTAACATTGTTTGTCCTCCTATTTCTAAGGACATTTATGTAGGTACCGACATGGCAAGTAATGGAGATCAATGCCAAAGTGAAGTTGCTGCCCAAGCTTATGGAGGACCTTCACAGTACCGCAAAGGAGAGTCGACTCAAGAACTTCAAGGTAAAATAGCTAACTCTTACACTTTTTTGCATGTGAATGATAATTGTGTGGCAAGTAGCCCATTCAGTGTGAGTAGTAGATTACTTACTTGTGAGACTAATGATTCTTTGCCTTTTGTTAATGATGTACATGTTGTGAGTGTGGATACACTAGTTGATCCTATTGATGACCAAATTGACTCTTCTTGTAAGATCGATTTATGTCCACGTAGTGTTAAAGCCTATATGTTGAACGAAAGTACATTGTCTTGTGTAATTGGTGTTGATCAACCTATTTGTGAAAATTTTCCACTACTTGAGTATGTGTGTGATGTGATTAAGCGAAATCAAGTGAGTGAAGTATTTGAAAAAGTTGGTCAACAAAAGGGGAGTGAACCCGAGAGCTATTCTTGGGATAATCTTATACTTGAAATCTCTTTAAAATGTGATATTAAGCTTTTAGAGAGTGTTGAATGTGTTTGTTCTGAATCTGCCCGTGAAATAGATCATGCTCTCTTTAGGTATAATGTCTTATTTGAAGATGATATAAACACTCCTAATGAGCCTAGTGGTGAAAATGAAGGTATAGCTTGCCTTGGAAGCTATAGCCGATATGCTAACCCACTATGGTGTGACAACATTCCTCCTAAAGATGGAAATCTCTTTTTAAAAGACGAGAGTACTCTTATGGAAAAGGAATGTGTAGTCCTTCTTGAAAACCCAAGGACAAATGTGTCATTGACTCCTTGGGGTAATGTTTCTAAATGTGCATCCTTGTTTGACACACTTGTGCCTAAATTGCATGAATTCCAACTTTTGGATGCCAAGTTGTCTAGTTGTTTAAAGGAAAGAATGTGTATTTGTTTAAATACTTATTCTTCACCCGTGAATTCCTTTGCATGTGATTATTTCCTATATTACCTCTTTGCCTATGATCATGTCCATGCTAGTTTTGGATTTGGTTTATATCGAGGAAGGAAGTTTGTTGGTCTGTCCATATGTGTGTGATAATGCTATATGGATTTTATGGACTTTAGAACCAATCGAAACACCCCCCCCCCCCCTCCCTTGATGTGGTCTTTTGATGAGATAAAGAAGCAATGGTGTCTTATGGCTTATAAGATGAAGGAAGTTCTACTTTGTGGATTATTTGATTCCATTAGGACCTATGTAGTTTCTTTATCTCTTGGTGATTCCCGTAACCAAATCCTTTGTGAACCTTTTATTGAGATTTTTATATTTAATTCAAAGGATCCTTGGTTATATTGCAAATATGTGCAACCTTGGCATGTTGAGATGATTTATTGTGCTAACCCTAACCCTCATGCCATGAGGAGTTTGTATTTGTTTGCCCTCTCTTCGGTTTTGCAAGGTTTGGATTCGAGGTCGAATCCTTTTCAAGAAGAGGAGGATGATACAAGAATAATGACCGCCTTAGCTTTTGACGATATCATTCAAAGTCACTATGTGAAGAATCAAGCTTTGGTCGCATGGAGGGCATGGGATCATACTTGGAGGGGACGTTTTTAGACTACCATTGATCAAACACAAGTGTGGAAGATTGCTTGGAGCCTTGAAGACTTAAGGACTCTCGGGTTTGGACCACCTTTGTTGGTTCAAGGTTTTGGTTCCCTTTACTAAGGGCATTTTGGTCACTTAGCTTTAAGGGCATTTTGGACAATTCATATTGTCTTCCAACATACCAAGGCCACCCTTAGTCATTAAGGGTAATGTGGTCTTTTTGTCTACTTTTGTAATATACTATAAGCAGTGCATTTTAGGTCTTTTCTCTTTAGTTTATGAAAGATGAAATATTGAAACACTTAAAATCCTCTCTCTTGAAAGTAGACCAACTTAGTGTAGTTATAGTATAGGGCTTGGAAAAGCTAACATTGTTCTTTGCTTGGAAACGGTGGATCTTGAGGTGAGTTGATTCCCTTGGCGGTCACCGTAAGAGTGTGGTTTTGAGTATTACATTCATTAGGGGGTTTTGAGTTTAATACACTCTTTAGTTCTTAATCTTGTAATAATCGTGATCTCACTATCTATCCTTTACTATTATTGTTGTTATTTTGTGTTGTGGACTGTTTTGGGTCATTTATTGAATCCAAAACTTGTGTTATTATTGTTGATATTGTTCATCACGTTTTATAGCTATTTTGGTGTTGCAATACACCCTTGTATCTTGTATTCTTGTATTCTTGTTGTCGGTAGCGAATCCGAGTGTGGTCTCCATCTTGGTCCTCGAATCCTTAAGATTAGTGGACTGATTTTGGAGTGTGATTTCGTGTTTCCGTTGTCATTCCCGTATCAGAACCGACTAAAAGTTTTGAAGTCTTTGGTTGTTGCAATGGTGTTCTCTTTCTTCTTTACCCTATAACTCCTAGATCTAGTAGCAAAATGTATTTTTGGAACCCAGCCACAAAAGTGATCAAGAATCTTTGTAGATCCCCCGTGCAGCTTCCCGATGTTTCTAATCACCTAGTTTTTGGGTTTGGCTACGTTCCTAAATTGGATGAATATAAGGTGGTCATAATTTTGTATCATGAGGAAAGGAATCTCACAGACCCCCCAACACTTCCGCCTGTTGTTGAAATTTACTCATTGAAAACAAATTCTTGGACAAAAATTGAGATTGAACTCTCCTACTTTATTACCAGTCATATGTCAAAGGCATTTCTTGATGGATCTGCATATTAGCTTGCACGAAAGGCTAATGAATCTGAGTACGATGACTTCATTATGTCTTTCAATATGGCTGGCCATGTTTTTGAAGAAATACCACTCCCAGTGTCTAGCTCTGATGATGGTGCATTAACTGGATCATTAGCAGTCTTTCGCGATTCAATTTACCTATTTGCGCATGATTCACTGGAGTGGTGGCATATATGGATGATGGGTGAAGGTTGTTCAGGAAAGAGTTGGTGCTATCAGTTTAAAATTGATTGCTCATTCGATAGCTGTTGGCCTCAATGTTTTATGAAGAATGGCGAGGTGATATTCGAATCCATTGGGGGGGATCTTTATCTTTATGACCCTCAGAACCAGCTATTTAAGATCTTCACTTCCAAAGTAATCCTGATAATATAGAACTATTTGCATACAAGGAGAGCCTGGTTTTACTAGATCATGGAACCAAGCCTTGGCCTATCAAATTTCATGATGACAAGAATGAAGAATTTGAGAGGCAAACTCGAGGGTCAAGAAAGCTTCGCAGGAAATGAGCCGGTGAAGTCTTCCTCAAAGGAAGTTTACTTTTGCCGAGATATAAGTCCAATGATTCTGGTTTGCAGTTCATTTTTTTAGAATTGTGATTCTATTCCAATAAATAAGGGAAACAAACTAAAGAAAGCCAAACTTTGGTTACCAATTGTCATATTGTTGTTTTTTTATTATTGTTGTCGTATTGCGCTCTAAGTTGTGCGAACTGATAAGCAGTTATACCCATTGCTAAACCAGAGAGGCTTCAAACTTGCAAGCAACTATTAAATTTGTTGAAAGTTCCTCTATTTTGGTATGTCAAATGTCTGTACGATGAATTAGGTCATTTAGCTTTTGTTCTTTCATATTTTGATAGTGAAAATGTGTTCCAATAATTGCCATGTTTTAATGTTTCGGAATGATCTCCACATTGATCTCTACCGAGTCAGCTGCATCACATACCAAATATCACCTGAAGAATTGTGAGTCATAGAAGTGAGACGTCCTCACAAGTTACTTTTCTATCAGGGAACTGTTTGCATTCCCACCCCTCTTCCCTTTCTAAGCTTTGCTGCTTCTGTTGATTGTTTCTTGCATCATGATGCCAAGGGACTGAGAATCCCAGATGTTGATTGTCTTTGGCATGGTCAGTTGGTGAAAGTCCATTGTGTGGCGCTTTTCTAAGACTCTTAACAACGTTGCTCTTTAGTGGATCAGCCTGATTGGTTATTGGATTTAAGTCCTGCCAATGCATGTCTTTGCTCTTTGGTACATGCTCTTTGGTGGATCGGCCTTTGCAGTTCCAATCCATTTTCTACACCCCTCATTCCTCTTTTGATTGGTTGTTGCGCTGGTTGACAGGTCGCTTTTACATGCAGATCTTCTGTAACTTATCAGCTCGGAGCAGTACACCAGTTAGTCTTATAAGTTTGTCGTAACAATCCCCTTATCGATCAATAGCTCTTTCAAACACATTATTAATGGTTGTTGTTTGATGTACAATCCCAGTTAGGCCCGGGCATAAAAGGGGTGTTAGAGTCCCATATTGCTTAGGGAATGGACTAGTGCTCTACTTATACAGAACTGGGCACTGACAGGTGTTTGAGTGGGTTGAAGTCCCACATTGATTGATGAATAGACCGGTGGTCTGCTTATTTAGACTTAGACAATCCTCCCCTATAAGCTAGCTTTGGGAGTTGAGTTAGGCTTAGGTGTGATATGACTTGTTTTGGCTTTCAATCCATGTTCCGGTTGTGCTTGGCCTGAAGGGCTTTGTTAGAATGAGTTAAAGCCCCATACTGGTTAGGAAATAGGCTGGTGCTCTACTTATATTGGCTTGGACAAACCTTCCCTGAGGCGAAACCAAGAACCTAGTCAACCCACTTTAAACAAGTCGATTTTAGGATGCATTGGGTCTTGAATAAATTTAAATATTGATTTTAATTTATTAAATAACTTTTCTAAAACTCTATAGTTATTACATCACTAAATATGTACCAAAAATTATATTTCCGATTAAAATGACCATGAAATCTAACTAGGCAAAGTTGAATGACCATGAAAATTAACTAGGTAAAGTTGAATTTCTTGGTAGCTTCATAATTTCATTGACGTTGTACGTCTCTTGAATTTCCATGCACTTTCATTTGTCACAGTTGGTCCTGTATTCCACAGGGAGAGTTGAATTCCAAAGAAAGTGACAATGACAAATGAAAGTGAACAAGAAACTACTGAGTAATTCAGAAGAGAGTCAAATGAAAGTGTCTTGACTCTTTTTAGTTGTCAATTTGTGTGGTAGTCAATGCACGAGGCAGATTCCAAACACCACGACTCTGGGACGGAGCTACAATATTAGGTACGGGTTTAGACAAACTCAAATTTTTTGCTTAGATGGTGTATTTGTATTAAAAAATCATTAAATATGTAACTTGCCGGGGGTCTATCGGAAACAGCTCTCTACTTCATCCGAGGTAGTGGTATCAGTTAAATCAGATGCATCACTTTAAGGGACTTGGAAGCAAACTATCATCCTTTGCCTCTAAAGAAAGGCTGAAGAAAGAGCAGTACTATTTGAAGAATGGAAGTGCAGTGTTAGAGGAGTTTCTTACTTTATGCGATGGAAAATGCCGAATTCCCCTCCGTTACTTCAGTGCCATAGAAATCGAGAGGGCAACAAAAGATGCAGAGAATAGAGTAATTTTCATCAGCGGAATATATATGGTAAAGGGTTTACTAGACAAATGCCGTGTTCTGGTTAATTTCATACTCTACTTTTAACAGAAAGTCCAGTGATGTATGCAGAGATATAGCAATTACTTCGCAGATGAGCCATCTTAAGAACGTGCTTAAACTTATCGGCTGCTGCCTAGAATATGCAGAACCCGTTATGGTGTATGAGTATGTTGAGAAGGCTATAACTCTTGATGATTTACTTTCCAATAATGGTTATGCTAGAAATTCGTCCGTACCTTGGGAAAGTAGACTGCGGATTGCCAATGAGATCGCTTCAGTAATTGTTTTTCTCTATAGTGAATTTACTACGCCCATCGTTTTCAGAGACCTGCACTCACAAAAGGTGTTAATAGATCAGAGTAGTGGTGTTGCCAAACTGTACGATTTCTTATTCTCTGTACCATTGCCTCCGGGAGAATTGGGAGTAGAAGCTCAAGATGGTGTGCGCGGAACATGTGGCCATCCTGATCCAGAATACTGCTGCTCAGGTATTGTTACTCAAAAAACTGATGTCTACAGTTTTGGAAATGTTCTCTTGCAGCTATTGACTGGAAAGAGAGCGTATGTACATTATGGTGCGATCACAAAAGTTGGGGAAACGTACTTGGAATCCAACATTGAAGAGTTTGATGTAATGGATATAGCGAATCCTGACATTTTGGCTGGAGAGCGTGGAATCCATGAGATTCGACAGCAATTGGAAGACTACTTTGATCTTGTTAAGAGATGCACGGTTACAAACGGAGATGATAGACCATACATGACTTATGTTGCAAGGGAATTACGCATAATTGATTTCGTGCCATCGGTACTCCTGGTCTTAATTAGAAGTTTGTTCTGCATGAAGAGAAAAATAGGAATAATGTAAAATTCAGATACAACTATTATATTTCTGAATTTATGCAACTATAAGTGTGATTACTACTGTGAGATTTATTTTATTTTCTTGTGTTTTTGAAGTTTGTTAGTGCACCAGGCTGACCTAGCATTTCCAATATGAGAAGGAAACATTGATCAACACATGTAGCTCTTGACAACTTTGATTTGCTCAATGTTAAGAAACATTAACACCATATAAGCTCGGTCAATGATCAGATGGGTTTAAAATGTGTTTTATTGAGCTTAAGGGTTCAGCTGGCAAGGGGTGAATAGATTGATCCAGTTGACATACGGAGCGGGAGTACAAGGGTCTCCAAAGGCTGTTCCACCTTGTTTCTATAGCTAGAAAACTTTACGATAGGTGAACCAGAAACTTTAAGAGAATCAAAGAGAGAACGAACCTCCTACAAGTATATATCCTGCAATGGTTTAGGAATCCTTGTTGGTGTTTTGCAGTTGATCTCGCAAGCTAAAGATGCAAGTATGGATTTTTTTTGGCGTAGGTTGTGTGAAGGAGTTCCCATGCTTTGTTAGCAGATGGTGTTACTGCTACAGTTGGAGCAATTGTAGGATCTATCGATGCCATCATTGCTTTTTGGATCAATTGATGCTGACAGAACCAGATCTAATAATTGGGATTTGGTACAGTAAGATCATTGGGATGGAGCAGTTATGGTTCCATAAGATGTCCCATGATTTGATGCCCATTTAGTTGATGTCAATTTGTGCTTTTCATGTTTAGAAGTTGAGGTTACCTTGTAGTTTAATAGGTAATTGAGCAAAAGGATTAAATTGTACCACATGAGTGGTGGTAGAAACTGTAAAATCGCTGGCATCAGCAGCATCAATAATTGGAGCCATAGATGAGAAAGATTAAGGAGAATTAAATGGATCTAATTCGGTGGAGCTTATGCCTTATGGGAGCTCTAATACCATATAAAGATTCAGAGAAGGAGATCAAAAGAATGATTCTATTAATTCTGGCTACAAGATTTCAAATAGATACTATACAACTAACTGGACCTAAAGTGCATGTCACTATCTGCATAATAAACAATTTAAGGGACAAAATCATAAACATAAAGTAGACTAATGCCTATGAAAAAGTACTCGGACCACTTTAACAAAACAATACACAAATTCACGTGTACATAGCTACTATGTCCATCCAAATTAAACCCCTAGTTACATAGCCTCGGCTGGTCCAGCATTGATGAAAAAAAAGAAAAACTTCCCCCCTCACATCATTAATCGATGTAGGATTATTCAAGATCAAGACCAGAATTCGAGTCAAATCGATCAACATTGAAGAACAATAAACATAGCACGACTCAAAAAACAATACATGACTACTTCTACAACTTGTACATGATTAATTGAGCACCATATTGAGGTTGAAGCAATAGTGGATGAGGAGCATGAGCATAAGATGGAGAGAGTTCAAATGCATAGTGTTTGAGAATCATGGCCATTGCCATTTTTGCCTCTAACATAGCAAAGTTTTGTCCAATACATATTCTTGGACCCCAACTAAATGGGAAAAACACAACTTGTCCTTTTGTTGCTTTTGATATTCCTTCACTAAATCTCTCTGGATTAAACTCCATTGCATCATCTCCCCATATTTCAGTATCATGATGCAACAAAATTGTTGGTAATATGAGTTGCACCCCAGAAGGTAAGCACAAATTCCCTAACTTCGTTTCTGTGTTAACCATTCGATTAATCACATATGCTGATGGGTACAACCTTAAGACCTCATTAAAGATCATAGTCACCTATAGAATAATAGATCACAAGTTAACATTGCCATGAAAACATACACAAGTTCCCCTTATGTATATTTATTAAATATCCGGTCAGTATGTGCAAATTGATCCGAATGTTATCGTAATAACAAAAAGGTTCAAAATAATTGAGCATATAGGCAATACTTACTACTTTTAGTTGATTCAACTTGTCATAATCAAGTTCATCACTTCCAAACACCTGTAGAACTTCTTCTCTAGCTCTTTCTTGCCAAATAGGATATTTGCACAATAAAATCATTGTCCATACAAGTAAAGTTGAAGTAGTCTCTTGCCCAGCAAAATAGAATAGTTTACACTCTTCAATCACCTCATCAATGCTCATACCAAATTTCTTATGTCCATGTTGTTGAATTTCTTGTAAATTGGATGCCAATAATATACCCAATAAATCATCATGTGTTTCTCCAACCTCAATCATCCTCATTCTTTTATTGATAATTCCTACTATAAGTGTTCTTAATTCATTAACGATTTGCATCATCCTTTTGTTCTTTTTTGTTGGCAAAAACCTATAATCCATGATAACACTATTGTTAGAAAAATTAATATATAAGAAACGTGTTAGACTTTGAGACACATAAACATGCATGCATGCTTCTCGAAGATTGTTGAAGTCTTTCTAATGAACGAATGGAAAAATGATAACATAAAGATTGTCTCCGAGATTCATCTAAGTCATATAATATTGTAGACTTGCATATATATTGTGTTAGGCTATTACGAGCCGACTAGAAGAAACAAGACTTAGGTTACCACACACAGATTTATTATAGAATTCTTATATAAGGAAATAAATTTTACCTCCATCCTGGGATGTATATTGAACGTGACATTTCTGAAAGTATTTTAATCAATTCTTTTTGAAGTTCAAAAATCTTTCTTCCTTCTTCATAATTACTGCCAAAAGCAGTTCTTGAAATTGCATCACTTGTCAAAGTTTGAAGATATAGCCACACATCTATCTCCGATCCTTCTTTTGAGACAACTTTTTTCCATTTGTTCAACACGTCACTAATTGTCAATTTGAATGCAGGTAGCATATACTGCACATTAATAAGAATTCGATTAGAGCCGTCAAAATGGATTTGGCCATGAACCTGCCCCAACCGAACCCGCTAGAATAGGGTTATGTTAAAAAATTTCATCAAGCCCATTTGAAACTGGGGCTTATAAGCCCGACCCAAGTTAGACCTTTTTCTAGCCCGTTTAAAACTGGGGTATATAAGTCCTACCCGAGGTTAGCCCTTAGCCTATGAGGTTTGACCAAGGCCGACTAATATCCTAATTATTAATTCTACAAAGAAACACGACTCTCTCATTGTAATGATCTCCATCATGATGTCAAATTTCAAAACTTAGTCAAAGACCTTATCATATTAATAAACTAACTTGATATAACTATGAAAAAGAATATTGACATTTATATCGAATAACATTTATAAGATACGTTCGAATCATCATATATGAGATTGGATCTATGGCATATCCACTACATCCCTAACAACGATCATGTTGGTATATTCTATATATCTTTCTTTTATGATCGTGGTGTTCTAGCCAGTTTTCGTGCACCTCAACTAATTTAACAAAATACACCAGACAAACAAATTAAAACGGAGAGTGTATGACAAAAGTTTGATAGTTGTTAAAGCCTTCAACTTGTCTAGGTGAAAAGCAGGATTGAGAATTCTTCTATGTGTGGCCCATTTATCTTCTTCATAGGAAGCAATGCCACCTATTGCCAACTTAGATAATGGACTGCTTGTAGCCTTGTGATAAATGTAGTTCTTTGTTAGCACCTCCCTTATAAGTTCTGGCTCTGTAATGAGCACTGCTGGTTTTGGTCCGAGCCACACAAAACAATTCTTACCTACAAATTCAAGTGAAAGTCAAAATTAAGCAATATAACGACGACTTAAGTAGTGGCGGAACCAGAATTTTCACTAAGAAGTGTCAAAATATGAAGAAGTAAATTCACGAAAAAAACAAGAGGTGTCAAGATGTAATTCTCCAACGAAGGGGTGTTGGTCGACACCTCTCAAGCATATTTGGCGCAACCGTTAAAGTTGTTGTCATGTGACTAGAAGTCACGGGTTCAAGTTGTGGAAACAATCTATTGTAGAAATTCAAAGTAAATCCTTGTTGTTCGCCCTTCCCCCGACCTCGTGCATAGCGAAAGTTTTAATGCACTGAAATGCCCTTTTATTATTAAAAAAAAAAAGCTAGATTTGTATATATTTTATAGAAAATATCTACTGCATGTATGTATGTATGTTTTTTTGGTTAAAGTGTGTGTATGTCAATTGTTTGGATGCCTCTAATAAATATTTCTATACATTGGCAATATAAATATTCTAAAGAACTTGACCAAACATCACATGACACGTGCTGGTGAAAACCATTTAGAACTTGTATGAAAGTCATCGATGAAGCTTATTCCCCATCCTCTTATCAGATCAGCTAAAAGATAACAAATAATTACTACTATATGTAATAAGATTTGAATTGTGAAGTCATACCATATTTTGTGATGGTTTTTTGGATGAAGGGGCTTATTCTAGGCCAAATCAAGTCATGTGAGAAATTAACAGGCTTAGACATAGCTTCTTCACTCATCTTCTTCATCTCTTTCATATCTCCATACAATAACTTGTAAGAATTTCCTTTGAAACCTTGTTGTCTTAGGCATTTCTCCAACTTTTTTGGTTTGAACCAAACATAATTCAAGATTCTCCATGCCCATCTCAATACAAAGATAATTGTAAGTGAAAATATTGCAATTTTTATGTTGTAGTATGATATCTCCATATTGAATGAAGGTCTTATCTTACACTCACTAGCATACACTTAGCTCTATTTGGTCTTTATTATGGCATTAGTATCCTATATATATATACAAATCTAGATTATGAGAAGAAAGTGATATTTAAATTAATTAATTAACTAAAAGTCTTAAGGGGTCTTTTCGTTCGTGAGATAAGGTGAGATATCGCATACTTAAGTTTCGGATTAATTTATACTTTCAACCAAATAAAGTGTAAATTTACTCATGAATATCCTACTTTATCATATCCAACTTGATATTATTTTATCCCATCTCTCGTGTGGAATAAATTAGTTCAAAAATTATATACATCACACAAAATAATAATTCAGAAATAACTTAATCCGTGTATAAAGGTGAAGAAAGTTTTAGGCCTTGGTGACCAAGAAATTATATAGTCCAAAGAAGCAAACACACGCCTTACAAAGTTCAAAGAATTCCCTAATGCATTATTGCACATCATTTTCTATAACAATCTTTTTCTTATCTATAAATGTGTCTAGATAGATTATTTGACTTGTCCACACCTACTAAATCTTCTAAAGAAAAATATATTTTACTAATGCAGATATTTGAAGCAAAAGCAATAAGAGAACTAGAAATTCAAAATTTAATGCCACATATTTGAACCCTCGAATGCAAATGAACCTTGAATTCAAACAATTTGAACCTTGAGTTATGTTGAACCTTGAACTCAAATAATTTGAACATTAAATTAAAACAATTTGAACCTTGAAAATTTTAGTCTTTAATGAACCTTCAATTAATTTGAAATAGGTTAGTATTTAAAAATTTGTACGCATCCAAAGTTCAATGTCATAGATGTCAAATGATGCCAAGTTAAAGAATAATGCTTATGTATTATGTCAAAATATTTTATAGTAGAACGCTCCTTAAAGTGCTAGTGGACAAAATTAGGATTGAACGTCTAGATGTGTTTCCCTAATTATTGGGTCATCGTTCAAGTAGGAAACTCACACTTCCAACCGTTCATATGTGAAACTCACACTCTCAATAATACTTACTAATAAGAGGGAATGGGGAGAAAAAGCAGGCAACTCTTCGTCAACATGCCTGCTTCTCCTCCCTGCTTCATCAGCTCCTCTATAATTTTAATATATCATCTCTAATTAATTATTATAAATTATTTATGTATTAAAAAATTAATTATACTTACTAATAAGAGGGAATGGGGAGAAAAAACAGGCAGCTGTCCGTCAACATGCCTGCTTCATCAGCTGCTTCCTCTGTAATTTTATTATATTATTTCTAATTAATTATTATAAATTATTTATGTATTAAAAAATTAATTATATTTATTAAAAAAAAAGTAAAATAAATATTTATGACATTCTGCTTCAGCTGCTTCACCCATAATTTGACTGTATCATCTATAGTTAATTATTATAAGTTATCTAAATACTAAAAAATTAATATTAAAAAATTATTATAAAGTCATCAAAGTATTAAAAAATTAATAATATTTAATGTTAAATTTACAGATGTTTTATATGAGGACCAATAATTTGTTTTGACAAGTATTTTTGTGTGGTAGTTTGTTATATTGCTTCTAATTAGTTACAATAAGTCATCTAAGACATGTCTGCTTCGCTGTTGCAATCGTGATTTTACTATGTCACTCCTAATTAATTATTATGACAATTTAAGTATTATTTCGCTTAAATTGAGATTTGAGTAATTATTTTCTTTAAAAAGGTAAAAAATAAAATCTTTTTGAAATGCATAAATAAATAAATCTTATCACTTCTAATTAGTTATTATAAGTCATTTAAGATATGTCTGCTTTGTTTTTTCAATCGTGATTTTACTATGTCAATTCTAATTAATTATTATGATCATTTAAGCATTGTGTTGCTTAAATTGAGACTTGAGTAATTATTTTCTTTTAAAAAAAGAAAAATGTATTTTCTTAAAAAATGAATAAATAAATATTATAATTTAATTATTATTATAATATTAATTTACTATAAATATTGGGCTCGTGCATTGCACGAGCTACTCGTAACTAGTTCGCATATGAAACTCAAAAAACTAGATAATTCAAGTGTGTTTTTAAGCTTTTTTTAAATCCTTAATTTTTTTTTATAATAATTTAATAAAATAAAAACATCAAATATCATTTACATGTATAACAACGCTTCACTGTAATAGTCATGAAATTTTTGAAAAAAATATCAATTATATAAAAAACTTCTGACTATAATTAAAATATCCCAAAGGGTGTGGTGCGGTGGATGGGGGACTACTCTTTCCTTAACCAGAGGTATCGGGTTCGAGTCTTAGGTATGAAAAAATTCGTGGTAGGGCGCTTCCCCCCAAATGGAGTCCTAAGTGGCTCAAATCCGAATTAGTCGAATTCCAATACGGATACCAAACTCCGAATAAAAAACCAAAAAAAAAAAGAATATATTTAAAATCAACATTACATTTAAAAAGTAAAAACTAATAATAAAAAAAAATATCCCAATACATAGATTCTATCGAAATTATCTCAAAACCCCAGATTGCCTTAATCAAAAGAAAATTATTTGACTGCTTCATCTAATCCAAATTTAGGTTCTCCTCTTTCCTTCTTAATTAAGCTTCAAATCTTAATTAAGCTTTTATAATTTTTGAATTAATGCAATCAATTATGGAGTATTAATCATTCAATCTTCAGTTTTATACATGCTTCACTAATTCTGAGTTCTAACTGAGAATTCTCAAACATTTATGATTTTATCAAGTTCGACTTGTTTATCTAATCCAAATCTATATTTACTCTTTTCACATTGTTGTGAACGATTGTTTCTCCTTCTTGTTTACGTCGCCAATATCTCTGCTCACCACCGATCTCCCAATCATTATTGTCTTTTCCTTCAATGTACGCCTTCATTTACTTACCTCTCTTGATCTTTTTCGTCCACCAACATTATCATCTACGATGAAGCCTTTTTTTTTCTTGTGTTGGTGCTATCTCTGACAGTTCACATCCTTGTTTTGAACGTTTTCTCTCTGTCACTCACTCTCTCTCTCTCATGACCTTGCCTGATTCGTAGAATTTTACTTCTCCATTTCATTGAAATTTTCGTTTTCTTTTGATCTTGTAAAGAATTTTCAGATTACCCAGGCATCAAACTAATATTTTGGTACTTCTTTACTATTATTTGATCTTGTAAAGAATTTTCAGATTAACATGCATATGAATTAATGTTGATTATATAAGGAAAATTATTTAATCGGTAAAAAAATATCCTATTTATCATGAAAAATGAGTGTTGCACTTTGTACTCTGATGAAACATTTGTTGCTCACAAGAAATTTGAAGTTCCTTAGTGGGAATCATCAACTCAAAGATTTGAAGTCTTTGGTTGTTGCAATGATGGTCTCTTTCTTATTTACCCTCTAACTCCTCGATTTGGCTGCAAAATATATCTTTGGAACCCCGCCACAAAATTGATCAAGAATCTTAGTAGTTCCCCGCGTAACTTCCTTATGTTCCTAATCACCTAGTGTTTGGGTTTGACTTCTTACCTCAACGGGATGAATATAAGGTGGTCAGAATTTTGTATTTCGAGGAAATGAATCTAACAGGCCTCTAAAACTTTTGCATGCTGTTAAATTTACTCATTAAAAACATATTCTTGAACAAATATAGAAATTGGACTTCCATACTTTATTACCAGCATTATAACAAAAGCATTTCTAGATGAATCTGTATATCAGTTTGGACGAATAACTAATGAAATTGAATATGATAACTTTATTGTATCTTTCAATATACCTGACCACGTTTTGAAGAAATAAAGTTGCCAAAGTCTTGCCTAGTTGACGGTGCCTTAACTAGATCATTAGCAATCTTTCATGATTCACTTTAACTACTCGTCATGTTCCAAAATCACCTAGAGTGGTGTCATATATGGATGACGTGAAAAGGTGGTTCCAATTTATTTTTTTCTTGATGCCATCAGTTTAAAAATGATTGCTCATTCAATTTTAAATTAAATTGATTGCTAACAAAGTCCAACATGAATGATTGATACTCCATAATTGATTGCATTAATTCAAAAATTATAAAAGCTTAATTAAGATTTGAGAGAGAGAGAGAGAGTGAGTGACAGAGAGAAAACGTTCAAAACAAGGATGTGAACTGTCAGAGATAGCACCAACACAAGAAAAACAAGGCTTCATCGAAGATGATAATGTTGGTGGACGAAAAAGATCAAGAGAGGTAAGTAAATGAAGGCGTACATTGAAGGAAAAGACAATAATGATTGGGAGATCGGTGGTGAGCAGAGATATTGGCGACGTAAACAAGAAGGAGAAACAATCATTCACAACAATGTGAAAAGAGTAAATATAGATTTGGATTAGATAAACAAGAAGACTTGGATTAGATAAACAAGTCGAACTTGATAAAATCATAAATGTTTGAGAATTCTCAGTTAGAACTCAGAATTAGTGAAGCATGTATAAAACTGAAGAAGTCCTAATTATGACAACTAACAACATAGAAAGAAGTATTCATGAATGCCAACATCCCCACAGAAGTAAAAAAGAAGATTCTTTGTTTCCCATCGGGATAAACTCAAATCAGACGGTCCACGTCATATCTATCAATAAGCCTCTGTGGACATTTGTGATGTAATCCACGTGGATACTTTAGAGACTTCCTTGAAGACTCCAAAGTCAAAACTAGGGATTCTCTTCAACAATTTATGATTTTATCTGTGAGGATCAATAATGAAAAGAGAAGAAGGAGCTAAAATGAGTAGGTTACGGTCTTTAGCAAGCCTTACTAGCCGCCTAGATTCCAGCCTGCCTGCTGAAAACTGTAACATAAGTAACTCCCCTCCCCCACCCCCCCAATTTTAGCTCCTTCTACTCTTTTCATTGTTAATCCTCACAGCTAAAATCATAAATTGTTGAAGAGAATCCCTAGTTTTGACTTCGGAGTCTTCGATCAAGTCACTAAAGGATCCACGTGGATTACGTCTCAGACGTCCACATGTCCACAGAAGCTTATTGATAGATGTGACGTGGACCGTCTGATTTGAGTTTGTCCCGATGGAAAACAAACAATCTTCTTTTTAACTTCTGTGGGTATGTCGGCATTCATGAATACTTCTTTCTATGTTGTTAGTTGTCACTATTTCTGAGTTCTAACTGAGAACTTCTCTAATATTTTAGCCCTTGTCCAATCTTGTGGAAACATAATATTTCAGTGGCTAACATTTACGATTTTATCAAGTTCCTAACTTTGCTATCGTCTAACTCGGTAACTAATGTTAACTACTCAAGAAGGTTTATATCAAGAACCAATCTCCACGTGTCCTTCAATCTATGTTTAATATATTGATACATTGTTATGAACGATTTATCGTCCAACCTGTATTTCCTCTTTTCTCCGTGTCAATCTATATTTACTCATTTCACATTGTTGTGAATGATTTTTTCTCCTTCTTGTTTACTCTGCCAATCTCTCTACCCACCACCGATCTCCCAATCATTGTTGTCTTTCCCTTCAATGTACACCTTCCTTTGTTTACCCCTCTTCCTCTTTTTCGTCGACCAACATTATCATCATTTATGAATCCTTGTTTTTCTTTGTCTCGGTGATATTTGTGATAGTTCACAACCTTGGTTTGAACGTTTTTTCCCTATCGTTCTCCCTTTATCTTTCATGACCTTGCCTAACTAGTCAAATTTTAGTGCTCCATTTCTAGGAAATTTCCCTTTTCATTTGATTTTGTAAAGAATTTTCAGATTAGCTAGGCATCAAACTTTTTTGGTTACTTCTTTGCTATTATTATCTTAATTAGCACGATGATTTTGCCCGTTGATCCACCTGGTGATGGAATGACAAACATCTTATCAAGACTTCCTATTGAAGATCTCATGAAATTCAGGTCTGTTTGCAAATCTTTGTCTAATCTCATTAGAGATCCTTGTTTTATTAACATGCATATGAATCAATGTTCATTATATAAGGAAAGCTATTTGATCGGTAAATATAGCTTGGATGTCACGGAAAACGAGTGTTGCACTTTGTACTCCGATGAAACATTTGCCGAGCACAAGAAATTAGAATTTCCTTTGTGTGAACCGACTAAAAGTTTTGAAGTCTTTGGTTGTTGCAATGGTGTTCTCTTTCTTCTTTACCCTATAACTCCTAGATCTAGTATTAAAATGTATTTTTGGAACCCAGCCACAAAAGTGATCAAGAATCTTTGTAGATCCCCCGTGCAGCTTCCCGATGTTTCTAATCACCTAGTTTTTGGGTTTGGCTACGTTCCTCAATTGGATGAATATAAGGTGGTCAGAATTTTGTATCATGAGGAAAGGAATCTCACAGACCCCCCAACACTTCCACCTGTTGTTGAAATTTACTCATTGAAAACAAATTCTTGGACAAAAATTGAGATTGAACTCTCGTACTTTATTACCAATCATATGTCAAAGGCATTTCTTGATGGATCTGCATATTGGCTTGCACGAAAGGCTAATGAATCTGAGTACGATGACTTCATTGTGTCTTTCAATATGGCTGGCCATGTTTTTGAAGAAATACCACTCCCAGTGTCTAGCTCTGATGATGGTGCATTAATTGGATCATTAGCAGTTTTTCGCGATTCAATTTACCTATTTGCGCATGATTCACTGGAGTGGTGGCATATATGGATGATGGGTGAAGGTTGTTCAGGAAAGAGTTGGTGCCATCAGTTTAAAATTGATTGCTCATTCGATAGCTGTTGGCCTCAATGTTTTATGAAGAATGGCGAGGTGATATTCGAATCCATTAGGGGGGATCTTCTTCTTTAAGACCCTGGGAACCAGCAATTTCAAGATCTTCACTTCCAAGGTAATCCTGATAATATAGAACTATTTGCATACATGGAGATTCTGGTTTTACTTGACCATGGAACCAAGACTTGGCCTATCAAATTTCATGATGATGGGAATGGAGAATTTGAGAGGAAAACTCGAGGGTCAAGAAAGCTTCGCAGGAAATGAGCCGGTGAAGTCTACCTCAAAGGAAGTTTACTTTTGCCGAGATATAAGTCCAATGATTCTGGTTTGCAGTTCATTTGTTTAGAATTGTGATTCTATTCCAATATATAAGGGAAACAAACTAAAGAAAGCCAAACTTTGGTTACCAATTGCCATATTGTTGTTTTTTGATTATTGTTGTCGTATTGCACTCTAAGTTGTGCGAACTGATAAGCATTTATACCCATTGCTAAACCTGAGAGGCTTCAAACTTGCAAGCAACTATTAAATTTGTTGAAAGTTCCTCTATTTTGGTATGTCAAATGTCTGTACGATGAATTAGGTCATTTAGCTTTCGTTCTTTCATATTTTGATAGTGAAAATGTGTTCCAATAATTGCCATGTTTTAATGTTTCGGAATGATCTCCATATTGATCTCTACCGAGTTAGCTGCATCACATACCAAATATCACCTGAAGAAATGTGAGTCATAGAAGTGAGACGTCCTCACAAGTTACTTTTCTATCAGGGAACTGTTTGCATTCCCACCCCATTTCCCTTTCTAAGCTTTGCTGCTTCTGTTGATTGTTTCTTGCATCATGATGCCAAGGGACTGAGAATCCCAGATGTTGATTGTCTTTAGCATGGTCAGTTGGTGAAAGTCCATTGTGTGGCGCTTTTCTAAGACTCTTAACAACGTTGCTCTTTAGTGGATCAGCCTGATTGGTTATTGGATTTAAGTCCTGCCAATGCATGTCTTTGCTCTTTGGTACATGCTCTTTGGTGGATCGGCCTTTGCAGTTCCAATCCATTTTCTACACCCCTCATTCCTCTTTTGATTGGTTGTTGCGCTGGTTGACAGGTCGCTTTTTCATGCAGATATTCTGTAGCTTATCAGCTAGGAGCAGTACACCAGTTAGTCTTCTAAGTTTGTCGTAACAATCCCTTTATCGATCAATAGCTCTTTCAAACTCATTATTAATGGTTGTTGTTTGATGTACAATCCCAGTTAGGCCCGGGCATAAAAGGGGTGTTAGAGTCCCATATTGCTTAGGGAATGGACTGGTGCTCTACTTATACAGAATTGGGCACTGGCAGGTGTTTCAGTGGGTTGAAGTCCCACATTGATTGATGAATAGACCGGTGGTCTGCTTATTTAGACTTAGACAACCCTCACCTATAAACTAGCTTTGGGAGTTGAGTTAGGCTCAGGTGTGGTATGACTTGCTTGGCCTTTCAATCCTTGCTACGGTTGTGCTTGGCCTGAAGGGCTTTGTTAGAATGAGTTAAAGCCCCATACTGGTTAGGAAATAGGCTGGGGCTCTACTTATATTGGCTTGGACAAACCTTCCCTGATGCGAAACCAACAACCTAGTCTACCAACTTTAAACAAGTCGATTTTAGGATGCATTGGGTCTTGAATAAATTTAAATATTGATTTTAATTTATTAAATAACTTTTCTAAAACTCTATAGTTATTACGTCACTAAATATGTACCAAAAATTATATTTCCGATTAAAATGACCATGAAATCTAACTAGGCAAAGTTGAATGACCATGAAAATTAACTAGGTAAAGTTGAATTTCTTGGTAGCTTCATAATTTCATTGACCTTGTTGTGTATGTCTCTTGAATTTCCATGCACTTTCATTTGTCACAGTTGGTCCTGTATTCCACAGGGAGAGTTGAATTCCAAAGAAAGTGACAATGACAAATGAAAGTGAACAAGAAACTACTGAGTAATTCAGAAGAGAGTCAAATGAAAGTGTCTTGACTCTTTTTAGTTGTCAATTTGTGTGGTAGTCAATGCACGAGGCAGATTCCAAACACCACGACTCTGGGACGGAGCTACAATATTAGGTACGGGTTCAGAGAAACTCAAATTTTTTTGCTTAGATCGTGTATTTGTATTAAAAAATCTTTAAATATGTAACTTGCCGGGGGTCTATCGGAAACAGCTCTCTACTTCATCTGAGGTAGTGGTATCTGTTAAATCAGATGCATCACTTTAAGGGACTTAGAAGGAAACTATCATCCTTTGCCTCTAAAGAAAGGCTGAAGAAAGAGTAGTACTATTTGAAGAATGGAAGTGCAGTGTTAGAGGAGTTTCTTACTTTATGCGATGGAAAATGCCGAATTCCCCTCCGTTACTTCAGTGCCATAGAAATCGAGAAGGCAACAAAAGATGCAGAGAATAGAGTAATTTTCATCAGCGGAATATATATGGTAAAGGGTTTACTAGACAAATGCCGTGTTCTGGTTAATTTCATACTCTACTTTTAACAGAAAGTCCAGTGATGTATGCAGAGATATAGCAATTACTTCGCAGATGAGCCATCTTAAGAACGTGCTTAAACTTATCGGCTGCTGCCTAGAATATGCAGAACCCGTTATGGTGTATGAATATGTTGAGGATGCAATAACTCTTGATGGTTTACTTATGGTTATGCTAGAAATTCGTCCGTACCTTGGGAAAGTAGACTGCGGATTGCCAATGAGATCGCTTCAGTAATTGTTTTTCTCCATAGTGAATTTACTACGCCCATCGTTTTCAGAGACCTGCACTCACAAAAGGTGTTAATAGATCAGAGTAGTGGTGTTGCCAAACTGTACGATTTCTTATTCTCTGTACCATTGCCTCCGGGAGAATTGGGAGTAGAAGCTCAAGATGGTGTGCGCGGAACATGTGGCCATCCTGATCCAGAATACTGCTGCTCAGGTATTGTTACTCAAAAAACTGATGTCTACAGTTTTGGAAATGTTCTCTTGCAGCTATTGACTGGAAAGAGAGTGTATGTACATTATGGTGCGATCACAAAAGTTGGGGAAACGTACTTGGAATCCAACAGTGAAGAGTTTGATGTAATGGATATAGCGAATCCTGACATTTTGGCTGGAGAGCGTGGAATCCATGAGATTCGACAGCAATTGGAAGACTACTTTGATCTTGTTAAGAGATGCACGGTTACAAGTGGAGATGATAGACCATACATGACTTATGTTGCAAGGGAATTACGCATAATTGATTTCGTGCCATCGGTACTCCTGGTCTTAATTAGAAGTTTGTTCTGCATGAAGAGAAAAATAGGAATAATGTAAAATTCAGATACAACTATTATATTTCTGAATTTATGCAACTATAAGTGTGATTACTACTGTGAGATTTATTTTATTTTCTTGTGTTTTTGAAGTTTGTTAGTGCACCAGGCTGACCTAGCATTTCCAATATGAGAAGGAAACATTGATCAACACATGTAGCTCTTGACAACTTTGATTTGCTCAATGTTAAGAAACATTAACACCATATAAGCTCGGTCAATGATCAGATGGGTTTAAAATGTGTTTTATTGAGCTTAAGGGTTCAGATGGCAAGGGGTGAATAGATTGATCCAGTTGACATACGGAGCGGGAGTACAAGGGTCTCCAAAGGCTGTTCCACCTTGTTTCTATAGCTAGAAAACTTTACGATAGGTGAACCAGAATTTTTAAGAGAATCAAAGAGAGAACGAACCTCCTACAAGTATATATCCTGCAATGGTTTAGGAATCCTTGTTGGTGTTTTGCAGTTGATCTCGCAAGCTAAAGATGCAAGTATGGATTTTTTTTGGCGTAGGTTGTGTGAAGGAGTTCCCACGCTTTGTTAGCAGATGGTGTTACTGCTACAGTTGGAGCAATTGTAGGATCTATCGATGCCATCATTGCTTTTTGGATCAATTGATCCTGACAGAACCAGATCTAATAATTGGGATTTGGTACAGTAAGATCATTGGGATGGAGCAGTTATGGTTCCATAAGATGTCCCATGAGTTGATGCCCATTTAGTTGATGTCAATTTGTGCTTTTCATGTTTAGAAGTTGAGGTTACCTTGTAGTTTAATAGGTAATTGAGCAAAAGGATTAAATTGTACCACATGAGTGGTGGTAGAAACTGTAAAATCGCTGGCATCAGCAGCATCAATAATTGGAGCCATAGATGAGAAAGATTAAGGAGAATTAAATGGATCTAATTCGGTGGAGCTTATGCCTTATGGGAGCTCTAATACCATATAAAGATTCAGAGAAGGAGATCAAAAGAATGATTCTATTAATTCTGGCTACAAGATTTCAAATAGATACTATACAACTAACTGGACCTAAAGTGCATGTCACTATCTGCATAATAAACAATTTAAGGGACAAAATCATAAACATAAAGTAGACTAATGCCTATGAAAAAGTACTCGGACCACTTTAACAAAACAATACACAAATTCACTTGTACATAGCTACTATGTCCATCCAAATTAAACCCCTAGTTACATAGCCTCGGCTGGTCCAGCATTGATGAAAAAAAAGAAAAACTTCCCCCCTCACATCATTAATCGATGTAGGATTATTCAAGATCAAGACCAGAATTCGAGTCAAATCGATCAACATTGAAGAACAATAAACATAGCACGACTCAAAAAACAATACATGACTACTTCTACAACTTGTACATGATTAATTGAGCACCATATTGAGGTTGAAGCAATAGTGGATGAGGAGCATGAGCATAAGATGGAGAGAGTTCAAATGCATAATGTTTGAGAATCATGACCATTGCCATTTTTGCCTCTAACATAGCAAAGTTTTGTCCAATACATATTCTTGGACCCCAACTAAATGGGAAAAACACAACTTGTCCTTTTGTTGCTTTTGATATTCCTTCACTAAATCTCTCTGGATTAAACTCCATTGCATCATCTCCCCATATTTCAGTATCATGATGCAACAAAATTGTTGGTAATATGAGTTGCACCCCAGAAGGTAAGCACAAATTCCCTAACTTCGTTTCTGTGTTAACCATTCGATTAATCACATATGCTGATGGGTACAACCTTAAGACCTCATTAAAGATCATAGTCACCTATAGAATAATAGATCACAAGTTAACATTGCCATGAAAACATACACAAGTTCCCCTTATGTATATTTATTAAATATCCGGTCAGTATGTGCAAATTGATCCGAATGTTATCGTAATAACAAAAAGGTTCAAAATAATTGAGCATATAGGCAATACTTACTACTTTTAGTTGATTCAACTTGTCATAATCAAGTTCATCACTTCCAAACACCTGTAGAACTTCTTCTCTAGCTCTTTCTTGCAAAATAGGATATTTGCACAATAAAATCATTGTCCATACAAGTAAAGTTGAAGTAGTCTCTTGCCCAGCAAAATAGAATAGTTTACACTCTTCAATCACCTCATCAATGCTCATACCAAATTTCTTATGTCCATTTTGTTGAATTTCTTGTAAATTGGATGCCAATAATATACCCAATAAATCATCATGTGTTTCTCCAACCTCAATCATCCTCATTCTTTTATTGATAATTCCTACTATAAGTGTTCTTAATTCATTAACGATTTGCATCATCCTTTTTTTCTTTTTTGTTGGCAAAAAACTATAATCCATGATAACACTATTGTTAGAAAAATTAATATATAAGAAACGTGTTAGACTTTGAGACACATAAACATGCATGCATGCTTCTCGAAGATAGTTGAAGTCTTTCCAATGAACGAATGGAAAAATGATAACATAAAGATTGTCTCCGAGATTCATCTAAGTGATATAATATTGTAGACTTGCATTTATATTGTGTTAGGCTATTACGAGCCGACTAGAAGAAACAAGACTTAGGTTACCACACACAGATTTATTATAGAATTCTTATATATGGAAATAAATTTTACCTCCATCCTGGGATGTATATTGAACGTGACATTTCTGAAAGTATTTTAATCAATTCTTTTTGAAGTTCAAAAATCTTTCTTCCTTCTTCATAATTACTGCCAAAAGCAGTTCTTGAAATTGCATCACTTGTCAAAGTTTGAAGATACAGCCACACATCTATCTCCGATCCTTCTTTTGAGACAACTTTTTTCCATTTGTTCAACACGTCACTAATTGTCAATTTGAATGCAATTAGCATATACTGCACATTAATAAGAATTCGATTAGAGCCGTCAAAATGGATTTGGCCATGAACCTGCCCCAACCGAACCCGCTAGAATAGGGTTATGTTAAAAATTTTCATCAAGCCCATTTAAAATTGGGGCTTATAAGCCCGACCCAAGTTGGACCTTTTTCTAGCCCGTTTAAAACTGGGGTATATAAGTCCGACCCGAGGTTAGCCCTTAGCCTTTGAGGTTTGACCAAGGTCGACTAATATCCTAATTATTAATTCTACAAAGAAACACGACTCTCTCATTGTAATGATCTTCATCATGATGTCAAATTTCAAAACTTAGTCAAAGACCTTATCATATTAATAAACTAACTTGATATAACTATGAAAAAGAATATTGACATTTATATCGAATAACATTTATAAGATACGTTCGAATCATCATATATGAGATTGGATCGATGGCATATCCACTACATCCCTAACAACGATCATGTTGGTATATTCTATATATCTTTCTTTTATGATCGAGGTGTTCTAGCCAGTTTTCGTGCACCTCAACTAATTTAACAAAATACACCAGACAAACAAATTAAAACGGAGAGTGTATGACAAAAGTTTGATAGTTGTTAAAACCTTCAACTTGTCTAGGTGAAAAGCAGGATTGAGAATTCTTCTATGTGTGGCCCATTTATCTTCTTCATAGGAAGCAATGCCACCTATTGCCAACTTAGATAATGGACTGCTTGTAGCCTTGTGATAAATGTAGTTCTTTGTTAGCACCTCCCTTATAAGTTCTGGCTCTGTAATGAGCACTGCTGGTTTTGGTCCGAGCCACACAAAACAATTCTTACCTACAAATTCAAGTGAAAGTCAAAATTAAGCAATATAACGACGACTTAAGTAGTGGCGGAACCAGAATTTTCACTAAGAAGTGTCAAAATATGAAGAAGTAAATTCACGAAAAAAACAAGAGGTGTCAAGATGTAATTCTCCAACGAAGGGGTGTTGGTCGACACCTCTCAAGCATATTTGGCGCAACTGGTAAAGTTGTTGTCATGTGACTAGAAGTCACGGGTTCAAGTTGTGGAAACAATCTATTGTAGAAATTCAAAGTAAATCCTTGTTGTTCGCCCTTCCCCCGACCTCGTGCATAGCGAAAGTTTTAATGCACTGGAATGCCCTTTTATTATTAAAAAAAAATAGCTAGATTTGTATATATTTTATAGAAAATATCTACTGCATGTATGTATGTATGTTTTTTGGTTAAAGTGTGTGTATGTCAATTGTATGGATGCCTCTAATAATGTTTTGAAAAGAAATGTTACACTGTTATACAATTACAAAGTTCGACTATATATTTTATAGTTACCTACACATTAAAATGAAAACCACACAAAACAATTCTTAATTACCCCATATTAAAATGAAGAACCTAAATGCATAAGCAAATTCAAAATTTGACTATATGTTTTATTATGATTTCAAGTAAACATACAGTATTGTGTTCGAAGTAATATAAATTTAGATATTTAATGAATATCTCAATAATATACAAAAGTGGTAAATGACAATGTGGCCTAACAAAAAGTAGGGACGAATTGCAACTGTGTTTAGTTATTTTATACTGAATCTATTTATACCACAAAAGTTTGACTGACATATTTAACGAGCATAAAGACGTTTTACATAATCAAATGATCACTTAATTAAAAGTCAAATACAAAATATTATTTTATTTAACCATTTGTACTAAAATGATGGAAATAGTATTCCATATGAAAGATAGAATAAAATAATTTCATGAAATATCCTAACTTATCCCATCTCATGTACCAAAAGGTCCCTGAAGTATAAATTAGAGGCCGTTTGGTTTGGAAATTGTTATCCCGCGATAACTAATTATCCCGAGATAAAATAAAAGAACACATTTTCCTTTGTTTGATTGGAGAGATTAATCCAATCCGGGATAACTTATCCCACCATTTTCCCCTTAGTCCCGGGATAACTTATCCCATATACATGGTGGGATAAGTTATCCCAGGATAACAAATTTTCAAACCAAACGACCCTATATATAGAATTCAACTTCTATTTCTATACATTGGCAATATAAATATTCTATAGAACTTGACCAAACATCACATGACACGTGCTGGTGAAAACCATTTAGAACTTGTATGAAAGTCATCGATGAAGCTTATTCCCCATCCTCTTATCAGATCAGCTAAAAGATAACAAATAATTACTACTATATATAATAAGATTTGAATTGTGAAGTCATACCACATTTTGTGATGGTTTTTTGGATGAAGGGGCTTATTCTAGGCCAAATCAAGTCATGTGAGAAATTAACAGGCTTAGACATAGCTTCTTCACTCATCTTCTTCATCTCTTTCATATCTCCATACAATAACTTGTAAGAATTTCCTTTGAAACCTTGTTGTCTTAGGCATTTCTCCAACTTTTTTGGTTTGAACCAAACATAATTCAAGATTCTCCATGCCCATCTCAATACAAAGATAATTGTAAGTGAAAATATTGCAATTTTTATGTTGTAGTATGATATCTCCATATTGAATGAAGGTCTTATCTTACACTCACTAGCATACACTTAGCTCTATTTGGTCTTTATTATGGCATTAGTATCCTATATATATATATACAAATCTAGATTATGAGAAGAAAGTGATATTTAAATTAATTAATTAACTAAAAGTCTTAAGGGGGATTTTCGTTCGTGAGATAAGGTGAAATATCGCATACTTAAGTTTCGGATTAATTTATACTTTCAACCAAATAAAGTGTAAATTTACTCAAGAATATCCTACTTTATCATATCCAACTTGATATTATTTTATTCCATCTCTCGTGTGGAATAAATTAGTTCAAAAATTATATACATCACACAAAATTATAATTCAGAAATAACTTAATCCGTGTATAAAGATGAAGAAAGTTTTAGGCCTTGGTGACCAAGAAATTATATAGTCCAAAGAAGCAAACACACGCCTTACAAAGTTCAAAGAATTCCCTAATGCATTATTGCACATCATTTTCTATAACAATCTTTTTCTTATGCATTATTGCACATCATTTTCTATAACAATCTTATGCATTATTGCACATCATTTTCTATAACAATCTTTTTCTTATCTATAAATGTGTCTAGATAGATTATTTGACTTGTCCACACCTACTAAATCTTCTAAAGAAAAATATATTTTACTAATGCAGATATTTGAAGCAAAAGCAAAAAGGGAACTAGAAATTCAAAATTTAATGCCACATATTTGAACCCTCGAATGCAAATGAACCTTGAATTCAAACAATTTGAACCTTGAGTTATGTTGAATCTTGAACTCAAATAATTTGAACCTTAAATTAAAACAATTTAAACCTTGAGTTAGGTGCCTTGGTGTATACTTTTTGCAGATGATGTAGTTTTGATTGATGAGACGCGAGGGGGTGTGAATGACAAATTAGAGGTGTGGAGACAAACTCTTGAGTCTAAAGGGTTCAGGTTGAGCAGAAGCAAGACAGAGTATTTGGAATGCAAGTTTAATAACGTGAGGCTGGAGAATGAGGTGGTAGTGAAGTTGGAATCACAGGAGGTATGTAAGAGGGATAGTTTCAAGTATCTCGGGTCCGTGATCCAGGGTAACGGTGAGATTGACGAGGATGTCTCGCACCGTATTGGGGCGGGATGGACGAAGTGGAAGCTCGCGTCGGGGGTGTTGTGTGATAAGAAGGTGCCGCCCAATCTTAAAGGCAAATTCTACAGGGTGGTAGTCCGTCCGGCCATGTTGTATGGAGCGGAGTGTTGGCCAGTTAAGAACTCCCACATCCAAAAAATGAAGGTGGCAGAAATGCGGATGTTGCGTTGGATGTGTGGGCTGACTAGAGGGGATAGAGTTCGGAATGAGACTATCAGGGAGAAAGTTGGTGTGACTCCAGTGGAGTATAATATGCGGGAAGTTCGATTGGGATGGTTCGGACACGTGATGAGGAGGGGCATGGATGCCCCGGTTCGTAGATGTGAGAGGCTAGCGTTGGAAGGTTTTAGACGGGGTAGGGGTAGGCCGAAGAAGTACTGGGGTGAGGTGATTAGGCGGGACATGGAGCAGTTACAGCTCACCGAGGACATGACCCTAGATAGGAAGATCTGGAGGACGCGAATTAGGGCAGAAGGCTAGGGCCAGTTTGGGTCGCTAGTGTAGGAAATTACTTAGTGGGGGTATTATTCTTGTTATGATACCTTGTTCCATGTTGCATTACGAATCTGTGTGCTTTTCTCTATTTTTTATTACTTGTGGGTGTCGTATTTATGTTATGAAATCTTGTTCTATGCTTTACTATGTATTTGTGTGGTATCTCATGTCTTGAGCCGGGGGTCTATCGGAAACAGCCTTTCTACTTCTTTGGAGGTAGAGGTATGGACTGCGTACATCTTACCCCTCCCAGACCCCACTAGGTGGGAATACACTGGGTTTGTTGTTGTTGTTGTTGTTGTTGTTGTACACATCCAAAGTTCAATGTCATAGCTGTCAGTTGATGCCAAGTTAAAGGATAATGCTTATGTATTGTGTCAAAATATTTTATAGTAGAATGCTCCTTAAAGTGCTAGTGGACAAAATTAGGATTGAACGTCTAGATGTGTTTCCCTAATTATTGGGTCATCGTTCAAGTAGGAAACTCACAATTCCAACTGTTCATATGTGAAACTCACACTCTCAATAATACTTACTAATAAGAGGAAATGGGGAGAAAAAGCAGGCAACTCTCCGTCAACATGCCTGCTTCTCCTCCCTGCTTTATCAGCTCCTCTATAATTTTATTATACCATCTCTAATTAATTATTATAAATTATTTATATATTAAAAAATTAATTATACTTACTAATAAGAGGGAATGGGGAGAAAAAACAGACAGTTGTCCGTCAACATGTCTGCTTCATCAGTTGCTTCCTCTGTAATTTTACTATATTATTTCTAATTAATTATTATAAATTATTTATGTATTAAAAAATTAATTATATTTAATTAAAAAATAAAATAGATATTTATGACATTCTGCTTCAGCTGTTTCACCCATAATTTGACCATATCATCTATAGTTTATTATTATAAGTCATCTAAATACTATAAAATCAATATTAAAAAATTATTATAAAGTCATCAAAGTATTAAAAAATTAATAATATTTAATGTTAAATTTACTGACATTTTATATGAGGCCCATTTAATTTTTTTTTTGACAAGTATTTTCGTGTGGTAATTTGCTATATTGCTTCTAATTAGTTACAATAAGTCGTCTAAGACATGTCTGCTTCGCTGTTGCAATCATGATTTTACTATGTCACTCCTAATTAATTATTATGACAATTTAAGTATTATCTCGCTTAAATTGAGATTTGAGTAATTATTTTCTTTAAAAAGATAAAAAAATAAATCTTTTTGAAATTAATAAATAAATAAATCTTATCACTTCTAATTAGCTATTATAAGTCATTTAAGATATGTCTGCTTTGTTGTTTCAATCGTGATTTTACTATGTCAATTCTAATTAATTATTATGATCATTTAAGAATTGTGTCGCTTAAATTGAGACTTGAGTAATTATTTTCTTTTAAAAAAAGAAAAATATATGTTTTTAAAAATGAATAAACAAATAAATTTTATAATTTAATTATTATTATAATATTAATTTATTATAAATATTGGGCCCGTGCATTGCACGAGCTACTTGTAACTAGTTCACATATGAAACTCAAAAAACTAGATAATTCAAGTGTGTTTTTAAGCTTTTTTTAATCCTTATTTTTTTTCTTATAATAATTTAATCAAATAAAAACATCAAATATCATTTACATGTATAACAACGCTTCACTGTAATAGTCACGCAATTTTTGAAAAAAATATCAATTATATAAAAAACTTCTGACTATAATTAAAATATCCCAAAAGGTGGGGTGCGGTGGATGGGACTGCTCTTCCCTTAACCAGAGGTATCGGGTTCGAGCCCTAAGTATGGAAACATTCTTGGTAGGGAGCTTCCCCCAAATGGAGTCCTACGTGGCTCGAATCCAAATTAGTCGAATTTCAATGCGGATACCAGACACCGAATGGAAAACCAAAGAAAAAAAGAATATATTTAAAATCAACATTACATTTAAAAAGTAAAAACTAATAATAAAAAAAAATATCCCAATACATAGATTCTATCGAAATTATCTCAAAACCCCAGATTGCCTTAATCAAAAGAAAATTATTCGACTTCTTCATCTAATCCAAATTTAGATTCTCCTCTTTCCTTCTTAATTAAGCTTCAAATCTTAATTAAGCTGTTATAATTTTTGAATTAGTGCAATCAATTATGGAGTATCAATCATTCATGATGGACTTTGTTTTGCTAACAGATTTTGAATGAGCAATCAATTTTAAACTGATGGCACCAAAAAAAAATAAAAAAAAATTGGAACCACCTTTTCACGTCATCCATATATGCCACCACTCTAGGTGATTTTAGGACATGACGAGTAGTTAAAGTGAATCATGAAAGATTGCTAATGATCTAGTTAAGGCACCGTCAACGAGGCAGGACTTTGGCAACTTTATTTCTTCAAAACGTAATCAGGTATATTGAAAGATACAATAAAGTTATCATATTCAATTTCACTAGTTATTCGTCCAAACTGATATGCAGATTCATCTAGAAATTCTTTTGTTATAATGCTGGTAATATAGTTTGGAAGTCCAATTTCTATATTAGTTCAAGAATATGTTTTTAATGAGTAAATTTAACAGCATGCAAAAGTTTTAGGGGCCTGTTAGATTCATTTCCTCACAATACAAAATTCTGACCACCATATATTCATCCCGTTGAGGTAAGCAGTCAAACCCAAACACTAGGTGATTAGGAACATAAGGAAGTTGCGCGGGGAACTACTAAGATTCTTGATCAATTTTGTGGCGGGGTTCCAAAGATATATTTTGCAGCTAAATCGAGGAGTTAGAGGGTAAATAAGAAAGAGACCATCATTGCAACAACCAAAGACTTCAAATCTTTGAGTTGATGATTCCCACTAAGGAACTTCAAATTTCTTGTGAGCGACAAATGTTTCATCAGAGTACAAAGTGCAACACTCATTTTTCATGATAAATAAGATATTTTTTTACCGATCAAATAATTTTCCTTATATAAGGAACATTAATTCATATGCATGTTAATAAAATGAGGATCTATAATGAATTACACCAAGATTTACAAATAGACCCGAATTGCATGAGATCTTCGGTAGGAAGTATTGACAAGATATGTATGTTATTTCATCACCAGGTGAGAGAAAATCATCGTGCTAATTGAGATAATAATAGTAAAGAAGTACAAAAATTTTAGTTTGATGCCTAGCTAATCTAAAAATTCTTTACAAGATCAAAAGAAAACGAAAATTTCAATGAAATGGAGAAGTAAAATTCTACGAATCAGGCAAGGTCATGAGTGACAGAGAGAAAATGTTCAAAATAAGGATGTGAACTGTCAGAGATAGCACCAACACAAGAAAAACAAGGCTTCATCGAAGATGATAATGTTGGTGGACGAAAAAAATCAAGAGAGGTAAGTAAATGAAGGCGTACATTGAAGGAAAAGACAATAATGATTGGGAGATCGGTGGTGAGCAGAGATATTGGCGACGTAAACAAGAAGGAGAAACAATCGTTCACAACAATGTGAAAAGAGTAAATATAGATTTGGATTAGATAAACAAGTCGAACTTGATAAAATCATAAATGTTTGAGAATTCTCAGTTAGAACTCAGAATTAGTGAATCATGTATAAAACTGAAGAAATCCTAATTATGACAACTAACAACATAGAAAGAATTATTCATGAATGCCAACGTACCCACAGAAGTAAAAAAGAATATTCTTTGTTTTCCGTCGGGATAAACTCAAATCAGACGGTCCACGTCATATCTATCAATAAGCCTCTGTGGACATCTGTGATGTAATCCACGTGGATCCTTTAGAGACTTCCTCGAAGACTCCAGAGTCAAAACTAGGGATTCTCTTCAACAATTTATGATTTTATCTGTGAGGATCAATAATGAAAAGAGTAGAAGGAGCTAAAATGAGTAGGTTACGGTCTTTAGCAAGCCTTCCAAGACGATTGCAGCCTGCCTGCTGAAAACTATAACATAAGTAACTCCCCTCCCCCCCCCCCCCCCCCCCAATTTTAGCTCCTACTCTTTTCATTGTTAATCCTCACAGATAAAATTATAAATTGGTGAAGAGAATCCCTAGTTTTGACTTCGGAGTCTTCGACGTCTCAGACGTCCACATGTCCACAGAAGCTTATTGATAGATGCGACGTGGACTGTCTGATTTGAGTTTGTCCCGATGGAAAACAAAGAATCTTCTTTTTTTCTTCTGTGGGTATGTCGGCATTCATGAATACTTCTTTCTATGTTGTTAGTTGTCACTATTTTTGAGTTCTAACTGAGAACTTCTCTAATATTTTAGCCCTTGTCCAATCTTGTGGAAACACAATATTTCAGTGGCTAACATTTGCGATTTTATCAAGTTCCTAACTTTGCTATCATCTTAACTCGGTAACTAATATTAACTACTCAAGAAGGTTTATATCAAAAACCAATCTCCACTTGTCCTTCAATCTATGTTTAATATATAGATACATTGTTATGAACGATTTATTGTCCAACCTGTATTTCCTCTTTTCTCCTTTCGATTTTCTCCATGTCAATCTATATTTACTTATTTCACATTGTTGTGAATGATTTTTTCTCCTTCTTGTTTACTCTGCCAATCTCTCTACCCACCACCGATCTCCCAATCATTGTTGTCTTTCCCTTCAATGTACACCTTCCTTTGTTTACCCCTCTTCCTCTTTTTCGTCGACCAACATTATCATCATTTATGAATCCTTGTTTTTCTTTGTCTCGGTGATATTTGTGATAGTTCACAACCTTGGTTTTAACGTTTTTTCTCTATCGTTCTCCCTTTATCTTTCATGACCTTGCCTAACTAGTCAAATTTTAGTGCTCCATTTCGAAGAAATTTCCCTTTTCATTTGATTTTGTAAAGAATTTTCAGATTAGCTAGGCATCGAACTTTTTTGGTTACTTCTTTGCTATTATTATCATAATTAGCACGATGATTTTCCCCGCTGATCCACCTGGTGATGAAATGACAAACATCTTATCAAGACTTCCTATCGAAGATCTCTTGAAATTCAGGTCTGTTTGCAAATCTTGGTCTAATCTCATTAGAGATCCTTGTTTTATTATCATGCATATGAATCAACGTTCATTATATAAGGAAAGCTATTTGATCAGTAAAGATAGCTTGGATGTCACGGAAAACGAGTGTTGCACTTTGTACTCCGATGAGACATTTGCCGAGCACAAGAAATTAGAATTTCCTTTGTGTGAACCGACTAAAAGTTTTGAAGTCTTTGGTTGTTGTAATGGTGTTCTCTTTCTTATTTACCCTATAACTCCTAGATCTAGGAGCAAAATGTATTTTTGGAACCCAGCCACAAAAGTGATCAAGAATCTTTGTAGATCCCCCGTGCAGCTTCCCGATGTTTCTAATCACCTAGTTTTTGGGTTTGGATACGTTCCTCCATTGGATGAATATAAGGTTGTCAGAATTTTGTATCATGAGGAAAGGAATCTCACAGAACCCCCAACACTTCCGCCTGTTGTTGAAATTTACTCATTGAAAACAAATTCTTGGACAAAAATTGAGATTGAACTCTCATACTTTATTACCAGTCATATGTCAAAGGCATTTCTTGATGGATCTGCATATTGGCTTGCACGAAAGGCTAATGAATCTGAGTACGATGACTTCATTGTGTCTTTCAATATGGATGGCCATGTTTTTGAAGAAATACCACTCCCAGTGTCTAGCTCTGATGATGGTGCATTAACTGGATCATTAGCAGTCTTTCGCGATTCAATTTACCTATTTGCGCATGATTCACTGGAGTGGTGGCATATATGGATGATGGGTGAAGGTTGTTCAGGAAAGAGTTGGTGCCATCAGTTTAAAATTGATTGTTCATTCGATAGCTGTTGGCCTCAATGTTTTATGAAGAATGGAGAGGTGATATTCGAATCCATTGGGGGGGATATTTATCTTTATGACCCTAGAACCAGCAATTTCAAGATCTTCACTTCCAAGGTAATGCTGATAATATAGAACTATTTGCATACAAGGAGAGCCTGATTTTACTTGATCATGGAACCAAGCCTTGGCCTATCAAATTTCATGATTACGGGAATGAAGAATTTGAGAGGCAAACTCGAGGGTCAAGAAAGCTTCGCAGGAAATGAGCCGGTGAAGTCTACCTCAAAGGAAGTTTACTTTTGCCGAGATATAAGTCCAATGATTCTGGTTTGCAGTTCATTTGTTTAGAATTGTGATTCTATTCCAATATATAAGGGAAACAAACTAAAGAAACCCAAACTTTGGTTACCAATTGTCATATTGTTGTTTTTTGATTATTGTTGTCGTATTGCGCTCTAAGTTGTTGAAAGTTTCTCTATTTTGGTATGTCAAATGTCTGTACGATGAATTAGGTAATTTATCTTTCGTTCTTTCATAGTTTGATAGTGAAAATCTGTTCCAATAATTGCCATGTTTTAATGTTTCGGAATGATCTCCACATTGATCTCTACCGAGTCAGCTGCATCACATACCAAATATCACCTGAAGAATTGTGAGTCATATGAGATGGGCATAGCAAATCAAAGGGGTCATTATAAAAGCAGGATTTGCTGCTGTGCTTCTGCAAATCATTACTTGTATATGCATGCGTGTTGGGAGTAATCAGAGGTTATCTGAATTTATGTGTACTCTTATGATTATGCTGGCTGTTTTTTCTAGGTCCCTAGTGTAAGAGGTCTCTATCGGATGATAATGGGATGGGATGAGTCTGGTATGACTCTACCCTATGCTTTGTAGTGTTTACCTTGGTAATCAAAAAAATCTTTTAACTGCCAAAAAGATTAAAAAAATCACATCAAAAGCTGATTTTTATCGTTGGGGGGAGTTTGAGTTCTGACGTATAATTTGTGCAACTGAGACGTCCTCACAACATACTTTTCTATCACGGAACTGTTTGCATTCCCACGCCTTTTCCCTTTCTAAGCTTTGCTGCCAAGGAACTGAGATTCTCAGATGTTGGTTGTCTTTGGTATGGTCAGTTGGTGAAAGTCCATTTTGTGGCGCTATTCTAAGATTCGACAATTGATCCGCAATATATGTGTCTCTTACAACGTTTCTCTTTAGTGGATTTAAGTCCTGCCAATGCACATCTTTGCTCTGAATTAGGTGGATTGGCCTTTGCAGTTTCAATCCATTTTCTACACCCTAAGATGTCTTATTCTCGTTCCTCTTTTGGTTGGTTGTTGCGCTGGTTGACAGATCACTTTTTCGTGCAGACCTTCTATAACTTATCAGCTTGGAACAATGCACCAGCGAGCTTTATAAGTTTTGCCGTAACAAACTCGTTATTGATCAATAGCTCTTTCAAACTCATTATTAATGGTTGTTGTTTGATGTTCAATCCCTGTATATGAAGTTCACTGTTTGAACTAGCTATATAGCTTTGTTTTGTATGGCGGATTTCTGTTTTATGCTTGTATTATGAAACCTTTATTTTTTTCTCAGTCTTGCTTTATTGCAAGTCTTGAGATTAGTACTTCAGTTTCAAATATATCCAGCGTTTGTTACGGACTTTAGCTACAACCAGTGTAACAGTGTAACAAGACAGAAGGAAAAAAGTGCTCGAAAGTCGACTATCGTGCTTCTGCATAGTATCTATTGTGATGAAATCCAGGAAGTATGTAGTGTGTAATCCTGGATGCTCTTCGTAGGAGAGGATGTTGCCTTCTCAACTTGGCAGAAGATCATCAAATACTCTAGGAACATACATATTCGGAGCCTTGGAGGAGCGGTAAAATTTATCTTCCGAGTTAGCTTGCATACACCTCAACCTAATTCCATGTGTACCTGCTATCTCCATTCAACACAGGTAAACTCTATCCACCAATAGTATCCTCTAGAACAAGCAGAGGTATTAGTTATTCTTTTTAAATTGTTTACTGAGATTTGAGATTTGTCAAAAAAGCACTTGATAGTTCATCATTTCTTCTTGCATTTGTTGGATCTTGTTGAAGTTATTGACACTATCATAGGAATTTGCGTTGCAAGTCATCGGTAGGTGCCTTGGAACAAACTCCTCACTCACCTTACCATCCCCATCCCAGCTCTTTTTTCTTCCAGATGATTCTTTTGTTCTTTCTTTGGATAACCGTGGTGTCCGGGCCAGCTTGCGCACACCTGGACTAAATCCACAGGATATCTGCCACTAGGCCACCCTTGGTAGCAAAAACCAATGTCGCTACAAAGGCTTGATCTGGAGACCTGTTGCATAAAATGTCGAGCTTTAACCACCAAGCCAAGTGGATCACACTCTTCCATGATTCTTTTTGTTATTGCATTGCTTCTTAGGAGAAACATCTGCATCACTAGCTGCATTAGAAAAATACTGATCCAACATAGCCTCTTCCTCGTCTTACTTTGTATGTTAGAAAATCTATCTGGAGAGGAAGTACTATTTCCACCAACTTGAAGTTGCTTGTTAGTGTTAATAGGAGTAAAAGATGTCAATGTTTTAACTTTAGAACTTACCAATGTGTCAAGAAAATCCTCGTCACAAACAGAAAATTTCTGAACTTGCTGCCCAATACACGTCGGAGATGAAGCACTAGCAATGCCACTACCCTTAGGCACAAAGGCGGGCGCTTTGGGGCTCAATTAACTGCACATAGGAGAAGTCGAGCCTTTTTTCTCTTTTTGAGATGCATTTTGAATCTTTATTTTGTTTTTTGTCCCTAAACAAAGTGTAAAGAATGAAACACGGCCCCGGAAAGAACACTGCTTGAAATTTGTACGTTGTACATCCTCAATACATGGGACTCTTAACACCATTGCATTGCTCATTTCTAAGAATAGTTTTTGGATGTTAGTTTGTATGAAACATTAAATGTTACTACGTACTTACAGCGTGTAATCAAATTAAGAATATGGAAAAAGTTAATCCCACCTATCTGAATATTTGTATGCGTTCTATTCTATTATGTTTGAATGGTTATCTTCAATGACTGAGTCAGAACTTTCAGGAACTAAACATCTACGGTACAAACACAACAAAAACTTTTACCTTAAATATACAATTTAATTTTTTAATTAGGAGGTTTTGAATGAGTCTTTCATGCTAGTTTAGCTCCAAAACTCCCATTTCCAATCAGATCTTAAGTTTTGGTAATTGGCAGAATTTTTTGGGTAGGTGGAGCTTTAAACCATCTTAAGTTCGCTTTTGCCATAAAGATGTATATGCGGAGCTAATAATGTATAATTTGTTGGAACGAATTTGTAGGCTTAATGTGAGGTGTGAAATAGCCTAGGTTGGAAACTTGTGGAATAATGAGTGGACAATTGAGTTGTATATGTATACATGAGAACAAGAGTAAAACGATGAATTATGATTGAATTATTAAGGGGATAAGAGAGTGAGTAAATAAGAATAAGTTGAAACCCGAGGTAGCATGTTGTTAGATAAGGTGTGATGTGTACGAGTGTCACGTGTACCTAGATTTCAATCTTGAATTTTGTGCTGGGAGATAGTAAAGGAGGATGTAGAGGAGGCAGTTCTGGAATTCTTCAGCAGTGGGAAGCTTCTCAGAAAGTTAAATGCTACAAACATTGTCCTCATTCCTAAAGTTGATTGTCCTTAGAATGCTAGTCAATACAGACCCATTTCTTATTGTAATGTCTTACACAAATGCATATCTAAAATGCTTTGTAGTAGATTGAAGAAGCAGTAGGACACAGTTGCAGGCAACCAAGCTGCATTTGTGATACGGGAATTCCTAGCTCGAGACCTTTCACACGAAGCCAAGCACGTGAGTTGCAACAATTTCAAGTCTTGTTCACATTCTTGGCCATGTATGAGGCCCTTGTGAGCCCATCTAAGGGCCTATATTTAATAAAATGTGAAGAGGCCCACCAAGACACCCCAAACCCACCCACTTAAATGTCAAGGGTATTTTGGTCTTTGTCCTTCCTTTCTAAGTGACTATATAAGCCATGTAATAGGGCTAGTCTTGCTCTAGTTCATTCCTATTATTCAAGAATTAAAAGATTTGTAAATTTTTTACTTCTCTTTCTCATTTAGAGAAGCCAAAACCGAATTCGCTATAGTAGAGTGATACTAGTGTTGTATCTTGGCTAGAAACTAGGTTCTTGGGGTTCTTTGAGTTCCTCTTGGTCCATGTAAGAACTTGTTATTGATATTTATTAGTCTTAGGGTCCTTTCTCTTGTTAGGGTTCTTAGATTAATGAATATTGTGTGTCAAGTTTCTATCTCTTTCTTTGTAAATCTTGTTAACATTGTGTTGTTGAATATAAAAGTCTAGTGAATCCGTGTGGGGATCTTTCGATTCACTAGCAATATTTTCTTTGTTGTTCTTGTTGTTAAACTCACTTTTCTAGTTCAAACAAGTGTTGCAAGCCTAGTGAAGCCATGTGTGGTCATTTTCGATTCACTAGCACTTTGCTGTTCATCTGGTTGTTCTTGTGTTGGTTAGAATCTCTTGATACACACTTAGTATTGTATCATTTGGTATCAAAGTGAAGGATGGTCGTGTTCTCACACTACCAATCTTGGGCTTTCTTGCTAAGAAAAAAAAAGTTGAAAACTGGAAAAAAATCCAGAAAAGTACAAATCTGTCCATTTTGTGTTCTTGGCCGAAAATTGTGTTGTTGTTATCTTAGCCAAGATTTGTTTGTTGTGTGTCTAGAACTTGTAGTTTTTTATTTGTTTAGAGTATTTCTAGTATTGGTTTCTTTCTCATCAACACTAAAAAGTGTCCAAATCAAAGATTGAACTTGAACTTGTTGAAGTTGTAGATGTGAACAAGGTGTGGCCGAGTTGGATGTTGTTGTTATCTAAACCTTGGCCGATTTGATGGTCTTTTTGTAGTGGAGTTGTTGTTGTGCTCTTATGGTTCTTCACCCTTTCATCATCTTGTTAATCCTTAAAGTGCAAACTAGATCTAAAAAGGTGAAAGACAAGCTTGTAGTAGTTGTTAGTGAAAGACTTGTCCCTATCACTTCAAAGACTTTTCATCTACTTTTCCTTGATTTAAGGACCTTGTTTCAAGGAGAGAGTTCAAAGAAGTCAAGTTTTGCTTTTGAAATTTGAACAAAAAGGCTCCAAGACCACCTTTCCCTCCATTAACCAAATCCACCAATTCCAAATTGTATATTGATCAAGACTTGAACATGGGAAATCAAATTTTGATAAAACTCGAGGCCAATAGTGGACTGTCACGTCACGAAAGTACTGTTCATACAATATTTTTGAGTTCAAATTTTAGATTTCTTAGTTTCATTTTATTGTTTCCTAGTTTCGTTTGTTTTCTCGACACTAATTGACAACCTAGTAATACCCTACTAGCTTGTAAGTTAGTTTTGTGTACATTCTTCGTGTTAACGTTGTTTGCTTATGTGCTTTTGTCGTTTGAATACGTTGTAACTCTTGGATCTAGTCCGACGAGAATTATTTGAGTTTCAAACAAGAATCCATTTCGGCAAGAGCATACTCATACCTTACGGATTCCCGGGTTCCTAGCCAATCTACAACACTTGTGGAACTTGGGTGTGAGTGAACCAAGAGAGTGTGAGTGAGGAGAGGGATTTTAATTGTGAGTGAGAAGAGGGATTTTAAACTAACTTGTTTGTTTCTTGTGTAGGTGATACCTTAATAATGGAGGGAACCACATCTCAAATCAGGGATTCTAATGAAACAGAGAATATGAGGGTCACTCTTGAGGCTATGACCCGAGCTCTTGAAAGGTTGAGTACGGAAGTGGGAGCCATAAGGGGAGAAGTGACGACTATTAGTGGGAGGTTAGAACAAGTGGAGAGTCAAAGGAACTCTCGTCCTTCTACTCCTCGACATGTTTCGTCAAGTGGACATGATAGAAATTCCTCCGCCACCGTTACCCCCGAAACATGGCCACAATTGCCAAATCCTTCACTAGCTCCACTAAATGCCGCAAGTCAAACCATTTATAACCCTCTAAACCGAGACTCCAATAGAACAACCCATTCCCAAACGCCTCAAGTTCCACAAGAGGTACTCTAACGTCAAATGACTCCACAAAATCCGAAACCCTCTTCCAAGATCCACTAAACCAAAGACCACCACCTCCACAAAATCCAATTTCTCCAAATCAAGTTCCAAATGTCCAAAACCGTACTTTCCATCATGAGGAATATGGTAGAGAGGATTATGAAGGGTATGGAGCCTTTGACGATGCCTACATTAGGGAGGAACAGATTAGAGGGGGTTGTGTTAATCCAAGGAGATACCGAGGGTATGGATAAAGGGGAAACCGACACCTAGAGAGAGACGCAGGCATCAATACCATCAAATTGAGCCTACCTATCTTTAAGGGTGAAAGTGACCCCGAGGTGTCTCTTTCTTGGGAGTCGGCGTGTGATAAAGTGTTTCAAGTGAATGATATTTCGGAGGAGAAAAAAAGTTTTTATGTTATAGCTCATTTTGAAGGCTATGCTAACACTTGGTGGGAATACGTCAAGCGGTTCAGCAATGAGTTGGTAGAGGGACAACCACCACCACGGTTTCGATTGAGGTACCTAATGAATCATATGATGAAGCCATTTATCAAAAAGTTTGTTGTTGTTTACTTTGATGATGTGTTGGTGTATAGTAAGTCCTTATATGAGCATGTAAAGCATTTACAATATGTGTTTGATATCCTCCAAAAGGAGAAGTTATATGCTAATTTAGAAAAGTGTTCTTTTGGTGTTTATGAGATTGTATTTCTTGGATTTTTGGTGAGCTCAAGAGGGGTAGAAGTGGATGAATCTAAGATTCATGCCATTAAAAATTGGCCAACTCCTAAAACCGTAGATGAAGAGAGAAGCTTCCATGGGTTGGATAGTTTTTATAGACATTTTGTCAAGGGATTTAGCACCATTGCCACCCCCTTGACCGAAGTGATTAAAAAGGATCGGCCTTTCAAGTGGGGAGATGAACAAGCTAAGGCCATCGAGGACTTGAAAGCTATGCTCATCTTGGCCTTTTTTCTACAATTGCCGAAGTATGAAAAGACTTTTAAGGTCGAATGTAATGCTAGCAAAGTCAGCATAGGCGCATTTTTAATGCAAGAATTAAAACCTATTGCCTACTTTAGAAAAAATATCAATGAAGAAACTCTAAACTACTCTACGTGCTATTTAGAGTTGTATGCCTTGATTAGAGCCTTGGCCACTTGGCAACATTATTTGTGGCCTAAAGAATTCGTGATCCGAATGGATCATGAATCCTTGAAGCATCTACGGGCACAAGACAAGCTTAACCGGAGGCATGCCAAATGGATTAAATGTCTTGAAACTTTCCCTTATGTTATTCAATACAAGAAGGGTAAAGACAATGTGTTTTCCGATGCTTTGTCCCGAAAACATCTGATTGTGCCTACTTTGTCATCTAAGTTGATGGGGTTTGTAAGCCTCAAGTCTTTATATCACGAGGACCCTCACTTCGCTCCTATCTATAGGGAAAGTGAAGAGTTGGATAGGGATAGGTGGGTTACGGATAGGGGTTCCCATACCTATACCAAATTTGATGGATACTTGTTTAAAGGTAGACGATTGTGTGTTCCCTTAAGTTCGTGGAGAGAATTATTTGTGATGAAAGCACACAATGGCGGTCTAATGGGCCATTTTGGGGTCGAGAAGACCCTCGAAATTTTGGAAGAACAATTTTATTGGCCTAGAATGCTCAAGGATGTGGCCCGTATTTGTGGCCAATGTGTTGAGTGCAAAGGAGCCAAGTCACGGCTCCAACCCCATGGGTTGTACACCCCATTGTCCACCCATTTGCATCCTTGGATTGACATATCAATGGACTTCGTGTTGGTATTGCCAAGGACTAGAAGGGGGCGGGATAGTATTTTTGTCATGGTGGATCAGTTTTCCTAGATGGCTCACTTTATTTCTTGTTCTAAATGTGATGATGCTCCTAGTGTAGCCTTTTTTTTTGTTGATAATGTTGTAAAACTTCATGGAGTTCCGAGGACCATAGTGAGTGATAGGGATTCTAAATTCCTAAGCCACTTTTGGAAGTCCATGTGGGGTAGACTCGGTACTAAGTTATTATTTTCGACTTCATGCCACCCACAAACCGATGGCCAAATGGAAGTAGTAAATAGGACCTTAGGGTCTATTCTACGGTCCATGGTTAAAGGAAAAATGACTTCTTGGGAGGAGAACTTACCGTTTATTGAGTTTGCTTATAATCGTGTTATACACTCGAGCACGGGGATGACACCATTTGAGTGTGTATACGGCATCAACCCCCTCACCCCTTTGGATTTAACCCCTTTGCCAAATGATCTTGTGATAATCTTAGATGGAAGTAAACGGGATGAGGCCATGAAGAAGCTACATGAGAATTTGAGGTTGCGGTTGGAGAAGGAAAAACAAGAAGTTGCGAGGTGAGCCAACAAATGAATAAGAAAGCTCATTCTTGAACCGGGAGATTGGGTATGGTTGCACCTAAGGAAGGATAGGTTCCCATCTCAAAAGAATGCTAAGTTGATGCCACGGGGTGATGGCCAGTTCCAAGTATTAGAAAGGATCAACGACAAAGCCTACAAGATTAATCTACCCCCGGAATATCAAGTGCACAACACTTTCAACGTGTGTGATCACTCTCGGATGGAAACGGTGGTCCAAAACCGTTCTGTCCACCTTGAGGAATATGGTAGAGAGGATTATAAAGGGTATGGAGCCTTTGACGATGCCTAAATTTGGGAGGAAGAGATGAGAGGGGGTCGTGTGGATCCAAGAAGATACTGAGGGTATGGAGAAAGGGGAAACCGACACCTAGAGAGAGATGTAGGAATCAATACCATCAAATTGAGCCTACTTATCTTTAAGGGTAAAAGTGAACCCAAGGTGTATATTGCTTGGGAGTCGCGTGTGATAAATTGTTTCAAGTGAATGATATCTCGGAGGAGAAGAAGAGTTGTTATGCCATAGCTCATTTTGAAGGCTATGCTAACACTTGGTGGGAATACGTCAAGCGGTTCGGCGACGAGTTGGTAGAGGGAAAACCACCACCATGGTTTCAATTGAGGTACCTAATGAGGCAACGGTATCTTCCCAAAAGTTATCATCATGAGTTGCTTGCTAGTTTGTACAATTTTCAACAAGGGAATCGAAGTGTTGTGGCATACTATGACGAGTTTCAACTACTCATGTTGAAGCTTGATCATCGGGGTGAACAAATTGTCCATGACATTATTCGGTTCAAGTGTCGGTTGAACAAAGAGATCTCCACCCATTTGACGCTTCACAAGTTTGATACCGTTGAAGGGATTTTCCAAGTGGCTCTTGAGATTGAAAGGGAGCTTAAAGAGAGGTCGTCGTTCAAGGTAAAGGGACCATCAACCTCGGGTTGGCCAAGGAGCAAAGATATGGTTCAACTATCTTCGGGTTGGCCCAAAAACAAGGACCAACCCGCCACTACAAGGCTGCCCGAGACTAAAACAGTCCACAAATTTCATCCCCGGCAAGAAGCTCACAAGTATCCTAATCCAAAAGGGTTCCAATGTTTCAAGTTCTAAGGTTGGGGACATAAAGCCAATGAATGTCATAACCGACGTAATGTGATCCTACGGGAAGGGAGATTGTATTATCTTGGTGAGGAAGTAGGTCTTGAGAAACCCAAAAATGATCCACATGATGATGATGATAATGATGAGGATGCTTATCCGCAAGAAGGGGAGTGCGTGGTTTCAAACTTTGTAGTGAGGCGTGCCATGATTTGTAAGGCAATAGATGATCCTAGCCAATGGGAGAGTCTATTCCATACTAAATTTATTGTGAAGGGAAGTGTGTGCACTATGGTGATATATAGTGAAAGTTGTCCAAATGTGGTTAGTGTTGCAATGGTGAACTTCTTGAAATTGCCGCCTACACCTCACACTAGTCCTTACAAATTTCAATGGTTGAATGAATGCGGCGAGTTAAAGGTCATAAGGTAATGTGTGATATGTTTTAAGGTAGCCAACTACCATGACGAGGTGCTTTGTGACGTGATACCAATGCAAGCTTGTCACTTGTTGTTAGGAAGGCCTTGGCAATACAATAGGTCGACCAAAAATGATGGAAGGTCCAATCAGTATACACTTGAGAAGGATGGTCGCAAGTTCGCTCTTCATCCATTATTGCCTTCCCAAGTGAATGAATTACATCAAAAGATGCGAGAATTGAGGGAGAAGAGAAAGAAGGTCGAGAGTGAGGGGAAAAAAGGTGAACCCGAGAGTGAGGGAGTAGGGGAAACCGAGGGGCTCCTAATTTATACGGGGCAAAAAAGTGTGGTGATGATGGCTAGGAGGAAAGAATTATTTGTGGATCATGACGTGGACACTCTGATGCTCTTCTTGGATCATTGTTTTAATACTAATGCCACTAACATTTCCATTTCTCCTCCTATTTCTCGTGTTTTGTAGGATTACGAGGATGTCTTCCCAAAGAAATTACCGTAAAAATTGCCCCTACCTCGGGGAATTGAACACCAAATAGATTTTGTGTCGGGTTCACAATTGCCCAACAAACCGACTTATAGGAGCAACCTGATGGATACCAAGAAATTGCAACGCCAAGTTGAGGAACTCCTCAACAAAGGGTATAGCAAGGAGAGTATGAGCCCTTGTGTAGTCTCGGTGCTACTAGTTCCCAAGAAAGATGGGACTTGGTGTATATGTATTAATTGTCGAGCCATCAATAAGATAATGATAAAATATTGTCACCCTATTCCTAGGTTAGATCATATGCTTGATGAATTGAGTGGTTCGTGTTTGTTTTCTAAAATTTATTTGAGGAATGGCTATCACCAAATTCGTATGCAACCGTGTGATGAATGAAAAATCGCCTTCAAGATGAAATTCGGTCTCTATGAATGGATGGCTATGTCATTCGGCCTAACAAACGCTCCAAGTACTTTCATGAGGCTAATGAATCATGTGATGAAGCCATTTATCGGAAAGTTTGTTGTTGTTTACTTTGATGATGTGTTGGTGTATAGTAAGTCCTTAGATGAGCATGTAAAGCATTTACAATATGTGTTTGATGTCCTCCGAAAGGAGAAGTTATATGCTAGTTTAGAAAAGTGTTCTTTTGGTGTTTATGAGATTGTATTTCTTGGATTTGTGGTGAGCTCAAGAGGGGTCTAAGTAGATGAATCTAAGATTGACTCCATTAAAAATTGGCCAACTCCCAAAACCGTAGGTGAAGTGAGAAGCTTCCATAGGTTGGATAGTTTTTATAGACGTTTTATCAAAGGATTTAGCACCTTTGCCGCCCCCTTGACCGAAGTGATTAAAAAGGATCGGCCTTTCAGGTGGGGAGATAAACAAGCTAAGGCCTTTGAGGACTTGAAAGCTATGCTCGTCTAGGCCCCTTTGCTACAATTGCCGAATTTTGACAAGACTTTTGAGGTCAAATGTGATGCTAACAAATTTGGCATAGGCGCGGTTATAATGCAAGAATTAAAGCCTATTGCCTACTTTAGCGAAAAGCTCAAAGGAGCAACTCTAAACTACTCTACGTGCTATTTAGAGTTGTATGCCTTGATTAGAGCCTTGGACACTTGGCAACATTATTTGTGGTCTAATGAATTTGTGATCCAAATGGATCATGAATCCTTGAAGTATTTACGGGCACAAGACAAGCTTAACCGGCGGCATGCCAAATGGATTGAATGTCTTAAAACTTTTCCTTATGTTATTCAATACAATAAGGGTAAAGACAATGTGGTTACCGATGCTTTATCCCGAAAACATGTGCTTGTGTCTACTTTGTCGTCTAAGTTGATGGGTTTTGAAAGCCTCAAGTCTTTATATCCCGAGGACCCTCACTTCGCTCCTATCTATAGGGAAAGTTAAGAGTTGGATAGGGATAGGTGGGTTACGGATAGGGGTTCCTATCGTTATACCAAATTTGATGGATACTTGTTTAAAGGTAGACGATTGTGTGTTCCCTCAAGTTCGTGGAGAGAATTATTTGTGAGGGAAGAACACAATGGCGGTCTAATGGGACATTTTGGGGTCGAGAAGACCCTCGGAATTTTGGAAGAACAATTTTATTGTCCTATAATGCATAAGGATGTGGCCTCGATTTGCGGCCAATATGTTAAATGCAAAAGAGCCAAGTCACGACTCCAACCCCACGGGTTGTACACCCCATTGTCCACCCCTTTCCATCCTTGTCTTGACATATTAATAGACTTCGTGTTGGGATTGTCGAGGACTAGAAGGGGGCGAGATAGTATTTTTGTCGCGGTGGATCGGTTTTCTAAGATGGCTCACTTTATTCCTTGTTCTAAATTGTGATGATGCGCTTAGTGTAGCCTCTTTGTTTGTTAATAATGTTGTAAATCTTCATGGTGTCCTGAGGACCATAGTGAGTAATAGGGATTCTAAATTCCTAAGCCACTTTTGGATGTCCTTGTGGAGTAGACTCGGTACTAAGTTGTTGTTTTTGACTTCATGCCACCCACAAACCGACAGCCAAACGAAAGCAGTAAATAGGACCTTAGGGTCTATGTTACAGTCAATGGTTAAAGGAAAAATGACTTCTTGGGAGGAGCACTTACCATTGATTGAGTTTGCTTATAATCGTGTTATACACTCGAGCACGGGGATGACACCCTTTAAGTGTGTATACGGCATTAACCCCCTCACCTCTTTGGATTTAACCCTTTTGCCAAGTGATTTGTGATAATCTTATATGGAAGAAAATGGGTCGAGGCCATGAAGAAGCTACATGATAAGGTGAGGTTGCGGTTGGTGAAGAAAATCCAAGAAGTTGCGAGGCGATCCAACAAACGAAGAAGAAAGCTCATTCTTGAACCGGGATATTGGGTGTGGGTACACCTAAGGAATGATAGGTTCCCGTCTCAAAGGAATGCTAAGTTGATGCCATGGGGTGATGGTCCATTCCAAGTATTAGAAAGGATCAACGAAAATACCTACAAGATTGATCTACCCCCGGAATATCAAGTGTACAACACATTCAACCTGTGTGATCTCTCTCGGGTGGAAACGGTGGAGGATGGGAATGATCCGAATTTGAGGACAAATTCCCTACAAGATGGAGAGGATGATACGGGAATTCCTAGATCGAGACCTTTCACACGAAGCCAAGCACGTGATTTGCAACAACTCTAAGCTTTGTTCTCATTCTTGGCCATGTGTGAGGCCCTTGTGAGCCCATCTAAGGGCCTATATTTAATAAAATACGAAGAGGCCCACCAAGACATCCCAAACCCACCCACTTAAATGTCAAGGGTATTTTGGTATTTTTCCTTCCTTTCTAAGTGACTATATAATCCATGTAATAGGGCTAGTCTTGCCTTAGTTCATTCCTATTATTCAAGAAACAAAAGACTTGTAAATTATTTACTTCTCTTTCTCATTTGGAGAGGCCAAAACCGAATTCTCACTAGTAGAGTGATACTTGTGTTATATATTGGCTAGAAACTAGGTTCTTAGGGTTCTTTGAGTTTCTCTTGGTCCAAGTAAGAACTTGGTATTGATATTTATTAGTCTTCGGGTCCTTTCTCTTGCTAGGGTTCTTTGATTAATGAATATTGTGTGTCAAGTTTCTATCTCTTTCTTTATAAATCTTGTTAACATTGTGTTGTTTAATATAAAAGTCTAGTGAAGCCGTATGGGGATCTTTCGATTCACTGGAAATATTGTCTTTGTTGTTCTTGTTGTTAAACTCACTTTTATAGTTCAAATAAGTGTTGTAAGCCTAGTGAAGCCGTGTGTGGCCATTTTCGATTCACTAGCACTTTGTTGTTCATGTTGTTGTTCTTGTGTTGGTTAGAATCTCTTAATACACACTTAGTATTGTATCAATTTGTGCATGGTAGATCCATGGTGCATAATATGATTATATGCCACGATCTACTTAGGCACTATGGAAGGAAGACAACACCAAGGTGTTTAATGAAGATTGATCTCTAGAAAGCTTATGATATGGTGAGTTGGGAATTCCTGCAGGAGGTGTTATAGGGATATGGCTTTCCTGACAAATTTATTTAGGTGATAATGACGTGTGTTACTTCTCCTAAGTACACTATCAAATTGAATGGTGAGGGGCATGTTTTACTTTTAGAGTCAAAGAGGACTGAGACAAGGGGACCGTACTTCACTCTTGCTCTTTGTCCTAGTGATGGAAAACCTGACAAGATCTTTAAATTGCATGAGCTTGCTGCCTGACTTCAAATTCCACTCTATGTGGAAGAATACTAAATTGATTCACTTGATATTTATTGATGATTTGATGGTATTTTGTAAGGGAGAAGAACTTGTTGTCACAAGAGTGAAGGAAGCACTGGATCATTTTACTGCAGCAACTAGCTTGGAAGCAAACATGGAAAAGTCCACTATCTTCATAGTTGGAGTAACTGATTAGGTGAAAGCTAACCTGTTGTCTATCACTGGTTATGCCTTAGGTGAATTTCCAATTAAATACCTGGGGATATTTCTAACTCAAAAAAATGGGATAAGATTTATTGCCAACAGTTAGTGGATAAGATCACTAGCAAGATTACTACAGGTTATGCCAAGAAACTGTCATATGCTGGATGGCTGCAATTACTGAATGTAGTTTTGTTCTCTATTCACAGTTTCTGCGGATCAATTTTTATCCTCCCTCAATGTGTCCTTAATGAAATTGATAGGAAGTGCAAAAAATATGTATGGAGGAATACATAGGCAAACAGGAAACCTTGCTTAGTCGCTTGGGAGAAAATATGTGTACCCAAGAATCAAGGAGGCTTGAACGTCAAAGACTGTAGAGTATGGAACATTGCATTTGTAAGGAATCTTTTATGGCAAATTGTAGTTGATAAAGCTTCTCTCTGAGTAAGATGGATATATGGAGTGCATAAGAAAGATGCAACTACATTTTGAGACCATAAAACACCCCAAGATAGTAGTTGGTAATGGAGGAAGTTAATTTCCTTAAAGGATCAAATGACGTATTGGTATACTGGTGATATATATAAGCTCACTGCAAATGGAGCTTGCTCCATTACAAGTAGCTATTTGCAATTGATAGGAGCACAAACAAAGCTGAATGTTGCTGAGCTCATCTGGACTGCTGTAACTCAACCCCGGCAGTATAATCACATGGTTAGCGGAGAAGGGAAGATTACTAACTAAGGAGAGAATGCTAAGGCTTAAGATGGTAGTTCTAGATCTCATATGTTGCTTATGTGATGCACAAGTTATAGAAACCAACAACCATTTGTTTGTTGAGTATACTTGGTACAAGACAATTCTAGATGACTTTGTTAGAATTTGGAGCTAAAAGAGAAGAGAAAAGATAAAGTTTCAGCAGTAGCTGTTTTCATCCATACATTCATCACTCATACATTCATTCATACATTCAACATTCATTCATAGTCAATATTTTACAAAAGACTATACTTATAAGATACATGAGTCTTACAAGACACACTTCATAAGTCTTACAAGACACTATCTTACAAGACACACTTCTCAAAAATAAAGACTATCATTTATCTTTTAAAATAAAACTAAACATAATATTTAAAAGAAACTATTAAACAAAAGATCATCAAGAAGAGTCTCATATTCTAACACTCCTCCTTAGACTTTTCTTGGATACTCCCAGCATAGACTTCATCTTATTCATTGGGATATCATCCATTTCATTATCTAACTCATCCTTATCAAATTCATCTTCGTAGTCATCCTCTTCAAAATCATCTTCATCATCCTCATTGTCATCAAATCATCATCCGCAGGCAAAGCTACAAGCTTGACAGTTTTTTGGTTCTGATCTTTGCCCATAGGGGAAGTTTCAGGTCCTTGAATTGTAGGGGCAGCTTCAGATCTTGTAACCCCTTAAATTGTTGTATTTGTTGTTGGTTTGGCATTTGAGCTCCTCCTCCATTACCATCCATCATAGCCTTCTTTACATATAAAGTGGCTTCATTTTCACTTCTGTTGAAGCCACAATGAATGAAATGATCATCAATCTTACTATACCAGGATCGAGGATCCTGTTTCAACGCCTTATTTAATCTGTCTTTGGGTTTGTCAACCAGCTTTCAAGTGTCATTCTTCTCAATCATACCAATCTCTCTCTTCATGGCTTCAATCCAAACTTCACGTTTTTATACTTCTTGCAAGGTATTGGGTTCCAAGATTGCAATATTGCATTTTTTATATATCTCCGAAAGTGAACTTGTTTTCAAAATTAGCGAATTAAGTGAGGATTCACCATCTGATTCTTCAGTTTCTTCTACATTTTCAGAGCCAAATGATTGTGCTTTAGGCGGCGGATGCAAGTTTAGATAACCTGCATTTTCTTTCTCATACATAGACCTTAAAGTGGCATAGTTAAAATGCCCATATCTTCTATGCCATAACCACGAATTGTCCATCCTTGCAAAGTTGGCACTATCAAAATTTTCATCTACTGGAAAGGTCATATCCACCATTTCTACTTTAACTATCAAAGTATTATCAGAATTACAAATCAAACAATGTTTTTCCTTAAAAATTAAGGAGTAACCTTTCGACATCATTTGGCCAACACTCAACAAGTTACATGCTAAAGAAGGAACATACAACATATCAAGTATAAGATTCGTAGTTTGTTTAGTTTGAAAGGCAACTGAACCCTTTCCATATGCTTCTAGTATTGCACCATTTCCCATCCTAACTTTAGCTTTGACTGACTTGTCAAGTGTGTGAAACATGAGCTCATTATATGACATATGACTCGTACATCCACTGTCTAGAAACCATTTTGGTTGGTTGGATTTGTTTTCTTCATGAGAAGCCATAAACAAGATTTCATTCTTTTCTGAATCTTCAGTGAAGTTTGACTGCTGAAAATATTGTTGTGGTTGATTCTGCTTGACCCTGCAATTCTTCTCAATATGACCCATTTTTCTACAGAATCTACATTGAATTGATGGTTTTTATTTGAACCAACAATCCTTTTCTTGATGATTGGTTCTTTTACAGTGGAGGCAAGGTGGAAACCTTTCTTTTTGTGAAGATTTCGTCCATGGCTCTCTCTGCTACTTTATCTCCTTCCATTCTCCCATTGTCCTTCATAGGTTGTTTGTCTTTGTGCTTTGCTTGAAATTCCACTTCTTCTACTTCTTCATCTCTTATGCTTGTTCTTTGTGCATGGGCTTGCAACTTTCTAATCAGATCTGCAACGGATAAAGTCTTCAAACCACAAGATTCCTCTATTGCTGAAATCTTAGACTCGAACCTTGCTAGTAAGCTTATTATCATCTTCTCCACCACTTTTGAATCTGGAAAAGTTTCACCAAATAATTTCCAGAAGTTTGGCAGAGTACTCCTTGATTGTATCTCCTTCTTTCATCCTTAACATCTCAAATTCACTTTTAAGAGTTAAGAGTTTGACAGTTTTCACTCTATCACTTCCATCGAACTCCTCTTTCAGCTTCTCCCATACTTCTTTAGGTGTTTCACAAGCCATTATTCTTGTGAAAATTGCATTTGAAAGTGCTGAATGAAGACAAGTGAGTGCCTTTGATTTCTTGGACTTTGCATCTTCATTTGTGCAATAGTTGGATTTGGTCCCAATTGAGGGGGATCATTTTCACATTCAACTGTTTCCCATAGACTAAGAGCTTTGAGATAAGCCCTCACCTTTATCACCCAGATGTGATAATTTTCTCTTGTAAACAAAGGATAACCTACACCCAAGAAGCTGTTGGATGCCATGTTACTGCTGTTCAGGTTACTTTTTTTAGAAGATCTGAAAAAAAAAACTTATCTTTACACTACTAAAAAAAAGGATAAAACCGACCACAAAAACCTTCCACATGTGGAAGGATTTTATTAAAAACCGACCGCAAAAGCGACCAAAATCTGTGGTCGGTAAAGTAGTGGTAGTTTTTTCAAATTCGACCACAAGTGGTCGATTTATTTTAAAATATATATACATATTTAAAATTTATCATTATTTTATTAAAGTTATAAAAAATTATTTTAGAGAAAGAAAAAATCTACCACATGTGGAAGGTTTTTAATTAAATTAATAAATTAATTTAATAAACAACCAACCACAAGTGGAAGGTTTTTTATTAAATTAATTATTTAATTTATTAAAAAATCGACCACAAGTGGAAGGTTTGTTATTAAATTAATTAATTAATTTATTAAAAAATCAACCACAAGTGGAAGCTTTTTTATTAAATTAATTAATTAATTTATTAAAAAACTGACCACAAGTGGAAGGTTTTTTATTAAATTAATTAATTAATTTATTAAAAATACGACCACTTGTGGAAGGTTTCTTACCAAATTAATTTATTAATTTTTAAAAAATCCGAGCACTTGTGGAAGGTTTTTTATTAAATTAATTAATTAATTTATTAAAAATACGACCACTTGTGGAAGGTTTCTTACCAAATTAATTTATTAATTTTTAAAAAATCCGAGCACTTGTGGAAGGTTTTTTAATAAATTAATTTATTAAAAAACCTACCACAAGTGGTAGGTTTTTTGCAAAAAAATATTTGCTAAACCGACCACTTGTGGTCGTTTTTTCTGGGTATTATAAAAAAAATAATTTTGAACCCAAATACAGCATATGCAACAACAACAATACAAAAATTGTTTCAAAAGTGTATAGGACATACAAAATGTCCAACAAAATATGAAATAATACAACAATAGTTTCAAAGTATAACACATACAAAAATCAAAAACCTAAGAGTCACTATCATCTAATTCGTCATCGTCTTCCATATCATCATCCGTACTGAAAACATCCAGTGGCCCAGACCCTTTGCAGCCCGAACTGCATCACCAGGACATGGAGGAATATTCCCCGCAACCTGAATGAAACAGCTCATCTACTGCTGAAGCTTCTTGAATTGTGATGTTGTTGCCTTCTCTGTCTTTTTCTGCCTCTCTCTGTTCAGCAAGCTCTTGAGTGAGTTGACAAAATGTATTTTGTAGGCTTTCAATCATTTCTCTATCAACTGAAGAGCTAGAGTAAGAAGGGCCAGACGAACACGTAACATTCTCGCCAAAAACGTTTTTGTGGTATCCAACCGAATGGCCTCTATTTGTAGGACCCACAACTTTTTTCCACAACTCCTCCTCTACATGTTGGGTATTAGGTCATCCTGAATTTCAGGAGGCAGACTACTACGATACGCACCGAGAAGATGCATATATTTGTCCTATATTCAAAGAAAGTTAATACTAAGATTAAAAAAATATTGAAATGATTATAATTGAATAATATCGACTTTAAGAAAAAAATTCATAAATTCAGAATTTGTTACTTACATGGATATCTTTTTCTCGAGCTTCAACCCAGACATCTTCATCAGTCGGGTTTTTTTTTTATCACATGAGTCTCCTCGTATAACTCATAATATGCTATTTTCCTACCCTTTTTTTCCTGCATATAAAAAAATCATCAATGTTAAAATAATTAAAAATTTAAATATATAGAAATACAATTAAAACTGTAAAAGTTGCATACCATTATTTCCATCATAGCAAGAGTACTTCTGGCACCCACAGTATGTAGGGAGCCAACCTTGGATGATTCCCGGGCTTTCTTTCCTTTTTCACTCAACAATTTGTATTCTTCGCTATTCCAATAGGGAAGATACAGTTGTCATGCGAATTCAGGAATCCACTTAGGTCTTACCGATTTCGATCGGGCATATTCCAAAAGATTGTTAAATCTAGCTCTACATCTAATGAAAAAGTTCTTGTTTATACGAAATGTATTTGCATCATCCCACCAGTAAAATTTCTACAATAAAAATATAATATTCAATCTTTTGTTATAACAAAATGTAAATAAGTATAAGTAGTCGATAAGTTAAATTCTTACCTTAAATTCTTCAAACATTCTATCCTTGTAAAGTTCTGAAACCTTTTGCCAGTTGGTCCAGTAGCCGTTGAAGTGGCGAGTAATACATGATCGCGCATTTTTTCCAGCTCCACCATCCGGCCTAAACCTACAACAGAACATCAAACATTAATTTCATAAAGCATAATAATATAGTAATGAAAAAATGAGTAACGTTATTATATTTAGAAATCTTACCCTTTCCCAACTGGAACAAGATAAATCCTCCCAGAATCATCTTTGTCTCCTGGCTGCGTAATAAGTGATAGTGGATGCAATGGCGTGGGTGGATCTGAAGCACCAGATGGAGGGCCTCCAAGATGAAGATCCGACAACCTAATAGATCCCGCAGAATCACTGTGCGAAGCTGCGTGACTGCTGCAGGATGGTATCGATGATGCTACATGTCTGGAGGGGCCAGCGTCTATACGATAGTACTGTACTGGAGGTGGCACGGTCATAGGAGCAGAATGAGTCGGTGTAGACCCATGTAGTGGCCCCCATGCATAGGAGTAGGTATCGAATCCTCTGACAACCTAGAATGTGAGGGTTGTACTGGCTCGTTAGCAAACCGACCCTCAGATATATGAATACCTTGTGGCCGTCTATAAGGCGGAGGTTGTCGATTCTTTTTTGATTTTGTAGTATCAACTTTTCCCTTACCTATATCATCTCTGTCTGACATCTAAATTATGTTAAGTTAACAAGTAGTTAGTTCATACAAAATGAATGTATACGAAAAAATTCCAAGTATATAATTTCAAGTTACTAATTCACATTTCAAATCTCTCCAATAACACGATATATAGACAAAAATATTGTTATTACTATACAAATTGTGGGAAAGTGGAAACAGCAAAGTAAAACAATATATTATGTATCAATCTTAAACAAGAAGCAAAAAGGTAAATATATAATACAAAGCATATCGACATCAACACATAATAAATACAACCTACACAACTAATCTTCATCTTCTGAAGACTCTCCACTAAACCATTCACCCTCTTCGGAGGTTTCCTCATCTCCTACCCACTCAGTCTCTTCTTCCACAATATTAACATCTTCAAATATATTTTCTGGGTGATTCAAACCATCCACTAATTCAACGTCTATTAGCTGGTGATTAATCTGAATTTTATTTTGATACGCAGTCTCCAGCACATTCTCAACTTTCACCTGGCCTATAGGTTTTGTTTTGATTACAGCCCACCAGTCAGACTTGTCATTGCGCAATGGATAAGGAGCATAATACACTTGTTTAGCATTTTGTGCTAAAACAAATGGATCGTAAATAGGATACGAACTATTGTGCTTTACTTCAATGATGTTATGCTCTCTATGTACTCTTGTGCCTCTTGTGCTTGGATCAAACCACTTACATCGAAAGAGGATAACTTTTTTACTAGGAAACCGGCGTGCTCAAGTTCTAAGATCTCGTGTATGATGCCAAAGTAATCAATATCATCATCACCTTTAACCCAAACACCAGCATTGTTTGTTTTCCTTGAACTGGAGTGTTGTTCGGTGGAAAATTTAAAGTCATTTACTTTGTATTGGGACATTGCTTTAACTTCAACTGGACCCAAAGAAATATCTCTCAAAAGCTTATCGTATGCGGCTGAATTTGGTGAATGGTGTACCTAAAAATATTATACATATATATATATATTAGTTGAGGAATGTGTAAATATTTAAACTTTGTAGAAATATTACACTGACGAACCTCATTTTTAAACCATATTGCAAAGGATGCATACACTTGATTTTCGTGAAACTGAGTCTTAAATGAACTGCACATGCAACATGGGAAACACAATTAGTTTCTTTAAGGGAATGTGTAAACAAATAAGATATGCTAAAATTTTAATGTCCTTACTTCACAAATGGCTCAATTTCCGAGCAATTCAGCATGACATACAATGTTGCTGATTTGCGCTCCATGGGAGTGAGACGGCGAGGTATGATCTTTTTAGCCTTACAACCAGATTGAATGAAAATTGATATCGGTTGCAAATGAGGCGCATTCACATCCTCCTGATAACTATTCGGTCAGTTTCTTGAACAAGCAACTTCATCACGAAAGTAGTACGAACAAAATTGAGAAGTTTCTCTTGCAAGATATGCCTCAACTATAGAGCCTTCAACCCTATGTTTGTTTTTGGGACCCCTTTTCAATTTTCCAATTGCCATGTACAATCTTAAGGTTAGATGTGTACTATATTTAAAAAACATATGTATGAATTTAAATATATTGCAAATGCTTACCGTTCGAATGGATACATCCACCTAGTTTGAACTGGACCGCCTAGCCGAGCTTTGTGCACAAGGTGAATGGGAAGATGTTCCATCACATCGAGGAACGCTGATGGAAAAATCTTCTCCAGTTTGTTGGTAATAACAACAATATTGCTTTCCATTCGCGCCAGATTTTATTCTTTTAATGTGGTGGTACATAAGTCCTTAAAGAACAAACTAATCTTTGCTATTGGTTTCCATATGTTTTCAGGTAAACCAATAAAAACAATTGGAAGTAATTGTTCCATGAAAACATGACAATCATGGCTTTTCATTCCATGCAAGATTCCTTGTGTCATATCAACCCTCTTTCCCAAATTTGAGGCATATCCATCGGGCATCTTCAAACTTTGAACCCACTCACATATTTGACGCTTTTGGTCCAACTTGAATGTAAAACTAGCCTTGGGCTTAAGAACATTGCCGTTGGGCCCTTGCTGTAAGTGTAATTCACTACGGTTGCGGTTGCAATATTCTGGCAAGTCAAGTCTGGCCTTAGGATTATCCTTTATTTTGCCGGTGACATCCATAACTGTGTTGAACAAGTTGTCAAAATAGTTCTTCTCAGTATGCATGACATCAACATTATTTCTAAGCAAATTATCTGGCCAATATTCTAACTCCCAAAATATACTTTTCTTAGTCTAGTTATGCAAAACGCCATATCCATCAAGCCTGTACATTCTTTCCTCACTGGCTTTAGGCAAATCCTGAACTATTTCCCAGACGTCATAACCAGACAGCTTTGGAGGTGGACCATCATGTTCCCTTCTATTCCTTCTGAATGCATTCTTGACTCTCCTAAATTCATGATCATGTGGCAAGAAACAACGATGACAATCAAACCATGAATTTTTCCTGCCATGTCTCAATGTGAAGGATTTTGTTTTTCCATGCAGTATGGACAATCCTGCTTTCCAGCTGTCATCCACCCAGAAAACATTCCATAAGCTGGAAAATCATTAACAGTCCACATTAGATGTGCACGCATATTGAAATTTTCTTTAAGAGAGATGTCCCAAGTTTCAACCCCCTCATGCCATAAAATTTGAAGTTCATCAATCAAAGGTTGCAAGTAGACATCTATTACGCTTTTTGGATTACGCGGGCCAGGAATAACATAATTCAGAAATATATACGAACTAGTCATCAACATTTTAGGGGGAAGATTATAAGGAGTGATATATACAAGCCAACATGAATATGGCGCACCACCAACTAAAAAAGGAGAGAACCCATTCGCACATAATCCCAATCGAATGTTGCGTGGCTCAGCCGTAAAATCTGGATAAGTGGCATTAAAATGCTTCCAAGCCTCTCCATCAAAAGGATGACACATAACACCAGTGGGCCTTCTATTTTTACTGTGACATCTCATGTGAGGAGCTGAACTGTTTGAAGCATACAACCTCTTCAACCTTGGTATAAGAGGTAAATAATGCATCACCTTAATAGCAATTTGATTTCCAGTAGAACCACGCTTATATCGAGTGTGCTGACAAAACTTACAGAACTCTAGGTTACCATCTTTCTTAAAGTATAACATGCAGCCATTTTCACAACAATCAATTCAAACCGAAAAGAGACCTAACTTTGACATAAATCTTTTAGCCTTAGAGAAAAAATCAGGAACTTCCAAGCCGGGGTCAACTAACACTTTAATAAGGTCTATCATTGATTCCATTCCTCCTTCAGCAATATTCCAGTCAAATTTAATACTTAGTAATCTAACAACATACAAACGAGAGTGTGAACACCCGTCAAACAAAGGATGACTAGCAGCATGCAATTAATTGTAGAAATTGCCCGCTTCGCTATTAGGAACATCTTCAACAATTTCCCTAATGTCAACTCCATGTTGCATCCCAAAAGCATCGTGCACCATTTCAGTCATCCTAGTATGTTGATATTCATTATGCCCTGTAGATGTACTACTTTCTCCAACAACAAAGTTATTTTGCGCTACATTCCCATGAATACCACACAATCTTAAAAAGTCCTCGTGAAACCCCATTCTATAAAGATGTTCCTTCACATCTTCTTCACTTACAAGATTTATACCATCACATCTAACACAAGGACAACGAATAACTCAATAAAGTGTCCATATATCGAGTGTCTTAGCATGTTCAACAAATCTTTTGAAACCTTGAATAAATTCCACCCTAATACCCGCTCTATTATCATTGTTCCGTTGATATATCCAGCTATAATCAGGTTCCATCTACGCAATCAATCAGATACAACTAATTAGATAAAGTCACAAAACACAAAAACACAAAAATCACCTTCAAAATCCTATACTAAACCATATTCAAAGTGACTAAGTAACTTACAACCTCAAATTCAAATCACAAAAATCATCTTCAAAATCCTTATACTTAACCATTTTATAGTGACTTAGTCACTTACCAACTCACATTCATAACACAAAATTCACATTTAAAGTCCCTATACTTAACCCTTTGCAAGTAAATAATTCACCTAACAAGCCATATTCATAACACAAAAATCACCATTAAAGTCCTTATACTTAACCATTTTCAAACTGACGAAGTAACTTACCAACTCAAATTCAAATCACCAAAATCATCTTCAAAATCCCTATACTTAACCATTTTCTAGTGACTTAGTCACTTACCAACTCACATTCATAACACAAAATTCACCTTTAAAGTCCCTATACCTAACCCTTTGCAAATAATAATTCACCAAACAAACCACATTCATAACACAGAAATCACCATTAAATTCCTTATACTTAACCATTTCCAAAGTGACTAAGTAACTTACCAACTCAAATTCAAATCACAAAAATCATCTTCAAAATCCCTATACTTAACCATTTTCTAGTGACTTAGTCACTTACCAACTCACATTCATAATAATAAATTCACCTTTAAAGTTCCTATACCTAACCCTTTTCAAGGGAATAATTCACCTAACAAACCATATTCATAACACAAAAATCACCATTAAAGTCCCTATACTTAACCATTTTCAAAGTGACTAAGTAATTTACCTACTCAAATTCAAATCACAAAAATCATCTTCAAAATCCCAATACTTAACCATTTTCTAGTGACTTAGTCACTTACCAACTCACATTCATAACACAAAATTCACCTTTAAAGTCCCTATACTTAACCCTTTGCAAGTGAATAATTCACCTAACAAATCATATTCATAGCACAAAAATCACCATTAAAGTCCTTATACTTAACCATTTTCTAAATGACTAAGTAACTTACCAACTCAAATTCAAATCACATAAATCATCTTCAAAATCCCTATACTTAACCATTTTCTAGTGACTTAGTCACTTACCAACTCACATTCATAACACAAAATTCACCTTTAAAGTCCTTATACCTAACCCTTTTCAAGTGAATAATTCACCTAACAAACCATATTCATAACACAAAAATCACCATTAAAGTCCTTATACTTAACCATTTTCAAAGTGACTAAGTAACTTACCAACTCAAATTCAAATCACAAAAATCATCTTCAAAATCCCTATACTTAACCATTTTCTAGTGACTTAGTCACTTACCAACTCAAATTCATAACACAAAATTCACCTTTAAAGTCCCTATACCTAACCCTTTTCAAGTTAATAATTCACCTAACAAACCACATTCATAACACAGAAATCACCATTTAATTCCTTATACTTAACCATTTCCAAAGTGACTAAGTAACTTACCAACTCAAATTCAAATCACAAAAATCATCTTCAAAATTCCTATACTTAACCATTTTCTAGTGACTTAGTCACTTACCAACTCACATTCATAATACAAAATTCACCTTTAAAGTCCCTATACCTAACCCTTTTCAAGTGAATAATTCACCTAACAAACCATATTCATAAGACAAAAATCACCATTAAAGTCCTTATACTTAACCATTTTCAAAGTGACAAAGTAATTTACCTACTCAAATTCAAATCATAAAAATCATCTTCAAAATCCATATACTTAACCATTTTCAAGTGACTTAGTCACTTACCAGCTCACATTCATAACACAAAATTCACCTTTAAAGTCCTTATACTTAACCCTTTGCAAGTGAATAATTCACCTAACAAACCATATTCATAACACAAAAATCACCATTAAAGTCCTTATATTTAACAATTTGCAAAGTGACTAAGTAACTTACCAACTCAAATTCAAATCACCAAAATCATCTTCAAAATCCCTATACTTAACCGTTTTCTATTGACTTAGTCACTTACCAGCTCACATTCATAACACAAAATTCACTTTTAAAGTCCCTATACCTAGCCCTTTTCAAGTGAATAACTCACCTAACATACCATATTCATAACACAGAAATATCCATTAAAGCCCTTATACTTAACCATTTTCAAAGTGACTAAGTAACTTACCAACTCAAATTCAAATCACAAAAATCATCTTGAAAATCCCTATACTTAACCATTTTCTAGTGACTTAATCACTTACCAACTCACATTCATAACACAAAATTCACCTTTAAAGTCCCTGTACCCAACCCTTTTCAAGTGAATAATTCACCTTACAAACCATATTCATAACACAAAAATCACCATTAAATTCTTAAACTTGACCATTTTCAAAGTGACTAAGTAACTTACCAACAAAAATTCAAATCACAAAAATCATCTTCAAAATTCCTATACTTAACCATTTTCTAGTGACTTAGTCACTTACCAACTCACATTTATAACACAAAATTCACCTTTAAAGTCCCTATACTTAACCCTTTGTAAGTGAATAATTCACTTAACAAATCATATTCATAACACAAAAATCGACATTAAGGTCCTTATACTTAACCATTTTCAAAGTGACTAAGTAACTGACCAACTCAAATTCAAATCACAAATATCATCTTCAAAATCCCTATACTTAACCATTTTCTAGTGACTTAATCGCTTACAAACTCACATTCATAACACAAAATTCACCTATAAAGTCCCTATACTTAACCCTTTGCAAGTGAATAATTCACCTAACAAATCATACTCATCACACAAAAATCACCATTAAAAGTCCTTATACTTAACCATTTTTAAAATGACTAAGTAACTTTCCAACTCAAATTCAAATCACAAATATCATCTTCAAAATCCCTATACTTAACCATTTTCTAGTGACTTAATCGCTTACAAACTCACATTCATAACACAAAATTCACCTATAAAGTCCCTATACCTAACCCTTTGCAAGTGAATAATTCACCTAACAAATCATACTCATCACACAAAAATCACCATTAAAAGTCCTTATACTTAACCATTTTTAAAATGACTAAGTAACTTTCCAACTCAAATTCAAATCACATAAATCATCTTCAAAATCCCTATACTTAACCATTTTCTAGTGACTTAGTCACTTACCAACTCACATTTATAACACAAAATTCACCTTTAAAGTCCATATAACCCTTTTCAAGTGAATAATTCACCTAACAAACCATATTCATAACACAAAAATCGACAATAAAGTCCTTATACTTAACCATTTTCAAAGTGACTAAGTAACTTACCAACTCAAATTCAAATCACAAATATCATCTTCAAAATCCCTATACTTAACCATTTTCTAGTGACTTAATCACTTATAAACTCACATTCATAACACAAAATTCACCTTTAAAGTACCTATACCTAACCCTTTTCAAGTGAATAATTCACCTAACAAACCATATTCATAACACAAAAATCAACATTAAAGTCCTTATACTTAACCATTTTCAAAGTGACTAAGTAACTTACCAACTCAAATTCAAATCACAAAAATCATTTTCAAAATTCCTATACTTAACCATTTTCTAGTGACTTAGTCACTTACCAACTCACATTCAAAATACAAAAATCACATTCAAGGCCACATACCGCTTCACTAGACTTCATTATAATCAATAACAAGAACATAACAACAATGCTAGTGAATCGAACAAGGCCACACACGGCTTCACTAGACTTCAATATACTCAATAACAAGAACATAACAACGATGCTAGTGAATCGAACAAGGACACACACAGATTAAAAATAACAATAACAAGAAGATAAAAATAATAGTGAATCGTGAGAAATTAACTTACCTTTGCTTGGCCTAAATTAAAGTGAAAACTATGAGTAAGTGACTAGGGTCTCTATTAACCTACTTACCCCTTCTGCCCCTACCCCTACCCCTACCCTAGCCTCTAACCCCACCCCAAACCTTTCCTATCTTGAGTTAAAATAGAACCATACCACAAAAAGGAATTTAAACCAGGAGATAGAACCATACCACAAAAAGGAGTCCTTTGAAATCGATATTAAAATAAACACAAAACCCACAAAATACAACAAAATTCATACCTGGGATAAGCTGTGGTCTCCGGAACAGTTGACGGAGCACTCGTCGGAGCAGTGGTTAGGGTGATTTTTGCGTGATTTTTACATTTGGGAAATTAATTTGAGAGTGTTTTAGGTTTAGTGCATTTTGTATGTGCGTCTATGTGCGTCTGTATGTATGTTGCTGTGTTTAGGAATAAAAAAGAGGTAGGGTCGGGTCGGGTCATGTGGTCGATTTTTAAAAAAATTCAGTAAAAAACGATCACATGTGGTCGGTTTTTAATGAAATAATTAAAAAAATATATTTTACTTACTACAATTAATAAATCAATAAATTAATAAATTAAAATTAAGTAGCATTTAATTAAGATAATTATCATTTAATTACGATATATATCTATATACATACATATATATATATATACACCTCTTAATAGAATATGTTAGTCAAATAAATTATTGATTACTTGTCTTACGTTATTACAATTTGAACAATATACGTGTATCTACATATTGATACTAAATAATATATAGATTCAGTTATCGAGCTTTCGATTACTGCATACCTCACTACACGATATATACATATATATACCTATATTCAATTGTCTATCAACTTTCAAATAAGTACTATAAACATCACATCCACGATTTTAATTAATATACTACTCCATATTTATAATATATATCGTATTTCACATATAGTGGTCATATGAATTATTGGTTAGTTTTATTTTATGTCATTAATATGTCTTCACTATATAATTATTTGGCATGGTCATTCAATGTTCTGTTTTCCCCTCCCCTGCTTCCTTCCTCCCCCTCTCATATACCTCGTAATACTAGTCTTACATTATTACAACTTCCAAAACATTCGTGTGTCTAAATTGACCAAAAATAGTATATCTACTTCCTCAATAGTTTGATATATATTAACGTAACGTGTCAGTCAAACTATTTATATATATATATATATAGATTCAGTTATCTAGCTTTCGATTTCTACATATGTCACTATACGAGATATACGTATATAAACATACATTCAATTGTCTATCAACTTTAAAATACGCACAATAAACATCATAAACACGATTTTACATATGTACCCTATAATAATATACAACGTATTTTACAAATACTCGGATGAATTATAGATTACATTATCTTTTGTCATTAATAGAACATGTTCATTATATTCTGTTGAATTATTGGTTATATATTACATTATTATGTTTGTAAATACGTACAATTAAACATCTCCTTTCAAATAGTACTATGAAGATCAATTTTCATCTTTCAATTATGTATACGGAGGATTTCAATGGTTGAACCCAATGGTATGATATATATATATATATATAGAGAGAGAGAGAGAGAGAGAGAGATTCATTACATAAAGATAATGCATGTTTAACGTCATTTAATGTATGTATAAAGGAAAATTTTTATTTTATGTATTAAGCATAAGTAAAAGCTAAAGATTACATTATACATAATCTGTATATTATATTTTAAAAAAAATTTAGTGTAACTTTTTTCACGTTAGATTGATTGATTTTATTATTATTATATTGGTTATTAACTACATGTAATCACTATAATTTAAAAAAATAATAGTATATTTGATTTTTAAATTTAGTATTATTTAATTTCTTTTTATTTTAAGTAGAAACCGATCACAAGTGGTCGGTTTATATATATACACACTATCGACAATATCAAGTTTAAAATATGTACCATATACATCACATACATATACAAGTATATATATGATCCAATAATATAATGGGATATGTTTCTTGTACATACTTAGATTAGTGATTGATTAATTATATTGGATTACCTTAATATATTTAGTTTTGATTATATATATAATTAAGTGTTACTTGAAATTATTTAATTTTTAATTTTTTACTTCAAAAACCGTCTACAAGTGGTTGATTTTTAAAATTATTTTTTTATTTTAATTAGAAAACCGACCACTTGTGGTCGGATTTTTAAAAGTAATTTTTAATTATTTTTTTAATAAAAACCGACCACTTGTGGTCGGTATTTATAAAATTAAATTAAAAAAGAATTTTAAAAAAACGACCATTTGTGGTCGGTTATTATAAATATTTTTTAACTAAATTTTTTTACAGAAAACCGACCACTCGTGATCGGTTTTCTTATTTTTTTTAAAAAATTTATTTGTTAAATAAATAATAATTAATATTAAAATTATTGTAACAATTATTTTGATTTTTTAAAATATAATTGTTTAAAAAAATAAAAATTTAAAAAAAAATAAAAACCGACCACAAAACCGACCACTTGTGGTCGGTTTCTGCGGTCGGTTTTACACATTTTTTTAGTAGTGTTAGTCCTTCACAGATCCCTCGAGAAGGTTGGCTCTTGCTACCACTATTAGAATTTGGAGCTAAAAGAGAAGAGAAAAGATAAAATTTCAGCAGTAGCTGCTTTCATTCATACATTCATCACACATACATTCATTCATTCATACATTCAACATTCATTCATAGTCAACATTTTACAAAAGACTATATTTATAAGCTACATGATTCTTACAAGACATTCTTCATAAGTCTTACAAGACACACTATCTTACAAGACACACTTCTCAAAAATAAAGACTATCATTTATCTTTTAAAATAAAACTAAACATAATATTTAAAAGAAACTATTAAACAAAAGACCATCAAGAAGAGTCTCATATTCTAACAGATTTAATGATGTGGAGTCTCATTAGTTTCATGTCTTTATTCTAGAATAAATTAACAACTAGTAATCACCTACTTAGTTGTAGATTAATTATTGAATCCTTTTCTTCGTGTCTTCGTTATTTGTGTGCTTTTCTCATTTTTAACTCGTAGTAACTTCTTTGTTTCAAGTTCGTAAGTAAATTTTATTTTGTGTCTTGAGTCGATCAAACAAGAATCTATTCCGGCCGCCAAGTAGAATTGACATCTTATTGACTACCGGAGTATAAGCAACTTTCAATATTCGCCGCTCCAAATTGTGAGGATCACAAAAGTGAGTGAATACGAGTGTTGGTAAGGAGCTTTTACTACTAATCTTGTTTGTTAATTTTGTAGGTTCAAAAGGTGATATAAGGGGAATATGTCTTCGATAGCCGGGGATTATTGTGACTACAATAGTGAGGGGTTTTATGGCTACGAAGTTGAGGGAGATTGTGGAGGCTATGAAAATAGCCATGATCGAAACTTGGGAAGATTTGAAAGTTACTGTTTTGAGGGAGAAAATGAGGTGAATAAAGTGCCTAGTGCTTATGGTGACTTTGGATATGATGTAGGACCTCGTGATGGATCTTATGATGACGTTGGGACATGTGAGGAGTCCTACACTTCTCACTCCAAACCTAGATTTGGTGTTAGGTATAACCCTTTCATTCGCAAAGCTTATGAGAGCTATGATGAAAGTACATGTGAGGAGTGTGAATATTTATATTCTCCACCTTGTAGTACTTCTTATCAAGATCGATATAGTGTGAATGGTTATACTAGCTCTAGTGGAGGTTGTTCAACGAGAAGAAGAGGGTATGCATCTCCAAAATCGAGGGGTACTCGTGTCCTTTATAATGTTGATCCAAGAAGGAGTGTAGACTCCGGAAAGGTAACCATTTGTGGGATACCGAGCTACCTCGTTGTGTTAAATGATAGGTACTATAGAAACTACATAGTTCCATCCATGGTTGACTACTTGGGGTTGTTTTACGAGCCTTTACTCGTTCCATACTTATTGGACGGGTTTAAGGTTACCGAGAGGGTCAAAGTTATCTTCTCCCAATTTGAGTACCATGAGGAGGTGTGGTGTGATATTCTTCCATTGACATATGGTCATGTATGCTTAGGTGTAGATTGGTTTGTACAACATAGAGTTCCAAATGTGCAAAATTGGCCTAATGTTGTAAGAGACCGGTGGGGAAATCACCTCATGACATACATGTTGCCCGAGCTGCAAAGACAAGTGAATACTTACTCCAATCCGAATGCTTATGAGAGAAAAAATATTGAGAGGAGTAAGGGTGTGAAAGGTGGTAATCCGAGAGTGGAAAAAGGAGAGGTTATGTGGAGCGAAGCTAGGGGATCGCCACCAAACCGAGCTAACATTGTTTGTCCTCCTATTTCTAAGGACATTTATGTAGGTACCGACATGGCAAATAATGGAGATCAATGCCAAAGTAAAGTTGCTGCCCAAGCTTATGGAGTACCTTCACAACACCACAAAGGAGAGTCGACTCAAGAACTTCAAGGTAAAATAGCTAACTCTTACACTTTTTTGCATGTGAATGATAATTGTATGGCAAGTAGCCCATTGAGTGTGAGTAGTAGATTACTTACTTGTGAGTCTAATGATTCTTTGCCTTTTGTTAATGATGTACATGTTGTGAGTGTGGATACACTAGTTGATCCTATTGATGACCAAATTGACTCTTCTTGTAAGATCGATTTATGTCCACGTAGTGTTAAAGCCTATATGTTGAACGAAAGTACATTGTCTTGTGTAATTGGTGTTGATCAACCTATTTGTGAAAATTTTCCACTACTTGAGTATGTGTGTGATGTGATTAAGCGAAATCAAGTGAGTGAAGTATTTGAAAAAGTTGGTCAACAAAAGGGGAGTGAACCCGAGAGCTATTCTTGGGATAATCTTGTACTTGAAATCTCTTTAAAATGTGATATTAAGATTTTAGAGAGTGCTGAATGTGTTTGTTCTGAATCTGCCCGTGAAATAGATCATGCTCTCTTTAGGTATAATGTCTTATTTGAAGATGATATAAACACTCCTAATGAGCCTAGTGGTGAAAATGAAGGTATAGCTTGCCTTGGAAGCTATAGCCGATATGCTAACCCACTATGGTGTGACAACATTCCTCCTAAAGATGGAAATCTCTTTTTAAAAGACGAGAGTACTCTTATGGAAAAGGAATGTGTAGTCCTTCTTGAAAACCCGAGGACAAATGTGTCATTGACTCCTTGGGGTAATGTTTCTAAATGTGCATCCTTGTTTGACACACTTGTGCCTAAATTGCATGAATTCCAACTTTTGGATGCCAAGTTGTCTAGTTGTTTAAAGGAAAGAATGTGTATTTGTTTAAATACTTATTCTTCACCCGTGAATTCCTTTGCATGTGATTATTTTCTATATTACCTCTTTGCCTATGATGATGTCCATTCTAGTTTTGGATTTGGTTTATATCGAGGTAGGAAGTTTGTTGGTCTGTCCATGTATGTGTGATAATGCTATATGGATTTTATGGACTTTAGAACCAATCGAAACACCACCACCCCCTTGATGTGGTCTTTTGATGAGATAAAGAAGCAATGGTGTCTTATGGCTTATAAGATGAAGGAAGTTCTACTTTGTGGATTATTTGATGCCATTATGACCTATGTAGTTTCTTTATCTCTTGGTGATTCCCGTAACCAAATCCTTTGTGAACCTTTTATTGAGATTTTTATATTTAATTCAAAGGATCCTTGGTTATATTGCAAATATGTGCAACCTTGGCATGTTGAGATGATTTATTGTGCTAACCCTAACCCTCATGCCATGAGGAGTTTGTATTTGTTTGCCCTCTCTTCGGTTTTGCAAGGTTTGGATTCGAGGTCGAATCCTTTTCAAGAAGAGGAGGATGATACAAGAATAATGACCGCCTTAGCTTTTGACGATATCATTCAAAGTCACTATGTGAAGAATCAAGCTTTGGTCACATGGAGGGCATGGGATCATACTTGGAGGGGACGTTTTTAGACTACCATTGATCAAACACAAGTGTGGAAGATTGCTTGGAGCCTTGAAGACTTAAGGACTCTCGGGTTTGGACCACCTTTGTTGGTTCAAGGTTTTGGTTCCCTTTACTAAGGACATTTTGGTCACTTAGCTTTAAGGGCATTTTGGACAATTCATATTGTCTTCCAACATACCAAGGCCACCCTTAGTCATTAAGGGTAATGTGGTCTTTTTGTCTACTTTTGTAATATACTATAAGCAGTGCATTTTAGGTCTTTTCTCTTTAGTTTATGAAAGATGAAATATTGAAACACTTAAAATCCTCTCTCTTGAGAGTAGACCAACTTAATGTAGTTATAGTATAGGGCTTGGAAAAGCTAACATTGTTCTTTGCTTGGAAACGGTGGATCTTGAGGTGAGTTGATTCCCTTGGCGGTCACCGTAAGAGTGTGGTTTTGAGTATTACATTCATTAGGGGGTTTTGAGTTTAATACACTCTTTAGTTCTTAATCTTGAAATAACCGTGATCTCACTATCTATCCTTTACTATTATTGTTGTTATTTTGTGTTGTGGACTGTTTTGGGTAATTTATTGAATCCAAAACTTGTGTTATTATTGTTGATATTGTTCATCACGTTTTATAGCTATTTTGGTGTTGCAATACACCCTTGTATCTTGTATTCTTGTATTCTTGTTGTTGGTAGCGAATCCGAGTGTGGTCTCCATCTTGGTCCTCGAATCCTTAAGATTAGTGGACTGATTTTGGAGTGTGATTTCGTGTTTTCGTTGTCATTCCCGTATCAGAACCGACTAAAAGTTTTGAAGTCTTTGGTTGTTGCAATGGTGTTCTCTTTCTTCTTTACCCTTATAACTCCTAGATCTAGTAGCAAAATGTATTTTTGGAACCCAGCCACAAAAGTGATCAAGAATCTTTGTAGATCCCCCGTGCAGCTTCCCGATGTTTCTAATCACCTAGTTTTTGGGTTTGGTTACGTTCCTCAATTGGATGAATATAAGGTGGTCATAATTTTGTATCATAAGGAAAGGAATCTCATAGACCCCCCAACACTTCTGCCTGTTGTTGAAATTTACTCATTGAAAACAAATTCTTGGACAAAAATTGAGATTGAACTCTCCTACTTTATTACCAGTCATATGTCAAAGGCATTTCTTGATGGATCTGCATATTAGCTTGCACGAAAGGCTAATGAATCTGAGTACGATGACTTCATTATGTCTTTCAATATGGCTGGCCATGTTTTTGAAGAAATACCACTCCCAGTGTCTAGCTCTGATGATGGTGCATTAACTGGATCATTAGCAGTCTTTCGCGATTCAATTTACCTATTTGCGCATGATTCACTGGAGTGGTGGCATATATGGATGATGGGTGAAGGTTGTTCAGGAAAGAGTTGGTGCTATCAGTTTAAAATTGATTGCTCATTCGATAGCTGTTGGCCTCAATGTTTTATGAAGAATGGCGAGGTGATATTCGAATCCATTGGGGGGGATCTTTATCTTTATGACCCTCGGAACCAGCTATTTGAAGATCTTCACTTCCAAAGTAATCCTGATAATATAGAACTATTTGCATACAAGGAGAGCCGGGTTTTACTAGATCATGGAACCAAGCCTTGGCCTATCAAATTTCATGATGACAAGAATGAAGAATTTGAGAGGCAAACTCGAGGGTCAAGAAAGCTTCGCAGGAAATGAGCCGGTGAAGTCTTCCTCAAAGGAAGTTTACTTTTGCCGAGATATAAGTCCAATGATTCTGGTTTGCAGTTCATTTTTTTAGAATTGTGATTCTATTCCAATAAGTAAGGGAAACAAACTAAAGAAAGCCAAACTTTGGTTACCAATTGTCATATTGTTGTTTTTTTATTATTGTTGTCGTATTGTGCTCTAAGTTGTGCGAACTGATAAGCAGTTATACCCATTGCTAAACCAGAGAGGCTTCAAACTTGCAAGCAACTATTAAATTTGTTGAAAGTTCCTCTATTTTGGTATGTCAAATGTCTGTACGATGAATTAAGTCATTTAGCTTTTGTTCTTTCATATTTTGATAGTGAAAATGTGTTCCAATAATTGCCATGTTTTAATGTTTCGGAATGATCTCCACATTGATCTCTACCGAGTCAGCTGCATCACATACCAAATATCACCTGAAGAATTGTGAGTCATAGAAGTGAGACGTCCTCACAAGTTACTTTTCTATCAGGGAACTGTTTGCATTCCCACCCCTCTTCCCTTTCTAAGCTTTGCTGCTTCTGTTGATTGTTTCTTGCATCATGATGCCAAGGGACTGAGAATCCCAGATGTTGATTGTCTTTGGCATGGTCAGTTGGTGAAAGTCCATTGTGTGGCGCTTTTCTAAGACTCTTAACAACGTTGCTCTTTAGTGGATCAGCCTGATTGGTTATTGGATTTAAGTCCTGCCAATGCATGTCTTTGCTCTTTGGTACATGCTCTTTGGTGGATCGGCCTTTGCAGTTCCAATCCATTTTCTACACCCCTCATTCCTCTTTTGATTGGTTGTTGCGCTGGTTGACAGGTCGCTTTTACATGCAGATCTTCTGTAACTTATCAGCTAGGAGCAGTACACCAGTTAGTCTTATAAGTTTGTCGTAACAATCCCCTTATCGATCAATAGCTCTTTCAAACACATTATTAATGGTTGTTGTTTGATGTACAATCCCAGTTAGGCCCGGGCATAAAAGGGGTGTTAGAGTCCCATATTGTTTAGGGAATGGACTAGTGCTCTACTTATACAGAACTGGGCACTGACAGGTGTTTGAGTGGGTTGAAGTCCCACATTGATTGATGAATAGACCGGTGGTCTGCTTATTTAGACTTAGACAATCCTCCCCTATAAGCTAGCTTTGGGAGTTGAGTTAGGCTTAGACAAACCTTCCCTGAGGCGAAACCAAGAACCTAGTCAACCCACTTTAAACAAGTAGATTTTAGGATGCATTGGGTCTTGAATAAATTTAAATATTGATTTTAATTTATTAAATAACTTTTCTAAAACTCTATAGTTATTACATCACTAAATATGTACCAAAAATTATATTTCCGATTAAAATGACCATGAAATCTAACTAGGCAAAGTTGAATGACCATGAAAATTAACTAGGTAAAGTTGAATTTCTTGGTAGCTTCATAATTTCATTGACGTTGTACGTCTCTTGAATTTCCATGCACTTTCATTTGTCACAGTTGGTCCTGTATTCCACAGGGAGAGTTGAATTCCAAAGAAAGTGACAATGACAAATGAAAGTGAACAAGAAACTACTGAGTAATTCAGAAGAGAGTCAAATGAAAGTGTCTTGACTCTTTTTAGTTGTCAATTTGTGTGGTAGTCAATGCACGAGGCAGATTCCAAACACCACGACTCTGGGACGGAGCTACAATATTAGGTACGGGTTTAGACAAACTCAAATTTTTTGCTTAGATCGTGTATTTGTATTAAAAAATCATTAAATATGTAACTTGCCGGGGGTCTATCGGAAACAGCTCTCTACTTCATCCGAGGTAGTGGTATCAGTTAAATCAGATGCATCACTTTAAGGGACTTGGAAGCAAACTATCATCCTTTGCCTCTGAAGGAAGGCTGAAGAAAGAGCAGTACTATTTGAAGAATGGAAGTGCAGTGTTAGAGGAGTTTCTTACTTTATGCGATGGAAAATGCCGAATTCCCCTCCGTTACTTCAGTGCCATAGAAATCGAGAGGGCAACAAAAGATGCAGAGAATAGAGTAATTTTCATCAGCGGAATATATATGGTAAAGGGTTTACTAGACAAATGCCGTGTTCTGGTTAATTTCATACTCTACTTTTAACAGAAAGTCCAGTGATGTATGCAGAGATATAGCAATTACTTCGCAGATGAGCCATCTTAAGAACGTGCTTAAACTTATCGGCTGCTGCCTAGAATATGCAGAACCCGTTATGGTGTATGAGTATGTCGAGAAGGCTATAACTCTTGATGATTTACTTTCCAATAATGGTTATGCTAGAAATTCGTCCGTACCTTGGGAAAGTAGACTGCGGATTGCCAATGAGATCGCTTCAGTAATTGTTTTTCTCCATAGTGAATTTACTACGCCCATCGTTTTCAGAGACCTGCACTCACAAAAGGTGTTAATAGATCAGAGTAGTGGTGTTGCCAAACTGTACGATTTCTTATTCTCTGTACCATTGCCTCCGGGAGAATTGGGAGTAGAAGCTCAAGATGGTGTGCGCGGAACATGTGGCCATCCTGATCCAGAATACTGCTGCTCAGGTATTGTTACTCAAAAAACTGATGTCTACAGTTTTGGAAATGTTCTCTTGCAGCTATTGACTGGAAAGAGAGTGTATGTACATTATGGTGCGATCACAAAAGTTGGGCAAACGTACTTGGAATCCAACAGTGAAGAGTTTGATGTAATGGATATAGCGAATCCTGACATTTTGGCTGGAGAGCGTGGAATCCATGAGATTCGACAGCAATTGGAAGACTACTTTGATCTTGTTAAGAGATGCACGGTTACAAACGGAGATGATAGACCATACATGACTTATGTTGCAAGGGAATTACGCATAATTGATTTCGTGCCATCGGTACTCCTGGTCTTAATTAGAAGTTTGTTCTGCATGAAGAGAAAAATAGGAATAATGTAAAATTCAGATACAACTATTATATTTCTGAATTTATGCAACTATAAGTGTGATTACTACTGTGAGATTTATTTTATTTTCTTGTGTTTTTGAAGTTTGTTAGTGCACCAGGCTGACCTAGCATTTCCAATATGAGAAGGAAACATTGATCAACACATGTAGCTCTTGACAACTTTGATTTGCTTAATGTTAAGAAACATTAACACCATATAAGCTCGGTCAATGATCAGATGGGTTTAAAATGTGTTTTATTGAGCTTAAGGGTTCAGCTGGCAAGGGGTGAATAGATTGATCCAGTTGACATACGGCGCGGGAGTACAAGGGTCTCCAAAGGCTGTTCCACCTTGTTTCTATAGCTAGAAAACTTTACGATAGGTGAACCAGAAACTTTAAGAGAATCAAAGAGAGAACGAACCTCCTACAAGTATATATCCTGCAATGGTTTTGGAATCCTTGTTGGTGTTTTGCAGTTGATCTCGCAAGCTAAAGATGCAAGTATGGATTTTTTTTGGCGTAGGTTGTGTGAAGGAGTTCCCACGCTTTGTTAGCAGATGGTGTTACTGCTACAGTTGGAGCAATTGTAGGATCTATCGATGCCATCATTGCTTTTTGGATCAATTGATCCTGACAGAACCAGATCTAATAATTGGGATTTGGTACAGTAAGATCATTGGGATGGAGCAGTTATGGTTCCATAAGATGTCCCATGAGTTGATGCCCATTTAGTTGATGTCAATTTGTGCTTTTCATGTTTAGAAGTTGAGGTTACCTTGTAGTTTAATAGGTAATTGAGCAAAAGAATTAAATTGTACCACATGAGTGGTGGTAGAAACTGTAAAATCGCTGGCATCAGCAGCATCAATAATTGGAGCCATAGATGAGAAAGATTAAGGAGAATTAAATGGATCTAAATCGGTGGAGCTTATGCCTTATGGGAGCTCTAATACCATATAAAGATTCAGAGAAGGAGATCAAAAGAATGATTCTATTAATTCTGGCTACAAGATTTCAAATAGATACTATACAACTAACTGGACCTAAAGTGCATGTCACTATCTGCATAATAAACAATTTAAGGGACAAAATCATAAACATAAAGTAGACTAATGCCTATGAAAAAGTACTCGGACCACTTTAACAAAACAATACACAAATTCACTTGTACATAGCTACTATGTCCATCCAAATTAAACCCCTAGTTACATAGCCTCGGCTGGTCCAGCATTGATGAAAAAAAAGAAAAACTTCCCCCCTCACATCATTAATCGATGTAGGATTATTCAAGATCAAGACCAGAATTCGAGTCAAATCGATCAACATTGAAGAACAATAAACATAGCACGACTCAAAAAACAATACATGACTACTTCTACAACTTGTACATGATTAATTGAGCACCATATTGAGGTTGAAGCAATAGTGGATGAGGAGCATGAGCATAAGATGGAGAGAGTTCAAATGCATAGTGTTTGAGAATCATGACCATTGCCATTTTTGCCTCTAACATAGCAAAGTTTTGTCCAATACATATTCTTGGACCCAAACTAAATGGGAAAAACACAACTTGTCCTTTTGTTGCTTTTGATATTCCTTCACTAAATCTCTCTGGATTAAACTCCATTGCATCATCTCCCCATATTTCAGTATCATGATGCAGCAAAATTGTTGGTAATATGAGTTGCACCCCAGAAGGTAAGCACAAATTCCCTAACTTCGTTTCTGTGTTAACCATTCGATTAATCACATATGCTGATGGGTACAACCTTAAGACCTCATTAAAGATCATAGTCACCTATAGAATAATAGATCACAAGTTAACATTGCCATGAAAACATACACAAGTTCCCCTTATGTATATTTATTAAATATCCGGTTAGTATGTGCAAATTGATCCGAATGTTATCGTAATAACAAAAAGGTTCAAAATAATTGAGCATATAGGCAATACTTACTACTTTTAGTTGATTCAACTTGTCATAATCAAGTTCATCACTTCCAAACACCTGTAGAACTTCTTCTCTAGCTCTTTCTTGCCAAATAGGATATTTGCACAATAAAATCATTGTCCATACAAGTAAAGTTGAAGTAGTCTCTTGCCCAGCAAAATAGAATAGTTTACACTCTTCAATCACCTCATCAATGCTCATACCAAATTTCTTATGTCCATGTTGTTGAATTTCTTGTAAATTGGATGCCAATAATATACCCAATAAATCATCATGTGTTTCTCCAACCTCAATCATCCTCATTCTTTTATTGATAATTCCTACTATAAGTGTTCTTAATTCATTAACGATTTGCATCATCCTTTTGTTCTTTTTTGTTGGCAAAAACCTATAATCCATGATAACACTATTGTTAGAAAAATTAATATATAAGAAACGTGTTAGACTTTGAGACACATAAACATGCATGCATGCTTCTCGAAGATAGTTGAAGTCTTTCCAATGAACGAATGGAAAAATGATAACATAAAGATTGTCTCCGAGATTCATCTAAGTCATATAATATTGTAGACTTGCATATATATTGTGTTAGGCTATTACGAGCCGACTAGAAGAAACAAGACTTAGGTTACCACACACAGATTTATTATAGAATTCTTATATAAGGAAATAAATTTTACCTCCATCCTGGGATGTATATTGAACGTGACATTTCTGAAAGTATTTTAATCAATTCTTTTTGAAGTTCAAAAATCTTTCTTCCTTCTTCATAATTACTGCCAAAAGCAGTTCTTGAAATTGCATCACTTGTCAAAGTTTGAAGATATAGCCACACATCTATCTCCGATCCTTCTTTTGAGACAACTTTTTTCCATTTGTTCAACACGTCACTAATTGTCAATTTGAATGCAGGTAGCATATACTGCACATTAATAAGAATTCGATTAGAGCCGTCAAAATGGATTTGGCCATGAACCTGCCCCAACCGAACCCGCTAGAATAGGGTTATGTTAAAAATTTTCATCAAGCCCATTTAAAATTGGGGCTTATAAGCCCGACCCAAGTTGGACCTTTTTCTAGCCCGTTTAAAACTGGGGTATATAAGTCCGACCCGAGGTTAGCCCTTAGCCTTTGAGGTTTGACCAAGGTCGACTAATATCCTAATTATTAATTCTACAAAGAAACACGACTCTCTCATTGTAATGATCTTCATCATGATGTCAAATTTCAAAACTTAGTCAAAGACCTTATTATATTAATAAACTAACTTGATATAACTATGAAAAAGAATATTGACATTTATATGGAATAACATTTATAAGATACGTTCGAATCATCATATATGAGATTGGATCGATGGCATATCCACTACATCCCTAACAACGATCATGTTGGTATATTCTATATATCTTTCTTTTATGATCGTGGTGTTCTAGCCAGTTTTCGTGCACCTCAACTAATTTAACAAAATACACCAGACAAACAAATTAAAACGGAGAGTGTATGACAAAAGTTTGATAGTTGTTAAAACCTTCAACTTGTCTAGGTGAAAAGCAGGATTGAGAATTCTTCTATGTGTGGCCCATTTATCTTCTTCATAGGAAGCAATGCCACCTATTGCCAACTTAGATAATGGACTGCTTGTAGCCTTGTGATAAATGTAGTTCTTTGTTAGCACCTCCCTTATAAGTTCTGGCTCTGTAATGAGCACTGCTGGTTTTGGTCCGAGCCACACAAAACAATTCTTACCTACAAATTCAAGTGAAAGTCAAAATTAAGCAATATAACGACGACTTAAGTAGTGGCGGAACCAGAATTTTCACTAAGAAGTGTCAAAATATGAAGAAGTAAATTCACGAAAAAAACAAGAGGTGTCAAGATGTAATTCTCCAATGAAGGGGTGTTGGTCGACACCTCTCAAGCATATTTGGCGCAACTGGTAAAGTTGTTGTCATGTGACTAGAAGTTACGGGTTCAAGTTGTGGAAACAATCTATTGTAGAAATTCAAAGTAAATCCTTGTTGTTCGCCCTTCCCCCGACCTCGTGCATAGCGAAAGTTTTAATGCACTGGAATGCCCTTTTATTATTAAAAAAAAATAGCTAGATTTGTATATATTTTATAGAAAATATCTACTGCATGTATGTATGTATGTTTTTTGGTTAAAGTGTGTGTATGTCAATTGTATGGATGCCTCTAATAATGTTTTGAAAAGAAATGTTACACTGTTATACAATTACAAAGTTCGACTATATATTTTATAGTTACCTACACATTAAAATGAAAACCACACAAAACAATTCTTAATTACCCCATATTAAAATGAAGAACCTAAATGCATAAGCAAATTCAAAATTTGACTATATGTTTTATTATGATTTCAAGTAAACATACAGTATTGTGTTCGAAGTAATATAAATTTAGATATTTAATGAATATCTCAATAATATACAAAAGTGGTAAATGACAATGTGGCCTAACAAAAAGTAGGGACGAATTGCAACTGTGTTTAGTTATTTTATACTGAATCTATTTATACCACAAAAGTTTGACTGACATATTTAACGAGCATAAAGACGTTTTACATAATCAAATGATCACTTAATTAAAAGTCAAATACAAAATATTATTTTATTTAACCATTTGTACTAAAATGATGGAAATAGTATTCCATATGAAAGGTAGAATAAAATAATTTCATGAAATATCCTAACTTATCCCATCTCATGTACCAAAAGGTCCCTGAAGTATAAATTAGAGGCCGTTTGGTTTGGAAATTGTTATCCCGCGATAACTAATTATCCCGAGATAAAATAAAAGAACACATTTTCCTTTGTTTGATTGGAGAGATTAATCCAATCCGGGATAACTTATCCCACCATTTTCCCCTTAGTCCCGGGATAACTTATCCCATATACATGGTGGGATAAGTTATCCCAGGATAACAAATTTTCAAACCAAACGACCCTATATATAGAATTCAACTTCTATTTCTATACATTGGCAATATAAATATTCTATAGAACTTGACCAAACATCACATGACACGTGCTGGTGAAAACCATTTAGAACTTGTATGAAAGTCATCGATGAAGCTTATTCCCCATCCTCTTATCAGATCAGCTAAAAGATAACAAATAATTACTACTATATATAATAAGATTTGAATTGTGAAGTCATACCATATTTTGTGATGGTTTTTTGGATGAAGGGGCTTATTCTAGGCCAAATCAAGTCATGTGAGAAATTAACAGGCTTAGACATAGCTTCTTCACTCATCTTCTTCATCTCTTTCATATCTCCATACAATAACTTGTAAGAATTTCCTTTGAAACCTTGTTGTCTTAGGCATTTCTCCAACTTTTTTGGTTTGAACCAAACATAATTCAAGATTCTCCATGCCCATCTCAATACAAAGATAATTGTAAGTGAAAATATTGAAATTTTTATGTTGTAGTATGATATCTCCATATTGAATGAAGGTCTTATCTTACACTCACTAGCATACACTTAGCTCTATTTGGTCTTTATTATGGCATTAGTATCCTATATATATATATACAAATCTAGATTATGAGAAGAAAGTGATATTTAAATTAATTAATTAACTAAAAGTCTTAAGGGGGATTTTCGTTCGTGAGATAAGGTGAAATATCGCATACTTAAGTTTCGGATTAATTTATACTTTCAACCAAATAAAGTGTAAATTTACTCAAGAATATCCTACTTTATCATATCCAACTTGATATTATTTTATTCCATCTCTCGTGTGGAATAAATTAGTTCAAAAATTATATACATCACACAAAATTATAATTCAGAAATAACTTAATCCGTGTATAAAGATGAAGAAAGTTTTAGGCCTTGGTGACCAAGAAATTATATAGTCCAAAGAAGCAAACACACGCCTTACAAAGTTCAAAGAATTCCCTAATGCATTATTGCACATCATTTTCTATAACAATCTTTTTCTTATGCATTATTGCACATCATTTTCTATAACAATCTTATGCATTATTGCACATCATTTTCCATAACAATCTTTTTCTTATCTATAAATGTGTCTAGATAGATTATTTGACTTGTCCACACCTACTAAATCTTCTAAAGAAAAATATATTTTACTAATGCAGATATTTGAAGCAAAAGCAAAAAGGGAACTAGAAATTCAAAATTTAATGCCACATATTTGAACCCTCGAATGCAAATGAACCTTGAATTCAAACAATTTGAACCTTGAGTTATGTTGAATCTTGAACTCAAATAATTTGAACCTTAAATTAAAACAATTTAAACCTTGAGTTAGGTGCCTTGGTGTATACTTTTTGCAGATGATGTAGTTTTGATTGATGAGACGCGAGGGGGTGTGAATGACAAATTAGAGGTGTGGAGACAAACTCTTGAGTCTAAAGGGTTCAGGTTGAGCAGAAGCAAGACAGAGTATTTGGAATGCAAGTTTAATAACGTGAGGCTGGAGAATGAGGTGGTAGTGAAGTTGGAATCACAGGAGGTATGTAAGAGGGATAGTTTCAAGTATCTCGGGTCCGTGATCCAGGGTAACGGTGAGATTGACGAGGATGTCTCGCACCGTATTGGGGCGGAATGGACGAAGTGGAAGCTCGCGTCGGGGGTGTTGTGTGATAAGAAGGTGCCGCCCAATCTTAAAGGCAAATTCTACAGGGTGGTAGTCCGTCCGGCCATGTTGTATGGAGCGGAGTGTTGGCCAGTTAAGAACTCCCACATCCAAAAAATGAAGGTGGCAGAAATGCGGATGTTGCGTTGGATGTGTGGGCTGACTAGAGGGGATAGAGTTCGGAATGAGACTATCAGGGAGAAAGTTGGTGTGACTCCAGTGGAGTATAATATGCGGGAAGTTCGATTGGGATGGTTCGGACACGTGATGAGGAGGGGCATGGATGCCCCGGTTCGTAGATGTGAGAGGCTAGCGTTGGAAGGTTTTAGACGGGGTAGGGGTAGGCCGAAGAAGTACTGGGGTGAGGTGATTAGGCGGGACATGGAGCAGTTACAGCTCACCGAGGACATGACCCTAGATAGGAAGATCTGGAGGACGCGAATTAGGGCAGAAGGCTAGGGCCAGTTTGGGTCGCTAGTGTAGGAAATTACTTAGTGGGGGTATTATTCTTGTTATGATACCTTGTTCCATGTTGCATTACGAATCTGTGTGCTTTTCTCTATTTTTTATTACTTGTGGGTGTCGTATTTATGTTATGAAATCTTGTTCTATGCTTTACTATGTATTTGTGTGGTATCTCATGTCTTGAGCCGGGGGTCTATCGGAAACAGCCTTTCTACTTCTTTGGAGGTAGAGGTATGGACTGCGTACATCTTACCCCTCCCAGACCCCACTAGGTGGGAATACACTGGGTTTGTTGTTGTTGTTGTTGTTGTTGTACACATCCAAAGTTCAATGTCATAGCTGTCAGTTGATGCCAAGTTAAAGGATAATGCTTATGTATTGTGTCAAAATATTTTATAGTAGAATGCTCCTTAAAGTGCTAGTGGACAAAATTAGGATTGAACGTCTAGATGTGTTTCCCTAATTATTGGGTCATCGTTCAAGTAGGAAACTCACAATTCCAACTGTTCATATGTGAAACTCACACTCTCAATAATACTTACTAATAAGAGGGAATGGGGAGAAAAAGCAGGCAACTCTCCGTCAACATGCCTGCTTCTCCTCCCTGCTTTATCAGCTCCTCTATAATTTTATTATACCATCTCTAATTAATTATTATAAATTATTTATATATTAAAAAATTAATTATACTTACTAATAAGAGGGAATGGGGAGAAAAAACAGACAGTTGTCCGTCAACATGTCTGCTTCATCAGTTGCTTCCTCTGTAATTTTACTATATTATTTCTAATTAATTATTATAAATTATTTATGTATTAAAAAATTAATTATATTTAATTAAAAAATAAAATAGATATTTATGACATTCTGCTTCAGCTGTTTCACCCATAATTTGACCATATCATCTATAGTTTATTATTATAAGTCATCTAAATACTATAAAATCAATATTAAAAAATTATTATAAAGTCATCAAAGTATTAAAAAATTAATAATATTTAATGTTAAATTTACTGACATTTTATATGAGGCCCATTTAATTTTTTTTTTGACAAGTATTTTCGTGTGGTAATTTGCTATATTGCTTCTAATTAGTTACAATAAGTCGTCTAAGACATGTCTGCTTCGCTGTTGCAATCATGATTTTACTATGTCACTCCTAATTAATTATTATGACAATTTAAGTATTATCTCGCTTAAATTGAGATTTGAGTAATTATTTTCTTTAAAAAGATAAAAAAATAAATCTTTTTGAAATTAATAAATAAATAAATCTTATCACTTCTAATTAGCTATTATAAGTCATTTAAGATATGTCTGCTTTGTTGTTTCAATCGTGATTTTACTATGTCAATTCTAATTAATTATTATGATCATTTAAGAATTGTGTCGCTTAAATTGAGACTTGAGTAATTATTTTCTTTTAAAAAAAGAAAAATATATGTTTTTAAAAATGAATAAACAAATAAATTTTATAATTTAATTATTATTATAATATTAATTTATTATAAATATTGGGCCCGTGCATTGCACGAGCTACTTGTAACTAGTTCACATATGAAACTCAAAAAACTAGATAATTCAAGTGTGTTTTTAAGCTTTTTTTAATCCTTATTTTTTTTCTTATAATAATTTAATCAAATAAAAACATCAAATATCATTTACATGTATAACAACGCTTCACTGTAATAGTCACGCAATTTTTGAAAAAAATATCAATTATATAAAAAACTTCTGACTATAATTAAAATATCCCAAAAGGTGGGGTGCGGTGGATGGGACTGCTCTTCCCTTAACCAGAGGTATCGGGTTCGAGCCCTAAGTATGGAAACATTCTTGGTAGGGAGCTTCCCCCAAATGGAGTCCTACGTGGCTCGAATCCAAATTAGTCGAATTTCAATGTGGATACCAGACACCGAATGGAAAACCAAAGAAAAAAAGAATATATTTAAAATCAACATTACATTTAAAAAGAAAAAAAACTAATAATAAAAAAAAATATCCCAATACATAGATTCTATCGAAATTATCTCAAAACCCCAGATTGCCTTAATCAAAAGAAAATTATTCGACTTCTTCATCTAATCCAAATTTAGATTCTCCTCTTTCCTTCTTAATTAAGCTTCAAATCTTAATTAAGCTGTTATAATTTTTGAATTAGTGCAATCAATTATGGAGTATCAATCATTCATGATGGACTTTGTTTTGCTAACAGATTTTGAATGAGCAATCAATTTTAAACTGATGGCACCAAAAAAAAATAAAAAAAAATTGGAACCACCTTTTCACGTCATCCATATATGCCACCACTCTAGGTGATTTTAGGACATGACGAGTAGTTAAAGTGAATCATGAAAGATTGCTAATGATCTAGTTAAGGCACCGTCAACGAGGCAGGACTTTGGCAACTTTATTTCTTCAAAACGTAATCAGGTATATTGAAAGATACAATAAAGTTATCATATTCAATTTCACTAGTTATTCGTCCAAACTGATATGCAGATTCATCTAGAAATTCTTTTGTTATAATGCTGGTAATATAGTTTGGAAGTCCAATTTCTATATTAGTTCAAGAATATGTTTTTAATGAGTAAATTTAACAGCATGCAAAAGTTTTAGGGGCCTGTTAGATTCATTTCCTCACAATACAAAATTCTGACCACCATATATTCATCCCGTTGAGGTAAGCAGTCAAACCCAAACACTAGGTGATTAGGAACATAAGGAAGTTGCGCGGGGAACTACTAAGATTCTTGATCAATTTTGTGGCGGGGTTCCAAAGATATATTTTGCAGCTAAATCGAGGAGTTAGAGGGTAAATAAGAAAGAGACCATCATTGCAACAACCAAAGACTTCAAATCTTTGAGTTGATGATTCCCACTAAGGAACTTCAAATTTCTTGTGAGCGACAAATGTTTCATCAGAGTACAAAGTGCAGCACTCATTTTTCATGATAAATAAGATATTTTTTTACCGATCAAATAATTTTCCTTATATAAGGAACATTAATTCATATGCATGTTAATAAAATGAGGATCTATAATGAATTACACCAAGATTTACAAATAGACCCGAATTGCATGAGATCTTCGGTAGGAAGTCTTGACAAGATATGTATGTTATTTCATCACCAGGTGAGAGAAAATCATCGTGCTAATTGAGATAATAATAGTAAAGAAGTACAAAAATTTTAGTTTGATGCCTAGCTAATCTAAAAATTCTTTACAAGATCAAAAGAAAACGAAAATTTCAATGAAATGGAGAAGTAAAATTCTACGAATCAGGCAAGGTCATGAGTGACAGAGAGAAAATGTTCAAAATAAGGATGTGAACTGTCAGAGATAGCACCAACACAAGAAAAACAAGGCTTCATCGAAGATGATAATGTTGGTGGACGAAAAAAATCAAGAGAGGTAAGTAAATGAAGGCGTACATTGAAGGAAAAGACAATAATGATTGGGAGATCGGTGGTGAGCAGAGATATTGGCGACGTAAACAAGAAGGAGAAACAATCGTTCACAACAATGTGAAAAGAGTAAATATAGATTTGGATTAGATAAACAAGTCGAACTTGATAAAATCATAAATGTTTGAGAATTCTCAGTTAGAACTCAGAATTAGTGAATCATGTATAAAACTGAAGAAATCCTAATTATGACAACTAACAACATAGAAAGAATTATTCATGAATGCCAACGTACCCACAAAAGTAAAAAAGAATATTCTTTGTTTTCCGTCGGGATAAACTCAAATCAGACGGTCCACGTCATATCTATCAATAAGCCTCTGTGGACATCTGTGATGTAATCCACGTGGATCCTTTAGAGACTTCCTCGAAGACTCCAGAGTCAAAACTAGGGATTCTCTTCAACAATTTATGATTTTATCTGTGAGGATCAATAATGAAAAGAGTAGAAGGAGCTAAAATGAGTAGGTTACGGTCTTTAGCAAGCCTTCCAAGCCGATTGCAGCCTGCCTGCTGAAGACTATAACATAAGTAACTCCCCTCCCCCCCCCCCCCCAATTTTAGCTCCTACTCTTTTCATTGTTAATCCTCACAGATAAAATTATAAATTGGTGAAGAGAATCCCTAGTTTTGACTTCGGAGTCTTCGACGTCTCAGACGTCCACATGTCCACAGAAGCTTATTGATAGATGCGACGTGGACTGTCTGATTTGAGTTTGTCCCGATGGAAAACAAAGAATCTTCTTTTTTTCTTCTGTGGGTATGTCGGCATTCATGAATACTTCTTTCTATGTTGTTAGTTGTCACTATTTTTGAGTTCTAACTGAGAACTTCTCTAATATTTTAGCCCTTGTCCAATCTTGTGGAAACACAATATTTCAGTGGCTAACATTTACGATTTTATCAAGTTCCTAACTTTGCTATCATCTTAACTCGGTAACTAATATTAACTACTCAAGAAGGTTTATATCAAAAACCAATCTCCACTTGTCCTTCAATCTATGTTTAATATATAGATACATTGTTATGAACGATTTATTGTCCAACCTGTATTTCCTCTTTTCTCCTTTCGATTTTCTCCATGTCAATCTATATTTACTTATTTCACATTGTTGTGAATGATTTTTTCTCCTTCTTGTTTACTCTGCCAATCTCTCTACCCACCACCGATCTCCCAATCATTGTTGTCTTTCCCTTCAATGTACACCTTCCTTTGTTTACCCCTCTTCCTCTTTTTCGTCGACCAACATTATCATCATTTATGAATCCTTGTTTTTCTTTGTCTCGGTGATATTTGTGATAGTTCACAACCTTGGTTTTAACGTTTTTTCTCTATCGTTCTCCCTTTATCTTTCATGACCTTGCCTAACTAGTCAAATTTTAGTGCTCCATTTCGAAGAAATTTCCCTTTTCATTTGATTTTGTAAAGAATTTTCAGATTAGCTAGGCATCGAACTTTTTTGGTTACTTCTTTGCTATTATTATCATAATTAGCACGATGATTTTCCCCGCTGATCCACCTGGTGATGAAATGACAAACATCTTATCAAGACTTCCTATCGAAGATCTCTTGAAATTCAGGTCTGTTTGCAAATCTTGGTCTAATCTCATTAGAGATCCTTGTTTTATTATCATGCATATGAATCAACGTTCATTATATAAGGAAAGCTATTTGATCAGTAAAGATAGCTTGGATGTCACGGAAAACGAGTGTTGCACTTTGTACTCCGATGAGACATTTGCCGAGCACAAGAAATTAGAATTTCCTTTGTGTGAACCGACTAAAAGTTTTGAAGTCTTTGGTTGTTGTAATGGTGTTCTCTTTCTTCTTTACCCTATAACTCCTAGATCTAGGAGCAAAATGTATTTTTGGAACCCAGCCACAAAAGTGATCAAGAATCTTTGTAGATCCCCCGTGCAGCTTCCCGATGTTTCTAATCACCTAGTTTTTGGGTTTGGATACGTTCCTCCATTGGATGAATATAAGGTTGTCAGAATTTTGTATCATGAGGAAAGGAATCTCACAGAACCCCCAACACTTCCGCCTGTTGTTGAAATTTACTCATTGAAAACAAATTCTTGGACAAAAATTGAGATTGAACTCTCATACTTTATTACCAGTCATATGTCAAAGGCATTTCTTGATGGATCTGCATATTGGCTTGCACGAAAGGCTAATGAATCTGAGTACGATGACTTCATTGTGTCTTTCAATATGGATGGCCATGTTTTTGAAGAAATACCACTCCCAGTGTCTAGCTCTGATGATGGTGCATTAACTGGATCATTAGCAGTCTTTCGCGATTCAATTTACCTATTTGCGCATGATTCACTGGAGTGGTGGCATATATGGATGATGGGTGAAGGTTGTTCAGGAAAGAGTTGGTGCCATCAGTTTAAAATTGATTGTTCATTCGATAGCTGTTGGCCTCAATGTTTTATGAAGAATGGAGAGGTGATATTCGAATCCATTGGGGGGGATATTTATCTTTATGACCCTCGGAACCAGCAATTTCAAGATCTTCACTTCCAAGGTAATGCTGATAATATAGAACTATTTGCATACAAGGAGAGCCTGATTTTACTTGATCATGGAACCAAGCCTTGGCCTATCAAATTTCATGATTACGGGAATGAAGAATTTGAGAGGCAAACTCGAGGGTCAAGAAAGCTTCGCAGGAAATGAGCCGGTGAAGTCTACCTCAAAGGAAGTTTACTTTTGCCGAGATATAAGTCCAATGATTCTGGTTTGCAGTTCATTTGTTTAGAATTGTGATTCTATTCCAATATATAAGGGAAACAAACTAAAGAAAGCCAAACTTTGGTTACCAATTGTCATATTGTTGTTTTTTGATTATTGTTGTCGTATTGCGCTCTAAGTTGTTGAAAGTTTCTCTATTTTGGTATGTCAAATGTCTGTACGATGAATTAGGTAATTTATCTTTCGTTCTTTCATAGTTTGATAGTGAAAATCTGTTCCAATAATTGCCATGTTTTAATGTTTCGGAATGATCTCCACATTGATCTCTACCAAGTCAGCTGCATCACATACCAAATATCACCTGAAGAATTGTGAGTCATATGAGATGGGCATAGCAAATCAAAGGGGTCATTATAAAAGCAGGATTTGCTGCTGTGCTTCTGCAAATCATTACTTGTATATGCATGCGTGTTGGGAGTAATCAGAGGTTATCTGAATTTATGTGTACTCTTATGATTATGCTGGCTGTTTTTTCTAGGTCCCTAGTGTAAGAGGTCTCTATCGGATGATAATGGGATGGGATGAGTCTGGTATGACTCTACCCTATGCTTTGTAGTGTTTACCTTGGTAATCAAAAAAATCTTTTAACTGCCAAAAAGATTAAAAAAATCACATCAAAAGCTGATTTTTATCGTTGGGGGGAGTTTGAGTTCTGACGTATAATTTGTGCAACTGAGACGTCCTCACAACATACTTTTCTATCACGGAACTGTTTGCATTCCCACGCCTTTTCCCTTTCTAAGCTTTGCTGCCAAGGAACTGAGATTCTCAGATGTTGGTTGTCTTTGGTATGGTCAGTTGGTGAAAGTCCATTTTGTGGCGCTATTCTAAGATTCGACAATTGATCCGCAATATATGTGTCTCTTACAACGTTTCTCTTTAGTGGATTTAAGTCCTGCCAATGCACATCTTTGCTCTGAATTAGGTGGATTGGCCTTTGCAGTTTCAATCCATTTTCTACACCCTAAGATGTCTTATTCTCGTTCCTCTTTTGGTTGGTTGTTGCGCTGGTTGACAGATCACTTTTTCGTGCAGACCTTCTATAACTTATCAGCTTGGAACAATGCACCAGCGAGCTTTATAAGTTTTGCCGTAACAAACTCGTTATTGATCAATAGCTCTTTCAAACTCATTATTAATGGTTGTTGTTTGATGTTCAATCCCTGTATATGAAGTTCACTGTTTGAACTAGCTATATAGCTTTGTTTTGTATGGCGGATTTCTGTTTTATGCTTGTATTATGAAACCTTTATTTTTTTCTCAGTCTTGCTTTATTGCAAGTCTTGAGATTAGTACTTCAGTTTCAAATATATCCAGCGTTTGTTACGGACTTTAGCTACAACCAGTGTAACAGTGTAACAAGACAGAAGGAAAAAAGTGCTCGAAAGTCGACTATCGTGCTTCTGCATAGTATCTATTGTGATGAAATCCAGGAAGTATGTAGTGTGTAATCCTGGATGCTCTTCGTAGGAGAGGATGTTGCCTTCTCAACTTGGCAGAAGATCATCAAATACTCTAGGAACATACATATTCGGAGCCTTGGAGGAGCGGTAAAATTTATCTTCCGAGTTAGCTTGCATACACCTCAACCTAATTCCATGTGTACCTGCTATCTCCATTCAACACAGGTAAACTCTATCCACCAATAGTATCCTCTAGAACAAGCAGAGGTATTAGTTATTCTTTTTAAATTGTTTACTGAGATTTGAGATTTGTCAAAAAAGCACTTGATAGTTCATCATTTCTTCTTGCATTTGTTGGATCTTGTTGAAGTTATTGACACTATCATAGGAATTTGCGTTGCAAGTCATCGGTAGGTGCCTTGGAACAAACTCCTCACTCACCTTACCATCCCCATCCCAGCTCTTTTTTCTTCCAGATGATTCTTTTGTTCTTTCTTTGGATAACCGTGGTGTCCGGGCCAGCTTGCGCACACCTGGACTAAATCCACAGGATATCTGCCACTAGGCCACCCTTGGTAGCAAAAACCAATGTCGCTACAAAGGCTTGATCTGGAGACCTGTTGCATAAAATGTCGAGCTTTAACCACCAAGCCAAGTGGATCACACTCTTCCATGATTCTTTTTGTTATTGCATTGCTTCTTAGGAGAAACATCTGCATCACTAGCTGCATTAGAAAAATACTGATCCAACATAGCCTCTTCCTCGTCTTACTTTGTATGTTAGAAAATCTATCTGGAGAGGAAGTACTATTTCCACCAACTTGAAGTTGCTTGTTAGTGTTAATAGGAGTAAAAGATGTCAATGTTTTAACTTTAGAACTTACCAATGTGTCAAGAAAATCCTCGTCACAAACAGAAAATTTCTGAACTTTCTGCCCAATACACGTCGGAGATGAAGCACTAGCAATGCCACTACCCTTAGGCACAAAGGCGGGCGCTTTGGGGCTCAATTAACTGCACATAGGAGAAGTCGAGCCTTTTTTCTCTTTTTGAGATGCATTTTGAATCTTTATTTTGTTTTTTGTCCCTAAACAAAGTGTAAAGAATGAAACACGGCCCCGGAAAGAACACTGCTTGAAATTTGTACGTTGTACATCCTCAATACATGGGACTCTTAACGCCATTGCATTGCTCATTTCTAAGAATAGTTTTTGGATGTTAGTTTGTATGAAACATTAAATGTTACTACGTACTTACAGCGTGTAATCAAATTAAGAATATGGAAAAAGTTAATCCCACCTATCTGAATATTTTGTATGCGTTCTATTCTATTATGTTTGAATGGTTATCTTCAATGACTGAGTCAGAACTTTCAGGAACTAAACATCTACGGTACAAACACAACAAAAACTTTTACCTTAAATATACAATTTAATTTTTTAATTAGGAGGTTTTGAATGAGTCTTTCATGCTAGTTTAGCTCCAAAACTCCCATTTCCAATCAGATCTTAAGTTTTGGTAATTGGCAGAATTTTTTGGGTAGGTGGAGCTTTAAACCATCTTAAGTTCGCTTTTGCCATAAAGATGTATATGCGGAGCTAATAATGTATAATTTGTTGGAACGAATTTGTAGGCTTAATGTGAGGTGTGAAATAGCCTTGGTTGGAAACTTGTGGAATAATGAGTGGACAATTGAGTTGTATATGTATACATGAGAACAAGAGTAAAACGATGAATTATGATTGAATTATTAAGGGGATAAGAGAGTGAGTAAATAAGAATAAGTTGAAACCCGAGGTAGCATGTTGTTAGATAAGGTGTGATGTGTACGAGTGTCACGTGTACCTAGATTTCAATCTTGAATTTTGTGCTGGGAGATAGTAAAGGAGGATGTAGAGGAGGCAGTTCTGGAATTCTTCAGCAGTGGGAAGCTTCTCAGAAAGTTAAATGCTACAAACATTGTCCTCATTCCTAAAGTTGATTGTCCTTAGAATGCTAGTCAATACAGACCCATTTCTTATTGTAATGTCTTACACAAATGCATATCTAAAATGCTTTGTAGTAGATTGAAGAAGCAGTAGGACACAGTTGCAGGCAACCAAGCTGCATTTGTGATACGGGAATTCCTAGCTCGAGACCTTTCACACGAAGCCAAGCACGTGAGTTGCAACAATTTCAAGTCTTGTTCACATTCTTGGCCATGTATGAGGCCCTCCTGAGCCCATCTAAGGGCCTATATTTAATAAAATGTGAGGAGGCCCACCAAGACACCCCAAACCCACCCACTTAAATGTCAAGGGTATTTTGGTCTTTGTCCTTCCTTTCTAAGTGACTATATAAGCCATGTAATAGGGCTAGTCTTGCTCTAGTTCATTCCTATTATTCAAGAATTAAAAGATTTGTAAATTTTTTACTTCTCTTTCTCATTTAGAGAAGCCAAAACCGAATTCGCTATAGTAGAGTGATACTAGTGTTGTATCTTGGCTAGAAACTAGGTTCTTGGGGTTCTTTGAGTTCCTCTTGGTCCATGTAAGAACTTGTTATTGATATTTATTAGTCTTAGGGTCCTTTCTCTTGTTAGGGTTCTTAGATTAATGAATATTGTGTGTCAAGTTTCTATCTCTTTCTTTGTAAATCTTGTTAACATTGTGTTGTTGAATATAAAAGTCTAGTGAATCCGTGTGGGGATCTTTCGATTCACTAGCAATATTTTCTTTGTTGTTCTTGTTGTTAAACTCACTTTTCTAGTTCAAACAAGTGTTGCAAGCCTAGTGAAGCCATGTGTGGTCATTTTCGATTCACTAGCACTTTGCTGTTCATCTGGTTGTTCTTGTGTTGGTTGGAATCTCTTGATACACACTTAGTATTGTATCATTTGGTATCAAAGTGAAGGATGGTCGTGTTCTCACACTACCAATCTTGGGCTTTCTTGCTAAGAAAAAAAAAAGTTGAAAACTGGAAAAAAATCCAGAAAAGTACAAATCTGTCCATTTTGTGTTCTTGGCCGAAAATTGTGTTGTTGTTATCTTAGCCAAGATTTGTTTGTTGTGTGTCTAGAACTTGTAGTTTTTTATTTGTTTAGAGTATTTCTAGTATTGGTTTCTTTCTCATCAACACTAAAAAGTGTCCAAATCAAAGATTGAACTTGAACTTGTTGAAGTTGTAGATGTGAACAAGGTGTGGCCGAGTTGGATATTGTTGTTATCTAAACCTTGGCCGATTTGATGGTCTTTTTGTAGTGGAGTTGTTGTTGTGCTCTTATGGTTCTTCACCCTTTCATCATCTTGTTAATCCTTAAAGTGCAAACTAGATCTAAAAAGGTGAAAGACAAGCTTGTAGTAGTTGTTAGTGAAAGACTTGTCCCTATCACTTCAAAGACTTTTCATCTACTTTTCCTTGATTTAAGGACCTTGTTTCAAGGAGAGAGTTCAATGAAGTCAAGTTTTGCTTTTGAAATTTGAACAAAAAGGCTCCAAGACCACCTTTCCCTCCATTAACCAAATCCACCAATTCCAAATTGTATATTGATCAAGACTTGAACATGGGAAATCAAATTTTGATAAAACTCGAGGCCAATAGTGGACTGTCACGTCACGAAAGTACTGTTCATACAATATTTTTGAGTTCAAATTTTAGATTTCTTAGTTTCATTTTATTGTTTCCTAGTTTCGTTTGTTTTCTCGACACTAATTGACAACCTAGTAATACCCTACTAGCTTGTAAGTTAGTTTTGTGTACATTCTTCGTGTTAACGTTGTTTGCTTATGTGCTTTTGTCGTTTGAATACGTTGTAACTCTTGGATCTAGTCCGACGAGAATTATTTGAGTTTCAAACAAGAATCCATTTCGGCAAGAGCATACTCATACCTTACGGATTCCCGGGTTCCTAGCCAATCTACAACACTTGTGGAACTTGGGTGTGAGTGAACCAAGAGAGTGTGAGTGAGGAGAGGGATTTTAATTGTGAGTGAGAAGAGGGATTTTAAACTAACTTGTTTGTTTCTTGTGTAGGTGATACCTTAATAATGGAGGGAACCACATCTCAAATCAGGGATTCTAATGAAACAGAGAATATGAGGGTCACTCTTGAGGCTATGACCCGAGCTCTTGAAAGGTTGAGTACGGAAGTGGGAGCCATAAGGGGAGAAGTGACGACTATTAGTGGGAGGTTAGAACAAGTGGAGAGTCAAAGGAACTCTCGTCCTTCTACTCCTCGACATGTTTCGTCAAGTGGACATGATAGAAATTCCTCCGCCACCGTTACCCCCGAAACATGGCCACAATTGCCAAATCCTTCACTAGCTCCACTAAATGCCGCAAGTCAAACCATTTATAACCCTCTAAACCGAGACTCCAATAGAACAACCCATTCCCAAATGCCTCAAGTTCCACAAGAGGTACTCTAACGTCAAATGACTCCACAAAATCCGAAACCCTCTTCCAAGATCCACTAAACCAAAGACCACCACCTCCACAAAATCCAATTTCTCCAAATCAAGTTCCAAATGTCCAAAACCGTACTTTCCATCATGAGGAATATGGTAGAGAGGATTATGAAGGGTATGGAGCCTTTGACGATGCCTACATTAGGGAGGAACAGATTAGAGGGGGTTGTGTTAATCCAAGGAGATACCGAGGGTATGGATAAAGGAGAAACCGACACCTAGAGAGAGACGCAGGCATCAATACCATCAAATTGAGCCTACCTATCTTTAAGGGTGAAAGTGACCCCGAGGTGTCTCTTTCTTGGGAGTCGGCGTGTGATAAAGTGTTTCAAGTGAATGATATTTCGGAGGAGAAAAAAAGTTTTTATGTTATAGCTCATTTTGAAGGCTATGCTAACACTTGGTGGGAATACGTCAAGCGGTTCAGCAATGAGTTGGTAGAGGGACAACCACCACCACAGTTTCGATTGAGGTACCTAATGAATCATATGATGAAGCCATTTATCAAAAAGTTTGTTGTTGTTTACTTTGATGATGTGTTGGTGTATAGTAAGTCCTTATATGAGCATGTAAAGCATTTACAATATGTGTTTGATATCCTCCAAAAGGAGAAGTTATATGCTAATTTAGAAAAGTGTTCTTTTGGTGTTTATGAGATTGTATTTCTTGGATTTTTGGTGAGCTCAAGAGGGGTAGAAGTGGATGAATCTAAGATTCATGCCATTAAAAATTGGCCAACTCCTAAAACCGTAGATGAAGTGAGAAGCTTCCATGGGTTGGATAGTTTTTATAGACATTTTGTCAAGGGATTTAGCACCATTGCCACCCCCTTGACCGAAGTGATTAAAAAGGATCGGCCTTTCAAGTGGGGAGATGAACAAGCTAAGGCCATCGAGGACTTGAAAGCTATGCTCATCTTGGCCTTTTTTCTACAATTGCCGAAGTATGAAAAGACTTTTGAGGTCGAATGTAATGCTAGCAAAGTCAGCATAGGCGCATTTTTAATGCAAGAATTAAAACCTATTGCCTACTTTAGAAAAAATATCAATGAAGAAACTCTAAACTACTCTACGTGCTATTTAGAGTTGTATGCCTTGATTAGAGCCTTGGCCACTTGGCAACATTATTTGTGGCCTAAAGAATTCGTGATCCGAATGGATCATGAATCCTTGAAGCATCTACGGGCACAAGACAAGCTTAACCGGAGGCATGCCAAATGGATTAAATGTCTTGAAACTTTCCCTTATGTTATTCAATACAAGAAGGGTAAAGACAATGTGTTTTCCGATGCTTTGTCCCGAAAACATCTGATTGTGCCTACTTTGTCATCTAAGTTGATGGGGTTTGTAAGCCTCAAGTCTTTATATCACGAGGACCCTCACTTCGCTCCTATCTATAGGGAAAGTGAAGAGTTGGATAGGGATAGGTGGGTTACGGATAGGGGTTCCCATACCTATACCAAATTTGATGGATACTTGTTTAAAGGTAGACGATTGTGTGTTCCCTTAAGTTCGTGGAGAGAATTATTTGTGATGAAAGCACACAATGGCGGTCTAATGGGCCATTTTAGGGTCGAGAAGACCCTCGAAATTTTGGAAGAACAATTTTATTGGCCTAGAATGCTCAAGGATGTGGCCCGTATTTGTGGCCAATGTGTTGAGTGCAAATGAGCCAAGTCACGGCTCCAACCCCATGGGTTGTACACCCCATTGTCCACCCCTTTCCATCCTTGTCTTGACATATCAATAGACTTCGTGTTGGGATGGTCGAGGACTAGAAGGGGGCGAGATAGTATTTTTGTCGCGGTGGATCGGTTTTCTAAGATGGCTCACTTTATTCCTTGTTCTAAATGTGATGATGCTCCTAGTGTAGCCTCTTTTTTTGTTGATAATGTTGTAAAACTTCATGGAGTTCCGAGGACCATAGTGAGTGATAGGGATTCTAAATTCCTAAGCCACTTTTGGAAGTCCATGTGGGGTAGACTCGGTACTAAGTTATTGTTTTCGACTTCATGCCACCCACAAACCGATGGCCAAATGGAAGTAGTAAATAGGACCTTAGGGTCTATTCTACGGTCCATGGTTAAAGGAAAAATGACTTCTTGGGAGGAGAACTTACCGTTTATTGAGTTTGCTTATAATCGTGTTATACACTCGAGCACGGGGATGACACCATTTGAGTGTGTATACGGCATCAACCCCCTCACCCCTTTGGATTTAACCCCTTTGCCAAATGATCTTGTGATAATCTTAGATGGAAGTAAACGGGATGAGGCCATGAAGAAGCTACATGAGAATTTGAGGTTGCGGTTGGAGAAGGAAAAACAAGAAGTTGCGAGGTGAGCCAACAAATGAATAAGAAAGCTCATTCTTGAACCGGGAGATTGGGTATGGTTGCACCTAAGGAAGGATAGGTTCCCATCTCAAAAGAATGCTAAGTTGATGCCATGGGGTGATGGCCAGTTCCAAGTATTAGAAAGGATCAACGACAAAGCCTACAAGATTAATCTACCCCCGGAATATCAAGTGCACAACACTTTCAACGTGTGTGATCACTCTCGGATGGAAACGGTGGTCCAAAACCGTTCTGTCCACCTTGAGGAATATGGTAGAGAGGATTATAAAGGGTATGGAGCCTTTGACGATGCCTAAATTTGGGAGGAAGAGATGAGAGGGGGTCGTGTGGATCCAAGAAGATACCGAGGGTATGGAGAAAGGGGAAACCAACACCTAGAGAGAGATGTAGGAATCAATACCATCAAATTGAGCCTACTTATCTTTAAGGGTAAAAGTGAACCCAAGGTGTATATTGCTTGGGAGTCGCGTGTGATAAATTGTTTCAAGTGAATGATATCTCGGAGGAGAAGAAGAGTTGTTATGCCATAGCTCATTTTGAAGGCTATGCTAACACTTGGTGGGAATACGTCTAGCGGTTCGGCGACGAGTTGGTAGAGGGAAAACCACCACCATGGTTTCAATTGAGGTACCTAATGAGGCAACGGTATCTTCCCAAAAGTTATCATCATGAGTTGCTTGCTAGTTTGTACAATTTGCAACAAGGGAATCGAAGTGTTGTGGCATACTATGACGAGTTTCAACTACTCATGTTGAAGCTTGATCATCGGGGTGAACAAATTGTCCATGACATTATTCGGTTCAAGTGTCGGTTGAACAAAGAGATCTCCACCCATTTGACGCTTCGCAAGTTTGATACCATTGAAGGGATTTTCCAAGTGGCTCTTGAGATTGAAAGGGAGCTTAAAGAGAGGTCGTCGTTCAAGGTAAAGGGACCATCAACCTCGGGTTGGCCAAGGAGCAAAGATATGGTTCAACTATCTTCGGGTTGGCCCAAAAACAAGGACCAACCCGCCACTACAAGGCTGCCCGAGACTAAAACAGTCCACAAATTTCATCCCCGGCAAGAAGCTCACAAGTATCCTAATCCAAAAGGGTTCCAATGTTTCAAGTTCTAAGGTTGGGGACATAAAGCCAATGAATGTCATAACCGACGTAATGTGATCCTACGGGAAGGGAGATTGTATTATCTTGGTGAGGAAGTAGGTCTTGAGAAACCCAAAAATGATCCACATGATGATGATGATAATGATGAGGATGCTTATCCGCAAGAAGGGGAGTGCGTGGTTTCAAACTTTGTAGTGAGGCGTGCCATGATTTGTAAGGCAATAGATGATCCTAGCCAATGGGAGAGTCTATTCCATACTAAATTTATTGTGAAGGGAAGTGTGTGCACTATGGTGATATATAGTGAAAGTTGTCCAAATGTGGTTAGTGTTGCAATGGTGAACTTCTTGAAATTGCCGCCTACACCTCACACTAGTCCTTACAAATTTCAATGGTTGAATGAATGCGGCGAGTTAAAGGTCATAAGGTAATGTGTGATATGTTTTAAGGTAGCCAACTACCATGACGAGGTGCTTTGTGACGTGATACCAATGCAAGCTTGTCACTTGTTGTTAGGAAGGCCTTGGCAATACAATAGGTCGACCAAAAATGATGGAAGGTCCAATCAGTATACACTTGAGAAGGATGGTCGCAAGTTCGCTCTTCATCCATTATTGCCTTCCCAAGTGAATGAATTACATCAAAAGATGCGAGAATTGAGGGAGAAGAGAAAGAAGGTCGAGAGTGAGGGGAAAAAAGGTGAACCCGAGAGTGAGGGAGTAGGGGAAACCGAGGGGCTCCTAATTTATACGGGGCAAAAAAGTGTGGTGATGATGGCTAGGAGGAAAGAATTATTTGTGGATCATGACGAGGACACTCTGATGCTCTTCTTGGATCATTGTTTTAATACTAATGCCACTAACATTTCCATTTCTCCTCCTATTTCTCGTGTTTTGTAGGATTACGAGGATGTCTTTCCAAAGAAATTACCGTAAAAATTGCCCCTACCTCGGGGAATTGAACACCAAATAGATTTTGTGTCGGGTTCACAATTGCCCAACAAACCGACTTATAGGAGCAACCTGATGGATACCAAGAAATTGCAACGCCAAGTTGAGGAACTCCTCAACAAAGGGTATAGCAAGGAGAGTATGAGCCCTTGTGTAGTCTCGGTGCTACTAGTTCCCAAGAAAGATGGGACTTGGTGTATATGTATTAATTGTCGAGCCATCAATAAGATAATGATAAAATATTGTCACCCTATTCCTAGGTTAGATCATATGCTTGATGAATTGAGTGGTTCGTGTTTGTTTTCTAAAATTTATTTGAGGAATGGCTATCACCAAATTCGTATGCAACCGTGTGATGAATGAAAAATCGCCTTCAAGATGAAATTCGGTCTCTATGAATGGATGGCTATGTCATTCGGCCTAACAAACGCTCCAAGTACTTTCATGAGGCTAATGAATCATGTGATGAAGCCATTTATCGGAAAGTTTGTTGTTGTTTACTTTGATGATGTGTTGGTGTATAGTAAGTCCTTAGATGAGCATGTAAAGCATTTACAATATGTGTTTGATGTCCTCCGAAAGGAGAAGTTATATGCTAGTTTAGAAAAGTGTTCTTTTGGTGTTTATGAGATTGTATTTCTTGGATTTGTGGTGAGCTCAAGAGGGGTCTAAGTAGATGAATCTAAGATTGACTCCATTAAAAATTGGCCAACTCCCAAAACCGTAGGTGAAGTGAGAAGCTTCCATAGGTTGGATAGTTTTTATAGACGTTTTATCAAAGGATTTAGCACCTTTGCCGCCCCCTTGACCGAAGTGATTAAAAAGGATCGGCCTTTCAGGTGGGGAGATAAACAAGCTAAGGCCTTTGAGGACTTGAAAGCTATGCTCGTCTAGGCCCCTTTGCTACAATTGCCGAATTTTGACAAGACTTTTGAGGTCAAATGTGATGCTAACAAATTTGGCATAGGCGCGGTTATAATGGAAGAATTAAAGCCTATTGCCTACTTTAGCGAAAAGCTCAAAGGAGCAACTCTAAACTACTCTACGTGCTATTTAGAGTTGTATGCCTTGATTAGAGCCTTGGACACTTGGCAACATTATTTGTGGTCTAATGAATTTGTGATCCAAATGGATCATGAATCCTTGAAGTATTTACGGGCACAAGACAAGCTTAACCGGCGGCATGCCAAATGGATTGAATGTCTTAAAACTTTTCCTTATGTTATTCAATACAATAAGGGTAAAGACAATGTGGTTACCGATGCTTTATCCCGAAAACATGTGCTTGTGTCTACTTTGTCGTCTAAGTTGATGGGTTTTGAAAGCCTCAAGTCTTTATATCCCGAGGACCCTCACTTCGCTCCTATCTATAGGGAAAGTTAAGAGTTGGATAGGGATAGGTGGGTTACGGATAGGGGTTCCTATCGCTATACCAAATTTGATGGATACTTGTTTAAAGGTAGACGATTGTGTGTTCCCTCAAGTTCGTGGAGAGAATTATTTGTGAGGGAAGAACACAATGGCGGTCTAATGGGACATTTTGGGGTCGAGAAGACCCTCGGAATTTTGGAAGAACAATTTTATTGTCCTATAATGCATAAGGATGTGGCCTCGATTTGCGGCCAATATGTTAAATGCAAAAGAGCCAAGTCACGACTCCAACCCCACGGGTTGTACACCCCATTGTCCACCCCTTTCCATCCTTGTCTTGACATATCAATAGACTTCGTGTTGGGATGGTCGAGGACTAGAAGGGGGCGAGATAGTATTTTTGTCGCGGTGGATCGGTTTTCTAAGATGGCTCACTTTATTCCTTGTTCTAAATTGTGATGATGCGCTTAGTGTAGCCTCTTTGTTTGTTAATAATGTTGTAAATCTTCATGGTGTTCTGAGGACCATAGTGAGTGATAGGGATTCTAAATTCCTAAGCCACTTTTGGATGTCCTTGTGGAGTAGACTCGGTACTAAGTTGTTGTTTTTGACTTCATGCCACCCACAAACCGACAGCCAAACGAAAGCAGTAAATAGGACCTTAGGGTCTATGTTACAGTCAATGGTTAAAGGAAAAATGACTTCTTGGGAGGAGCACTTACCATTGATTGAGTTTGCTTATAATCGTGTTATACACTCGAGCACGGGGATGACACCCTTTAAGTGTGTATACGGCATTAACCCCCTCACCTCTTTGGATTTAACCCTTTTGCCAAGTGATTTGTGATAATCTTATATGGAAGAAAATGGGTCGAGGCCATGAAAAAGCTACATGATAAGGTGAGGTTGCGGTTGGTGAAGAAAATCCAAGAAGTTGCGAGGCGATCCAACAAACGAAGAAGAAAGCTCATTCTTGAACCGAGATATTGGGTGTGGGTACACCTAAGGAATGATAGGTTCCCGTCTCAAAGGAATGCTAAGTTGATGCCATGGGGTGATGGTCCATTCCAAGTATTAGAAAGGATCAACGAAAATACCTACAAGATTGATCTACCCCCGGAATATCAAGTGTACAACATATTCAACCTGTGTGATCTCTCTCGGGTGGAAACGGTGGAGGATGGGAATGATCCGAATTTGAGGACAAATTCCCTACAAGATGGAGAGGATGATACGGGAATTCCTAGATCGAGACCTTTCACACGAAGCCAAGCACGTGATTTGCAACAACTCTAAGCTTTGTTCTCATTCTTGGCCATGTGTGAGGCCCTTGTGAGCCCATCTAAGGGCCTATATTTAATAAAATACGAAGAGGCCCACCAAGACATCCCAAACCCACCCACTTAAATGTCAAGGGTATTTTGGTATTTGTCCTTCCTTTCTAAGTGACTATATAATCCATGTAATAGGGCTAGTCTTGCCTTAGTTCATTCCTATTATTCAAGAAACAAAAGACTTGTAAATTATTTACTTCTCTTTCTCATTTGGAGAGGCCAAAACCGAATTCTCACTAGTAGAGTGATACTTGTGTTATATATTGGCTAGAAACTAGGTTCTTAGGGTTCTTTGAGTTTCTCTTGGTCCAAGTAAGAACTTGGTATTGATATTTATTAGTCTTCGGGTCCTTTCTCTTGCTAGGGTTCTTTGATTAATGAATATTGTGTGTCAAGTTTCTATCTCTTTCTTTATAAATCTTGTTAACATTGTGTTGTTTAATATAAAAGTCTAGTGAAGCCGTATGGGGATCTTTCGATTCACTGGAAATATTGTCTTTTTTGTTCTTGTTGTTAAACTCACTTTTATAGTTCAAATAAGTGTTGTAAGCCTAGTGAAGCCGTGTGTGGCCATTTTCGATTCACTAGCACTTTGTTGTTCATGTTGTTGTTCTTGTGTTGGTTAGAATCTCTTAATACACACTTAGTATTGTATCAATTTGTGCATGGTAGATCCATGGTGCATAATATGATTATATGCCACGATCTACTTAGGCACTATGGAAGGAAGACAACACCAAGGTGTTTAATGAAGATTGATCTCTAGAAAGCTTATGATATGGTGAGTTGGGAATTCCTGCAGGAGGTGTTATAGGGATATGGCTTTCCTGACAAATTTATTTAGGTGATAATGACGTGTGTTACTTCTCCTAAGTACACTATCAAATTGAATGGTGAGGGGCATGTTTTACTTTTAGAGTCAAAGAGGACTGAGACAAGGGGACCGTACTTCACTCTTGCTCTTTGTCCTAGTGATGGAAAACCTGACAAGATCTTTAAATTGCATGAGCTTGCTGCCTGACTTCAAATTCCACTCTATGTGGAAGAATACTAAATTGATTCACTTGATATTTATTGATGATTTAATGGTATTTTGTAAGGGAGAAGAACTTGTTGTCACAAGAGTGAAGGAAGCACTGGATCATTTTACTGCAGCAACTAGCTTGGAAGCAAACATGGAAAAGTCCACTATCTTCATAGTTGGGGTAACTGATTAGGTGAAAGCTAACCTGTTGTCTATCACTGGTTATGCCTTAGGTGAATTTCCAATTAAATACCTGGGGATATTTCTAACTCAAAAAAATGGGATAAGATTTATTGCCAACAGTTAGTGGATAAGATCACTAGCAAGATTACTACAGGTTATGCCAAGAAACTGTCATATGCTGGATGGCTGCAATTACTGAATGTAGTTTTGTTCTCTATTCACAGTTTCTGCGGATCAATTTTTATCCTCCCTCAATGTGTCCTTAATGAAATTGATAGGAAGTGCAAAAAATATGTATGGAGGAATACATAGGCAAACAGGAAACCTTGCTTAGTCGCTTGGGAGAAAATATGTGTACCCAAGAATCAAGGAGGCTTGAACGTCAAAGACTGTAGAGTATGGAACATTGCATTTGTAAGGAATCTTTTATGGCAAATTGTAGTTGATAAAGCTTCTCTCTGAGTAAGATGGATATATGGAGTGCATAAGAAAGATGCAACTACATTTTGAGAGCATAAAACACCCCAAGATAGTAGTTGGTAATGGAGGAAGTTAATTTCCTTAAAGGATCAAATGACGTATTGGTATACTGGTGATATATATAAGCTCACTGCAAATGGAGCTTGCTCCATTACAAGTAGCTATTTGCAATTGATAGGAGCACAAACAAAGCTGAATGTTGCTGAGCTCATCTGGACTGCTGTAACTCAACCCCGGCAGTATAATCACATGGTTAGCGGAGAAGGGAAGATTACTAACTAAGGAGAGAATGCTAAGGCTTAAGATGGTAGTTCTAGATCTCATATGTTGCTTATGTGATGCACAAGTTATAGAAACCAACAACCATTTGTTTGTTGAGTATACTTGGTACAAGACAATTCTAGATGACTTTGTTAGAATTTGGAGCTAAAAGAGAAGAGAAAAGATAAAGTTTCAGCAGTAGCTGTTTTCATCCATACATTCATCACTCATACATTCATTCATACATTCAACATTCATTCATAGTCAATATTTTACAAAAGACTATACTTATAAGATACATGAGTCTTACAAGACACACTTCATAAGTCTTACAAGACACACTTCTCAAAAATAAAGACTATCATTTATCTTTTAAAATAAAACTAAACATAATATTTAAAAGAAACTATTAAACAAAAGATCATCAAGAAGAGTCTCATATTCTAACACTCCTCCTTAGACTTTTCTTGGATACTCCCAGCATAGACTTCATCTTATTCATTGGGATATCATCCATTTCATTATCTAACTCATCCTTATCAAATTCATCTTCGTAGTCATCCTCATCAAAATCATCTTCATCATCCTCATTGTCATCAAATCATCATCCGCAGGCAAAGCTACAAGCTTGACAGTTTTTTGGTTCTGATCTTTGCCCATAGGGGAAGTTTCAGGTCCTTGAATTGTAGGGGCAGCTTCAGATCTTGTAACCCCTTAAATTGTTGTATTTGTTGTTGGTTTGGCATTTGAGCTCCTCCTCCATTACCATCCATCATAGCCTTCTTTACATATAAAGTGGCTTCATTTTCACTTCTGTTGAAGCCACAATGAATGAAATGATCATCAATCTTACTATACCAGGATCGAGGATCATGTTTCAACGCCTTATTTAATCTGTCTTTGGGTTTGTCAACCAGCTTTCAAGTGTCATTCTTCTCAATCATACCAATCTCTCTCTTCATGGCTTCAATCCAAACTTCACGTTTTTATACTTCTTGCAAGGTATTGGGTTCCAAGATTGCAATATTGCATCTTTTATATATCTCCGAAAGTGAACTTGTTTTCAAAATTAGCGAATTAAGTGAGGATTCACCATCTGATTCTTCAGTTTCTTCTACATTTTCAGAGCCAAATGATTGTGCTTTAGGCGGCGGATGCAAGTTTAGATAACCTGCATTTTCTTTCTCATACATAGACCTTAAAGTGGCATAGTTAAAATGCCCATATCTTCTATGCCATAACCACGAATTGTCCATCCTTGCAAAGTTGGCACTATCAAAATTTTCATCTACTGGAAAGGTCATATCCACCATTTCTACTTTAACTATCAAAGTGTTATCAGAATTACAAATCAAACAATGTTTTTCCTTAAAAATTAAGGAGTAACCTTTCGACATCATTTGGCCAACACTCAACAAGTTACATGCTAAAGAAGGAACATACAACATATCAAGTATAAGATTCGTAGTTTGTTTAGTTTGAAAGGCAACTGAACCCTTTCCATATGCTTCTAGTATTGCACCATTTCCCATCCTAACTTTAGCTTTGACTGACTTGTCAAGTGTGTGAAACATGAGCTCATTATATGACATATGACTCGTACATCCACTGTCTAGAAACCATTTTGGTTGGTTGGATTTGTTTTCTTCATGAGAAGCCATAAACAAGATTTCATTCTTTTCTGAATCTTCAGTGAAGTTTGACTGCTGAAAATATTGTTGTGGTTGATTCTGCTTGACCCTGCAATTCTTCTCAATATGACCCATTTTTCTACAGAATCTACATTGAATTGATGGTTTTTATTTGAACCAACAATCCTTTTCTTGATGATTGGTTCTTTTACAGTGGAGGCAAGGTGGAAACCTTTCTTTTTGTGAAGATTTCGTCCATGGCTCTCTCTGCTACTTTATCTCCTTCCATTCTCCCATTGTCCTTCATAGGTTGTTTGTCTTTGTGCTTTGCTTGAAATGCCACTTCTTCTACTTCTTCATCTCTTATGCTTGTTCTTTGTGCATGGGCTTGCAACTTTCTAATCAGATCTGCAACGGATAAAGTCTTCAAACCACAAGATTCCTCTATTGCTGAAATCTTAGACTCGAACCTTGCTAGTAAGCTTATTATCATCTTCTCCACCACTTTTGAATCTGGAAAAGTTTCACCAAATAATTTCCAGAAGTTTGGCAGAGTACTCCTTGATTGTATCTCCTTCTTTCATCCTTAACATCTCAAATTCACTTTTAAGAGTTAAGAGTTTGACAGTTTTCACTCTATCACTTCCATCGAACTCCTCTTTCAGCTTCTCCCATACTTCTTTAGGTGTTTCACAAGCCATTATTCTTGTGAAAATTGCATTTGAAAGTGCTGAATGAAGACAAGTGAGTGCCTTTGATTTCTTGGACTTTGCATCTTCATTTGTGCAATAGTTGGATTTGGTCCCAATTGAGGGGGATCATTTTCACATTCAACTGTTTCCCATAGACTAAGAGCTTTGAGATAAGCCCTCACCTTTATCACCCAGATGTGATAATTTTCTCTTGTAAACAAAGGATAACCTACACCCAAGAAGCTGTTGGATGCCATGTTACTGCTGTTCAGGTTACTTTTTTTAGAAGATCTGAAAAAAAAAACTTATCTTTACACTACTAAAAAAAAGGATAAAACCGACCACAAAAACCTTCCACATGTGGAAGGATTTTATTAAAAACCGACCGCAAAAGCGACCAAAATCTGTGGTCGGTAAAGTAGTGGTAGTTTTTTCAAATTCGACCACAAGTGGTCGATTTATTTTAAAATATATATACATATTTAAAATTTATCATTATTTTATTAAAGTTATAAAAAATTATTTTAGAGAAAGAAAAAATCTACCACATGTGGAAGGTTTTTAATTAAATTAATAAATTAATTTAATAAACAACCAACCACAAGTGGAAGGTTTTTTATTAAATTAATTATTTAATTTATTAAAAAATCGACCACAAGTGGAAGGTTTGTTATTAAATTAATTAATTAATTTATTAAAAAATCAACCACAAGTGGAAGCTTTTTTATTAAATTAATTAATTAATTTATTAAAAAACTGACCACAAGTGGAAGGTTTTTTATTAAATTAATTAATTAATTTATTAAAAATACGACCACTTGTGGAAGGTTTCTTACCAAATTAATTTATTAATTTTTAAAAAATCCGAGCACTTGTGGAAGGTTTTTTATTAAATTAATTAATTAATTTATTAAAAATACGACCACTTGTGGAAGGTTTCTTACCAAATTAATTTATTAATTTTTAAAAAATCCGAGCACTTGTGGAAGGTTTTTTAATAAATTAATTTATTAAAAAACCTACCACAAGTGGTAGGTTTTTTGCAAAAAAATATTTGCTAAACCGACCACTTGTGGTCGTTTTTTCTGGGTATTATAAAAAAAATAATTTTGAACCCAAATACAGCATATGCAACAACAACAATACAAAAATTGTTTCAAAAGTGTATAGGACATACAAAATGTCCAACAAAATATGAAATAATACAACAATAGTTTCAAAGTATAACACATACAAAAATCAAAAACCTAAGAGTCACTATCATCTAATTCGTCATCGTCTTCCATATCATCATCCGTACTGAAAACATCCAGTGGCCCAGACCCTTTGCAGCCCGAACTGCATCACCAGGACATGGAGGAATATTCCCCGCAACCTGAATGAAACAGCTCATCTACTGCTGAAGCTTCTTGAATTGTGATGTTGTTGCCTTCTCTGTCTTTTTCTGCCTCTCTCTGTTCAGCAAGCTCTTGAGTGAGTTGACAAAATGTATTTTGTAGGCTTTCAATCATTTCTCTATCAACTGAAGAGCTAGAGTAAGAAGGGCCAGACGAACACGTAACATTCTCGCCAAAAACGTTTTTGTGGTATCCAACCGAATGGCCTCTATTTGTAGGACCCACAACTTTTTTCCACAACTCCTCCTCTACATGTTGGGTATTAGGTCATCCTGAATTTCAGGAGGCAGACTACTACGATACGCACCGAGAAGATGCATATATTTGTCCTATATTCAAAGAAAGTTAATACTAAGATTAAAAAAATATTAAAATGATTATAATTGAATAATATCGACTTTAAGAAAAAAATTCATAAATTCAGAATTTGTTACTTACATGGATATCTTTTTCTCGAGCTTCAACCCAGACATCTTCATCAGTCGGGTTTTTTTTTTATCACATGAGTCTCCTCGTATAACTCATAATATGCTATTTTCCTACCCTTTTTTTCCTGCATATAAAAAAATCATCAATGTTCAAATAATTAAAAATTTAAATATATAGAAATACAATTAAAACTGTAAAAGTTGCATACCATTATTTCCATCATAGCAAGAGTACTTCTGGCACCCACAGTATGTAGGGAGCCAACCTTGGATGATTCCCGGGCTTTCTTTCCTTTTTCACTCAACAATTTGTATTCTTCGCTATTCCAATAGGGAAGATACAGTTGTCATGCGAATTCAGGAATCCACTTAGGTCTTACCGATTTCGATCGGGCATATTCCAAAAGATTGTTAAATCTAGCTCTACATCTAATGAAAAAGTTCTTGTTTATACGAAATGTATTTGCATCATCCCACCAGTAAAATTTCTACAATAAAAATATAATATTCAATCTTTTGTTATAACAAAATGTAAATAAGTATAAGTAGTCGATAAGTTAAATTCTTACCTTAAATTCTTCAAACATTCTATCCTTGTAAAGTTCTGAAACCTTTTGCCAGTTGGTCCAGTAGCCGTTGAAGTGGCGAGTAATACATGATCGCGCATTTTTTCCAGCTCCACCATCCGGCCTAAACCTACAACAGAACATCAAACATTAATTTCATAAAGCATAATAATATAGTAATGAAAAAATGAGTAACGTTATTATATTTAGAAATCTTACCCTTTCCCAACTGGAACAAGATAAATCCTCCCAGAATCATCTTTGTCTCCTGGCTGCGTAATAAGTGATAGTGGATGCAATGGCGTGGGTGGATCTGAAGCACCAGATGGAGGGCCTCCAAGATGAAGATCCGACAACCTAATAGATCCCGCAGAATCACTGTGCGAAGCTGCGTGACTGCTGCAGGATGGTATCGATGATGCTACATGTCTGGAGGGGCCAGCGTCTATACGATAGTACTGTACTGGAGGTGGCACGGTCATAGGAGCAGAATGAGTCGGTGTAGACCCATGTAGTGGCCCCCATGCATAGGAGTAGGTATCGAATCCTCTGACAACCTAGAATGTGAGGGTTGTACTGGCTCGTTAGCAAACCGACCCTCAGATATATGAATACCTTGTGGCCGTCTATAAGGCGGAGGTTGTCGATTCTTTTTTGATTTTGTAGTATCAACTTTTCCCTTACCTATATCATCTCTGTCTGACATCTAAATTATGTTAAGTTAACAAGTAGTTAGTTCATACAAAATGAATGTATACGAAAAAATTCCAAGTATATAATTTCAAGTTACTAATTCACATTTCAAATCTCTCCAATAACACGATATATAGACAAAAATATTGTTATTACTATACAAATTGTGGGAAAGTGGAAACAGCAAAGTAAAACAATATATTATGTATCAATCTTAAACAAGAAGCATAAAGGTAAATATATAATACAAAGCATATCGACATCAACACATAATAAATACAACCTACACAACTAATCTTCATCTTCTGAAGACTCTCCACTAAACCATTCACCCTCTTCGGAGGTTTCCTCATCTCCTACCCACTCAGTCTCTTCTTCCACAATATTAACATCTTCAAATATATTTTCTGGGTGATTCAAACCATCCACTAATTCAACGTCTATTAGCTGGTGATTAATCTGAATTTTATTTTGATACGCAGTCTCCAGCACATTCTCAACTTTCACCTGGCCTATAGGTTTTGTTTTGATTACAGCCCACCAGTCAGACTTGTCATTGCGCAATGGATAAGGAGCATAATACACTTGTTTAGCATTTTGTGCTAAAACAAATGGATCGTAAATAGGATACGAACTATTGTGCTTTACTTCAATGATGTTATGCTCTCTATGTACTCTTGTGCCTCTTGTGCTTGGATCAAACCACTTACATCGAAAAAGGATAACTTTTTTACTAGGAAACCAGCGTGCTCAAGTTCTAAGATCTCGTGTATGATGCCAAAGTAATCAATATCATCATCACCTTTAACCCAAACACCAGCATTGTTTGTTTTCCTTGAACTGGAGTGTTGTTCGGTGGAAAATTTAAAGTCATTTACTTTGTATTGGGACATTGCTTTAACTTCAACTGGACCCAAAGAAATATCTCTCAAAAGCTTATCGTATGCGGCTGAATTTGGTGAATGGTGTACCTAAAAATATTATACATATATATATATATTAGTTGAGGAATGTGTAAATATTTAAACTTTGTAGAAATATTACACTGACGAACCTCATTTTTAAACCATATTGCAAAGGATGCATACACTTGATTTTCGTGAAACTGAGTCTTAAATGAACTGCACATGCAACATGGGAAACACAATTAGTTTCTTTAAGGGAATGTGTAAACAAATAAGATATGCTAAAATTTTAATGTCCTTACTTCACAAATGGCTCAATTTCCGAGCAATTCAGCATGACATACAATGTTGCTGATTTGCGCTCCATGGGAGTTAGCCGGCGAGGTATGATCTTTTTAGCCTTACAACCAGATTGAATGAAAATTGATATCGGTTGCAAATGAGGCGCATTCACATCCTCCTGATAACTATTCGGTCAGTTTCTTGAACAAGCAACTTCATCACGAAAGTAGTACGAACAAAATTGAGAAGTTTCTCTTGCAAGATATGCCTCAACTATAGAGCCTTCAACCCTATGTTTGTTTTTGGGACCCCTTTTCAATTTTCCAATTGCCATGTACAATCTTAAGGTTAGATGTGTACTATATTTAAAAAACATATGTATGAATTTAAATATATTGCAAATGCTTACCGTTCGAATGGATACATCCACCTAGTTTGAACTGGACCGCCTAGCCGAGCTTTGTGCACAAGGTGAATGGGAAGATGTTCCATCACATCGAGGAACGCTGATGGGAAAATCTTCTCCAGTTTGTTGGTAATAACAACAATATTGCTTTCCATTCGCGCCAGATTTTATTCTTTTAATGTGGTGGTACATAAGTCCTTAAAGAACAAACTAATCTTTGCTATTGGTTTCCATATGTTTTCAGGTAAACCAATAAAAACAATTGGAAGTAATTGTTCCATGAAAACATGACAATCATGGCTTTTCATTCCATGCAAGATTCCTTGTGTCATATCAACCCTCTTTCCCAAATTTGAGGCATATCCATCGGGCATCTTCAAACTTTGAACCCACTCACATATTTGACGCTTTTGGTCCAACTTGAATGTAAAACTAGCCTTGGGCTTAAGAACATTGCCGTTGGGCCCTTGCTGTAAGTGTAATTCACTACGGTTGCGGTTGCAATATTCTGGCAAGTCAAGTCTGGCCTTAGGATTATCCTTTATTTTGCCGGTGACATCCATAACTGTGTTGAACAAGTTGTCAAAATAGTTCTTCTCAGTATGCATGACATCAACATTATTTCTAAGCAAATTATCTAGCCAATATTCTAACTCCCAAAATATACTTTGCTTAGTCTAGTTATGCAAAACGCCATATCCATCAAGCCTGTACATTCTTTCCTCACTGGCTTTAGGCAAATCCTGAACTATTTCCCAGACGTCATAACCAGACAGCTTTGGAGGTGGACCATCATGTTCCCTTCTATTCCTTCTGAATGCATTCTTGACTCTCCTAAATTCATGATCATGTGGCAAGAAACAACGATGACAATCAAACCATGAATTTTTCCTGCCATGTCTCAATGTGAAGGATTTTGTTTTTCCATGCAGTATGGACAATCCTGCTTTCCAGCTGTCATCCACCCAGAAAACATTCCATAAGCTGGAAAATCATTAACAGTCCACATTAGATGTGCACGCATATTGAAATTTTCTTTAAGAGAGATGTCCCAAGTTTCAACCCCCTCATGCCATAAAATTTGAAGTTCATCAATCAAAGGTTGCAAGTAGACATCTATTACGCTTTTTGGATTACGCGGGCCAGGAATAACATAATTCAGAAATATATACGAACTAGTCATCAACATTTTAGGGGGAAAATTATAAGGAGTGATATATACAAGCCAACATGAATATGGCGCACCACCAACTAAAAAAGGAGAGAACCCATTCGCACATAATCCCAATCGAATGTTGCGTGGCTCAGCCGTAAAATCTGGATAAGTGGCATTAAAATGCTTCCAAGCCTCTCCATCAAAAGGATGACACATAACACCAGTGGGCCTTCTATTTTTACTGTGACATCTCATGTGAGGAGCTGAACTGTTTGAAGCATACAACCTCTTCAACCTTGGTATAAGAGGTAAATAATGCATCACCTTAATAGCAATTTGATTTCCAGTAGAACCACGCTTATATCGAGTGTGCTGACAAAACTTACAGAACACTAGGTTACCATCTTTCTTAAAGTATAACATGCAGCCATTTTCACAACAATCAATTCAAACCGAAAAGAGACCTAACTTTGACATAAATCTTTTAGCCTTAGAGAAAAAATCAGGAACTTCCAAGCCGGGGTCAACTAACACTTTAATAAGGTCTATCATTGATTCCATTCCTCCTTCAGCAATATTCCAGTCAAATTTAATACTTAGTAATCTAACAACATACAAACGAGAGTGTGAACACCCGTCAAACAAAGGATGACTAGCAGCATGCAATTAATTGTAGAAATTGCCCGCTTCGCTATTAGGAACATCTTCAACAATTTCCCTAATGTCAACTCCATGTTGCATCCCAAAAGCATCGTGCACCATTTCAGTCATCCTAGTATGTTGATATTCATTATGCCCTGTAGATGTACTACTTTCACCAACAACAAAGTTATTTTGCGCTACATTCCCATGAATACCACACAATCTTAAAAAGTCCTCGTGAAACCCCATTCTATAAAGATGTTCCTTCACATCTTCTTCACTTACAAGATTTATACCATCACATCTAACACAAGGACAACGAATAACTCAATAAAGTGTCCATATATCGAGTGTCTTAGCATGTTCAACAAATCTTTTGAAACCTTGAATAAATTCCACCCTAATACCCGCTCTATTATCATTGTTCCGTTGATATATCCAGCTATAATCAGGTTCCATCTACGCAATCAATCAGATACAACTAATTAGATAAAGTCACAAAACACAAAAACACAAAAATCACCTTCAAAATCCTATACTAAACCATATTCAAAGTGACTAAGTAACTTACAACCTCAAATTCAAATCACAAAAATCATCTTCAAAATCCTTATACTTAACCATTTTATAGTGACTTAGTCACTTACCAACTCACATTCATAACACAAAATTCACATTTAAAGTCCCTATACTTAACCCTTTGCAAGTGAATAATTCACCTAACAAGCCATATTCATAACACCAAAATCACCATTAAAGTCCTTATACTTAACCATTTTCAAACTGACGAAGTAACTTACCAACTCAAATTCAAATCACCAAAATCATCTTCAAAATCCCTATACTTAACCATTTTCTAGTGACTTAGTCACTTACCAACTCACATTCATAACACAAAATTCACCTTTAAAGTCCCTATACCTTACCCTTTGCAAATAATAATTCACCAAACAAACCACATTCATAACACAGAAATCACCATTAAATTCCTTATACTTAACCATTTCCAAAGTGACTAAGTAACTTACCAACTCAAATTCAAATCAAAAAAATCATCTTCAAAATCCCTATACTTAACCATTTTCTAGTGACTTAGTCACTTACCAACTCACATTCATAATAATAAATTCACCTTTAAAGTTCCTATACCTAACCCTTTTCAAGTGAATAATTCACCTAACAAACCATATTCATAACACAAAAATCACCATTAAAGTCCCTATACTTAACCATTTTCAAAGTGACTAAGTAATTTACCTACTCAAATTCAAATCACAAAAATCATCTTCAAAATCCCTATACTTAACCATTTTCTAGTGACTTAGTCACTTACCAACTCACATTCATAACACAAAATTCACCTTTAAAGTCCCTATACTTAACCCTTTGCAAGTGAATAATTCACCTAACAAATCATATTCATAGCACAAAAATCACCATTAAAGTCCTTATACTTAACCATTTTCTAAATGACTAAGTAACTTACCAACTCAAATTCAAATCACATAAATCATCTTCAAAATCCCTATACTTAACCATTTTCTAGTGACTTAGTCACTTACCAACTCACATTCATAACACAAAATTCACCTTTAAAGTCCTTATACCTAACCCTTTTCAAGTGAATAATTCACCTAACAAACCATATTCATAACACAAAAATCACCATTAAAGTCCTTATACTTAACCATTTTCAAAGTGACTAAGTAACTTACCAACTCAAATTCAAATCACAAAAATCATCTTCAAAATCCCTATACTTAACCATTTTCTAGTGACTTAGTCACTTACCAACTCAAATTCATAACACAAAATTCACCTTTAAAGTCCCTATACCTAACCCTTTTCAAGTTAATAATTCACCTAACAAACCACATTCATAACACAGAAATCACCATTTAATTCCTTATACTTAACCATTTCCAAAGTGACTAAGTAACTTACCAACTCAAATTCAAATCACAAAAACCATCTTCAAAATTCCTATACTTAACCATTTTCTAGTGACTTAGTCACTTACCAACTCACATTCATAATACAAAATTCACCTTTAAAGTCCCTATACCTAACCCTTTTCAAGTGAATAATTCACCTAACAAACCATATTCATAAGACAAAAATCACCATTAAAGTCCTTATACTTAACCATTTTCAAAGTGACAAAGTAATTTACCTACTCAAATTCAAATCATAAAAATCATCTTCAAAATCCATATACTTAACCATTTTCAAGTGACTTAGTCACTTACCAGCTCACATTCATAACACAAAATTCACCTTTAAAGTCCTTATACTTAACCCTTTGCAAGCGAATAATTCACCTAACAAACCATATTCATAACACAAAAATCACCATTAAAGTCCTTATATTTAACAATTTGCAAAGTGACTAAGTAACTTACCAACTCAAATTCAAATCACCAAAATCATCTTCAAAATCCCTATACTTAACCGTTTTCTATTGACTTAGTCACTTACCAGCTCACATTCATAACACAAAATTCACTTTTAAAGTCCCTATACCTAGCCCTTTTCAAGTGAATAACTCACCTAACATACCATATTCATAACACATAAATATCCATTAAAGCCCTTATACTTAACCATTTTCAAAGTGACTAAGTAACTTACCAACTCAAATTCAAATCACAAAAATCATCTTGAAAATCCCTATACTTAACCATTTTCTAGTGACTTAATCACTTACCAACTCACATTCATAACACAAAATTCACCTTTAAAGTCCCTGTACCCAACCCTTTTCAAGTGAATAATTCACCTTACAAACCATATTCATAACACAAAAATCACCATTAAATTCTTAAACTTGACCATTTTCAAAGTGACTAAGTAACTTACCAACACAAATTCAAATCACAAAAATCATCTTCAAAATTCCTATACTTAACCATTTTCTAGTGACTTAGTCACTTACCAACTCACATTTATAACACAAAATTCACCTTTAAAGTCCCTATACTTAACCCTTTGTAAGTGAATAATTCACTTAACAAATCATATTCATAACACAAAAATCGACATTAAGGTCCTTATACTTAACCATTTTCAAAGTGACTAAGTAACTGACCAACTCAAATTCAAATCACAAATATCATCTTCAAAATCCCTATACTTAACCATTTTCTAGTGACTTAATCGCTTACAAACTCACATTCATAACACAAAATTCACCTATAAAGTCCCTATACTTAACCCTTTGCAAGTGAATAATTCACCTAACAAATCATACTCATCACACAAAAATCACCATTAAAAGTCCTTATACTTAACCATTTTTAAAATGACTAAGTAACTTTCCAACTCAAATTCAAATCACAAATATCATCTTCAAAATCCCTATACTTAACCATTTTCTAGTGACTTAATCGCTTACAAACTCACATTCATAACACAAAATTCACCTATAAAGTCCCTATACCTAACCCTTTGCAAGTGAATAATTCACCTAACAAATCATACTCATCACACAAAAATCACCATTAAAAGTCCTTATACTTAACCATTTTTAAAATGACTAAGTAACTTTCCAACTCAAATTCAAATCACATAAATCATCTTCAAAATCCCTATACTTAACCATTTTCTAGTGACTTAGTCACTTACCAACTCACATTTATAACACAAAATTCACCTTTAAAGTCCATATAACCCTTTTCAAGTGAATAATTCACCTAACAAACCATATTCATAACACAAAAATCGACAATAAAGTCCTTATACTTAACCATTTTCAAAGTGACTAAGTAACTTACCAACTCAAATTCAAATCACAAATATCATCTTCAAAATCCCTATACTTAACCATTTTCTAGTGACTTAATCACTTATAAACTCACATTCATAACACAAAATTCACCTTTAAAGTACCGATACCTAACCCTTTTCAAGTGAATAATTCACCTAACAAACCATATTCATAACACAAAAATCAACATTAAAGTCCTTATACTTAACCATTTTCAAAGTGACTAAGTAACTTACCAACTCAAATTCAAATCACAAAAATCATTTTCAAAATTCCTATACTTAACCATTTTCTAGTGACTTAGTCACTTACCAACTCACATTCAAAATACAAAAATCACATTCAAGGCCACATACCGCTTCACTAGACTTCATTATAATCAATAACAAGAACATAACAACAATGCTAGTGAATCGAACAAGGCCACACACGGCTTCACTAGACTTCAATATACTCAATAACAAGAACATAACAACGATGCTAGTGAATCGAACAAGGACACACACAGATTAAAAATAACAATAACAAGAAGATAAAAATAATAGTGAATCGTGAGAAATTAACTTACCTTTGCTTGGCCTAAATTAAAGTGAAAACTATGAGTAAGTGACTAGGGTCTCTATTAACCTACTTACCCCTTCTGCCCCTACCCCTACCCCTACCCTAGCCTCTAACCCCACCCCAAACCTTTCCTGTCTTGAGTTAAAATAGAACCATACCACAAAAAGGAATTTAAACCAGGAGATAGAACCATACCACAAAAAGGAGTCCTTTGAAATCGATATTAAAATAAACACAAAACCCACAAAATACAACAAAATTCATACCTGGGATAAGCTGTGGTCTCCGGAACAGTTGACGGAGCACTCGTCGGAGCAGTGGTTAGGGTGATTTTTGCGTGATTTTTACATTTGGGAAATTAATTTGAGAGTGTTTTAGGTTTAGTGCATTTTGTATGTGCGTCTATGTGCGTCTGTATGTATGTTGCTGTGTTTAGGAATAAAAAAGAGGTAGGGTCGGGTCGGGTCATGTGGTCGATTTTTAAAAAAATTCAGTAAAAAACGATCACATGTGGTCGGTTTTTAATGAAATAATTAAAAAAATATATTTTACTTACTACAATTAATAAATCAATAAATTAATAAATTAAAATTAAGTAGCATTTAATTAAGATAATTATCATTTAATTACGATATATATCTATATACATACATATATATATATATATACACCTCTTAATAGAATATGTTAGTCAAATAAATTATTGATTACTTGTCTTACGTTATTACAATTTGAACAATATACGTGTATCTACATATTGATACTAAATAATATATAGATTCAGTTATCGAGCTTTCGATTACTGCATACCTCACTACACGATATATACATATATATACCTATATTCAATTGTCTATCAACTTTCAAATAAGTACTATAAACATCACATCCACGATTTTAATTAATATACTACTCCATATTTATAATATATATCGTATTTCACATATAGTGGTCATATGAATTATTGGTTAGTTTTATTTTATGTCATTAATATGTCTTCACTATATAATTATTTGGCATGGTCATTCAATGTTCTGTTTTCCCCTCCCCTGCTTCCTTCCTCCCCCTCTCATATACCTCGTAATACTAGTCTTACATTATTACAACTTCCAAAACATTCGTGTGTCTAAATTGACCAAAAATAGTATATCTACTTCCTCAATAGTTTGATATATATTAACGTGACGTGTCAGTCAAACTATTTATATATATATATATAGATTCAGTTATCTAGCTTTCGATTTCTACATATGTCACTATACGAGATATACGTATATAAACATACATTCAATTGTCTATCAACTTTAAAATACGCACAATAAACATCATAAACACGATTTTACATATGTACCCTATAATAATATACAACGTATTTTACAAATACTCGGATGAATTATAGATTACATTATCTTTTGTCATTAATAGAACATGTTCATTATATTCTGTTGAATTATTGGTTATATATTACATTATTATGTTTGTAAATACGTACAATTAAACATCTCCTTTCAAATAGTACTATGAAGATCAATTTTCATCTTTCAATTATGTATACGGAGGATTTCAATGGTTGAACCCAATGGTATGATATATATATATATATATATATATATATAGAGAGAGAGAGAGAGAGAGAGAGAGATTCATTACATAAAGATAATGCATGTTTAACGTCATTTAATGTATGTATAAAGGAAAATTTTTATTTTATGTATTAAGCATAAGTAAAAGCTAAAGATTACATTATACATAATCTGTATATTATATTTAAAAAAAAATTTAGTGTAACTTTTTTCGCGTTAGATTGATTGATTTTATTATTATTATATTGGTTATTAACTACATGTAATCACTATAATTTAAAAAAATAATAGTATATTTGGTTTTTAAATTTAGTATTATTTAATTTCTTTTTATTTTAAGTAGAAACCGATCACAAGTGGTCGGTTTATATATATACACACTATCGACAATATCAAGTTTAAAATATGTACCATATACATCACATACATATACAAGTATATATATGATCCAATAATATAATGGGATATGTTTCTTGTACATACTTAGATTAGTGATTGATTAATTATATTGGATTACCTTAATATATTTAGTTTTGATTATATATATAATTAAGTGTTACTTGAAATTATTTAATTTTTAATTTTTTACTTCAAAAACCGTCTACAAGTGGTTGATTTTTAAAATTATTTTTTTATTTTAATTAGAAAACCGACCACTTGTGGTCGGATTTTTAAAAGTAATTTTTAATTATTTTTTTAATAAAAACCGACCACTTGTGGTCGGTATTTATAAAATTAAATTAAAAAAGAATTTTAAAAAAACGACCATTTGTGGTCGGTTATTATAAATATTTTTTAACTAAATTTTTTTACAGAAAACCGACCACTCGTGATCGGTTTTCTTATTTTTTTAAAAAAATTTATTTGTTAAATAAATAATAATTAATATTAAAATTATTGTAACAATTATTTTGATTTTTTAAAATATAATTGTTTAAAAAAATAAAAATTTTAAAAAAAATAAAAAACGACCACAAAACCGACCACTTGTGGTCGGTTTCTGCGGTCGGTTTTACACATTTTTTTAGTAGTGTTAGTCCTTCACAGATCCCTCGAGAAGGTTGGCTCTTGCTACCACTATTAGAATTTGGAGCTAAAAGAGAAGAGAAAAGATAAAATTTCAGCAGTAGCTGCTTTCATTCATACATTCATCACACATACATTCATTCATTCATACATTCAACATTCATTCATAGTCAACATTTTACAAAAGACTATATTTATAAGCTACATGATTCTTACAAGACATTCTTCATAAGTCTTACAAGACACACTATCTTACAAGACACACTTCTCAAAAATAAAGACTATCATTTATCTTTTAAAATAAAACTAAACATAATATTTAAAAGAAACTATTAAACAAAAGACCATCAAGAAGAGTCTCATATTCTAACAGATTTAATGATGTGGAGTCTCATTAGTTTCATGTCTTTATTCTAGAATAAATTAACAACTAGTAATCACCTACTTAGTTGTAGATTAATTATTGAATCCTTTTCTTCGTGTCTTCGTTATTTGTGTGCTTTTCTCATTTTTAACTCGTAGTAACTTCTTTGTTTCAAGTTCGTAAGTAAATTTTATTTTGTGTCTTGAGTCGATCAAACAAGAATCTATTCCGGCCGCCAAGTAGAATTGACATCTTATTGACTACCGGAGTATAAGCAACTTTCAATATTCGCCGCTCCAAATTGTGAGGATCACAAAAGTGAGTGAATACGAGTGTTGGTAAGGAGCTTTTACTACTAATCTTGTTTGTTAATTTGTAGGTTCAAAAGGTGATATAAGGGGAATATGTCTTCGATAGCCGGGGATTATTGTGACTACAATAGTGAGGGGTTTTATGGCTACGAAGTTGAGGGAGATTGTGGAGGCTATGAAAATAGCCATGATCGAAACTTGGGAAGATTTGAAAGTTACTGTTTTGAGGGAGAAAATGAGGTGAATAAAGTGCCTAGTGCTTATGGTGACTTTGGATATGATGTAGGACCTCGTGATGGATCTTATGATGACGTTGGGACATGTGAGGAGTCCTACACTTCTCACTCCAAACCTAGATTTGGTGTTAGGTATAACCCTTTCATTCGCAAAGCTTATGAGAGCTATGATGAAAGTACATGTGAGGAGTGTGAATATTTATATTCTCCACCTTGTAGTACTTCTTATCAAGATCGATATAGTGTGAATGGTTATACTAGCTCTAGTGGAGGTTGTTCAACGAGAAGAAGAGGGTATGCATCTCCAAAATCGAGGGGTACTCGTGTCCTTTATAATGTTGATCCAAGAAGGAGTGTAGACTCCGGAAAGGTGACCATTTGTGGGATACCGAGCTACCTCGTTGTGTTAAATGATAGGTACTATAGAAACTACATAGTTCCATCCATGGTTGACTACTTGGGGTTGTTTTACGAGCCTTTACTCGTTCCATACTTATTGGACGGGTTTAAGGTTACCGAGAGGGTCAAAGTTATCTTCTCCCAATTTGAGTACCATGAGGAGGTGTGGTGTGATATTCTTCCATTGACATATGGTCATGTATGCTTAGGTGTAGATTGGTTTGTACAACATAGAGTTCCAAATGTGCAAAATTGGCCTAATGTTGTAAGAGACCGGTGGGGAAATCACCTCATGACATACATGTTGCCCGAGCTGCAAAGACAAGTGAATACTTACTCCAATCCGAATGCTTATGAGAGAAAAAATATTGAGAGGAGTAAGGGTGTGAAAGGTGGTAATCCGAGAGTGGAAAAAGGAGAGGTTATGTGGAGCGAAGCTAGGGGATCGCCACCAAACCGAGCTAACATTGTTTGTCCTCCTATTTCTAAGGACATTTATGTAGGTACCGACATGGCAAATAATGGAGATCAATGCCAAAGTAAAGTTGCTGCCCAAGCTTATGGAGTACCTTCACAACACCACAAAGGAGAGTCGACTCAAGAACTTCAAGGTAAAATAGCTAACTCTTACACTTTTTTGCATGTGAATGATAATTGTATGGCAAGTAGCCCATTGAGTGTGAGTAGTAGATTACTTACTTGTGAGTCTAATGATTCTTTGCCTTTTGTTAATGATGTACATGTTGTGAGTGTGGATACACTAGTTGATCCTATTGATGACCAAATTGACTCTTCTTGTAAGATCGATTTATGTCCACGTAGTGTTAAAGCCTATATGTTGAACGAAAGTACATTGTCTTGTGTAATTGGTGTTGATCAACCTATTTGTGAAAATTTTCCACTACTTGAGTATGTGTGTGATGTGATTAAGCGAAATCAAGTGAGTGAAGTATTTGAAAAAGTTGGTCAACAAAAGGGGAGTGAACCCGAGAGCTATTCTTGGGATAATCTTGTACTTGAAATCTCTTTAAAATGTGATATTAAGATTTTAGAGAGTGCTGAATGTGTTTGTTCTGAATCTGCCCGTGAAATAGATCATGCTCTCTTTAGGTATAATGTCTTATTTGAAGATGATATAAACACTCCTAATGAGCCTAGTGGTGAAAATGAAGGTATAGCTTGCCTTGGAAGCTATAGCCGATATGCTAACCCACTATGGTGTGACAACATTCCTCCTAAAGATGGAAATCTCTTTTTAAAAGACGAGAGTACTCTTATGGAAAAGGAATGTGTAGTCCTTCTTGAAAACCCGAGGACAAATGTGTCATTGACTCCTTGGGGTAATGTTTCTAAATGTGCATCCTTGTTTGACACACTTGTGCCTAAATTGCATGAATTCCAACTTTTGGATGCCAAGTTGTCTAGTTGTTTAAAGGAAAGAATGTGTATTTGTTTAAATACTTATTCTTCACCCGTGAATTCCTTTGCATGTGATTATTTTCTATATTACCTCTTTGCCTATGATGATGTCCATTCTAGTTTTGGATTTGGTTTATATCGAGGTAGGAAGTTTTTTGGTCTGTCCATGCATGTGTGATAATGCTATATGGATTTTATGGACTTTAGAACCAATCGAAACACCACCACCCCCTTGATGTGGTCTTTTGATGAGATAAAGAAGCAATGGTGTCTTATGGCTTATAAGATGAAGGAAGTTCTACTTTGTGGATTATTTGATGCCATTATGACCTATGTAGTTTCTTTATCTCTTGGTGATTCCCGTAACCAAATCCTTTGTGAACCTTTTATTGAGATTTTTATATTTAATTCAAAGGATCCTTGGTTATATTGCAAATATGTGCAACCTTGGCATGTTGAGATGATTTATTGTGCTAACCCTAACCCTCATGCCATGAGGAGTTTGTATTTGTTTGCCCTCTCTTCGGTTTTGCAAGGTTTGGATTCGAGGTCGAATCCTTTTCAAGAAGAGGAGGATGATACAAGAATAATGACCGCCTTAGCTTTTGACGATATCATTCAAAGTCACTATGTGAAGAATCAAGCTTTGGTCACATGGAGGGCATGGGATCATACTTGGAGGGGACGTTTTTAGACTACCATTGATCAAACACAAGTGTGGAAGATTGCTTGGAGCCTTGAAGACTTAAGGACTCTCGGGTTTGGACCACCTTTGTTGGTTCAAGGTTTTGGTTCCCTTTACAAAGGACATTTTGGTCACTTAGCTTTAAGGGCATTTTGGACAATTCATATTGTCTTCCAACATACCAAGGCCACCCTTAGTCATTAAGGGTAATGTGGTCTTTTTGTCTACTTTTGTAATATACTATAAGCAGTGCATTTTAGGTCTTTTCTCTTTAGTTTATGAAAGATGAAATATTGAAACACTTAAAATCCTCTCTCTTGAGAGTAGACCAACTTAATGTAGTTATAGTATAGGGCTTGGAAAAGCTAACATTGTTCTTTGCTTGGAAACGGTGGATCTTGAGGTGAGTTGATTCCCTTGGCGGTCACCGTAAGAGTGTGGTTTTGAGTATTACATTCATTAGGGGGTTTTGAGTTTAATACACTCTTTAGTTCTTAATCTTGAAATAACCGTGATCTCACTATCTATCCTTTACTATTATTGTTGTTATTTTGTGTTGTGGACTGTTTTGGGTAATTTATTGAATCCAAAACTTGTGTTATTATTGTTGATATTGTTCATCACGTTTTATAGCTATTTTGGTGTTGCAATACACCCTTGTATCTTGTATTCTTGTATTCTTGTTGTTGGTAGCGAATCCGAGTGTGGTCTCCATCTTGGTCCTCGAATCCTTAAGATTAGTGGACTGATTTTGGAGTGTGATTTCGTGTTTTCGTTGTCATTCCCGTATCAGAACCGACTAAAAGTTTTGAAGTCTTTGGTTGTTGCAATGGTGTTCTCTTTCTTCTTTACCCTTATAACTCCTAGATCTAGTAGCAAAATGTATTTTTGGAACCCAGCCACAAAAGTGATCAAGAATCTTTGTAGATCCCCCGTGCAGCTTCCCGATGTTTCTAATCACCTAGTTTTTGGGTTTGGTTACGTTCCTCAATTGGATGAATATAAGGTGGTCATAATTTTATATCATAAGGAAAGGAATCTCATAGACCCCCCAACACTTCCGCCTGTTGTTGAAATTTACTCATTGAAAACAAATTCTTGGACAAAAATTGAGATTGAACTCTCCTACTTTATTACCAGTCATATGTCAAAGGCATTTCTTGATGGATCTGCATATTAGCTTGCACGAAAGGCTAATGAATCTGAGTACGATGACTTCATTATGTCTTTCAATATGGCTGGCCATGTTTTTGAAGAAATACCACTCCCAGTGTCTAGCTCTTATGATGGTGCATTAACTGGATCATTAGCAGTCTTTCGCGATTCAATTTACCTATTTGCGCATGATTCACTGGAGTGGTGGCATATATGGATGATGGGTGAAGGTTGTTCAGGAAAGAGTTGGTGCTATCAGTTTAAAATTGATTGCTCATTCGATAGCTGTTGGCCTCAATGTTTTATGAAGAATGGCGAGGTGATATTCGAATCCATTGGGGGGGATCTTTATCTTTATGACCCTCGGAACCAGCTATTTGAAGATCTTCACTTCCAAAGTAATCCTGATAATATAGAACTATTTGCATACAAGGAGAGCCGGGTTTTACTAGATCATGGAACCAAGCCTTGGCCTATCAAATTTCATGATGACAAGAATGAAGAATTTGAGAGGCAAACTCGAGGGTCAAGAAAGCTTCGCAGGAAATGAGCCGGTGAAGTCTTCCTCAAAGGAAGTTTACTTTTGCCGAGATATAAGTCCAATGATTCTGGTTTGCAGTTCATTTTTTTAGAATTGTGATTCTATTCCAATAAGTAAGGGAAACAAACTAAAGAAAGCCAAACTTTGGTTACCAATTGTCATATTGTTGTTTTTTTATTATTGTTGTCGTATTGTGCTCTAAGTTGTGCGAACTGATTAGCAGTTATACCCATTGCTAAACCAGAGAGGCTTCAAACTTGCAAGCAACTATTAAATTTGTTGAAAGTTCCTCTATTTTGGTATGTCAAATGTCTGTACGATGAATTAAGTCATTTAGCTTTTGTTCTTTCATATTTTGATAGTGAAAATGTGTTCCAATAATTGCCATGTTTTAATGTTTCGGAATGATCTCCACATTGATCTCTACCGAGTCAGCTGCATCACATACCAAATATCACCTGAAGAATTGTGAGTCATAGAAGTGAGACGTCCTCACAAGTTACTTTTCTATCAGGGAACTGTTTGCATTCCCACCCCTCTTCCCTTTCTAAGCTTTGCTGCTTCTGTTGATTGTTTCTTGCATCATGATGCCAAGGGACTGAGAATCCCAGATGTTGATTGTCTTTGGCATGGTCAGTTGGTGAAAGTCCATTGTGTGGCGCTTTTCTAAGACTCTTAACAACGTTGCTCTTTAGTGGATCAGCCTGATTGGTTATTGGATTTAAGTCCTGCCAATGCATGTCTTTGCTCTTTGGTACATGCTCTTTGGTGGATCGGCCTTTGCAGTTCCAATCCATTTTCTACACCCCTCATTCCTCTTTTGATTGGTTGTTGCGCTGGTTGACAGGTCGCTTTTACATGCAGATCTTCTGTAACTTATCAGCTAGGAGCAGTACACCAGTTAGTCTTATAAGTTTGTCGTAACAATCCCCTTATCGATCAATAGCTCTTTCAAACACATTATTAATGGTTGTTGTTTGATGTACAATCCCAGTTAGGCCCGGGCATAAAAGGGGTGTTAGAGTCCCATATTGCTTAGGGAATGGACTAGTGCTCTACTTATGCAGAACTGGGCACTGACAGGTGTTTGAGTGGGTTGAAGTCCCACATTGATTGATGAATAGACCGGTGGTCTGCTTATTTAGACTTAGACAATCCTCCCCTATAAGCTAGCTTTGGGAGTTGAGTTAGGCTTAGACAAACCTTCCCTGAGGCGAAACCAAGAACCTAGTCAACCCACTTTAAACAAGTAGATTTTAGGATGCATTGGGTCTTGAATAAATTTAAATATTGATTTTAATTTATTAAATAACTTTTCTAAAACTCTATAGTTATTACATCACTAAATATGTACCAAAAATTATATTTCCGATTAAAATGACCATGAAATCTAACTAGGCAAAGTTGAATGACCATGAAAATTAACTAGGTAAAGTTGAATTTCTTGGTAGCTTCATAATTTCATTGACGTTGTACGTCTCTTGAATTTCCATGCACTTTCATTTGTCACAGTTGGTCCTGTATTCCACAGGGAGAGTTGAATTCCAAAGAAAGTGACAATGACAAATGAAAGTGAACAAGAAACTACTGAGTAATTCAGAAGAGAGTCAAATGAAAGTGTCTTGACTCTTTTTAGTTGTCAATTTGTGTGGTAGTCAATGCACGAGGCAGATTCCAAACACCACGACTCTGGGACGGAGCTACAATATTAGGTACGGGTTTAGACAAACTCAAATTTTTTGCTTAGATCGTGTATTTGTATTAAAAAATCATTAAATATGTAACTTGCCGGGGGTCTATCGGAAACAGCTCTCTACTTCATCCGAGGTAGTGGTATCAGTTAAATCAGATGCATCACTTTAAGGGACTTGGAAGCAAACTATCATCCTTTGCCTCTAAAGGAAGGCTGAAGAAAGAGCAGTACTATTTGAAGAATGGAAGTGCAGTGTTAGAGGAGTTTCTTACTTTATGCGATGGAAAATGCCGAATTCCCCTCCGTTACTTCAGTGCCATAGAAATCGAGAGGGCAACAAAAGATGCAGAGAATAGAGTAATTTTCATCAGCGGAATATATATGGTAAAGGGTTTACTAGACAAATGCCGTGTTCTGGTTAATTTCATACTCTACTTTTAACAGAAAGTCCAGTGATGTATGCAGAGATATAGCAATTACTTCGCAGATGAGCCATCTTAAGAACGTGCTTAAACTTATCGGCTGCTGCCTAGAATATGCAGAACCCGTTATGGTGTATGAGTATGTCGAGAAGGCTATAACTCTTGATGATTTACTTTCCAATAATGGTTATGCTAGAAATTCGTCCGTACCTTGGGAAAGTAGACTGCGGATTGCCAATGAGATCGCTTCAGTAATTGTTTTTCTCCATAGTGAATTTACTACGCCCATCGTTTTCAGAGACCTGCACTCACAAAAGGTGTTAATAGATCAGAGTAGTGGTGTTGCCAAACTGTACGATTTCTTATTCTCTGTACCATTGCCTCCGGGAGAATTGGGAGTAGAAGCTCAAGATGGTGTGCGCGGAACATGTGGCCATCCTGATCCAGAATACTGCTGCTCAGGTATTGTTACTCAAAAAACTGATGTCTACAGTTTTGGAAATGTTCTCTTGCAGCTATTGACTGGAAAGAGAGTGTATGTACATTATGGTGCGATCACAAAAGTTGGGCAAACGTACTTGGAATCCAACAGTGAAGAGTTTGATGTAATGGATATAGCGAATCCTGACATTTTGGCTGGAGAGCGTGGAATCCATGAGATTCGACAGCAATTGGAAGACTACTTTGATCTTGTTAAGAGATGCACGGTTACAAGTGGAGATGATAGACCATACATGACTTATGTTGCAAGGGAATTACGCATAATTGATTTCGTGCCATCGGTACTCCTGGTCTTAATTAGAAGTTTGTTCTGCATGAAGAGAAAAATAGGAATAATGTAAAATTCAGATACAACTATTATATTTCTGAATTTATGCAACTATAAGTGTGATTACTACTGTGAGATTTAATTTATTTTCTTGTGTTTTTGAAGTTTGTTAGTGCACCAGGCTGACCTAGCATTTCCAATATGAGAAGGAAACATTGATCAACACATGTAGCTCTTGACAACTTTGATTTGCTCAATGTTAAGAAACATTAACACCATATAAGCTCGGTCAATGATCAGATGGGTTTAAAATGTGTTTTATTGAGCTTAAGGGTTCAGCTGGCAAGGGGTGAATTTATTGATCCAGTTGACATACGGAGCGGGAGTACAAGGGTCTCCAAAGGCTGTTCCACCTTGTTTCTATAGCTAGAAAACTTTACGATAGGTGAACCAGAAACTTTAAGAGAATCAAAGAGAGAACGAACCTCCTACAAGTATATATCCTGCAATGGTTTTGGAATCCTTGTTGGTGTTTTGCAGTTGATCTCGCAAGCTAAAGATGCAAGTATGGATTTTTTTTGGCGTAGGTTGTGTGAAGGAGTTCCCACGCTTTGTTAGCAGATGGTGTTACTGCTACAGTTGGAGCAATTGTAGGATCTATCGATGCCATCATTGCTTTTTGGATCAATTGATCCTGACAGAACCAGATCTAATAATTGGGATTTGGTACAGTAAGATCATTGGGATGGAGCAGTTATGGTTCCATAAGATGTCCCATGAGTTGATGCCCATTTAGTTGATGTCAATTTGTGCTTTTCATGTTTAGAAGTTGAGGTTACCTTGTAGTTTAATAGGTAATTGAGCAAAAGAATTAAATTGTACCACATGAGTGGTGGTAGAAACTGTAAAATCGCTGGCATCAGCAGCATCAATAATTGGAGCCATAGATGAGAAAGATTAAGGAGAATTAAATGGATCTAATTCGGTGGAGCTTATGCCTTATGGGAGCTCTAATACCATATAAAGATTCAGAGAAGGAGATCAAAAGAATGATTCTATTAATTCTGGCTACAAGATTTCAAATAGATACTATACAACTAACTGGACCTAAAGTGCATGTCACTATCTGCATAATAAACAATTTAAGGGACAAAATCATAAACATAAAGTAGACTAATGCCTATGAAAAAGTACTCGGACCACTTTAACAAAACAATACACAAATTCACTTGTACATAGCTACTATGTCCATCCAAATTAAACCCCTAGTTACATAGCCTCGGCTGGTCCAGCATTGATGAAAAAAAAGAAAAACTTCCCCCCTCACATCATTAATCGATGTAGGATTATTCAAGATCAAGACCAGAATTCGAGTCAAATCGATCAACATTGAAGAACAATAAACATAGCACGACTCAAAAAACAATACATGACTACTTCTACAACTTGTACATGATTAATTGAGCACCATATTGAGGTTGAAGCAATAGTGGATGAGGAGCATGAGCATAAGATGGAGAGAGTTCAAATGCATAGTGTTTGAGAATCATGACCATTGCCATTTTTGCCTCTAACATAGCAAAGTTTTGTCCAATACATATTCTTGGACCCAAACTAAATGGGAAAAACACAACTTGTCCTTTTGTTGCTTTTGATATTCCTTCACTAAATCTCTCTGGATTAAACTCCATTGCATCATCTCCCCATATTTCAGTATCATGATGCAGCAAAATTGTTGGTAATATGAGTTGCACCCCAGAAGGTAAGCACAAATTCCCTAACTTCGTTTCTGTGTTAACCATTCGATTAATCACATATGCTGATGGGTACAACCTTAAGACCTCATTAAAGATCATAGTCACCTATAGAATAATAGATCACAAGTTAACATTGCCATGAAAACATACACAAGTTCCCCTTATGTATATTTATTAAATATCCGGTTAGTATGTGCAAATTGATCCGAATGTTATCGTAATAACAAAAAGGTTCAAAATAATTGAGCATATAGGCAATACTTACTACTTTTAGTTGATTCAACTTGTCATAATCAAGTTCATCACTTCCAAACACCTGTAGAACTTCTTCTCTAGCTCTTTCTTGCCAAATAGGATATTTGCACAATAAAATCATTGTCCATACAAGTAAAGTTGAAGTAGTCTCTTGCCCAGCAAAATAGAATAGTTTACACTCTTCAATCACCTCATCAATGCTCATACCAAATTTCTTATGTCCATGTTGTTGAATTTCTTGTAAATTGGATGCCAATAATATACCCAATAAATCATCATGTGTTTCTCCAACCTCAATCATCCTCATTCTTTTATTGATAATTCCTACTATAAGTGTTCTTAATTCATTAACGATTTGCATCATCCTTTTGTTCTTTTTTGTTGGCAAAAACCTATAATCCATGATAACACTATTGTTAGAAAAATTAATATATAAGAAACGTGTTAGACTTTGAGACACATAAACATGCATGCATGCTTCTCGAAGATAGTTGAAGTCTTTCCAATGAACGAATGGAAAAATGATAACATAAAGATTGTCTCCGAGATTCATCTAAGTCATATAATATTGTAGACTTGCATATATATTGTGTTAGGCTATTACGAGCCGACTAGAAGAAACAAGACTTAGGTTACCACACACAGATTTATTATAGAATTCTTATATAAGGAAATAAATTTTACCTCCATCCTGGGATGTATATTGAACGTGACATTTCTGAAAGTATTTTAATCAATTCTTTTTGAAGTTCAAAAATCTTTCTTCCTTCTTCATAATTACTGCCAAAAGCAGTTCTTGAAATTGCATCACTTGTCAAAGTTTGAAGATATAGCCACACATCTATCTCCGATCCTTCTTTTGAGACAACTTTTTTCCATTTGTTCAACACGTCACTAATTGTCAATTTGAATGCAGGTAGCATATACTGCACATTAATAAGAATTCGATTAGAGCCGTCAAAATGGATTTGGCCATGAACCTGCCCCAACCGAACCCGCTAGAATAGGGTTATGTTAAAAATTTTCATCAAGCCCATTTAAAATTGGGGCTTATAAGCCCGACCCAAGTTGGACCTTTTTCTAGCCCGTTTAAAACTGGGGTATATAAGTCCGACCCGAGGTTAGCCCTTAGCCTTTGAGGTTTGACCAAGGTCGACTAATATCCTAATTATTAATTCTACAAAGAAACACGACTCTCTCATTGTAATGATCTTCATCATGATGTCAAATTTCAAAACTTAGTCAAAGACCTTATTATATTAATAAACTAACTTGATATAACTATGAAAAAGAATATTGACATTTATATCGAATAACATTTATAAGATACGTTCGAATCATCATATATGAGATTGGATCGATGGCATATCCACTACATCCCTAACAACGATCATGTTGGTATATTCTATATATCTTTCTTTTATGATCGTGGTGTTCTAGCCAGTTTTCGTGCACCTCAACTAATTTAACAAAATACACCAGACAAACAAATTAAAACGGAGAGTGTATGACAAAAGTTTGATAGTTGTTAAAACCTTCAACTTGTCTAGGTGAAAAGCAGGATTGAGAATTCTTCTATGTGTGGCCCATTTATCTTCTTCATAGGAAGCAATGCCACCTATTGCCAACTTAGATAATGGACTGCTTGTAGCCTTGTGATAAATGTAGTTCTTTGTTAGCACCTCCCTTATAAGTTCTGGCTCTGTAATGAGCACTGCTGGTTTTGGTCCGAGCCACACAAAACAATTCTTACCTACAAATTCAAGTGAAAGTCAAAATTAAGCAATATAACGACGACTTAAGTAGTGGCGGAACCAGAATTTTCACTAAGAAGTGTCAAAATATGAAGAAGTAAATTCACGAAAAAAACAAGAGGTGTCAAGATGTAATTCTCCAACGAAGGGGTGTTGGTCGACACCTCTCAAGCATATTTGGCGCAACTGGTAAAGTTGTTGTCATGTGACTAGAAGTTACGGGTTCAAGTTGTGGAAACAATCTATTGTAGAAATTCAAAGTAAATCCTTGTTGTTCGCCCTTCCCCCGACCTCGTGCATAGCGAAAGTTTTAATGCACTGGAATGCCCTTTTATTATTAAAAAAAAATAGCTAGATTTGTATATATTTTATAGAAAATATCTACTGCATGTATGTATGTATGTTTTTTGGTTAAAGTGTGTGTATGTCAATTGTATGGATGCCTCTAATAATGTTTTGAAAAGAAATGTTACACTGTTATACAATTACAAAGTTCGACTATATATTTTATAGTTACCTACACATTAAAATGAAAACCACACAAAACAATTCTTAATTACCCCATATTAAAATGAAGAACCTAAATGCATAAGCAAATTCAAAATTTGACTATATGTTTTATTATGATTTCAAGTAAACATACAGTATTGTGTTCGAAGTAATATAAATTTAGATATTTAATGAATATCTCAATAATATACAAAAGTGGTAAATGACAATGTGGCCTAACAAAAAGTAGGGACGAATTGCAACTGTGTTTAGTTATTTTATACTGAATCTATTTATACCACAAAAGTTTGACTGACATATTTAACGAGCATAAAGACGTTTTACATAATCAAATGATCACTTAATTAAAAGTCAAATACAAAATATTATTTTATTTAACCATTTGTACTAAAATGATGGAAATAGTATTCCATATGAAAGGTAGAATAAAATAATTTCATGAAATATCCTAACTTATCCCATCTCATGTACCAAAAGGTCCCTGAAGTATAAATTAGAGGCCGTTTGGTTTGGAAATTGTTATCCCGCGATAACTAATTATCCCGAGATAAAATAAAAGAACACATTTTCCTTTGTTTGATTGGAGAGATTAATCCAATCCGGGATAACTTATCCCACCATTTTCCCCTTAGTCCCGGGATAACTTATCCCATATACATGGTGGGATAAGTTATCCCAGGATAACAAATTTTCAAACCAAACGACCCTATATATAGAATTCAACTTCTATTTCTATACATTGGCAATATAAATATTCTATAGAACTTGACCAAACATCACATGACACGTGCTGGTGAAAACCATTTAGAACTTGTATGAAAGTCATCGATGAAGCTTATTCCCCATCCTCTTATCAGATCAGCTAAAAGATAACAAATAATTACTACTATATATAATAAGATTTGAATTGTGAAGTCATACCATATTTTGTGATGGTTTTTTGGATGAAGGGGCTTATTCTAGGCCAAATCAAGTCATGTGAGAAATTAACAGGCTTAGACATAGCTTCTTCACTCATCTTCTTCATCTCTTTCATATCTCCATACAATAACTTGTAAGAATTTCCTTTGAAACCTTGTTGTCTTAGGCATTTCTCCAACTTTTTTGGTTTGAACCAAACATAATTCAAGATTCTCCATGCCCATCTCAATACAAAGATAATTGTAAGTGAAAATATTGCAATTTTTATGTTGTAGTATGATATCTCCATATTGAATGAAGGTCTTATATTACACTCACTAGCATACACTTAGCTCTATTTGGTCTTTATTATGGCATTAGTATCCTATATATATATATACAAATCTAGATTATGAGAAGAAAGTGATATTTAACTTAATTAATTAACTAAAAGTCTTAAGGGGTCTTTTCGTTCGTGAGATAAGGTGAAATATCGCATACTTAAGTTCGGATTAATTTATACTTTCAACCAAATAAAGTGTAAATTTACTCATGAATATCCTACTTTATCATATCCAACTTGATATTATTTTATCCCATCTCTCGTGTGGAATAAATTAGTTCAAAAATTATATACATCACACAAAATTATAATTCAGAAATAACTTAATCCGTGTATAAAGGTGAAGAAAGTTTTAGGCCTTGGTGACCAAGAAATTATATAGTCCAAAGAAGCAAACACACGCCTTAGAAAGTTCAAAGAATTCCCTAATGCATTATTGCACATCATTTTCTATAACAATCTTTTTCTTATCTATAAATGTGTCTAGATAGATTATTTGACTTGTCCACACCTACTAAATCTTCTAAAGAAAAATATATTTTACTAATGCAGATATTTGAAGCAAAAGCAATAAGAGAACTAGAAATTCAAAATTTAATGCCACATATTTGAACCCTCGAATGCAAATGAACCTTGAATTCAAACAATTTGAACCTTGAGTTATGTTGAACCTTGAACTCAAATAATTTGAACCTTAAATTAAAACAATTTAAACCTTGAAAATTTTAGTCTTTAATGAACCTTTAATTAATTTGAAATATGTTAGTATTAAAAAATTTGTACACATCCAAAGTTCAAAGTTCAATGTCATAGCTGTCAGTTGATGCCAAGTTAAAGGATAATGCTTATGTATTGTGTCAAAATATTTTATAGTAGAATGCTCCTTAAAGTGCTAGTGGACAAAATTAGGATTGAACGTCTAGATGTGTTTCCCTAATTATTGGGTCATCTTTCAAGTAGGAAACTCACAATTCCAACTGTTCATATGTGAAACTCACACTCTCAATAATACTTACTAATAAGAGGGAATGGGGAGAAAAAGCAGGCAACTCTCCGTCAACATGTCTACTTCTCCTCCCTGCTTTATCAGCTCCTCTATAATTTTATTATACCATCTCTAATTAATTATTATAAATTATTTATATATTAAAAAATTAATTATACTTACTAATAAGAGGGAATGGGGAGAAAAAACAGACAGCTGTCCGTCAACATGTCTGCTTCATCAGTTGCTTCCTCTGTAATTTTACTATATTATTTCTAATTAATTATTATAAATTATTTATGTATTAAAAAATTAATTATAATTAATAAAAAAATAAAATAGATATTTATGACATTCTGCTTCAACTATTTCACCCATAATTTGACCATATCATCTATAGTTTATTATTATAAGTCATCTAAATACTATAAAATCAATATTAAAAAATTATTATAAAGTCATCAAAGAATTAAAAAATTAATAATATTTAATGTTAAATTTACTGACATTTTATATGAGGCCCATTTAATTTTTTTTTTGACAAGTATTTTCGTGTGGTAATTTGCTATATTGCTTCTAATTAGTTACAATAAGTCATCTAAGACATGTCTGCTTTGCTGTTGCAATCATGATTTTACTATGTCACTCCTAATTAATTATTATGACAATTTAAGTATTATCTCGCTTAAATTGAGATTTGAGTAATTATTTTCTTTAAAAAGATAAAAAAATAAATCTTTTTGAAATTAATAAATAAATAAATCTTATCACTTCTAATTAGCTATTATAAGTCATTTAAGATATGTCTGCTTTGTTGTTTCAATCGTGATTTTACTATGTCAATTCTAATTAATTATTATGATCATTTAAGAATTGCGTCGCTTAAATTGAGACTTGAGTAATTATTTTCTTTTAAAAAAAGAAAAATATATGTTTTTAAAAATGAATAAACAAATAAATTTTATAATTTAATTATTATTATAATATTAATTTATTATAAATATTGGGCCCGTGCATTGGACGAGCTACTCGTAACTAGTTCACATATGAAACTCAAAAAACTAGATAATTCAAGTGTGTTTTTAAGCTTTTTTTAATCCTTATTTTTTTTCTTATAATAATTTAATAAAATAAAAACATCAAATATCATTTACATGTATAACAACGCTTCACTGTAATAGTCACGAAATTTTTGAAAAAAATATCAATTATATAAAAAACTTCTGACTATAAGTAAAATATCTCAAAAGGTGGGGTGCAGTGGATGGGGCTGCTCTTCCCTTAACCAGAGGTATCGGGTTCGAGCCCTAAGTATGGAAACATTCTTGGTAGGGAGCTTCCCCCCAAATGGAGTCCTACGTGGCTCGAATCCAAATTAGTTGAATTTCAATGCGGATACCAGACACCGAATGAAAAACCAAAGAAAAAAAGAATATATTTAAAATCAACATTACATTTACAAAGTAAAAACTAATAATAAAAAAAAATATCCCAATACATAGATTCTATCGAAATTATCTCAAAACCCCAGATTGCCTTAATCAAAAGAAAATTATTCGACTTCTTCATCTAATCCAAATTTAGATTCTCCTCTTTCCTTCTTAATTAAGCTTCAAATCTTAATTAAGCTTTTATAATTTTTGAATTAGTGCAATCAATTATGGAGTATCAATCATTCATGATGGACTTTGTTTTGCTAACAGATTTTGAATGAGCAATCAGTTTTAAACTGATGGCACCCACCAAAATAAAAAATAAAAAATTGGAACCACCTTTTCACGTCATCCATATATGCCACCACTCTAGGTGATTTTAGGACATGACGAGTAGTTAAAGTGAATCATGAAAGATTGCTAATGATCTAGTTAAGGCACCGTCAACGAGGCAGGACTTTGGCAACTTTATTTCTTCAAAACGTAATCAGGTATATTGAAAGATACAATAAAGTTATCATATTCAATTTCACTAGTTATTCGTCCAAACTGATATGCAGATTCATCTAGAAATTCTTTTGTTATAATGCTGGTAATAAAGTTTGGAAGTCCAATTTCTATATTTGTTCAAGAATATATTTTTAATGAGTAAATTTAACAGCATGCAAAAGTTTTAGGGGCTTGTTAGATTCATTTCCTCACAATACAAAATTCTGACCACCATATATTCATCCCGTTGAGGTAAGCAGTCAAACCCAAACACTAGGTGATTAGGAACATAAGGAAGTTACGCGGGGAACTACTAAGATTCTTGATCAATTTTGTGGCGGGGTTCCAAAGATATATTTTGCAGCTAAATCGAGGAGTTAGAGGGTAAATAAGAAAGAGACCATCATTGCAACAACCAAAGACTTCAAATCTTTGAGTTGATGATTCCCACTAAGGAACTTCAAATTTCTTGTGAGCGACAAATGTTTCATCAGAGTACAAAGTGCAACACTCATTTTTCATGATAAATAAGATATTTTTTTACCGATCAAATAATTTTCCTTATATAAGGAACATTAATTCATATGCATGTTAATAAAATGAGGATCTATAATGAATTACACCAAGATTTACAAATAGACCCGAATTGCATGAGATCTTCGGTAGGAAGTCTTGACAAGATATGTATGTTATTTCATCACTAGGTGAGAGAAAATCATCGTGCTAATTGAGATAATAATAGTAAAGAAGTACAAAAATTTTAGTTTGATGCCTAGCTAATCTAAAAATTCTTTACAAGATCAAAAGAAAACGAAAATTTCAATGAAATGGAGAAGTAAAATTCTACGAATCAGGCAAGGTCATGAGTGACAAAGAGAAAACGTTCAAAATAAGGATGTGAACTGTCAGAGATAGCACCAACACAAGAAAAACAAGGCTTCATCGAAGATGATAATGTTGGTGGACGAAAAAAATCAAGAGAGGTAAGTAAATGAAGGCGTACATTGAAGGAAAAGACAATAATGATTGGGAGATCGGTGGTGAGCAGAGATATTGGCAACGTAAACAAGAAGGAGAAACAATCGTTCACAACAATGTGAAAAGAGTAAATATAGATTTGGATTAGATAAACAAGTCGAACTTGATAAAATCATAAATGTTTGAGAATTCTCAGTTAGAACTCAGAATTAGTGAATCATGTATAAAACTGAAGAAATCCTAATTATGACAACTAACAACATAGAAAGAATTATTCATGAATGCCAACGTACCCACAGAAGTAAAAAAGAATATTCTTTGTTTTCCGTCGGGATAAACTCAAATCAGACGGTCCACGTCATATCTATCAATAAGCCTCTGTGGACATCTGTGATGTAATCCACGTGGATCCTTTAGAGACTTCCTCGAAGACTCCAGAGTCAAAACTAGGGATTCTCTTCAACAATTTATGATTTTATCTGTGAGGATCAATAATGAAAAGAGTAGAAGGAGCTAAAATGAGTAGGTTACGGTCTTTAGCAAGCCTTCCAAGCCGATTGCAGCCTGCCTGCTGAAGACTATAACATAAGTAACTCCCCTCCCCCCCCCCCCCCCCCCAATTTTAGCTCCTACTCTTTTCATTGTTAATCCTCACAGATAAAATTATAAATTGGTGAAGAGAATCCCTAGTTTTGACTTCGGAGTCTTCGAAGTCTCAGACGTCCACATGTCCACAGAAGCTTATTGATAGATGCGACGTGGACCGTCTGATTTGAGTTTGTCCCGATGGAAAACAAAGAATCTTCTTTTTTTCTTCTGTGGGTATGTCGGCATTCATGAATACTTCTTTCTATGTTGTTAGTTGTCACTATTTCTGAGTTCTAACTGAGAACTTCTCTAATATTTTAGCCCTTGTCCAATCTTGTGGAAACACAATATTTCAGTGGCTAACATTTACGATTTTATCAAGTTCCTAACTTTGCTATCATCTTAACTCGGTAACTAATATTAACTACTCAAGAAGGTTTATATCAAAAACCAATCTCCACTTGTCCTTCAATCTATGTTTAATATATAGATACATTGTTATGAACGATTTATTGTCCAACCTGTATTTCCTCTTTTCTCCTTTCGATTTTCTCCATGTCAATCTATATTTACTCATTTCACATTGTTGTGAATGATTTTTTCTCCTTCTTGTTTACTCTGCCAATCTCTCTACCCACCACCGATCTCCCAATCATTGTTGTCTTTCCCTTCAATGTACACCTTCCTTTGTTTACCCCTCTTCCTCTTTTTCGTCGACCAACATTATCATCATTTATGTGTACTCTTATGATTATGCTGGCTGTTTTTTCTAGGTCCCTAGTGTAAGAGGTCTCTATCGGATGATAATGGGATGGGATGAGTCTGGTATGACTCTACCCTATGCTTTGTAGTGTTTACCTTGGTAATCAAAAAAATCTTTTAACTGCCAAAAAGATTAAAAAAATCACATCAAAAGCTGATTTTTATCGTTGGGGGGAGTTTGAGTTCTGACGTATAATTTGTGCAACTGAGACGTCCTCACAACATACTTTTCTATCACGGAACTGTTTGCATTCCCACGCCTTTTCCCTTTCTAAGCTTTGCTGCCAAGGAACTGAGATTCTCAGATGTTGGTTGTCTTTGGTATGGTCAGTTGGTGAAAGTCCATTTTGTGGCGCTATTCTAAGATTCGACAATTGATCCGCAATACATGTGTCTCTTACAACGTTTCTCTTTAGTGGATTTAAGTCCTGCCAATGCACATCTTTGCTCTGAATTAGGTGGATTGGCCTTTGCAGTTTCAATCCATTTTCTACACCCTAAGATGTCTTATTCTCGTTCCTCTTTTGGTTGGTTGTTGCGCTGGTTGACAGATCACTTTTTCGTGCAGACCTTCTATAACTTATCAGCTTGGAACAATGCACCAGTGAGCTTTATAAGTTTTGCCGTAACAAACTCGTTATTGATCAATAGCTCTTTCAAACTCATTATTAATGGTTGTTGTTTGATGTACAATCCCTGTATATGAAGTTCACTGTTTGAACTAGCTATATAGCTTTGTTTTGTATGGCGGATTTCTGTTTTATGCTTGTATTATGAAACCTTTATTTTTTTCTCAGTCTTGCTTTATTGCAAGTCTTGAGATTAGTACTTCAGTTTCAAATATATCCAGCGTTTGTTACGGACTTTAGCTACAACCAGTGTAACAGTGTAACAAGACAGAAGGAAAAAAGTGCTCGAAAGTCGACTATCGTGCTTCTGCATAGTATCTTTGTGATGAAATCCAGGAAGTATGTAGTGTGTAATCCTAGATGCTCTTCGTAGGAGAGGATTTTGCCTTCTCAACTTGGCAGAAGATCATCAAATACTCTAGGAACATACATATTCGGAGCCTTGGAGGAGCGGTAAAATTTATCTTCCGAGTTAGCTTGCATACACCTCAACCTAATTCCATGTGTACCTGCTATCTCCATTCAACACAGGTAAACTCTATCCACCAATAGTATCCTCTAGAACAACTGGCAGTTTATCTCCACAGAGACCCCCTAAATATTACTATCAACGTAACCCTCCAAACAATGTCATGTGATATGAATACAAGTGACTGCAATTCCTAATAAGAAATTGTTATGACAAACATCTTGTCATGATGTTAAAAAGCATATATACAGGATTGGAGAAATTGCAGATTCCGGAATCAGCAGAGGTATTAGTTATTCTTTTTAAATTGTTTACTGAGATTTGAGATTTGTCAAAAAAGCACTTGATAGTTCATCATTTCTTCTTGCATTTGTTGGATCTTGTTGAAGTTATTGACACTATCATAGGAATTTGCGTTGCAAGTCATCGGTAGGTGACTTGGAACAAACTCCTCACTCACCTTACCATCCCCATCCCAGCTCTTTTTTCTTCCAGATGATTCTTTTGTTCTTTCTTTGGATAACCGTGGTGTCTGGGCCAGCTTGCGCACACCTGGACTAAATCCACAGGATACCTGCCACTAGGCCACCCTTGGTAGCAAAAACCAATGTCGCTACAAAGGCTTGATCTGGAGACCTGTTGCATAAAATGTCAAGCTTTAACCACCAAGCCAAGTGGATCACACTCTTCCATGATTCTTTTTGTTCTTGCATTGCTGCTTAGGAGAAACATCTGCATCACTAGCTGCATTAGAAAAATACTGATCCAACATAGCCTCTTCCTCGTCTTACTTTGTATGTTAGAAAATCTATCTGGAGAGGAAGTACTATTTCCACCAACTTGAAGTTGCTTGTTAGTGTTAATAGGAGTAAAAGATGTCAATGTTTTAACTTTAGAACTTACCAATGTGTCAAGAAAATCCTTGTCACAAACAGAAAATTTCTGAACTTGCTGCCCAATACACGTCGGAGATGAAGCACTAGCAATGCCACTACCCTTAGGTACAAAGGCGGGCGCTTTGGGGCTCAATTAACTGCACATAGGTGAAGTCAAGCCTTTTTTCTCTTTTTGAGATGCATTTTGAATCTTTATTTTGTTTTTTGTCCCTAAACAAAGTGTAAAGAATGAAACACGGCCCCGGAAAGAACACTGCTTGAAATTTGTACGTTGTACATCCTCAATACATGGGACTCTTAACGCCATTGCATTGCTCATTTCTACGAATAGTTTTTGGATGTTAGTTTGTATGAAACATTAAATGTTAGTTTGTATGAAACATTAAATGTTACTACGTACTTACAGCGTGTAATCAAATTAAGAATATGGAAAAAGTTAATCCCACCTATCTGAATATTTTGTATGCGTTCTATTCTATTATGTTTGAATGGTTATCTTCAATGACTGAGTCAGAACTTTCAGGAACTAAACATCTACGGTACAAACAGAACAAAAACTTTTACCTTAAATATACAATTTAATTTTTTAATTAGGAGGTTTTGAATGAGTCTTTCATGCTAGTTTAGCTCCAAAACTCCCATTTCCAATCAGATCTTAAGTTTTGGTAATTGGCAGAATTTTTTGGGTAGGTGGAGCTTTAAACTATCTTAAGTTCGCTTTTTCCATAAAGATGTATATGTGGAGCTAATAATGTATAATTTGTTGGAACGAATTTGTAGGCTTAATGTGAGGTGTGAAATAGCCTAGGTTGGAAACTTGTGGAATAATGAGTGGACAATTGAGTTGTATATGTATACATGAGAACAAGAGTAAAACGATGAATTATGATTGAATTATTAAGGGGATAAGAGAGTGAGTAAATAAGAATAAGTTGAAACCCGAGGTAGCATGTTGTTAGATAAGGTGTGATGTGTACGAGTGTCACGTGTACCTAGATTTCAATCTTGAATTTTGTGCTGGGAGATAGTAAAGGAGGATGTAGTGGAGGCAGTTGTTGAAGTTGTAGATGTGAACAGGGTGTGGCCGAGTTGGATGTTGTTGTTTCCTAAACCTTGGCCGATTTGATGGTCTGGTTGTAGTGGAGTTGTTATTGTTACCTTAAGGTTCTTCACGCTTTCATCATCTTGTTAATCCTTAAAGTGCAAACTAGATCTAAAAAGGTGAAAGACAAGTTTGTAGTAGTTGTTAGTGAAAGACTTGTCCCTATCACTTCAAAGACTTTTCATCTACTTTTCCTTGATTTAAGGACCTTGTTTCAAGGAGAGAGTTCAAAGAAGTCAAGTTTTGCTTTTGAAATTTTAACAAAAAGGCTCCAAGACCACTTTTCCCTCCATTAACCAAATCCACCAATTCCAAATTGTATATTGATCAAGACTTGAACATGGGAAATGAAATTTTGATAAAACTCGAGGCCAATAGTGGACTGTCACGTCACGAAAGTACTGTTCATGCAATATTTTTGAGTTCACATTTTAGATTTCTTAGTTTCATTTTATTGTTTCCTAGTTTCGTTTGTTTGCTCGACACTAATTGACAACCTAGTAATACCCTACTAGCTTGTAAGTTAGTTTTGTGTACATTCTTCGTGTTAACGTTGTTTGCTTATGTGCTTTTGTCGTTTGAATACGTTGTAACTCTTGGATCTAGTCCGACGAGAATTATTTGAGTTTCAAACAAGAATCCATTTCGGGAAAGAGCATACTCATACCTTACGGATTCCCGGGTTCCTAGCCAATCTACAACACTTGTGGAACTTGAGTGTGAGTGAACCAAGAGAGTGTGAGTGAGGAGAGGGATTTTAATTGTGAGTGAGAAGAGGGATTTTAAACTAACTTATTTGTTTCTTGTGTAGGTGATACCTTAATAATGGAGGGAACCACATCTCAAATCATGGATTCTAATGAAATAGAGAATATGAGGGTCACTCTTGAGGCTATGACCCGAGCTCTTGAAAGGTTGAGTACGGAAGTGGGATCCATAAGGGGAGAAGTGACGACTATTAGTGGGAGGTTAGAACAAGTGGAGAGTCAAAGGAACCCTCGTCCTTCTACTCCTCGACATGTTTCGTCAAGTGGACATGATAGAAATTCCTCCGCCACCGTTACCCCCAAAACATGGCCACAATTGCCAAATCCTTCACTAGCTCCACTAAATGCCGCAAGTCAAACCATTTATAACCCTCTAAACCGAGACTCCAATAGAACAACCCATTCCCAAATGCCTCAAGTTCCACAAGAGGTACTCGAACGTCAAATGACTCCACAAAATCCGAAACCCCCTTCCAAGATCCACTAAACCAAAGACCACTACCTCCACAAAATCTAATTTCTCCGAATCAAGTTCCAAATGTCCAAAAGCGTACTGTCCATCATGAGGAATATGGTAGAGAGGATTATGAAGGGTATGGAGCCTTTGACGATGCCTACATTAGGGAGGAACAGATTAGAGGGGGTCGTGTGGATCCAAGGAGATACCGAGGGTATGGATAAAGGGGAAACCGACACCTAGAGAGAGACGCAGGCATCAATACCATCAAATTGAGCCTACCTATCTTTAAGGGTGAAAGTGACCCCGAGGTGTCTCTTTCTTGGGAGTCGGCGTGTGATAAAGTGTTTCAAGTGAATGATATCTCGGAGGAGAAAAAGAGTTTTTATGTTATAGCTCATTTTGAAGGCTATGCTAACACTTGGTGGGAATACGTCAAGCGGTTCAGAAATGAGTTGGTAGAGGGACAACCACCACCACGGTTTCGATTGAGGTACCTAATGAGGCAACGGTATCTTCCCGAAAGTTATCGTCATGAGTTGCTTGCTAGTTTGTACAATTTGCAACAAGGGAATCGAAGTGTTATGGCATACTATGACAAGTTTCAACAACTCATGCTGAAGCTTGATCATCGGGGAGAACAAATTGTCCATGACATTATTCGTTTCAAGTGTGGGTTGAACAAAGAGATCTCCACCCATTTGACGCTTCACAAGTTTGATACCGTTGAAAGGATTTTCCAAGCGGCTCTTGAGATTGAAAGGGATCTTAAAGAGAGGTCGTCATTCAAGGAAAAGGGATCATCAACTTCGGGTTGGCCGAGGAGCAAAGATATGGTTCAACCATCTATGGGTTGGCCCAAAAACAAGGACCAACCCGCCACTACAAGGCTGCCCGAGACTAAAACAGTCCACAAATTTCATTCTCGGCAAGAAGCTCACAAGTATCCTAATCCTAAAGGGTTCCAATGTTTCAAGTGCCAAGGTTGGGGACATAAATCCAATAAATGTCCAAACCGATGTAATGTGATCCTAAGGGAAGGGAGATTGTATTACCTTGGTGAGGAAGTAGGTCTTGAAAAAGAAGAGAATGAGGTCGAGCCACAAGATGGAAGGAACCCGAAAATGATCCACATGATGATGATGATGATTGTGAGGATGCTTATCCGCAAGAAGGGGGTGTGTGGTTTCAAACTTTGTAGTGAGGCGTGTCATGATTAATAAGGCAATAGATGATCCTAGCCAACGGGAGAATCTATTCCATACTAAATGTCTTGTGAAGGGAAGTGTATGCACTATGGTGATAGATAGTGGAAGTTGTGCAAATGTGGTTAGTGTTGCAATGGTGAACTTCTTGAAATTTCTGACTACACCTCACACTAATCCTTACAAGTTGCAATGGTTAAATAAATGCGGCAATTTAAAGGTCATAAGGCAATGTGTGATACATTTTAAGGTAGCCAACTACCATGACGAGGTGCTTTGTGACGTGATACCAATGCAAGTTTTTCACTTGTTGCTAGGAAGGCCTTGGCAATACGATAGGTCGACCAAACATGATGGAAGGTCCAATCGGTATACACTTTAGAAGGATGGTCTCAAGGTCGCTGTTCATCTATTATTTCCTTCCCAAGTGATTGAATTACATCAAAAGAAGCGAGAATTGAGGGAGAAGGGAAAGAAGGCCGAGAGTGAGGGGAAAAGAGGTGAACCCGAGAGTGAGGGAGTAGGGGAAACCGAGGGGCTCCTAATTTATAAGGGGCAAGGAAGTGTGGTGATAATTGCTAGGAGGAAAGAATTATTTGTGAGTCATGATGAGGACACTTCGATGCTCCTCTTGGCTCATTGTTTTAATACTAACGCCACTAACATTTCTATTTCTCCTCCTATTTCTCATGTTTTGTAGGATTACGAGGATGTCTTCCAAAAGGAATTACCGCAAGGATTGCCCCCACTTCGGGAAATTGAACACCAAATAGATTTTGTGTCGGGTTTACAATTTCCCAACAAACCAGCTTATAGAAGCAACCCGATGGATACCAAGGAATTGCAATGCCAAGTTGAGGAACTCCTCAACAAAGGGTATTTAAGGAGAGTATGAGACCTTGTGCGATCCCGGTGCTACTAGTTCCCATGAAAGATGGGACTTGGCGTATGGGTGTTGATTTCCAAGCCATCAATAAGATAACGGTAAAATATCGTCACCCTATTCCTAGGTTAGATCATATGCTTGATGAATTGAGTGGTTCGTGTTTGTTTTCTAAAATTAATTTGAGGAGTGGCTATCACCAAATTCGTATGCAACCGGGCGATGAATGGAAAATTGCCTTGAAGACCAAATTCGGTCTCTATGAAGGGATGGTTATGCCATTCGGCCTAACAAATGCTCCAAGTACTTTCATAAGGCTAATGAATCATATGATGAAGCCATTTATCAAAAAGTTTGTTGTTGTTTACTTTGATGATGTGTTGGTGTATAGTAAGTCCTTATATGAGCATGTAAAGCATTTACAATATGTGTTTGATATCCTCCAAAAGGAGAATTTATATGCTAATTTAGAAAAGTGTTCTTTTGGTGTTTATGAGATTGTATTTCTTGGATTTGTGGTGAGCTCAAGAGGGGTAGAAGTGGATGAATCTAAGATTCATGCCATTAAAAATTGGCCAACTCCCAAAACCGTAGATGAAGTGAGAAGCTTCCATGAGTTGGATAGTTTTTATAGACATTTTGTCAAAGGATTTAGCACCATTGCCACCCCCTTGACCGAAGTGATTAAAAAGGGTCGGCCTTTCAAGTGGGGAGATGAACAAGCTAAGGCCATCGAGGACTTGAAAGCTATGCCCATCTCGGCCTTTTTGCTACAATTGCCGAAGTTTGAAAAGACTTTTGAGGTCGAATGTAATGCTAGCAAAGTCAGCATAGGCGCATTTTTAATGCAAGAATTGAAGCCTATTGCCTACTTTAGAAAAAATATCAATGAAGAAACTCTAAACTACTCTACGTGCTATTTAGAGTTGTATGCCTTGATTAGAGCCTTGGCCACTTGGCAACATTATTTGTGGCCTAAAGAATTCGTGATCCGAATGGATCATGAATCCTTGAAGCATCTACGGGCACAAGACAAGCTTAACCGGAGGCATGCCAAATGGATTAAATGTCTTGAAACTTTCCCTTATGTTATTCAATACAAGAAGGGTAAACACAATGTGTTTTCCGATGCTTTGTCCCGAAAACATGTGTTTGTGCCTACTTTGTCATCTAAGTTGATGGGGTTTGTAAGCCTCAAGTCTTTATATCATGAGGACCCTCACTTGGCTCCTATCTATAGGGAAAGTGAAGAGTTGGATAGGGATAGGTGGGTTACGGATAGGGGTTCCCATCCCTATACCAAATTTGATGGATACTTGTTTAAAGGTAGACGATTGTGTGTTCTCTCAAGTTCGTGGAGAGAATTATTTGTGATGAAAGCACACAATGGCGGTCTAATGGGCCATTTTGGGGTCGAGAAGACCCTCGAAATTTTGGAAGAACAATTTTATTGGCCTAGAATGCTCAAGGATGTGGCCCGGATTTGCGGCCAATGTGTTGAGTGTAAAGGAGTCAAGTCACGGCTCCAACCCCATGGGTTGTACACCCTATTGTCCACCCATTTGCATCCTTGGATTGACATATCAATGGACTTCGTGTTGGGATTGCCAAGGACTAGAAGGGGGAGGGATAGTATTTTTGTCATGGTGGATCGGTTTTCCAAGATGGCTCACTTTATTTATTGTTCTAAATGTGATGATGCTCCTAGTGTAGCCTCTTTGTTTGTTGATAATGTTGTAAAACTTCATGGAGTTCCGAGGACCATAGTGAGTGATAGGGATTCTAAATTCCTAAGCCACTTTTGGAAGTCCATGTGGGGTAGACTCGGTACTAAGTTATTGTTTTCGACTTCATGCCACCCACAAACCGATGGCCAAATGGAAGTAGTAAATAGGACCTTAGGGTCTATTCTACGGTCCACGGTTAAAGGAAAAATGACTTCTTGGGAGGAGAACTTACCGTTGATTGAGTTTGCTTATAATCGTGTTATACACTCGAGCATGGGGATGACACCATTTGAGTGTGTATACGGCATCAACCCCGTCACCCCTTTGGATTTAACCCCTTTGCCAAATGATCTTGTGATAAGCTTAGATGGAAGTAAACGGGACGAGGCCATGAAGAAGCTACATGAGAATTTGAGGTTGCGGTTAGAGAAGAAAAAACAAGAAGTTGCGAGGTGAGCCAACAAATGAATAAGAAAGCTCATTCTTGAACCGGGAGATTGGGTATGGTTGCACCTAAGAAAGGATAGGTTCCCATCTCAAAAGCATGCTAAGTTGATGCCACGGGGTGATGGCCAATTCCAAGTATTAGAAAGGATCAACGACAAAGCCTACAAGATTGATCTACCCCTGGAATATCAAGTGCACAACACTTTCAACGTGTGTGATCACTCTCGGATGGAAACGGTGGTGGATGGAAATGATCCGAATTTGAGGACAAATTCCCAAAAAGATGGAGAGGATGATACGGGAATTCCTATCTTGAGACCTTTCACATAAAGTCAAGCACGTGAGTTGCAACAACTTCAAGCCTTGTTCACATTCCTGGCCATGTGTGAGGCCCTTGTGAGCCCATCTAAGGGCCTATATTTAATAAAATATGAAGATGCCCACCAAGACACCCAAAACCCACCCACTTAAATGCCAAGGGTATTTTGGTCTTTGTCCTTCCTTTCTAAGTGACTATATAAGCTATGTAATAGGGATAGTCTTGCTTTAGTTCACTCCTATTATTCAAGAAACAAAAGACTTGTAAATTTTTAACTTCTCTTTCTCATTTGGAGAGGCCAAAACCGAATTCTCATTAGTAGAGTGATACTAATGTTGTATCTTGGCTAGAAACTAGGTTCTTGGGGGTTCTTTGAGTTCCTCTTGGTCCAAGTAAGAACTTGATATTGATATTAATTAGTCTTAGGGTCCTTTCTATTGTTAGGGTTCTTAGATTAATGAATATTGTGTGTCAAGTTTCTATCTCTTTCTTTGTAATTCTTGTTAACAATGTGTTGTTGAATATAAAAGTCTAGTGAAGCCGTGTGGGGATCTTTCAATTCACTAGCAATATTGTCTTTGTTGTTCTTGTTGTTAAACTCACTTTTCTAGTTCAAACAAGTGTTGCAAGCCTAGTGAAGCCGTGTGTGGTCATTTTCGATTCACTAGCACTTTGTTGTTCATGTTGTTGTTCTTGTGTTGGTTGGAATCTCTTGATACACAATTAGTTTTGTATCATTTGGTATCAAATCGAAGGCTGGTCGTGTTCTCACACTACCAATCTTGGGCTTTCTTGCTAAGAAAAAAAAAAGCTGAAAACTGAAAAAAAAAATCCAGAAAAGTGCAAATCTGTCCATTTTGTGTTCTTGGCCGAAAATTGTGTTGTTGGTATCTTGGCAAAGATTTTTTTGTTGTGTGTCTATAACTTGTAGTCTTTTATTTGTTTATAGTGTTTCTAGTGTTGGTTTCTTTCTCATCAACACTAAAAAGTGTCCAAAGCTAAGATTGAACATGAACTTGTTGAAGTTGTAGATGTGAACAAGGTTGGGCCGAGTTGGATGTAGTTGTTACCTAAACCTTGGCCGATTTGGTGGTCTTATTGTAGTGGATTTTTTTTTGTGTTCTTAAGGTTCTTCACCCTTTCATCATCTTGTTAATCCTTAAAGTGCAAACTAGATCCAAAAAGGTGAAAGACAAGCTTATAGTAGTTGTTAGTGAAAGACTTGTCCCTATCACTTCAAAGACTTTTCATCTACTTTTCCTTGATTTAAGGACCTTGTTTCAAGGAAAGTTCAAAGAAGTCAAGTTTTTCTTTTGAAATTTTAACAAAAAGGCTCCAAGACCACTTTTTCCTCCATTAACCAAATCCACCAATTCCAAATTGTATATTGATCAAGACTTGAAATTGGGAAATAAAATTTTGATAAAACTCGAGGCCAATAGTGGACTGTCACGTCACTAAAGTACTGTTCATGCAATATTTTTGAGTTCAAATTTTAGATTTCTTAGTTTCATTTTATTGTTTCCTAGTTTCGTTTGCTTGCTCAACACTAATTGACAACCTAGTAATACCCTACTAGCTTGTAAGTTAGTTTTGTGTACGTTCTTCGTGTTAACATTGTTTGTTTGTGTGATTTTGTCGTTTGAATACGTTGTAACTCTTGGCTCTAGTCCGACGAGAATTCTTTGAGTTTCAAACAAGAATCCATTCCGTGCAAGAGCATACTCATACCTTACGGATTCCCGAGTTCCTAGCCAATCTACAACACTTGTGGAACTTGAGTGTGAGTGAACCAAGAGAGTGTGAGTGACGAGAGGGATTTTAAACTTACTTATTTGTTTCTTGTGTAGTTATACCTTAATAATGGAGGGAACCACATCTCAAACCGTGGATTCTAATGAAATGGAGAATATGAGGGTCACTCTTGAGGCTATGACCCAAGCTCTTGAAAGGTTGAGTACGGAAGTGGGAGCCATAAGGGGAGAAGTGGCGACTATTAGTGGAGAGTCAAAGGAACTCTCGTTCTTCTACTCCTCGACATGTTTCATCAAGTGTACATGATAGAAATTCCTCCGCCACCGTTACTCCCGAAACATAGCCACAATTGCCAAATCCTTCACTAGCTCCACCAAATGCCGCAAGCCAAACCACATTTAACCCTCTAAACCGGGACTCCAATAGAACTACCCATTTCCTAACGCCTCAAGTTCCGCAATAGGTACTCGGACGTCAAATGCCTCCACAAAATCCAATTCCTCCGAATCAAGTTCCAAATGTCCAAAACCGTCCTGTCCACCTTGAGGAATATGGTAGAGAGGATTATAAAGGGTATGGAGCCTTTGACGATGTCTAAATTTGGGAGGAAGAGATGAGAGGGGGTCGTGTGGATCCAAGAAGATACCGAGGGTATGGAGAAAGGGGAAACCAACACCTATAGAGAGATGTAGGCATCAATACCATCAAATTGAGCCTACTTATCTTTAAGGGTAAAAGTGAACCCGAGGTGTATATTGCTTGGGAGTCGCGTGTGATAAATGTTTCAGGTGAATGATATCTCGGAGGAGGAGAAGAGTTGTTATGCCATAGCTCATTTTGAAGGCTATGCTAACACTTGGTGGGAATACGTCAAGCGGTTCGGCAATGAGTTGGTAGAGGGATAACCACCACCATCGTTTCAATTGAGGTACCTAATGAGGCAACGGTATCTGCCCAAAAGTTATCATCATGAGTTGCTTGCTAGTTTGTACAATTTGCAACAAGGGAATCGAAGTGTTGTGGCATACTATGACGAGTTTCAACAACTCATGTTGAAGCTTGATCATCGGGGAGAACAAATTGTCCATGAAATTATTCGGTTCAAGTTTCGGTTGAACAAAGAGATCTCCACCCATTTGACGCTTCGAAAGTTTGATACCGTTGAAGGGATTTTCCAAGTGGCTCTTGAGATTGAAAGGGAGCTTAAAGAGAGGTCGTCGTTCAAGGTAAAGGGAGCATCAACCTCGGGTTGGCCAAGGAGCAAAGATATGGTTCAACTATCTTCGGGTTGGCCCAAAAACAAGGACCAACCCGCCACTACAAGGCTGCCCGAGACTAAAACAGTCCACAAATTTCATCCCCGGCAAGAAGATCACAAGTATCCTAATCCTAAAGGGTTCCAATGTTTGAAGTTCTAAGGTTGGGGACATAAAGCCAATGAATGTCATAACCGACGTAATGTGATCCTACGGGAAGGGAGATTGTATTATCTTGGTGAGGAAGTAGGTCTTGAGAAACCCAAAAATGATCCACATGATTATGAGGATGCTTATCCGCAAGAAGGGGAGTGCGTGGTTTCAAACTTTGTAGTGAGGCATGCCATGATTTGTAAGGAAATAGATGATCCTAGCCAATGGGAGAGTCTATTCCATACTAAATTTGTTATGAAGGGAAGTGTGTGCACTATGGTGATAGATAGTGAAAGTTGTCCAAATGTGGTTAGTGTTGCAATGGTGAACTTCTTGAAATTGCCGACTACACCTCACACTAGTCCTTACAAATTTCAATGGTTGAATGAATGCTGCGAGTTAAAGGTCATAAGGTAATGTGTGATACGTTTTAAGGTAGCCAACTACCATGACGAGGTGCTTTGTGACGTGATACCAATGCAATCTTGTCACTTCTTGTTAGGAAGGCCTTGGCAATACAATAGGTCGACCAAAAATGATGGAAGGTCCAATCAGTATACACTTGAGAAGTATGGTCGCAAGTTCGCTCTTCATCCATTATTGCCTTTCCAAGTGAATGAATTACATCAAAAGATGCGAGAATTGAGGGAGAAGAGAAAGAAGGCCGAGAGTGAGGGGAAAAAAGGTGAACCCGAGAGTGAGGGAGTAGGGGAAACCGAGGGGCTCCTAATTTATAAGGGGCAAAAAAGTGTGGTGATGATGGCTAGGAGGAAAGAATTATTTGTGGATCATGACGAGGACACTCTGATGCTCTTCTTGGATCATTGTTTTAATACTAATGACACTAACATTTCCATTTCTCCTCCTATTTCTCATGTTTTGCAGGATTACGAGGATGTCTTCCCAAAGAAATTACCGCAAGAATTGCCCCTACCTCGGGGAATTGAACACCAAATAGATTTTGTGTCGGGTTCACAATTGCCCAACAAACCGACTTATAGAAGCAACCTGATGGATACTAAGGAATTGCAACGCCAAGTTGAGGAACCCCTCAACAAAGGGTATAGCAAGGAGATTATGAGCCCTTGTGTGGTCTCGGTGCTACTAGTTCCCAAGAAAGATGGGACTTGGTGTATATGTATTGATTGTCGAGCCATCAATAAGATAACGATAAAATATCGTCACCCTATTCCTAGGTTAGATCATATGCTTGATGAATTGAGTGGTTCGTGTTTGTTTTCTAAAATTTATTTGAGGAGTGGCTATCACCAAATTCGTATGCAACCGTGTGATGAATGAAAAATTGCCTTCAAGACCAAATTCGGTCTCTATGAATGGATGGCTATGTCATTCGGCCTAACAAACGCTCCAAGTACTTTCATGAGGCTAATGAATCATGTGATGAAGCCATTTATCGGAAAGTTTGTTGTTGTTTACTTTGATGATGTGTTGGTGTATAGTAAGTCCTTAGATGAGCATGTAAAGCATTTACAATATGTGTTTGATGTCCTCCGAAAGGAGAAGTTATATGCTAGTTTAGAAAAGTATTCTTTTGGTGTTTATGAGATTGTATTTCTTGGATTTGTGGTGAGCTCAAGAGGGGTCTAAGTAGATGAATCTAAGATTGACTCCATTAAAAATTGGCCAACTCCCAAAACCGTAGGTGAAGTGAGAAGCTTCCATGGGTTGGATAGTTTTTATAGACGTTTTATCAAAGGATTTAGCACCTTTGCCGCCCCCTTGACCGAAGTGATTAAAAAGGATCGGCCTTTCAGGTGGGGAGATAAACAAGCTAAGGCCTTTGAGGACTTGAAAGCTATGCTCGTCTAGACCCCTTTGCTACAATTGCCGAATTTTGACAATACTTTTGAGGTCAAATGTGATGCTAACAAATTTGGCATAGGCGCGGTTATAATGCAAGAATTGAAGCCTATTGCCTACTTTAGCGAAAAGCTCAAAGGAGCAACTCTAAACTACTCTACGTGCTATTTAGAGTTTTATGCCTTGATTAGAGCCTTGGACACTTGGCAACATTATTTGTGGTCTAAAGAATTTGTGATCCAAATGGATCATGAATCCTTGAAGTATTTACGGGCACAAGACAAGATTAACCGGCGGTATGCCAAATGGATTGAATGTATTAAAACTTTTCCTTATGTTATTCAATACAATAAGGGTAAAGACAATGTGGTTACCAATGCTTTATCCCGAAAACATGTTCTTGTGTCTACTTTGTCGTCTAAGTTGATGGGTTTTGAAAGCCTCAAGTCTTTATATCCCGAGGACCCTCACTTCGCTCCTATCTATAGGGAAAGTGAAGAGTTGGATAGGGATAGGTGGGTTACGTATAGGGGTTCCCATAGCTATACCAAATTTGATGGATACTTGTTTAAAGGTAGACGATTGTGTGTTCCCTCAAGTTCGTGGAGAGAATTATTTGTGAGGGAAGAACACAATGGCGGTCTAATGGGACATTTTGGGGTCGAGAAGACCCTCAGAGTTTTGGAAGAACAATTTTATTGTCCTATAATGCATAAGGATGTGGCCTCGATTTGCGGCCAATGTGTTAAATGCAAAGGAGCCAAGTCACGACTCCAACCCCACGGGTTGTACACCTCATTGTCCACCCCTTTGCATACTTGTCTTGACATATAAATAGACTTCGTGTTGGGATTGCCGAGGACTAGAAGGGGGCGAGATAGGATTTTTGTCGCGGTGGATCGGTTTTCTAAGATGGCTCACTTTATTCCTTGTTCTAAATTGTGATGATGCACCTAGTGTAGCCTCTTTATTTGTTAATAATATTGTAAAACTTCATGGTGTTCTGAGGACCATAGTGAGTGATAAGGATTCTAAATTCCTAAGCCTCTTTTGGATGTCCTTGTGGGGTAGACTCGGTACTAAGTTGTTGTTTTCGACTTCATGCCACCCACAAACCAACAGCCAAACGAAAGCAGTAAATAGGACCTTAGGGTCTATGCTACAGCCAATGGTTAAAGGAAAAATGACTTCTTGGGAGGAGCACTTACCATTGATTGAGTTTGCTTATAATCGTGTTATACACTCGAGCACAGGGATGACACCCTTTGAGTGTGTATACGGCATTAACCCCCTCACCCCTTTGGATTTAACCCTTTTGCCAAGTGATTTGTGATAATCTTATATGGAAGAAAATGGGCCGAGACCATGAAGAAGCTACATGATAAGGTGAGGTTTCGGTTGGTGAAGAAAATCCAAAAAGTTGCGAGGCGATCCAACAAACGAAGAAGAAAGCTCATTCTTGAACCGGGCTATTGGGTGTGGGTACACCTAAGGAATGATAGGTTCCCGTCTCAAAGGAATGCTAAGTTGAAGCCACGGGGTGATGGCCCATTCCAAGTATTAGAAAGGATCAATGAAAATGCCTACAAGATTGATCTACCCTCGGAATATCAAGTGTACAACACTTTCAACCTGTGTGATCTCTCTCGGGTGGAAACGATGGAGGATGGGAATGATCCGAATTTGATGACAAATTCCCTACAAGATGGAGAGGATGATATGGGAATTCCTAGATCGAGACCTTTCACACGAAGCCAAGCACGTGATTTTCAAAAACTCTAAGCTTTGTTCTCATTCTTGGCCATGTGTGAGGCCCTTGTGAGCCCATCTAAGGGCCTATATTTAATAAAATACGAAGAGGCCCACCAAGACATCCCAAACCCACCCACTTAAATGCCAAGGGTATTTTGGTATTTGTCCTTCCTTTCTAAGTGACTATATAATCCATGTAATAGGGCTAGTCTTGCCTTAGTTCATTCCTATTATTCAAGAAACAAAAGACTTGTAAATTTTTTACTTCTCTTTCTCATTTGGAGAGGCCAAAAATGAATTCTCACTAGTAGAGTGATACTTGTGTTATATATTGGCTAGAAACTTGGTTCTTAGGGTTCTTTGAGTTTCTCTTGGTCCAAGTAAGAACTTGGTATTGATATTTATTAGTCTTAGGGTCCTTTCTCTTGTTAGGGTTCTTTGATTAATGAATATTGTGTGTCAAGTTTCTATCTCTTTCTTTATAAATCTTGTTAACATTGTGTTGTTTAATATAAAAGTCTATGGAAGCCGTGTGGGGATCTTTCGATTCATTGGAAATATTGTCTTTGTTGTTCTTGTTGTTAAACTCACTTTTATAGTTCAAATAAGTGTTGTAAGCCTAGTGAAGCCGTGTGTGGCCATTTTCGATTCACTAGCACTTTGTTGTTCATGTTGTTGTTCTTGTGTTGGTTGGAATCTCTTAATACACACTTAGTCTTGTATCAATTTGTGCATGGTAGATCCATGGTGCATAATATGATTATATGCCACAATCTACTTAGGCACTATGGAAGGAAGACAACACCAAGGTGTTTAATGAAGATTGACCTCTAGAAAGCTTATGATATGGTGAGTTGGGAATTCCTGCAGGAGGTGTTATAGGGATATGGATTTCCTGACAAATTTATTTAGGTGATAATGACGTGTGTTACTTCTCCTAAGTACACTATCAAATTGAATGGTGAGGGGCATGGTTTACTTTTAGAGTCAAAGAGGACTGAGACAAGGGGACCGTACTTCACTCTTGCTCTTTGTCCTAGTGATGGAAAACCTGACAAGATCTTTAAATTGCATGAGCTTGCTGCCTGACTTCAAATTCCACCCTATGTGGAAGAATACTAAATTGATTCACTTGATATTTATTGATGATTTAATGGTATTTTGTAAGGGAGAAGAACTTGTTGTCACAAGAGTGAAGGAAGCACTGGATCATTTTACTGCAGCAACTAGCTTGGAAGCAAACATGGAAAAGTCCACTATCTTCATAGTTGGAGTAACTGATTAAGTGAAAGCTAACCTGTTGTCTATCACTGGTTATGCCTTAGGTGAATTTCCAATTAAATACCTGGGGATATTTCTAACTCAAAAAAATGGGATAAGCTTTATTGCCAACAGTTAGTGGATAAGATCACTAGCAAGATTACTACAGGTTATGCCAAGAAACTGTCATATGCTGGATGGCTGCAATTACTGAATGCAGTTTTGTTCTCTATTCACAGTTTCTGTGGATCAATTTTTATCCTCCCTGAATGTGTCCTTAATGAAATTGATAGGAAGTGCAAAGAATATGTATGGAGGAATACATAGGCAAACAGGAAACCTTGCTTAGTCTCTTGGGAGAAAATATGTGTACCCAAGAATCAAGGAGGCTTGAACGTCAAAGACTGTAGAGTATGGAACATTGCATTTGTAAGGAATCTTTTATGGCAAATTTTAGTTGATAAAGCTTCTCTCTGAGTAAGATGGATATATGGAGTGCATAAGAAAGATGCAACTACATTTTGAGAGCATAAAACACCCCAAGTTAGTAGTTGGTAATGGAGAAAGTTAATTTCCTTAAAGGATCAAATGAAGTATTGGTATACTGGTGATATATATAAGCTCACTGCAAATGGAGCTTGATCCATTACAAGTAGCTATTTGCAATTGATAGGAGCACAAACAAAGCTGAATGTTGCTGAGCTCATCTGGACAGCTGTAACTCAACCCCGGCAGTATAATCACATGGTTAGCGGAGAAGGGAAGATTACTAACTAAGGAGAGAATGCTAAGGCTTAAGATGGTAGTTCTAGATCTCATATGTTGCTTATGTGATGCACAAGTTATAGAAACCAACAACCATTTGTTTGTTGAGTATACTTGGTACAAGACAATTCTAGATGACTTTGTTAGAATTTGGAGCTAAAAGAGAAGAGAAAAGATAAAGTTTCAGCAGTAGCTGCTTTCATCCATACATTCATCACTTATACATTCATTCATACATTCAACATTCATTCATAGTCAATATTTTACAAAAGACTATACTTATAAGATACATGAGTCTTACAAGACACACTTCATAAGTCTTACAAGACACTATCTTACAAGACACACTTCTCAAAAATAAAGACTATCATTTATCTTTTAAAATAAAACTAAACATAATATTTAAAAGAAACTATTAAACACAAGATCATCAAGAAGAGTCTCATATTCTAACACTCCTCCTTAGACTTTTCTTGGATGCTCCCAGCATAGACTTCATCTTATTCATTGGGATATCATCAATCTTACTGTACCAGGATCGAGGATCCTGTTTCAACGCCTTATTTAATCTGTCTTTGGGTTTGTCAACCAGCTTCCAAGTGTCATTCTTCTCAATCATACCAATCTCTTTCTTCATGGCTTCAATCCAAACTTCATGTTTTGATACTTCTTGCAAGGTATTGGGTTCCAAGATTGCAATATTGCATCTTTTATATATCTCCGAAAGTGAACTTATTTTCAAAATTAGCGAATTAAGTGAGGATTCACCATCTGATTCTTCAGTTTCTTCTACATTTTCAGAGCCAAATGATTGTGCTTTAGGCGGCGGATGCAAGTTTAGATAACCTGCATTTTCTTTCTCATACATAGACCTTAAAGTGGCATAGTTAAAATGCCCATATCTTCTATGCCCTAACCACGAATTGTCCATCCTTGCAAAGTTGGCACTATCAAAATTTTCATCTACTGGAAAGGTCATATCCACCATTTCTACTTTAACTATCAAAGTATTATCAGAATTACAAATCAAACAATGTTTTTCCTTGAAAATTAAGGAGTAACCTTTCGACATCATTTGGCCAACACTCAACAAGTTACATGCTAAAGAAGGAACATACAACATATCATGTATAAGATTCGTACTTTGTTTAGTTTGAAAAGCAAATGAACCCATTCCATATGCTTCTAGTATTGCACCATTTCCCATCCTAACTTTAGCTTTGACTGACTTGTCAAGTGTGTGAAACATGAGCTCATTATATGACATATGACTCGTACATCCACTGTCTAGAAACCATTTTGGTTGGTTGGATTTGTTTTCTTCATGAGAATCCATAAACAAGATTTCATTCTTTTCTGAATCTTCAGTGAAGTTTGACTGGTGAAAATATTGTTGTGGTTGATTCTGCTTGACCCTGCAATTCTTCTCAATATGACCCATTTTTCTACAGAATCTGCATTGAATTGATGGTTTTTATTTGAACCAACAATCCTTTTCTTGATGATTGGTTCTTTTACAGTGGAGGCAAGGTGGAAACCTTTCTTTTTGTGAAGATTCCTACCATGGCTCTCTCTGCTACTTTATCCCCTTCCATTCTCCCATTGTCCTTCATAGGTTGTTTGTCTTTGTGCTTTTCTTGAAATTCCACTTCTTCTACTTCTTCATCTCTTGTGCTTATTCTTTGTGCATGGGCTTGCAACTTTCTAATCAGATCTGCAACGGATAAAGTCTTCAAACCACAAGATTCCTCTATTGCTGAAATCTTAGACTCGAACCTTGCTAGTAAGCTTATCATCATCTTCTCCACCACTTTTGAATCTGGAAAAGTTTCACCAAATAATTTCCAGAAGTTTGGCAGAGTACTCTTTCATTGTATCTCCTTCTTTCATCCTTAACATCTCAAATTCACTTTTGAGAGTTAAGAGTTTGACAGTTTTCACTCTATCACTTCCATCGAACTCCTCTTTCAACTTCTCCCATACTTCTTTAGGTGTTTCACAAGCCATTATTCTTGTGAAAATTGCATTTGAAAGTACTGAATGAAGACAAGTGAGTGCCTTTGATTTCTTGGACTTTGCATCTTCATAATTCTTCATTTGTGCAATAGTTGGATTTGGTCCCAATTGAAGGGGATCATTTTCACATTCAACTGTTTCCCATAGACTAAGAGCTTTGAGATAAGCCCTCACCTTTATCACCCATATGTGATAATTTTCTCATGTAAACAAAGGATAACCTACACCCAAGAAGCTGTTGGATGTCATGTTACTGCAGTTCAGGTTTTTTTTTTTAGAAGATCTGGAAAAAAAAACTTATCTTTACACTACTAAATAAAGGGATAAAACCGACCACAAAAACCTTCCACATGTGGAAGGATTTTATTAAAAATCGACCGCAAAAGCCACCAAAATCTGTGGTCGGTAAAGTAGTGGTAGTTTTTTCAAATTCGACCACAAGTGGTCGATTTGTTTTAAAATATATATACATATTTAAAATTTATCATTATTTTATTAAAGTTATAAAAAATTATTTTAGAGAAATAAAAAATCTACCACATGTGGAAGGTTTTTTATTAAATTAATAAATTAATTTAATAAACAACCAACCACAAGTGGAAGGTTTTTTATTAAATTAATTATTTAATTTATTAAAAAATCGACCACAAGTGGAAGGTTTGTTATTAAATTAATTAATTAATTTATTAAAAAATCAACCACAAGTTGAAGGTTTTTTATTAAATTAATTAATTAATTTATTAAAAAACTAACCACAAGTGGAAGGTTTTTTATTAAATTAATTAATTAATTTATTAAAAATACGACCACTTATGGAAGGTTTCTTACCAAATTAATTTATTAATTTTAAAAAAATCCGAGAACTTGTGGAAGGTTTTTTAATAAATTAATTTATTAAAAAAACCTACCACAAGTGGTAGGTTTTTTGCAAAAAAATATTTGCTAAACCGACCACTTGTGGTCGTTTTTTCTGGGTATTATAAAAAAAATAATTTTGAACCCAAATACAGCATATGCAACAACAATAATACAAAAATTCTTTCAAAAGTGTATAGGACATAATAAATGTCCAACAAGATATGAAATAATACAACAATAGTTTCAAAGTACAACACATACAAAAATCAAAAACCTAAGAGTCACTATCATCTAATTCGTCATCGTCTTCCATATCATCATCCGTACTGAAAACATCCAGGTGGCCCAGACCCTTTGCAACCCGAACTGCATCACCAGGACATGGAGGAATATTCCCCTCAACCTGAATGAAACAGCTCATCTACTGCTGAAGCTTCTTGAATTGTGATGTTGTTGCCTTCTCTATCTTTTTCTGCCTCTCTCTCTGTTCAGCAAGCTCTTGAGTGAGTTGACAAAACGTATTTTGTAGGCTTTCAATCGTTTCTCTATCAACTGAAGAGATAGAGTAAGAAGGGCCAAACGAACACGTAACATTCTCGCCAAAAACGTTTTTGTGGTATCCAACCGAATGGCCTCTATTTGTAGGACCCACAACTTTTTTCCACAACTCCTCTACATGTTGGGTATTAGGTCACCCTGACTTTCAGGAGGCAGACTACTATGATACGCACCGAGAAGATGCATATATTTGTCCTATATTCAAAGAAAGTTAATACTAAGATTAAAAAAATATTAAAATGATTATAATTGAATAATATCGACTTTAAGAAAAAAAATCATAAATTCAGAATTTGTTACTTACATGGATATCTTTTTCTCGAGCTTCAACCCAGACATCTTCATCAGTCGGGTTTTTTTTTTATCACATGAGTCTCCTCGTATAACTCATAAAATGCTATTTTCCTACCCTTTTTTTCCTGCATATAAAAAAATCATCAATGTTCAAATAATTAAAAATTTAAATATATAGAAATACAATTAAAACTGTAAAAGTTGCATACCATTATTTCCATCACAGCAAGAGTACTTCTGGCACCCACAGTATGTAGGGAGCCAACCTTGAATGATTCCCGGGATTTCTTTCCTTTTTCACTCAACAATTTGTATTCTTCGCTATTCCAATAGGGAAGATACAGTTGTCATGCGGATTCAGGAATCCACTTAAGGTCTTACCGATTTCGATCGGGCATATTCCAAAAGATTGTTAAATCTGGCTCTACATCTAATGAAAAAGTTCTTGTTTATACGAAATGTATTTGCATCATCCCACCAGTAAAATTTCTACAATAAAAATATAATATTCAATCTTTTGTTATAACAAAATGTAAATAAGTAGTCGATAAGTTAAATTCTTACCTTAAATTCTTCAAACATTCTATCCTTGTAAAGTTCTGAAACCTTTTGCCAGCTGGTCCAGTAGCCGTTGAAGTGGCGAGTAATACATGATCGCGCCTTTTTTCCAGCTCCACCATCCGACCTAAACCTACAACAGAACATCAAACATTAATTTCATAAAGCATAATAATATAGTAATGAAAAAATGAGAACGTTATTATATTTAGAAATCTTACCCTTTCCCAACTGGAACAAGATAAATCCTCCCAGAATCATCTTTGTCTCCTGGCTGCGTAATAAGTGATAGTGGATACAATGGCGTGGGTGGATCTGAAGCACCAGATGGAGGGCCTCCAAGCTGAAGATCCGACAACCTAATAGATCCCGCAGAATCACTGTGCGAAGCTGCGTGACTGCTGCAGGATGGTATCGATGATGCTACATGTCTGGAGGGGCCAGCGTCTGTACGATAGTACTGTACTGGAGGTGGCACGGTCATAGGAGCAGAATAAGTCGGTGTAGACCCATGTAGTGGCCCCCATACATAGGAGTAGGTATCGAATCCTCTGACAACCTAGAATGTGAGGGTTGTACTGGCTCATTAGCAAACCGACCCTCAGATATATGAATACCTTGTGGCCGTCTATAAGGCGGAGATTGTCGATTCTTTTTTGATTTTGTAGTATCAACTTTTCCCTTACCTATATCATCTCTGTCTGACATTTAAATTATGTTAAGTTAACAAGTAGTTAGTTCATACAAAATGAATGTATACGAAAAAATTCCAAGTACATAATTTCAAGTTACTAATTCACATTTCAAATCTCTCCAATAACACGATATATAGACAAAAATATTGTTATTACTATACAAATTGTGGGAAAGTGGAAACAGCAAAGTAAAACAATATATTATGTATCAATCTTAAACAAGAAGCATAAAGGTTATATAATACAAAGTATATCGACATCAACACATAATAAATACAACCTACACAACTAATCTTCATCTTCTGAAGACTCTCCACTAAACCATTCACCCTCTTCGGAGGTTTCCTCATCTCCTACCCACTCAGTCTCTTCTTCCACAATATTAACTTCTTCAAATATATTTTCCGAGTGATTCAAACCATCCACTAATTCAACGTCTACTAGCTGGTGATTAATCTGAATTTTATTTTGATACGCAATCTCCAGCACATTCTCAACTTTCACCCGGCCTATAGGTTTTGTTTTGATTACAGCCCACCAGTCAGACTTGTCATTGCGCAACGGATAAGGAGCATAATACACTTGTTTAGCATTTTGTGCTAAAACAAATGGATCGTAAATTGGATACGAGCTATTGTGCTTTACTTCAATGATGTTATGCTCTCTATGTACTCTTGTGCCTCTTGTGCTTGGATCAAACCACTTACATCGAAAGAGAGGAAACCAGCGTGCTCAAGTTCTAAGATCTCGTGTATGATGCCAAAGTAATCAATATCATCATCACCTTTAACCCAAACACCAGCATTGTTTGTTTTCCTTGAACTGGAGTGTTGTTCGGTGGAAAATTTAAAGCCATTTACTTTGTATTGGGACATTGCTATAACTTCAACTGGACCCAAAGAAATATCTCTCAAAAGCTGATCGTATGCGGCTGAATTTGGTGAATGGTGTACCTAAAAATATTATACATATATATATATATATATTAGTTGAGGAATGTGTAAATATTTAAACTTTGTAGAAATATTAGCATACACTTGATTTTCGTGGAACTGAGTCTTAAATGAACTGCACATGCAACATGGGAAACACAATTAGTTTCTTTAGGGAATGTGTAAACAAATAAGATATGCTAAAATTTTAATGTCCTTACTTCACAAAGGGCTCAATTTCCGGGCAATTCAGCATGACATACAATGTTGCTGATTTGCGCTCCATGGGAGTGAGCCGGCGAGGTATGATCTTTTTAGCCTTACAACCAGATTGAATGAAAATTGATATCGGTTGCAAATGAGGCGCATTCACATCCTCCTGATAACGATTTGGTCAGTTTCTTGAACAAGCAACTTCATCACGAAAGTAGTACGAACAAAATTGAGAAGTTTCTCTTGCAAGATATGTCTCAACAATAGAGCCTTCAACCCTATGTTTGTTTTTGGGACCCCTTTTCAATTTTCCAATTGTTCTGTACAATCTTAAGGTTAGATGTGTACTATATTTAAAAAAACATATGTATGAATTTAAATATATTGCAAATGCTTACCGTTCGAATGGATACATCAACCTAGTTTGAACTGGACCGCCTAGCCGAGCTTTGTGCACAAGGTGAATAGGAAGATGTTCCATCACATCGAGGAACGCTGATGGGAAAATCTTCTCCAGTTTGTTGGTAATAACAACAATATTGCTTTCATTCGCGCCAGATTTTATTCTTTTAATGTGGTGGTACATAAGTCCTTAAAGAACAAACTAATCTCTGCTATTGGTTTCCATATGTTTTCAGGTAAACCAATAAAAGCAATTGGAAGTAATGTTCCATGAAAACATAAAAATCATGGCTTTTCATTCCATGCAAGATTCCTTGTGTAATATCAACCCTCTTTCCCAAATTTGAGGCATATCCATCGGGCATCTTCAAACTTTGAACCCACTCACATATTTGACGCTTTTGGTCCAACTTGAATGTAAAACTAGCCTTGGGCTTAAGAACATTGTCGTTGGGCCCCTGCTGTAAGTGTAATTCACTACGGTTGCAATATTCTGGCAAGTCAAGTCTGGCCTTAGGATTATCCTTTATTTTGCTGGTGACATCCATAACTGTGTTGAACAAGTTGTCAAAATAGTTCTTCTCAGTATGCATGACATCAACATTATTTCTAAGAAAATTATCTGGCCAATATTCTAACTCCCAAAATATACTTTGCTTATCCAGTTATGCGAAACGCCATATCCATCAAGCCTGTACATTCTTTCCTCACTGGCTTTAGGCAAATCCTGAACTATTTCCCAGACGTCATAACCAGACAGCCTTGGAGGTGGACCATCATGTTCCCTTCTATTCCTTCTAAATGCATTCTTGAGTCTCCTAAATTCATGATCATGTGGCAAGAAACAACGATGACAATCAAACCATGAATTTTTCCTGCCATGTCTCAATGTGAAGGATTTTATTTTTCCATGCAGTATGGACAATCCTGCTTTCCAGCTGTCATCCACCCAGAAAACATTCCATAAGCTGGAAAATCATTAACAGTCCACATTAGATATGCACGCATATTGAAATTTTCTTTAAGAGAGATGTCCCAAGTTTCAACCCCCTCATGCCATAAAATTTGAAGTTCATCAACCAAAGGTTGCAAGTAGACATCTATTACGCTTTTTGGATTACGCGGGCCAGGAATAACATAATTCAGAAATATATACGAACTAGTCATCAACATTTTAGGGGGGAGATTATAAGGAGTGATATATACAAGCCAACATGAATATGGCGCACAACCAACTAAAAAAGGAGAGAACCCATTCGCACATAATCCCAATCGAATGTTGCGTGGCTCAGTCGTAAAATCTGGATAAGTGGCATTAAAATACTTCCAAGCCTCTCCATCAGAAGGATGACACATAACACCAGTGGGCCTTCTATTTTTACTGTGCCATCTCATATGAGGAGCTGAACTGTTTGAAGCATACAACCTCTTCAACCTTGGTATAAGAGGTAAATAATGCATCACCTTAATAGCAATTTGATTTCCAGTAGAACCACGCTTATATCGAGTGTGCTGACAAAACTTACAGAACTCTAGGTTAGCATCTTTCTTAAAGTATAACATGCAGCCATTTTCACAACAATCAATTCAAACCGAAAAGAGACCTAACTTTGACACAAATCTTTTAGCCTAAGAGAAAAAATCAGGAACCTCCAAGCCGGGGTCAACTAACTCTTTAATAAGGTCTATCATTGAGTCCATTCCTCCTTTAGCAATATTCCAGTCAAATTTAATACTTAGTAATCTAACAGCAACAGACAAACGAGAGTGCGAACACCCGTCAAACAAAGGATGACTAGCAGCATGCAATTAATTGTAGAAATTGCCCGCTTCGCTATTAGGAACATCTTCAACAGTTTCCCTAATGTCAACCCCATGTTGTATCCCAAAAGCATCGTGCACCATTTCAGTCATCCTAGTATGTTGATATTCATTATGCCCTGTAGATGTACTACTTTCTCCAACAACAAAGTTATTTTGCGCTACATTCCCATGAATACCACACAATCTTAAAAAGTCCTCGTGAAACCCCATTCTATAAAGATGTTCCTTCACATCTTCTTTACTTACAAGATTTATACCATCACATCTAACACAAGGACAACGAATAACTCAATAACGTGTCCATATATCGAGTGTCTTAGCATGTTCAACAAATCTTTTGACACCTTGAATAAATTCCACCCTAATACCCGCTCTATTATCATTGTTCCATTGATATATCCAGCTATAATCAGGTTCCATCTACGCAATCAATCAGATACAAATAATTAGATAAAGTCACAAAATACAAAAACACAAAAATCACCTTCAAAATCCTATACTAAACCATTTTCAAAGTGACTAAGTAACTTACAACCTCAAATTCAAATCACAAAAATCATCTTCAAAATCCCTATACTTAACCATTTTATAGTGACTTAGTCACTTACCAACTCACATTCATAACATAAAATTCACCTTTAAAGTTCCTATACATAACCCTTTGCAAGTGAATAATTCACCTAACAAACCATATTCATAACACAAAAATCACCATTAAAGTCCTTACACTTAACCATTTTCAAACTGACGAAGTAACTTGCCAACTCAAATTAAAATCACCAAAATCATCTTCAAAATCCCTATACTTAACCATTTTCTAGTGACTTAGTCACTTACCAACTCACATTCATAACACAAAATTCACCTTTAAAGTCCCTATACCTAACCCTTTGCAAGTTAATAATTCACCAAACAAACCACATTCATAACACAGAAATCACCATTAAATTCCTTATACTTAACCATTTCCAAAGTGACTAAGTAACTTACCAACTCAAATTCAAATCACAAAAATCATCTTCAAAATTCCTATACTTAACCATTTTCTAGTGACTTAGTCACTTACCAACTCACATTCATAACACAAAATTCACCTTTAAATTCCTTATACCTAACCCTTTTCAAGTGAATAATTCACCTAACAAACCATATTCATAACACAAAAATCACCATTAAAGTCCTTATACTTAACCATTTTCAAAGTGACTAAGTAACTTACCAACTCAAATTCAAATCACAAAAATCATCTTCAAAATCCCTATACTTAACCATTTTCTAGTGACTTAGTCACTTACCAACTAAAATTCAAAACACAAAATTCACCTTTAAAGTCCCTATACCTAACCCTTTTCAAGTTAATGATTCACCTAACAAACCACATTCATAACACAGAAATCACCATTTAATTCCTTATACTTAACCATTTCTAAAGTGACTAACTAACTTACCAACTCAAATTCAAATCACAAAAATCATCTTCAAAATCCCTATACTTAACCATTTTCTAGTGACTTAGTCACTTACCAACTCACATTCATAATACAAAATTCACCTTTAAAGTCCCTATACCTAACCCTTTTCAAGTGAATAATTCACCTAACAAACCATATTCATAAGACAAAAATCACCATTAAAGTCCTTATACTTAACCATTTTCAAAGTGACAAAGTAATTTACCTACTCAAATTCAAATCACAAAAATCATCTTCAAAATCCATATACTTAACCATTTTCAAGTGACTTAGTCACTTACCAACTCACATCCAAAACACAAAATTCACCTTTAAAGTCCCTATACTTAACCCTTTGCAAGCGAATAATTCACCTAACAAACCATATTCATAACACAAAAATCACCATTAAAGTCCTTATATTTAACTATTTGCAAAGTGACTAAGTAACTTACCAACTCAAATTCAAATCACCAAAATCATCTTCAAAATCCCTATAGTTAACCGTTTTCTATTGACTTAGTCACTTACCAACTCACATTCATAACACAAAATTCACCTTTAAAGTCCCTATACCTAGCCCTTTTCAAGTGAATAATTCACCTAACATACCATATTCATAACACAGAAATCACCATTAAAGTCCTTATACTTAACCATTTTCAAAGTGACTAAGTAACTTACCAACTCAAATGCAAATCACAAAAATCATCTTCAAAATCCCTATACTTAACCGTTTTCTATTGACTTAGTCACTTACCAACTCACATTCATAACACAAAATTCACCTTTAAAGTCCCTGTACCCAACCCTTTTCAAGTGAAGAATTCACCTTACAAACCATATTCATAACACAAAAATCACCATTAAATTCTTATACTTGACCATTTTCAAAGTAACTAAGTAACTTACCAACACAAATTCAAATCACAAAAATCATCTTCAAAATTCCTATACTTAACCATTTTCTAGTGACTTAGTCACTTACCAACTCACATTTATAACACAAAATTCACCTTTAAAGTCCCTATACTTAACCCTTTGCAAGTGAATAATTCACTTAACAAATCATATTCATAACACAAAAATCGACATTAAGGTCCTTATACTTAACCATTTTCAAAGTGACTACGTAACTGACCAACTCAAATTCAAATCACAAATATCATCTTCAAAATCCCTATACTTAACCATTTTCTAGTGACTTAATCGCTTACAAACTCACATTCATAACACAAAATTCACCTATAAAGTCCCTATACTTAACCCTTTGTAAGTGAATAATTCACCTAACAAATCATACTCATCACACAAAAATCATCATTAAAAGTCCTTATACTTAACCATTTTTAAAATGACTAAGTAACTTTCCAACTCAAATTCAAATCACATAAATCATCTTCAAAATCCCTATACATAACCATTTTCTAGTGACTTAGTCACTTACCAACTCACATTCATAACACAAAATTCACCTTTAAAGTCCCTATACCTAACCCTTTTCAAGTGAATAATTCACCTAACAAACCATATTCATAACACAAAAATCACCATTAAAATCCCTATACTTAACCATTTTCAAAGTGACTAAGTAACTTACCAACTCAAATTCAAATCACAAAAAACATCTTCAAAATCCCTATACTTAACCATTTTCTAGTGACTTAGTCACTTACCAACTCACATTCATAACACAAAATTCACCTTTAAAGTCCCTATACTTAACCCTTTTCAAGTGAATAATTCACCTAACAAACCATATTCATAACACAAAAATCGACAATAAAGTCCTTATACTTAACCATTTTCAAAGTGACTAAGTAACTTACCAACTCAAATTCAAATCACAAATATCATCTTCAAAATCCCTATACTTAACCATTTTCTAGTGACTTAATCACTTATAAACTCACATTCATAACACAAAATTCACCTTTAAAGTCCCTATACTTAACCCTTTTCAAGTGAATAATTCACCTAACAAATCATATTCATAACACAAAAATCAACATTAAAGTCCTTATACTTAACCATTTTCAAAGTGACTAAGTAACTTACCAACTCAAATTCAAATCACAAAAATCATTTTCAAAATTTCTATACTTTACCATTTTCTAGTGACTTAGTCACTTACCAACTCACATTCAAAATACAAAAATCACATTCAAGGCCACATACCGCTTCACTAGACTTCATTATAATCAATAACAAAAACATAACAACAATGCTAGTGAATCGAACAAGGCCACACACGGCTTCACTAGACTTCAATATACTCAATAACAAGAACATAACAACGATGCTAGTGAATCGAACAAGGACACACACGGGTTAAAAATAACAATAACAAGAAGATAAAAATAATAGTGAATCGTGAGAAATTAACTTACCTTTGCTTGGCCTAAATTAAAGTGAAAGAGATAACCCGTCACCGAATGAAGAATTTAAAAAAATAAAGATAAAATATTCCAACTTTGAGTGATTTAGCAAAACTCATATGCTAATTTTGGACTATAAAACAACAAGCTAACAAACTAAACCATAAAAGTAATTTTGGACTTCCAAGGTTGTTTTTGGGATCAAATATGCTAATTTCAAGTTTCTTTTTGCAAGCATAATCAATTTCCATGTTTAATATTCATAGAATCTTGATTTCTCTATTCCTTACATCTATCTCGAAACACTACTCCGCTTCTATCACCATTATAATGTGAAAACTATGAGTAAGTGACTAGGGTCTCTATTAACCTACTTACCCCTTCTGCCCCTACCCCTACCCCTACCCTAGCCTCTAACCCCACCCCAAACCTTTCCTATCTTGAGTTAAAATAGAACCATACCACAAAAAGGAATTTAAACCAGGAGATAGAACCATACCACAAAAAGGAGTCCTTTGAAATCGATATTAAAATAAACACAAAAACCACAAAATACAACAAAATTCATACCTGGGATAAGCTTTGGTCTCCGGAACAGTTGACGGAGCACTCGTCGGAGCAGTGGTTAGGGTGATTTTTGCGTGATTTTTACATTTGGGAAATTAATTTGAGAGTGTTTTAGGTTTAGTGCATTTTGTGTGTGTGTCTATGTGCGTCTGTATGTATGTTGCTGTGTTTAGGAATAAAAAAGAGGTAGGGTCGGGTCGGGTCGGGTCATGTGGGTAGGGTAGGAGTTATGTAATATTTTTTATTATTATTTCATTAAAAACCGACCACATGTGATCGGTTTTTAAAAAAATTCAGTAAAAACCGATCACATGTGGTCGGTTTTTAATGAAATAATTAAAAAAAAATATTTTACTTACTACAATTAATAAATCGATAAATTAATAAATTAAAATTAAGTAGCATTTAATTAAGATAATTATCATTTAATTACGATATATATCTATACACATACATATATATATATATATATATATATATATATATATATATATATATACCTCTTAATAGAATATGTTAGTCAAATAAATTATTGATTGCTTGTCTTACGTTATTACAATTTGAACAATATACGTGTATCTACATATTGATACTAAATAATATATAGATTCAGTTATCGAGCTTTCGATTACTGCATACGTCACTACACAATATATACATATATATACCTATATTCAATTGTCTATCAACTTTCAAATAAGTACTATAAACATCACATCCACGATTTTAATTAATATACTACCCCATATTTATAATATATATCGTATTTCACATATAGTGGTCATATGAATTATTGGTTAGTTTTATTTTATGTCATTAATATGTCTTCACTATATAATTATTTGGCATGGTCATTCAATGTTCTGTTTTCCCCTCCCCTGCTTCCTTCCTCCCCCTCTCATATACCTCGTAATACTAGTCTTACATTATTACAACTTCCAAAACATTCGTGTGTCTAAATTGACCAAAAATAGTATATCTACTTCCTCAATAGTTTGATATATATTAACGTAACGTGTCAGTCAAACTATTTATATATATATATATATATATATATAGATTCAGTTATCTAGCTTTCGATTTCTACATATGTCACTATACGAGATATACGTATATAAACATACATTCAATTGTCTATCAACTTTAAAATACGCACAATAAACATCATAAACACGATTTTACATATGTACCCTATAATAATATACAACGTATTTTACAAATACTCGGATGAATTATAGATTACATTATCTTTTGTCATTAATAGAACACGTTCATTATATTCTGTTGAATTATTGGTTATATATTACATTATTATGTTTGTAAATACGTACAATTAAACATCTCCTTTCAAATAGTACTATGAAGATCAATTTTCATCTTTCAATTATGTATACGGAGGATTTCAATGGTTGAACCCAATGGTATGATATATATAGAGAGAGAGAGATATTCATTATATAAAGATAATGCATGTTTAACGTCATTTAATGTATGTATAAAGGAAAATATTTATTTTATGTATTAAGCATAAGTAAAAGCTAAAGATTACATTATACATAATCTGTATATTATATTTGAAATTTTTTTTAGTGTAACTTTTTTCACGTTAGATTGATTGGTTTTATTATTATTATATTGGTTATTAACTACATGTAATCACTATAATTTAAAAAAATAATAGTATATTTGGTTTTTAAATTTAGTATTATTTAATTTCTTTTTATTTTAAGTAGAAACCGATCACAAGTGGTCGGTTTATATATATACACACTATCGACAATATCAAGTTTAAAATATGTACCATATACATCACATACGTATACAAGTATATATATGATCCAATAATATAATGGGATATGTTTCTTGTACATACTTAGATTAGTGATCGATTAATTATATTGGATTACCTTAATATATTTAGTTTTGATTATATATATAATTAAGTGTTACTTGAAATTATTTAATTTTTAATTTTTTACTTCAAAAACCGTCTACAAGTGGTTGATTTTTAAAATTATTTTTTTATTTTAGTTAGAAAACCGACCACTTGTGGTCGGATTTTTAAAAGTAATTTTTAATTATTTTTTTAATAAAAACCGGTATTTATAAAATTAAATTAAAAAAGAATTTTAAAAAAACGACCATTTGTGGTCGGTTATTATAAATATTTTTTAACTAAATTTTTTTACAGAAAACCGACCACGAGTGGTCGGTTTTCTTATTTTTTTAAAAAAATTTATTCGTTAAATAAATAATAATTAATATTAAAATTATTGTAACAATTATTTTGATTTTTTAAAATATAATTGTTTAAAAAAATAAAAATTTTAAAAAAAATAAAAAACGACCACAAAATCTGCGGTCGGTTTTACACATTTTTTTAGTAGTGTTAGTCCTTCACAGATCCCTCGAGAAGGTTGGCTCTTGCTACCACTATTAGAATTTGGAGCTAAAAGAGAAGAGAAAAGATAAAATTTCAGCAGTAGCTGCTTTCATTCATACATTCATCACACATACATTCATTCATTCATACATTCAACATTCATTCATAGTCAACATTTTACAAAAGACTATATTTATAAGCTACATGATTCTTACAAGACATTCTTCATAAGTCTTACGAGACACACTATCTTACAAGACACACTTCTCAAAAATAAAGACTATCATTTATCTTTTAAAATAAAACTAAACATAATATTTAAAAGAAACTATTAAACAAAAGACCATCAAGAAGAGTCTCATATTCTAACAGATTTAATGATGTGGAGTCTCATTAGTTTCATGTCTTTATTCTAGAATAAATTAACAACTAGTAATCACCTACTTAGTTGTAGATTAATTATTGAATCCTTTTCTTCGTGTCTTCGTTATTTGTGTGCTTTTCTCATTTTTAACTCGTAGTAACTTCTTTGTTTCAAGTTCGTAAGTAAATTTTATTTTGTGTCTTGAGTCGATCAAACAAGAATCTATTCCGGCCGCCAAGTAGAATTGACATCTTATTGACTACCGGAGTATAAGCAACTTTCAATATTCGCCGCTCCAAATTGTGAGGATCACAAAAGTGAGTGAATACGAGTGTTGGTAAGGAGCTTTTACTACTAATCTTGTTTGTTAATTTTGTAGGTTCAAAAGGTGATATAAGGGGAATATGTCTTCGATAGCCGGGGATTATTGTGACTACAATAGTGAGGGGTTTTATGGCTACGAAGTTGAGGGAGATTGTGGAGGCTATGAAAATAGCCATGATCGAAACTTGGGAAGATTTGAAAGTTACTGTTTTGAGGGAGAAAATGAGGTGAATAAAGTGCCTAGTGCTTATGGTGACTTTGGATATGATGTAGGACCTCGTGATGGATCTTATGATGACGTTGGGACATGTGAGGAGTCCTACACTTCTCACTCCAAACCTAGATTTGGTGTTAGGTATAACCCTTTCATTCGTAAAGCTTATGAGAGCTATGATGAAAGTACATGTGAGGAGTGTGAATATTTATATTCTCCACTTTGTAGTACTTCTTATCAAGATCGATATAGTGTGAATGGTTATACTAGCTCTAGTGGAGGTTGTTCAACGAGAAAAAGAGGGTATGCATCTCCAAAATCGAGGGGTACTCGTGTCCTTTATAATGTTGATCCAAGAAGGAGTGTAGACTCCGGAAAGGTGACCATTTGTGGGATACCGAGCTACCTCGTTGTGTTAAATGATAGGTACTATAGAAACTACATAGTTCCATCTATGGTTGACTACTTGGGGTTGTTTTACGAGCCTTTACTCGTTCCATACTTGTTGGACGGGTTTAAGGTTACCGAGAGGGTCAAAGTTATCTTCTCCCAATTTGAGTACCATGAGGAGGTGTGGTGTGATATTCTTCCATTGACATATGGTCATGTATGCTTAGGTGTAGATTGGTTTGCACAACATAGAGTTCCAAATGTGCAAAATTGGCCTAATGTTGTAAGAGACCGGTGGGGAAATCACCTCATGACATACATGTTGCCCGAGCTGCAAAGACAAGTGAATACTTACTCCAATCCGAATGCATATGAGAGAAAAAATATTGAGAGGAGTAAGGGTGTGAAAGATGGTAATCCGAGAGTGGAAAAAGGAGAGGTTATGTGGAGCGAAGCTAGGGGATCGCCACCAAACCGAGCTAACATTGTTTGTCCTCCTATTTCTAAGGACATTTATGTAGGTACCGACATGGCAAATAATGGAGATCAATGCCAAAGTGAAGTTGCTGCCCAAGCTTATGGAGTACCTTCACAACACCGCAAAGGAGAGTCGACTCAAGAACTTCAAGGTAAAATAGCTAACTCTTACACTTTTTTGCATGTGAATGATAATTGTGTGGCAAGTAGCCCATTGAGTGTGAGTAGTAGATTACTTACTTGTGAGTCTAATGATTCTTTGCCTTTTGTTAATGATGTACATGTTGTGAGTGTGGATACACTAGTTGATCCTATTGATGACCAAATTGACTCTTCTTGTAAGATCGATTTATGTCCACGTAGTGTTAAAGCCTATATGTTGAACGAAAGTACATTGTCTTGTGTAATTGGTGTTGATCAACCTATTTGTGAAAATTTTCCACTACTTGAGTATGTGTGTGATGTGATTAAGCGAAATCAAGTGAGTGAAGTATTTAAAAAAGTTGGTCAACAAAAGGGGAGTGAACCCGAGAGCTATTCTTGGGATAATCTTGTACTTGAAATCTCTTTAAAATGTGATATTAAGATTTTAGAGAGTGCTGAATGTGTTTGTTCTGAATCTGCCCGTGAAATAGATCATGCTCTCTTTATGTATAATGTCTTATTTGAAGATGATATAAACACTCCTAATGAGCCTAGTGGTGAAAATGAAGGTATAGCTTGCCTTGGAAGCTATAGCCGATATGCTAACCCACTATGGTGTGACAACATTCCTCCTAAAGATGGAAATCTCTTTTTAAAAGACGAGAGTACTCTTATGGAAAAGGAATGTGTAGTCCTTCTTGAAAACCCGAGGACAAATGTGTCATTGACTCCTTGGGGTAATGTTTCTAAATGTGCATCCTTATTTGACACACTTGTGCCTAAATTGCATGAATTCCAACTTTTGGATGCCAAGTTTTCTAGTTGTTTAAAGGAAAGAATGTGTATTTGTTTAAATACTTATTCTTCACCCGTGAATTCCTTTGCATGTGATTATTTCCTATATTACCTCTTTGCCTATGATGATGTCCATTCTAGTTTTGGATTTGGTTTATATCGAGGTAGGAAGTTTGTTGATCTGTCCATGTGTGTGTGATAATGCTATATGGATTTTATGGACTTTAGAACCAATCGAAACACCACCACCCCCTTGATGTGGTCTTTTGATGAGATAAAGAAGCAATGGTGTCTTATGGCTTATAAGATGAAGGAAGTTCTACTTTGTGGATTATTTGATGCCATTAGGACCTATGTAGTTTCTTTATCTCTTGGTGATTCCCGTAACCAAATCCTTTGTGAACCTTTTATTGAGATTTTTATATTTAATTCAAAGGATCCTTGGTTATATTGCAAATATGTGCAACCTTGGCATGTTGAGATGATTTATTGTGCTAACCCTAACCCTCATGCCATGAGGAGTTTGTATTTGTTTGCCCTCTCTTCGATTTTGCAAGGTTTGGATTCGAGGTCGAATCCTTTTCAAGAAGAGGAGGATGATACAAGAATAATGACCGCCTTAGCTTTTGACGATATCATTCAAAGTCACTATGTGAAGAATCAAGCTTTGGTCACATAGAGGGCATGGGATCATACTTGGAGGGGACGTTTTTAGACTACCATTGATCAAACACAAGTGTGGAAGATTGCTTGGAGCCTTGAAGACTTAAGGACTCTCGGGTTTGGACCACCTTTGTTGGTTCAAGGTTTTGGTTCCCTTTACTAAGGGCATTTTGGTCACTTAGCTTTAAGGGCATTTTGGACAATTCATATTGTCTTCCAACATACCAAGGCCACCCTTAGTCATTAAGGGTAATGTGGTCTTTTTGTCTACTTTTATAATATACTATAAGCAGTGCATTTTAGGTCTTTTCTCTTTAGTTTATGAAAGATAAAATATTGAAACACTTAAAATCCTCTCTCTTGAGAGTAGACCAACTTAATGTAGTTATAATATAGGGCTTGGAAAAGCTAACATTGTTCTTTGCTTGGAAACGGTGGATCTTGAGGTGAGTTGATTCCCTTGGCGGTCACCGTAAGAGTGTGGTTTTGAGTATTACATTCATTAGGGGGTTTTGAGTTTAATACACTCTTTAGTTCTTAATCTTGTAATAATCGTGATCTCACTATCTATCCTTTACTATTATTGTTGTTATTTTGTGTTGTGGACTGTTTTGGGTCATTTATTGAATCCAAAACTTGTGTTATTATTGTTGATATTGTTCATCACGTTTTATAGCTATTTTGGTGTTGCAATACACCCTTGTATCTTGTATTCTTGTATTCTTGTTGTTGGTAGCGAATTCGAGTGTGGTCTCCATCTTGGTCCTCGAATCCTTAAGATTAGTGGACTGATTTTGGAGTGTGATTTCGTGTTTTCGTTGTCATTCCCGTATCAGAACCGACTAAAAGTTTTGAAGTCTTTGGTTGTTGCAATGGTGTTCTCTTTCTTCTTTACCCTTATAACTCCTAGATCTAGTAGCAAAATGTATTTTTGGAACCCAGCCACAAAAGTGATCAAGAATCTTTGTAGATCCCCCGTGCAGCTTCCCGATGTTTCTAATCACCTAGTTTTTGGGTTTGGTTACGTTCCTCAATTGGATGAATATAAGGTGGTCATAATTTTGTATCATAAGGAAAGGAATCTCATAGACCCCCCAACACTTCCGCCTGTTGTTGAAATTTACTCATTGAAAACAAATTCTTGGACAAAAATTGAGATTGAACTCTCCTACTTTATTACCAGTCATATGTCAAAGGCATTTCTTGATGGATCTGAATATTAGCTTGCACGAAAGGCTAATGAATCTGAGTACGATGACTTCATTATGTCTTTCAATATGGCTGGCCATGTTTTTGAAGAAATACCACTCCCAGTGTCTAGCTCTGATGATGGTGCATTAACTGGATCATTAGCAGTCTTTCGCGATTCAATTTACCTATTTGCGCATGATTCACTGGAGTGGTGGCATATATGGATGATGGGTGAAGGTTGTTCAGGAAAGAGTTGGTGCTATCAGTTTAAAATTGATTGCTCATTCGATAGCTGTTGGCCTCAATGTTTTATGAAGAATGGCGAGGTGATATTCGAATCCATTGGGGGGGATCTTTATCTTTATGACCCTCGGAACCAGCTATTTGAAGATCTTCACTTCCAAAGTAATCCTGATAATATAGAACTATTTGCATACAAGGAGAGCCTGGTTTTACTAGATCATGGAACCAAGCCTTGGCCTATCAAATTTCATGATGACAAGAATGAAGAATTTGAGAGGCAAACTCGAGGGTCAAGAAAGCTTCGCAGGAAATGAGCCGGTGAAGTCTTCCTCAAAGGAAGTTTACTTTTGCCGAGATATAAGTCCAATGATTCTGGTTTGCAGTTCATTTTTTTAGAATTGTGATTCTATTCCAATAAATAAGGGAAACAAACTAAAGAAAGCCAAACTTTGGTTACCAATTGTCATATTGTTGTTTTTTTATTATTGTTGTCGTATTGCACTCTAAGTTGTGCGAACTGATAAGCAGTTATACCCATTGCTAAACCAGAGAGGCTTCAAACTTGCAAGCAACTATTAAATTTGTTGAAAGTTCCTCTATTTTGGTATGTCAAATGTCTTACGATGAATTAGGTCATTTAGCTTTTGTTCTTTCATATTTTGATAGTGAAAATGTGTTCCAATAATTGCCATGTTTTAATGTTTCGGAATGATCTCCACATTGATCTCTACCGAGTCAGCTGCATCACATACCAAATATCACCTGAAGAATTGTGAGTCATAGAAGTGAGACGTCCTCACAAGTTACTTTTCTATCAGGGAACTGTTTGCATTCCCACCCCTCTTCCCTTTCTAAGCTTTGCTGCTTCTGTTGATTGTTTCTTGCATCATGATGCCAAGGGACTGAGAATCCCAGATGTTGATTGTCTTTGGCATGGTCAGTTGGTGAAAGTCCATTGTGTGGCGCTTTTCTAAGACTCTTAACAACATTGCTCTTTAGTGGATCAGCCTGATTGGTTATTGGATTTAAGTCCTGCCAATGCATGTCTTTGCTCTTTGGTGGATCGGCCTTTGCAGTTCCAATCCATTTTCTACACCCCTCATTCCTCTTTTGATTGGTTGTTGCGCTGGTTGACAGGTCGCTTTTACATGCAGATCTTCTGTAGCGTATCAGCTAGGAGCAGTACACCAGTTAGTCTTATAAGTTTGTCGTAACAATCCCCTTATCGATCAATAGCTCTTTCAAACACATTATTAATGGTTGTTGTTTGATGTACAATCCCAGTTAGGCCCGGGCATAAAAGGGGTGTTAGAGTCCCATATTGCTTAGGGAATGGACTAGTGCTCTACTTATACAGAACTGGGCACTGACAGGTGTTTGAGTGGGTTGAAGTCCCACATTGATTGATGAATAGACCGGTGGTCTGCTTATTTAGACTTAGACAATCCTCCCCTATAAGCTAGCTTTGGGAGTTGAGTTAGGCTTAGACAAACCTTCCCTGAGGCGAAACCAAGAACCTAGTCAACCCACTTTAAACAAGTCGATATTAGGATGCATTGGGTCTTGAATAAATTTAAATATTGATTTTAATTTATTAAATAACTTTTCTAAAACTCTGTAGTTATTACATCACTAAATATGTACCAAAAATTATATTTCCGATTAAAATGACCATGAAATCTAACTAGGCAAAGTTGAATGACCATGAAAATTAACTAGGTAAAGTTGAATTTCTTGGTAGCTTCATAATTTCATTGACGTTGTACGTCTCTTGAATTTCCATGCACTTTCATTTGTCACAGTTGGTCCTGTATTCCACAGGGAGAGTTGAATTCCAAAGAAAGTGACAATGACAAATGAAAGTGAACAAGAAACTACTGAGTAATTCAGAAGAGAGTCAAATGAAAGTGTCTTGACTCTTTTTAGTTGTCAATTTGTGTGGTAGTCAATGCACGAGGCAGATTCCAAACACCACGACTCTGGGACGGAGCTACAATATTAGGTACGGGTTTAGACAAACTCAAATTTTTTGCTTAGATGGTGTATTTGTATTAAAAAATCATTAAATATGTAACTTGCCGGGGGTCTATCGGAAACAGCTCTCTACTTCATCCGAGGTAGTGGTATCAGTTAAATCAGATGCATCACTTTAAGGGACTTGGAAGCAAACTATCATCCTTTGCCTCTAAAGGAAGGCTGAAGAAAGAGCAGTACTATTTGAAGAATGGAAGTGCAGTGTTAGAGGAGTTTCTTACTTTATGCGATGGAAAATGCCGAATTCCCCTCCGTTACTTCAGTGCCATAGAAATCGAGAGGGCAACAAAAGATGCAGAGAATAGAGTAATTTTCATCAGCGGAATATATATGGTAAAGGGTTTACTAGACAAATGCCGTGTTCTGGTTAATTTCATACTCTACTTTTAACAGAAAGTCCAGTGATGTATGCAGAGATATAGCAATTACTTCGCAGATGAGCCATCTTAAGAACGTGCTTAAACTTATCGGCTGCTGCCTAGAATATGCAGAACCCGTTATGGTGTATGAGTATGTTGAGAAGGCTATAACTCTTGATGATTTACTTTCCAATAATGGTTATGCTAGAAATTCGTCCGTACCTTGGGAAAGTAGACTGCGGATTGCCAATGAGATCGCTTCAGTAATTGTTTTTCTCCATAGTGAATTTACTACGCCCATCGTTTTCAGAGACCTGCACTCACAAAAGGTGTTAATAGATCAGAGTAGTGGTGTTGCCAAACTGTACGATTTCTTATTCTCTGTACCATTGCCTCCGGGAGAATTGGGAGTAGAAGCTCAAGATGGTGTGCGCGGAACATGTGGCCATCCTGATCCAGAATACTGCTGCTCAGGTATTGTTACTCAAAAAACTGATGTCTACAGTTTTGGAAATGTTCTCTTGCAGCTATTGACTGGAAAGAGAGTGTATGTACATTATGGTGCGATCACAAAAGTTGGGGAAACGTACTTGGAATCCAACAGTGAAGAGTTTGATGTAATGGATATAGCGAATCCTGACATTTTGGCTGGAGAGCGTGGAATCCATGAGATTCGACAGCAATTGGAAGACTACTTTGATCTTGTTAAGAGATGCACGGTTACAAACGGAGATGATAGACCATACATGACTTATGTTGCAAGGGAATTACGCATAATTGATTTCGTGCCATCGGTACTCCTGGTCTTAATTAGAAGTTTGTTCTGCATGAAGAGAAAAATAGGAATAATGTAAAATTCAGATACAACTATTATATTTCTGAATTTATGCAACTATAAGTGTGATTACTACTGTGAGATTTATTTTATTTTCTTGTGTTTTTGAAGTTTGTTAGTGCACCAGGCTGACCTAGCATTTCCAATATGAGAAGGAAACATTGATCAACACATGTAGCTCTTGACAACTTTGATTTGCTCAATGTTAAGAAACATTAACACCATATAAGCTCGGTCAATGATCAGATGGGTTTAAAATGTGTTTTATTGAGCTTAAGGGTTCAGCTGGCAAGGGGTGAATATATTGATCCAGTTGACATACGGAGCGGGAGTACAAGGGTCTCCAAAGGCTGTTCCACCTTGTTTCTATAGCTAGAAAACTTTACGATAGGTGAACCAGAAACTTTAAGAGAATCAAAGAGAGAACGAACCTCCTACAAGTATATATCCTGCAATGGTTTTGGAATCCTTGTTGGTGTTTTGCAGTTGATCTCGCAAGCTAAAGATGCAAGTATGGATTTTTTTTGGCGTAGGTTGTGTGAAGGAGTTCCCACGCTTTGTTAGCAAATGGTGTTACTGCTACAGTTGGAGCAATTGTAGGATCTATCGATGCCATCATTGCTTTTTGGATCAATTGATCCTGACAGAACCAGATCTAATAATTGGGATTTGGTACAGTAAGATCATTGGGATGGAGCAGTTATGGTTCCATAAGATGTCCCATGAGTTGATGCCCATTTAGTTGATGTCAATTTGTGCTTTTCATGTTTAGAAGTTGAGGTTACCTTGTAGTTTAATAGGTAATTGAGCAAAAGGATTAAATTGTACCACATGAGTGGTGGTAGAAACTGTAAAATCGCTGGCATCAGCAGCATCAATAATTGGAGCCATAGATGAGAAAGATTAAGGAGAATTAAATGGATCTAATTCGGTGGAGCTTATGCCTTATGGGAGCTCTAATACCATATAAAGATTCAGAGAAGGAGATCAAAAGAATGATTCTATTAATTCTGGCTACAAGATTTCAAATAGATACTATACAACTAACTGGACCTAAAGTGCATGTCACTATCTGCATAATAAACAATTTAAGGGACAAAATCATAAACATAAAGTAGACTAATGCCTATGAAAAAGTACTCGGACCACTTTAACAAAACAATACACAAATTCACTTGTACATAGCTACTATGTCCATCCAAATTAAACCCCTAGTTACATAGCCTCGGCTGGTCCAGCATTGATGAAAAAAAAGAAAAACTTCCCCCCTCACATCATTAATCGATGTAGGATTATTCAAGATCAAGACCAGAATTCGAGTCAAATCGATCAACATTGAAGAACAATAAACATAGCACGACTCAAAAAACAATACATGACTACTTCTACAACTTGTACATGATTAATTGAGCACCATATTGAGGTTGAAGCAATAGTGGATGAGGAGCATGAGCATAAGATGGAGAGAGTTCAAATGCATAGTGTTTGAGAATCATGGCCATTGCCATTTTTGCCTCTAACATAGCAAAGTTTTGTCCAATACATATTCTTGGACCCCAACTAAATGGGAAAAACACAACTTGTCCTTTTGTTGCTTTTGATATTCCTTCACTAAATCTCTCTGGATTAAACTCCATTGCATCATCTCCCCATATTTCAGTATCACGATGCAACAAAATTGTTGGTAATATGAGTTGCACCCCAGAAGGTAAGCACAAATTCCCTAACTTCGTTTCTGTGTTAACCATTCGATTAATCACATATGCTGATGGGTACAACCTTAAGACCTCATTAAAGATCATAGTCACCTATAGAATAATAGATCACAAGTTAACATTGCCATGAAAACATACACAAGTTCCCCTTATGTATATTTATTAAATATCCGGTCAGTATGTGCAAATTGATCCGAATGTTATCGTAATAACAAAAAGGTTCAAAATAATTGAGCATATAGGCAATACTTACTACTTTTAGTTGATTCAACTTGTCATAATCAAGTTCATCACTTCCAAACACCTGTAGAACTTCTTCTCTAGCTCTTTCTTGCCAAATAGGATATTTGCACAATAAAATCATTGTCCATACAAGTAAAGTTGAAGTAGTCTCTTGCCCAGCAAAATAGAATAGTTTACACTCTTCAATCACCTCATCAATGCTCATACCAAATTTCTTATGTCCATGTTGTTGAATTTCTTGTAAATTGGATGCCAATAATATACCCAATAAATCATCATGTGTTTCTCCAACCTCAATCATCCTCATTCTTTTATTGATAATTCCTACTATAAGTGTTCTTAATTCATTAACGATTTGCATCATCCTTTTGTTCTTTTTTGTTGGCAAAAACCTATAATCCATGATAACACTATTGTTAGAAAAATTAATATATAAGAAACGTGTTAGACTTTGAGACACATAAACATGCATGCATGCTTCTCGAAGATAGTTGAAGTCTTTCCAATGAACGAATGGAAAAATGATAACATAAAGATTGTCTCCGAGATTCATCTAAGTGATATAATATTGTAGACTTGCATATATATTGTGTTAGGCTATTACGAGCCGACTAGAAGAAACAAGACTTAGGTTACCACACATAGATTTATTATAGAATTCTTATATAAGGAAATAAATTTTACCTCCATCCTGGGATGTATATTGAACGTGACATTTCTGAAAGTATTTTAATCAATTCTTTTTGAAGTTCAAAAATCTTTCTTCCTTCTTCATAATTACTGCCAAAAGCAGTTCTTGAAATTGCATCACTTGTCAAAGTTTGAAGATATAGCCACACATCTATCTCCGATCCTTCTTTTGAGACAACTTTTTTCCATTTGTTCAACACGTCACTAATTGTCAATTTGAATGCAGGTAGCATATACTGCACATTAATAAGAATTCGATTAGAGCCGTCAAAATGGATTTGGCCATGAACCTGCCCCAACCGAACCCGCTAGAATAGGGTTATGTTAAAAATTTTCATCAAGCCCATTTAAAATTGGGGCTTATAAGCCCGACCCAAGTTGGACCTTTTTCTAGCCCGTTTAAAACTGGGGTATATAAGTCCGACCCGAGGTTAGCCCTTAGCCTTTGAGGTTTGACCAAGGTCGACTAATATCCTAATTATTAATTCTACAAAGAAACACGACTCTCTCATTGTAATGATCTTCATCATGATGTCAAATTTCAAAACTTAGTCAAAGACCTTATCATATTAATAAACTAACTTGATATAACTATGAAAAAGAATATTGACATTTATATCGAATAACATTTATAAGATACGTTCGAATCATCATATATGAGATTGGATCGATGGCATATCCACTACATCCCTAACAACGATCATGTTGGTATATTCTATATATCTTTCTTTTATGATCGTGGTGTTCTAGCCAGTTTTCGTGCACCTCAACTAATTTAACAAAATACACCAGACAAACAAATTAAAACGGAGAGTGTATGACAAAAGTTTGATAGTTGTTAAAACCTTCAACTTGTCTAGGTGAAAAGCAGGATTGAGAATTCTTCTATGTGTGGCCCATTTATCTTCTTCATAGGAAGCAATGCCACCTATTGCCAACTTAGATAATGGACTGCTTGTAGCCTTGAGATAAATGTAGTTCTTTGTTAGCACCTCCCTTATAAGTTCTGGCTCTGTAATGAGCACTGCTGGTTTTGGTCCGAGCCACACAAAACAATTCTTACCTACAAATTCAAGTGAAAGTCAAAATTAAGCAATATAACGACGACTTAAGTAGTGGCGGAACCAGAATTTTCACTAAGAAGTGTCAAAATATGAAGAAGTAAATTCATGAAAAAAACAAGAGGTGTCAAGATGTAATTCTCCAACGAAGGGGTGTGGGTCGACACCTCTCAAGCATATTTGGCGCAACTGGTAAAGTTGTTGTCATGTGACTAGAAGTCACGGGTTCAAGTTGTGGAAACAATCTATTGTAGAAATTCAAAGTAAATCCTTGTTGTTCGCCCTTCCCCCGACCTCGTGCATAGCGAAAGTTTTAATGCACTAGAATGCCCTTTTATTATTAAAAAAAAATAGCTAGATTTGTATATATTTTATAGAAAATATCTACTGCATGTATGTATGTATGTTTTTTGGTTAAAGTGTGTGTATGTCAATTGTGTGGATGCCTCTAATAATGTTTTGAAAAGAAATGTTACACTGTTATACAATTACAAAGTTCGACTATATATTTTATAGTTACCTACACATTAAAATGAAAACCACACAAAACAATTCTTAATTACCCCATATTAAAATGAAGAACCTAAATGCATAAGCAAATTCAAAATTTGACTATATGTTTTATTATGATTTCAAGTAAACGTACAGTATTGTGATCGAAGTAATATAAATTTAGATATTTAATGAATATCTCAATAATATACAAAAGTGGTAAATGACAATGTGGCCTAACAAAAAGTAGGGACGAATTGCAACTGTGTTTAGTTATTTTATACTGAATCTATTTATACCACAAAAGTTCGACTGACATATTTAACGAGCATAAAGACGTTTTACATAATCAAATGATCACTTAATTAAAAGTGAAATACAAAATATTATTTTATTTAACCATTTGTACTAAAATGATGGAAATAGTATTCCATATGAAAGGTAGAATAAAATAATTTCATGAAATATCCTAACTTATCCCATCTCATGTACCAAAAGGTCCCTGAAGTATAAATTAGAGGCCGTTTGGTTTGGAAATTGTTATCCCGCGATAACTAATTATCCCGAGATAAAATAAAAGAACACATTTTCCTTTGTTTGATTGGAGAGATTAATCAAATCCGGGATAACTTATCCCACCATTTTCCCCTTAGTCCCGGGATAACTTATCCCATATACATGGTGGGATAAGTTATCCCAGGATAACAAATTTTCAAACCAAACGACCCTATATATAGAATTCAACTTCTATTTCTATACATTGGCAATATAAATATTCTATAGAACTTGACCAAACATCACATGACACGTGCTGGTGAAAACCATTTAGAACTTGTATGAAAGTCATCGATGAAGCTTATTCCCCATCCTCTTATCAGATCAGCTAAAAGATAACAAATAATTACTACTATATGTAATAAGATTTGAATTGTGAAGTCATACCATATTTTGTGATGGTTTTTTGGATGAAGGGGCTTATTCTAGGCCAAATCAAGTCATGTGAGAAATTAACAGGCTTAGACATAGCTTCTTCACTCATCTTCTTCATCTCTTTCATATCTCCATACAATAATTTGTAAGAATTTCCTTTGAAACCTTGTTGTCTTAGGCATTTCTCCAACTTTTTTGGTTTGAACCAAACATAATTCAAGATTCTCCATGCCCATCTCAATACAAAGATAATTGTAAGTGAAAATATTGCAATTTTTATGTTGTAGTATGATATCTCCATATTGAATGAAGGCCTTATATTACACTCACTAGCATACACTTAGCTCTATTTGGTCTTTATTATGGCATTAGTATCCTATATATATATACAAATCTAGATTATGAGAAGAAAGTGATATTTAACTTAATTAATTAACTAAAAGTCTTAAGGGGTCTTTTCGTTCGTGAGATAAGGTGAAATATCGCATACTTAAGTTTCGGATTAATTTATACTTTCAACCAAATAAAGTGTAAATTTACTCAAGAATATCCTACTTTATCATATCCAACTTGATATTATTTTATTCCATCTCTCGTGTGGAATAAATTAGTTCAAAAATTATATACATCACACAAAATTATAATTCAGAAATAACTTAATCCGTGTATAAAGGTGAAGAAAGTTTTAGGCCTTGGTGACCAAGAAATTATATAGTCCAAAGAAGCAAACACACGCCTTACAAAGTTCAAAGAATTCCCTAATGCATTATTGCACATCACTTTCTATAACAATCTTTTTCTTATCTATAAATGTGTCTAGATAGATTATTTGACTTGTCCACACCTACTAAATCTTCTAAAAAAAAATACATTTTACTAATGCATATTTTTGAAGCAAAAGCAATAAGGGAACTAGAAATTCAAATTTAATGCCACATATTTGAACCCTCGAATGCAAATGAACCTTGAATTCAAACAATTTGAACCTTGAGTTATGTTGAACCTTCAACTCAAATAATTTGAACCTTGAAAATTTTAGTCTTTAATGAACCTTGAATTAATTTGAAATAGGTTAGTATTTAAAAATTTGTACACATCTAAAGGTCAATGTCATAGATGTCAGTTGATGCCAAGTTAAAGGATAATGCTTATGTATTATGTCAAAATATTTTATAGTAGAACGCTCCTTAAAGTGCTAGTGGACAAAATTAGGAATGAACGTCTAGATGTGTTTCCCTAATTATTGGGTCATCGTTCAAGTAGGAAACTCACACTTCCAACTGTTCATATGTGAAACTCACTCTCAATAATAATTACTAATAAGAGGGAATGGGAAGAAAAAACAGGAAACTCTCCGTCAACATGCCTGCTTCTCCTCCCTGCTTCATCAGCTCCTCTATAATTTTATTATATCATCTCTAATTAATTATTATAAATTATTTATGTATTAAAAAATTAATTATACTTACTAATAAGAGGGAATGGGGAGAAAAACCAGGCAGTTGTCCGTCAACATGCCTGCTTCATCAGTTGTTTACTCTGTAATTTTATTATATTATTTCTAATTAATTATTATAAATTATTTATGTATTAAAAAATTAATTATATTTAATAAAAAAAAAGTAAAACAGATATTTATGACATTCTGCTTCAGCTGTTTCACCCATAATTTGACTATATCATCTATAGTTAATTATTATAAGTCATCTAAATACTAAAAAGTCAATATTTAAAAATTATTATAAAGTCATCAAAGTATTAAAAAATTAATAATATTTAATGTTAAATTTACTGACGATTTATATGAGGCCCATTTATTTTTTTTTGACAAGTATTTTCGTGTGGTGATTTGCTATATTGCTTCTAATTAGTTACAATAAGTCATCTAAGACATGTCTGCTTCGCTGTTGCAATCGTGAGTTTACTATGTCACTCCTAATTAATTATTATGACAATTTAAGTATTATCTCGCTTAAATTGAGATTTGAGTAATTATTTTCTTTAAAAAGATAAAAAAATAAAATATTTTTCAAATGAATAAATAAATAAATCTTATCACTTCTAATTAGTTATTATAAGTCATTTAAGATATGTCTGCTTTGTTGTTTCAATCGTGATTTTACTATGTCAATTCTAATTAATTATTATGATCATTTAAGCATTGTGTCGCTTAAATATAGACTTGAGTAATTATTTTATTTTTAAAAAAGAAAAATATATGTTTTTAAAAATAAATAAATAAATAAATCTTATAATTTAATTATTAATATAATATTAATTTACTATAAATATTGTGCCCCTGCATTGCACGAGCTACTCGTAACTAGTTCAAATATGAAACTCAAAAAACTAGATAATTCAAGTGTGTTTTTAAGCTTTTTTTAATCCTTAATTTTTTTCTTATAATAATTTAATAAAATAAAAACAACAAAGATCATTTACATGTATAACAACGCTTCACTGTAATAGTCACGAAATTTTTGAAAAAAATATCAATTATATAAAAAACTTCTGACTATAATTAAAATATCCCAAGGGGTGTGGTGCGGTGGATGGGGCTGCTCTTCCCTTAATCAGAGGTATCGGGTTCGAGCCCTAGGTATGGAAAAATTCTTGGTAGGGCGCTTCCCCCCAAATGGAGTCCTACGTGGCTCGAATTCGAATTAGTTGAATTCCAATGCGGATACCAGACATTGAATGAACCCCCCCAAAAAAAACAGAAAGAATATATTTAAAATCAACATTACATTTAAAAAGTAAAAACTAATAGTAAAAAAATATCCCAATACATAGATTCTATCGAAATTATCTCAAAACCCCAGATTGCCTTAATCAAAAGAAAATTATTCGACTTCTTCATCTAATCCAAATTTAGGTTCTCCTCTTTCCTTCTTAATTAAGCTTCAAATCTTAATTAAGCTTTTATAATTTTTGAATTAGTGCAATCAATTATGGAGTATCAATCATTAATGATGGACTTTGTTTTGCTAACAGATTTTGAATGAACAATCAATTTTAAACTGATGGCACCAAAAAAAAAAAAGTTAGAACCACCTTTTCACGTCATCCATATATGCCACCACTCTAGGTGATTTTGGGACATGACGAGTAGTTAAAGTGAATCATGAAAGATTGCTAATGATCTAGTTAAGGCACCGTCAACGAGGAAAGACTTTGGCAACTTTATTTCTTCAAAACGTGGTCAGGTATATTGAAAGATACAATAAAGTTATCATATTCAATTTCATTAGTTATTCGTCCTAACTGATATGCAGATTCATCTAGAAATGCTTTTGTTATAATGCTGGTAATAAAGTATGGATGTCAAATTTCTATATTTGTTCAAGAATATATTTTTAATGAGTAAATTTAATAGCATGCAAAAGTTTTAGGGGCTGTTAGATTCATTTCCTCACAATACAAAATTCTGACCACCTTATATTCATCCCGTTGAGGTAAGCAGTCAAACCCAAACACTAGGTGATTAGGAACATAAGGAAGTTATGCGGGGAACTACTAAGATTCTTGATCAATTTTGTGGAGGGGTTCCAAAGATATATTTTGCAGCCAAATCGAGGAGTTAGAGGGTAAATAAGAAAGAGACCATCATTGCAACAACCAAAGACTTCAAATCTGAGTTGATGATTCCCACTAAGGAACTTCAAATTTCTTGTGAGCGACAAATGTTTCATCAGAGTACAAAGTGCAGCACTCATTTTTCATGATAAATAAGATATTTTTTCACCGATCAAATAATTTTCCTTATATAATGAACATTAATTCATATGCATGTTAATAAAATGAGGATCTATAATGAATTACACCAAGATTTGCAAATAGATCCGAATTGCATGAGATCTTCGGTAGGATGTTTTGACAAGATATGTATGCTATTTCATCACCAGGTGAGAGAAAATCATCGTGCTAATTGATATAATAATAGTAAAGAAGTGCCAAAATTTTAGTTTGATGCCTAGATAATCTGAAAATTCTTTATAAGATCAAAAGAAAAAGAAAATTTCAATGAAATGGAGAAGTAAAATTCTACGAATCAGGCAAGGTCATGAGAGAGAGAGAGAGTGAGTGACAAAGAGAAAACGTTCAAAACAAGGATGTGAACTGTCAGAGATAGCACCAAGACAAGAAAAACAAGTCTTCATCGAAGATGATAATGTTGATGGACGAAAAAGATCAAGAGAGGTAAGTAAATGAAGGCGTACACTGAAGGAAAAGACAATAATGATTGGGAGATCGATGGTGAGCAGAGATATTAGCGACGTAAACAAGAAGGAGAAACAATCGTTCACAACAATGTGAAAAGAGTAAATATAGATTTGGATTAGATAAACAAGTCGAACTTGACAAAATCATAAATGTTTGAGAATTCTCAGTTAGAACTCAAAATTAGTGAAGCATGTATAAAAATGAAGAAGTCCTAATTATGACAACTAACAACATAGAAAGAAGTATTCATGAATGCCAACATACCCACAGAAGTAAAAAAGAAGATTCTTTGTTTTCCATTGGGACATACTCAAATCAGACAGTCCACGTCATATCTATCAATAAGCCTCTGTGGACATCTGTGATGTAATCCACGTCGATCCTTTAGAGACTCCCTCGAAGACTCCAAAGTCAAAACTAGGGATTCTCTTCAACAATTTATGATTTTATTTGTGAGGATCAATAATGAAAAGAGTAGAAGGAGCTAAAATGAGTAGGTTACGGTCTTTAGCAAGCCTTCCTAGCCACCTAGATTGCAGCCTGCCTGCTGAAGACTATAACATAAGTAACTCCCCTCCCTCCCCCCCCCCCCCAATTTTAGCTCCTTCTACTCTTTTTATTGTTAATCCTCACAGATAAAAACATAAATTGTTGAAGAGAATACCTAGTTTTGACTTCGGAGTCGTCGAGAAAGTCTCTAAAGGATCCACATGGATTACTTCTCAGACGTCCACATGTCCACAAAAGCTTATTGATAGATGCGGCGTGGACTTTCTGATTTGATTTTGTCCTGATGGAAAACAAAGAATCTTCTTTTTTACTTCTCTGGGTATGTCAGCATTCATGAATACTTCTTTCTATGTTGTTAGTTGTCACTATTTCTGAGTTCTAACTGAGAACTTCTCTAATATTTTAGCCCTTGTCCAATCTTGTGGAAACACAATATTTCAGTGGCTAACATTTACGATTTTATCAAGTTCCTAACTTTGATATCATCCTAACTCGGTAACAAATATTAACTACTCAAGAAGGTTTATATCAAGAACCAATATCCACTTGTCATTCAATCTATGTTTAATATATAGATACATTGTTATGAACGATTTATTGTCCAACTTGTATTTCCTCTTTTCTCCTTTCGATTTTCTTTGTGTCAATCTATATTTACTCATTTCACATTGTTGTGAATCATTTTTTATCCTTCTTGTTTACTCTGCAAATCTCTCTACCCACCACCGATCTTCCAATCATTGTTGTCTTTCCCTTCAATGTACACCTTCCTTTGTTTACCCCTCTTCCTCTTTTTCGTCGACCAACATTATCATCATTTATGAATCCTTGTTTTTCTTTGTCTCAGTGATATTTGTGATAGTTCACAACCTTGGTTTGAACGTTTTTTCTCTATCGTTCTCCCTTTCTCTTTCATGACCTTGCCTAACTAGTCAAATTTTAGTGCTCCATTTCTAGGAAATTTCCCTTTTCATTTGATTTTGTAAAGAATTTTCAGATTAGCTAGGCATCAAACTTTTTTGGTTACTTCTTTGCTATTATTATCTTAATTAGCACGATGATTTTCCCCGCTGATCCACCTAGTGATGAAATGACAAACATCTTATCAAGACTTCCTATCGAAGATCTGATGAAATTCAGGTCTTTTTGCAAATCTTGGTCTAATCTCATTAGAGATCCTTGTTTTATTAACATGCATATGAATCAACGTTCATTATATAAGTAAAGCTATTTGATCGGTAAAGATAGCTTGGATGTCACGGAAAACGAGTGTTACACTTTGTACTCCGATGAAACATTTGCCGAGCACAAGAAATTAGAATTTCCTTTGTGTGAACCGACTAAAAGTTTAACTCCTAGATCTAGTAGCAAAATGTATTTTTGGAACCCAGCCACAAAAGTGATCAAGAATCTTTGTAGATTCCCCGTGCAGCTTCCCGATGTTTCTAATCACCTAGTTTTTGGGTTTGGCTACGTTCCTCAATTGGATGAATATAAGGTGGTCAGAATTTTGTATCATGAGGAAAGGAATCTCACAGACCCCCCAACACTTCCGCCTGTTGTTGAAATTTACTCATTGAAAACAAATTCTTGGACAAAAATTGAGATTGAATTCTCATACTTTATTACCAGTCATATGTCAAAGGCATTTCTTGATGGATCTGCATATTGGCTTGCACGAAAGGCTAATGAATCTGAGTACGATGACTTCATTGTGTCTTTCAATATGGCTGGCCATGTTTTTGAAGAAATACCACTCCCAGTGTCTAGCTCTGATGATGGTGCATTAACTGGATCATTAGCAGTCTTTCGCGATTCAATTTACCTATTTGCGCATGATTCACTGGAGTGGTGGCATATATGGATGATGGGTGAAGGTTGTTCAGGAAAGAGTTGGTGCCATCAGTTTAAAATTGATTGCTCATTCGATAGTTGTTGGCCTCAATGTTTTATGAAGAATGGCGAGGTGATATTCGAATCCATTGGGGGGGGGATCTTTATCTTTATGACCCTCGGAACCAGCAATTTCAAGATCTTCACTTCCAAGGTAATCCTGATAATATAGAACTATTTGCATACAAGGAGAGCCTGGTTTTACTTGATCATGGAACCAAGCCTTGGCCTATCAAATTTCATGATGACTGGAATGAAGAATTTGAGAGGCAAACTCGAGGGTCAAGAAAGCTTCGCAGGAAATGAGCCAGTGAAGTCTACCTCAAAGGAAGTTTAGTTTTGCCGAGATATAAGTCCAATGATTCTGGTTTGCAGTTCATTTGTTTAGAATTGTGATTCTATTCCAATATATAAGGGAAACAAACTAAAGAAAGCCAAACTTTGGTTACCAATTGTCATTTTTTTGTTTTTTGATTATTGTTGTCGTATTGCGCTCTAAGTTGTGCGAACTGATAAGCAGTTATACCCATTGCTAAACCAGAGAGGCTTCAAACTTGCAAGCAACTATTAAATTTGTTGAAAGTTCCTCTATTTTGGTATGTCAAATGTCTGTACGATGAATTAGGTCATTTAGCTTTCGTTCTTTCATATTTTGATAGTGAAAATGTGTTCCAATAATTGCCATGTTTTTATGTTTCGGAATGATCTCCACATTGATCTCTACCGAGTCAGCTGCATCACATACCAAATATCACCTGAAGAATTGTGAGACATATGAGATGGGCATAGCAAATCAAAAGGGTCATTATAAAAGCAGGATTTGCTGCTGTGCTTCTGCAAATCATTACTTGTATATGCATGCGTGTTGGGAGTAATCGGAGGTTATCTGAATTTATATGTACTCTTATGATTATGCTGGCTGTTTTTTTCTAGGTCCCTAGTGTAAGAGGTCTCTATCGGATGATAATGGGATGGGATGAGTCTGGTATGACTCTACCCTATGCTTTGTAGTGTTTACCTTGGTAATCAATAGAATCTTTTAACTGCCAAAAAGATTAAAATAATCACATCAAAAGCTGATTTTTATCGTTGGGGGGAGTTTGAGTTCTGAAGTATAATTTGTGCAACTGAGACGTCCTCACAACAAACTTTTCTATCACGGAACTGTTTACATTCCCACGCCTTTTCCCTTTCTAAGCTTTCCTGCCAAGGAACTGAGAATCTCAGATGTTGATTGTCTTTGGCAAGGTCAGTTGGTGAAAGTCCATTTTGTGGCGCTATTCTAAGATTCGACAATTGATCCGCAAAACATGTGTCTCTTACAACGTTGCTCTTTAGTGGATTTAAGTCCTGCCAATGCACATCTTTGCTCTGAATTAGGTGGATTGGCCTTTGCAGTTTCAATCCATTTTCTACACCCTAAGATGTCTTATTCTCGTTCCTCTTTTGGTTGGTTGTTGCGCTGGTTGACAGATCACTTTTTCGTGCAGACCTTCTGTAACTTATCAGCTTGGAACAATGCACCAGTGAGCTTTATAAGTTTTGCCGTAACAAACTCGTTATTGATCAATAGCTCTTTCAAACTCATTATTAATGGTTGTTGTTTGATGTACAATCCCTGTATATGAAGTTCACTGTTTGAACTAGCTATATAGCTTTGTTTTGTATGGCGGATTTCTGTTTTACGCTTGTATTATGAAACCTTTATTGTTTTCTCAGTCTTGCTTTATTGCAAGTCTTGAGATTAGTACTTCAGTTTCAAATATATCCAGTGTTTGTTACGGACTTTAGCTACAACCAGTGTAACAGTGTAACAAGACAGCAGGAAAAAAGTGCTCGAAAGTCGACTATCGTGCTTCTGCATAGTATCTATTGTAATGAAATCCAGGAAGTATGTAGTGTGTAATCCTGGATGCTCTTCGTAGGAGAGGATGTTGCCTTCTCAACTTGGCAGAAGATAATCAAATACTCTAGGAACATACATATTCGGAGCCTTGGAGGAGCGGTAAAATTTATCTTCCGAGTTAGCTTGCATACACCTCAACCTAATTCCATGTGTACCTTCTATCTCCATTCAACACAGGTAAACTCTATCCACCAATAGTATCCTCTAGAACAACTGGCAGTTTATCTCCACAGAGACCCCCTAAATATTACTATCAACGTAACCCTCCAAACAATGTCATGTGATATGAATACAAGTGACTGCAATTCTTAATAAGAAATTGTTATGACAAACATCTTGTCATGATGTTAAAAAGCATATATACAGGATTGGAGAAATCGCAGATTCCGGAATCAGCAGAGGTATTAGTAATCCTTTTTAAATCGTTTACTGAGATTTGAGATTTGTCAAAAAAGCAATTGATAGTTCATCATTTCTTCTTGCATTTGTTGGATCTTGTTGAAGTTATTGACACTATCATAGGAATTTGCGTTGCGAGTCATCGGTAGATGCCTTGGAACAAACTCCTCACTCACCTTACCATCCCAGCTCTTTTTTCTTCCACATGATTCTTTTGTTTTTTCTTTGGATAACCGTGGTGTCCGGGCCATCTTGCGCACACCTGGACTAAATCCACAGGATACCTGCCACTAGGCCACCCTTGGTTGGAAAAACCAATGTCGCTATAAAGGCTCAATCCGGAGACCTGTTGCATGAAATGTCAAGCTTTAACCACCAAGCCAAGTGGATCACACTCTTCCATGATTCTTTTTGTTATTGCATTGCTGCTGAGGAGAAACATCTGCATCACTAGCTGCATTAGAAAAACACTGAACCAACATAGCCTCTTCCTCGTCTTACTTTGTATGTTAGAAAATCTATCGGGAGAGGAAGTACTATTTCCACCAACTTGAAGTTGCTTGTTAGTGTTAATAGGAATAAAAGATGTCAATGTTTTAACTTTAGAACTTACCAATGTGTCAAGAAAATCCTTGTCACAAACAGAAAATTTCTGAACTTGCTGCCCAATACACGTCGGAGATGAAGCACTAGCAAAGCCACTACCCTTAGGCACAAAGGCGGGCGCTTTGGGGCTCAATTAATTACACATAGGTGAAGTCGAGCCTTTTTTCTCTTTTTGAGATGCATTTTGAATCTTTATTTTGTTTTTTGGCCCTAAACAAAGTGTAAAGAATGAAACACGACCCCGGAAAGAACACTGCTCGAAATTTGTACGTTGTACATCCTCAATACATGGGACTCTTAACGCCATTGCATTGCTCATTTCTAAGAATAGTTTTTGGATGTTAGTTTGTATGAAACATTAAATGTTACTACGTACTTACAGCGTGTAATCAAATTAAGAATATGGAAAAAGTTAATCCCACCTATCTGAAAATTTTGTATGCGTTCTATTCTATTATGTTTGAATGGTTATCTTCAACGACTGAGTCAGAACTTTCAGAAACTAAACATCTACGGTACAAACACAACAAAAACTTTTACCTTAAATATACAATTTAATTTTTCAATTAGGAGGTTATGAATGAGTCTTTCATGCTAGTTTAGCTCCAAAACTCCCATTTCCAATCAGATCTTAAGTTTTGGTAATTGGCAGAATTTTTTGAGTAGGTGGAGCTTTAAACGATCTTAAGTTCTCCTTTTCCATAAAGATGCAATACAGTCAGATCTTTCTATAACGACAAATGGAACTCCTTGTTCTCTTAAACAAGCTCCTACTGCTAGTCCTGATGGACCAGCACTTCAATCACGGGGCCATTTACCCAAACACATCTACGGGAAATTAAATCTTGTTCTGACGGAAAGGTATACATTTTTTCCTTCTTTTTTCTTTGTTAGTTTAAAATGAATCGGAGCGACAAAAGGCTGAATGAAACTGGTAACTTTGTTGTGAAGAGAGAAATAGACTAGTTGAAGAAATTTGTTTGTAGAAGACAGAGGGGGTAGAGAAGGGCTTTATATAGAGGGTTTTAAATTTTTATTATGTGAAAGGGGCATGTGACAGAAGATGGAAAGTTAATGCTTTTGAAATGTCATTCTCAAATCATAAGCTATCATCATCTGCCTGCTAATTATTTTTATTTTATATTACTTAATTAATAATGTTACTAAAATATTACATTTCATTTTTTATATTGGGGTTTAGCTCCTGGTTTTTATTCCTTTTGTTTTACCTCTTTTTTGGGTTGTATAGATTTTAGAGTTAGTATGATTTTACTAGACTTTTATTCACTGTCCACAACCATAGGTGGAGCTAAACTAGCATGAAAGACTCATTCAAAACCTCTTCATTGAAAAATTATAGTGTATATTAAGGTAAAAGTTTTTGGTGTGTTTGTACCATATATGTTAAGTTTCTGAAAGTTCTGACTCAGTCGGTGAAGATAACCATTCAAACATAATAGAATAGAATGCATACAAAATATTCAGATAGGTGGGATTAACTTTTTTCATATTTGGATTGGAGGCTTGGCCGCCGAGTCAAGGACGGATTCTATATAGCCCAAGAAATTATAGATTGTAAGGTGTATCGATTAGCTCAGAAGAATAACAAGGTGTTGAGTCATGATTTGAAAGACAGCATTTGAAATTCTAAATTTTGCCCATGTACTTTACTCGTCTTATATGTAATGTTTTACAAAATGCCCTCATCTACGTTACGTAATAAAAGATGCAATTTTTGATTGTTTCACATACCAGTACAATGGTATTGACCCCCTATATTTCAGGATCTGAGACACAATCTCGGGATCCCACTAAGCAGTAGATTGGGATGTCTGAAGTTTGTAGTTGGTGAGCCTCCCATATTTCGGAAGGCCTTGTTGATTTGACGTTGTTATTTATTATAGTTTATGGTCGGACTGGGGCCTTGTCCCAGTTTTAGACAGATGTTGGTTTCGTATTGTTAGAGATTTCACAAACCAGTTTTCATGTGTTTTCAAGTGTTTATGAACTAAATTTCGTATTGTTCAGTTGAAGTCAGAAAATGACCATGATTCCGTTTGTTTACCTTTTTCCGCATTTCATTATAGTATATGAATAGTGTGCATGATTACCAGATAGAAAAGGGTGATCGGGCCTTCGTGGTTTGGGATGCTCGTCGCGGCCAGGGACTCGGTTCGGGCCGTGACAAACTTGGTATCAGAGCACGGTTCATGGTCCCAAGGTATCTGTGAAATTGCATCGGGTAGAGTCCTTTTTATGGGTGTGTAGAGCGCTACACTTATAACTAGGAACCTACTAGATGTTACTAATGTTTTTCTTTTCTTTATGTTCTAGATCGTGTCGTTGTGTTGTCTATTTGGAAGTTATCCAAATTCTTTTTTTAGTCTGATTTTATTAACTATGTCTCATTGTCGAGTTGATTCAAGCGCAGAAGCTTAGAGTTTAAATGATGTGGTCCCTTCTAATTGAGTCACAAGAGATTATAAAATTGCACAAGGACTTGAGAAGAGTCCATAAGTTCTTTAAAGTGTATTGACTTTAGCTAATACCCCTATCTACATCAATCGTGTGTTTGAACCTGAGGTATGAAGTGTATTCAGTTCCTTTCAAAATTCCTGTTGTAGATGTCATGCTTAAGGGTAGTGATATATGTCAGAATATTGGAACAATATTTTCACCTGCGTAGTACGTAGTATGTGATAAGGTGTCATATCCTATTGGTAGTAAGATGATCCTGAAGTTAGTGATATGAGTCACAAGGTCAGAAGTCAGGGTGAGGGTGGATTTTAGCATCCAAGCTTGACTTTTGAAGGTTGAACCGATAGAATAAGTGTGCAAGCATTATACTATGACTATTGGTGGCTAGAGAAAGATAGAGTGTATCCCGGAAGGTAGTCATTCGGGCTAAGTTCTATGATATGCATGTATTGTCATTTTTTTTTCAGACCCTAGAGTGCAGTAAGTGTAGTTCAGTTAGAATCTGGTAAGGGATCTCCCAAACTTTAAATGATGACTTGAAGCTAAGGGGGAGATGATAGAATGAATAACCAAGTAAGGCTCTCAGATTCTAGTAGTGATGCACTATGATTTAGAACATCAGAAAGTGAGGGTGAATCTCAACCCATTCCTACCTCAGTATTTTTTTGTTTTGTTATTCGGATGCTTACTCATGCCTTACAATCCAGTTCTGTGATCGTAGTTCATATGAAAGTAAAAAGTCATCCCACATTCTTTCCTTACTCTAATGTCCTCAGATATGTCTCATTATTGAGGTGATTCAAGTACAGAAGTTTAGAATCTAAATGGTATGGTCCTTTTTGATTGAACCATATAAGAGTTAAAATTTATGCAAGGACTTGATAAGAGTCTGTTAGTGCTTCAATGTTTATTGATTTCGATGTAAACATTGATCCTGATGGAATCGTGCTTTTCAGCTTGAGGTATTAATTGCATTTAGTCCCCTTCAAATTTATGTGGTAGATGTCATGCTTAAGAGGGAATGATGTGTAGCAGAATTTCTGGAACTGTATTTCCACCCAAATAGTAGTATGAGTTAAAGTGTCGGTGTCATGACCTATCGGTAGTGAGATTAGACCAAGAAGTCGGTGATGTGAAGTCACAAAGTTAGAAGTCAGAGTGAGGGTGACTTTTGTGTAAATAAATTTTTTAGTTGAATAATCGATATTTGAGGGTGATTTACCCCTTTATAGTGATAAACTAATGTGGTAGCTATCAGCGTATGTGGACGGTATGGTAGTCCATGGAGGAAGTGTTTTACTCAGATTTTTATTTATACAGAATAATATGTATATTCTTAGACCATTAAATAGTATGTGTCAATTTTCTATCCCTTGTAATATGTAATCTTGTTATCATGGTGTTTTTGAAAAAAATAAAAAATTTAAAGTCTAGTGAAGCCGTGTGGGGCTCTTTCGATTCACTAGCATAGTTGCCTTGTCATCCATCTCATTTTATTGTTCAAAATACAAAACCAAAGTCTAGTGAAGCCGTGTGAGGCCTGTTTCGATTCACTAGCAACTTGTTGTCCAACTTGTTGTTCTTTCATTGGTTTAATATATGTATGGCTGAATCTGTTTCCATGAGATTGAGTTGGTAAAGAGGTAATTCGTCCTTGTGAGTCAGTTTAGTATAAGGTAGAGAAGGAGTTGTTAGTCAGGGTGATTTGTTGGTTGCTTGAATGTGAAAATGGCTATATTAGCGAGTAAGTTATGATTATAGACTCATGGTTGTTTGAGGAATTTGAAGGCAGTCTAAATGTATGATTGAGTGAGTAAGTATGAGGTGAGAAATCCGTATAAGTAGAAAAGATTGTATGGGGTTATAATATAAGATTAAGGTTGATCATGTCTATTATGTGACCTTACCCCGTGACCTTCTTTTTTTGGTAGTTGTAAACTAGTACTACTTATGAGAAGGTATGTAGTAGATTTTGAAGTATTTGGGATAGAATGCTCCAATTTGATGGATTAGTATATTATGTTGCACTCGTCATTGGTGGTATATGATTGATGCTAGACCATTGGCTTGAATTTAATGTAGGATGTGGATGTAAGAATAGTGGCATGAGATTAATGATGCATGTTTCTGGGAATAAATATTAGTAGGCTTGATATGTTGAAATAGTACGTGCTAATGAGTTATGATAAGGAAGACCGTAAGGTCAAGGTCGATAATTGTTGTTATAAAGTTCTAGTGTACTAGTGTTTCTTGATGTTTATTTCATGGTTTTCAAGAGAGAATTATACGTAAGGTTGGGTTGTAAAATCATGTTTAGCACTAGACATTAAGTTTGAACAATTGAAGTTCATAAAGGTGGATGTGATGATTTGTTGATCAATGATGTTAGTTATATGAAAGTGATCTAGTAGGCTTAAACGGTGCATGCAATAGAGTAAGTTTATTTGATTCATAGTGTTGTATGATATTGTATGTATGATGTAGAAGTATGCCTAAGGTGACATAAGGTTGCGGCGTTTTTTCTAAGGCTATTGCTTGTTGTGCGTGGCTAGTGGTACCATTGAATTGTTAAGTGGATAAAGACTAGTTAGATGGTATATGGTGATCTAACTAGCCATGTTAAGGTGTTTTGATTGATAGTGTTGGGCCTTTTGCGGTGATCTTGATTCTCAAAGTAGAGGGATATAAATTTGGAGTCACAATAGTCGTAGGCTCTGTCGAAAGAGATATGGTTCATCAAAGGCTTGGTGATATCCATGTTAAGTTTTAGCATCTAAGCTTGACTTTTGAAGGTTGAACCGATAGAATAAGTGTGCAAGCATTATATTATGACTATTGGTGACTAGAGAAAGAGTGTATCCCGGAAGGTAGTCATTCGGGCTAAGTTCTATGATATGCATGTATTGTCATTTTTTTTCAGACCCTAGAGTGCAGTAAGTGTAGTTCAGTTAGAATCTGGTAAGGTATCTCCCAAATTCTAGATGATGACTTGAAGCTAAGTGGGAGATGATAGAACGAATAACCAAGTAAGGCTCTCAGATTCTAGTAGTGATGCAGTATGATTTAGAACATCAGAAAGTGAGGGTGAATCTCAACCCATTCCTACCTCAGTATTTTTTTTTTGTTATTCGGATGCTTACTCATGCCTTACGATCCAGTTCCGTTATTGTAGTTCATGATTCCTGTATATGATAGAGACTCACGTACTCTTCCAGTTCCAAGATAATGAGTTCTAGTTCATTCAAGTAGTCGAAATCACATTCCTTATGTTATGAAATCTAGTTGAGGTCATGCAACTCATGGCGCATGTACTCACTCTTTATAGTGTGCTCGGTCCTGTATAAAAATCTTTTCATGCTTCAGGGTCTTATGTTTTAACCTTTTAGTGACCCACCCTATGCAATGATAGTGGTGATGATGTAAATGTTCTTGTTGATGGAAGATCATAGTACGTTTGTTTAGATAAGGCCATAAGTATGAAGTAAGATTTGGGGCCAATCTTTGATACATGTGATGGTTAGTGGAAAAGTTTGTGTATATGTTTTAAGGTAGCGCGTGGGAGTTATATTAACAATAGTTTAGAAACTATGTGAAGTATGTATTTATGGGTGGTTGCCTTGAAGTAAACATGTGGTTATAAAATAGGCTTGAATGACGTTTTGGGATTGTAGTGGGAGGTCGCAATATGCATTAGCGACTTCATATTAAAAGTTCAGAGTAGTCATTGAAGTGGTAAGGCATGTTATGCTTAGGATGTGATCTTTAAAAGAGGTATAGAAGGTGGCGTCATATGGTTTAGAATAATACCGTGGTGTAGCATGTTGTATTTTTGTGACTTAGAGTTAGGCTTGATCGCGGTGTAAGGATTAAGCTATTTTAGACATTAGTAGAAAAATTTGTCAATGCTCATATGAGAATTTTAAGCTGAATTGAATGAATATGATATTTATAGGGAATAGTATAGTTAAGGGATATTCGAGAAGTGTACTAAGCTTGAAAGTAAGAAGTTGTATTGCCAAAGGTCTGGTAATTCTATCCTAATTTAGGAGTTATATGTCTATATTCCAGACAGCAGAGTAGTGTCAATGTTGTGATTTTCTCAGTGGGATGTCTTTTGTAATCCATACCCAAGATTTGTGGCTCCCTATTACTGTTAGAACTTCTTTAGAGGGAGCGTTGAAGAGATACTCCAGTTAAGTATGAGGGTCCAGCATAATGCAGTCTGTATAGCCAGTAAGTCAGTTTAGCAGTCAGATTCGCATGACTTGTTCTATCGTCTTTTCATTTATTCATGCTACCCAAAATCTTAGACATGATACTATTTCAAGATAGAGTATACTAGTAATTGCGAGTATAGCTCAGTTCATGCGTCATGCATTAGATTCAAATTCCAGAGGTTCAGTTATGAATCAAATCATAGGTTCCTTGTGCATTGCCTCCGTTTTCTGAGTATCTTAGTGCATTGAGCACTCATAGAGGGACAAAGGGTCCCAAGGGGGAGATACCCCATTCGGTTTCATGCGTGGGTTCTTATTACAAGCTTCGCATCAGTTGTTATTGCGTATTCAGTCATACGTTCTTGTGTCAGTTCAGTCAGATATGCCTGCATTAGAAATGCATGTTCAATAGAAAAAGTTCAGCTTATCAGTGTATTCAGTCCTGCGTTAATGAGGACAACTCAGACACAGACCCATGCATCAGATATGCATGTCCGGTATAAGAATTTAGAACATCAGTAGTTCCAGTCTTATAGTCATGTTTCAGATCAGTGTATTCTTTATTAAAGGGCATGTAATGTCCGCGTTATTCCATAGCTTTAAGGCTTCAACAAGTTCCTACCCATCATTCGAGGACAAATGATCCCAAGGGGGAGATAATGTAACGCCCCGTAAAAGGCGTGCAAAGATTAGTCTTTAATATTGACCTCTTAGACTTAATGACTTAAAATTTTCCAAGTGTAAAATGAGACTTAGTCATTTTAGCTGGCAATCTTCGGGATACAACTTTTCAAACTTTCCGACTTCCGTTTTTAGATTTTCAAGTTGCTTTACGATCGGGAAAGCTCATAGTGCATCTCGGATAAGTTTCGGAATTTTTTGGAACGCATAAGGCTGCGTTTGGATTTCAAAACAGTAGCAAAACGTATAGCCTATTGCCCAGTTTTCAGCATTTCAGGGTCAACTTCAAACAATCATAACTCCCTGTATATAATGAACTGTGTGAGCTATAATATATCAAACGAATTCTCTTTGAGTCCTCGTTCAAATTCAGTTGGTTTAATCCAATTTTATTATATGAGTAAAAAGTTATAATTGATTTACTCCAGACTACCAAACTGTCAACTGAGGGACAGATTTGACCTTAATTGTTCCTTAGGGGTATTTTGGTCATCCTTCACCCCTATATATACCACCAACACGGGATTTAATCCCTTAAACACAAAAAAACACCTTCATTCATCAAAATTTCTCAAGAACACTCCTTAGGGTTTCAAAATAAAAACCCAAATAGTTCAAGATTTGACCGTAGGTTTTCGAAGATAATTACATATTCGGAATCACAAATCCGCGAGCTTCAAGAAACATCTAGTATTTTCGGAAATAGAGGTACGTGGGGTTATCCTAAAATCTCATGGGTGTAGTTTTTATGAACATGCATGCTTTTAAATGGGGGTTTTCAATCAAATGCTAATAACTTGCTTTCAATATGATTTCTAAGTCATTTTTCTTTATGTCATGGGAATTGTTTGCCTATATACTTCAATGGTTGAAACCATGCATATGTGATTTGAGATTTTCCATGGAAGTTTGATAAATATGAATGATAAATTGCTTTCAAATTCCCATGATAATGTCTTGATACGCCATATCATATTGTGACCAACAAGAGAGAGCAGGAATTTGAAATAATTATTGTTCACCACTTGTAAATGATGAAGCACCTTGGGATTTACATGATTATGCATATGTGGATGTGATATTGATGACTTGCAAGTCGGGTATGACGATACCCTACAGAATATGATACGTGATTGAATTAAATGAAGTTTGAATGCATTGATTTTACATGAGATAGGTGGATGCCCGAAGAAGGCGTTTGAGTGTAAGGGCTCATCCCTGGAAACCGTGTTTGCCGACACGGGAATTTGGTACCAGGCTAAGTGATCTTGTGTACTTGACTTTATGTCATTCCCAAATTGGAACTATAGGTAGGAGCCCGGGCTAAGTGATCTTGGGCACTACCATTGGGTTGAGATACCATGCTTCGTGGTCTTGTGTATCTCTCCCTCACTTATACTCTAATCTCGGCGGCAACCGAGGTTTGACAGTTGGTGTAAATTATGTAGGGTATTCCACCTAGCTCAGTTGCATTTCATTGTTGTTGAGAAACTATTGCATTATGCCCATGGGTTTTAAATGATTTGATATGAAATTGCTTTATAATGGCTCTCAACTATATTTTGTAAAAATATTATGTTTTGTTGTGATATCTCTGTGCGCCAGTACTTTTGTCCTGACCCCCTCCCCTCTCCAACCTCTCAGGTTTAGAGGCCCAGTCTAGGGGTCAAGAGAATCAGTAGATCATTCAGACAGAGTTGCAGAGACAAGTGGTGAGCCTTCTATGTGTCGGAAGATCTTATGTCCTGCAGTCCTTTTATCTTATATTTAGTTTTGGGGTCTACTGGGGGCCTTGTCCCAGTTTATATACAGTTACTTGACTCAGTCATTTGTTAGAGATTTTTGCAGGCAGTTGTTTAAATGTTGATTGATGTTGGGGGAACTTTATTTCCCCGTTATTGATTCTTTTCATATTTATGACCATGTTTCCAAATTATTGTGTTTCTTCTGCATTACTTTGATCATATGAATTAGGTGCATGATTACCAGACAGATAGAGGTGTTTCGAGCCTCTATGGTTTGAAATACTCGTCACGGCCAGGTCCTGGTTCGGTTCGTGACATATAGGATCGAACGTTAGATATGGATTGTGGTGATAGGAATAGTAGCTTAAGGCTAATAATGTATATTTTGTGGGAACGAATTTGTAGGCTTAATGTGAGGTGTGAAATAGCCTAGGTTGGAAACTTGTGGAATAATGAGTGGACAATTGAGTTGTATATGTATACATGAGAACAAGAGTAAAACGATGAATGATGATTGAATTATTAAGGGGATAAGAGAGTGAGTAAATAAGAATAAGTTGAAACCTGAGGTAGCATGTTGTTAGATAAGGTGTGATGTGTACGAGTGTCACGTGTACCTAGATTTCAATCTTGAATTTTGTGCTGGGAGATAGTAAAGGAAGATGTAGTGGAGGTAGTTCTAGAATTCTTCAGCAATGGGAAGCTTCTCAAAAAGTTAAATGCTACAAACATTGTCCTCATTCCTAAAGTTTATTGTCCTGAGAATGCTAGTCAATACAGGCCCATTTCTTATTTTAATGTCCTACACAAATGCATATCTAAAATGTTTTGTAGTAGATTGAAAGAAGCAGTAGGACACAGTAGCAGACAACCAAGCTGCATTTGTGATACGAGAATTCCTACCTCTAGACCTTTCACACAAAGCCAAGCACGTGAGTTGCAACAACTCTAAGACTTGTTCACATTCTTGGCCATGTGTGAGGCCCTTGTGAGCCCATCTAAGGTCCTATATTTAATAAAATGTGAAGAGGCCCACCAAGACACCCCAAACCCACCCACTTAAATGCCAAGTGTATTTTGGTCTTTGTCCTTACTTTCTAAGTGAGTATATAAGCCATGTAATAGGGATAGTCTTGCTTTAGTTCATTCCTATTATTCAAGAAACAAAAGACTTGTAAATTTTTTACTTCTATTTCTCATTTGGAGAGGCCAAAACCGAATTCTCACTAGTAGAGTGATACTAGTGTTGTATCTTGGCTAGAAACTAGGTTCTTGGGGTTCTTTGAGTTCCTCTTGATCCAAGTAAGAACTTGGTATTGATATTTATTAGTCTTAGGGTCCTTTCTCTTGTTAGGGTTCTTAGATTAATGAATATTGTATGTCAAGTTTCTATCTCTTTCTTTGTAAATCTTGTTAATATTGTGTTGTTGAATATAAAAGTCTAGTGAAGCCGTGTGGGGCTCTTTCGATTCACTAGGAATATTGTCTTTGTTGTTCTTGTTGTTAAACTCACTTTTCTAGTTCAAACAAGTGTTGCAAGCCTAGTGAAGCCGTGTGTGGCCATTTTCGATTCACTAGCACTTTGTTGTTCATGCTGTTTTTCTTGTGTTGGTTGGAATCTGTTGATACACACTTAGTATTGTATTATTTGGTATCAAAGCGAAGGATGGTCGTGTTCTCACACTACCAATCTTGGGCTTTCTTGCTAAGAAAAAAAAAGCTGAAAACTGAAAAAAAATCCAGAAAAGTGCAAATCTGTCCATTTTGTGTTCGTGGCCGAAAATTGTGTTGTTGTTATGTTGGCCAAGATTTGTTTGTTGTGTGTCTAGAACTTATAGTCTTTGGTTTGTTTAGAGTGTTTATAGTGTTGGTTTTTTTCTCATCAACTCTAAAAAGTGTCCAAATCTAAGATTGAACTTGAACGTGTTGAAGTTGTAGATGTGAACAAGGTGTGGCCGAGTTGGATGTTGTTGTTACCTAAACCTTGGCCGATTAGATGGTCTTGTTGTAGTGGAGTTGTTGTTGTGTCCTTAAGGTTCTTCACTCTTTCATCATCTTGTTAATCCTTAAAGTGCAAACTAGATCTAAAAAGGTGAAAGACAAGATTGTACTAGTTGTTAGTGAAAGACTTGTCCCTATCACTTCAAAGACTTTTCATCTACTTTTCCTTGATTTAAGGACCTTGTTTCAAGGAGAAAGTTCAAAGAAGTCAAGTTTTTCTTTTGAAATTTGAACAAAAAGGCTCCAATACCACTTTTCCCTCCATTAACCAAATCCACCAATTCCAAATTGTATATTGATCAAAATTTGAAATTGGGAAATAAAATTTTGATAAAACTCGAGGCCAATAGTGGACTGTCACGTCGCTAAAGTACTGTTCATGCAATATTTTTGAGTTCAAATTTTAGATTTCTTAGTTTCATTTTATTGCTTCCTAGTTTCGTTTGTTTGCTCGACACTAATTGACAACCTAGTAATACCCAACTAGCTTGTAAGTTAGTTTTGTGTACGTTCTTCATGTTAACGTTGTTTGTTTATGTGCTTTTGTCGTTTGAATACGTTGTAACTCTTGGCTCTAGTCGGACGAGAATTCTTCGAGTTTCAAACAAGAATCCATTCCGGCCAAGTGCATACTCATACCTTACGTATTCCCGGATTCCTAGACAATCTACAACACTTGTGGAACTTGAGTGTGAGTGAACCAAGAGAGTGTGAGTGAGGAGAGGGATTTTAAACTAACTTGTTTGTTGCTTGTGTAGGTGATACCTTAATAATGGAGGGAACCATGTCTCAAACCGTGGATTCTAATGAAATGGAGAATATAAGGGTCACTCTTGAGGCTATGACTCGAGCTCTTGAAAGGTTGAGTACGGAAGTGGGATCCATAAGGGGAGAAGTGACATCTATTAGTGGGAGCTTAGAATAAGTGGAGAGTCAAAGGAACTTTTGTCCTTCTACTCCTCGACATGTTTCGTCAAGTGAACATGATAGATATTCCTCCTCCACCGTTACTCCCAAAACATGGCCACAATTGCCAAATCCTTCACTAGCTCCACTAAATGCCGCAAGCCAAACCACTTATAACCCTCTAAACCGAGACTTCAATAGACCAACCCATTCCCAAACGCCACAAGTTCCGCAAGAGGTACTCGGAAGTCAAATGCCTCCCCAAAATCTGAAACCCCCTTCCAAGCTTCACTAAAGCAAAGACCACCACCTCCAAAAAGTTAAATTCCTCCGAATCAAGTTCCAAATGACCAAAACCGTCCCGTCCACCTTGAGGAATATGGTAGAGAGGATTATGAAGGGTATGGAGACTTTGATGATGCCTACATTAGGGAGGAAGAGATGAAAGGGGTTCGTATGGATCCAAGGAGATACCGAGGGTATGGAGAAAGGGGAAACCGACACCTAAAGAGAGACATAGGCATCAGTACCATCAAATTGAACCTACATATATTTAAGGGTAAAAGTGACCCCGAGGCATATCTTGCTTAGGAGTCGGCGTGTGATAAAGTGTTTCAAGTGAATGATATCTCGGAGGAGAAGAAGAGTTGTTATTCCATAGCTAATTTTGAAGGCTATGCTAACACTTGGTGGGAATACGTTAAGAGGTTCGGCAACGATTTGGTAAAGGGACAATGTACTACCCCGGGAAATTTTTCATTGAAATTTTGTGCGTAAACGTGTTGGGTTCTATATTCTAGAATAAATTATAAATTTTTCATGTGGAAAGTCTTAGATTATGACCCACCATTGCGTAGATTATTGAATAATCTTTCCAACGATATGTGGATCATCCAAAACGGACACCCGAGCGACAAGTTATGAACATTCCGATAGAACCGTGAATAGTAGTGAACAGTAAAACGTGCAGGAAAAAGTACTGAGGCCTGGCGTATTTTTGCTCAAACTTTAAATGATCATAACTCCTTGTATATAATGATCTGGGTGATCTACTATATATCAACAGAAATCTCTGCGATTCCTCTTTCCAATGAAATTGGTTTCATCCAATTTATCTATCGCAACAAAAAGTTATGGTCGATCTACTTCAGCATATCAAAAACGAATTTTTGGGTCAACTTCAAATGATCATAACTTATCGTACAAAATGATCTGGGTGAGATACTATATATCAATGGAAATATATGAGAGTCCTCTTTCTAATGAACTTGGATTCATCCAATTTACATAGCGGAGTAAAACGTTATGGTTGATCTACTTCAGACTATCAAAACAGTCCACCAAAGGACAGATTCGAGATTTTTTTTATTTTTAGGGGCATTTTAGTCATTCCCCCTCACCCAAAATCCATCCAAACCCTATATTAAAGCCTATTAGAAGCATTATATGTTATATTTCATCAAATTCCCTCAAAAAGAAAACCCTAAGCTCCTACATCCAACTTTAAGTACCTCCAAAGTTCACCATTAATTCTGCAAATTTATTCAAGATTCCAAGTTTCTAATTCAAGAACTCCAAGAACCATCATTCAAAGGCACAATTAACATCTCAAAAATGAGTATCGATCTAAAGTTCATCATTCAAGGTATGTGGGATTTTTCAACAAGAACTCTCTTTCGTTCTTGTGTCCAAAAGTAATTTTCTTTACAAAGGCATGATTTTTACGAATTTGAAGATTGAACCCATATCTTATGATGATTATTATGAAATCTTGATATTTATGATTTTGAAAGATGAATTTACATGTGTGGAGATATAAAGCATGAATCTTGAACGATATTTATCATGATTTTGATATTTGGATCGTGAATCCCCATTGGAAATTGTGGTTTTTTGAGAAAGTGTGTGTCATAAGCACGTTGATGTTGAATATTTGAGATATTTTGAATGATTTGACCTTTTCGTCTTAATGGAGTTGTTTGAACTCGAGTGTGAAAGAAATTCACAACGTGGCTGATTTTGATAGATGGGAAGCATGATGGCTCCCGATGTATATTTATATATTACTGAAATTGTTTTGTTGTGGATTATTTTTGAAATGATCTGAGCTAAGTCCGGGAGAAATCTTTAGCACCGAGTGGGAGGTATAAAGCGACCTTACTTCCCTAGAACTACGTTCCCCCATAGGAGTGAACCTGAGGCTGATTTATATAGTGATCACTAGTTTGTATGGATTTGATATCGATAGTCCTACTCCGATAGTAAGGATAGGATGGCTCTCCCCAACGTGGGTTGTACGTTGGGCTCTATGTAGCTCACATGGTTTATGTCGGTTATAGGATCTCCCAGTGTGTGTGTGTTTCCTTGTGTCTATGGTGAATGGTGAAGTGATTTGAAAGTGGAATTGTGAAAGTTATTCTTTCAAAAGATTTAAATGATAGTTAAATTATGAGAATTGATATTCTTGATGAACTGAAAGTGATTGACAAATTATATGATGACTCACATGTGTTATTGTACTTATTTCATCCTCTCATGATTATGATGATTTTCTTTAGGCTATGTGAGTCTTTCATACATCCTGCATATTTCTTATAAATATTTATGATGATGATGTTTATACAACTGCATACACCCCCATATAATTGGTTCCTTTCCATGGTACTGACCCACATCTTCGGATGTGGGCTACATTTTATCCAAATGTAGGTTCAGGTGCTCAGTTCCAGGTTTGCTAGTGATTTTTTGGGCATGCTGTTCTATATTCTCTGTTGTGGTGAGTCCTTATGTTCCAAGGACGTGATGTCTGATGTTGGTTTCACGGAATTGTTTACATTTGATTACTGAGTATGAGTCAGTTGGGGCATGTCTCAATGGCTCACTGGTTTTATTGATTCTCTTAGAGGCTTGTCAGACTAGTATAGATGTTGGGAGTTGACTAATAAGTCGTATTTTGTTATCTTTCTGAAATTCTTTTATTCTTGGATGATGATTACTCTGTTGATATTTGAGGGTTATTTATGGAAATCTCGTTGATTTGTGTTGAACTGAATGAAAATGGCTCAAAGGTTTATCTTGGGGCTACTCGTGGCCTCAAGCACCGTGTGATGCTTCGAGACCCATTTTCTGGAGCGTTACAAATTTGGTATCATAGTATAAGGTTTTAAGGTGTCCTAGGGAGTCTGACAAGCCACGTTAAGTAGAGTCTTGATCATCGGTGTGTAGCGCGCCACATCTATGAGCAAGAGGCTACAAGACATTTTAGGAAAAAGTGTGATTCTTTCTTTCAGAAGTCTATCGTGCTTAAAGTGTCTCTCTCTGCTATTGATTCGTGCGCTCTTCTTTCAGAAATATGCCTCTGCGTCAAGCGAGAAGAAATAATGATGGTCAGCAACCTCAACCCGCTGACCCATTGAATGAAAATGTATCTCATGCTAAATTTTGGGCAGCCTTTCAGGCGCCGGCCCAAGCTGTTACTGCAAATGTTTAGGCCAACCTGGCCCCAACTCCACAGCAGTAGGGAGGTGATTCAGCTGCTGCCAGGATCCGTGACTTCATGTGGATGAATCCACCGAAATTCTATGGGTCTAAGTCTGATGAGGATCCATGATTGTTTTTATAGTAGGTGTGGAAGATTACTCAGGTGATGCATGTATCTGAGGAACATAGTGTGGAGTTGGCTGCGTATAGGTTGAAAGACCTTGCTTATAATTGGGTTGTTTCTTGGAGGAAAGGTAAAGGTGATGGAGTTGTCCCTACAACTTAGCAAGAGTACTAGGATGCATTCCTGGATAAGTTTTTCCCTTTGGAGATGAGGGAGGCGAAGGTGGAAGAGTTTATAAACCTGCGACAGGGCTCTATGACTGTTAGGGAGTACTGTCTAAAGTTTAATCAGTTGGCCATGTATGCTCCTGACTTAGTGGCTGATAATCGGGCTAGTATGAGTAAGTTTATGACTGGAGTATCTAGTTATATGATTAAGAAGTGTAGGTCTGCTATGCTGAATAGTGAGATGAATCTTTCTAGGCTGATGACTCATGCCCAACAGATTAAGGCAGACAAGATTAAGGAGAGAGATAGAATGAGAGGGAATAAGAGAGCTAGGTCCGAGCAGCACGGACAGGGTCCGACTAGATCACAGGGAGGGAGTCGCCCTTAGTATCAGGATCGTTCATCTATGCCAGCATCTTCATCTGCTAGTTCTCCCATGCCTAGAGATAGGCAGGAGCAAGGTAGCAGGTCATATGCATCCAGGTCCCAGTACAGTGCTTGCAGTAAGCCAAATCGTCCCCTTTGTCCTAAGTGTGGTAGGGCTCATTCGGGTGAGTGTTGGGGTGAGAAGAGGGGTTGTTTTCGGTGTGGTGACATGGGTCACAGAGTTAGAGATTGTCCACAGGATGGACAAGGTCGTCGTGACTATTGCCCTCAGACCCAGACTCAGACTGTTAGTGCTCCAGTTCCAGCGACTCGCCCAACCCCAGCTCAGGGCGCCTCTTCTAGCAATGCTGGCGGGCAGCGCCAGAATAGATTCTATACTTTACCGTCCCACCAGGAACAGGAGGACTCTCCCGATGTTGTTACTGGTATGCTTCGTATATTTCAATTTGATGTGTATGCTTTGCTGGATCTTGGATCCAGTTTCTCGTATGTTATACCTTTGATTTATGTGAATTTTGAAATGAGTCCTGAGATTATTCCTGAGCCTATCCTAGTTTCTACCCCAGTGGGTGGTTCGATTGTTGCCCAGAAAGTGTATAAAAAGTGTCCTATTACCGTTCTTTATAGATTCTTGTTGGCTAATCTGATTGAGTTAGACATGGTAGATTTTGATGTGATTTTGGGTATGGACTGGCTGTATTGTTCTTATACCTCTATTGATTGTCGGACCCGAGTGGTCAAGTTTCAGTTTCCGGGTGCATCCATGTTTGAGTGGTCTAGGAATTCTGTGTCACCCAAGAGTCATTTTATCTCTTACCTCAAAGCTAGAAAGTTTATTTCCAAGGAGTGTATTTACCATTTGGTTAGAGTCAAAGACACTAAGTCTGAGACTCCAACTCTCCAGTCTGTTAACGTCGTCAATGAGTTTTCTGATGTCTTTCCCGATGATCTCCCAGGGATACCTCTTGATAGAGAGATAGAGTTCGGGATTGATCTTCTTCCCGATACTTAGCCCATTTCTATTCCTCCTTACCGTATGGCCCCTGTAGAACTTAAGGAGTTGAAAGAGCAACTCAAAAATCTACTAGATAAGGGTTTCATAAGGCCCAGTGTTTCTCCTTGGGGTGCTCCTGTGTTGTTTGTGAGAAAGAAAGATGGCTCTTTGCGTATATGCATTGATTACCGCCAACTGAATAAAGTCACCATAAAAAATAAGTACCCCCTTCCTAGAATAGATGATTTGCTTGACCAATTGCAAGGTGCAAGTTATTTCTCAAAGATAGACCTTCATTCCAGCTATCATCAACTCAAAGTTAGGGAGTGTGACATCCCAAAAACCGCTTTCCGAACTCGTTATGGCCATTTTGAGTTTCTTGTTATGTCTTAAGGGTTAACGAATGCCCCAGAAGCTTTCATGGACTTCATGAATCGAGTGTTCAGATGATATCTGGATATGTTTGTCATAATGTTCATCGATGATATACTGGTGTACTCCTGTAGTGAGGATGAACATTTTGATCATCTCCGAACTGTCTTGCAAACCCTTAAAGATCACAAGTTGTTTTCCAAGTTCAGTAAGTGTGAGTTTTGGCTAAGGTCAGTTGCTTTTCTGGGTCATATCATTTCTTTCGAGGGTATTGAAGTTGATCCCCAAAAGACCGAAGCTGTTAGAAATTGGCCTAGACCTATTTCTCCGACTGATATTCAAAGTTTCTTGGGTTTAACTGGTTATTACTTCCGTTTTGTTGAGGGTTTCTCCTCTATAGCGTCTCCTATGACTCGGTTAACCCAAAAGAAAGTGAAGTTCTTATAGTCCGAATCATGTGAGAATAGTTTTCAGGAGTTTAAGACTCGACTCACTTCAGCCCCTGTTTTGACTTTGCCTGATGGTGTTAATGGTTTTGTGATGTACTGTGATGCTTCGAGAGTTGGGTTGGGTTGCATATTGATTCAGAAGGGTAAGGTGATAGCTTATGCTTCTAAGCAGTTGAAAACCCACGAGAAAAATTACCCCACCCATGACCTTGAGTTGGCTGTTGTTGTGTTTGCTTTGGAAATCTGGAGATACTATTTGTATGGTGTCCATGTTGATGTTTTCACTGATCATAAGAGTCTGCAGTATGTGTTTACCCAGAGAGAATTAAATCTTAGGCAGAGACGATGGTTAGAATTGTTAAAGGACTATGATATGAGTGTGTTGTACCATCCAGGCAAGGCCAATATTGTGGCGGATGCCCTAAGTAGAGTGTCCATGGGTAGTGTTTCGCATGTGGTAGAAGGTAAGAAAGAGTTGGCTCGTGATGTACATCGTTTGGCTAAATTAGGGGTTAGGTTGTTTGACTCTGCTGAAGGTAGTATAGGGGTTCAGAGTAGTTCCGAATCCTCCTTGGTTTCGGAAGTGAAGGAAAAGCAATACTTAGATGCTAGTTTGGTCAGACTGAAGGAGTCAGTCAAGGACCAAAAAGTAGAGGTTTTCTCCAAAGGGGGAGATGGTGTGTTGAGATTGCAGGGTAGATTGTGTGTCCCGAATGTTGATGATCTGAGACAGAGGATTATGGCTGAAGTGCATGGGGCGCGATATTCTATTCATCCTGGTGCCACCAAGATGTACCGAGACTTGCGGGAAATCTATTTGTGGAGTGGCATGAAGAAAGATATAGCAACGTTTGTAACTAAGTGTGCAACATGCCAACAGGTTAAGGTTGAACACCAAAGACCTGGTGGTATGATGCAAGAGTTTAGTACTCCCACCTGGAAGTGGGAAGAGATAAATATGGACTTCATGATTGGTTTACCTCCTTCCCGACTCCATCATGATTCCATTTGGCTTGTGGTTGATAGGTTGACTAAGTCTGCTCATTTCTTGCCTATTCATACTTCATATACTGCTGAGGATTACGCTAGATTATATATCCGAGAGCTAGTCAGACTGCATGGAGTTCCCTTGTCTATCATTTCGGATAGGGGTACTCAGTTCACTTTACAATTTTGGAAAGCTTTTCAGAAGGGTCTTGGTACCCAAGTGCTTTTGAGTTCTGCTTTTCATCCGCTGACCGATGGTCAGGATGAGTGGACCATCCAGATCTTAGAGGATATGTTGAGATCTTGTGCACTTGACTTTAAGGGAAGTTGGGATGATCACTTACCATTGATATAGTTTGCTTACAATAATAGTTTCCACTCTAGTATTGGCATGGCTCCGTTTGAAGCCTTATATGGGAGGAAGTATAGATCACCCATAGGTTGGTTCGAGGTAGGTGAAACGGCTGTGAGTGGTCCTGATTCGGTATTTGAGGCAATAGAAAAAGTTATGTTGATTAGGGAAAGGTTGAAAACTGCACAGAGTCGTCAAAAGTTATATGCGGATGTTAGAAGGAGAGACCTTGAGTTTGAAGTTGGTGACCTAGTGTATCTGAAAATTTCACCCATGAGAGGGGTGGAGAGATTCGGAAAGAAGGGGAAGCTTATTCCCCGTTATGTTGGTCCTTACAAAATTCTTAGCTGTGTTGGTAAGGTAGCTTATGAGGTCGAGTTGCCTTCCGAGTTGTCCTCTGTTCATCCAATATTCCATGTCTCCATGCTTAGAAAGCATATTAGTGATGTTGTGGTAGTGGATTCCTCTGTGAGTGTTGACATTCAAGAAAATCTTTCTTTTGATGAGATTCCTGTTGAGATTCTTGATTTCAGTGTCCGAAGACTAAGGAACAAAGAAGTTTCCTTGGTCAAGGTGTTGTGGCGAAACCAATCTGTTGAGGGTACAACTTGGGAAGCTGAGGCGGATATGCGATCCAAGTACCCGCACCTATTTTCCACGAACTCCGATCAAGCTGAAGGTACCGTTCTTTCCTAAATCATGCACTTTTGATAAAAGTTGCAGCAGTTCAGCTGTCATTTATTATGTGTTCAGCTGTAGTTTCTTGAATTTATGCATTCTATGTTGCATTCGGAGTGAGAAACGACGTGGTGATGAGTCTAACAAATGGTTTTAGCTGTATGCTCTATTCCCTATCTAATCTTCGCATGTCTAGCGTCATTCGAGGATGAATGTTTCCAAGGGGGGGATGACGTAATACCTCGGGAAATTTTTTGTTGAAATTTTATGCGTAAACGTGTTGGGTTCTATCTTCTAGAATGAATTATAAATTTTCCGTATGGAATGTCTTAGATTATGACCCACCATTGCGTAGAGTACCGAATAAGATTTCCAACGATATGTGGATCATCCAAAACGAACACCCGAACGACGAGTTATGAACATTCCGATCGAACCGTGAATAGTAGTGAACAGTAAAACATGCAGGAAAAAGTACTGAGGCTTGGCATATTTTTGCTCCAACTTTAAACGATCATAACTCCTTGCACATAATGATCTGGGTGATTTAGTATATATCAACAGAAATCTCTGCGAGTCCTCTTTCCAATGAAATTGGTTTCATCCAATTTGTCTATCGGAGGAAAAAGTTATGGTCGACCTACTTCAGCCTACCAAAAGTAAATTTTTTGGTCAACTTCAAACAATCATAACTCCTTGTACCAAATGATCTGGGTGAGATACTATATATAAATGGAAAGATATGAGAGTCCTCTTTCTAATGAAATTAGTTTCATCCAATTTAGATATCGGAGTAAAACGTTATGGTTGATCTACTTCAGACTATCAAAACAGTCCACCAAAGGACAGATTCAAGAATTTTTTTGATTTTTAGGAGCGTTTTGGTCATTCCCCCTCACCCAAAATCCGTCCAAATCCTATATTAAAGCCTATTATAAGTATTATATGTTATATTTCATCAAATTCCCTAAAAAAAAAACCTAAGCTCCTATATCCAACTTCAAGAACCTCCAAAGTTCACCATTAATTCTGCAAATTTATTCAAGATTCCAAGTTCCTAGTTCAAGAACTCCAAGAACCATCATTCAAAGGCACGATTAACATCTCAAAAATGAGTATCGATCTAAAGTTCATCATTCAAGGTATGTGGGGTTTTTCAATAAGAACTCTCTTTCGTTCTTGTGCCCAAAAGTAATTTTCTTTACAAAGGCATGATTTTTATTTGATTTTTACGAATTTGAAGCATGAATCCATATCTTATGATGATTATTATGAAATCTTGATGTTTATGATTTTGAAAGATGAATTTACATGTGTGGAGATATAAAGCATGAATCTTGAACGATATTTATCATGATTTTGATATTTGGGTCGTGAATCCCCTTTGGAAATTGTGTTTTTTTTGAGAAAGTGTCTGTTATAAGCACGTTGATGTTAAATATTTGAGATATTTTTAATGATTTGACCTTTTCGTCTTAATGGAGTTGTTTGAAATCGAGTGTGAAAGAAATCCACAACGTGGTTGATTTTAATAGATGGGAAGCATGATCGCTCATGATGTATATTTATATATTACTGAAATTGTTTTGTTGTGAATTGTCTTTGAAATGATCTGAGCTAAGTCCGGAGAAATATTTAGCACCGAGTGGGAGGTATAAAGCGACCTTACTTTCCTAGAACTGCGTGCCCCCATAGGAGTGAGCCTGAGGCTGATTTATATAGTGATCACTAGTTTGTGTGGATTTGATATCGATAGTCCTACTCCGATGGCAAGGATTGGACGACTCTCCCCAACGTGGGTTGTACGTTGGACTCCGTGTAGCTCACATGGTTTATGTCGGTTATAGGTTCTCCCAGTGTGTGTGTGTTTCCTTATGTCTATGGTGAATGGTGAAGTGATTTGAAAGTGAAATTGTGAAAGTTATTCTTTCGAAAGATTTAAATGATATTTACATTTTGAGAATTGATATTCTTGATGAACTGAAAGTGATTGTCAAATTATATGATGACTCAAATGTGTTATTGTACTTATTTCATCCTCTCATGATTATGATGATTTTCTTCGGGCTATGTGAGTCTTTCATACATCCTGTATATTTCTTATAAATATTTATGATGATGATGTTTATACAACTGCATACACCCCCATATAATCGGTTCTTTTCCATGGTACTGACCCACATCTTCAGATGTGGGCTGCATTTTCTCGGAATGTAGGTTCAGGTGCTCAGTTCCAGGTTCGACAGTGATTCTTCGGGTATGCTATTCTAGATCCTCTGTTGTGGTGAGTCCTTATGTTCTGAGGATATGATGTCTGATGTTGGTTTCACGGAATTGTTTACATTTGATAACTGAGTATGAGTCAGTTGGGGCATGTCTCAATGGCTCGCTGGTTTTATTGATTCTCTTAGACGCTTGTCAGACTAGTATAAATGTTGGGAGTTGACTAATAAGTCGTATTTTGTTATCTTTCTGAAACTCTTTTATTCTTGGATAATGATTACTCTGTTGATATTTGAGGGTTATTTATGGAAACCCCATTGATTTGTGTTGAACTGAATAAAAATGGCTCAAAGGGTTAGTTTGGGGCTACTCGTAGCCTCAAGCACCGTGTGACGCTCCGGGACCCATTTTCTGGGGCGTTACAGACAACTACCACCATGGTTTTGATTGAGGTACCTAATGAGGCAACGGTATCTTCCCGAAAGTTATCGTCATGAGTTGCTTGCTAGGTTGTACAATTTGCGACAAGGGAATCAAAGTGTTATGGCATACTATGATGAGTTTTAACAACTCATGTTGAATCTTGATCATTGGAGAGAAAAAATTGGCCATGACATTATTCAGTTCAAGTGTGGGTTGAACAAAGAGATCTCCACCCATGTGACGTTTCACAAGTTTGATACCGTTGAAGGGATTTTCCAAGCGGCTCTTGAGATTGAAAGGGAGCTTAAAGAGAGGTCGTCATTCAAGGCAAAGGGACCATCATCCTCGAGTTGGCCGAGGAGAAAAGATATGGTTCAATCATCTTCGGGTTGGCCCAAAAATAAGGACCAACCTACCACTACAAGGCTTCCCGAGACTAAAACAGTCCACAAATTTCATCCCCGACAAGAAGCTCACAAGTATCCTAATCCTAAATGCTTCCAATGTTTCAAGTGCCAAGGCTGGGGACATAATACCAATGAATGTCCAAACCGACGTAATGTGATTCTAAGGGAAAAGAGATTGTATTACCTTGGTGAGGAAGTAGGTCTTGAAAAAGAAGAGAATGAGGCCGAGCCTTAAGATGGAGAGGAACCCGAAAATGATCCACATGATGATGATGATGATTGTCAGGATGCTTATCCACAAGAAGGGGAGTGCGTGGTTCTAAACTTTGTAGTGAGGTGTGCCATGATCAGTAAGGCAATAGATGATCCTAGCCAACGGGAGAATCTATTCCATACTAAATGTTTTGTGAAGGAAAGTGTGTGCACTATGGTGATAGATAGTGGAAGTTGTGCGAATGTGGTTAGTGTTGCATTGGTGAACTTCTTGAAATTGCCGACTACACCTCACACTAGTCCTTACAAGTTACAATGGTTGAATAAATGATCCGAGTTAAAGGTCACAAGGCAATGTGTGATACGTTTTAAGGTAGCCAACTACCATGACGAGGTGCTTTATGACGTGATACCAATGCAAGCTTGTCACTTGTTGTTAGGAAGGCCTTGGCAATACGATAGGTAGACCAAACATGATGGAAAGTCCAATTGGTATACACTTGAGAAGGATGTCCGCAAGGTCGCTCTTCATCCATTATTGCCTTCCCAAGTAAATGAATTACATCAAAAGATGCAAGAATTGAGGAAAAAGGGAAAGAAGGCCGAGAGTAAGGGGAACTCGAGAGTGAGGGAGTAGGGGAAACCGAGGGGCTCCTAATTTCTAAGGGGCAAGGAAGTGTGGTGATGATGGCTAGGAGGAAAGAACTGTTTGTGGATCATGATGAGGACACTTCAATGCTCCACTTGGCTCATTGTTTTAATACTAACGCCACTAACATTTCCATTTCTCCTCCTATATCTCATGTTTTGCAGGATTATGAGAATGTCTTCCCAAAGGAATTACTGCAAGGATTGCCCCCACTTAGAGGAATTGAACATCAAATAGATTTTGTGCCGGGTTCACAATTGGCCAACAAATCGGCTTATAGGAGCAACCCGATGGATACCAAAGAATTGCAATGCCAAGTTGAGGAACTCCTCAACAAAGGGTATATCAAGGAGAGTATGAGCCCTTGCTCGGTCCCGATGCTACTAGTTCCCAAGAAAGATGGGACTTGGCGTATGTGCATTGATTTCCAAGCCATCAACAAGATAATGGTAAAATATCGTTACCCTATTCCTAGGTTAGATGATATGCTTGATAAATTGAGTGTTTCGTGTTTGTTTTCTAAAATTGATTTGAGGAGTGGCTATCACAAAATTCGAATGCAACCGGGTGATCAATGGAAAACCGCCTTCAAGACCAAATTCGGTCACTATGAATGGATGATTATGACATTAGGCCTAACAAACGCTCCAAGTACTTTCATAAGGCTAATGAATCATGTGATGAAGCCATTTATCAAAAAGTTTGTTGTTGTTTACTTTGATGAATTGTTGGTGTATAGTAAGTCCTTAGATGAGCTTGTAAAGCATTTACAATGTGTGTTTGATGTTCTCTGAAAGGAGAAGTTATATGCTAATCTAGAAAAGTATTATTTTGGTGTCCATGAGGTTGTATTTCTTGGATTTGTGGTGAGCTCAAGAGGGGTCGAAGTGGATGAATCTAAGATTGACGACATAAAAAATTTGCCAACTCCCAAAACCGTAGGTGAAGTGAAAAGCTTCCACGGGTTGGCTAGTTTTTATAGACGTTTTGTCAAAGGATTTAGCACCATTGTCGCCCCCTTGACCAAAGTGATTAAAAAGGATCGGCCTTTCAAGTGGGGAGATGAACAAGCTAAGGCCTTTGAGTACTTGAAAGCTATGCTCATCTCGACCTCTTTGCTACAATTGCCGAATTTTGACAAGACTTTTGAGGTCGAATGTGATGCTAGCCAAGTCGGCATAGGCGCGGTTTTAATGCAAGAATTGAAGCCTATTGCTTACTTTAGCGAAAATCTCAAAGGAGCAACTCTAAACTACTCTACGAATGATTTAGAGTTGTATGCCTTGATTAGAGCCTTGGCCACTTGGAAACATTATTTGTGGCCTAAAGAATTCATGATCCGAACGGATCATGAATCCTTGAAGCATCTATGGGCAGAAGACAAGCTTAACCGGCGGAATTCACAAATACAAGAAGAGTAAAGACAATGTGGTTGATGATTCTTTGGCTCGAAAATATGTGCTTGTGTCTACTTTGTCGACTAAGTTGATGGGGCTTGAAAGTGTCAAGTCTTTATATCCCGAGGACCCTCACTTCACTCCTATCTATAGGGAAAGTGAAGAGTTGGATAGGGATAGGTGGATTACGGATAGGGGTTCCCATCCCTATACCAAATTTGATGGATACTTGTTTAAAGGTAGACGATTGTGTGTTCCCTCAAGTTTGTGGAGAGAATTATTTGTGAAGGATAAGTGTCAAGTCATGGCTCCAACCCCACGGGTTATACACCCCATTATCCACCCCTTTGCGTCCTTGGCTTGACATATCAATGGTCTTCGTGTTGGGATTTCCGAGGACTAGAAGGAGGCGGGATAGTATTTTTGTCGTGGTGGATCAGTTTTCCAAGATGGCTCACTTTATTCCTTGTTCTAAATGTGATGATGCGCCTAGTGTAGCCTCTTTGTTTGTTGATAATGTTGTAAAACTTCATGGTGTTCCGAGGACCATAGTGAGTGATAGGGATTCTAAATTCTAAGACACTTTTGGAAGTCCATGCGGAGTAGACTCGGTACTAAGTTGTTGTTTTTGACTTCATGCCACCCACAAAAAGATGGCCAACCGGAAGTAGTAAATAGGATCTATGCTACGGTCAATGGTTAAAGAAAAATGACTTCTTGGGAGGAGCACTTGGAAGGAGCCAAGTGATCTTGTGATAAGCTTAGATGGAAGCAAATGGGCCACGGCCATAAAGAAGCTACATGAGAAGGTGAGGTTGCGGTTGGAGAAGAAAAACCAAGAAGTTGCGAGGCGATCCAACAAAGGAAGAACAAAGCTCATTCTTGAACCGGGAGATTGGATGTGGGTGCACCTAAGGAAGGATAGGTTCCCATCTCAAAGGAATGCTAAGTTGATGTCATGGGGTGATGACCCATTCCAAGTATTAGAAAGGACCAACGACAATACCTACAAGATTGATCTACCCCCGGAATATCAAGTGCACAACACTTTCAACGTGTGTGATCTCTCTCGGGTGGAAACGGTGGAGGATGGCAATGATCCGAATTTCAGGACAAATTCCCTTCAAGATGGAGAGGATGATACGAGAATTCCTAGCTAAAGACCTTTCACACGAAGCCAAGCACGTGAGTTGCAACAAATCCAAGCCTTCTTCACATTCTTGGCCATGTGTGAGGCCCTTGTGAGCCCATCTAAGGGCGTATATTTAATAAAATGTGAAGAGGACCACCAAGACACCCCAAATCCACCCACTTAAATGCCAAGGGTATTTTGGTCTTTGTCCTTCCTTTCTAAGTGACAATATAAGCCATGAAATAGGGCTAGTCTTGCTTTAGTTCATTCCTATTATTCAAGAAACAAAAGACTTGTAAATTTTTTACTTCTCTTTCTCATTTGGAGAGGCCAAAACCGAATTCTCACTAGTAGAGTGATACTAGTGTTGTATCTTGGCTAGAAACTAGGTTCTTGGGGTTCTTTGAGTTTCTCTTGGTCCAAGTAAGAACTTGGTATTGATATTTATTAGTCTTAGGGTCCTTTCTCTTGTTAGGGTTCTTACATTAATGAATATTGTGTGTCAAGTTTCTATCTCTTTCTTTGTAAATCTTGTTAACATTGTGTTGTTGAATATAAAAGTCTAGTGAAGCCGTATGGGGCTCTTTTGATTCACTAGAAATATTGTCTTTGTTGTTCTTGTTGTTAAACTCACTTTTCTAGTTCAAACAAGTGTTGCAAGCTTAGTGAAGCCGTGTGTGACCATTTTCGATTCACTAGTACTTTGTTGTTCATGTTGTTGTTCTTGAGTTGGTTGGAATCTCTTAATACACACTTAGTATTGTATCAATTTATGCATGGTAGATCCATGGTGCATAATATACTTATATGCCACGATTTACTCAGGCACTGTGGAAGGAAGATTGATCTCCAGAAAGCTTATGATATGGTGAGTTGGGAATTCCTGCAGGAGGTGTTATAGGGATATGGCTTTCCTAACAAATTTATAAAGATGATAATGACGTGTGTTACTTCTCCTAAGTACACTATCAAATTGAATGGTGAGGGGCAAGGTTTACTTTTAGGGTCAAAGAGGACTGATACAGGGGGACCGTACTTCACTCTTGCTCTTTGTCCTAGTGATGGAAAACCTGACAAGATCTTTTAATTGCATGAGCTTGCTGCCTGACTTCAAATTCCACCCTATGTGCAAGAATACTAAATTGATTCACTTGATATTTATTGATGATTTAATGGTATTTTGTAAGGGAGAAGAACTTTCTGTCACAAGAGTGAAGGAAGCACTGGATCATTTTACTGCAGCAACTGGCTTGGAAGCAAACATGGAAAAGTCCACTATCTTCATAGTTGGAGTAACAGATTAGGTGAAATCTAACATGTTGTCTATCACTGGTTATGCCTTAGGTGAATTTCCAATTAAATACCTGGGGATATTCTAACTCAAAATAATGGAATAAGCTTTATTGCCAACAATTAGTGGATAAGATCACTAGCAAGATTACTACAGATTATGCCAAGAAACTATCATATGTTGGATGGCTGCAATTACTGAATGCGGTTTTGTTCTCTATTCACAGTCTCTGCGGATCAATTTTTATCCTCCCTCAATGTGTCCTTAATGAAATTGATAGGAAGTGCAAAGAATATGTATGGAGGAATACATTAGCAAACAGGAAACCTTGCTTAGTCGCTTGGGAGAAAATCTGCGTACCCAAGAATCAAGGAGGCTTGAACGTCAAAGACTGTAAAGTATGGAACATTGCATTTGTTAGGAAGTTTTTATGGCAAATTTTAGTTGAGAAAACATCTCTCTGGGTAAGATGGATATATGGTGTGTATAAAAGATGCAACTACATTTTGGGAGCATAAAACACCCCAAGATAGTAGTTGGTATTGGAGGAAGTTAATTTCTTTAAAGGATCAAATAAAGTAATGGTACACTGGTGATGTATATAAACTCACTGCAAATGGAGCTTACTCCATTACAAGTAGCTATTTGTAATTGATAGGAGCACAAACAAAGCTGAATGTTGCTGAGCTCATCTAGACTGTTGTAGCTCAACCCCGACAGTATAATCACATGGTTAGTGGAGAAGGGAAGATTACTAACTAAGGAGAGAATTCTAAGGCTTAAGATGGTAGTTCCATATCTCATATGTTGCTTATGAAATGCGCAAGTTATAGAAACCAACAACCATTTGTTTGCTGAGTGTACTTGGTACAAGACAATTCTAGATGATTTTGTTAGAATTTGGAACTAGAAGAGAAGAGAAAAGATAAAGTTTCAGCAGTAGCTGCATTCATCCATACATTCATCACACATACATTCATTCATACATTCAACATTCAATCATAGTCAACATTTTACAAAATACTATACTTATAAGATACATGAGTCTTACAAGACACACTTCATAAGTCTTACAAGACAGACTATCTTACAAGACACACTTCTAAAAAATAAAGACTATCATTTATCTTTTAAAATAAAACTAAACATAATATTTAAAAGAAACTATTAAACAAAAGACCATCAAGAAGAGTCTCATATTCTAACACTCCTCCTTAGACTTTTCTTGGATACTCCCAGCATAGTCTTCATCTTATTCATTGGTATATCATCCATTTCATCATCTAACTCATCCTTATCAAATTTATCGTCGTTGTCATCCTCTTCAAAATCATCTTCATCATCCTCATTGTCATCAAATCTTTATCCGCAGGCAAAGCTGTAAACTTGACAGCCTTTTGGTTCTGATCTTTGCCCATAGGGGAAGTTTCAGGTCCTTGAATTATGGGGGAAGCTTCAGATCTTGTAACCCCTTAAATTGTTGTATTTTCTGTTGGTTTGGCATTTGATCTCCTCCTCCACTACCACCCATCATAGCCTTCATTACATATAAAGTGGCTTCATTTTCTCTTCTGTTGAAGCCAAAATGAATGAAATGATCATCAATCTTAATGTACCAGGATCGAGGATCCTGTTTCAACGCCTTATGTAATTTGTCTTTGGGTTTGTCAACCAGCTTCCAAGTGTCATTCTTCTCAATCATACCAATCTTTTTCTTCATGGCTTCAATCCAAACTTCATGTTTTGATACTTCTTGCTAGGTATTGGGTTCCAAGATTGCAATATTGCATCATTCATATATCTCCGAAAGTGATCTTGTTTTCCAAATTGGCGAATTAAGTGAGGATTCACCATCTGATTCTTCAGTTTCTTCTACATTTTCAGAGCCAAATGATTATGCTTTAGGCGGCAGATGCAAGTTTAGATAACCTGCATTTTCTTTCTCATACATAGACCTTAAAGTGGCATAGTTAAAATGTCCATATCTTTTGTGCCATAACCATTAATCGTCCATCCTTGCAAAGTTGGCACTATCAAAATTTCCATCTACTGGAAAGGTCATATCCACCATTTCTACTTTAACAATCAAAGTATCATCAGAATTACAAATCAAACAATGTTTTCCCTTAAAAAGTAAGGAGTAACCTTTCGACATCTCAAAGGGCCAACACTCAACAAGTTACATGCTAAAGAAGGAACATACAACATATCATGTATAAGCTTTGTACCTTGTTTAGTTTGAAAGGCAACTGAACCCTTTCCATATGCTTCTAGTATTGCACCATTTCCCATCCTAACTTTAGCTTTGACTGACTTGTCAAGTGTGTGAAACATGAGCACATTATATGACATATTACTCGTACATCCATTGTCTAGAAACCATTTTGGTTGGTTGGATTTGTTTCTTCATGAGCAGCCATAAACAAGCTTTCATTCTTTTCTGACTCTTCGGTGAAGTTTGCCTACTGAACATGTTGTTGTGGTTGATTTTGCTTGTCCCTGCAATTCTTCTCAATATGACCTATTTTTCTACAGAATCTGCATTGAATTGATGGTTTTCCTTTGAACCAACAATCCTTTTCTTGATGATTGGTTCTTTTATAGTGGAGGCAAGGTGGAAACCTTCCTTTTTGTGAAGATTCCGTCCTTGGATTTCTCTCTGCTACTTTATCTCCTTCCATTCTCCCATTGTCCTTCATAGGTTGCTTGCCTTTGTGCTTTGCTTGAAATGCCACTTCTTCTACTTCTTCATCTCTTATGCTTGTTCTTTGTTCTTGGGCTTGCAACTTGCTAATCAGCTCTGGAACGGATAAAGTCTTCAAATCACAAGATTCCTCTATTGCTGAAATCTTAGACTCGAACCTTGCTGGTAAGCTTATCATCATCTTCTCCACCACTTTTGAATCTGGAAACGTTTCACCAAATAATTTCTAGAAGTTTGGCAGAGTACTCCTTCACGGTATATCCTTCTTTTATCCTTAATATCTCAAATTCTCTTTTGAGAGTTAAGAGTTTGATAGTTTTCACTCTATCACTTCCATCGAACTCCTCTTTTAGCTTCTCCCATACTTCTTTAGGTGTTTCAGAATGAAGAAAAGTGAGTGCCTTTGATTTCTTGGACTTTGCATCTTCATTTGTGCAACAGTTGGATTTGGTCCCAATGGAGGGGGATCATTTTCACTTTCAACTGTTTCCCATAGACTAAGAGCTTTGAGATAAGCCCTCATATTTATCACCCATATGTGATAATTTTCTATTGTAAACATAGGAGGACCTACACCCAAGTTGTTGGATGCCATGGTACTGCTGTTCAGGGTTTTTTTTTAGAAGATCTGAAAAAAAACTTACCTTTAGGCCATCACAGATCCCTCGAGAAGGTTGGCTCTTGATACCACTGTTAGAATTTGGAGCTAAAAGAGAAGAGAAAAGATAAAATTTCAGCAGTAGCTGCTTTCATTCATACATTCATCACACATACATTCTTTCATTCAATCATACATTCAACATTCATTCATAGTAAATATTTTACAAAAGACTATACTTATAAGCTACATGATTCTTACAAGACACACTTCATAAGTCTTACAAGACACACTATCTTACAAGACACACTTCTCAAAAATAAAGACTATCATTTATCTTTTAAAATAAAACTAAACATAATATTTAAAAGAAACTATTAAACAAAAGACCATCAAGAAGAGTCTCATATTCTAACAGATTTAATGTTGTGGAGTAATACTACACTTCAATATGGTACTGTGCAACAAATGCTTCATGACATTAAGAAGAAACACCGGAAGAAGTTCAAAAAAGAGGTGATTGCAGAGCAAATATCTACCACACGTGGAGGGCAAGGAACTGGAAGTTGTTCAAGCAGAAAAACTTGATAGTAACTGAAGTGATTAGGCATATAAAAGAGGAAATATTACATAGAATAGAACTATCAAGAAATTCAAAGAAAGCACAGAGTAGTAGAGAGTTCATAAAACAAATTCTTTGTACTTGATGTATGTTTTCCTTTTTCTATTTCGTCATAGATGCTGATGGAAGTTTAAATAGTCTACTGGAGGCTTACCCTTAGTACTGCTTGAGGTGGTTAAAGGGTAAGGGCTCTCTAGGTGTATTATTTTGTGGGTTAATGGTGCTTACATGGTTACCGAAAAAAAAGAGAACAAACCTCCTACAAGTATATATCCTGCAATGGTTTTTGAAGCCTTCTTGGTGTTTTGCAGTTGATATCGCAAGCTAAACAAGCAAGTATGGATTTTGTTGGCATAGGCTGTTTGAAGGAGTTCCTACGCTTTGTTAGCAGATGGTGTTACTGCAACAGTTGGAGCAATTGTAGGATCTATTGATGCCATCATTGCTTGTTAGATCAATTGATCCTGAGAGAACCAAATCTGATAATTGGGATTTGGTATAGTAATATCATTTCGGGTAATAGTAGGTGATGGAGCAGTTATGGTTCCATCAAGATGTCCCATGAGTTGATGCCCATATAGTTTATGTCAATTTGTTCTTTTCATGTTTAGAAGTTAAGGTTACCTTGAGTTTAATAGTATTAAATTGTCCCACATGAGTGGTGGAAGAAACTGTAAAATAGATAGCATCAGCAGCATCAATAAATGGAGACATAGATGAGAAAGATTAAGGAGAATTAAACAGATCTAACTCGGTGAAGCTTATGGGAGCTCTAATACCATATAAAGAATCAGAGAAGAATTATTTCAAATAGATAATACTCTTATACAACTCCTATACAAATTCACTTATACATAGCTACTATGTCAATCCAAATTAAACTCCTAGTTACATAGCCTCGACTGGGCCAGCATTGATGAAAAAGGAAAAAACTTTCTCCATCACATCATTAATCGATGTATGATTATTCATGATCAAGACCAGGATTCGAGTCAAATCGACCACCATTGAAGAACAGTAAACATGGCATGACTCAAAAAAAAATACATGACCATTTCTACAACTTGTACATGATTAATTGAGCACCATATTGAGGTTGAAGCAATAGTGGATGAGGAGCATGAGCATAAGATGGAGAGAGTTCTTGAGAATCATGGTCATTACCATTTTTGCCTCTAACATGGCAAAGTTTCGTCCAATACATATTCTTGAACCCCAACTAAATGGAAAAAACATAACTTGTCCTTTTGTTGCTTTTGATATTCCTTCACTAAATCTCTCTGGATTAAACTCCATTGCATCATCTCCCCATATTTCAGTATCATGAAGCAACAAAATTGTTGGTAATATGAGTTGCACCCTAGAAGGTAAACACAAATTCCCTAACTTCGTTTATGTGTTAACCATTCGATTAATCACATATGCTGATGGGTACAACCTTAAGACCTCATTAAAGATCATAGTCACCTATAGAATACTAGATCACAAGTTAACATTGCCATGAAAACATACACAAGTTCCCCTTATGTATATTGATTAAATATCCGGTCAAAGTATGTGCAAACTGATCCGAATGTTATCGTAATAACAAAAAGGTTCAAAATAATTGAGCATATAGGCAATACTTACTACTTTTAGTTGATTCAACTTGTCATAATCAAGTTCATCACTTCCAAACACCTGTAGAACTTCTTCTCTAGATCTTTCTTGCCAAATAGGATATTTGCACAATAAAATCATTGTCCATACAAGTAAAGTTGAAGTAGTCTCTTGCCCAGCAAAATAGAATAGTTTACACTCTTCAATCACCTCATCAATGCTCAAACCAAAATAATGAATAACTCAATAATATACAAAAGTGGTAAATGACAATGTGGCCTAACAAAAAGTAGGGACGAATTGCAACTGTGTTTAGTTATTTTATACTGAATCTATTTATACCACAAAAGTTTGACTGACATATTTAACGAGCATAAAGACGTTTTACATAATCAAATGATCACTTAATTAAAAGTCAAATACAAAATATTATTTTATTTCACCATTTGTACTAAAATGATGGAAATAGTATTCCATATGAAAGGTAGAATAAAATAGTTTCATGAAATATCCTAACTTATCCCATCTCATGTACCAAAAGGTCCCTAAAGTATAAATTAGAAGTCGTTTGGTTTGGAAATTGTTATCCAGTGATAACTAATTATCCCGAGATAAAATAAAAGAACACATTTTTCTTTGTTTGGTTGGAGGGATTAATCCAACCCGGGATAACTTATCCCACCATTTTCCCCTTAGTCCCGGGATAACTTATCCCATATACATGGTGGGATAAGTTATCCCAGGATAACAAATTTTCAAACCAAACGACCCTATATATAGAATTCAACTTCTATTTCTATACATTGGCAATATAAATATTCTATAGAACTTGACCAAACATCACATGACACGTGCTGGTGAAAACCATTTAGAACTTGTATGAAAGTCATCGATGAAGCTTATTCCCCATCCTCTTATCAGATCAGCTAAAAGATAACAAATAATTACTACTATATGTAATAAGATTTGAATTGTGAAGTCATACCATATTTTGTGATGGTTTTTTGGATGAAGGGGCTTATTCTAGGCCAAATCAAGTCATGTGAGAAATTAACAGGCTTAGACATAGCTTCTTCACTCATCTTCTTCATCTCTTTCATATCTCCATACAATAACTTGTAAGAATTTCCTTTGAAACCTTGTTGTCTTAGGCATTTCTCCAACTTTTTTGGTTTGAACCAAACATAATTCAAGATTCTCCATGCCCATCTCAATACAAAGATAATTGTAAGTGAAAATATTGCAATTTTTATGTTGTAGTATGATATCTCCATATTGAATGAAGGTCTTATCTTACACTCACTAGCATACACTTAGCTCTATTTGGTCTTTATTATGGCATTAGTATCCTATATATATATATACAAATCTAGATTATGAGAAGAAAGTGATATTTAAATTAATTAATTAACTAAAAGTCTTAAGGGGGATTTTCATTCGTGAGATAAGGTGAAATATCGCATACTTAAGTTTCGGATTAATTTATACTTTCAACCAAATAAAGTGTAAATTTACTCAAGAATATCCTACTTTATCATATCCAACTTGATATTATTTTATTCCATCTCTCATGTGGAATAAATTAGTTCAAAAATTATATACATCACACAAAATTATAATTCAGAAATAACTTAATCCGTGTATAAAGGTGAAGAAAGTTTTAGGCCTTGGTGACCAAGAAATTATATAGTCCAAAGAAGCAAACACACGCCTTACAAAGTTCAAAGAATTCCCTAATGCATTATTGCACATCATTTTCTATAACAATCCTTTTCTTATGCATTATTGCACATCATTTTCTATAACAATCTTATGCATTATTGCACATCATTTTCTATAACAATCTTTTTCTTATCTATAAATGTGTCTAGATAGATTATTTGACTTGTCCACACCTACTAAATCTTCTAAAGAAAAATATATTTTACTAATGCAGATATTTGAAGCAAAAGCAATAAGGGAACTAGAAATTCAAAATTTAATGCCACATATTTGAACCCTCGAAAGCAAATGAACCTTGAATTCAAACAATTTGAACCTTGAGTTATGTTGAACCTTGAACTCAAATAATTTGAACCTTAAATTAAAACAATTTAAACCTTGAGTAAGGTGCCTTGGTGTATACTTTTTGCAGATGATGTAGTTTTGATTGATGAGACGTGAGGGGGTGTGAATGACAAATTAGAGGTGTGAAGACAAACTCTTGAGTCTAAAGGGTTCAGGTTGAGCAGAAGCAAGACAGAGTATTTGGAATGCAAGTTTAATGACGTGAGGCTGGAGAATGAGGTGGTAGTGAAGTTGGAATCACAGGAGGTATGTAAGAGGGATAGTTTCAAGTATCTCGGGTCCGTGATCCAGGGTAACGGTGAGATTGACGAGGATGTCTCGCACCGTATTGGGGCGGGATGGACGAAGTGGAAGCTCGCGTCGGGGGTGTTGTGTGATAAGAAGGTGCCGCCCAATCTTAAAGGCAAATTCTACAGGGTGGTAGTCCGTCCGGCCATGTTGTATGGAGCGGAGTGTTGGTCAGTTAAGAACTCCCACATCCAAAAAATGAAGGTGGCAGAAATACGGATGTTGCGTTGGATGTGTGGGCTGACTAGAGGGGATAGAGTTCGGAATGAGACTATCAGGGAGAAAGTTGGTGTGACTCCAGTGGAGTATAATATGCGGGAAGTTCGATTGGGATGGTTCGGACACGTGATGAGGAGGGGCATGGATGCCCCGGTTCGTAGGTGTGAGGGGCTAGCGTTGGAAGGTTTTAGGCGGGGTAGGGGTAGGCCGAAGAAGTACTGGGGTGAGGTGACTAGGCGGGACATGGAGCAGTTACAGCTCACCGAGGACATGACCCTAGATAGGAAGATCTGGAGGACGCGAATTAGGGCAGAAGGCTAGGGCCAGTTTGGGTCACTAGTGTAGGAAATTACTTAGTGGGGGTATTATTCTTGTTATGATACCTTGTTCCATGTTGCATTACGAATCTGTGTGCTTTTCTCTGTTTTTTATTACTTGTGGGTGCCGTATTTATGTTATGAAATCTTGTTCTGTGTTTTACTATGTATTTGTGTGGTATCTCGTGTCTTGAGCCGGGGGTCTATCGGAAATAGCCTTTCTACTTCTTTGGAGGTAGAGGTATGGACTGCGTACATCTTACCCCTCCCAGACCCCACTAGGTGGGAATACACTGAGTTTGTTGTTGTTGTTGTTGTTGTTGTACAGATCCAAAGTTCAATGTCATAGCTGTCAATTGATGCCAAGTTAAAGGATAATGCTTATGTATTGTGTCAAAATATTTTATAGTAGAATGCTCCTTAAAGTGCTAGTGGACAAAATTAGGATTGAACGTCTAGATGTGTTTCCCTAATTATTGGGTCATCGTTCAAGTAGGAAACTCACAATTCCAACTGTTCATATGTGAAACTCACACTCTCAATAATACTTACTAATAAGAGGGAATGGGGAGAAAAAGCAGGCAACTCTCCGTCAACATGCCTGCTTCTCCTCCCTGCTTTATCAGCTCCTCTATAATTTTATCATACCATCTCTAATTAATTATTATAAATTATTTATATATTAAAAAATTAATTATACTTACTAATAAGAGGGAATGGGGAGAAAAAACAGACAGCTGTCCGTCAACATGTCTGCTTCATCAGTTGCTTCCTCTGTAATTTTACTATATTATTTCTAATTAATTATTATAAATTATTTATGTATTAAAAAATTAATTATATTTAATTAAAAAATAAAATAGATATTTATGACATTCTGCTTCAGCTGTTTCACCCATAATTTGACCATATCATCTATAGTTTATTATTATAAGTCATCTAAATACTATAAAATTAATATTAAAAAATTATTATAAAGTCATCAAAGTATTAAAAAATTAATAATATTTAATGTTAAATTTACTGACATTTTATATGAGGCCCATTTAATTTTTTTTTTGACAAGTATTTTTGTGTGGTAATTTGCTATATTGCTTCTAATTAGTTACAATAAGTCATCTAAGACATGTCTGCTTCGCTGTTGCAATCATGATTTTACTATGTCACTCCTAATTAATTATTATGACAATTTAAGTATTATCTCGCTTAAATTGAGATTTGAGTAATTATTTTCTTTAAAAAGATAAAAAAATAAATCTTTTTGAAATTAATAAATAAATAAATCTTATCACTTCTAATTAGCTATTATAAGTCATTTAAGATATGTTTGCTTTGTTGTTTCAACCGTGATTTTACTATGTCAATTCTAATTAATTATTATGATCATTTAAGAATTGTGTCGCTTAAATTGAGACTTGAGTAATTATTTTCATTTAAAAAAAGAAAAATATATGTTTTTAAAAATGAATAAACAAATAAATTTTATAATTTAATTATTATTATAATATTAATTTATTATAAATATTGGGCCCGTGCATTGCACGAGCTACTTGTAACTAGTTCACATATGAAACTCAAAAAACTAGATAATTCAAGTGTGTTTTTAAGCTTTTTTTAATCCTTATTTTTTTTCTTATAATAATTTAATAAAATAAAAACATCAAATATCATTTACATGTATAACAACGCTTCACTGTAATAGTCACGAAATTTTTGAAAAAAATATCAATTATATAAAAAACTTCTGACTATAATTAAAATATCCCAAAGGGTGTGGTGCGGTGGATGGGGGACTACTCTTTCCTTAACCAGAGGTATCGGGTTCGAGCCCTAAGTATGAAAACATAGGGAGCTTCCCCCAAATGGAGTCCTACGTGGCTCGAATCCAAATTAGTCGAATTTCAATGCGGATACCAGACACCGAATGGAAAACCAAAGAAAAAAAGAATATATTTAAAATCAACATTACATTTAAAAAGTAAAAACTAATAATAAAAAAAAAAATCCCAATACATAGATTCTATCGAAATTATCTCAAAACCCCAGATTGCCTTAATCAAAAGAAAATTATTCGACTTCTTCATCTAATCCAAATTTAGATTCTCCTCTTTCCTTCTTAATTAAGCTTCAAATCTTAATTAAGCTTTTATAATTTTTGAATTAGTGCAATCAATTATGGAGTATCAATCATTCATGATGGACTTTGTTTTGCTAACAGATTTTGAATGAGCAATCAATTTTAAACTGATGGCACCAAAAAAAAAAAAAAAAAAATTGGAACCACCTTTTCACGTCATCCATATATGCCACCACTCTAGGTGATTTTAGGACATGACGAGTAGTTAAAGTGAATCATGAAAGATTGCTAATGATCTAGTTAAGGCACCGTCAACTTTGGCAGGACTTTGGCAACTTTATTTCTTCAAAACGTAATCAGGTATATTGAAAGATACAATAAAGTTATCATATTCAATTTCACTAGTTATTCGTCCAAACTGATATGCAGATTCATCTAGAAATTCTTTTGTTATAATGCTGGTAATAAAGTTTGGAAGTCCAATTTCTATATTTGTTCAAGAATATGTTTTTAATGAGTAAATTTAACAGCATGCAAAAGTTTTAGGTGCCTGTTAGATTCATTTCCTCACAATACAAAATTCTGACCACCATATATTCATCCCGTTGAGGTAAGCAGTCAAACCCAAACACTAGGTGATTAGGAACATAAGGAAGTTACGCGGGGAACTACTAAGATTCTTGATCAATTTTGTGGCGGGGTTCCAAAGATATATTTTGCATCTAAATCGAGGAGTTAGAGGGTAAATAAGAAAGAGACCATCATTGCAACAACCAAAGACTTCAAATCTTTGAGTTGATGATTCCCACTAAGGAACTTCAAATTTCTTGTGAGCGACAAATGTTTCATCAGAGTACAAAGTGCAGCACTCATTTTTCATGATAAATAAGATATTTTTTTACCGATCAAATAATTTTCCTTATATAAGGAACATTAATTCATATGCATGTTAATAAAATGAGGATCTATAATGAATTACACCAAGATTTACAAATAGACCCGAATTGCATGAGATCTTCGGTAGGAAGTCTTGACAAGATATGTATGTTATTTCATCACCAGGTGAGAGAAAATCATCGTGCTAATTGAGATAATAATAGTAAAGAAGTACAAAAAATTTAGTTTGATGCCTAGCTAATCTAAAAATTCTTTACAAGATCAAAAGAAAACGAAAATTTCAACTAAATGGAGAAGTAAAATTGTACGAATCAGGTAAGGTCATGAGTGACAGAGAGAAAATGTTCAAAATAAGGATGTGAACTGTCAGAGATAGCACCAACACAAGAAAAACAAGGCTTCATCGAAGATGATAATGTTGGTGGACGAAAAAGACAATAATGATTGGGAGATCGGTGGTGAGCAGAGATATTGGCGACGTAAACAAGAAGGAGAAACAATCGTTCACAACAATGTGAAAAGAGTAAATATAGATTTGGATTAGATAAACAAGTCGAACTTGATAAAATCATAAATGTTTGAGAATTCTCAGTTAGAACTCAGAATTAGTGAATCATGTATAAAACTGAAGAAATCCTAATTATGACAACTAACAACATAGAAAGAATTATTCATGAATGCCAACGTACCCACAGAAGTAAAAAAGAATATTCTTTGTTTTCTGTCGGGATAAACTCAAATCAGACGGTCCACGTCATATCTATCAATAAGCCTCTGTGGACATCTGTGATGTAATCCACGTGGATCCTTTAGAGACTTCCTCGAAGACTCCAGAGTCAAAACTAGGGATTCTCTTCAACAATTTATGATTTTATCTGTGAGGATCAATAATGAAAAGAGTAGAAGGAGCTAAAATGAGTAGGTTACGGTCTTTAGCAAGCCTTCCAAGCCAATTGCAGCCTGCCTGCTGAAGACTATAACATAAGTAACTCCCCCCCCCCCCCCCCCAATTTTAGCTCCTACTCTTTTCATTGTTAATCCTCACAGATAAAATTATAAATTGGTGAAGAGAATCCCTAGTTTTGACTTCGGAGTCTTCGACGTCTCAGACGTCCACATGTCCACAGAAGCTTATTGATAGATGCGACGTGGACCGTCTGATTTGAGTTTGTCCCGATGGAAAACAAAGAATCTTCTTTTTTTCTTCTGTGGGTATGTCGGCATTCATGAATACTTCTTTCTATGTTGTTAGTTGTCACTATTTCTGAGTTCTAACTGAGAACTTCTCTAATATTTTAGCCCTTGTCCAATCTTGTGGAAACACAATATTTCAGTGGCTAACATTTACGATTTTATCAAGTTCCTAACTTTGCTATCATCTTAACTCGGTAACTAATATTAACTACTCAAGAAGGTTTATATCAAAAACCAATCTCCACTTGTCCTTCAATCTATGTTTAATATATAGATACATTGTTATGAACGATTTATTGTCCAACCTGTATTTCCTCTTTTCTCCTTTTGATTTTCTCCATGTCAATCTATATTTACTCATTTCACATTGTTGTGAATGATTTTTTCTCCTTCTTGTTTACTCTGCCAATCTCTCTACCCACCACCGATCTCCCAATCATTGTTGTCTTTCCCTTCAATGTACACCTTCCTTTGTTTACCCCTCTTCCTCTTTTTCGTCGACCAACATTATCATCATTTATGAATCCTTGTTTTTCTTTGTCTCGGTGATATTTGTGATAGTTCACAACCTTGGTTTTAACGCTTTTTCTCTATCGTTCTCCCTTTATCTTTCATGACCTTGCCTAACTAGTCAAATTTTAGTGCTCCATTTCGAAGAAATTTCCCTTTTCATTTGATTTTGTAAAGAATTTTCAGATTAGCTAGGCATCGAACTTTTTTGGTTACTTCTTTGCTATTATTATCTTAATTAGCACGATGATTTTCCCCGCTGATCCACCTGGTGATGAAATGACAAACATCTTATCAAGACTTCCTATCGAAGATCTCATGAAATTCAGGTCTGTTTGTAAATCTTGGTCTAATCTCATTAGAGATCCTTGTTTTATTATCATGCATATGAATCAACGTTCATTATATAAGGAAAGCTATTTGATCAGTAAAGATAGCTTGGATGTCACGGAAAACGAGTGTTGCACTTTGTACTCCGATGAGACATTTGCCGAGCACAAGAAATTAGAATTTCCTTTGTGTGAACCGACTAAAAGTTTTGAAGTCTTTGGTTGTTGTAATGGTGTTCTCTTTCTTCTTTACCCTATAACTCCTAGATCTAGGAGCAAAATGTATTTTTGGAACCCAGCCACAAAAGTGATCAAGAATCTTTGTAGATCCCCCGTGCAGCTTCCCGATGTTTCTAATCACCTAGTTTTTGGGTTTGGATACGTTCCTCAATTGGATGAATATAAGGTTGTCAGAATTTTGTATCATGAGGAAAGGAATCTCACAGAACCCCCAACACTTCCGCCTGTTGTTGAAATTTACTCATTGAAAACAAATTCTTGGACAAAAATTGAGATTGAACTCTCATACTTTATTACCAGTCATATGTCAAAGGCATTTCTTGATGGATCTGCATATTGGCTTGCACGAAAGGCTAATGAATCTGAGTACGATGACTTCATTGTGTCTTTCAATATGGATGGCCATGTTTTTGAAGAAATACCACTCCCAGTGTCTAGCTCTGATGATGGTGCATTAACTGGATCATTAGCAGTCTTTCACGATTCAATTTACCTATTTGCGCATGATTCACTGGAGTGGTGGCATATATGGATGATGGGTGAAGGTTGTTCAGGAAAGAGTTGGTGCCATCAGTTTAAAATTGATTGTTCATTCGATAGCTGTTGGCCTCAATGTTTTATGAAGAATGGAGAGGTGATATTCGAATCCATTGGGGGGGATATTTATCTTTATGACCCTCGGAACCAGCAATTTCAAGATCTTCACTTCCAAGGTAATGCTGATAATATAGAACTATTTGCATACAAGGAGAGCCTGATTTTACTTGATCATGGAACAAAGCCTTGGCCTATCAAATTTCATGATTACGGGAATGAAGAATTTGAGAGGCAAACTCGAGGGTCAAGAAAGCTTCGCAGGAAATGAGCCGGTGAAGTCTACCTCAAAGGAAGTTTACTTTTGCCGAGATATAAGTCCAATGATTCTGGTTTGCAGTTCATTTGTTTAGAATTGTGATTCTATTCCAATATATAAGGGAAACAAACTAAAGAAAGCCAAACTTTGGTTACCAATTGTCATATTGTTGTTTTTTGATTATTGTTGTCGTATTGCGCTCTAAGTTGTTGAAAGTTTCTCTATTTTGGTATGTCAAATGTCTGTACGATGAATTAGGTCATTTATCTTTCGTTCTTTCATAGTTTGATAGTGAAAATCTGTTCCAATAATTGCCATGTTTTAATGTTTCGGAATGATCTCCACATTGATCTCTACCGAGTCAGCTGCATCACATACCAAATATCACCTGAAGAATTGTGAGTCATATGAGATGGGCATAGCAAATCAAAAGGGTCATTATAAAAGCAGGATTTGCTGCTGTGCTTCTGCAAATCATTACTTGTATATGCATGCGTGTTGGGAGTAATCAGAGGTTATCTGAATTTATGTGTACTCTTATGATTATGCTGGCTGTTTTTTCTAGGTCCCTAGTGTAAGAGGTCTCTATCGGATGATAATGGGATGGGATGAGTCTGGTATGACTCTACCCTATGCTTTGTAGTGTTTACCTTGGTAATCAAAAAAATCTTTTAACTGCCAAAAAGATTAAAAAAATCACATCAAAAGCTGATTTTTATCGTTGGGGGGAGTTTGAGTTCTGACGTATAATTTGTGCAACTGAGACGTCCTCACAACATACTTTTCTATCACGGAACTGTTTGCATTCCCACGCCTTTTCCCTTTCTAAGCTTTGCTGCCAAGGAACTGAGATTCTCAGATGTTGGTTGTCTTTGGTATGGTCAGTTGGTGAAAGTCCATTTTGTGGCGCTATTCTAAGATTCGACAATTGATCCGCAATATATGTGTCTCTTACAACGTTTCTCTTTAGTGGATTTAAGTCCTGCCAATGCACATCTTTGCTCTGAATTAGGTGGATTGGCCTTTGCAGTTTCAATCCATTTTCTACACCCTAAGATGTCTTATTCTCGTTCCTCTTTTGGTTGGTTGTTGCGCTGGTTGACAGATCACTTTTTCGTGCAGACCTTCTATAACTTATCAGCTTGGAACAATGCACCAGTGAGCTTTATAAGTTTTGACGTAACAAACTCGTTATTGATCAATAGCTCTTTCAAACTCATTATTAATGGTTGTTGTTTGATGTACAATCCCTGTATATGAAGTTCACTGTTTGAACTAGCTATATAGCTTTGTTTTGTATGGCGGATTTCTGTTTTATGCTTGTATTATGAAACCTTTATTTTTTTCTCAGTCTTGCTTTATTGCAAGTCTTGAGATTAGTACTTCAGTTTCAAATATATCCAGCGTTTGTTACGGACTTTAGCTACAACCAGTGTAACAGTGTAACAAGACAGAAGGAAAAAAGTGCTCGAAAGTCGACTATCGTGCTTCTGCATAGTATCTATTGTGATGAAATCCAGGAAGTATGTAGTGTGTAATCCTGGATGCTCTTCGTAGGAGAGGATGTTGCCTTCTCAACTTGGCAGAAGATCATCAAATACTCTAGGAACATACATATTCGGAGCCTTGAAGGAGCGGTAAAATTTATCTTCCGAGTTAGCTTGCATACACCTCAACCTAATTCCATGTGTACCTGCTATCTCCATTCAACACAGGTAAACTCTATCCACCAATAGTATCCTCTAGAACAAGCAGAGGTATTAGTTATTCTTTTTAAATTGTTTACTGAGATTTGAGATTTGTCAAAAAAGCACTTGATAGTTCATCATTTCTTCTTGCATTTGTTGGATCTTGTTGAAGTTATTGACACTATCATAGGAATTTGCGTTGCAAGTCATCGGTAGGTGCCTTGGAACAAACTCCTCACTCACCTTACCATCCCCATCCCAGCTCTTTTTTCTTCCAGATGATTCTTTTGTTCTTTCTTTGGATAACCGTGGTGTCAGGGCCACACCTGGACGAAATCCACAGGTTATCTGCCACTAGGCCACCCTTGGTAGCAAAAACCAATGTCGCTACAAAGGCTTGATCTGGAGACCTGTTGCATAAAATGTCGAGCTTTAACCACCAAGCCAAGTGGATCACACTCTTCCATGATTCTTTTTGTTATTGCATTGCTTCTTAGGAGAAACATCTGCATCACTAGCTGCATTAGAAAAATACTGATCCAACATAGCCTCTTCCTTGTCTTACTTTGTATGTTAGAAAATCTATCTGGAGAGGAAGTACTATTTCCACCAACTTGAAGTTGCTTGTTAGTGTTAATAGGAGTAAAAGATGTCAATGTTTTAACTTTAGAACTTACCAATGTGTCAAGAAGATCCTCGTCACAAACAGAAAATTTCTGAACTTGCTGCCCAATACACGTCGGAGATGAAGCACTAGCAATGCCACTACCCTTAGGCACAAAGGCGGGCGCTTTGGGGCTCAATTAACTGCACATAGGAGAAGTCGAGCCTTTTTTCTCTTTTTGAGATGCATTTTGAATCTTTATTTTGTTTTTTGTCCCTAAACAAAGTGTAAAGAATGAAACACGGCCCCGGAAAGAACACTGCTTGAAATTTGTACGTTGTACATCCTCAATACATGGGACTCTTAACGCCATTGCATTGCTCATTTCTAAGAATAGTTTTTGGATGTTAGTTTGTATGAAACATTAAATGTTACTACGTACTTACAGCGTGTAATCAAATTAAGAATATGGAAAAAGTTAATCCCACCTATCTGAATATTTTGTATGCGTTCTATTCTATTATGTTTGAATGGTTATCTTCAATGACTGAGTCAGAACTTTCAGGAACTAAACATCTACGGTACAAACACAACAAAAACTTTTACCTTAAATATACAATTTAATTTTTTAATTAGGAGGTTTTGAATGAGTCTTTCATGCTAGTTTAGCTCCAAAACTCCCATTTCCAATCAGATCTTAAGTTTTGGTAATTGGCAGAATTTTTTGGGTAGGTGGAGCTTTAAACCATCTTAAGTTCGCTTTTGCCATAAAGATGTATATGCGGAGCTAATAATGTATAATTTGTTGGAACGAATTTGTAGGCTTAATGTGAGGTGTGAAATAGCCTAGGTTGGAAACTTGTGGAATAATGAGTGGACAATTGAGTTGTATATGTATACATGAGAACAAGAGTAAAACGATGAATTATGATTGAATTATTAAGGGGATAAGAGAGTGAGTAAATAAGAATAAGTTGAAACCCGAGGTAGCATGTTGTTAGATAAGGTGTGATGTGTACGAGTGTCACGTGTACCTAGATTTCAATCTTGAATTTTGTGCTGGGAGATAGTAAAGGAGGATGTAGTGGAGGCAGTTCTGGAATTCTTCAGCAGTGGGAAGCTTCTCAGAAAGTTAAATGCTACAAACATTGTCCTCATTCCTAAAGTTGATTGTCCTTAGAATGCTAGTCAATACAGACCCATTTCTTATTGTAATGTCTTACACAAATGCATATCTAAAATGCTTTGTAGTAGATTGAAGAAGCAGTAGGACACAATTGCAGGCAACCAAGCTGCATTTGTGATACGGGAATTCCTAGCTCGAGACCTTTCACACGAAGCCAAGCACGTGAGTTGCAACAATTTCAAGTCTTGTTCACATTCTTGGCCATGTATGAGGCCCTTGTGAGCCCATCTAAGGGCCTATATTTAATAAAATGTGAAGAGGCCCACCAAGACACCCCAAACCCACCCACTTAAATGTCAAGGGTATTTTGGTCTTTGTCCTTCCTTTCTAAGTGACTATATAAGCCATGTAATAGGGCTAGTCTTGCTCTAGTTCATTCCTATTATTCAAGAATTAAAAGATTTGTAAATTTTTTACTTCTCTTTCTCATTTGGAGAAGCCAAAACCGAATTCGCTATAGTAGAGTGATATTAGTGTTGTATCTTGGCTAGAAACTAGGTTCTTGGGGTTCTTTGAGTTCCTCTTGGTCCATGTAAGAACTTGTTATTGATATTTATTAGTCTTAGGGTCCTTTCTCTTGTTAGGGTTCTTAGATTAATGAATATTGTGTGTCAACTTTCTATCTCTTTCTTTGTAAATCTTGTTAACATTGTGTTGTTGAATATAAAAGTCTAGTGAATCCGTGTGGGGATCTTTCGATTCACTAGCAATATTGTCTTTGTTGTTCTTGTTGTTAAACTCACTTTTCTAGTTCAAACAAGTGTTGCAAGCCTAGTGAAGCCATGTGTGGTCATTTTCGATTCACTAGCACTTTGCTGTTCATCTTGTTGTTCTTGTGTTGGTTGGAATCTCTTGATACACACTTAGTATTGTATCATTTGGTATCAAAGTGAAGGATGGTTGTGTTCTCACACTACCAATCTTGGTCTTTCTTGCTAAGAAAAAAAAAGCTGAAAACTGGAAAAAAATCCAGAAAAGTACAAATCTGTCCATTTTGTGTTCTTGGCCGAAAATTGTGTTGTTGTTATCTTAGCCAAGATTTGTTTGTTGTGTGTCTAGAACTTGTAGTTTTTTATTTGTTTAGAGTATTTCTAGTATTGGTTTCTTTCTCATCAACACTAAAAAGTGTCCAAATCAAAGATTGAACTTGAACTTGTTGAAGTTGTAGATGTGAACAAGGTGTGGCCGAGTTGGATGTTGTTGTTATCTAAACCTTGGCCGATTTGATGGTCTTTTTGTAGTGGAGTTGTTGTTGTGCTCTTATGGTTCCTCACCCTTTCATCATCTTGTTAATCCTTAAAGTGCAAACTAGATCTAAAAAGGTGAAAGACAAGCTTGTAGTAGTTGTTAGTGAAAGACTTGTCCCTATCACTTCAAAGACTTTTCATCTACTTTTCCTTGATTTAAGGACCTTGTTTCAAGGAGAGAGTTCAAAGAAGTCAAGTTTTGCTTTTGAAATTTGAACAAAAAGGCTCCAAGACCACCTTTCCCTCCATTAACCAAATCCACCAATTCCAAATTGTATATTGATCAAGACTTGAACATGGGAAATAAAATTTTGATAAAACTCGAGGCCAATAGTGGACTGTCACGTCACGAAAGTACTGTTCATACAATATTTTTGAGTTCAAATTTTAGATTTCTTAGTTTCATTTTATTGTTTCCTAGTTCCGTTTGTTTTCTCGACACTAATTGACAACCTAGTAATACCCTACTAGCTTGTAAGTTAGTTTTGTGTACATTCTTCGTGTTAACGTTGTTTGCTTATGTGCTTTTGTCATTTGAATACGTTGTAACTCTTGGATCTAGTCCGACGAGAATTATTTGAGTTTCAAACAAGAATCCATTTCGGGCAAGAGCATACTCATACCTTACGGATTCCCGGGTTCCTAGCCAATCTACAACACTTGTGGAACTTGGGTGTGAGTGAACCAAGAGAGTGTGAGTGAGGAGAGGGATTTTAATTGTGAGTGAGAAGAGGGATTTTAAACTAACTTGTTTGTTTCTTGTGTAGGTGATACCTTAATAATGGAGGGAACCACATCTCAAATCAGGGATTCTAATAAAATAGAGAATATGAGAGTCACTCTTGAGGCTATGACCCGAGCTCTTGAAAGGTTGAGTACGGAAGTGGGAGCCATAAGGGGAGAAGTGACGACTATTAGTGGGAGGTTAGAACAAGTGGAGAGTCAAAGGAACTCTCGTCCTTCTACTCCTCGACATGTTTCGTCAAGTGGACATGATAGAAATTCCTCCGCCACCGTTACCCCCGAAACATGGCCACAATTGCCAAATCCTTCACTAGCTCCACTAAATGCCGCAAGTCAAACCATTTATAACCCTCTAAACCGAGGCTCCAATAGAACAACCCATTCCCAAACGCCTCAAGTTCCACAAGAGGTACTCGAACGTCAAATGACTCCACAAAATCCGAAACCCCCTTCCAAGATCCACTAAACCAAAGACCACCACCTCCACAAAATCCAATTTCTCCGAATCAAGTTCCAAATGTCCAAAACCGTACTTTCCATCATGAGGAATATGGTAGAGAGGATTATGAAGGGTATGGAGCCTTTGACGATGCCTACATTAGGGAGGAACAGATTAGAGGGGGTCGTGTTAATCCAAGGAGATACCGAGGGTATGGATAAAGGGGAAACCGACACCTAGAGAGAGACGCAGGCATCAATACCATCAAATTGAGCCTACCTATCTTTAAGGGTGAAAGTGACCCCGAGGTGTCTCTTTCTTGGGAGTCGGCGTGTGATAAAGTGTTTCAAGTGAATGATATCTCGGAGGAGAAAAAGAGTTTTTATGTTATAGCTCATTTTGAAGGCTATGCTAACACTTGGTGGGAATACGTCAAGCGGTTCAACAATGAGTTGGTAGAGGGACAACCACCACCACGGTTTCGATTGAGGTACCTAATGAATCATATGATGAAGCCATTTATCAAAAAGTTTGTTGTTGTTTACTTTGATGATGTGTTGGTGTATAGTAAGTCCTTATATGAGCATGTAAAGCATTTACAATATGTGTTTGATATCCTCCAAAAGGAGAAGTTATATGCTAATTTAGAAAAGTGTTCTTTTGGTGTTTATGAGATTGTATTTCTTGGATTTGTGGTGATCTCAAGAGGGGTAGAAGTGGATGAATCTAAGATTCATGCCATTAAAAATTGGCCAACTTCCAAAACCGTAGATGAAGTGAGAAGCTTCCATGGGTTGGATAGTTTTTATAGACATTTTGTCAAAGGATTTAGCACCATTGCCACCCCCTTGACCGAAGTGATTAAAAAGGATCGGCCTTTCAAGTGGGGACATGAACAAGCTAAGGCCATCGAGGACTTGAAAGCTATGCTCATCTCGGTCTTTTTTCTATAATTGTCGAAGTATGAAAAGACTTTTGAGGTCGAATGTAATGCTAGCAAAGTCAGCATAGGCGCATTTTTAATGCAAGAATTAAAGCCTATTGCCTACTTAGAAAAAATATCAATGAAGAAACTCTAAACTACTCTACGTGCTATTTAGAGTTGTATGCCTTGATTAGAGCCTTGGACACTTGGCAACATTATTTGTGGCCTAAAGAATTCGTGATCCGAATGGATCATGAATCCTTGAAGCATCTACGGGCACAAGACAAGCTTAACCGGAGGCATGCCAAATGGATTAAATGTCTTGAAACTTTCCCTTATGTTATTCAATACAAGAAGGGTAAAGACAATGTGTTTTCCGATGCTTTGTCCCGAAAACATATGTTTGTGCCTACTTTGTCATCTAAGTTGATGGGGTTTGTAAGCCTCAAGTCTTTATATCACGAGGACCCTCACTTCGCTCCTATCTATAGGGAAAGTGAAGAGTTGGATAGGGATAGGTGGGTTACGGATGGGGGTTCCCATACCTATACCAAATTTGATGGATACTTGTTTAAAGGTAGACGATTGTGTGTTCCCTTAAGTTAGTGGAGAGAATTATTTGTGATGAAAGCACACAATGGCGGTCTAATGGGCCATTTTGGGGTCGAGAAGACCCTCAAAATTTTGGAAGAACAATTTTATTGGCCTAGAATGCTCAAGGATGTGGCCCGGATTTGTGGCCAATGTGTTGAGTGCAAAGGAGCCAAGTCACGGCTCCAACCCCATGGGTTGTACACCCCATTGTCCACCCATTTGCATCATTGGATTGACATATCAATGGACTTCGTGTTGGTATTTCCAAGGACTAGAAGGGGGCGGGATAGTATTTTTTTCATGGTGGATCGGTTTTCCAAGATGGCTCACTTTATTTCTTGTTCTAAATGTGATGATGCTCCTAGTGTAGCCTCTTTGTTTGTTGATAATGTTGTAAAACTTCATGGAGTTCCGAGGACCATAGTGAGTGATAGGGATTCTAAATTCCTAAGCCACTTTTGGAAGTCCATATGGGGTAGACTCGGTATAAGTTATTGTTTTCGACTTCATGCCACCCACAAACCGATGGCCAAATGGAAGTAGTAAATAGGACCTTAGGGTCTATTCTACGGTCCATGGTTAAAGGAAAAATGACTTCTTGGGAGGAGAACATACCGTTGATTGAGTTTGCTTATAATCGTGTTATACACTCGAGCACGAGGATGACACCATTTGAGTGTGTATACGGCATCAACCCCCTCACCCCTTTTGATTTAACCCCTTTGACAAATGATCTTGTGATAAGCTTAGATGGAAGTAAACGGGATGAGGCCATGAAGAAGCTACATGAGAATTTGAGGTTGCGGTTGGAGAAGGAAAAACAAGAAGTTGCGAGGTGAGCCAACAAATGAATAAGAAAGCTCATTCTTGAACCGGGAGATTGGGTATGGTTGCACCTAAGGAAGGATAGGTTCCCATCTCAAAAGAATGCTAAGTTGATGCCACGGGGTGATGGCCAGTTCCAAGTATTAGAAAGGATCAACGACAAAGCCTACAAGATTGATCTACCCCCGGAATATCAAGTGCACAACACTTTCAACGTGTGTGATCACTCTCGGATGGAAACGGTGGTGGATGGCAATGATCCGAATTTGAGGACAAATTCCCAACAAGATGGAGAGGATGATACGGGAATTCTTAGCTTGAGACCTTTCACACAAAGTCAAGCATGTGAGTTGCAACAACTTCAAGCCTTGTTGACATTCCTGGCCATGTGTGAGGCCCTTGTGAGCCCATCTAAGGGCCTATATTTAATAAAATATGAAGAGGCCCACCAAGACACCCAAAACCCACCCACTTAAATGCCAAGGGTATTTTGGTCTTTGTCCTTCCTTTCTAAGTGACTATATAAGCTATGTAATAGGGCTAGTCTTGCTTTAGTTCACTCCTATTATTCAAGAAACAAAAGACTTGTAAATTTTTTACTTCTCTTTCTCATTTGGAGAGGCCAAAACCGAATTCTCATTAGTAGAGTGATACTAATGTTGTATCTTGGCTAGAAACTAGGTTCTTGAGGATCTTTGAGTTCCTCTTGGTCCAAGTAAGAACTTGATATTGATATTAATTAGTCTTAGGGTCCTTTCTATTGTTAGGGTTCTTAGATTAATGAATATTGTGTGTCAAGTTTCTATCTCTTTCTTTGTAATTCTTGTTAACAATGTGTTGTTGAATATAAAAGTCTAGTGAAGCCGTGTGGGGATCTTTCGATTCACTAGCAATATTGTCTTTGTTGTTCTTGTTGTTAAACTCACTTTTCTAGTTCAAACAAGTGTTGCAAGCCTAGTGAAGCCGTGTGTGGCCATTTTCGATTCACTAGCACTTTGTTGTTCATGTTGTTGTTCTTGTGTTGGTTGGAATCTATTGATACACAATTAGTTTTGTATCATTTGGTATCAAATCGAAGGCTGGTCGTGTTCTCACACTACCAATCTTGGGCTTTCTTGCTAAGAAAAAAAAAAGCTGAAAACTGAAAAAAAATCCAGAAAAGTGCAAATCTGTCCATTTTGTGTTCTTGGCCGAAAATTGTGTTGTTGTTATCTTGGCCAAGATTTGTTTGTTTTGTGTCTATAACTTGTAGTCTTTTATTTTTTTATAGTGTTTCTAGTGTTGGTTTCTTTCTCATCAACACTAAAAAGTGTCCAAAGCTAAGATTGAACATGAACTTGTTGAAGTTGTAGATGTGAACAAGGTTGGGCCGAGTTGGATGTAGTTGTTACCTAAAACTTGGCCGATTTGGTGGTCTTATTGTAGTGGAGTTGTTTTTGTGTTCTTAAGGTTCTTCACCCTTTCATCATCTTGTTAATCCTTAAAGTGCAAACTAGATCCAAAAAGGTGAAAGACAAGCTTGTAGTAGTTGTTAGTGAAAGACTTGTCCCTATCACTTTAAAGACTTTTCATCTACTTTTCCATGATTTAAGGACCTTGTTTCAAGGAAACTTCAAAGAAGTCAAGTTTTGCTTTTGAAATTTTAACAAAAAGGCTCCAAGACCATTTTTCCCTCCATTAACCAAATCCACCAATTCCAAATTGTATATTGATCAAGACTTGAAATTGGGAAATAAAATTTTGATAAAACTCGAGGCCAATAGTGGACTGTCACGTCACTAAAGTACTGTTCATGCAATATTTTTGAGTTCAAATTTTATATTTCTTAGTTTCATTTTATTTTTTCCTAGTTTCGTTTGCTTGCTCGACACTAATTGACAACCTAGTAATACCCTACTAGCTTGTAAGTTAGTTTTGTGTACGTTCTTTGTGTTAACATTGTTTGTTTGTGTGATTTTGTCATTTGAATACGTTGTAACTCTTGGCTCTAGTCCGACGAGAATTCTTTGAGTTTCAAACAAGAATCCATTTCGTGCAAGAGCATACTCATACCTTACGGATTCCCGAGTTCCTAGCCAATCTACAACACTTGTGGAACTTGAGTGTGAGTGAACCAAGAGAGTGTGAGTGACGAGAGGGATTTTAAACTAACTTATTTGTTGCTTGTGTAGTGATACCTTAATAATGGAGGGAACCACATCTCAAACCGTGGATTCTAATGAAATGGAGAATATGAGGTTCACTCTTGAGGCTATGACCCCAGCTCTTGAAAGGTTGAGTACAGAAGTGGGAGCCATAAGGGGAGAAGTGGAACTATTAGTGGAGAGTCAAAGGAACTCTCGTTCTTCTACTCCTCGACATGTTTCATCAAGTATACATGATAGAAATTCCTCCGCCACCATTACTCCCGAAACATGGCCACAATTGCCAAATCCTTCACTAGATCCACTAAATACCGCAAGCCAAACCACTTTTAACCCTCTAAACCGGGACTCCAATAGAACTACCCATTTCCTAACGCCTCAAGTTCCGCAATAGGTACTCGGACGTCAAATGCCTCCACAAAATCCAATTCCTACGAATCAAGTTCCAAATGTCCAAAACCGTTCTGTCCACCTTGAGGAATATGGTAGAGAGGATTATAAAGGGTATGGAGCCTTTGACGATGCCTAAATTTGGGAGGAAGATATGAGAGGGGGTCGTGTGGATCCAAGAAGATACCGAGGGTATGGAGAAAGGGGAAACCGACACCTAGAGAGAGATGTAGGCATCAATACCATCAAATTGAGCCTACTTATCTTTAAGGGTAAAAGTGAACCCGAGGTGTATATTGCTTGGGAGTCGCGTGTGATAAATTGTTTCAAGTGAATGATATCTCGGAGGAGAAGAAGAGTTGTTATGCCATAGCTCATTTTGAAGGCTATGCTAACACTTGGTGGGAATACGTCAAGCGGTTTGGCAACGAGTTGGTAGAGGGACAACCACCACCATGGTTTCAATTGAGGTACCTAATGAGGCAACGGTATCTTCCCAAAAGTTATCATCATGAGTTGCTTGCTAGTTTGTACAATTTGCAACAAGGGAATCGAAGTGTTGTGGCATACTATGACGAGTTTCAACTACTCATGTTGAAGCTTGATCATCGGGGAGAACAAATTGTCCATGACATTATTCGGTTCAAGTGTCGGTTGAACAAAGAGATCTCCACCCATTTGACGCTTCGCAAGTTTGATACCGTTGAAGGGATTTTCCAAGTGGCTCTTGAGATTGAAAGGGAGCTTAAAGAGAGGTCGTCGTTCAAGGTAAAGGGACCATCAACCTCGGGTTGGCCAAGGAGCAAAGATATGGTTCAACTATCTTCGGGTTGGCCCAAAAACAAGGACCAACCCGCCACTATAAGGCTGCCCGAGACTAAAACAGTCCACAAATTTCATCCCCGGCAAGAAGCTCACAAGTATCCTAATCCTAAAGGGTTCCAATGTTTCAAGTTCTAAGGTTGGGGACATAAAGTCAATGAATGTCATAACCGACGTAATGTGATCCTACGGGAAGGGAGATTGTATTATCTTGGTGAGGAAGTAGGTCTTGAGAAACCCAAAAATGATCCACATGATGATGATGATAATGATGAGGATGCTTATCCGCAAGAAGGGGAGTGCGTGGTTTCAAACTTTGTAGTGAGGCGTGCCATGATTTGTAAGGCAATAGATGATCCTAGCCAATGGGAGATTCTATTCCATACTAAATTTGTTGTGAAGGGAAGTGTGTGCACTATGGTGATATATAGTGAAAGTTGTCCAAATGTGGTTAGTGTTGCAATGGTGAACTTCTTGAAATTGCCGCCTACACCTCACACTAGTCCTTACAAATTTCAATGGTTGAATGAATGCGGCGAGTTAAAGGTCATAAGGTAATGTGTGATATGTTTTAAGGTAGACAACTACCATGACGAGGTGCTTTGTGACGTGATACCAATGCAAGCTTGTCACTTGTTGTTAGGAAGGCCTTGGCAATACAATAGGTCGACCAAAAATGATGGAAGGTCCAATCAGTATACACTTGAGATGGATGGTCGCAAGTTCGCTCTTCATCCATTATTGCCTTCCCAAGTGAATGAATTACATCAAAAGATGCGAGAATTGAGGGAGAAGAGAAAGAAGGTCGAGAGTGAGGGGAAAAAAGGTGAACCCGAGAGTAAGGGAGTAGGGGAAACCGAGGGGCTCCTAATTTATACGGGGCAAAAAAGTGTGGTGATGATGGCTAGGAGGAAAGAATTATTTGTGGATCATGACGAGGACACTCTGATGCTCTTCTTGGATCATTGTTTTAATACTAATGCCACTAACATTTCCATTTCTCCTCCTATTTCTCATGTTTTGCAGGATTACGAGGATGACTTCCCAAAGAAATTACCGCAAGAATTGCCCCTACCTCGGGGAATTGAACACCAAATAGATTTTGTGTCGGGTTCACAATTGCCCAACAAACCGACTTATAGGAGCAACCTGATGGATACCAAGGAATTGCAACACCAAGTTGAGGAACTCCTCAACAAAGGGTATAGCAAGGAGAGTATGAGCCCTTGTGTAGTCTCGGTGCTACTAGTTCCCAAGAAAAATGGGACTTGGTGTATATGTATTAATTGTCGAGCCATCAATAAGATAACGATAAAATATTGTCACCCTATTCCTAGGTTAGATCATATGCTTGATGAATTGAGTGGTTCGTGTTTGTTTTCTAAAATTTATTTGAGGAATGGCTATCACCAAATTCGTATGCAACCGTGTGATGAATGAAAAATCGCCTTCAAGATGAAATTCGGTCTCTATGAATGGATGGCTATGTCATTCGGCCTAACAAACGCTCCAAGTACTTTCATGAGGCTAATGAATCATGTGATGAAGCCATTTATTGGAAAGTTTGTTGTTGTTTACTTTGATGATGTGTTGGTGTATAGTAAGTCCTTAGATGAGCATGTAAAGCATTTACAATATGTGTTTGATGTCCTCCGAAAGGAGAAGTTATATGCTAGTTTAGAAAAGTGTTCTTTTGGTGTTTATGAGATTGTATTTCTTGGATTTGTGGTGAGCTCAAGAGGGGTCTAAGTAGATGAATCTAAGATTGACTCCATTAAAAATTGGCCAACTCCCAAAACCGTAGGTGAAGTGAGAAGCTTCCATAGGTTGGATAGTTTTTATAGACGTTTTATCAAAGGATTTAGCACCTTTGCCGCCCCCTTGACCGAAGTGATTAAAAAGGATCGGCCTTTCAGGTGGGGAGATAAACAAGCTAAGGCCTTTGAGAACTTGAAAGCTATGCTCGTCTAGGCCCCTTTGCTACAATTGCCGAATTTTGACAAGACTTTTGAGGTCAAATATGATGCTAACAAATTTGGCATAGGCGCGGTTATAATGGAAGAATTGAAGCCTATTGCCTACTTTAGCGAAAAGCTCAAAGGAGCAACTCTAAACTACTCTACGTGCTATTTAGAGTTGTATGCCTTGATTAGAGCCTTGGACACTTGGCAACATTATTTGTGGTCTAAAGAATTTGTGATCCAAATGGATCTTGAATCCTTGAAGTATTTACGAGCACAAGACAAGCTTAACCGGCGGCATGCCAAATGGATTGAATTTCTTAAAACTTTTCCTTATGTTATTCAATACAATAAGGGTAAAGACAATGTGGTTACCGATGCTTTATCCCGAAAACATGTGCTTGTGTCTACTTTGTCGTCTAAGTTGATGGGTTTTGAAAGCCTCAAGTCTTTATATCCCGAGGACCCTCACTTCGCTCCTATCTATAGGGAAAGTTAAGAGTTGGATAGGGATAGGTGGGTTACGGATAGGGGTTCCCATCGCTATACCAAATTTGATGGATACTTGTTTAAAGGTAGACGATTGTGTGTTCCCTCAAGTTCGTGGAGAGAATTATTTGTGAGGGAAGAACACAATGGCGGTCTAATGGGATATTTTGGGGTCGAGAAGACCCTCGGAATTTTGGAAGAACAATTTTATTGTCCTATAATGCATAAGGATGTGGCCTCGATTTGCGGCCAATATGTTAAATGCAAAAGAGCCAAGTCACGACTCCAACCCCACGGGTTGTACACCCCATTGTCCACCCCTTTCCATCCTTGTCTTGACATATCAATAGACTTCGTGTTGGGATTGCCAAGGACTAGAAGGGGGCGAGATAGTATTTTTGTCGCGGTGGATCGGTTTTCTAAGATGGCTCACTTTATTCCTTGTTCTAAATTGTGATGATGCGCCTAGTGTAGCCTCTTTGTTTGTTAATAATGTTGTAAATATTCATGGTGTTCTGAGGACCATAGTGAGTGATAGGGATTCTAAATTCCTAAGCCACTTTTGGATGTCCTTGTGGAGTAGACTCGGTACTAAGTTGTTGTTTTCGACTTCATGCCACCCACAAACCGACAGCCAAACGAAAGCAGTAAATAGGACCTTAGGGTCTATGCTACAGTCAATGGTTAAAGGAAAAATGACTTCTTGGGAGGAGCACTTACCATTGATTGAGTTTGCTTATAATCGTGTTATACACTCGAGCACGGGGATGACACCCTTTAAGTGTGTATACGGCATTAACCCCCTCACCTCTTTGGATTTAACCCTTTTGCCAAGTGATTTGTGATAATCTTATATGGAAGAAAATGGGTCGAGGCCATGAAGAAGCTACATGATAAGGTGAGGTTGCGGTTGGTGATGAAAATCCAAGAAGTTGCGAGGCGATCCAACAAACGAAGAAGAAATCTCATTCTTGAACCGGGATATTGGGTGTGGGTAAACCTAAGGAATGATAGGTTCCCGTCTCAAAGGAATGCTAAGTTGATGCCACGGGGTGATGGCCCATTCCAAGTATTAGAAAGGATCAACGAAAATGCCTACAAGATTGATCTACCCCCGGAATATCAAGTGTACAACACTTTCAACCTGTGTGATCTCTCTCGGGTGGAAACGGTGGAGGATGGGAATGATCCGAATTTGAGGACAAATTCCCTACAAGATGGAGAGGATGATACGGGAATTCCTAGATCGAGACCTTTCACACGAAGCCAAGCACGTGATTTGCAACAACTCTAAGCTTTGTTCTCATTCTTGGCCATGTGTGAGGCCCTTGTGAGCCCATCTAAGGGCCTATATTTAATAAAATACGAAGAGGCCCACCAAGACATCCCAAACCCACCCACTTAAATGTCAAGGGTATTTTGGTATTTGTCCTTCCTTTCTAAGTGACTATATAATCCATGTAATAGGGCTAGTCTTGCCTTAGTTCATTCCTATTATTCAAGAAACAAAAGACTTGTAAATTATTTACTTCTCTTTCTCATTTGGAGAGGCCAAAACCGAATTCTCACTAGTAGAGTGATACTTGTGTTATATATTGGCTAGAAACTAGGTTCTTAGGGTTCTTTGAGTTTCTCTTGGTCCAAGTAAGAACTTGGTATTGATATTTATTAGTCTTAGGGTCCTTACTCTTGCTAGGGTTCTTTGATTAATTAATATTGTGTGTCAAGTTTCTATCTCTTTCTTTATAAATCTTGTTAACATTGTGTTTTTTAATATAAAAGTCTAGTGAAGCCGTGTGGGGATCTTTCGATTCACTGGAAATATTGTCTTTGTTGTTCTTGTGGTTAAACTCACTTTTATAGTTCAAATAAGTGTTGTAAGCCTAGTGAAGCCGTGTGTGGCCATTTTCGATTCACTAGCACTTTGTTGTTCATGTTGTTGTTCTTGTGTTGGTTAGAATCTGTTAATACACACTTAGTATTGTATCAATTTGTGCATGGTAGATCCATGGTGCATAATATGATTATATGCCACGATCTACTTAGGCACTATGGAAGGAAGACAACACCAAGGTGTTTAATGAAGATTGATCTCTAGAAAGCTTATGATATGGTGAGTTGGGAATTCCTGCAGGAGGTGTTATAGGGATATGGCTTTCCTGACAAATTTATTTAGGTGATAATGACGTGTGTTACTTCTCCTAAGTACACTATCAAATTGAATGGTGAGGGGCATGTTTTACTTTTAGAGTCAAAGAGGACTGAGACAAGGGGACCGTACTTCACTCTTGCTCTTTGTCCTAGTGATGGAAAACCTGACAAGATCTTTAAATTGCATGAGCTTGCTGCCTGACTTCAAATTCCACTCTATGTGGAAGAATACTAAATTGATTCACTTGATATTTATTGATGATTTAATGGTATTTTGTAAGGGAGAAGAACTTGTTGTCACAAGAGTGAAGGAAGCACTGGATCATTTTACTGCAGCAACTAGCTTGGAAGCAAACATGGAAAAGTCCACTATCTTCATAGTTGGAGTAACTGATTAGGTGAAAGCTAACCTGTTGTCTATCACTGGTTATGCCTTAGGTGAATTTCCAATTAAATACCTGGGGATATTTCTAACTCGAAAAAATGGGATAAGCTTTATTGCCAACAGTTAGTGGATGAGATCACTAGCAAGATTACTAATGGTTATGCCAAGAAACTGTCATATGCTGGATGGCTGCAATTACTGAATGTAGTTTTGTTCTCTATTCACAGTTTCTGCGGATCAATTTTTATCCTCCCTCAATGTGTCCTTAATGAAATTGATAGGAAGTGCAAAAAATATGTATGGAGGAATACATAGGCAAACAGGAAACCTTGCTTAGTCGTTTGGGAGAAAATATGTGTACCCAAGAATCAAGGAGGCTTGAACGTCAAAGACTGTAGAGTATGGAACATTGCATTTGTAAGGAATCTTTTATGGCAAATTGTAGTTGATAAAGCTTCTCTCTGAGTAAGATGGATATATGGAGTGCATAAGAAAGATGCAACTACATTTTGAGAGCATAAAACACCCCAAGATAGTAGTTGGTAATGGAGGAAGTTAATTTCCTTAAAGGATCAAATGAAGTATTGGTATACTGGTGATATATATAAGCTCACTGCAAATGGAGCTTGCTCCATTACAAGTAGCTATTTGCAATTGAAAGGAGCACAAACAAAGCTGAATGTTGCTGAGCTCATCTGGACTGCTGTAACTCAACCCCGGCAGTATAATCACATGGTTAGCGGAGAAGGGAAGATTACTAACTAAGGAGAGAATGCTAAGGCTTAAGATGGTAGTTCTAGATCTCATATGTTGCTTATGTGATGCACAAGTTATAGAAACCAACAACCATTTGTTTGTTGAGTATACTTGGTACAAGACAATTCTAGATGACTTTGTTAGAATTTGGAGCTAAAAGAGAAGAGAAAAGATAAAGTTTCAGCAGTAGCTGTTTTCATCCATACATTCATCACTCATACATTCATTCATACATTCAACATTCATTCATAGTCAATATTTTACAAAAGACTATACTTATAAGATACATGAGTCTTACAAGACACACTTCATAAGTCTTACAAGACACACTTCTCAAAAATAAAGACTATCATTTATCTTTTAAAATAAAACTAAACATAATATTTAAAAGAAACTATTAAACAAAAGATCATCAAGAAGAGTCTCATATTCTAACACTCCTCCTTACACTTTTCTTGGATACTCCCAGCATAGACTTCATCTTATTCATTGGGATATCATCCATTTCATTATCTAACTCATCCTTATCAAATTCATCTTCATAGTCATCCTCATCAAAATCATCTTCATCATCCTCATTGTCATCAAATCATCATCCGCAGGCAAATCTACAAGCTTGAAAGTTTTTTGGTTCTGATCTTTGCCCATAGGGGAAGTTTCAGGTCCTTGAATTGTAGGGGCAGCTTCAGATCTTGTAACCCCTTAAATTGTTGTATTTGTTGTTGGTTTGGCATTTGAGCTCCTCCTCAATTACCATCCATCATAGCCTTCTTTACATATAAAGTGGCTTCATTTTCACTTCTGTTGAAGCCACAATGAATGAAATGATCATCAATCTTACTGTACCAGGATCGAGGATCCTGTTTCAACGCCTTATTTAATATGTCTTTGGGTTTGTCAACCAGCTTCCAAGTGTCATTCTTCTCAATCATACCAATCTCTCTCTTCATGGCTTCAATCCAAACTTCACGTTTTTATACTTCTTGCAAGGTATTGGGTTCCAAGATTGCAATATTGCATCTTTTATATATCTCCGAAAGTGAACTTGTTTTCAAAATTAGCGAATTAAGTGAGGATTCACCATCTGATTCTTCAGTTTCTTCTACATTTTCAGAGCCAAATGATTGTGCTTTAGGCGGCGGATGCAAGTTTAGATAACCTGCATTTTCTTTCTCATACATAGACCTTAAAGTGGCATAGTTAAAATGCCCATATCTTCTATGCCATAACCACGAATTGTCCATCCTTGAAAAGTTGGCACTATCAAAATTTTCATCTACTGGAAAGGTCATATCCACCATTTCTACTTTAACTATCAAAGTATTATCAGAATTACAAATCAAACAATGTTTTTCCTTAAAAATTAAGGAGTAACCTTTCGACATCATTTGGCCAACACTCAACAAGTTACATGCTAAAGAAGGAACATACAACATATCATGTATAAGATTCGTACTTTGTTTAGTTTGAAAGGCAACTGAACCCTTTCCATATGCTTCTAGTATTGCACCATTTCCCATCCTAACTTTAGCTTTGACTGACTTGTCAAGTGTGTGAAACATGAGCTCATTATATGACATTTGACTCATACATCCACTGTCTAGAAACCATTTTGGTTGGTTGGATTTGTTTTCTTCATGAGAAGCCATAAACAAGATTTCATTCTTTTCTGAATCTTCAGTGAAGTTTGACTGCTGAAAATATTGTTGTGGTTGATTCTGCTTGACCCTGCAATTCTTCTCAATATGACCCATTTTTCTACAGAATCTACATTGAATTGATGGTTTTTATTTGAACCAACAATCCTTTTCTTGATGATTGGTTCTTTTACAGTGGAGGCAAGGTGGAAACCTTTCTTTTTGTGAAGATTTCGTCCATGGCTCTCTCTGCTACTTTATCTCTTTCCATTCTCCCATTGTCCTTCATAGGTTGTTTGTCTTTGTGCTTTGCTTGAAATGCCACTTCTTCTACTTCTTCATCTCTTATGCTTGTTCTTTGTGCATGGGCTTGCAACTTTCTAATCAGATCTGCAACGGATAAAGTCTTCAAACCACAAGATTCCTCTATTGCTGAAATCTTAGACTCGAACCTTGCTAGTAAGCTTATTATCATCTTCTCCACCACTTTTGAATCTGGAAAAGTTTCACCAAATAATTTCCAGAAGTTTGGCAGAGTACTCCTTGATTGTATCTCCTTCTTTCATCCTTAACATCTCAAATTCACTTTTGAGAGTTAAGAGTTTGACAGTTTTCACTCTATCACTTCCATCGAACTCCTCTTTCAGCTTCTCCCATACTTCTTTAGGTGTTTCACAAGCCATTATTCTTGTGAAAATTGCATTTGAAAGTGCTGAATGAAGACAAGTGAGTGACTTTGATTTCTTGGACTTTGCATCTTCATTTGTGCAATAGTTGGATTTGGTCCCAATTGAGGGGGATCATTTTCACATTCAACTGTTTCCCATAGACTATGAGCTTTGAGATAAGCCCTCACCTTTATCACCCATATGTGATAATTTTCTCTTGTAAACAAAGGATAACCTACACCCAAGAAGCTGTTGGATGCCATGTTACTGCTGTTCAGGTTACTTTTTTTAGAAGATCTTAAAAAAACAACTTATCTTTACACTACTAAAAAAAAGGATAAAACCGACCACAAAAACCTTCCACATGTGGAAGGATTTTATTAAAAACCGACCGCAAAAGCGACCAAAATCTGTGGTCGGTAAAGTAGTGGTAGTTTTTTCAAATTCGACCACAAGTGGTCGATTTATTTTAAAATATATATACATATTTAAAATTTATCATTATTTTATTAAAGTTATAAAAAATTATTTTAGAGAAAGAAAAAATCTACCACATGTGGAAGGTTTTTTATTAAATTAATAAATTAATTTAATAAACAACCAACCACAAGTGGAAGGTTTTTTATTAAATTAATTATTTAATTTATTAAAAAATCAACCACAAGTGGAAGGTTTTTTATTAAATTAATTAATTAATTTATTAAAAATACGACCACTTGTGGAAGGTTTCTTACCAAATTAATTTATTAATTTTAAAAAAATCCGAGCACTTGTGGAAGGTTTTTTAATAAATTAATTTATTAAAAAACCTACCACAAGTGGTAGGTTTTTTGCAAAAAAAATATTTGCTAAACCGACCACTTGTGGTCGTTTTTTCTGGGTATTATAAAAAAAATAATTTTGAACCCAAATACAGCATATGCAACAACAACAATACAAAAATTCTTTCAAAAGTGTATAGGACATACAAAATGTCCAACAAAATATGAAATAATACAACAATAGTTTCAAAGTACAACACATACAAAAATCAAAAACCTAAGAGTCACTATCATCTAATTCGTCATCGTCTTCCATATCATCATCCGTACTGAAAACATCCAGTGGCCCAGACCCTTTGCAGCCCGAACTGCATCACCAGGACATGGAGGAATATTCCCCGCAACCTGAATGAAACAGCTCATCTACTGCTGAAGCTTCTTGAATTGTGATGTTGTTGCCTTCTCTGTCTTTTTCTACCTCTCTCTGTTCAGCAAGCTCTTGAGTGAGTTGACAAAATGTATTTTGTAGGCTTTCAATCGTTTCTCTATCAACTGAAGAGCTAGAGTAAGAAGGGCCAGACGAACACGCAACATTCTCGCCAAAAACGTTTTTGTGGTATCCAACCGAATGGCCTCTATTTGTAGGACCCACAACTTTTTTCCACAACTCCTCCTCTACATGTTGGGTATTAGGTCATCCTGACTTTCAGGAGGCAGACTACTACGATACGCACCGAGAAGATGCATATATTTGTCCTATATTCAAAGAAAGTTAATACTAAGATTAAAAAAATATTAAAATGATTATAATTGAATAATATCGACTTTAAGAAAAAAATTCATAAATTCAGAATTTGTTACTTACATGGATATCTTTTTCTCGAGCTTCAACCCAGACATCTTCATCAGTCGGGTTTTTTTTTATCACATGAGTCTCCTCGTATAACTCATAATATGCTATTTTCCTACCCTTTTTTTCCTGCATATAAAAAAATCATCAATGTTCAAATAATTAAAAATTTAAATATATAGAAATACAATTAAAACTGTAAAAGTTGCATACCATTATTTCCATCATAGCAAGAGTACTTCTGGCACCCACAGTATGTAGGGAGCCAACCTTGGATGATTCCCGGGCTTTCTTTCCTTTTTCACTCAACAATTTGTATTCTTCGCTATTCCAATAGGGAAGATACAGTTGTCATGCGAATTCAGGAATCCACTTAGGTCTTACCGATTTCGATCGGGCATATTCCAAAAGATTGTTAAATCTGGCTCTACATCTAATGAAAAAGTTCTTGTTTATACGAAATGTATTTGCATCATCCCACCATTAAAATTTCTACAATAAAAATATAATATTCAATCTTTTGTTATAACAAAATGTAAATAAGTATAAGTAGTCGATAAGTTAAATTCTTACCTTAAATTCTTCAAACATTCTATCCTTGTAAAGTTCTGAAACCTTTTGCCAGTTGGTCCAGTAGCCGTTGAAGTGGCGAGTAATACATGATCGCGCCTTTTTTCCAGCTCCACCATCCGGCCTAAACCTACAACAGAACATCAAACATTAATTTCATAAAGCATAATAATATAGTAATGAAAAAATGAGTAACGTTATTATATTTAGAAATCTTACCCTTTCCCAACTGGAACAAGATAAATCCTCCAAGAATCATCTTTGTCTCCTGGCTGCGTAATAAGTGATAGTGGATGCAATGGCGTGGGTGGATCTGAAGCACCAGATGGAGGGCCTCCAAGCTGAAGATCCGACAACCTAATAGATCCCGCAGAATCATTGTGCGAAGCTGCGTGACTGCTGCAGGATGGTATCGATGATGCTACATGTCTGGAGGGGCCATCGTCTGTACGATAGTACTGTACTGGAGGTGGCACGGTCATAGGAGAAGAATGAGTCGGTGTAGACCCATGTAGTGGCCCCCATGCATAGGAGTAGGTATCGAATCCTCTGACAACCTAGAATGTGAGGGTTGTACTGGCTCGTTAGCAAACCGACCCTCAGATATATGAATACCTTGTGGCCGTCTATAAGGCGGAGGTTGTCGATTCTTTTTTGATTTTGTAGTATCAACTTTTCCCTTACCTATATCATCTCTGTCTGACATCTAAATTATGTTAAGTTAACAAGTAGTTAGTTCATACAAAATGAATGTATACGAAAAAATTCCAAGTATATAATTTCAAGTTACTAATTCACATTTCAAATCTCTCCAATAACACGATATATAGACAAAAATATTGTTATTACTATACAAATTATGGGAAAGTGGAAACAGCAAAGTAAAACAATATATTATGTATCAATCTTAAACAAGAAGCATAAAGGTAAATATATAATACAAAGCATATCGACATCAACACATAATAAATACAACCTACACAACTAATCTTCATCTTCTGAAGACTCTCCACTAAACCATTCACCCTCTTCGGAGGTTTCCTCATCTCCTACCCACTCAGTCTCTTCTTCCACAATATTAACTTCTTCAAATATATTTTCTGGGTGATTCAAACCATCCACTAATTCAACGTCTACTAGCTGGTGATTAATCTGAATTTTATTTTGATACACAGTCTCCAGCACATTCTCAACTTTCACCTGGCCTATAGGTTTTGTTTTGATTACAGCCCACCAGTCAGACTTGTCATTGCGCAACGGATAAGGAGCATAATACACTTGTTTAGCATTTTGTGCTAAAACAAATGGATCGTAAATAGGATACGAGCTATTGTGCTTTACTTCAATGATGTTATGCTCTCTATGTACTCTTGTGCCTCTTGTGCTTGGATCAAACCACTTACATCGAAAGAGGATAACTTTTTTACTAGGAAACCAGCGTGCTCAAGTTCTAAGATCTCGTGTATGATGCCAAAGTAATCAATATCATCATCACCTTTAACCCAAACACCAGCATTGTTTGTTTTCCTTGAACTGGAGTGTTGTTCGGTGGAAAATTTAAAGTCATTTACTTTGTATTGGGACATTGCTTTAACTTCAACTGGACCCAAAGAAATATCTCTCAAAAGCTGATCGTATGCGGCTGAATTTGGTGAATGGTGTACCTAAAAATATTATACATATATATATATATATTAGTTGAGGAATGTGTAAATATTTAAACTTTGTAGAAATATTACACTTACGAACCTCATTTTTAAACCATATTGCAAAGGATGCATACACTTGATTTTCGTGAAACTGAGTCTTAAATGAACTACACATGCAACATGAGAAACACAATTAGTTTCTTTAAGGGAATGTGTAAACAAATAAGATATGCTAAAATTTTAATGTCCTTACTTCACAAAGGGCTCAATTTCCGGGCAATTCAGCATGACATACAATGTTGCTGATTTGCGCTCCATGGGAGTGAGCCGGCGAGGTATGATCTTTTTAGCCTTACAACCAGATTGAATGAAAATTGATATCGGTTGCAAATGAGGCGCATTCACATCCTCCTGATAACGATTCGGTCAGTTTCTTGAACAAGCAACTTCATCACGAAAGTAGTACGAACAAAATTGAGAAGTTTCTCTTGCAAGATATGCCTCAGCTATAGAGCCTTCAACCCTATGTTTATTTTTGGGACCCCTTTTCAATTTTCCAATTGCCCTGTACAATCTTAAGGTTAGATGTGTACTATATTTAAAAACCATATGTATGAATTTAAATATATTGCAAATGCTTACCGTTCAAATGGATACATCCACCTAGTTTGAACTGGACCGCCTAGCCGAGCTTTGTGCACAAGGTGAATGGGAAGATGTTCCATCACATCGAGGAACGCTGATGGGAAAATCTTCTCCAGTTTGTTGGTAATAACAACAATATTGCTTTCCATTCGCGCCAGATTTTATTCTTTTAATGTGGTGGTACATAAGTCCTTAAAGAACAAACTAATCTCTGCTATTGGTTTCCATATGTTTTCAGGTAAACCAATAAAAGCAATTGGAAGTAATTGTTCCATAAAAACATGACAATCATGGCTTTTCATTCCATGCAAGATTCCTTGTGTCATATCAACCCTCTTTCCCAAATTTGAGGCATATCCATCGGGCATCTTCAAACTTTGAACTCACTCACATATTTGACGGTTTTGGTCCAACTTGAATGTAAAACTAGCCTTGGGCTTAAGAACATTGTCGTTGGGCCCCTGCTGTAAGTGTAATTCACTACGGTTGCGGTTGCAATATTCTGGCAAGTCAAGTCTGGCCTTAGGATTATCCTTTATTTTGCCGGTGACATCCATAACTGTGTTGAATAAGTTGTCAAAATAGTTCTTCTCAGTATGCATGACATCAACATTATTTCTAAGCAAATTATCTGGCCAATATTCTAACTCCCAAAATATACTTTGCTTAGTCCAGTTATGCAAAACGCCATATCCATCAAGCCTGTACATTCTTTCCTCACTGGCTTTAGGCAAATCCTGAACTATTTCCCAGACGTCATAACCAGACAGCCTTGGAGGTGGACCATCATGTTCCCTTCTATTCCTTCTGAATGCATTCATGAGTCTCCTAAATTCATGATCATGTGGCAAGAAACAACGATGACAATCAAACCATGAATTTTTCCTGCCATGTCTCAATGTGAAGGATTTTGTTTTTCCATGCAGTATGGACAATCCTGCTTTCCAACTGTCATCCACCCAGAAAACATTCCATAAGCTGGAAAATCATTAACAGTCCACATTAGATGTGCACGCATATTGAAATTTTCTTTAAGAGAGATGTCCCAAGTTTCAACCCCCTCATGCCATAAAATTTGAAGTTCATCAATCAAAGGTTGCAAGTAGACATCTATTACGCTTTTTGGATTACGCGGGCCAGGAATAACATAATTCAGAAATATATACGAACTAGTCATCAACATTTTAGGGGGAAGATTATAAGGAGTGATATATACAAGCCAACATAAATATGGCGCACCACCAACTAAAAAAGGAGAGAACCCATTCGCACATAATCCCAATCGAATGTTGCGTGGCTCAGCCGTAAAATCTGGATAAGTGGCATTAAAATGCTTCCAAGCCTCTCCATCAGAAGGATGACACATAACACCAGTGGGCCTTCTATTTTTACTGTGACATCTCATGTGAGGAGCTGAACTGTTTGAAGCATACAACCTCTTCAACCTTGGTATAAGAGGTAAATAATGCATCACCTTAATAGCAATTTGATTTCCAGTAGAACCACGCTTATATCGAGTGTGCTGACAAAACTTACAGAACTCTAGGTTACCATCTTTCTTAAAGTATAACATGCAGCCATTTTCACAACAATCAATTCAAACCGAAAAGAGACCTAACTTTGACACAAATCTTTTAGCCTTAGAGAAAAAATCAGGAACTTCCAAGCCGGGGTCAACTAACACTTTAATAAGGTCTATCATTGAGTCCATTCCTCCTTCAGCAATATTCCAGTCAAATTTAATACTTAGTAATCTAACAGCAACATACAAACGAGAGTGTGAACACCCGTCAAACAAAGGATGACTAGCAGCATGCAATTAATTGTAGAAATTGCCCGCTTCGCTATTAGGAACATCTTCAACAATTTCCCTAATGTCAACCCCATGTTGCATCCCAAAAGCATCGTGGACCATTTCAGTCATCCTAGTACGTTGATATTTATTATGCCCTGTAGATGTACTACTTTCTCCAACAACAAAGTTATTTTGCGCTACATTCCCATGAATACCACACAATCTTAAAAAGTCCTCGTGAAACCCCATTCTATAAAGATGTTCCTTCACATCTTCTTCACTTACAAGATTTATACCATCACATCTAACACAAGGACAACGAATAACTCAATAACGTGTCCATATATCGAGTGTCTTAGCACGTTCAACAAATCTTTTGAAACCTTGAATAAATTCCACCCTAATACCCGCTTTATTATCATTGTTCCGTTGATATATCCAGCTATAATCAGGTTCCATCTACGCAATCAATCAGATACAACTAATTAGATAGAGTCACAAAACACAAAAACACAAAAATCACCTTCAAATTCCTATACTAAACCATATTCAAAGTGACTAAGTAACTTACAACCTCAAATTCAAATCACAAAAATCATCTTCAAAATCCTTATACTTAACCATTTTATAGTGACTTAGTCACTTACCAACTCACATTCATAACACAAATTTCACATTTAAAGTCCCTATACATAACCCTTTGCAAGTGAATAATTCACCTAACAAACCATATTCATAACACAAAAATCACCATTAAAGTCCTTATACTTAACCATTTTCAAACTGACGAAGTAACTTACCAACTCAAATTCAAATCACCAAAATCATCTTCAAAATCCCTATACTTAACCATTTTCTAGTGACTTAGTCACTTACCAACTCACATTCATAACACAAAATTCACCTTTAAAGTCCCTATACCTAACCCTTTGCAAGTTAATAATTCACCAAACAAACCACATTCATAACACAGAAATCACCATTAAATTCCTTATACTTAACCATTTCCAAAGTGACTAAGTAACTTACCAACTCAAATTCAAATCACAAAAATCATCTTCAAAATCCCTATACTTAACCATTTTCTAGTGACTTAGTCACTTACCAACTCACATTCATAATAATAAATTCACCTTTAAAGTTCCTATACCTAACCCTTTTCAAGTGAATAATTCACCTAACAAACCATATTCATAACACAAAAATCACCATTAAAGTCCCTATACTTAACCATTTTCAAAGTGACTAAGTAATTTACCTACTCAAATTAAAATCACAAAAATCATCTTCAAAATCCCTATACTTAACCATTTTCTAGTGACTTAGTCACTTACCAACTCACATTCATAACACAAAATTCAACTTTAAAGTCCCTATACTTAACCCTTTGCAAGTGAATAATTCACCTAACAAATCATATTCATAGCACAAAAATCACCATTAAAGTCCTTATACTTAACCATTTTCTAAATGACTAAGTAACTTACCAACTCAAATTCAAATCACATAAATCATCTTCAAAATCCCTATACTTAACCATTTTCTAGTGACTTAGTCACTTACCAACTCACATTCATAACACAAAATTCACCTTTAAAGTCCTTATACCTAACCCTTTTCAAGTGAATAATTCACCTAACAAACCATATTCATAAGACAAAAATCACCATTAAAGTCCTTATACTTAACCATTTTCAAAGTGACTAAGTAACTTACCAACTCAAATTCAAATCACAAAAATCATCTTCAAAATTCCTATACTTAACCATTTTCTAGTGACTTAGTCACTTACCAACTCAAATTCATAACACAAAATTCACCTTTAAAGTCCCTATACCTAACCCTTTTCAAGTTAATAATTCACCTAGCAAACCACATTCATAACAAAGAAATCAACATTTAATTCCTTATACTTAACCATTTCCAAAGTGACTAAGTAACTTACCAACTCAAATTCAAATCACAAAAATCATCTTCAAAATTCCTATACTTAACCATTTTCTAGTGACTTAGTCACTTACCAACTCACATTCATAATACAAAATTCACCTTTAAAGTCCCTATACCTAACCCTTTTCAAGTGAATAATTCACCTAACAAACCATATTCATAAGACAAAAATCACCATTAAAGTCCTTATACTTAACCATTTTCAAAGTGACAAAGTAATTTACCTACTCAAATTCAAATCACAAAAATCATCTTCAAAATCCATATACTTAACCATTTTCAAGTGACTTAGTCACATACCAGCTCACATTCATAACACAAAATTCACCTTTAAAGTCCTTATACTTAACCCTTTGCAAGCGAATAATTCACCTAACAAACCATATTCATAACACAAAAATCACCATTAAAGTCCTTATATTTAACAATTTGCAAAGTGACTAAGTAACTTACCAACTCAAATTCAAATCACCAAAATCATCTTCAAAATCCCTATACTTAACCGTTTTCTATTGACTTAGTCACTTACCAGCTCACATTCATAACACAAAATTCCCCTTTAAAGTCCTTATACCTAGCCCTTTTCAAGTGAATAACTCACCTAACATACCATATTCATAACACAGAAATATCCATTAAAGTCCTTATACTTAACCATTTTCAAAGTGACTAAGTAACTTACCAACTCAAATTCAAATCACAAAAATCATCTTGAAAATCCCTATACTTAACCATTTTCTAGTGACTTAATCACTTACCAACTCACATTCATAACACAAAATTCACCTTTAAAGTCCATGTACCCAACCCTTTTCAAGTGAATAATTCACCTTACAAACCATATTCATAACACAAAAATCACCATTAAATTCTTAAACTTGACCATTTTCAAAGTGACTAAGTAACATACCAACACAAATTCAAATCACAAAAATCATCTTCAAAATCCCTATACTTAACCGTTTTCTATTGACTTAGTCACTTACCAGCTCACATTCATAACACAAAATTCACCTTTAAAGTCCCTATACCTAGCCCTTTTCAAGTGAATAACTCACCTAACATACCATATTCATAACACAGAAATCACCATTAAAGTCCTTATACTTAACCATTTTCAAAGTGACTAAGTAACTGACCAACTCAAATTCAAATCACAAATATCATCTTCAAAATCCCTATACTTAACCATTTTCTAGTGACTTAATCGCTTACAAACTCACATTCATAACACAAAATTCACCTATAAAGTCCCTATACTTAACCCTTTGCAAGTGAATAATTCACCTAACAAATCATACTCATCACACAAAAATCACCATTAAAAGTCCTTATACTTAACCATTTTTAAAATGACTAAGTAACTTTCCAACTCAAATTCAAATCACATAAATCATCTTCAAAATCCCTATACTTAACCATTTTCTAGTGACTTAGTCACTTACCAACTCACATTCATAACACAAAATTCACCTTTAAAGTCCCTATACCTAACCCTTTTCAAGTGAATAATTCACCTAACAAACCATATTCATAACACAAAAATCACCATTAAAGTCCTTATACTTAACCATTTTCAAAGTGACTAAGTAAATTACCAACTCAAATTCAAATCACAAAAATCATCTTCAAAATCCCTATAGTTAACCATTTTCTAGTGATTTAGTCACTTACCAACTCACATTCATAACACAAAATTCACCTTTAAAGTCCATATAACCCTTTTCAAGTGAATAATTCACCTAACAAACCATATTCATAACACAAAAATCGACAATAAAGTCCTTATACTTAACCATTTTCAAAGTGACTAAGTAACTTACCAACTCAAATTCAAATCACAAATATCATCTTCAAAATCCCTATACTTAACCATTTTCTAGTGACTTAATCACTTATAAACTCACATTCATAACACAAAATTCACCTTTAAAGTACCTATACTTAACCCTTTTCAAGTGAATAATTCACCTAACAAACCATATTCATAACACAAAAATCAACATTAAAGTCCTTATACTTAACCATTTTCAAAGTGACTAAGTAACTTACCAACTCAAATTCAAATCACAAAAATCATTTTCAAAATTCCTATACTTAACCATTTTCTAGTGACTTAGTCACTTACCAACTCACATTCAAAATACAAAAATAACATTCAAGGCCACATACCGCTTCACTAGACTTCATTATAATCAATATCAAGAACATAACAACAATGCTAGTGAATCGAACAAGGCCACACACGGCTTCACTAGACTTCAATATACTCAATAACAAGAACATAACAACGATGCTAGTGAATCGAACAAGGACACACACAGATTAAAAATAACAATAACAAGAAGATAAAAATAATAGTGAATCGTGAGAAATTAACTTACCTTTGCTTGGCCTAAATTAAAGTGAAAACTATGAGTAAGTGACTAGGGTCTCTATTAACCTACTTACCCCTTCTGCCCCTACCCCTACCCCTACCCTAGCCTCTAACCCCACCCCAAACCTTTCCTATCTTGAGTTAAAATAGAACCATACCACAAAAAAGAATTTAAACCAGGAGATAGAACCATACCACAAAAAGGAGTCCTTTGAAATCGATATTAAAATAAACACAAAACCCACAAAATACAACAAAATTCATACCTGGGATAAGCTGTGGTCTCCGGAACAATTGACGGAGCACTCGTCGGAGCAGTGGTTAGGGTGATTTTAGCGTGATTTTTACATTTGGGAAATTAATTTGAGAGTGTTTTAGGTTTAGTGCATTTTGTGTGTGTCTATGTGCGTCTGTATGTATGTTGCTGTGTTTAGGAATAAAAAAGAGGTAGGGTCGGGTCGGGTCGGGTCATGTGGTCGGTTTTTAAAAAAAATCAGTAAAAACCGATCACATGTGGTCGGTTTTTAATGAAATAATTAAAAAAAAATATTTTACTTACTACAATTAATAAATCAATAAATTAATAAATTAAAATTAAGTAGCATTTAATTAAGATAATTATCATTTAATTACGATATATATCTATATACATACATATATATATATATATATATATACACCTCTTAATAGAATATGTTAGTCAAATAAATTATTGATTACTTGTCTTACGTTATTACAATTTGAACAATATACGTGTATCTACATATTGATACTAAATAATATATAGATTCAGTTATCGAGCTTTCGATTACTGCATACGTCACTACACGATATATACATATATATACCTATATTCAATTGTCTATCAACTTTCAAATAAGTACTATAAACATCACATACACGATTTTAATTAATATACTACCCCATATTTATAATATATAACGTATTTCACATGTAGTGGTCATATGAATTACTGGTTAGTTTTATTTTATGTCATTAATATGTCTTCACTATATAATTATTTGGCATGGTCATTCAATGTTCTGTTTTCCCCTCCCCTGCTTCCTTCCTCCCCCTCTCATATACCTCGTAATACTAGTCTTACATTATTACAACTTCCAAAACATTCGTGTGTCTAAATTGACCAAAAATAGTATATCTACTTCCTCAATAGTTTGATATATATTAACGTAACGTGCCAGTCAAACTATTTATATATATATAGATTCAGTTATCTAGCTTTCGATTTCTACATATGTCACTATACGAGATATATGTATATAAACATACATTCAATTGTCTATCAACTTTAAAATACGCACAATAAACATCATAAACACGATTTTACATATGTACCCTATAATAATATACAACGTATTTTACAAATACTCGGATGAATTATAGATTACATTATCTTTTGTCATTAATAGAACACGTTCATTATATTCTGTTGAATTATTCGTTATATATTACATTATTATGTTTGTAAATACGTACAATTAAACATCTCCTTTCAAATAGTACTATGAAGATCAATTTTCATCTTTCAATTATGTATACGGAGGATTTCAATGGTTGAACCCAATGGTATGATATATATATATAGAGAGAGAGATTCATTATATAAAGATAATGCATGTTTAACGTCATTTAATGTATGTATAAAGGAAAATATTTATTTTATGTATTAAGCATAAGTAAAAGCTAAAGATTACATTATACATAATCTGTATATTATATTTGAAATTTTTTTTAGTGTAACTTTTTTCACGTTAGATTGATTGGTTTTATTATTATTATATTGGTTATTAACTACATGTAATCACTATAATTTAAAAAAATAATAGTATATTTGGTTTTTAAATTTAGTATTATTAAATTTCTTTTTATTTTAAGTAGAAACCGATCACAAGTGGTCGGTTTATATATATACACACTATCGACAATATCAAGTTTAAAATATGTACCATATACATCACATACGTATATAAGTATATATATGATCCAATAATAGAATGGGATATGTTTCTTGTACATACTTAGATTAGTGATCGATTAATTATATTGGATTACCTTAATATATTTAGTTTTGATTATATATATAATTAAGTGTTACTTGAAATTATTTAATTTTTAATTTTTTACTTCAAAAACCGTCTACAAGTGGTTGATTTTTAAAATTATTTTTTTATTTTAGTTAGAAAACCGACCACTTGTGGTCGGATTTTTAAAAGTAATTTTTAATTATTTTTTTAATAAAAACCGACCACTTGTGGTCGGTATTTATAAAATTAAATTAAAAAAGAATTTAAAAAAACCGACCATTTGTGGTCGGTTATTATAAATATTTTTTAACTAAATTTTTTTACAGAAAACCGACCACTCGTGGTCGGTTTTCTTATTTTTTTAAAAAAATTTATTTGTTAAATAAATAATAATTAATATTAAAATTATTGTAACAATTATTTTGATTTTTTAAAATATAATTGTTTAAAAAAATAAAATTTTAAAAAAAAAATAAATAACGACCACAAAACCGACCACTTGTGGTCGGTTTCTGCGGTCGGTTTTACACATTTTTTTAGTAGTGTTAGTCCTTCACAGATCCCTCGAGAAGGTTGGCTCTTGATTCTTGATACCACTATTAGAATTTGGAGCTAAAAGAGAAGAGAAAAGATAAAATTTCAGCAGTAGCTGCTTTCATTCATACATTCATTCATTCATACATTCAACATTCATTCATAGTCAACATTTTACAAAAGACTATATTTATAAGCTACATGATTCTTACAAGACATGCTTCATAAGTCTTACAAGACACACTATCTTACAAGACACACTTCTCAAAAATAAAGACTATCATTTATCTTTTAAAATAAAACTAAACATAATATTTAAAAGAAACTATTAAACAAAAGACCATCAAGAAGAGTCTCATATTCTAACAGATTTAATGATGTGGAGTCTCATTAGTTTCATGTCTTTATTCTAGAATAAATTAACAACTAGTAATCACCTACTTAGTTGTAGATTAATTATTGAATCCTTTTCTTCGTGTCTTCGTTATTTGTGTGCTTTTCTCATTTTTAACTCGTAGTAACTTCTTTGTTTCAAGTTCGTAAGTAAATTTTATTTTGTGTCTTGAGTCGATCAAACAAGAATCTATTCCGGCCGCCAAGTAGAATTGACATCTTATTGACTACCGGAGTATAAGCAACTTTCAATATTCGCCGCTCCAAATTGTGAGGATCACAAAAGTGAGTGAATACGAGTGTTGGTAAGGAGCTTTTACTACTAATCTTGTTTGTTAATTTTGTAGGTTCAAAAGGTGATATAAGGGGAATATGTCTTCGATAGCCGGGGATTATTGTGACTACAATAGTGAGGGGTTTTATGGCTACGAAGTTGAGGGAGATTGTGGAGGCTATGAAAATAGCCATGATCGAAACTTGGGAAGATTTGAAAGTTACTGTTTTGAGGGAGAAAATGAGGTGAATAAAGTGCCTAGTGCTTATGGTGACTTTGGATATGTTGTAGGACCTCGTGATCGATCTTATGAAGACGTTGGGGCATGTGAGGAGTCCTACACTTCTCACTCCAAACCTAGATTTGGTGTTAGGTATAACCCTTTCATTCGCAAAGCTTATGAGAGCTATGATGAAAGTACATGTGAGGAGTGTGAAGATTTATATTCTCCACCTTGTATTACTTCTTATCAAGATCGATATAGTGTGAATGGTTATACTAGCTCTAGTGGAGGTTGTTCAACGAGAAGAAGAGGGTATGCATCTCCAAAATCGAGGGGTACTCGTGTCCTTTATAATGTTGATCCAAGAAGGAGTGTAGACTCCGGAAAGGTGACCATTTGTGGGATACCGAGCTACCTCGTTGTGTTAAATGATAGGTACTATAGAAACTACATAGTTCCATACATGGTTGACTACTTGGGGTTGTTTTGCGAGCCTTTACTCGTTCCATACTTGTTGGACGGGTTTAAGGTTACCGAGAGGGTCAAAGTTATCTTCTCCCAATTTGAGTACCATGAGGAGGTATGGTGTGATATTCTTCCATTGACATATGGTCATGTATGCTTAGGTGTAGATTGGTTTGCACAACATAGAGTTCCAAATGTGCAAAATTGGCCTAATGTTGTAAGAGACCGGTGGGGAAATCACCTCATCACATACATGTTGCCCGAGCTGCAAAGACAAATGAATACTTACTCCAATCCGAATGCTTATGAGAGAAAAAATATTGAGAGGAGTAAGGGTGTGAAAGGTGGTAATCCGAGAGTGGAAAAAGGAGAGGTTATGTGGAGTGAAGCTAGGGGATCGCCACCAAACCGAGCTAACATTGTTTGTCCTCCTATTTCTAAGGACATTTATGTAGGTACCGACATGGCAAGTAATGGAGATCAATGCCAAAGTGAAGTTGCTTCCCAAGCTTATGGAGGACCTTCACAGCACCGCAAAGGAGAGTCGACTCAAGAACTTCAAGGTAAAATAGCTAACTCTTACACTTTTTTGCATGTGAATGATAATTGTGTGGCAAGTAGCCCATTGAGTGTGTGTAGTAGATTACTTACTTGTGAGTCTAATGATTCTTTTCCTTTTGTTAATGATGTACATGTTGTGAGTGTGGATACACTAGTTGATCCTATTGATGACCAAATTGACTCTTCTTGTAAGATCGATTTATGTCCACGTAGTGTTAAAGCCTATATGTTGAACGAAAGTACATTGTCTTGTGTAATTGGTGTTGATCAACATTTTTGTGAAAATTTTCCACTACTTGAGTATGTGTGTGATGTGATTAAGCGAAATCAAGTGAGTGAAGTATTTGAAAAAGTTGGTCAACAAAAGGGGAGTGAACCCGAGAGCTATTCTTGGGATAATCTTATACTTGAAATCTCTTTAAAATGTGATATTAAGCTTTTAGAGAGTGCTGAATGTGTTTGTTCTGAATCTGCCCGTGAAATAGATCATGCTCTCTTTAGGTATAATGTCTTATTTGAAGATGATATAAACACTCCTAATGAGCCTAGTGGTGAAAATGAAGGTATAGCTTGCCTTGGAAGCTATAGCCGATATGCTAACCCACTATGGTGTGACAACATTCCTCCTAAAGATGGAAATCTCTTTTTAAAAGACGAGAGTACTCTTATGGAAAAGTAATGTGTAGTCCTTCTTGAAAACCCAAGGACAAATGTGTCATTGACTCCTTGGGGTAATGTTTCTAAATGTGCATCCTTGTTTGACACACTTGTGCCTAAATTGCATGAATTCCAACTTTTGGATGCCAAGTTGTCTAGTTGTTTAAAGGAAAGAATGTGTATTTGTTTAAATACTTATTCTTCACCCGTGAATTCCTTTGCATGTGATTATTTCCTATATTACCTCTTTGACTATGATGATGTCCATGCTAGTTTTGGATTTGGTTTATATCGAGGAAGGAAGTTTGTTGGTCTGTCCATGTGTGTGTGATAATGCTATATGGATTTTATGGACTTTAGAACCAATCGAAACACCCCCCCCCCCCCCCGATGTGGTCTTTTGATGAGATAAAGAAGCAATGGTGTCTTATGGCTTATAAGATGAAGGAAGTTCTACTTTGTGGATTATTTGATGCCATTAGGACCTATATAGTTTCTTTATCTCTTGGTGATTCCCGTAACCAAATCCTTTGTGAACCTTTTATTGAGATTTTTATATTTAATTCAAAGGATCCTTGGTTATATTGCAAATATGTGCAACCTTGGCATGTTGAGATGATTTATTGTGCTAACCCTAACCCTCATGCCATGAGGAGTTTGTATTTGTTTGCCCTCTCTTCGGTTTTGCAAGGTTTGGATTCGAGGTCGAATCCTTTTCAAGAAGAGGAGGATGATACAAGAATAATGACTGCCTTAGCTTTTGACGATATCATTCAAAGTCACTATGTGAAGAATCAAGCTTTGGTCGCATGGAGGGCATGGGATCATACTTGGAGGGGACGTTTTTAGACTACCATTGATCAAACACAAGTGTGGAAGATTGCTTGGAGCCTTGAAGACTTAAGGACTCTCGGGTTTGGACCACCTTTGTTGGTTCAAGGTTTTGGTTCCCTTTACTAAGGGCATTTTGGTCACTTAGCTTTAAGGGCATTTTGGACAATTCATATTGTCTTCCAACATACCAAGGCCACCCTTAGTCATTAAGGGTAATGTGGTCTTTTTGTCTACTTTTATAATATACTATAAGCAGTGCATTTTAGGTCTTTTCTCTTTAGTTTATGAAAGATGAAATATTGAAACACTTAAAATCCTCTCTCTTGAGAGTAGACCAACTTAGTGTAGTTATAGTATAGGGCTTGGAAAAGCTAACATTGTTCTTTGCTTGGAAACGGTGGATCTTGAGGTGAGTTGATTCCCTTGGCGGTCACCGTAAGAGTGTGGTTTTGAGTATTACATTCATTAGGGGGTTTTGAGTTTAATACACTCTTTAGTTCTTAATCTTGTAATAATCGTGATCTCACTATCTATCCTTTACTATTATTGTTGTTATTTTGTGTTGTGGACTGTTTTGGGTCATTTATTGAATCCAAAACTTGTGTTATTATTGTTGATATTGTTCATCACGTTTTATAGCTATTTTGGTGTTGCAATACACCCTTGTATATTGTATTCTTGTATTCTTGTTGTCGGTAGCGAATCCGAGTGTGGTCTCCATCTTGGTCCTCGAATCCTTAAGATTAGTGGACTGATTTTGGAGTGTGATTTCGTGTTTCCGTTGTCATTCCCGTATCAGAACCGACTAAAAGTTTTGAAGTCTTTGGTTGTTGCAATGGTGTTCTCTTTCTTCTTTACCCTATAACTCCTAGATCTAGTAGCAAAATGTATTTTTGGAACCCAGCCACAAAAGTGATCAAGAATCTTTGTAGATCCCCCGTGCAGCTTCCCGATGTTTCTAATCACCTAGTTTTTGGGTTTGGCTACGTTCCTAAATTGGATGAATATAAGGTGGTCATAATTTTGTATCATGAGGAAAGGAATCTCACAGACCCCCCAACACTTCCGCCTGTTGTTGAAATTTACTCATTGAAAACAAATTCTTGGACAAAAATTGAGATTGAACTCTCCTACTTTATTACCAGTCATATGTCAAAGGCATTTCTTGATGGATCTGCATATTAGCTTGCACGAAAGGCTAATGAATCTGAGTACGATGACTTCATTATGTCTTTCAATATGGCTGGCCATGTTTTTGAAGAAATACCACTCCCAGTGTCTAGCTCTGATGATGGTGCATTAACTGGATCATTAGCAGTCTTTCGCGATTCAATTTACCTATTTGCGCATGATTCACTGGAGTGGTGGCATATATGGATGATGGGTGAAGGTTGTTCAGGAAAGAGTTGGTGCCATCAGTTTAAAATTGATTGCTCATTCGATAGCTGTTGGCCTCAATGTTTTATGAAGAATGGCGAGGTGATATTCGAATCCATTGGGGGGGATCTTTATCTTTATGACCCTCGGAACCAGCTATTTGAAGATCTTCACTTCCAAAGTAATCCTGATAATATAGAACTATTTGCATACAAGGAGAGCCTGGTTTTACTAGATCATGGAACCAAGCCTTGGCCTATCAAATTTCATGATGACAAGAATGAAGAATTTGAGAGGCAAACTCGAGGGTCAAGAAAGCTTCGCAGGAAATGAGCCGGTGAAGTCTTCCTCAAAGGAAGTTTACTTTTGCCGAGATATAAGTCCAATGATTCTGGTTTGCAGTTCATTTTTTTAGAATTGTGATTCTATTCCAATAAATAAGGGAAACAAACTAAAGAAAGCCAAACTTTGGTTACCAATTGTCATATTGTTGTTTTTTTATTATTGTTGTCGTATTGCGCTCTAAGTTGTGCGAACTGATAAGCAGTTATACCCATTGCTAAACCAGAGAGGCTTCAAACTTGCAAGCAACTATTAAATTTGTTGAAAGTTCCTCTATTTTGGTATGTCAAATGTCTGTACGATGAATTAGGTCATTTAGCTTTTGTTCTTTCATATTTTGATAGTGAAAATGTGTTCCAATAATTGCCATGTTTTAATGTTTCGGAATGATCTCCACATTGATCTCTACCGAGTCAGCTGCATCACATACCAAATATCACCTGAAGAATTGTGAGTCATAGAAGTGAGACGTCCTCACAAGTTACTTTTCTATCAGGGAACTGTTTGCATTCCCACCCCTCTTCCCTTTCTAAGCTTTGCTGCTTCTGTTGATTGTTTCTTGCATCATGATGCCAAGGGACTGAGAATCCCAGATGTTGATTGTCTTTGGCATGGTCAGTTGGTGAAAGTCCATTGTGTGGCGCTTTTCTAAGACTCTTAACAACGTTGCTCTTTAGTGGATCAGCCTGATTGGTTATTGGATTTAAGTCCTGCCAATGCATGTCTTTGCTCTTTGGTACATGCTCTTTGGTGGATCGGCCTTTGCAGTTCCAATCCATTTTCTACACCCCTCATTCCTCTTTTGATTGGTTGTTGCGCTGGTTGACAGGTCGCTTTTACATGCAGATCTTCTGTAACTTATCAGCTAGGAGCAGTACACCAGTTAGTCTTATAAGTTTGTCGTAACAATCCCCTTATCGATCAATAGCTCTTTCAAACACATTATTAATGGTTGTTGTTTGATGTACAATCCCAGTTAGGCCCGGGCATAAAAGGGGTGTTAGAGTCCCATATTGCTTAGGGAATGGACTAGTGCTCTACTTATACAGAACTGGGCACTGACAGGTGTTTGAGTGGGTTGAAGTCCCACATTGATTGATGAATAGACCGGTGGTCTGCTTATTTAGACTTAGACAATCCTCCCCTATAAGCTAGCTTTGGGAGTTGAGTTAGGCTTAGGTGTGATATGACTTGTTTTGGCTTTCAATCCATGTTCCGGTTGTGCTTGGCCTGAAGGGCTTTGTTAGAATGAGTTAAAGCCCCATACTGGTTAGGAAATAGGCTGGTGCTCTACTTATATTGGCTTGGACAAACCTTCCCTGAGGCGAAACCAAGAACCTAGTCAACCCACTTTAAACAAGTCGATTTTAGGATGCATTGGGTCTTGAATAAATTTAAATATTGATTTTAATTTATTAAATAACTTTTCTAAAACTCTATAGTTATTACATCACTAAATATGTACCAAAAATTATATTTCCGATTAAAATGACCATGAAATCTAACTAGGCAAAGTTGAATGACCATGAAAATTAACTAGGTAAAGTTGAATTTCTTGTTAGCTTCATAATTTCATTGACGTTGTACGTCTCTTGAATTTCCATGCACTTTCATTTGTCACAGTTGGTCCTGTATTCCACAGGGAGAGTTGAATTCCAAAGAAAGTGACAATGACAAATGAAAGTGAACAAGAAACTACTGAGTAATTCAGAAGAGAGTCAAATGAAAGTGTCTTGACTCTTTTTAGTTGACAATTTGTGTGGTAGTCAATGCACGAGGCAGATTCCAAACACCACGACTCTGGGACGGAGCTACAATATTAGGTACGGGTTTAGACAAACTCAAATTTTTTGCTTAGATGGTGTATTTGTATTAAAAAATCATTAAATATGTAACTTGCCGGGGGTCTATCGGAAACAGCTCTCTACTTCATCCGAGGTAGTGGTATCAGTTAAATCAGATGCATCACTTTAAGGGACTTGGAAGCAAACTATCATCCTTTGCCTCTAAAGAAAGGCTGAAGAAAGAGCAGTACTATTTGAAGAATGGAAGTGCAGTGTTAGAGGAGTTTCTTACTTTATGCGATGGAAAATGCCGAATTCCCCTCCGTTACTTCAGTGCCATAGAAATCGAGAGGGCAACAAAAGATGCAGAGAATAGAGTAATTTTTATCAGCGGAATATATATGGTAAAGGGTTTACTAGACAAATGCCGTGTTCTGGTTAATTTCATACTCTACTTTTAACAGAAAGTCCAGTGATGTATGCAGAGATATAGCAATTACTTCGCAGATGAGCCATCTTAAGAACGTGCTTAAACTTATCGGCTGCTGCCTAGAATATGCAGAACCCGTTATGGTGTATGAGTATGTTGAGAAGGCTATAACTCTTGATGATTTACTTTCCAATAATGGTTATGCTAGAAATTCGTCCGTACCTTGGGAAAGTAGACTGCGGATTGCCAATGAGATCGCTTCAGTAATTGTTTTTCTCCATAGTGAATTTACTACGCCCATCGTTTTCAGAGACCTGCACTCACAAAAGGTGTTAATAGATCAGAGTAGTGGTGTTGCCAAACTGTACGATTTCTTATTCTCTGTACCATTGCCTCCGGGAGAATTGGGAGTAGAAGCTCAAGATGGTGTGCACGGAACATGTGGCCATCCTGATCCAGAATACTGCTGCTCAGGTATTGTTACTCAAAAAACTGATGTCTACAGTTTTGGAAATGTTCTCTTGCAGCTATTGACTGGAAAGAGAGCGTATGTACATTATGGTGCGATCACAAAAGTTGGGGAAACGTACTTGGAATCCAACATTGAAGAGTTTGATGTAATGGATATAGCGAATCCTGACATTTTGGCTGGAGAGCGTGGAATCCATGAGATTCGACAGCAATTGGAAGACTACTTTGATCTTGTTAAGAGATGCACGGTTACAAACGGAGATGATAGACCATACATGACTTATGTTGCAAGGGAATTACGCATAATTGATTTCGTGCCATCGGTACTCCTGGTCTTAATTAGAAGTTTGTTCTGCATGAAGAGAAAAATAGGAATAATGTAAAATTCAGATACAACTATTATATTTCTGAATTTATGCAACTATAAGTGTGATTACTACTGTGAGATTTATTTTATTTTCTTGTGTTTTTGAAGTTTGTTAGTGCACCAGGCTGACCTAGCATTTCCAATATGAGAAGGAAACATTGATCAACACATGTAGCTCTTGACAACTTTGATTTGCTCAATGTTAAGAAACATTAACACCATATAAGCTCGGTCAATGATCAGATGGGTTTAAAATGTGTTTTATTGAGCTTAAGGGTTCAGCTGGCAAGGGGTGAATAGATTGATCCAGTTGACATACGGAGCGGGAGTACAAGGGTCTCCAAAGGCTGTTCCACCTTGTTTCTATAGCTAGAAAACTTTACGATAGGTGAACCAGAAACTTTAAGAGAATCAAAGAGAGAACGAACCTCCTACAAGTATATATCCTGCAATGGTTTTGGAATCCTTGTTGGTGTTTTGCAGTTGATCTCGCAAGCTAAAGATGCAAGTATGGATTTTTTTTGGCATAGGTTGTGTGAAGGAGTTCCCATGCTTTGTTAGCAGATGGTGTTACTGCTACAGTTGGAGCAATTGTAGGATCTATCGATGCCATCATTGCTTTTTGGATCAATTGATGCTGACAGAACCAGATCTAATAATTGGGATTTGGTACAGTAAGATCATTGGGATGGAGCAGTTATGGTTCCATAAGATGTCCCATGAGTTGATGCCCATTTAGTTGATGTCAATTTGTGCTTTTCATGTTTAGAAGTTGAGGTTACCTTGTAGTTTAATAGGTAATTGAGCAAAAGGATTAAATTGTACCACATGAGTGGTGGTAGAAACTGTAAAATCGCTGGCATCAGCAGCATCAATAATTGGAGCCATAGATGAGAAAGATTAAGGAGAATTAAATGGATCTAATTCGGTGGAGCTTATGCCTTATGGGAGATCTAATACCATATAAAGATTCAGAGAAGGAGATCAAAAGAATGATTCTATTAATTCTGGCTACAAGATTTCAAATAGATACTATACAACTAACTGGACCTAAAGTGCATGTCACTATCTGCATAATAAACAATTTAAGGGACAAAATCATAAACATAAAGTAGACTAATGCCTATGAAAAAGTACTCGGACCACTTTAACAAAACAATACACAAATTCACTTGTACATAGCTACTATGTCCATCCAAATTAAACCCCTAGTTACATAGCCTCGGCTGGTCCAGCATTGATGAAAAAAAAGAAAAACTTCCCCCCTCACATCATTAATCGATGTAGGATTATTCAAGATCAAGACCAGAATTAGAGTCAAATCGATCAACATTGAAGAACAATAAACATAGCACGACTCAAAAAACAATACATGACTACTTCTACAACTTGTACATGATTAATTGAGCACCATATTGAGGTTGAAGCAATAGTGGATGAGGAGCATGAGCATAAGATGGAGAGAGTTCAAATGCATAGTGTTTGAGAATCATGGCCATTGCCATTTTTGCCTCTAACATAGCAAAGTTTTGTCCAATACATATTCTTGGACCCCAACTAAATGGGAAAAACACAACTTGTCCTTTTGTTGCTTTTGATATTCCTTCACTAAATCTCTCTGGATTAAACTCCATTGCATCATCTCCCCATATTTCAGTATCATGATGCAACAAAATTGTTGGTAATATGAGTTGCACCCCAGAAGGTAAGCACAAATTCCCTAACTTCGTTTCTGTGTTAACCATTCGATTAATCACATATGCTGATGGGTACAACCTTAAGACCTCATTAAAGATCATAGTCACCTATAGAATAATAGATCACAAGTTAACATTGCCATGAAAACATACACAAGTTCCCCTTATGTATATTTATTAAATATCCGGTCAGTATGTGCAAATTGATCCGAATGTTATCGTAATAACAAAAAGGTTCAAAATAATTGAGCATATAGGCAATACTTACTACTTTTAGTTGATTCAACTTGTCATAATCAAGTTCATCACTTCCAAACACCTGTAGAACTTCTTCTCTAGCTCTTTCTTGCCAAATAGGATATTTGCACAATAAAATCATTGTCCATACAAGTAAAGTTGAAGTAGTCTCTTGCCCAGCAAAATAGAATAGTTTACACTCTTCAATCACCTCATCAATGCTCATACCAAATTTCTTATGTCCATGTTGTTGAATTTCTTGTAAATTGGATGCCAATAATATACCCAATAAATCATCATGTGTTTCTCCAACCTCAATCATCCTCATTCTTTTATTGATAATTCCTACTATAAGTGTTCTTAATTCATTAACGATTTGCATCATCCTTTTGTTCTTTTTTGTTGGCAAAAACCTATAATCCATGATAACACTATTGTTAGAAAAATTAATATATAAGAAACGTGTTAGACTTTGAGACACATAAACATGCATGCATGCTTCTCGAAGATAGTTGAAGTCTTTCCAATGAACGAATGGAAAAATGATAACATAAAGATTGTCTCCGAGATTCATCTAAGTCATATAATATTGTAGACTTGCATATATATTGTGTTAGGCTATTACGAGCCGACTAGAAGAAACAAGACTTAGGTTACCACACACAGATTTATTATAGAATTCTTATATAAGGAAATAAATTTTACCTCCATCCTGGGATGTATATTGAACGTGACATTTCTGAAAGTATTTTAATCAATTCTTTTTGAAGTTCAAAAATCTTTCTTCCTTCTTCATAATTACTGCCAAAAGCAGTTCTTGAAATTGCATCACTTGTCAAAGTTTGAAGATATAGCCACACATCTATCTCCGATCCTTCTTTTGAGACAACTTTTTTCCATTTGTTCAACACGTCACTAATTGTCAATTTGAATGCAGGTAGCATATACTGCACATTAATAAGAATTCGATTAGAGCCGTCAAAATGGATTTGGCCATGAACCTGCCCCAACCGAACCCGCTAGAATAGGGTTATGTTAAAATTTTTCATCAAGCCCATTTAAAATTGGGGCTTATAAGCCCGACCCAAGTTAGACCTTTTTCTAGCCCGTTTAAAACTGGGGTATATAAGTCCGACCCGAGGTTAGCCCTTAGCCTTTGAGGTTTGACCAAGGTCGACTAATATCCTAATTATTAATTCTACAAAGAAACACGACTCTCTCATTGTAATGATCTCCATCATGATGTCAAATTTCAAAACTTAGTCAAAGACCTTATCATATTAATAAACTAACTTGATATAACTATGAAAAAGAATATTGACATTTATATCGAATAACATTTATAAGATACGTTCGAATCATCATATATGAGATTGGATCTATGGCATATCCACTACATCCCTAACAACGATCATGTTGGTATATTCTATATATCTTTCTTTTATGATCGTGGTGTTCTAGCCAGTTTTCGTGCACCTCAACTAATTTAACAAAATACACCAGACAAACAAATTAAAACGGAGAGTGTATGACAAAAGTTTGATAGTTGTTAAAACCTTCAACTTGTCTAGGTGAAAAGCAGGATTGAGAATTCTTCTATGTGTGGCCCATTTATCTTCTTCATAGGAAGCAATGCCACCTATTGCCAACTTAGATAATGGACTGCTTGTAGCCTTGTGATAAATGTAGTTCTTTGTTAGCACCTCCCTTATAAGTTCTGGCTCTGTAATGAGCACTGCTGGTTTTGGTCCGAGCCACACAAAACAATTCTTACCTACAAATTCAAGTGAAAGTCAAAATTAAGCAATATAACGACGACTTAAGTAGTGGCGGAACCAGAATTTTCACTAAGAAGTGTCAAAATATGAAGAAGTAAATTCACGAAAAAAACAAGAGCTGTCAAGATGTAATACTCCAACGAAGGGGTGTTGGTCGACACCTCTCAAGCATATTTGGCGCAACTGGTAAAGTTGTTGTCATGTGACTAGAAGTAACCGGTTCAAGTTGTGGAAACAATCTATTGTAGAAATTCAAAGTAAATCCTTGTTGTTCGCCCTTCCCCCGACCTCGTGCATAGCGAAAGTTTTAATGCACTGGAATGCCCTTTTATTATTAAAAAAAAATAGCTAGATTTGTATATATTTTATAGAAAATATCTACTGCATGTATGCATGTATGTTTTTTGGTTAAAGTGTGTGTATGTCAATTGTGTGGATGCCTCTAATAATGTTTTGAAAAGAAATGTTACACTGTTATACAATTACAAAGTTCGACTATATATTTTATAGTTACCTACACATTAAAATGAAAACCACACAAAACAATTCTTAATTACCCCATATTAAAATGAAGAACCTAAATGCATAAGCAAATTCAAAATTTGACTATATGTTTTATTATGATTTCAAGTAAACATACAGTATTGTGATCGAAGTAATATAAATTTAGATATTTAATGAATATCTCAATAATATACAAAAGTGGTAAATGACAATGTGGCCTAACAAAAAGTAGGGACGAATTGCAACTGTGTTTAGTTATTTTATACTGAATCTATTTATACCACAAAAGTTCGACTGACATATTTAACGAGCATAAAGACGTTTTACATAATCAAATGATCACTTAATTAAAAGTGAAATACAAAATATTATTTTATTTAACCATTTGTACTAAAATGATGGAAATAGTATTCCATATGAAAGGTAGAATAAAATAATTTCATGAAATATCCTAACTTATCCCATCTCATGTACCAAAAGGTCCCTGAAGTATAAATTAGAGGCCGTTTGGTTTGGAAATTGTTATCCCGCGATAACTAATTATCCCGAGATAAAATAAAAGAACACATTTTCCTTTGTTTGATTGGAGAGATTAATCAAATCCGGGATAACTTATCCCACCATTTTCCCCTTAGTCCCGGGATAACTTATCCCATATACATGGTGGGATAAGTTATCCCAGGATAACAAATTTTCAAACCAAACGACCCTATATATAGAATTCAACTTCTATTTCTATACATTGGCAATATAAATATTCTATAGAACTTGACCAAACATCACATGACACGTGCTGGTGAAAACCATTTAGAACTTGTATGAAAGTCATCGATGAAGCTTATTCCCCATCCTCTTATCAGATCAGCTAAAAGATAACAAATAATTACTACTATATATAATAAGATTTGAATTGTGAAGTCATACCATATTTTGTGATGGTTTTTTGGATGAAGGGGCTTATTCTAGGCCAAATCAAGTCATGTGAGAAATTAACAGGCTTAGACATAGCTTCTTCACTCATCTTCTTCATCTCTTTCATATCTCCATACAATAACTTGTAAGAATTTCCTTTGAAACCTTGTTGTCTTAGGCATTTCTCCAACTTTTTTGGTTTGAACCAAACATAATTCAAGATTCTCCATGCCCATCTCAATACAAAGATAATTGTAAGTGAAAATATTGCAATTTTTATGTTGTAGTATGATATCTCCATATTGAATGAAGGTCTTATCTTACACTCACTAGCATACACTTAGCTCTATTTGGTCTTTATTATGGCATTAGTATCCTATATATATATATACAAATCTAGATTATGAGAAGAAAGTGATATTTAAATTAATTAATTAACTAAAAGTCTTAAGGGGGATTTTCGTTCGTGAGATAAGGTGAAATATCGCATACTTAAGTTTCGGATTAATTTATACTTTCAACCAAATAAAGTGTAAATTTACTCAAGAATATCCTACTTTATCATATCCAACTTGATATTATTTTATTCCATCTCTCGTGTGGAATAAATTAGTTCAAAAATTATATACATCACACAAAATTATAATTCAGAAATAACTTAATCCGTGTATAAAGATGAAGAATGTTTTAGGCCTTGGTGACCAAGAAATTATATAGTCCAAAGAAGCAAACACACGCCTTACAAAGTTCAAAGAATTCCCTAATGCATTATTGCACATCATTTTCTATAACAATCTTTTTCTTATGCATTATTGCACATCATTTTCTATAACAATCTTATGCATTATTGCACATCATTTTCTATAACAATCTTTTTCTTATCTATAAATGTGTCTAGATAGATTATTTGACTTGTCCACACCTACTAAATCTTCTAAAGAAAAATATATTTTACTAATGCAGATATTTGAAGCAAAAGCAATAAGGGAACTAGAAATTCAAAATTTAATGCCACTTATTTGAACCCTCGAATGCAAATGAACCTTGAATTCAAACAATTTGAACCTTGAGTTATGTTGAATCTTGAACTCAAATAATTTGAACCTTAAATTAAAACAATTTAAACCTTGAGTTAGGTGCCTTGGTGTATACTTTTTGCAGATGATGTAGTTTTGATTGATGAGACGCGAGGGGGTGTGAATGACAAGTTAGAGGTGTGGAGACAAACTCTTGAGTCTAAAGGGTTCAGGTTGAGCAGAAGCAAGACAGAGTATTTGGAATGCAAGTTTAATAACGTGAGGCTGGAGAATGAGGTGGTAGTGAAGTTGGAATCACAGGAGGTATGTAAGAGGGATAGTTTCAAGTATCTCGGGTCCGTGATCCAGGGTAACGGTGAGATTGACGAGGATGTCTCGCACCGTATTGGGGCGGGATGGACAAAGTGGAAGCTCGCGTCGGGGGTGTTGTGTGATAAGAAGGTGCCGCCCAATCTTAAAGGCAAATTCTACAGGGTGGTAGTCCGTCCGGCCATGTTGTATGGAGCGGAGTGTTGGCCAGTTAAGAACTCCCACATCCAAAAAATGAAGGTGGCAGAAATGCGGATGTTGCGTTGGATGTGTGGGCTGACTAGAGGGGATAGAGTTCGGAATGAGACTATCAGGGAGAAAGTTGGTGTGACTCCAGTGGAGTATAATATGCGGGAAGTTCGATTGGGATGGTTCGGACACGTGATGAGGAGGGGCATGGATGCCCCGGTTCGTAGGTGTGAGAGGCTAGCGTTGGAAGGTTTTAGACGGGGTAGGGGTAGGCCGAAGAAGTACTGGGGTGAGGTGATTAGGCGGGACATGGAGCAGTTACAGCTCACCGAGGACATGACCCTAGATAGGAAGATCTGGAGGACGCGAATTAGGGCAGAAGGCTAGGGCCAGTTTGGGTCGCTAGTGTAGGAAATTACTTAGTGGGGGTATTATTCTTGTTATGATACCTTGTTCCATGTTGTATTACGAATCTGTGTGCTTTTCTCTGTTTTTTATTACTTGTGGGTGTCGTATTTATGTTATGAAATCTTGTTCTATGCTTTACTATGTATTTGTGTGGTATCTCATGTCTTGAGCCGGGGGTCTATCGGAAACAGCCTTTCTACTTCTTTGGAGGTAGAGGTATGGACTGCGTACATCTTACCCCTCCCAGACCCCACTAGGTGGGAATACACTGGGTTTGTTGTTGTTGTTGTTGTTGTTGTACACATCCAAAGTTCAATGTCATAACTGTCAGTTGATGCCAAGTTAAAGGATAATGCTTATGTATTGTGTCAAAATATTTTATAGTAGAATGCTCCTTAAAGTGCTAGTGGACAAAATTAGGATTGAACGTCTAGATGTGTTTCCCTAATTATTGGGTCATCGTTCAAGTAGGAAACTCACAATTCCAACTGTTCATATGTGAAACTCACACTCTCAATAATACTTACTAATAAGAGGGAATGGGGAGAAAAAGCAGGCAACTCTCCGTCAACATGCCTGCTTCTCCTCCCTGCTTTATCAGCTCCTCTATAATTTTATTATACCATCTCTAATTAATTATTATAAATTATTTATATATTAAAAAATTAATTATACTTACTAATAAGAGGGAATGGGGAGAAAAAACAGACAGCTGTCCGTCAACATGTCTGCTTCATCAGTTGCTTCCTCTGTAATTTTACTATATTATTTCTAATTAATTATTATAAATTATTTATGTATTAAAAAATTAATTATATTTAATTAAAAAATAAAATAGATATTTATGACATTCTGCTTCAGCTGTTTCACCCATAATTTGACCATATCATCTATAGTTTATTATTATAAGTCATCTAAATACTATAAAATCAATATTAAAAAATTATTATAAAGTCATCAAAGTATTAAAAAATTAATAATATTTAATGTTAAATTTACTGACATTTTATATGAGGCCCATTTAATATTTTTTTTTTTGACAAGTATTTTCGTGTGGTAATTTGCTATATTGCTTCTAATTAGTTACAATAAGTCATCTAAGACATGTCTGCTTCGCTATTGCAATCATGATTTTACTATGTCACTCCTAATTAATTATTATGATAATTTAAGTATTATCTCGCTTAAATTGAGATTTGAGTAATTATTTTCTTTAAAAAGATAAAAAAAATAAATCTTTTTGAAATTAATAAATAAATAAATCTTATCACTTCTAATTAGCTATTATAAGTCATTTAAGATATGTCTGCTTTGTTGTTTCAATCGTGATTTTACTATGTCAATTCTAATTAATTATTATGATCATTTAAGAATTGTGTCGCTTAAATTGAGACTTGAGTAATTATTTTCTTTTAAAAAAAGAAAAATATATGTTTTTAAAAATGAATAAACAAATAAATTTTATAATTTAATTATTATTATAATATTAATTTATTATAAATATTGGGCCCGTGCATTGCACGAGCTACTTGTAACTAGTTCACATATGAAACTCAAAAAACTAGATAATTCAAGTGTGTTTTTAAGCTTTTTTTAATCCTTATTTTTTTTTCTTATAATAATTTAATCAAATAAAAACATCAAATATCATTTACATGTATAACAACGCTTCACTGTAATAGTCACGAAATTTTTGAAAAAAATATCAATTATATAAAAAACTTCTGACTATAATTAAAATATCCCAAAAGGTGGGGTGCGGTGGATGGGACTGCTCTTCCCTTAACCAGAGGTATCGGGTTCGAGCCCTAAGTATGGAAACATTCTTGGTAGGGAGCTTCCCCCAAATGGAGTCCTACGTGGCTCGAATCCAAATTAGTCGAATTTCAATGCGGATACCAGACACCGAATGGAAAACCAAAGAAAAAAAGAATATATTTAAAATCAACATTACATTTAAAAAGTAAAAACTAATAATAAAAAAAAATATCCCAATACATAGATTCTATCGAAATTATCTCAAAACCCCAGATTGCCTTAATCAAAAGAAAATTATTCGACTTCTTCATCTAATCCAAATTTAGATTCTCCTCTTTCCTTCTTAATTAAGCTTCAAATCTTAATTAAGCTTTTATAATTTTTGAATTAGTGCAATCAATTATGGAGTATCAATCATTCATGATGGACTTTGTTTTGCTAACAGATTTTGAATGAGCAATCAATTTTAAACTGATGGCACCAAAAAAAAATAAAAAAAAATTGGAACCACCTTTTCACGTCATCCATATATGCCACCACTCTAGGTGATTTTAGGACATGACGAGTAGTTAAAGTGAATCATGAAAGATTGCTAATGATCTAGTTAAGGCACCGTCAACGAGGCAGGACTTTGGCAACTTTATTTCTTCAAAACGTAATCAGGTATATTGAAAGATACAATAAAGTTATCATATTCAATTTCACTAGTTATTCGTCCAAACTGATATGCAGATTCATCTAGAAATTCTTTTGTTATAATGCTGGTAATAAAGTTTGGAAGTCCAATTTCTATATTAGTTCAAGAATATGTTTTTAATGAGTAAATTTAACAGCATGCAAAAGTTTTAGGGGCCTGTTAGATTCATTTCCTCACAATACAAAATTCTGACCACCATATATTCATCCCGTTGAGGTAAGCAGTCAAACCTAAACACTAGGTGATTAGGAACATAAGGAAGTTACGCGGGGAACTACTAAGATTCTTGATCAATTTTGTGGCGGGGTTCCAAAGATATATTTTGCAGCTAAATCGAGGAGTTAGAGGGTAAATAAGAAAGAGACCATCATTGCAACAACCAAAGACTTCAAATCTTTGAGTTGATGATTCCCACTAAGGAACTTCAAATTTCTTGTGAGCGACAAATGTTTCATCAGAGTACAAAGTGCAGCACTCATTTTTCATGATAAATAAGATATTTTTTTACCGATCAAATAATTTTCCTTATATAAGGAACATTAATTCATATGCATGTTACTAAAATGAGGATCTATAATGAATTACACCAAGATTTACAAATAGACCCGAATTGCATGAGATCTTCGGTAGGAAGTCTTGACAAGATATGTATGTTATTTCATCACCAGGTGAGAGAAAATCATCGTGCTAATTGAGATAATAATAGTAAAGAAGTACAAAAATTTTAGTTTGATGCCTAGCTAATCTAAAAATTCTTTACAAGATCAAAAGAAAACGAAAATTTCAATGAAATGGAGAAGTAAAATTCTACGAATCAGGCAATGTCATGAGTGACAGAGAGAAAATGTTCAAAATAAGGATGTGAACTGTCAGAGATAGCACCAACACAAGAAAAACAAGGCTTCATCGAAGATGATAATGTTGGTGGACGAAAAAAATCAAGAGAGGTAAGTAAATGAAGGCGTACATTGAAGGAAAAGACAATAATGATTGGGAGATCGGTGGTGAGCAGAGATATTGGCGACGTAAACAAGAAGGAGAAACAATCGTTCACAACAATGTGAAAAGAGTAAATATAGATTTGGATTAGATAAACAAGTCGAACTTGATAAAATCATAAATGTTTGAAAATTCTCAGTTAGAACTCAGAATTAGTGAATCATGTATAAAACTGAAGAAATCCTAATTATGACAACTAACAACATAGAAAGAATTATTCATGAATGCCAACGTACCCACAGAAGTAAAAAAGAATATTCTTTGTTTTCCGTCGGGATAAACTCAAATCAGACGGTCCACGTCATATCTATCAATAAGCCTCTGTGGACATCTGTGATGTAATCCACGTGGATCCTTTAGAGACTTCCTCGAAGACTCCAGAGTCAAAACTAGGGATTCTCTTCAACAATTTATGATTTTATCTGTGAGGATCAATAATGAAAAGAGTAGAAGGAGCTAAAATGAGTAGGTTACGGTCTTTAGCAAGCCTTCCAAGCCGATTGCAGCCTGCCTGCTGAAGACTATAACATAAGTAACTCCCCTCCCCCCCCCCCCCCAATTTTAGCTCCTACTCTTTTCATTGTTAATCCTCACAGATAAAATTATAAATTGGTGAAGAGAATCCCTAGTTTTGACTTCGGAGTCTTCGACGTCTCAGACGTCCACATGTCCACAGAAGCTTATTGATAGATGCGACGTGGACTGTCTGATTTGAGTTTGTCCCGATGGAAAACAAAGAATCTTCTTTTTTTCTTCTGTGGGTATGTCGGCATTCATGAATACTTCTTTCTATGTTGTTAGTTGTCACTATTTCTGAGTTCTAACTGAGAACTTCTCTAATATTTTAGCCCTTGTCCAATCTTGTGGAAACACAATATTTCAGTGGCTAACATTTACGATTTTATCAAGTTCCTAACTTTGCTATCATCTTAACTCGGTAACTAATATTAACTACTCAAGAAGGTTTATATCAAAAACCAATCTCCACTTGTCCTTCAATCTATGTTAAATATATAGATACATTGTTATGAACGATTTATTGTCCAACCTGTATTTCCTCTTTTCTCCTTTCGATTTTCTCCATGTCAATCTATATTTACTCATTTCACATTGTTGTGAATGATTTTTTCTCCTTCTTGTTTACTCTGCCAATCTCTCTACCCACCACCGATCTCCCAATCATTGTTGTCTTTCCCTTCAATGTACACCTTCCTTTGTTTACCCCTCTTCCTCTTTTTCGTCGACCAACATTATCATCATTTATGAATCCTTGTTTTTCTTTGTCTCGGTGATATTTGTGATAGTTCACAACCTTGGTTTTAACGTTTTTTCTCTATCGTTCTCCCTTTATCTTTCATGACCTTGCCTAACTAGTCAAATTTTAGTGCTCCATTTCGAAGAAATTTCCCTTTTCATTTGATTTTGTAAAGAATTTTCAGATTAGCTAGGCATCGAACTTTTTTGGTTACTTCTTTGCTATTATTATCATAATTAGCACGATGATTTTCCCCGCTGATCCACCTGGTGATGAAATGACAAACATCTTATCAAGACTTCCTATCGAAGATCTCATGAAATTCAGGTCTGTTTGCAAATCTTGGTCTAATCTCATTAGAGATCTTTGTTTTATTATCATGCATATGAATCAACGTTCATTATATAAGGAAAGCTATTTGATCAGTAAAGATAGCTTGGATGTCACGGAAAACGAGTGTTGCACTTTGTACTCCGATGAGACATTTGCCGAGCACAAGAAATTAGAATTTCCTTTGTGTGAACCGACTAAAAGTTTTGAAGTCTTTGGTTGTTGTAATGGTGTTCTCTTTCTTCTTTACCCTATAACTCCTAGATCTAGGAGCAAAATGTATTTTTGGAACCCAGCCACAAAAGTGATCAAGAATCTTTGTAGATCCCCCGTGCAGCTTCCCGATGTTTCTAATCACCTAGTTTTTGGGTTTGGATACGTTCCTCAATTGGATGAATATAAGGTTGTCAGAATTTTGTATCATGAGGAAAGGAATCTCACAGAACCCCCAACACTTCCGCCTGTTGTTGAAATTTACTCATTGAAAACAAATTCTTGGACAAAAATTGAGATTGAACTCTCATACTTTATTACCAGTCATATGTCAAAGGCATTTCTTGATGGATCTGCATATTGGCTTGCACGAAAGGCTAATGAATCTGAGTACGATGACTTCATTGTGTCTTTCAATATGGATGGCCATGTTTTTGAAGAAATACCACTCCCAGTGTCTAGCTCTGATGATGGTGCATTAACTGGATCATTAGCAGTCTTTCACGATTCAATTTACCTATTTGCGCATGATTCACTGGAGTGGTGGCATATATGGATGATGGGTGAAGGTTGTTCAGGAAAGAGTTGGTGCCATCAGTTTAAAATTGATTGTTCATTCGATAGCTGTTGGCCTCAATGTTTTATGAAGAATGGAGAGGTGATATTCGAATCCATTGGGGGGGATATTTATCTTTATGACCCTCGGAACCAGCAATTTCAAGATCTTCACTTCCAAGGTAATGCTGATAATATAGAACTATTTGCATACAAGGAGAGCCTGATTTTACTTGATCATGGAACAAAGCCTTGGCCTATCAAATTTCATGATTACGGGAATGAAGAATTTGAGAGGCAAACTCGAGGGTCAAGAAAGCTTCGCAGGAAATGAGCCGGTGAAGTCTACCTCAAAGGAAGTTTACTTTTGCCGAGATATAAGTCCAATGATTCTGGTTTGCAGTTCATTTGTTTAGAATTGTGATTCTATTCCAATATATAAGGGAAACAAACTAAAGAAAGCCAAACTTTGGTTACCAATTGTCATATTGTTGTTTTTTGATTATTGTTGTCGTATTGCGCTCTAAGTTGTTGAAAGTTTCTCTATTTTGGTATGTCAAATGTCTGTACGATGAATTAGGTCATTTATCTTTCGTTCTTTCATAGTTTGATAGTGAAAATCTGTTCCAATAATTGCCATGTTTTAATGTTTCGGAATGATCTCCACATTGATCTCTACCGAGTCAGCTGCATCACATACCAAATATCACCTGAAGAATTGTGAGTCATATGAGATGGGCATAGCAAATCAAAAGGGTCATTATAAAAGCAGGATTTGCTGCTGTGCTTCTGCAAATCATTACTTGTATATGCATGCGTGTTGGGAGTAATCAGAGGTTATCTGAATTTATGTGTACTCTTATGATTATGCTGGCTGTTTTTTCTAGGTCCCTAGTGTAAGAGGTCTCTATCGGATGATAATGGGATGGGATGAGTCTGGTATGACTCTACCCTATGCTTTGTAGTGTTTACCTTGGTAATCCAAAAAATCTTTTAACTGCCAAAAAGATTAAAAAAATCACATCAAAAGATGATTTTTATCGTTGGGGGGAGTTTGAGTTCTGACGTATAATTTGTGCAACTGAGACGTCCTCACAACATACTTTTCTATCACGGAACTGTTTACATTCCCACGCCTTTTCCCTTTCTAAGCTTTGCTGCCAAGGAACTGAGATTCTCAGATGTTGGTTGTCTTTGGTATGGTCAGTTGGTGAAAGTCCATTTTGTGGCGCTATTCTAAGATTCGACAATTGATCCGCAATATATGTGTCTCTTACAACGTTTCTCTTTAGTGGATTTAAGTCCTGCCAATGCACATCTTTGCTCTGAATTAGGTGGATTGGCCTTTGCAGTTTCAATCCATTTTCTACACCCTAAGATGTCTTATTCTCGTTCCTCTTTTGGTTGGTTGTTGCGCTGGTTGACAGATCACTTTTTCGTGCAGACCTTCTATAACTTATCAGCTTGGAACAATGCACCAGTGAGCTTTATAAGTTTTGCCGTAACAAACTCGTTATTGATCAATAGCTCTTTCAAACTCATTATTAATGGTTGTTGTTTGATGTACAATCCCTGTATATGAAGTTCACTGTTTGAACTAGCTATATAGCTTTGTTTTGTATGGCGGATTTCTGTTTTATGCTTGTATTATGAAACCTTTATTTTTTTCTCAGTCTTGCTTTATTGCAAGTCTTGAGATTAGTACTTCAGTTTCAAATATATCCAGTTGTTACGGACTTTAGCTACAACCAGTGTAACAGTGTAACAAGACAGAAGGAAAAAAGTGCTCGAAAGTCGACTATCGTGCTTCTGCATAGTATCTATTGTGATGAAATCCAGGAAGTATGTAGTGTGTAATCCTGGATGCTCTTCGTAGGAGAGGATGTTGCCTTCTCAACTTGGCAGAAGATCATCAAATACTCTAGGAACATACATATTCGGAGCCTTGGAGGAGCGGTAAAATTTATCTTCCGAGTTAGCTTGCATACACCTCAACCTAATTCCATGTGTACCTGCTATCTCCATTCAACACAGGTAAACTCTATCCACCAATAGTATCCTCTAGAACAAGCAGAGGTATTAGTTATTCTTTTTAAATTGTTTACTGAGATCTGAGATTTGTCAAAAAAGCACTTGATAGTTCATCATTTCTTCTTGCATTTGTTGGATCTTGTTGAAGTTATTGACACTATCATAGGAATTTGCGTTGCAAGTCATCGGTAGGTGCCTTGGAACAAACTCCTCACTCACCTTACCATCCCCATCCCAGCTCTTTTTTCTTCCAGATGATTCTTTTGTTCTTTCTTTGGATAACCGTGGTGTCCGGGCCAGCTTGCGCACACCTGGACTAAATCCACAGGATATCTGCCACTAGGCCACCCTTGGTAGCAAAAACCAATGTCGCTACAAAGGCTTGATCTGGAGACCTGTTGCATAAAATGTCGAGCTTTAACCACCAAGCCAAGTGGATCACACTCTTCCATGATTCTTTTTGTTATTGCATTGCTTCTTAGGAGAAACATCTGCATCACTAGCTGCATTAGAAAAATACTGATCCAACATAGCCTCTTCCTTGTCTTACTTTGTATGTTAGAAAATCTATCTGGAGAGGAAGTACTATTTCCACCAACTTGAAGTTGCTTGTTAGTGTTAATAGGAGTAAAAGATGTCAATGTTTTAACTTTAGAACTTACCAATGTGTCAAGAAAATCCTCGTCACAAACAGAAAATTTCTGAACTTGCTGCCCAATACACGTCGGAGATGAAGCACTAGCAATGCCACTACCCTTAGGCACAAAGGCGGTCGCTTTGGGGCTCAATTAACTGCACATAGGAGAAGTCGAGCCTTTTTTCTCTTTTTGAGATGCATTTTGAATCTTTATTTTGTTTTTTGTCCCTAAACAAAGTGTAAAGAATGAAACACGGCCCCGGAAAGAACACTGCTTGAAATTTGTACGTTGTACATCCTCAATACATGGGACTCTTAACGCCATTGCATTGCTCATTTCTAAGAATAGTTTTTGGATGTTAGTTTGTATGAAACATTAAATGTTACTACGTACTTACAGCGTGTAATCAAATTAAGAATATGGAAAAAGTTAATCCCACCTATCTGAATATTTTGTATGCGTTCTATTCTATTATGTTTGAATGGTTATCTTCAATGACTGAGTCAGAACTTTCAGGAACTAAACATCTACGGTACAAACACAACAAAAACTTTTACCTTAAATATACAATTTAATTTTTTAATTAGGAGGTTTTGAATGAGTCTTTCATGCTAGTTTAGTTCCAAAACTCCCATTTCCAATCAGATCTTAAGTTTTGGTAATTGGCAGAATTTTTTGGGTAGGTGGAGCTTTAAACCATCTTAAGTTCGCTTTTGCCATAAAGATGTATATGCGGAGATAATAATGTATAATTTGTTGGAACGAATTTGTAGGCTTAATGTGAGGTGTGAAATAGCCTAGGTTGGAAACTTGTGGAATAATGAGTGGACAATTGAGTTGTATATGTATACATGAGAACAAGAGTAAAACGATGAATTATGATTGAATTATTAAGGGGATAAGAGAGTGAGTAAATAAGAATAAGTTGAAACCCGAGGTAGCATGTTGTTAGATAAGGTGTGATGTGTACGAGTGTCACGTGTACCTAGATTTCAATCTTGAATTTTGTGCTGGGAGATAGTAAAGGAGGATGTAGTGGAGGCAGTTCTGGAATTCTTCAGCAGTGGGAAGCTTCTCAGAAAGTTAAATGCTACAAACATTGTCCTCATTCCTAAGTTGATTGTCCTTAGAATGCTAGTCAATACAGACCCATTTCTTATTGTAATGTCTTACACAAATGCATATCTAAAATGCTTTGTAGTAGATTGAAGAAGCAGTAGGACACAGTTGCAGGCAACCAAGCTGCATTTGTGATACGGGAATTCCTAGCTCGAGACCTTTCACACGAAGCCAAGCACGTGAGTTGCAACAATTTCAAGTCTTGTTCACATTCTTGGCCATGTATGAGGCCCTTGTGAGCCCATCTAAGGGCCTATATTTAATAAAATGTGAAGAGGCCCACCAAGACACCCCAAACCCACCCACTTAAATGTCAAGGGTATTTTGGTCTTTGTCCTTCCTTTCTAAGTGACTATATAAGCCATGTAATAGGGCTAGTCTTGCTCTAGTTCATTCCTATTATTCAAGAATTAAAAGATTTGTAAATTTTTTACTTCTCTTTCTCATTTGGAGAAGCCAAAACCGAATTCGCTATAGTAGAGTGATACTAGTGTTGTATCTTGGCTAGAAACTAGGTTCTTGGGGTTCTTTGAGTTCCTCTTGGTCCATGTAAGAACTTGTTATTGATATTTATTAGTCTTAGGGTCCTTTCTCTTGTTAGGGTTCTTAGATTAATGAATATTGTGTGTCAACTTTCTATCTCTTTCTTTGTAAATCTTGTTAACATTGTGTTGTTGAATATAAAAGTCTAGTGAATCCGTGTGGGGATCTTTCGATTCACTAGCAATATTGTCTTTGTTGTTCTTGTTGTTAAACTCACTTTTCTAGTTCAAACAAGTGTTGCAAGCCTAGTGAAGCCATGTGTGGTCATTTTCGATTCACTAGCACTTTGCTGTTCATCTTGTTGTTCTTGTGTTGGTTGGAATCTCTTGATACACACTTAGTATTGTATCATTTGGTATCAAAGTGAAGGATGGTCGTGTTCTCACACTACCAATCTTGGGCTTTCTTGCTAAGAAAAAAAAAGCTGAAAACTGGAAAAAAATCCAGAAAAGTACAAATCTGTCCATTTTGTGTTCTTGGCCGAAAATTGTGTTGTTGTTATCTTAGCCAAGATTTTTTTGTTGTGTGTCTAGAACTTGTAGTTTTTTATTTGTTTAGAGTATTTCTAGTATTGGTTTCTTTCTCATCAACACTAAAAAGTGTCCAAATCAAAGATTGAACTTGAACTTGTTGAAGTTGTAGATGTGAACAAGGTGTGGCCGAGTTGGATGTTGTTGTTATCTAAACCTTGGCCGATTTGATGGTCTTTTTGTAGTGGAGTTGTTGTTGTGCTCTTATGGTTCTTCACCCTTTCATCATCTTGTTAATCCTTAAAGTGCAAACTAGATCTAAAAAGGTGAAAGACAAGCTTGTAGTAGTTGTTAGTGAAAGACTTGTCCCTATCACTTCAAAGACTTTTCATCTACTTTTCCTTGATTTAAGGACCTTGTTTCAAGGAGAGAGTTCAAAGAAGTCAAGTTTTGCTTTTGAAATTTGAACAAAAAGGCTCCAAGACCACCTTTCCCTCCATTAACCAAATCCACCAATTCTAAATTGTATATTGATCAAGACTTGAACATGGGAAATAAAATTTTGATAAAACTCGAGGCCAATAGTGGACTGTCACGTCACGAAAGTACTGTTCATACAATATTTTTGAGTTCAAATTTTAGATTTCTTAGTTTCATTTTATTGTTTCCTAGTTTCGTTTGTTTTCTCGACACTAATTGACAACCTAGTAATACCCTACTAGCTTGTAAGTTAGTTTTGTGTACATTCTTCGTGTTAACGTTGTTTGCTTATGTGCTTTTGTCGTTTGAATACGTTGTAACTCTTGGATCTAGTCCGACGAGAATTATTTGAGTTTCAAACAAGAATCCATTTCGGGCAAGAGCATACTCATACCTTACGGATTCCCGGGTTCCTAGCCAATCTACAACACTTGTGGAACTTGGGTGTGAGTGAACCAAGAGAGTGTGAGTGAGGAGAGGGATTTTAATTGTGAGTGAGAAGAGGGATTTTAAACTAACTTGTTTGTTTCTTGTGTAGGTGATACCTTAATAATGGAGGGAACCACATCTCAAATCAGGGATTCTAATAAAATAGAGAATATGAGGGTCACTCTTGAGGCTATGACCCGAGCTCTTGAAAGGTTGAGTACGGAAGTGGGAGCCATAAGGGGAGAAGTGACGACTATTAGTGGGAGGTTAGAACAAGTGGAGAGTCAAAGGAACTCTCGTCCTTCTACTCCTCGACATGTTTCGTCAAGTGGACATGATAGAAATTCCTCCGCCACCGTTACCCCCGAAACATGGCCACAATTGCCAAATCCTTCACTAGCTCCACTAAATGCCGCAAGTCAAACCATTTATAACCCTCTAAACCGAGACTCCAATAGAACAACCCATTCCCGAACGCCTCAAGTTCCACAAGAGGTACTCGAACGTCAAATGACTCCACAAAATCCGAAACCCCCTTCCAAGATCCACTAAACCAAAGACCACCACCTCCACAAAATCCAAATTCTCCGAATCAAGTTCCAAATGTCCAAAACCGTACTTTCCATCATGAGGAATATGGTAGAGAGGATTATGAAGGGTATGGAGCCTTTGACGATGCCTACATTAGGGAGGAACAGATTAGAGGGGTCCGTGTTAATCCAAGGAGATACCGAGGGTATGGATAAAGGGGAAACCGACACCTAGAGAGAGACGCAGGCATCAATACCATCAAATTGAGCCTACCTATCTTTAAGGGTGAAAGTGACCCCGAGGTGTCTCTTTCTTGGGAGTCGGCGTGTGATAAAGTGTTTCAAGTGAATGATATCTCGGAGGAGAAAAAGAGTTTTTATGTTATAGCTCATTTTGAAGGCTATGCTAACACTTGGTGGGAATACGTCAAGCGGTTCAGCAATGAGTTGGTAGAGGGACAACCACCACCACGGTTTCGATTGAGGTACCTAATGAATCATATGATGAAGCCATTTATCAAAAAGTTTGTTGTTGTTTACTTTGATGATGTGTTGGTGTATAGTAAGTCCTTATATGAGCATGTAAAGCATTTACAATATGTGTTTGATATCCTCCAAAAGGAGAAGTTATATGCTAATTTAGAAAAGTGTTCTTTTGGTGTTTATGAGATTGTATTTCTTGGATTTGTGGTGATCTCAAGAGGGGTAGAAGTGGATGAATCTAAGATTCATTCCATTTTAGATTCATCCATTAAAAATTGGCCAACTCCCAAAACCGTAGATGAAGTGAGAAGCTTCCATGGGTTGGATAGTTTTTATAGACATTTTGTCAAAGGATTTAGCACCATTGCCACCCCCTTGACCGAAGTGATTAAAAAGGATCGGCCTTTCAAGTGGGGAGATGAACAAGCTAAGGCCATCGAGGACTTGAAAGCTATGCTCATCTCGGTCTTTTTTCTACAATTTCCGAAGCATGAAAAGACTTTTGAGGTCGAATGTAATGCTAGCAAAGTCAGCATAGGCGCATTTTTAATGCAAGAATTAAAGCCTATTGCCTACTTAGAAAAAATATCAATGAAGAAACTCTAAACTACTCTACGTGCTATTTAGAGTTGTATGCCTTGATTAGAGCCTTGGCCACTTGGCAACATTATTTGTGGCCTAAAGAATTCGTGATCCGAATGGATCATGAATCCTTGAAGCATCTACGGGCACAAGACAAGCTTTACCGGAGGCATGCCAAATGGATTAAATGTCTTGAAACTTTCCCTTATGTTATTCAATACAAGAAGGGTAAAGACAATGTGTTTTCCGATGCTTTGTCCCGAAAACATGTGTTTGTGCCTACTTTGTCATCTAAGTTGATGGGGTTTGTAAGCCTCAAGTCTTTATATCACGAGGACCCTCACTTCTATCCTATCTATAGGGAAAGTGAAGAGTTGGATAGGGATAGGTGGGTTACGGATAGAGGTTCCCATACCTATACCAAATTTGATGGATACTTGTTTAAAGGTAGACGATTGTGTGTTCCCTTAAGTTCGTGGAGAGAATTATTTGTGATGAAAGCACACAATGGCGGTCTAATGGGCCATTTTGGGGTCGAGAAGACCCTCAAAATTTTGGAAGAACAATTTTATTGGCCTAGAATGCTCAAGGATGTGGCCCGGATTTGTGGCCAATGTGTTGAGTGCAAAGGAGCCAAGTCACGGCTCCAACCCCATGGGTTGTACACCCCATTGTCCACCCATTTGCATCCTTGGATTGACATATCAATGGACTTCGTGTTGGTATTGCCAAGGACTAGAAGGGGGCGGGATAGTATTTTTGTCATGGTGGATCGGTTTTCCAAGATGGCTCACTTTATTTCTTGTTCTAAATGTGATGATGCTCCTAGTGTAGCCTCTTTGTTTGTTGATAATGTTGTAAAACTTCATGGAGTTCCGAGGACCATAGTGAGTGATAGGGATTCTAAATTCCTAAGCCACTTTTGGAAGTCCATATGGGGTAGACTCGGTACTAAGTTATTGTTTTCGACTTCATGCCACCCACAAACCGATGGCCAAATGGAAGTAGTAAATAGGACCTTAGGGTCTATTCTACGGTCCATGGTTAAAGGAAAAATGACTTCTTGGGAGGAGAACTTACCGTTGATTGAGTTTGCTTATAATCGTGTTATACACTCGAGCACGAGGATGACACCATTTGAGTGTGTATACGTCATCAACCCCCTCACCCCTTTGGATTTAACCCCTTTGCCAAATGATCTTGTGATAAGCTTAGATGGAAGTAAACGGGATGAGGCCATGAAGAAGCTACATGAGAATTTGAGGTTGCGGTTGGAGAAGGAAAAACAAGAAGTTGCGAGGTGAGCCAACAAATGAATAAGAAAGCTCATTCTTGAACCGGGAGATTGGGTATGGTTGCACCTAAGGAAGGATAGGTTCCCATCTCAAAAGAATGCTAAGTTGATGCCACGGGGTGATGGCCAGTTCCAAGTATTAGAAAGTATCAACGACAAAGCCTACAAGATTGATCTACCCCCGGAATATTAAGTGCACAACACTTTCAACGTGTGTGATCACTCTCGGATGGAAACGGTGGTGGATGGCAATGATCCGAATTTGAGGACAAATTCCCAACAAGATGGAGAGGATGATAAGGGAATTCCTAGCTTGAGATCTTTCACACAAAGTCAAGCACGTGAGTTGCAACAACTTCAAGCCTTGTTGACATTCCTGGCCATGTGTGAGGCCCTTGTGAGCCCATCTAAGGGCCTATATTTAATAAAATATGAAGAGGCCCACCAAGACACCCAAAACCCACCCACTTAAATGCCAAGGGTATTTTGGTCTTTGTCCTTCCTTTCTAAGTGACTATATAAGCTATGTAATAGGGCTAGTCTTGCTTTAGTTCACTCCTATTATTCAAGAAACAAAAGACTTGTAAATTTTTTACTTCTCTTTCTCATTTGGAGAGGCCAAAACCGAATTCTCATTAGTAGAGTGATACTAATGTTGTATCTTGGCTAGAAACTAGGTTCTTGAGGTTCTTTGAGTTCCTCTTGGTCCAAGTAAGAACTTGATATTGATATTAATTAGTCTTAGGGTCCTTTCTATTGTTAGGGTTCTTAGATTAATGAATATTGTGTGTCAAGTTTCTATCTCTTTCTTTGTAATTCTTGTTAACAATGTGTTGTTGAATATAAAAGTCTAGTGAAGCCGTGTGGGGATCTTTCGATTCACTAGCAATATTGTCTTTGTTGTTCTTGTTGTTAAACTCACTTTTCTAGTTCAAACAAGTGTTGCAAGCCTAGTGAAGCCGTGTGTGGCCATTTTCGATTCACTAGCACTTTGTTGTTCATGTTGTTGTTCTTGTGTTGGTTGGAATCTATTGATACACAATTACTTTTGTATCATTTGGTATCAAATCGAAGGCTGGTCGTGTTCTCACACTACCAATCTTGGGCTTTCTTGCTAAGAAAAAAAAAACCGACGTCACACTACCAATCACGTCGCTAAAGTACTGTTCATGCAATATTTTTGAGTTCAAATTTTAGATTTCTTAGTTTCATTTTATTTTTTCCTAGTTTCGTTTGCTTGCTCGACACTAATTGACAACCTAGTAATACCCTACTAGCTTGTAAGTTAGTTTTGTGTACGTTCTTTGTGTTAACATTGTTTGTTTGTGTGATTTTGTCATTTGAATACGTTGTAACTCTTGGCTCTAGTCCAACGAGAATTCTTTGAGTTTCAAACAAGAATCCATTTCGTGCAAGAGCATACTCATACCTTACGGATTCCCGAGTTCCTAGCCAATCTACAACACTTGTGGAACTTGAGTGTGAGTGAACCAAGAGAGTGTGAGTGACGAGAGGGATTTTAAACTAACTTATTTGTTGCTTGTGTAGTGATACCTTAATAATGGAGGGAACCACATCTCAAACCGTGGATTCTAATGAAATGGAGAATATGAGGGTCACTCTTGAGGCTATGACCCCAGCTCTTGAAAGGTTGAGTACGGAAGTGGGAGCCATAAGGGGAGAAGTGGAGACTATTAGTGGAGAGTCAAAGGAACTCTCGTTCTTCTACTCCTCGACATGTTTCATCAAGTATACATGATAGAAATTCCTCCGCCACCGTTACTCCCGAAACATGGCCACAATTGCCAAATCCTTCACTAGATCCACTAAATACCGCAAGCCAAACCACTTTTAACCCTCTAAACCGGGACTCCAATAGAACTACCCATTTCCTAACGCCTCAATTTCCGCAATAGGTACTCGGACGTCAAATGCCTCCACAAAATCCAATTCCTACGAATCAAGTTCCAAATGTCCAAAACCGTTCTGTCCATCTTGAGGAATATGGTAGAGAGGATTATAAAGGGTATAGAGCCTTTGACGATGCCTAAATTTGGGAGGAAGATATGAGAGGGGGTCGTGTGGATCCAAGAAGATACCGAGGGTATGGAGAAAGGGGAAACCGACACCTAGAGAGAGATGTAGGCAACAATACCATCAAATTGAGCCTACTTATCTTTAAGGGTAAAAGTGAACCCGAGGTGTATATTGCTTGGGAGTCGCGTGTGATAAATTATTTCAAGTGAATGATATCTCGGAGGAGAAGAAGAGTTGTTATGCCATAGCTCATTTTGAAGGCTATGCTAACACTTGGTGGGAATACGTCAAGCGGTTCGGCAATGAGTTGGTAGAGGGACAACCACCACCATGGTTTCAATTGAGGTACCTAATGAGGCAACGGTATCTTCCCAAAAGTTATCATCATGAGTTGCTTGCTAGTTTGTACAATTTGCAACAAGGGAATCGAAGTTTTGTGGCATACTATGACAAGTTTCAACTACTCATGTTGAAGCTTGATCATCGGGGAGAAAAAATTGTCCATGACATTATTCGGTTCAAGTGTCGGTTGAACAAAGAGATCTCCACCCATTTGACGCTTCGCAAGTTTGATACCGTTGAAGGGATTTTCCAAGTAGCTCTTGAGATTGAAAGGGAGCTTAAAGAGAGGTCGTCGTTCAAGGTAAAGGGACCATCAACCTCGGGTTGGCCAAGGAGCAAAGATATGGTTCAACTATCTTCGGGTTGGCCCAAAAACAAGGACCAACCCGCCACTACAAGGCTGCCCGAGACTAAAACAGTCCACAAATTTCATCCCCGGCAAGAAGCTCACAAGTATCCTAATCCTAAAGGGTTCCAATGTTTCAAGTTCTAAGGTTGGGGACATAAAGCCAATGAATGTCATAACCGACGTAATGTGATCCTACGGGAAGGGAGATTGTATTATCTTGGTGAGGAAGTAGGTCTTGAGAAACCCAAAAATGATCCACATGATGATGATGATAATGATGAGGATGCTTATCCGCAAGAAGGGGAGTGCGTGGTTTCAAACTTTGTAGTGAGGCGTACCATGATTTGTAAGGCAATAGATGATCCTAGCCAATGGGAGAGTCTATTCCATACTAAATTTGTTGTGAAGGGAAGTGTGTGCACTATGGTGATATATAGTGAAAGTTGTCCAAATGTGGTTAGTGTTGCAATGGTGAACTTCTTGAAATTGCCGCCTACACCTCACACTAGTCCTTACAAATTTCAATGGTTGAATGAATGCGGCGATTTAAAGGTCATAAGGTAATGTGTGATATGTTTTAAGGTAGCCAACTACCATGACGAGGTGCTTTGTGATGTGATACCAATGCAAGCTTGTCACTTGTTGTTAGGAAGGCCTTGGCAATACAATAGGTCGACCAAAAATGATGGAAGGTCCAATCAGTATACACTTGAGATGGATGGTCGCAAGTTCGCTCTTCATCCATTATTGCCTTCCCAAGTGAATGAATTACATCAAAAGATGCGAGAATTGAGGGAGAAAAGAAAGAAGGTCGAGGGTGAGGGGAAAAAAGATGAACCCGAGAGTAAGGGAGTAGGGGAAACCGAGGGGCTCCTAATTTATACGGGGCAAAAAAGTGTGGTGATGATGGCTAGGAGGAAAGAATTATTTGTGGATCATGACGAGGACACTCTGATGCTCTTCTTGGATCATTTTTTTAATACTAATGCCACTAACATTTCCATTTCTCCTCCTATTTCTCATGTTTTGCAGGATTACGAGGATGACTTCCCAAAGAAATTACCGCCAGAATTGCCCCTACCTCGGGGAATTGAACACCAAATAGATTTTGTGTCGGGTTCACAATTGCCCTACAAACCGACTTATAGGAGCAACCTGATGGATACCAAGGAATTGCAACGCCAAGTTGAGGAACTCCTCAACAAAGGGTGTAGCAAGGAGAGTATGAGCCCTTGTGTAGTCTCGGTGCTACTAGTTCCCAAGAAAGATGGGACTTGGTGTATATGTATTAATTATCGAGCCATCAATAAGATAACGATAAAATATTGTCACCTTATTCCTAGGTTAGATCATATGCTTGATGAATTGAGTGGTTCGTGTTTGTTTTCTAAAATTTATTTGAGGAATGGCTATCACCAAATTCGTATGCAACCGTGTGATGAATGAAAAATCGCCTTCAAGATGAAATTCGGTCTCTATGAATGGATGGCTATGTCATTCGGCCTAACAAACGCTCCAAGTACTTTCATGAGGCTAATGAATCATGTGATGAAGCCATTTATCGGAAAGTTTGTTGTTGTTTACTTTGATGATGTGTTGGTGTATAGTAAGTCCTTAGATGAGCATGTAAAGCATTTACAATATGTGTTTGATGTCCTCCGAAAGGAGAAGTTATATGTTAGTTTAGAAAAGTGTTCTTTTGGTGTTTATGAGATTGTATTTCTTGGATTTGTGGTAAGCTCAAGAGGGGTCTAAGTAGATGAATCTAAGATTGACTCCATTAAAAATTGGCCAACTCCCAAAACCGTAGGTGAAGTGAGAAGCTTCCATAGGTTGGATAGTTTTTATAGACGTTTTATCAAAGGATTTAGCACCTTTGCCGCCCCCTTGACCGAAGTGATTAAAAAGGATCGGCCTTTCAGGTGGGGAGATAAACAAGCTAAGGCCTTTGAGGACTTGAAAGCTATGCTCGTCTAGGCCCCTTTGCTACAATTGCCGAATTTTGACAAGACTTTTGAGGTCAAATATGATGCTAACAAATTTGGAATAGGCGCGGTTATAATGCAAGAATTGAAGCCTATTGCCTACTTTAGCGAAAAGCTCAAAGGAGCAACTCTAAACTACTCTACGTGCTATTTAGAGTTGTATGCCTTGATTAGAGCCTTGGACACTTGGCAACATTATTTGTGGTCTAAAGAATTTGTGATCCAAATGGATCATGAATCATTGAAGTATTTACGAGCACAAGACAAGCTTAACCGGCGGCATGCCAAATGGATTGAATGTCTTAAAACTTTTCCTTATGTTATTCAATACAATAAGGGTAAAGACAATGTGGTTACCGATGCTTTATCCCGAAAACATGTGCTTGTGTCTACTTTGTCGTCTAAGTTGATGGGTTTTGAAAGCCTCAAGTCTTTATATCCCGAGGACCCTCACTTCGCTCCTATCTATAGGGAAAGTTAAGAGTTGGATAGGGATAGGTGGGTTACGGATAGGGGTTCCCATCGCTATACCAAATTTGATGGATACTTGTTTAAAGGTAGACGATTGTGTGTTCCCTCAAGTTCGTGGAGAGAATTATTTGTGAGGGAAGAACACAATGGCGGTCTAATGGGACATTTTGGGGTCGAGAAGACCCTCGGAATTTTGGAAGAACAATTTTATTTTCCTAAAATGCATAAGGATGTGGCCTCGATTTGCGGCCAATATGTTAAATGCAAAAGAGCCAAGTCACGACTCCAACCCCACGGGTTGTACACCCCATTGTCCACCCCTTTCCATCCTTGTCTTGACATATCAATAGACTTTGTGTTGGGATTGCCGAGGACTAGAAGGGGGTGAGATAGTATTTTTGTCGCGGTGGATCGGTTTTCTAAGATGGCTCACTTTATTCCTTGTTCTAAATTGTGATGATGCGCCTAGTGTAGCCTCTTTGTTTGTTAATAATGTTGTAAATCTTCATGGTGTTCTGAGGACCATAGTGAGTGATAGGGATTCTAAATTCCTAAGCCACTTTTGGATGTCCTTGTGCAGTAGACTCGGTACTAAGTTGTTGTTTTCGACTTCATGCCACCCACAAACCGACAGCCAAACGAAAGCAGTAAATAGGACCTTAGGGTCTATGCTACAGTCAATGGTTAAAGGAAAAATGACTTCTTGGGAGGAGCACTTACCATTGATTGAGTTTGCTTATAATCGTGTTATACACTCGAGCACGGGGATGACACCCTTTAAGTGTGTATACGGCATTAACCCCCTCACCTCTTTGGATTTAACCCTTTTGCCAAGTGATTTGTGATAATCTTATATGGAAGAAAATGGGTCGAGGCCATGAAGAAGCTACATGATAAGGTGAGGTTGCGGTTGGTGATGAAAATCCAAGAAGTTGCGAGGCGATCCAACAAACGAAGAAGAAAGCTCATTCTTGAACCGGGATATTGGGTGTGGGTAAACCTAAGGAATGATAGGTTCCCGTCTCAAAGGAATGCTAAGTTGATGCCACGGGGTGATGGCCCATTCCAAGTATTAGAAAGGATCAATGAAAATGCCTACAAGATTGATCTACCCCCGGAATATCAAGTGTACAACACTTTCAACCTGTGTGATCTCTCTCGGGTGGAAACGGTGGAGGATGGGAATGATCCGAATTTGAGGACAAATTCCCTACAAGATGGAGAGGATGATACGGGAATTCCTAGATCGAGACCTTTCACACGAAGCCAAGCACGTGATTTGCAACAACTCTAAGCTTTGTTCTCATTCTTGGCCATGTGTGAGGCCCTTGTGAGCCCATCTAAGGGCCTATATTTAATAAAATATGAAGAGGCCCACCAAGACATCCCAAACCCACCCACTTAAATGTCAAGGGTATTTTGGTATTTGTCCTTCCTTTCTAAGTGACTATATAATCCATGTAATAGGGCTAGTCTTGCCTTAGTTCATTCCTATTATTCATGAAACAAAAGACTTGTAAATTATTTACTTCTCTTTCTCATTTGGAGAGGCCAAAACCGAATTCTCACTAGTAGAGTGATACTTGTGTTATATATTGGCTAGAAACTAGGTTCTTAGGGTTCTTTGAGTTTCTCTTGGTCCAAGTAAGAACTTGGTATTGATATTTATTAGTATTAGGGTCCTTACTCTTGCTAGGGTTCTTTGATTAATTAATATTGTGTGTCAAGTTTCTATCTCTTTCTTTATAAATCTTGTTAACATTGTGTTGTTTAATATAAAAGTCTAGTGAAGCCGTGTGGGGATCTTTCGATTCACTGGAAATATTGTCTTTGTTGTTCTTGTGGTTAAACTCACTTTTATAGTTCAAATAAGTGTTGTAAGCCTAGTGAAGCCGTGTGTGGCCATTTTCGATTCACTAGCACTTTGTTGTTCATGTTGTTGTTCTTGTGTTGGTTAGAATCTGTTAATACACACTTAGTATTGTATCAATTTGTGCATGGTAGATCCATGGTGCATAATATGATTATATGCCACGATCTACTTAGGCACTATGGAAGGAAGACAACACCAAGGTGTTTAATGAAGATTGATCTCTAGAAAGCTTATGATATGGTGAGTTGGGAATTCCTGCAGGAGGTGTTATAGGGATATGGCTTTCCTGACAAATTTATTTAGGTGATAATGACGTGTGTTACTTCTCCTAAGTACACTATCAAATTGAATGGTGAGGGGCATGTTTTACTTTTAGAGTCAAAGAGGACTGAGACAAGGGGACCGTACTTCACTCTTGCTCTTTGCCCTAGTGATGGAAAACCTGACAAGATCTTTAAATTGCATGAGCTTGCTGCCTGACTTCAAATTCCACTCTATGTGGAAGAATACTAAATTGATTCACTTGATATTTATTGATGATTTAATGGTATTTTGTAAGGGAGAAGAACTTGTTGTCACAAGAGTGAAGGAAGCACTGGATCATTTTACTGCAGCAACTAGCTTGGAAGCAAACATGGAAAAGTCCACTATCTTCATAGTTGGAGTAACTGATTAGGTGAAAGCTAACCTGTTGTCTATCACTGGTTATGCCTTAGGTGAATTTCCAATTAAATACCTGGGGATATTTCTAACTCGAAAAAATGGGATAAGCTTTATTGCCAACAGTTAGTGGATAAGATCACTAGCAAGATTACTACAGGTTATGCCAAGAAACTGTCATATGCTGGATGGCTGCAATTACTGAATGTAGTTTTGTTCTCTATTCACAGTTTCTGCGGATCAATTTTTATCCTCCCTCAATGTGTCCTTAATGAAATTGATAGGAAGTGCAAAAAATATGTATGGAGGAATACATAGGCAAACAGGAAACCTTGCTTAGTCGTTTGGGAGAAAATATGTGTACCCAAGAATCAAGGAGGCTTGAACGTCAAAGACTGTAGAGTATGGAACATTGCATTTGTAAGGAATCTTTTATGGCAAATTGTAGTTGATAAAGCTTCTCTCTGAGTAAGATGGATATATGGAGTGCATAAGAAAGATGCAACTACATTTTGAGAGCATAAAACACCCCAAGATAGTAGTTGGTAATGGAGGAAGTTAATTTCCTTAAAGGATCAAATGAAGTATTGGTATACTGGTGATATATATAAGCTCACTGCAAATGGAGCTTGCTCCATTACAAGTAGCTATTTGCAATTGATAGGAGCACAAACAAAGCTGAATGTTGCTGAGCTCATCTGGACTGCTGTAACTCAACCCCGGCAGTATAATCACATGGTTAGCGGAGAAGGGAAGATTACTAACTAAGGAGAGAATGCTAAGGCTTAAGATGGTAGTTCTAGATCTCATATGTTGCTTATGTGATGCACAAGTTATAGAAACCAACAACCATTTGTTTGTTGAGTATACTTGGTACAAGACAATTCTAGATGACTTTGTTAGAATTTGGAGCTAAAAGAGAAGAGAAAAGATAAAGTTTCAGCAGTAGCTGTTTTCATCCATACATTCATCACTCATACATTCATTCATACATTCAACATTCATTCATAGTCAATATTTTACAAAAGACTATACTTATAAGATACATGAGTCTTACAAGACACACTTCATAAGTCTTACAAGACACACTTCTCAAAAATAAAGACTATCATTTATCTTTTAAAATAAAACTAAACATAATATTTAAAAGAAACTATTAAACAAAAGATCATCAAGAAGAGTCTCATATTCTAACACTCCTCCTTAGACTTTTCTTGGATACTCCCAGCATAGACTTCATCTTATTCATTGGGATATCATCCATTTCATTATCTAACTCATCCTTATCAAATTCATCTTCGTAGTCATCCTCATCAAAATCATCTTCATCATCCTCATTGTCATCAAATCATCATCCGCAGGCAAAGCTACAAGCTTGAAAGTTTTTTGGTTCTGATCTTTGCCCATAGGGGAAGTTTCAGGTCCTTGAATTGTAGGGGCAGCTTCAGATCTTGTAACCCCTTAAATTGTTGTATTTGTTGTTGGTTTGGCATTTGAGCTCCTCCTCCATTACCATCCATCATAGCCTTCTTTACATATAAAGTGGCTTCATTTTCACTTCTGTTGAAGCCACAATGAATGAAATGATCATCAATCTTACTGTACCAGGATCGAGGATCCTGTTTCAACGCCTTATTTAATATGTCATTGGGTTTGTCAACCAGCTTCCAAGTGTCATTCTTCTCAATCATACCAATCTCTCTCTTCATGGCTTCAATCCAAACTTCACGTTTTTATACTTCTTGCAAGGTATTGGGTTCCAAGATTGCAATATTGCATCTTTTATATATCTCCGAAAGTGAACTTGTTTTCAAAATTAGCGAATTAAGTGAGGATTCACCATCTGATTCTTCAGTTTCTTCTACATTTTCAGAGCCAAATGATTGTGCTTTAGGCGGCGGATGCAAGTTTAGATAACCTGCATTTTCTTTCTCATACATAGACCTTAAAGTGGCATAGTTAAAATGCCCATATCTTCTATGCCATAACCACGAATTGTCCATCCTTGAAAAGTTGGCACTATCAAAATTTTCATCTACTGGAAAGGTCATATCCACCATTTCTACTTTAACTATCAAAGTATTATCAGAATTACAAATCAAACAATGTTTTTCCTTAAAAATTAAGGAGTAACCTTTCGACATCATTTGGCCAACACTCAACAAGTTACATGCTAAAGAAGGAACATACAACATATCATGTATAAGATTCGTACTTTGTTTAGTTTGAAAGGCAACTGAACCCTTTCCATATGCTTCTAGTATTGCACCATTTCCCATCCTAACTTTAGCTTTGACTGACTTGTCAAGTGTGTGAAACATGAGCTCATTATATGACATTTGACTCATACATCCACTGTCTAGAAACCATTTTGGTTGGTTGGATTTGTTTTCTTCATGAGAAGCCATAAACAAGATTTCATTCTTTTCTGAATCTTCAGTGAAGTTTGACTGCTGAAAATATTGTTGTGGTTGATTCTGCTTGACCCTGCAATTCTTCTCAATATGACCCATTTTTCTACAGAATCTACATTGAATTGATGGTTTTTATTTGAACCAACAATCCTTTTCTTGATGATTGGTTCTTTTACAGTGGAGGCAAGGTGGAAACCTTTCTTTTTGTGAAGATTTCGTCCATGGCTCTCTCTGCTACTTTATCTCTTTCCATTCTCCCATTGTCCTTCATAGGTTGTTTGTCTTTGTGCTTTGCTTGAAATGCCACTTCTTCTACTTCTTCATCTCTTATGCTTGTTCTTTGTGCATGGGCTTGCAACTTTCTAATCAGATCTGCAACGGATAAAGTCTTCAAACCACAAGATTCCTCTATTGCTGAAATCTTAGACTCGAACCTTGCTAGTAAGCTTATTATCATCTTCTCCACCACTTTTGAATCTGGAAAAGTTTCACCAAATAATTTCCAGAAGTTTGGCAGAGTACTCCTTGATTGTATCTCCTTCTTTCATCCTTAACATCTCAAATTCACTTTTGAGAGTTAAGAGTTTGACAGTTTTCACTCTATCACTTCCATCGAACTCCTCTTTCAGCTTCTCCCATACTTCTTTAGGTGTTTCACAAGCCATTATTCTTGTGAAAATTGCATTTGAAAGTGCTGAATGAAGACAAGTGAGTGACTTTGATTTCTTGGACTTTGCATCTTCATTTGTGCAATAGTTGGATTTGGTCCCAATTGAGGGGGATCATTTTCACATTCAACTGTTTCCCATAGACTATGAGCTTTGAGATAAGCCCTCACCTTTATCACCCATATGTGATAATTTTCTCTTGTAAACAAAGGATAACCTACACCCAAGAAGCTGTTGGATGCCATGTTACTGCTGTTCAGGTTACTTTTTTTAGAAGATCTTAAAAAAAACAACTTATCTTTACACTACTAAAAAAAAGGATAAAACCGACCACAAAAACCTTCCACATGTGGAAGGATTTTATTAAAAACAGACCGCAAAAGCGACCAAAATCTGTGGTCGGTAAAGTAGTGGTAGTTTTTTCAAATTCGACCACAAGTGGTCGATTTATTTTAAAATATATATACATATTTAAAATTTATCATTATTTTATTAAAGTTATAAAAAATTATTTTAGAGAAAGAAAAAATCTACCACATGTGGAAGGTTTTTTATTAAATTAATAAATTAATTTAATAAACAACCAACCACAAGTGGAAGGTTTTTTATTAAATTAATTATTTAATTTATTAAAAAATCAACCACAAGTGGAAGGTTTTTTATTAAATTAATTAATTAATTTATTAAAAATACGACCACTTGTGGAAGGTTTCTTACCAAATTAATTTATTAATTTTAAAAAAATCCGAGCACTTGTGGAAGGTTTTTTAATAAATTAATTTATTAAAAAACCTACCACAAGTGGTAGGTTTTTTGCAAAAAAAATATTTGCTAAACCGACCACTTGTGGTCGTTTTTTCTGGGTATTATAAAAAAAATAATTTTGAACCCAAATACAGCATATGCAACAACAACAATACAAAAATTCTTTCAAAAGTGTATAGGACATACAAAATGTCCAACAAAATATGAAATAATACAACAATAGTTTCAAAGTACAACACATACAAAAATCAAAAACCTAAGAGTCACTATCATCTAATTCGTCATCGTCTTCCATATCATCATCCGTACTGAAAACATCCAGTGGCCCAGACCCTTTGCAGCCCGAACTGCATCACCAGGACATGGAGGAATATTCCCCGCAACCTGAATGAAACAGCTCATCTACTGCTGAAGCTTCTTGAATTGTGATGTTGTTGCCTTCTCTGTCTTTTTCTACCTCTCTCTGTTCAGCAAGCTCTTGAGTGAGTTGACAAAATGTATTTTGTAGGCTTTCAATCGTTTCTCTATCAACTGAAGAGCTAGAGTAAGAAGGGCCAGACGAACACGCAACATTCTCGCCAAAAACGTTTTTGTGGTATCCAACCGAATGGCCTCTATTTGTAGGACCCACAACTTTTTTCCACAACTCCTCCTCTACATGTTGGGTATTAGGTCATCCTGACTTTCAGGAGGCAGACTACTACGATACGCACCGAGAAGATGCATATATTTGTCCTATATTCAAAGAAAGTTAATACTAAGATTAAAAAAATATTAAAATGATTATAATTGAATAATATCGACTTTAAGAAAAAAATTCATAAATTCAGAATTTGTTACTTACATGGATATCTTTTTCTCGAGCTTCAACCCAGACATCTTCATCAGTCGGGTTTTTTTTTTATCACATGAGTCTCCTCGTATAACTCATAATATGCTATTTTCCTACCCTTTTTTTCCTGCATATAAAAAAATCATCAATGTTCAAATAATTAAAAATTTAAATATATAGAAATACAATTAAAACTGTAAAAGTTGCATACCATTATTTCCATCATAGATGCTACGCAAATCGAATATGAGAAATAGTCACCGAAAAGATACACGGTGACCCAACTTTTGCTAGCATAATCATTGACCAGACGGGCGGCATATAAGAGTTATAGTCGCCCGCCGGCGACAGAAACTCTTTGATTCTCTACCAAAATCGTAGAGGCTCTGATACCACATGAGGAATATAGTAGAAAAATATTATTGAATTGTTGTAACTATATTATTACATTGAGGCCCTATTTAATAGACACCTACATTACAGATTTAATAATTAATTGATCTCTTTAATATTGAAGGGGTTACAGCTGTATATATAGAGAACTGAAGAATAACTAATTACAAAATAACCCAGATGTATTTAATAATTATATATGTAGTCTATTATCCCCCCGCAAGCTGATCAGCGGTAACGAGGGGCAGCTTGGAGCAGAGAGACTGAAAAGGCTGTAACGGAAGAGGCTTGGTGAGAATATCAGCAAGCTGGTCAGTAGATGGGACATAGTGCGTGGCCATCGCTCCTGCAAGTACCTCATCGCGAACAAAGTGACAGTCAGACCCAACATGCTTCATACGATCATGAAGGACTGGATTTTTGGTAACATAAATAGTGGACTGATTGTCACAATAAATCTGTGGTTTCGTCGGGGGAATGCCAAGTGCATCCGTAAGGTATCGTAACCACATGGCTTCAGCAACACCCGCAGCCATGGCACGATATTCTGCTTCTGTGGAGGAACGGGACACTCGCGTTTGCTTCTTGGTGCACCAGGAAATCAGATTCGGTCCCATCATAACAATATATCCAGTAGTGGACTTTCGATCATCTTTGTCGTTAGCCCAATCCGAATCAGAAAAAACAGATATATCAAACGAGCCCTTTTGAAATAAAATTCCACAGTGAAGAGTACCTTGAAGATAGCGCAGAATGCGTTTCAAGGCCTGAAAGTGTTGTTCTGTGGGAGCATGCATTGATTGGGAGACTCGATTGACTGCATATTGGATGTCCGGACGAGTAACAGCAAGATAATGAAGTCCACCGACGAGGCTCCGATATAGTGTAGGATCGGCAAAGGGAGTATTCGGCCCTGGGGATTGGCGGACTGCCATGGGAGTGACCGCGGGTTTGCAGTCTGTCATTCCAGCCCGATTTAGAAGTTCAAGGGTATATTTTGTCTGATGCATCAATATGGTTCCCGATTTGCGGATGAGTTCGAGGCCAAGAAAGAACTCCAGAGGACCGAGGTCCTTAAGTTTGAAGTCACGATGCATAGCTTCAGTAATTTCAGTGATGAGTGATGACGAGCTGCCTGTAATAACAATATCATCCACATAGATAAGAATGATGACTGTCCCTCGAGAACAGTGAAGGGTGAAGAGGCTGTTGTCATGATGGTAGGTGCGAAAACCAAGACCCTGCAGAAAAGTAGAGAGACGTGTGTACCAGGCACGAGGGGCCTGTTTCAGGCCATACAGTGATTTGCGAAGCTTGCAAACATAGTGAGGACGGTTGGGATTAACATATCCCGGTGGCTGAACCATATAGATTTCTTCCTCAAGATGACCATGAAGAAAGGCATTGCTGACGTCTAGCTGATGAAGCGGCCAATCATAGTGAAGAGCAAGAGACAAGACCAGACGAATAGTCTGTTGCTTAACAACAGGGCTGAAGGTCTCCTTATAATCCACACCATACTCCTGATGATACCCTTTTGCAACCAGACGTGCTTTATAGCGAGAAAGAGATCCATCTGAATTTCGTTTGATGCGAAACACCCATTTGCACCCAATAGACTTTCGGTTACTAGGCAGAGGTACCAAATCCCATGTACGTTGTTCATTCAGAGCCTGAAATTCCTCATCCATAGCTTGGCACCAGAAACTATTTTTGGAGGCTTGGTTGTAGGTAGTAGGCTCAGTTGTGGGATGTGCATCAAAGGGTATTTGAGTGTGGTAGGCTTTGGGTTTGAAGGTACCGGCCTTGGCTCGGGTTGTCATAGGATGAGTGTTGAGTGGAGGGTGATTAGGAAGGGGTGGTGGAGTTGTATGATGCGTGGGCGGGGGTTGGGTGGGGCTGCCGTGGGAGCTGGGATGTGCAGCGGTGGATGGGGTGGCTGTATGTGTGTTAGGAGTATGATGTAGGGAAGTGGTGGGTTGTGTGGCAGTCGGCTGGGTGTTCGGGTGGGAGGTTTGGGGTTTCGGGTGGGTAGTGGTGTAGTGGGGTACCGGGTTAGGTGCCGAGTGAGCCGGAGCATGAACGTGAGAAAAGGACGGAAATAATGGCACAACGCCAAGTGGATTGGGGGAGTATGGAGTAGAGGAAAGACTTGTGTAAGGAAATTGTTCCTCCACAAAACGAACATGACGGGAAACATATGTTTTCTGAGATACAGGATCGAAACATTTGTAACCTTTGATAGTGGGATGATAGCCTAGAAAGACACAAGGGGTGGACCGAGGTTGAAGTTTATGTTGAGTGTGCGGACGCAACCAGGGATAAACTAGACACCCAAACGGGCGGAGATGGATATAGTCGGGTGGATGATTGTAGAGACGGGCATATGGAGTGGAGTTGGAGAGAGTGTGAGTGGGCATGCGATTTATGAGGTAGTTGGCAGTAGCAAGGGCATCAACCCAAAAGGAAACAGGTAAGGTGGAATCATGGAGGAGCGCAACAACTGTTTCTATTAGGTGACGGTGTTTGCGCTCAGCAACGCCATTTTGTTCAGGGGTATATGGACATGAAGTGTGATGAAGAGCCCCTAGATTTTGAAGAAAAACACCAAATGCATTGTTGACAAATTCTTTGCCATTGTCACTTCGAAAAATTTTGATTTTGGCATTAAATTGATTTTGAACCATTCGGTCAAAGTTTACAAAAATAGTATAAGCTTCGGATTTAAATTTCAGAGGATAAAGCCAAGTGAATTTACTGTAATCATCAACAAAACAGATATAATAACGAAAACCTTGAACAGAAGGAACTGAGGTTGGACCCCAAACATCAGAATGAATTAATTGAAATGGCGCAGTGGCCTTGTGTTCAGACAGTGAAAAAGGTAAACGACAAGATTTAGACACTGAACAGGACTCGCAATGTAATTTTTCTGAAAAATTAAAACCTAAGGATGATAAAATGGATTTGGTGATGGCGGATGATGGGTGCCCAAGCCGGCGATGCCAGGTTGACGAGAGAATGGCTTGACTCACAACAGACGGAGACCTGGATGGAAGAGTGTATAGCCCATGCTCACAGCGGCCCGTGTACCGCACCCGGTTCGTGGTATTGTCCACTATCTGGAAATTGGTGTCATTAAAAATGAGGGTGCAGTTATTTTCTTTAGTAAAGCGATAAACAGATAAAAGATTGGATGTGAGGGAAGGGACGTGGTGAAGGGTTGAGAGATGAAATTTACCATTTGGGGTATAGACATACCCAGAGCCGGTGTTTGTGATGGGAAGGGATTGACCATTGCCTACTGTAATAGTTTCTGAGCCATGATACGGATGAGGAGCTTGAAGTTGTGAATAATCCGACGTCACATGGGTGTTAGCACCTGTGTCTAGATACCAATCGCCAGATTGAGCGTTTGTGGACGCATGCATCGCCCTTGATCCTCCGGACTGGCTATTTACATTCTGCGAGTCATCATAACGATACCAGCAATTAGCCGCAGAATGGCCCCGTTTAGCACAAATTTGGCACGTCGGAAGATCTCGTGTGGGCATCCGCTGGTTTCCTCGTCCCTGTCCGCGGCCTGACTGGAAGCCGTCCCTCGGCAGAGGCCCGCCTCTGCCTTGCTGCCCGGTGTTTCGACGGTCACCGCCGCCGCTGCCTCGCCCTTGGTTACGGCGATCGTCACCGCGACCCCTGGCCGAGCCTCCGCTGCCAGCCGAGTAAAGAGCCGTGACGCCAGGGGTGGAACTGGCTTCTCCGAGCAGTAATTTGTGTTCCATGTCTAGATTCAATTCTTCTGCATTAAGCCATCCAGACAGTTGATTCAGAGTGATTTCGACAGGCGAGAGGCGAATATGCTGTTTGAGAGAGGAATAGCCAGCCGGAAGACCACGTATCACGGCATTCACCACGTCTCGTTCAGGAATAATCTCGTTCACAGCATCTAGGTCAGACAGAATAGAGGCCACATCATCAAGGTATTGAGTCATCGTCTTCGTTCCCTTCCGAAGAGTATGCAATTTGTCACGCAACTGAAAAATATGAGCCGTGGACACAGAGTTGTACCTTGTGGCTAGTGCGTCCCAAAGTGAAGCCGATGTGAGAAAACCCCGGGCGTGTTTGTGCACAGAGGGGCTAATAACTGCGAGAAGACAGGCTCGGATCTGAGTGTCTACGATCATCCACGGAAGGTAGTCGGGATTTGGGAGCTTGACGCCGTCCTTCTCGGCTGTCTCGGGCTGCGGCTTCTCCGCACCGTCAATCCATCCGAGCAGCAAGTTGGCTGCGAGGGCGGTGCGGACGTTAAGTGCCCAGGCCGGGTAGTTGTTGTCAGATAATTTTTCGGGGATGAGATTGTGGAGATTCCTGAGCAGTAATTTTACTCCAGACGGTAATTTTGACAGAGGATCAATAACCTTGTCCATGGCGCCGACCTACGGCGGAGGAGGGAGGCCGTGCGGCGTGGTGTAGACGGTGGCAGCGGCGCACACACGTCGGAAAAGAGGAGAGATTAGGGTTTGGGCGGAAGAAGAAACCCTAGCTTTGATACCATGATACAGATTTAATAATTAATTGATCTCTTTAATATTGAAGGGGTTACAGCTGTATATATAGAGAACTGAAGAATAACTAATTACAAAATAACCCAGATGTATTTAATAATTATATATGTAGTCTATTACAAGAGTACTTCTGGCACCCACAGTATGTAGGGAGCCAACCTTGGATGATTCCCGGGCTTTCTTTCCTTTTTCACTCAACAATTTGTATTCTTCGCTATTCCAATAGGGAAGATACAGTTGTCATGCGAATTCAGGAATCCACTTAGGTCTTACCGATTTCGATCGGGCATATTCCAAAAGATTGTTAAATCTGGCTCTACATCTAATGAAAAAGTTCTTGTTTATACGAAATGTATTTGCATCATCCCACCAGTAAAATTTCTACAATAAAAATATATTATTCAATCTTTTGTTATAACAAAATGTAAATAACTATAAGTAGTCGATACGTTAAATTCTTACCTTAAATTCTTCAAACATTCTATCCTTGTAAAGTTCTGAAACCTTTTGCCAGTTGGTCCAATAGCCGTTGAAGTGGCGAGTAATACATGATCGCGCCTTTTTTACAGCTCCACCATCCGGCCTAAACCTACAACAGAACATCAAACATTAATTTCATAAAGCATAATAATATAGTAATGAAAAAATGAGTAACGTTATTATATTTAGAAATCTTACCCTTTCCCAACTGGAACAAGATAAATCCTCCCAGAATCATCTTTGTCTCCTGGCTGCGTAATAAGTGATAGTGGATGCAATGGCGTGGGTGGATCTGAAGCACCAGATGGAGGGCCTCCAAGCTGAAGATCCGACAACCTAATAGATCCCGCAGAATCATTGTGCGAAGCTGCGTGACTGCTGCAGGATGGTATCGATGATGCTACATGTCTGTAGGGGCCAGCGTCTGTACGATAGTACTGTACTGGAGGTGGCACGGTCATAGGAGCAGAAAGAGTCGGTGTAGACCTATGTAGTGGCCCCCATGCATAGGAGTAGGTATCGAATCCTCTGACAACCTAGAATGTGAGGGTTGTACTGGCTCGTTAGCAAACCGACCCTCAGATATATGAATACCTTGTGGCCGTCTATAAGGCGGAGGTTGTCGATTCTTTTTTGATTTTGTAGTATCAACTTTTCCCTTACCTATATCATCTCTGTCTGACATCTAAATTATGTTAAGTTAACAAGTAGTTAGTTCATACAAAATGAATGTATACGAAAAAATTCCAAGTATATAATTTCAAGTTACTAATTCACATTTCAAATCTCTCCAATAACACGATATATAGACAAAAATATTGTTATTACTATACAAATTATGGGAAAGTGGAAACAGCAAAGTAAAACAATATATTATGTATCAATGTTAAACAAGAAGCATAAAGGTAAATATATAATACAAAGCATATCGACATCAACACATAATAAATACAACCTACACAACTAATCTTCATCTTCTGAAGACTCTCCACTAAACCATTCACCCTCTTCGGAGGTTTCCTCATCTCCTACCCACTCAGTCTCTTCTTCCACAATATTAACTTCTTCAAATATATTTTCTGGGTGATTCAAACCATCCACTAATTCAATGTCTACTAGCTGGTGATTAATCTGAATTTTATTTTGATACGCAGTCTCCAGCACATTCTCAACTTTCACCTGGCCTATAGGTTTTGTTTTGATTACAGCCCACCAGTCAGACTTGTCATTGCGCAACGGATAAGGAGCATAATACACTTGTTTAGCATTTTGTGCTAAAACAAATGGATCGTAAATAGGATACGAGCTATTGTGCTTTACTTCAATGATGTTATGCTCTCTATGTACTCTTGTGCCTCTTGTGCTTGGATCAAACCACTTACATCGAAAGAGGATAACTTTTTTACTAGGAAACCAGCGTGCTCAAGTTCTAAGATCTCGTGTATGATGCCAAAGTAATCAATATCATCATCACCTTTAACCCAAACACCAGCATTGTTTGTTTTCCTTGAACTGGAGTGTTGTTCGGTGGAAAATTTAAAGTCATTTACTTTGTATTGGGACATTGCTTTAACTTCAACTGGACCCAAAGAAATATCTCTCAAAAGCTGATCGTATGCGGCTGAATTTGGTGAATGGTGTACCTAAAAATATTATACATATATATATATATATATTAGTTGAGGAATATGTAAATATTTAAACTTTGTAGAAATATTACACTTACGAACCTCATTTTTAAACCATATTGCAAAGGATGCATACACTTGATTTTCGTGAAACTGAGTCTTAAATGAACTGCACATGCAACATGAGAAACACAATTAGTTTCTTTAAGGGAATGTGTAAACAAATAAGATATGCTAAAATTTTAATGTCCTTACTTCACAAAGGGCTCAATTTTCGGGCAATTCAGCATGACATACAATGTTGCTAATTTGCGCTCCATGGGAGTGAGCCGGCGAGGAATGATCTTTTTAGCCTTACAACCAGATTGAATGAAAATTGATATCGGTTGCAAATGAGGCGCATTCACATCCTCCTGATAACGATTCGGTCAGTTTCTTGAACAAGCAACTTCATCACAAAAGTAGTACGAACAAAATTGAGAAGTTTCTCTTACAAGATATGCCTCAACTATAGAGCCTTCAACCCTATGTTTGTTTTTGGGACCCCTTTTCAATTTTCCAATTGCCCTGTACAATCTTAAGGTTAGATGTGTACTATATTTAAAAACCATATGTATGAATTTAAATATATTGCAAATGCTTACCGTTCAAATGGATACATCCACCTAGTTTGAACTGGACCGCCTAGCCGAGCTTTGTGCACAAGGTGAATGGGAAGATGTTCCATCACATCGAGGAACGCTGATGGGAAAATCTTCTCCAGTTTGTTGGTAATAACAACAATATTGCTTTCCATTCGCGCCAGATTTTATTCTTTTAATGTGGTGGTACATAAGTCCTTAAAGAACAAACTAATCTCTGCTATTGGTTTCCATATGTTTTCAGGTAAACCAATAAAAGCAATTGGAAGTAATTGTTCCATAAAAACATGACAATCATGGCTTTTCATTCCATGCAAGATTCCTTGTGTCATATCAACCCTCTTTCCCAAATTTGAGGCATATCCATCGGGCATCTTCAAACTTTGAACCCACTCACATATTTGACGTTTTTGGTCCAACTTGAATGTAAAACTAGCCTTGGGCTTAAGAACATTGTCGTTGGGCCCCTGCTGTAAGTGTAATTCACTACGGTTGCGGTTGCAATATTCTGGCAAGTCAAGTCTGGCCTTAGGATTATCCTTTATTTTGCCGGTGACATCCATAACTGTGTTGAACAAGTTGTCAAAATAGTTCTTCTCAGTATGCATGACATCAACATTATTTCTAAGCAAATTATCTGGCCAATATTCTAACTCCCAAAATATACTTTGCTTAGTCCAGTTATGCAAAACGCCATATCCATCAAGCCTGTACATTCTTTCCTCACTGACTTTAGGCAAATCCTGAACTATTTCCCAGACGTCATAACCAGACAGCCTTGGAAGTGGACCATCATGTTCCCTTTTATTCCTTCTGAATGCATTCTTGAGTCTCCTAAATTCATGATCATGTGGCAAGAAACAACGATGACAATCAAACCATGAATTTTTCCTGCCATGTCTCAATGTGAAGGATTTTGTTTTTCCATGCAGTATGGACAATCCTGCTTTCCAGCTGTCATCCACCCAGAAAACATTCCATAAGCTGGAAAATCATTAACAGTCCACATTAGATGTGCACGCATATTGAAATTTTCTTTAAGAGAGATGTCCCAAGTTTCAACCCCCTCATGCCATAAAATTTGAAGTTCATCAATCAAAGGTTGCAAGTAGACATCTATTACGCTTTTTGGATTACGCGGGCCAGGAATAACATAATTCAGAAATATATACGAACTAGTCATCAACATTTTAGGGGGAAGATTATAAGGAGTGATATATACAAGCCAACATGAATATGGCGCACCACCAACTAAAAAAGGAGAGAACCCATTCACACATAATCCCAATCGAATGTTGCGTGGCTCAGCCGTAAAATCTGGATAAGTGGCATTAAAATGCTTCCAAGCCTCTCCATCAGAAGGATGACACATAACACCAGTGGGCCTTCTATTTTTACTGTGACATCTTATGTGAGGAGCTGAACTGTTTGAAGCATACAAGCTCTTCAACCTTGGTATAAGAGGTAAATAATGCATCACCTTAATAGCAATTTGATTTCCAGTAGAACCACGCTTATATCGAGTGTGCTGACAAAACTTACAGAACTCTAGGTTACCATCTTTCTTAAAGTATAACATGCAGCCATTTTCACAACAATCAATTCAAACCGAAAAGAGACCTAACTTTGACACAAATCTTTTAGCCTTAGAGAAAAACTCAGGAACTTCCAAGCCGGGGTCAACTAACACTTTAATAAGGTCTATCATTGAGTCCATTCCTCCTTCAGCAATATTCCAGTCAAATTTAATACTTAGTAATCTAACAGCAACATACAAACGAGAGTGTGAACACCCGTCAAACAAAGGATGACTAGCAGCATGCAATTAATTGTAGAAATTGCCCGCTTCGCTATTAGGAACATCTTCAACAATTTCCCTAATCTCAACCCCATGTTGCATCCCAAAAGCATCGTGGACCATTTCAGTCATCCTAGTATGTTGATATTCATTATGCCCTGTAGATGTACTACTTTCTCCAACAACAAAGTTATTTTGCGCTACATTCCCATGAATACCACACAATCTTAAAAAGTCCTCGTGAAACCCCATTCTATAAAGATGTTCCTTCACATCTTCTTCACTTACAAGATTTATACCATCACATCTAACACAAGGACAACGAATAACTCAATAACGTGTCCATATATCGAGTGTCTTAGCATGTTCAACAAATCTTTTGAAACCTTGAATAAATTCCACCCTAATACCCGCTCTATTATCATTGTTCCGTTGATATATCCAGCTATAATCAGGTTCCATCTACACAATCAATCAGATACAACTAATTAGATAAAGTCACAAAACACAAAAACACAAAAATCACCGTCAAAATCCTATACTAAACCATATTCAAAGTGACTAAGTAACTTACAACCTCAAATTCAAATCACAAAAATCATCTTCAAAATCCTTATACTTAACCATTTTATAGTGACTTAGTCACTTACCAACTCACATTCATAACACAAAATTCACATTTAAAGTCCCTATACATAACCCTTTGCAAGTGAATAATTCACCTAACAAACCATATTCATAACACAAAAATCACCATTAAAGTCCTTATACTTAACCATTTTCAAACTGACGAAGTAACTTACCAACTCAAATTCAAATCACCAAAATCATCTTCAAAATCCCTATACTTAACCATTTTCTAGTGACTTAGTCACTTACCAACTCACATTCATAACACAAAATTCACCTTTAAAGTCCCTATACCTAACCCTTTGCAAGTTAATAATTCAACAAACAAACCACATTCATAACACAGAAATCACCATTAAATTCCTTATACTTAACCATTTCCAAAGTGACTAAGTAACTTACCAACTCAAATTCAAATCACAAAAATCATCTTCAAAATCCCTATACTTAACCATTTTCTAGTGACTTAGTCACTTACCAACTCACATTCATAATAATAAATTCACCTTTAAAGTTCCTATACCTAACCCTTTTCAAGTGAATAATTCACCTAACAAACCATATTCATAACACAAAAATCACCATTAAAGTCCTTATACTTAACCATTTTCAAAGTGACTAAGTAATTTACCTACTCAAATTAAAATCACAAAAATCATCTTCAAAATCCCTATACTTAACCATTTTCTAGTGACTTAGTCACTTACCAACTCACATTCATAACACAAAATTCACCTTTAAAGTCCCTATACTTAACCCTTTGCAAGTGAATAATTCACCTAACAAATCATATTCATAGCACAAAAATCACCATTAAAGTCCTTATACTTAACCATTTTCTAAATGACTAAGTAACTTACCAACTCAAATTCAAATCACATAAATCATCTTCAAAATCCCTATACTTAACCATTTTCTAGTGACTTAGTCACTTACCAACACACATTCATAACACAAAATTCACCTTTAAAGTCCTTATACCTAACCCTTTTCAAGTGAATAATTCACCTAACAAACCATATTCATAACACAAAAATCACCATTAAAGTCCTTATACTTAACCATTTTCAAAGTGACTAAGTAACTTACCAACTCAAATTCAAATCACAAAAATCATCTTCAAAATTCCTATACTTGACCATTTTCTAGTGACTTAGTAACTTACCAACTCAAATTCATAACACAAAATTCACCTTTAAAGTCCCTATACCTAACCCTTTTCAAGTTAATAATTCACCTAGCAAACCACATTCATAACACAGAAATCACCATTTAATTCCTTATACTTAACCATTTCCAAAGTGACTAAGTAACTTACCAACTCAAATTCAAATCACAAAAATCATCTTCAAAATTCCTATACTTAACCATTTTCTAGTGACTTAGTCACTTACCAACTCACATTCATAATACAAAATTCACCTTTAAAGTCCCTATACCTAACCCTTTTCAAGTTAATAATTCACCTAGCAAACCACATTCATAACACAGAAATCACCATTTAATTCCTTATACTTAACCATTTACAAAGTGACTAAGTAACTTACCAACTCAAATTCAAATCACAAAAATCATCTTGAAAATCCCTATACTTAACCATTTTCTAGTGACTTAATCACTTACCAACTCACATTCATAACACAAAATTAACCTTTAAAGTCCATGTACCCAACCCTTTTCAAGTGAATAATTCACCTTACAAACCATATTCATAACACAAAAATCACCATTAAATTCTTAAACTTGACCATTTTCAAAGTGACTAAGTAACTTACCAACACAAATTCAAATCACAAAAATCATCTTCAAAATCCCTATACTTAACCGTTTTCTATTGACTTAGTCACTTACCAGCTCACATTCATAACACAAAATTCACCTTTAAAGTCCCTATACCTAGCCCTTTTCAAGTGAATAACTCACCTAACATACCATATTCATAACACAGAAATCACCATTAAAGTCCTTATACTTAACCATTTTCAAAGTGACTAAGTAACTGACCAACTCAAATTCAAATCACAAATATCATCTTCAAAATCCCTATACTTAACCATTTTCTAGTGACTTAATCGCTTACAAACTCACATTCATAACACAAAATTCACCTATAAAGTCCCTATACTTAACCCTTTGCAAGTGAATAATTCACCTAACAAATCATACTCATCACACAAAAATCACCATTAAAAGTCCTTATACTTAACCATTTTTAAAATGACTAAGTAACTTTCCAACTCAAATTCAAATCACATAAATCATCTTCAAAATCCCTATACTTAACCATTTTCTAGTGACTTAGTCACTTACCAACTCACATTCATAACACAAAATTCACCTTTAAATTCCCTATACCTAACCCTTTTCAAGTGAATAATTCACCTAACAAACCATATTCATAACACAAAAATCACCATTAAAGTCCTTATACTTAACCATTTTCAAAGTGACTAAGTAACTTACCAACTCAAATTCAAATCACAAAAATCATCTTCAAAATCCCTATAGTTAACCATTTTCTAGTGATTTAGTCACTTACCAACTCACATTCATAACACAAAATTCACCTTTAAAGTCCATATAACCCTATTCAAGTGAATAATTCACCTAACAAACCATATTCATAACACAAAAATCGACAATAAAGTCCTTATACTTAACCATTTTCAAAGTGACTAAGTAACTTACCAACTCAAATTCAAATCACAAATATCATCTTCAAAATCCCTAGACTTAACCATTTTCTAGTGACTTAATCACTTATAAACTCACATTCATAACACAAAATTCACCTTTAAAGTACCTATACTTAACCCTTTTCAAGTGAATAATTCACCTAACAAACCATATTCATAACACAAAAATCAACATTAAAGTCCTTATACTTAACCATTTTCAAAGTGACTAAGTAACTTACCAACTCAAATTCAAATCACAAAAATCATTTTCAAAATTCCTATACTTAACCATTTTCTAGTGACTTAGTCACTTACCAACTCACATTCAAAATACAAAAATCACATTCAAGGCCACATACCGCTTCACTAGACTTCATTATAATCAATAACAAGAACATAACAACAATGCTAGTGAATCGAACAAGGCCACACACGGCTTCACTAGACTTCAATATACTCAATAACAAGAACATAAAAACGATGCTACTGAATCGAACAAGGACACACACAGATTAAAAATAACAATAACAAGAAGATAAAAATAATAGTGAATCGTGAGAAATTAACTTACCTTTGCTTGGCCTAAATTAAAGTGAAAACTATGAGTAAGTGACTAGGGTCTCTATTAACCAACTTACCCCTTCTGCCCCTACCCCTACCCCTACCCTAGCCTCTAACCCCACCCCAAACCTTTCCTATCTTGAGTTAAAATAGAACCATACCACAAAAAGGAATTTAAACCAGGAGATAGAACCATACCACAAAAAGGAGTCCTTTGAAATCGATATTAAAATAAACACAAAACCCACAAAATACAACAAAATTCATACCTGGGATAAGCTGTGGTCTCCGGAACAATTGACGGAGCACTCGTCGGAGCAGTGGTTAGGGTGATTTTTGCGTGATTTTTACATTTGGGAAATTAATTTGAGAGTGTTTTAGGTTTAGTGGATTTTGTGTGTGTGTCTATGTGCGTCTGTATGTATGTTGCTGTGTTTAGGAATAAAAAAGAGGTAGGGTCGGGTCGGGTCATGTGGTCGGTTTTTAAAAAAATTCAGTAAAAACCGATCACATGTGGTCGGTTTTTAATGAAATAATTAAAAAAAAATATTTTACTTACTACAATTAATAAATCAATAAATTAATAAATTAAAATTAAGTAGCATTTAATTAAGATAATTATCATTTAATTACGATATATATCTATATACATATATATATATATATATATATATATACACCTCTTAATAGAATATGTTAGTCAAATAAATTATTGATTACTTGTCTTACGTTATTACAATTTGAACAATATACGTGTATCTATATATTGATACTAAATAATATATAGATTCAGTTATCGAGCTTTCGATTACTGCATACGTCACTACACGATATATACATATATATACCTATATTCAATTGTCTATCAACTTTCAAATAAGTACTATAAACATCACATACACGATTTTAATTAATATACTACCCCATATTTATAATATATAACGTATTTCACATATAGTGGTCATATGAATTACTAGTTAGTTTTATTTTATGTCATTAATATGTCTTCACTATATAATTATTTGGCATGGTCATTCAATGTTCTGTTTTCCCCTCCCCTGCTTCCTTCCTCCCCCTCTCATATACCTCGTAATACTAGTCTTACATTATTACAACTTCCAAAACATTCGTGTGTCTAAATTGACCAAAAATAGTATATCTACTTCCTCAATAGTTTGATATATATTAACGTAACGTGTCAGTCAAACTATTTATATATATATAGATTCAGTTATCTAGCTTTCGATTTCTACATATGTCACTATACGAGATATATGTATATAAACATACATTCAATTGTCTATCAACTTTAAAATACGCACAATAAACATCATAAACACGATTTTACATATGTACCCTATAATAATATACAACGTATTTTACAAATACTCGGATGAATTATAGATTACATTATCTTTTGTCATTAATAGAACACGTTCATTATATTCTGTTGAATTATTGGTTATATATTACATTATTATGTTTGTAAATACGTACAATTAAACATCTCCTTTCAAATAGTACTATGAAGATCAATTTTCATCTTTCAATTATGTATACGGAGGATTTCAATGGTTGAACCCAATGGTATGATATATATATAGAGAGAGAGAGAGATTCATTATATAAAGATAATGCATGTTTAACGTCATTTAATGTATGTATAAAGGAAAATATTTATTTTATGTATTAAGCATAAGTAAAAGCTAAAGATTACATTATACATAATCTGTATATTATATTTGAAATTTTTTTTAGTGTAACTTTTTTCACGTTAGATTGATTGGTTTTATTATTATTATATTGGTTATTAACTACATGTAATCACTATAATTTAAAAAAATAATAGTATATTTGGTTTTTAAATTTAGTATTATTTAATTTCTTTTTATTTTAAGTAGAAACCGATCACAAGTGGTCGGTTTATATATATACACACTATCGACAATATCAAGTTTAAAATATGTACCATATACATCACATACGTATATAAGTATATATATGATCCAATAATATAATGGGATATGTTTCTTGTACATACTTAGATTAGTGATCGATTAATTATATTGGATTACCTTAATATATTTAGTTTTGATTGTATATATAATTAAGTGTTACTTGAAATTATTTAATTTTTAATTTTTTACATCAAAAACCGTCTACAAGTGGTTGATTTTTAAAATTATTTTTTTATTTTAGTTAGAAAACCGACCACTTGTGGTCGGATTTTTAAAAGTAATTTTTAATTATTTGTTTAATAAAAACCGACCACTTGTGGTCGGTATTTATAAAATTAAATTAAAAAAGAATTTTAAAAAACCGACCATTTGTGGTCGGTTATTATAAATATTTTTTAACTAAACTTTTTTACAGAAAACCGACCACTCGTGGTCGGTTTTCTTATTTTTTTAAAAAAATTTATTTGTTAAATAAATAATAATTAATATTAAAATTATTGTAACAATTATTTTGATTTTTTAAAATATAATTGTTTAAAAAAATAAAAATTTTAAAAAAAAAAAAACGACCACAAAACCGACCACTTGTGGTCGGTTTCTGCGGTCGGTTTTACACATTTTTTTAGTAGTGTTAGTCCTTCACAGATCCCTCGAGAAGGTTGGCTCTTGATACCACTATTAGAATTTGGAGCTAAAAGAGAAGAGAAAAGATAAAATTTCAGCAGTAGCTGCTTTCATTCATACATTCATTCATTCATACATTCAACATTCATTCATAGTCAACATTTTACAAAAGACTATATTTATAAGCTACATGATTCTTACAAGACATGCTTCATAAGTCTTACAAGACACACTATCTTACAAGACACACTTCTCAAAAATAAAGACTATCATTTATCTTTTAAAATAAAACTAAACATAATGTTTAAAAGAAACTATTAAACAAAAGACCATCAAGAAGAGTCTCATATTCTAACAGATTTAATGATGTGGAGTCTCATTAGTTTCATGTCTTTATTCTAGAATAAATTAACAACTAGTAATCACCTACTTAGTTGTAGATTAATTATTGAATCCTTTTCTTCGTGTCTTCGTTATTTGTGTGCTTTTCTCATTTTTAACTCGTAGTAACTTCTTTGTTTCAAGTTCGTAAGTAAATTTTATTTTGTGTCTTGAGTCGATCAAACAAGAATCTATTCCGGCCGCCAAGTAGAATTGACATCTTATTGACTACCGGAGTATAAGCAACTTTCAATATTCGCCGCTCCAAATTGTGAGGATCACAAAAGTGAGTGAATACGAGTGTTGGTAAGGAGCTTTTACTACTAATCTTGTTTGTTAATTTTGTAGGTTCAAAAGGTGATATAAGGGGAATATGTCTTCGATAGCCGGGGATTATTGTGACTACAATAGTGAGGGGTTTTATGGCTACGAAGTTGAGGGAGATTGTGGAGGCTATGAAAATATACATGATCGAAACTTGGGAAGATTTGAAAGTTACTGTTTTGAGGGAGAAAATGAGGTGAATAAAGTGCCTAGTGCTTATGGTGACTTTGGATATGATGTAGGACCTCGTGATCGATCTTATGAAGACGTTGGGGCATGTGAGGAGTCCTACACTTCTCACTCCAAACCTAGATTTGGTGTTAGGTATAACCCTTTCATTCGCAAAGCTTATGAGAGCTATGATGAAAGTACATGTGAGGAGTGTGAAGATTTATATTCTCCACCTTGTATTACTTCTTATCAAGATCGATATAGTGTGAATGGTTATACTAGCTCTAGTGGAGGTTGTTCAACGAGAAGAAGAGGGTATGCATCTCCAAAATCGAGGGGTACTCGTGTCCTTTATAATGTTGATCCAAGAAGGAGTGTAGACTCCGGAAAGGTGACCATTTGTGGGATACCGAGCTACCTCGTTGTGTTAAATGATAGGTACTATAGAAACTACATAGTTCCATCCATGGTGGACTACTTGGGGTTGTTTTGCGAGCCTTTACTCGTTCCATACTTGTTGGACGGGTTTAAGGTTACCGAGAGGGTCAAAGTTATCTTCTCCCAATTTGAGTACCATGAGGAGGTATGGTGTGATATTCTTCCATTGACATATGGTCATGTATGCTTAGGTGTAGATTGGTTTGCACAACATAGAGTTCCAAATGTGCAAAATTGGCCTAATGTTGTAAGAGACCGGTGGGGAAATCACCTCATGACATACATGTTGCCCGAGCTGCAAAGACAAATGAATACTTACTCCAATCCGAATGCTTATGAGAGAAAAAATATTGAGAGAAGTAAGGGTGTGAAAGGTGGTAATCCGAGAGTGGAAAAAGGAGAGGTTATGTGGAGTGAAGCTAGGGGATCGCCACCAAACCGAGCTAACATTGTTTGTCCTCCTATTTCTAAGGACATTTATGTAGGTACCGACATGGCAAGTAATGGAGATCAATGCCAAAGTGAAGTTGCTGCCCAAGCTTATGGAGGACCTTCACAGCACCGCAAAGGAGAGTCGACTCAAGAACTTCAAGGTAAAATAGCTAACTCTTACACTTTTTTGCATGTGAATGATAATTGTGTGGCAAGTAGCCCATTGAGTGTGAGTAGTAGATTACTTACTTGTGAGTCTAATGATTCTTTGCCTTTTGTTAATGATGTACATGTTGTGAGTGTGGATACACTAGTTGATCCTATTGATGACCAAATTGACTCTTCTTGTAAGATCGATTTATGTCCACGTAGTGTTAAAGCCTATATGTTGAACGAAAGTACATTGTCTTGTGTAATTGGTGTTGATCAACCTATTTGTGAAAATTTTCCACTACTTGAGTATGTGTGTGATGTGATTAAGCGAAATCAAGTGAGTGAAGTATTTGAAAAAGTTGGTCAACAAAAGGGGAGTGAACCCGAGAGCTATTCTTGGGATAATCTTATACTTGAAATCTCTTTAAAATGTGATATTAAGCTTTTAGAGAGTGTTGAATGTGTTTGTTCTGAATCTGCCCGTGAAATAGATCATGCTCTCTTTAGGTATAATGTCTTATTTGAAGATGATATAAACACTCCTAATGAGCCTAGTGGTGAAAATGAAGGTATAGCTTGCCTTGGAAGCTATAGCCGATATGCTAACCCACTATGGTGTGACAACATTCCTCCTAAAGATGGAAATCTCTTTTTAAAAGACGAGAGTACTCTTATGGAAAAGGAATGTGTAGTCCTTCTTGAAAACCCAAGGACAAATGTGTCATTGACTCCTTGGGGTAATGTTTCTAAATGTGCATCCTTGTTTGACACACTTGTGCCTAAATTGCATGAATTCCAACTTTTGGATGCCAAGTTGTCTAGTTGTTTAAAGGAAAGAATGTGTATTTGTTTAAATACTTATTCTTCACCCGTGAATTCCTTTGCATGTGATTATTTTCTATATTACCTCTTTGCCTATGATGATGTCCATGCTAGTTTTGGATTTGGTTTATATCGAGGAAGGAAGTTTGTTGGTCTGTCCATATGTGTGTGATAATGCTATATGGATTTTATGGACTTTAGAACCAATCGAAACACCCCCCCCCCCCCTTGATGTGGTCTTTTGATGAGATAAAGAAGCAATGGTGTCTTATGGCTTATAAGATGAAGGAAGTTCTACTTTGTGGATTATTTGATGCCATTAGGACCTATGTAGTTTCTTTATCTCTTGGTGATTCCCGTAACCAAATCCTTTGTGAACCTTTTATTGAGATTTTTATATTTAATTCAAAGGATCCTTGGTTATATTGCAAATATGTGCAACCTTGGCATGTTGAGATGATTTATTGTGCTAACCCTAACCCTCATGCCATGAGGAGTTTGTATTTGTTTGCCCTCTCTTCGGTTTTGCAAGGTTTGGATTCGAGGTCGAATCCTTTTCAAGAAGAGGAGGATGATACAAGAATAATGACCGCCTTAGCTTTTGACGATATCATTCAAAGTCACTATGTGAAGAATCAAGCTTTGGTCGCATGGAGGGCATGGGATCATACTTGGAGGGGACGTTTTTAGACTACCATTGATCAAACACTAGTGTGGAAGATTGCTTGGAGCCTTGAAGACTTAAGGACTCTCGGGTTTGGACCACCTTTGTTGGTTCAAGGTTTTGGTTCCCTTTACTAAGGGCATTTTGGTCACTTAGCTTTAAGGGAATTTTGGACAATTCATATTGTCTTCCAACATACCAAGGCCACCCTTAGTCATTAAGGGTAATGTGGTCTTTTTGTCTACTTTTGTAATATACTATAAGCAGTGCATTTTAGGTCTTTTCTCTTTAGTTTATGAAAGATGAAATATTGAAACACTTAAAATCCTCTCTCTTGAAAGTAGACCAACTTAGTGTAGTTATAGTATAGGGCTTGGAAAAGCTAACATTGTTCTTTGCTTGGAAACGGTGGATCTTGAGGTGAGTTGATTCCCTTGGCGGTCACCGTAAGAGTGTGGTTTTGAGTATTACATTCATTAGGGGGTTTTGAGTTTAATACACTCTTTAGTTCTTAATCTTGTAATAATCGTGATCTCACTATCTATCCTTTACTATTATTGTTGTTATTTTGTGTTGTGGACTGTTTTGGGTCATTTATTGAATCCAAAACTTGTGTTATTATTGTTGATATTGTTCATCACGTTTTATAGCTATTTTGGTGTTGCAATACACCCTTGTATCTTGTATTCTTGTATTCTTGTTGTCGGTAGCGAATCCGAGTGTGGTCTCCATCTTGGTCCTCGAATCCTTAAGATTAGTGGACTGATTTTGGAGTGTGATTTCGTGTTTCCGTTGTCATTCCCGTATCAGAACCGACTAAAAGTTTTGAAGTCTTTGGTTGTTGCAATGGTGTTCTCTTTCTTCTTTACCCTATAACTCCTAGATCTAGTAGCAAAATGTATTTTTGGAACCCAGCCACAAAAGTGATCAAGAATCTTTGTAGATCCCCCGTGCAGCTTCCCGATGTTTCTAATCACCTAGTTTTTGGGTTTGGCTACGTTCCTAAATTGGATGAATATAAGGTGGTCATAATTTTGTATCATGAGGAAAGGAATCTCACAGACCCCCCAACACTTCCGCCTGTTGTTGAAATTTACTCATTGAAAACAAATTCTTGGACAAAAATTGAGATTGAACTCTCCTACTTTATTACCAGTCATATGTCAAAGGCATTTCTTGATGGATCTGCATATTAGCTTGCACGAAAGGCTAATGAATCTGAGTACGATGACTTCATTATGTCTTTCAATATGGCTGGCCATGTTTTTGAAGAAATACCACTCCCAGTGTCTAGCTCTGATGATGGTGCATTAACTGGATCATTAGCAGTCTTTCGCTATTCAATTTACCTATTTGCGCATGATTCACTGGAGTGGTGGCATATATGGATGATGGGTGAAGGTTGTTCAGGAAAGAGTTGGTGCTATCAGTTTAAAATTGATTGCTCATTCGATAGCTGTTGGCCTCAATGTTTTATGAAGAATGGCGAGGTGATATTCGAATCCATTGGGGGGGATCTTTATCTTTATGACCCTCGGAACCAGCTATTTGAAGATCTTCACTTCCAAAGTAATCCTGATAATATAGAACTATTTGCATACAAGGAGAGCCTGGTTTTACTAGATCATGGAACCAAGCCTTGGCCTATCAAATTTCATGATGACAAGAATGAAGAATTTGAGAGGCAAACTCGAGGGTCAAGAAAGCTTCGCAGGAAATGAGCCGGTGAAGTCTTCCTCAAAGGAAGTTTACTTTTGCCGAGATATAAGTCCAATGATTCTGGTTTGCAGTTCATTTTTTTAGAATTGTGATTCTATTCCAATAAATAAGGGAAACAAACTAAAGAAAGCCAAACTTTGGTTACCAATTGTCATATTGTTGTTTTTTTATTATTGTTGTCGTATTGCGCTCTAAGTTGTGCGAACTGATAAGCAGTTATACCCATTGCTAAACCAGAGAGGCTTCAAACTTGCAAGCAACTATTAAATTTGTTGAAAGTTCCTCTATTTTGGTATGTCAAATGTCTGTACGATGAATTAGGTCATTTAGCTTTTGTTCTTTCATATTTTGATAGTGAAAATGTGTTCCAATAATTGCCATGTTTTAATGTTTCGGAATGATCTCCACATTGATCTCTACCGAGTCAGCTGCATCACATACCAAATATCACCTGAAGAATTGTGAGTCATAGAAGTGAGACGTCCTCACAAGTTACTTTTCTATCAGGGAACTGTTTGCATTCCCACCCCTCTTCCCTTTCTAAGCTTTGCTGCTTCTGTTGATTGTTTCTTGCATCATGATGCCAAGGGACTGAGAATCCCAGATGTTGATTGTCTTTGGCATGGTCAGTTGGTGAAAGTCCATTGTGTGGCGCTTTTCTAAGACTCTTAACAACGTTGCTCTTTAGTGGATCAGCCTGATTGGTTATTGGATTTAAGTCCTGCCAATGCATGTCTTTGCTCTTTGGTACATGCTCTTTGGTGGATCGGCCTTTGCAGTTCCAATCCATTTTCTACACCCCTCATTCCTCTTTTGATTGGTTGTTGCGCTGGTTGACAGGTCGCTTTTACATGCAGATCTTCTGTAACTTATCAGCTAGGAGCAGTACACCAGTTAGTCTTATAAGTTTGTCGTAACAATCCCCTTATCGATCAATAGCTCTTTCAAACACATTATTAATGGTTGTTGTTTGATGTACAATCCCAGTTAGGCCCGGGCATAAAAGGGGTGTTAGAGTCCCATATTGCTTAGGGAATGGACTAGTGCTCTACTTATACAGAACTGGGCACTGACAGGTGTTTGAGTGGGTTGAAGTCCCACATTGATTGATGAATAGACCGGTGGTCTGCTTATTTAGACTTAGACAATCCTCCCCTATAAGCTAGCTTTGGGAGTTGAGTTAGGCTTAGGTGTGATATGACTTGTTTTGGCTTTCAATCCATGTTCCGGTTGTGCTTGGCCTGAAGGGCTTTGTTAGAATGAGTTAAAGCCCCATACTGGTTAGGAAATAGGCTGGTGCTCTACTTATATTGGCTTGGACAAACCTTCCCTGAGGCGAAACCAAGAACCTAGTCAACCCACTTTAAACAAGTCGATTTTAGGATGCATTGGGTCTTGAATAAATTTAAATATTGATTTTAATTTATTAAATAACTTTTCTAAAACTCTATAGTTATTACATCACTAAATATGTACCAAAAATTATATTTCCGATTAAAATGACCATGAAATCTAACTAGGCAAAGTTGAATGACCATGAAAATTAACTAGGTAAAGTTGAATTTCTTGGTAGCTTCATAATTTCATTGACGTTGTACGTCTCTTGAATTTCCATGCACTTTCATTTGTCACAGTTGGTCCTGTATTCCACAGGGAGAGTTGAATTCCAAAGAAAGTGACAATGACAAATGAAAGTGAACAAGAAACTACTGAGTAATTCAGAAGAGAGTCAAATGAAAGTGTCTTGACTCTTTTTAGTTGTCAATTTGTGTGGTAGTCAATGCACGAGGCAGATTCCAAACACCACGACTCTGGGACGGAGCTACAATATTAGGTACGGGTTTAGACAAACTCAAATTTTTTGCTTAGATGGTGTATTTGTATTAAAAAATCATTAAATATGTAACTTGCCGGGGGTCTATCGGAAACAACTCTCTACTTCATCCGAGGTAGTGGTATCAGTTAAATCAGATGCATCACTTTAAGGGACTTGGAAGCAAACTATCATCCTTTGCCTCTAAAGAAAGGCTGAAGAAAGAGCAGTACTATTTGAAGAATGGAAGTGCAGTGTTAGAGGAGTTTCTTACTTTATGCGATGGAAAATGCCGAATTCCCCTCCGTTACTTCAGTGCCATAGAAATCGAGAGGGCAACAAAAGATGCAGAGAATAGAGTAATTTTCATCAGCGGAATATATATGGTAAAGGGTTTACTAGACAAATGCCGTGTTCTGGTTAATTTCATACTCTACTTTTAACAGAAAGTCCAGTGATGTATGCAGAGATATAGCAATTACTTCGCAGATGAGCCATCTTAAGAACGTGCTTAAACTTATCGGCTGCTGCCTAGAATATGCAGAACCCGTTATGGTGTATGAGTATGTTGAGAAGGCTATAACTCTTGATGATTTACTTTCCAATAATGGTTATGCTAGAAATTCGTCCGTACCTTGGGAAAGTAGACTGCGGATTGCCAATGAGATCGCTTCAGTAATTGTTTTTCTCCATAGTGAATTTACTACGCCCATCGTTTTCAGAGACCTGCACTCACAAAAGGTGTTAATAGATCAGAGTAGTGGTGTTGCCAAACTGTACGATTTCTTATTCTCTGTACCATTGCCTCCGGGAGAATTGGGAGTAGAAGCTCAAGATGGTGTGCACGGAACATGTGGCCATCCTGATCCAGAATACTGCTGCTCAGGTATTGTTACTCAAAAAACTGATGTCTACAGTTTTGGAAATGTTCTCTTGCAGCTATTGACTGGAAAGAGAGCGTATGTACATTATGGTGCGATCACAAAAGTTGGGGAAACGTACTTGGAATCCAACATTGAAGAGTTTGATGTAATGGATATAGCGAATCCTGACATTTTGGCTGGAGAGCGTGGAATCCATGAGATTCGACAGCAATTGGAAGACTACTTTGATCTTGTTAAGAGATGCACGGTTACAAACGGAGATGATAGACCATACATGACTTATGTTGCAAGGGAATTACGCATAATTGATTTCGTGCCATCGGTACTCCTGGTCTTAATTAGAAGTTTGTTCTGCATGAAGAGAAAAATAGGAATAATGTAAAATTCAGATACAACTATTATATTTCTGAATTTATGCAACTATAAGTGTGATTACTACTGTGAGATTTATTTTATTTTCTTGTGTTTTTGAAGTTTGTTAGTGCACCAGGCTGACCTAGCATTTCCAATATGAGAAGGAAACATTGATCAACACATGTAGCTCTTGACAACTTTGATTTGCTCAATGTTAAGAAACATTAACACCATATAAGCTCGGTCAATGATCAGATGGGTTTAAAATGTGTTTTATTGAGCTTAAGGGTTCAGCTGGCAAGGGGTGAATAGATTGATCCAGTTGACATACGGAGCGGGAGTACAAGGGTCTCCAAAGGCTGTTCCACCTTGTTTCTATAGCTAGAAAACTTTACGATAGGTGAACCAGAAACTTTAAGAGAATCAAAGAGAGAACGAACCTCCTACAAGTATATATCCTGCAATGGTTTTGGAATCCTTGTTGGTGTTTTGCAGTTGATCTCGCAAGCTAAAGATGCAAGTATGGATTTTTTTTGGCGTAGGTTGTGTGAAGGAGTTCCCATGCTTTGTTAGCAGATGGTGTTACTGCTACAGTTGGAGCAATTGTAGGATCTATCGATGCCATCATTGCTTTTTGGATCAATTGATGCTGACAGAACCAGATCTAATAATTGGGATTTGGTACAGTAAGATCATTGGGATGGAGCAGTTATGGTTCCATAAGATGTCCCATGAGTTGATGCCCATTTAGTTGATGTCAATTTGTGCTTTTCATGTTTAGAAGTTGAGGTTACCTTGTAGTTTAATAGGTAATTGAGCAAAAGGATTAAATTGTACCACATGAGTGGTGGTAGAAACTGTAAAATCGCTGGCATCAGCAGCATCAATAATTGGAGCCATAGATGAGAAAGATTAAGGAGAATTAAATGGATCTAATTCGGTGGAGCTTATGCCTTATGGGAGCTCTAATACCATATAAAGATTCAGAGAAGGAGATCAAAAGAATGATTCTATTAATTCTGGCTACAAGATTTCAAATAGATACTATACAACTAACTGGACCTAAAGTGCATGTCACTATCTGCATAATAAACAATTTAAGGGACAAAATCATAAACATAAAGTAGACTAATGCCTATGAAAAAGTACTCGGACCACTTTAACAAAACAATACACAAATTCACGTGTACATAGCTACTATGTCCATCCAAATTAAACCCCTAGTTACATAGCCTCGGCTGGTCCAGCATTGATGAAAAAAAAGAAAAACTTCCCCCCTCACATCATTAATCGATGTAGGATTATTCAAGATCAAGACCAGAATTCGAGTCAAATCGATCAACATTGAAGAACAATAAACATAGCACGACTCAAAAAACAATACATGACTACTTCTACAACTTGTACATGATTAATTGAGCACCATATTGAGGTTGAAGCAATAGTGGATGAGGAGCATGAGCATAAGATGGAGAGAGTTCAAATGCATAGTGTTTGAGAATCATGGCCATTGCCATTTTTGCCTCTAACATAGCAAAGTTTTGTCCAATACATATTCTTGGACCCCAACTAAATGGGAAAAACACAACTTGTCCTTTTGTTGCTTTTGATATTCCTTCACTAAATCTCTCTGGATTAAACTCCATTGCATCATCTCCCCATATTTCAGTATCATGATGCAACAAAATTGTTGGTAATATGAGTTGCACCCCAGAAGGTAAGCACAAATTCCCTAACTTCGTTTCTGTGTTAACCATTCGATTAATCACATATGCTGATGGGTACAACCTTAAGACCTCATTAAAGATCATAGTCACCTATAGAATAATAGATCACAAGTTAACATTGCCATGAAAACATACACAAGTTCCCCTTATGTATATTTATTAAATATCCGGTCAGTATGTGCAAATTGATCCGAATGTTATCGTAATAACAAAAAGGTTCAAAATAATTGAGCATATAGGCAATACTTACTACTTTTAGTTGATTCAACTTGTCATAATCAAGTTCATCACTTCCAAACACCTGTAGAACTTCTTCTCTAGCTCTTTCTTGCCAAATAGGATATTTGCACAATAAAATCATTGTCCATATAAGTAAAGTTGAAGTAGTCTCTTGCCCAGCAAAATAGAATAGTTTACACTCTTCAATCACCTCATCAATGCTCATACCAAATTTCTTATGTCCATGTTGTTGAATTTCTTGTAAATTGGATGCCAATAATATACCCAATAAATCATCATGTGTTTCTCCAACCTCAATCATCCTCATTCTTTTATTGATAATTCCTACTATAAGTGTTCTTAATTCATTAACGATTTGCATCATCCTTTTGTTCTTTTTTGTTGGCAAAAACCTATAATCCATGATAACACTATTGTTAGAAAAATTAATATATAAGAAACGTGTTAGACTTTGAGACACATAAACATGCATGCATGCTTCTCGAAGATAGTTGAAGTCTTTCCAATGAACGAATGGAAAAATGATAACATAAAGATTGTCTCCGAGATTCATCTAAGTCATATAATATTGTAGACTTGCATATATATTGTGTTAAGCTATTACAAGCCGACTAGAAGAAACAAGACTTAGGTTACCACACACAGATTTATTATAGAATTCTTATATAAGGAAATAAATTTTACCTCCATCCTGGGATGTATATTGAACGTGACATTTCTGAAAGTATTTTAATCAATTCTTTTTGAAGTTCAAAAATCTTTCTTCCTTCTTCATAATTACTGCCAAAAGCAGTTCTTGAAATTGCATCACTTGTCAAAGTTTGAAGATATAGCCACACATCTATCTCCGATCCTTCTTTTGAGACAACTTTTTTCCATTTGTTCAACACGTCACTAATTGTCAATTTGAATGCAGGTAGCATATACTGCACATTAATAAGAATTCGATTAGAGCCGTCAAAATGGATTTGGCCGTGAACCTGCCCCAACCGAACCCGCTAGAATAGGGTTATGTTAAAAAATTTCATCAAGCCCATTTAAAACTGGGGCTTATAAGCCCGACCCAAGTTAGACCTTTTTCTAGCCCGTTTAAAACTGGGGTATATAAGTCCTACCCGAGGTTAGCCCTTAGCCTTTGAGGTTTGACCAAGGTCGACTAATATCCTAATTATTAATTCTACAAAGAAACACGACTCTCTCATTGTAATGATCTCCATCATGATGTCAAATTTCAAAACATAGTCAAAGACCTTATCATATTAATAAACTAATTTGATATAACTATGAAAAAGAATATTGACATTTATATCGAATAACATTTATAAGATACGTTCGAATCATCATATATGAGATTGGATCTATGGCATATCCACTACATCCCTAACAACGATCATGTTGGTATATTCTATATATCTTTCTTTTATGATCGTGGTGTTCTAGCCAGTTTTCGTGCACCTCAACTAATTTAACAAAATACACCAGACAAACAAATTAAAACGGAGAGTGTATGACAAAAGTTTGATAGTTGTTAAAGCCTTCAACTTGTCTAGGTGAAAAGCAGGATTGAGAATTCTTCTATGTGTGGCCCATTTATCTTCTTCATAGGAAGCAATGCCACCTATTGCCAACTTAGATAATGGACTGCTTGTAGCCTTGTGATAAATGTAGTTCTTTGTTAGCACCTCCCTTATAAGTTCTGGCTCTGTAATGAGCACTGCTGGTTTTGGTCCGAGCCACACAAAACAATTCTTACCTACAAATTCAAGTGAAAGTCAAAATTAAGCAATATAACGACGACTTAAGTAGTGGCGGAACCAGAATTTTCACTAAGAAGTGTCAAAATATGAAGAAGTAAATTCACGAAAAAAACAAGGTGTCAAGATGTAATTCTCCAACGAAGGGGTGTTGGTCGACACCTCTCAAGCATATTTGGCGCAACCGGTAAAGTTGTTGTCATGTGACTAGAAGTCACGGGTTCAAGTTGTGGAAACAATCTATTGTAGAAATTCAAAGTAAATCCTTGTTGTTCGCCCTTCCCCCGACCTCGTGCATAGCGAAAGTTTTAATGCACTGAAATGCCCTTTTATTATTAAAAAAAAATAGCTAGATTTGTATATATTTTATAGAAAATATCTACTGCATGTATGTATGTATGTTTTTTTGGTTAAAGTGTGTGTATGTCAATTGTGTGGATGCCTCTAATAAATATTTCTATACATTGGCAATATAAATATTCTATAGAACTTGACCAAACATCACATGACACGTGCTGGTGAAAACCATTTAGAACTTGTATGAAAGTCATCGATGAAGCTTATTCCCCATCCTCTTATCAGATCAGCTAAAAGATAACAAATAATTACTACTATATATAATAAGATTTGAATTGTGAAGTCATACCATATTTTGTGATGGTTTTTTGGATGAAGGGGCTTATTCTAGGCCAAATCAAGTCATGTGAGAAATTAACAGGCTTAGACATAGCTTCTTCACTCATCTTCTTCATCTCTTTCATATCTCCATACAATAACTTGTAAGAATTTCCTTTGAAACCTTGTTGTCTTAGGCATTTCTCCAACTTTTTTGGTTTGAACCAAACATAATTCAAGATTCTCCATGCCCATCTCAATACAAAGATAATTGTAAGTGAAAATATTGCAATTTTTATGTTGTAGTATGATATCTCCATATTGAATGAAGGTCTTATCTTACACTCACTAGCATACACTTAGCTCTATTTGGTCTTTATTATGGCATTAGTATCCTATATATATATACAAATCTAGATTATGAGAAGAAAGTGATATTTAAATTAATTAATTAACTAAAAGTCTTAAGGGGTCTTTTCGTTCGTGAGATAAGGTGAAATATCGTATACTTAAGTTCGGATTAATTTATACTTTCAACCAAATAAAGTGTAAATTTACTCATGAATATCCTACTTTATCATATCCAACTTGATATTATTTTATCCCATCTCTCGTGTGGAATAAATTAGTTCAAAAATTATAGACATCACACAAAATTATAATTCAGAAATAACTTAATCCGTGTATAAAGGTGAAGAAAGTTTTAGGCCTTGGTGACCAAGAAATTATATAGTCCAAAGAAGCAAACACACGCCTTACAAAGTTCAAAGAATTCCCTAATGCATTATTGCACATCATTTTCTATAACAATCTTTTTCTTATCTATAAATGTGTCTAGATAGATTATTTGACTTGTCCACACCTACTAAATCTTCTAAAGAAAAATATATTTTACTAATGCAGATATTTGAAGCAAAAGCAATAAGAGAACTAGAAATTCAAAATTTAATGCCACATATTTGAACCCTCGAATGCAAATGAACCTTGAATTCAAACAATTTGAACCTTGAACTCAAATAATTTGAACATTAAATTAAAACAATTTGAACCTTGAAAATTTTAGTCTTTAATGAACCTTCAATTAATTTGAAATAGGTTAGTATTTAAAAATTTGTACGCATCCAAAGTTCAATGTCATAGATGTCAAATGATGCCAAGTTAAAGAATAATGCTTATGTATTATGTCAAAATATTTTATAGTAGAACGCTCCTTAAAGTGCTAGTGGACAAAATTAGGATTGAACGTCTAGATGTGTTTCCCTAATTATTGGGTCATCGTTCAAGTAGGAAACTCACACTTCCAACCGTTCATATGTGAAACTCACACTCTCAATAATACTTACTAATAAGAGGGAATGGGGAGAAAAAGCAGGCAACTCTTCGTCAACATGCCTGCTTCTCCTCCCTGCTTCATCAGCTCCTCTATAATTTTAATATATCATCTCTAATTAATTATTATAAATTATTTATGTATTAAAAAATTAATTATACTTACTAATAAGAGGGAATGGGGAGAAAAAACAGGCAGCTGTCCGTCAACATGCCTGCTTCATCAGCTGCTTCCTCTGTAATTTTATTATATTATTTCTAATTAATTATTATAAATTATTTATGTATTAAAAAATTAATTATATTTATTAAAAAAAAGTAAAATAAATATTTATGACATTCTGCTTCAGCTGCTTCACCCATAATTTGACTATATCATCTATAGTTAATTATTATAAGTTATCTAAATACTAAAAAATCAATATTAAAAAATTATTATAAAGTCATCAAAGTATTAAAAAATTAATAATATTTAATGTTAAATTTACAGATGTTTTATATGAGGACCAATAATTTGTTTTGACAAGTATTTTTGTGTGGTAGTTTGTTATATTGCTTCTAATTAGTTACAATAAGTCATCTAAGACATGTCTGCTTCGCTGTTGCAATCGTGATTTTACTATGTCACTCCTAATTAATTATTATGACAATTTAAGTATTATCTCGCTTAAATTGAGATTTGAGTAATTATTTTCTTTAAAAAGGTAAAAAATAAAATCTTTTTGAAATGAATAAATAAATAAATCTTATCACTTCTAATTAGTTATTATAAGTCATTTAAGATATGTCTGCTTTGTTTTTTCAATCGTGATTTTACTATGTCAATTCTAATTAATTATTATGATCATTTAAGCATTGTGTTGCTTAAATTGAGACTTGAGTAATTATTTTCTTTTAAAAAAAGAAAAATGTATTTTCTTAAAAAATGAATAAATAAATATTATAATTTAATTATTATTATAATATTAATTTACTATAAATATTGGGCTCGTGCATTGCACGAGCTACTCGTAACTAGTTCACATATGAAACTCAAAAAACTAGATAATTCAAGTGTGTTTTTAAGCTTTTTTTAAATCCTTAATTTTTTTTTATAATAATTTAATAAAATAAAAACATCAAATATCATTTACATGTATAACAACGCTTCACTGTAATAGTCATGAAATTTTTGAAAAAAATATCAATTATATAAAAAACTTCTGACTATAATTAAAATATCCCAAAGGGTGTGGTGCGGTGGATGGGGGACTACTCTTTCCTTAACCAGAGGTATCGGGTTCGAGTCTTAGGTATGAAAAAATTTGTGGTAGGGCGCTTCCCCCCAAATGGAGTCCTAAGTGGCTCAAATCCGAATTAGTCGAATTCCAATGCGGATACCAAACTCCGAATAGAAAACCAAAAAAAAAAAAGAATATATTTAAAATCAACATTACATTTAAAAAGTAAAAAATAATAATAAAAAAAAATATCCCAATACATAGATTCTATCGAAATTATCTCAAAACCCCAGATTGCCTTAATCAAAAGAAAATTATTTGACTGCTTCATCTAATCCAAATTTAGGTTCTCCTCTTTCCTTCTTAATTAAGCTTCAAATCTTAATTAAGCTTTTATAATTTTTGAATTAATGCAATCAATTATGGAGTATTAATCATTCAATCTTCAGTTTTATACATGCTTCACTAATTCTGAGTTCTAACTGAGAATTCTCAAACATTTATGATTTTATCAAGTTCGACTTGTTTATCTAATCCAAATCTATATTTACTCTTTTCACATTGTTGTGAACGATTGTTTCTCCTTCTTGTTTACGTCGCCAATATCTCTGCTCACCACCGATCTCCCAATCATTATTGTCTTTTCCTTCAATGTACGCCTTCATTTACTTACCTCTCTTGATCTTTTTCGTCCACCAACATTATCATCTACGATGAAGCCTTTTTTTTTCTTGTGTTGGTGCTATCTCTGACAGTTCACATCCTTGTTTTGAACGTTTTCTCTCTGTCACTCACTCTCTCTCTCTCATGACCTTGCCTGATTCGTAGAATTTTACTTCTCCATTTCATTGAAATTTTCGTTTTCTTTTGATCTTGTAAAGAATTTTCAGATTACCCAGGCATCAAACTAATATTTTGGTACTTCTTTACTATTATTTGATCTTGTAAAGAATTTTCAGATTAACATGCATATGAATTAATGTTGATTATATAAGGAAAATTATTTAATCGGTAAAAAAATATCCTATTTATCATGAAAAATGAGTGTTGCACTTTGTACTCTGATGAAACATTTGTTGCTCACAAGAAATTTGAAGTTCCTTAGTGGGAATCATCAACTCAAAGATTTGAAGTCTTTGGTTGTTGCAATGATGGTCTCTTTCTTATTTACCCTCTAACTCCTCGATTTGGCTGCAAAATATATCTTTGGAACCCCGCCACAAAATTGATCAAGAATCTTAGTAGTTCCCCGCGTAACTTCCTTATGTTCCTAATCACCTAGTGTTTGGGTTTGACTTCTTACCTCAACGGGATGAATATAAGGTGGTCAGAATTTTTTATTTCGAGGAAATGAATCTAACAGGCCTCTAAAACTTTTGCATGCTGTTAAATTTACTCATTAAAAACATATTCTTGAACAAATATAGAAATTGGACTTCCATACTTTATTACCAGCATTATAACAAAAGCATTTCTAGATGAATCTGTATATCAGTTTGGACGAATAACTAATGAAATTGAATATGATAACTTTATTGTATCTTTCAATATACCTGACCACGTTTTGAAGAAATAAAGTTGCCAAAGTCTTGCCTAGTTGACGGTGCCTTAACTAGATCATTAGCAATCTTTCATGATTCACTTTAACTACTCGTCATGTCCCAAAATCACCTAGAGTGGTGGCATATATGGATGACGTGAAAAGGTGGTTCCAATTTATTTTTTTCTTGATGCCATCAGTTTAAAAATGATTGCTCATTCAATTTTAAATTCAATTGATTGCTAACAAAGTCCAACATGAATGATTGATACTCCATAATTGATTGCATTAATTCAAAAATTATAAAAGCTTAATTAAGATTTGAGAGAGAGAGAGAGAGTGAGTGACAGAGAGAAAACGTTCAAAACAAGGATGTGAACTGTCAGAGATAGCACCAACACAAGAAAAACAAGGCTTCATCGAAGATGATAATGTTGGTGGACGAAAAAGATCAAGAGAGGTAAGTAAATGAAGGCGTACATTGAAGGAAAAGACAATAATGATTGGGAGATCGGTGGTGAGCAGAGATATTGGCGACGTAAACAAGAAGGAGAAACAATCATTCACAACAATGTGAAAAGAGTAAATATAGATTTGGATTAGATAAACAAGAAGACTTGGATTAGATAAACAAGTCGAACTTGATAAAATCATAAATGTTTGAGAATTCTCAGTTAGAACTCAGAATTAGTGAAGCATGTATAAAACTGAAGAAGTCCTAATTATGACAACTAACAACATAGAAAGAAGTATTCATGAATGCCAACATCCCCACAGAAGTAAAAAAGAAGATTCTTTGTTTCCCATCGGGATAAACTCAAATCAGACGGTCCACGTCATATCTATCAATAAGCCTCTGTGGACATTTGTGATGTAATCCACGTGGATACTTTAGAGACTTCCTTGAAGACTCCAAAGTCAAAACTAGGGATTCTCTTCAACAATTTATGATTTTATCTGTGAGGATCAATAATGAAAAGAGAAGAAGGAGATAAAATGAGTAGGTTACGGTCTTTAGCAAGCCTTACTAGCCGCCTAGATTCCAGCCTGCCTGCTGAAAACTGTAACATAAGTAACTCCCCTCCCCCACCCCCCCAATTTTAGCTCCTTCTACTCTTTTCATTGTTAATCCTCACAGATAAAATCATAAATTGTTGAAGAGAATCCCTAGTTTTGACTTCGGAGTCTTCGATCAAGTCACTAAAGGATCCACGTGGATTACGTCTCAGACGTCCACATGTCCACAGAAGCTTATTGATAGATGTGACGTGGACCGTCTGATTTGAGTTTGTCCCGATGGAAAACAAACAATCTTCTTTTTAACTTCTGTGGGTATGTCGGCATTCATGAATACTTCTTTCTATGTTGTTAGTTGTCACTATTTCTGAGTTCTAACTGAGAACTTCTCTAATATTTTAGCCCTTGTCCAATCTTGTGGAAACATAATATTTCAGTGGCTAACATTTACGATTTTATCAAGTTCCTAACTTTGCTATCGTCTAACTCGGTAACTAATATTAACTACTCAAGAAGGTTTATATCAAGAACCAATCTCCACGTGTCCTTCAATCTATGTTTAATATATTGATACATTGTTATGAACGATTTATCGTCCAACCTGTATTTCCTCTTTTCTCCATGTCAATCTATATTTACTCATTTCACATTGTTGTGAATGATTTTTTCTCCTTCTTGTTTACTCTGCCAATCTCTCTACCCACCACCGATCTCCCAATCATTGTTGTCTTTCCCTTCAATGTACACCTTCCTTTGTTTACCCCTCTTCCTCTTTTTCGTCGACCAACATTATCATCATTTATGAATCCTTGTTTTTCTTTGTCTCGGTGATATTTGTGATAGTTCACAACCTTGGTTTGAACGTTTTTTCCCTATCGTTCTCCCTTTATCTTTCATGACCTTGCCTAACTAGTCAAATTTTAGTGCTCCATTTCTAGGAAATTTCCCTTTTCATTTGATTTTGTAAATAATTTTCAGATTAGCTAGGCATCAAACTTTTTTGGTTACTTCTTTGCTATTATTATCTTAATTAGCACGATGATTTTGCCCGTTGATCCACCTGGTGATGGAATGACAAACATCTTATCAAGACTTCCTATCGAAGATCTCATGAAATTCAGGTCTGTTTGCAAATCTTTGTCTAATCTCATTAGAGATCCTTGTTTTATTAACATGCATATGAATCAATGTTCATTATATAAGGAAAGCTATTTGATCGGTAAATATAGCTTGGATGTCACGGAAAACGAGTGTTGCACTTTGTACTCCGATGAAACATTTGCCGAGCACAAGAAATTAGAATTTCCTTTGTGTGAACCGACTAAAAGTTTTGAAGTCTTTGGTTGTTGCAATGGTGTTCTCTTTCTTCTTTACCCTATAACTCCTAGATCTAGTAGCAAAATGTATTTTTGGAACCCAGCCACAAAAGTGATCAAGAATCTTTGTAGATCCCCCGTGCAGCTTCCCGATGTTTCTAATCACCTAGTTTTTGGGTTTGGCTACGTTCCTCAATTGGATGAATATAAGGTGGTCAGAATTTTGTATCATGAGGAAAGGAATCTCACAGACCCCCCAACACTTCCACCTGTTGTTGAAATTTACTCATTGAAAACAAATTCTTGGACAAAAATTGAGATTGAACTCTCGTACTTTATTACCAATCATATGTCAAAGGCATTTCTTGATGGATCTGCATATTGGCTTGCACAAAAGGCTAATGAATCTGAGTACGATGACTTCATTGTGTCTTTCAATATGGCTGGCCATGTTTTTGAAGAAATACCACTCCCAGTGTCTAGCTCTGATGATGGTGCATTAATTGGATCATTAGCAGTTTTTCGCGATTCAATTTACCTATTTGCGCATGATTCACTGGAGTGGTGGCATATATGGATGATGGGTGAAGGTTGTTCAGGAAAGAGTTGGTGCCATCAGTTTAAAATTGATTGTTCATTCGATAGCTGTTGGCCTCAATGTTTTATGAAGAATGGAGAGGTGATATTCGAATCCATTGGGGGGGATATTTATCTTTATGACCCTCGGAACCAGCAATTTCAAGATCTTCACTTCCAAGGTAATGCTGATAATATAGAACTATTTGCATACAAGGAGAGCCTGATTTTACTTGATCATGGAACAAAGCCTTGGCCTATCAAATTTCATGATTACGGGAATGAAGAATTTGAGAGGCAAACTCGAGGGTCAAGAAAGCTTCGCAGGAAATGAGCCGGTGAAGTCTACCTCAAAGGAAGTTTACTTTTGCCGAGATATAAGTCCAATGATTCTGGTTTGCAGTTCATTTGTTTAGAATTGTGATTCTATTCCAATATATAAGGGAAACAAACTAAAGAAAGCCAAACTTTGGTTACCAATTGTCATATTGTTGTTTTTTGATTATTGTTGTCGTATTGCGCTCTAAGTTGTTGAAAGTTTCTCTATTTTGGTATGTCAAATGTCTGTACGATGAATTAGGTCATTTATCTTTCGTTCTTTCATAGTTTGATAGTGAAAATCTGTTCCAATAATTGCCATGTTTTAATGTTTCGGAATGATCTCCACATTGATCTCTACCGAGTCAGCTGCATCACATACCAAATATCACCTGAAGAATTGTGAGTCATATGAGATGGGCATAGCAAATCAAAAGGGTCATTATAAAAGCAGGATTTGCTGCTGTGCTTCTGCAAATCATTACTTGTATATGCATGCGTGTTGGGAGTAATCAGAGGTTATCTGAATTTATGTGTACTCTTATGATTATGCTGGCTGTTTTTTCTAGGTCCCTAGTGTAAGAGGTCTCTATCGGATGATAATGGGATGGGATGAGTCTGGTATGACTCTACCCTATGCTTTGTAGTGTTTACCTTGGTAATCCAAAAAATCTTTTAACTGCCAAAAAGATTAAAAAAATCACATCAAAAGATGATTTTTATCGTTGGGGGGAGTTTGAGTTCTGACGTATAATTTGTGCAACTGAGACGTCCTCACAACATACTTTTCTATCACGGAACTGTTTACATTCCCACGCCTTTTCCCTTTCTAAGCTTTGCTGCCAAGGAACTGAGATTCTCAGATGTTGGTTGTCTTTGGTATGGTCAGTTGGTGAAAGTCCATTTTGTGGCGCTATTCTAAGATTCGACAATTGATCCGCAATATATGTGTCTCTTACAACGTTTCTCTTTAGTGGATTTAAGTCCTGCCAATGCACATCTTTGCTCTGAATTAGGTGGATTGGCCTTTGCAGTTTCAATCCATTTTCTACACCCTAAGATGTCTTATTCTCGTTCCTCTTTTGGTTGGTTGTTGCGCTGGTTGACAGATCACTTTTTCGTGCAGACCTTCTATAACTTATCAGCTTGGAACAATGCACCAGTGAGCTTTATAAGTTTTGCCGTAACAAACTCGTTATTGATCAATAGCTCTTTCAAACTCATTATTAATGGTTGTTGTTTGATGTACAATCCCTGTATATGAAGTTCACTGTTTGAACTAGCTATATAGCTTTGTTTTGTATGGCGGATTTCTGTTTTATGCTTGTATTATGAAACCTTTATTTTTTTCTCAGTCTTGCTTTATTGCAAGTCTTGAGATTAGTACTTCAGTTTCAAATATATCCAGCGTTTGTTACGGACTTTAGCTACAACCAGTGTAACAGTGTAACAAGACAGAAGGAAAAAAGTGCTCGAAAGTCGACTATCGTGCTTCTGCATAGTATCTATTGTGATGAAATCCAGGAAGTATGTAGTGTGTAATCCTGGATGCTCTTCGTAGGAGAGGATGTTGCCTTCTCAACTTGGCAGAAGATCATCAAATACTCTAGGAACATACATATTCGGAGCCTTGGAGGAGCGGTAAAATTTATCTTCCGAGTTAGCTTGCATACACCTCAACCTAATTCCATGTGTACCTGCTATCTCCATTCAACACAGGTAAACTCTATCCACCAATAGTATCCTCTAGAACAAGCAGAGGTATTAGTTATTCTTTTTAAATTGTTTACTGAGATTTGAGATTTGTCAAAAAAGCACTTGATAGTTCATCATTTCTTCTTGCATTTGTTGGATCTTGTTGAAGTTATTGACACTATCATAGGAATTTGCGTTGCAAGTCATCGGTAGGTGCCTTGGAACAAACTCCTCACTCACCTTACCATCCCCATCCCAGCTCTTTTTTCTTCCAGATGATTCTTTTGTTCTTTCTTTGGATAACCGTGGTGTCCGGGCCAGCTTGCGCACACCTGGACTAAATCCACAGGATATCTGCCACTAGGCCACCCTTGGTAGCAAAAACCAATGTCGCTACAAAGGCTTGATCTGGAGACCTGTTGCATAAAATGTCGAGCTTTAACCACCAAGCCAAGTGGATCACACTCTTCCATGATTCTTTTTGTTATTGCATTGCTTCTTAGGAGAAACATCTGCATCACTAGCTGCATTAGAAAAATACTGATCCAACATAGCCTCTTCCTCGTCTTACTTTGTATGTTAGAAAATCTATCTGGAGAGGAAGTACTATTTCCACCAACTTGAAGTTGCTTGTTAGTGTTAATAGGAGTAAAAGATGTCAATGTTTTAACTTTAGAACTTACCAATGTGTCAAGAAAATCCTCGTCACAAACAGAAAATTTCTGAACTTGCTGCCCAATACACGTCGGAGATGAAGCACTAGCAATGCCACTACCCTTAGGCACAAAGGCGGGCGCTTTGGGGCTCAATTAACTGCACATAGGAGAAGTCGAGCCTTTTTTCTCTTTTTGAGATGCATTTTGAATCTTTATTTTGTTTTTTGTCCCTAAACAAAGTGTAAAGAATGAAACACGGCCCCGGAAAGAACACTGCTTGAAATTTGTACGTTGTACATCCTCAATACATGGGACTCTTAACGCCATTGCATTGCTCATTTCTAAGAATAGTTTTTGGATGTTAGTTTGTATGAAACATTAAATGTTACTACGTACTTACAGCGTGTAATCAAATTAAGAATATGGAAAAAGTTAATCCCACCTATCTGAATATTTTGTATGCGTTCTATTCTATTATGTTTGAATGGTTATCTTCAATGACTGAGTCAGAACTTTCAGGAACTAAACATCTACGGTACAAACACAACAAAAACTTTTACCTTAAATATACAATTTAATTTTTTAATTAGGAGGTTTTGAATGAGTCTTTCATGCTAGTTTAGCTCCAAAACTCCCATTTCCAATCAGATCTTAAGTTTTGGTAATTGGCAGAATTTTTTGGGTAGGTGGAGCTTTAAACCATCTTAAGTTCGCTTTTGCCATAAAGATGTATATGCGGAGCTAATAATGTATAATTTGTTGGAACGAATTTGTAGGCTTAATGTGAGGTGTGAAATAGCCTAGGTTGGAAACTTGTGGAATAATGAGTGGACAATTGAGTTGTATATGTATACATGAGAACAAGAGTAAAACGATGAATTATGATTGAATTATTAAGGGGATAAGAGAGTGAGTAAATAAGAATAAGTTGAAACCCGAGGTAGCATGTTGTTAGATAAGGTGTGATGTGTACGAGTGTCACGTGTACCTAGATTTCAATCTTGAATTTTGTGCTGGGAGATAGTAAAGGAGGATGTAGTGGAGGCAGTTCTGGAATTCTTCAGCAGTGGGAAGCTTCTCAGAAAGTTAAATGCTACAAACATTGTCCTCATTCCTAAAGTTGATTGTCCTTAGAATGCTAGTCAATACAGACCCATTTCTTATTGTAATGTCTTACACAAATGCATATCTAAAATGCTTTGTAGTAGATTGAAGAAGCAGTAGGACACAGTTGCAGGCAACCAAGCTGCATTTGTGATACGGGAATTCCTAGCTCGAGACCTTTCACACGAAGCCAAGCACGTGAGTTGCAACAATTTCAAGTCTTGTTCACATTCTTGGCCATGTATGAGGCCCTTGTGAGCCCATCTAAGGGCCTATATTTAATAAAATGTGAAGAGGCCCACCAAGACACCCCAAACCCACCCACTTAAATGTCAAGGGTATTTTGGTCTTTGTCCTTCCTTTCTAAGTGACTATATAAGCCATGTAATAGGGCTAGTCTTGCTCTAGTTCATTCCTATTATTCAAGAATTAAAAGATTTGTAAATTTTTTACTTCTCTTTCTCATTTAGAGAAGCCAAAACCGAATTCTCTATAGTAGAGTGATACTAGTGTTTTATCTTGGCTAGAAACTAGGTTCTTGGGGTTCTTTGAGTTCCTCTTGGTCCATGTAAGAACTTGTTATTGATATTTATTAGTCTTAGGGTCCTTTCTCTTGTTAGGGTTCTTAGATTAATGAATATTGTGTGTCAAGTTTCTATCTCTTTCTTTGTAAATCTTGTTAACATTGTGTTGTTGAATATAAAAGTCTAGTGAATCCGTGTGGGGATCTTTCGATTCACTAGCAATATTGTCTTTGTTGTTCTTGTTGTTAAACTCACTTTTCTAGTTCAAACAAGTGTTGCAAGCCTAGTGAAGCCATGTGTGGTCATTTTCGATTCACTAGCACTTTGCTGTTCATCTGGTTGTTCTTGTGTTGGTTGGAATGTCTTGATACACACTTAGTATTGTATCATTTGGTATCAAAGTGAAGGATGGTCGTGTTCTCACACTACCAATCTTGGGCTTTCTTGTTAAGAAAAAAAAAAGTTGAAAACTGGAAAAAAATCCAGAAAAGTACAAATCTGTCCATTTTGTGTTCTTGGCCGAAAATTGTGTTGTTGTTATCTTAGCCAAGATTTGTTTGTTGTGTGTCTAGAACTTGTAGTTTTTTATTTGTTTAGAGTATTTCTAGTATTGGTTTCTTTCTCATCAACACTAAAAAGTGTCCAAATCAAAGATTGAACTTGAACTTGTTGAAGTTGTAGATGTGAACAAGGTGTGGCCGAGTTGGATGTTGTTGTTATCTAAACCTTGGCCGATTTGATGGTCTTTTTGTAGTGGAGTTGTTGTTGTGCTCTTATGGTTCTTCACCCTTTCATCATCTTGTTAATCCTTAAAGTGCAAACTAGATCTAAAAAGGTGAAAGACAAGCTTGTAGTAGTTGTTAGTGAAAAACTTGTCCCTATCACTTCAAAGACTTTTCATCTACTTTTCCTTGATTTAAGGACCTTGTTTCAAGGAGAGAGTTCAAAGAAGTCAAGTTTTGCTTTTGAAATTTGAACAAAAAGGCTCCAAGACCACCTTTCCCTCCATTAACCAAATCCACCAATTCCAAATTGTATATTGATCAAGACTTGAACATGGGAAATCAAATTTTGATAAAACTCGAGGCCAATAGTGGACTGTCACGTCACGAAAGTACTGTTCATACAATATTTTTGAGTTCAAATTTTAGATTTCTTAGTTTCATTTAATTGTTTCCTAGTTTCGTTTGTTTTCTCGACACTAATTGATAACCTAGTAATACCCTACTAGCTTGTAAGTTAGTTTTGTGTACATTCTTCGTGTTAACGTTGTTTGCTTATGTGCTTTTGTCGTTTGAATATGTTGTAACTCTTGGATCTAGTCCGACGAGAATTATTTGAGTTTCAAACAAGAATCCATTTCGGGCAAGAGCATACTCATACCTTACGGATTCCCGGGTTCCTAGCCAATCTACAACACTTGTGGAACTTGGGTGTGAGTGAACCAAGAGAGTGTGAGTGAGGAGAGGGATTTTAATTGTGAGTGAGAAGAGGGATTTTAAACTAACTTGTTTGTTTCTTGTGTAGGTGATACCTTAATAATGGAGGGAACCACATCTCAAATCAGGGATTCTAATGAAACAGAGAATATGAGGGTCACTCTTGAGGCTATGACCCGAGCTCTTGAAAGGTTGAGTACGGAAGTGGGAGCCATAAGGGGAGAAGTGACGACTATTAGTGGGAGGTTAGAACAAGTGGAGAGTCAAAGGAACTCTCGTCCTTCTACTCCTCGACATGTTTCGTCAAGTGGACATGATAGAAATTCCTCCGCCACCGTTACCCCTGAAACATGGCCACAATTGCCAAATCCTTCACTAGCTCCACTAAATGCCGCAAGTCAAACCATTTATAACCCTCTAAACCGAGACTCCAATAGAACAACCCATTCCTAAACGCCTCAAGTTCCACAAGAGGTACTCGAACATCAAATGACTCCACAAAATCCGAAACCCCCTTCCAAGATCCACTAAACCAAAGACCACCACCTCCACAAAATCCAATTTCTCCAAATCAAGTTCCAAATGTCCAAAACCGTACTTTCCATCATGAGGAATATGGTAGAGAGGATTATGAAGGGTATGGAGCCTTTGACGATGCCTACATTAGGGAGGAACAGATTAGAGGGGGTTGTGTTAATCCAAGGAGATACCGAGGGTATGGATAAAGGGGAAACCGACACCTAGAGAGAGACGCAGGCATCAATACCATCAAATTGAGCCTACCTATCTTTAAGGGTGAAAGTGACCCCGAGGTGTCTCTTTCTTGGGAGTCGGCGTGTGATAAAGTGTTTCAAGTGAATGATATCTCGGAGGAGAAAAAAAGTTTTTATGTTATAGCTCATTTTGAAGGCTATGCTAACACTTGGTGGGAATACGTCAAGCGGTTCAGCAATGAGTTGGTAGAGGGACAACCACCACCACGGTTTCGATTGAGGTACCTAATGAATCATATGATGAAGCCATTTATCAAAAAGTTTGTTGTTGTTTACTTTGATGATGTGTTGGTGTATAGTAAGTCCTTATATGAGCATGTAAAGCATTTACAATATGTGTTTGATATCCTCCAAAAGGAGAAGTTATATGCTAATTTAGAAAAGTGTTCTTTTGGTGTTTATGAGATTGTATTTCTTGGATTTGTGGTGAGCTCAAGAGGGGTAGAAGTGGATGAATATAAGATTCATGCCATTAAAAATTGGCCAACTCCTAAAACCGTAGATGAAGTGAGAAGCTTCCATGGGTTGGATAGTTTTTATAGACATTTTGTCAAGGGATTTAGCACCATTGCCACCCCCTTGACCGAAGTGATTAAAAAGGATCGGCCTTTCAAGTGGGGAGATGAACAAGCTAAGGCCATCGAGGACTTGAAAGCTATGCTCATCTCGGCCTTTTTTCTACAATTGCCGAAGTATGAAAAGACTTTTGAGGTCGAATGTAATGCTAGCAAAGTCAGCATAGGCGCGTTTTTAATGCAAGAATTAAAGCCTATTGCCTACTTTAGAAAAAATATCAATGAAGAAACTCTAAACTACTCTACGTGCTATTTAGAGTTGTATGCCTTGATTAGAGCCTTGGCCACTTGGCAACATTATTTGTGGCCTAAAGAATTCGTGATCCGAATGGGTCATGAATCCTTGAAGCATCTACGGGCACAAGACAAGCTTAACCGGAGGCATGCCAAAAGGATTAAATGTCTTGAAACTTTCCCTTATGTTATTCAATACAAGAAGGGTAAAGACAATGTGTTTTCCGATGCTTTGTCCCGAAAACATCTGATTGTGCCTACTTTGTCATCTAAGTTGATGGGGTTTGTAAGCCTCAAGTCTTTATATCACGAGGACCCTCACTTCGCTCCTATCTATAGGGAAAGTGAAGAGTTGGATAGGGATAGGTGGGTTACGGATAGGGGTTCCCATACCTATACCAAATTTGATGGATACTTGTTTAAAGGTAGACGATTGTGTGTTCCCTTAAGTTCGTGGAGAGAATTATTTGTGATGAAAGCACACAATGGCGGTCTAATGGGCCATTTTGGGGTCGAGAAGACCCTCGAAATTTTGGAAGAACAATTTTATTGGCCTAGAATGCTCAAGGATGTGGCCCGTATTTGTGGCCAATGTGTTGAGTGCAAAGGAGCCAAGTCACGGCTCCAACCCCATGGGTTGTACACCCCATTGTCCACCCATTTGCATCCTTGGATTGACATATCAATGGACTTCGTGTTGGTATTGCCAAGGACTAGAAGGGGGCGGGATAGTATTTTTGTCATGGTGGATCAGTTTTCCTAGATGGCTCACTTTATTTCTTGTTCTAAATGTGATGATGCTCCTAGTGTAGCCTCTTTGTTTGTTGATAATGTTGTAAAACTTCATGGAGTTCCGAGGACCATAGTGAGTGATAGGGATTCTCAATTCCTAAGCCACTTTTGGAAGTCCATGTGGGGTAGACTCGGTACTAAGTTATTGTTTTCGACTTCATGCCACCCACAAACCGATGGCCAAATGGAAGTAGTAAATAGGACCTTAGGGTCTATTCTACGGTCCATGGTTAAAGGAAAAATGACTTCTTGGGAGGAGAACTTACCGTTGATTGAGTTTGCTTATAATCGTGTTATACACTCGAGCACGGGGATGACACCATTTGAGTGTGTATACGGCATCAACCCCCTCACCCCTTTGGATTTAACCCCTTTGCCAAATGATCTTGTGATAATCTTAGATGGAAGTAAACGGGATGAGGCCATGAAGAAGCTACATGAGAATTTGAGGTTGCGGTTGGAGAAGGAAAAACAAGAAGTTGCGAGGTGAGCCAACAAATGAATAAGAAAGCTCATTCTTGAACCGAGAGATTGGGTATGGTTGCACCTAAGGAAGGATAGGTTCCCATCTCAAAAGAATGCTAAGTTGATGCCACGGGGTGATGGCCAGTTCCAAGTATTAGAAAGGATCAACGACAAAGCCTACAAGATTGATCTACCCCCGGAATATCAAGTGCACAACACTTTCAACGTGTGTGATCACTCTCGGATGGAAACGGTGGTGGATGGCAATGATCCGAATTTGAGGACAAATTCCTAACAAGATGGAGAGGATGATACGGGAATTCCTAGCTTGAGACCTTTCACACAAAGTCAAGCACGTGAGTTGCAACAACTTCAAGCCTTGTTGACATTCCTGGCCATGTGTGAGGCCCTTGTGAGCCCATCTAAGGGCCTATATTTAATAAAATATGAAAAGGCCCACCATGACACCCAACACCCACCCACTTAAATGTCAAGGGTATTTTGGTCTTTGTCCTTCCTTTCTAAGTGACTATATAAGCTATGTAATAGGGCTAGTCTTGCTTTAGTTCACTCCTATTATTCAAGAAACGAAAGACTTGTAAATTTTTTACTTCTCTTTCTCATTTGGAGAGGCCAAAACCGAATTCTCATTAGTAGAGTGATACTAATGTTGTATCTTGGCTAGAAACTAGGTTCTTGGGGTTCTTTGAGTTCCTCTTGGTCCAAGTAAGAACTTGATATTGATATTAATTAGTCTTAGGGTCCTTTCTATTGTTAGGGTTCTTAGATTAATGAATATTGTGTGTCAAGTTTCTATCTCTTTCTTTGTAATTGTTGTTAACAATGTGTTGTTGAATATAAAAGTCTAGTGAAGCCGTGTGGGGATCTTTCGATTCACTAGCAATATTGTCTTTGTTGTTCTTGTTGTTAAACTCACTTTTATAGTTCAAACAAGTGTTGCAAGCCTAGTGAAGCCGTGTGTGGCCATTTTCGATTCACTAGCACTTTGTTGTTCATGTTGTTGTTCTTGTGTTGGTTGGAATCTCTTGATACACAATTAGTTTTGTATCATTTGGTATCAAATCGAAGGCTGGTCGTGTTCTCACACTACCAATCTTGGGCTTTCTTGCTAAGAAAAAAAAAAGCTGAAAACTGAAAAAAAATCCAGAAAAGTGCAAATCTGTCCATTTTGTGTTCTTGGCCGAAAATTGTGTTGTTGTTATCTTGGCCAAGATTTGTTTGTTGTGTGTCTATAACTTGTAGTCTTTTATTTGTTTATAGTGTTTCTAGTGTTGGTTTCTTTCTCATCAACACTAAAAAGTGTCCAAAGCTAAGATTGAACATGAACTTGTTAAAGTTGTAGATGTGAACAAGGTTGGGCCGAGTTGGATGTAGTTGTTACCTAAAACTTGGCCGATTTGGTGGTCTTATTGTAGTGGAGTTGTTTTTGTGTTCTTAAGGTTCTTCACCCTTTCATCATCTTGTTAATCCTTAAAGTGCAAACTAGATCCAAAAAGGTGAAAGACAAGCTTGTAGTAGTTGTTAGTGAAAGACTTGTCCCTATCACTTCAAAGACTTTTCATCTATTTTTCCTTGATTTAAGGACCTTGTTTCAAGGAAACTTCAAAGAAGTCAAGTTTTGCTTTTGAAATTTTAACAAAAAGGCTCCAAGACCATTTTTCCCTCCATTAACCAAATCCACCAATTCCAAATTGTATATTGATCAAGACTTGAAATTGGGAAATAAAATTTTGATAAAACTCGAGGCCAATAGTGGACTGTCACGTCACTAAAGTACTGTTCATGCAATATTTTTGAGTTCAAATTTTAGATTTCTTAGTTTCATTTTATTTTTTCCTAGTTTCGTTTGCTTGCTCGACACTAATTGACAACCTAGTAATACCCTACTAGCTTGTAAGTTAGTTTTGTGTACGTTCTTTGTGTTAACATTGTTTGTTTGTGTGATTTTATCGTTTGAATACGTTGTAACTCTTGGCTCTAGTCCGACGAGAATTCTTTGAGTTTCAAACAAGAATCCATTTCGTGCAAGAGCATACTCATACCTTACGGATTCCCGAGTTCCTAGCCAATCTACAACACTTGTGGAACTTGAGTGTGAGTGAACCAAGAGAGTGTGAGTGACGAGAGGGATTTTAAACTAACTTATTTGTTGCTTGTGTAGTGATACCTTAATAATGGAGGGAAACACATCTCAAACCGTGGATTCTAATGAAATGGAGAATATGAGGGTCACTCTTGAGGCTATGACCCCAGCTCTTGAAAGGTTGAGTACGGAAGTGGGAGCCATAAGGGGAGAAGTTGAGACTATTAGTGGAGAGTCAAAGGAACTCTCGTTCTTCTACTCCTCGACATGTTTCATCAAGTATACATGATAGAAATTCCTCCGCCACCGTTACTCCCGAAACATGGCCACAATTGCCAAATCCTTCACTAGATCCACTAAATACCGCAAGCCAAACCACTTTTAACCCTCTAAACCGGGACTCCAATAGAACTACCCATTTCCTAACGCCTCAAGTTCCGCAATAGGTACTCGGACGTCAAATGCCTCCACAAAATCCAATTCCTACGAATCAAGTTCCAAATGTCCAAAACCGTTCTGTCCACCTTGAGGAATATGGTAGAGAGGATTATAAAGGGTATGGAGCCTTTGACGATGCCTAAATTTGGGAGGAAGAGATGAGAGGGGGTCGTGTGGATCCAAGAAGATACTGAGGGTATGGAGAAAGGGGAAACCGACACCTAGAGAGAGATGTAGGCATCAATACCATCAAATTGAGCCTACTTATCTTTAAGGGTAAAAGTGAACCCAAGGTGTATATTGCTTGGGAGTCGCGTGTGATAAATTGTTTCAAGTGAATGATATCTCGGAGGAGAAGAAGAGTTGTTATGCCATAGCTCATTTTGAAGGCTATGCTAACACTTGGTGGGAATACGTCAAGCGGTTCGGCAACGAGTTGGTAGAGGGAAAACCACCACCATGGTTTCAATTGAGGTACCTAATGAGGCAACGGTATCTTCCCAAAAGTTATCATCATGAGTTGCTTGCTAGTTTGTACAATTTGCAACAAGGGAATCGAAGTGTTGTGACATACTATGACGAGTTTCAACTACTCATGTTGAAGCTTGATCATCGGGGAGAACAAATTGTCCATGACATTATTCGGTTCAAGTGTCGGTTGAACAAAGAGATCTCCACCCATTTGACGCTTCGCAAGTTTGATACCGTTGAAGGGATTTTCCAAGTGGCTCTTGAGATTGAAAGGGAGCTTAAAGAGAGGTCGTCGTTCAAGGTAAAGGGACCATCAACCTCGGGTTGGCCAAGGAGCAAAGATATGGTTCAACTATCTTCGGGTTGGCCCAAAAACAAGGACCAACCCGCCACTACAAGGCTGCCCGAGACTAAAACAGTCCACAAATTTCATCCCCGGCAAGAAGCTCACAAGTATCCTAATCCAAAAGGGTTCCAATGTTTCAAGTTCTAAGGTTGGGGACATAAAGCCAATGAATGTCATAACCGACGTAATGTGATCCTACGGGAAGGGAGATTGTATTATCTTGGTGAGGAAGTAGGTCTTGAGAAACCCAAAAATGATCCACATGATGATGATGATAATGATGAGGATGCTTATCCGCAAGAAGGGGAGTGCGTGGTTTCAAACTTTGTAGTGAGGCGTGCCATGATTTGTAAGGCAATAGATGATCCTAGCCAATGGGAGAGTCTATTCCATACTAAATTTGTTGTGAAGGGAAGTGTGTGCACTATGGTGATATATAGTGAAAGTTGTCCAAATGTGGTTAGTGTTGCAATGGTGAACTTCTTGAAATTGCCGCCTACACCTCACACTAGTCCTTACAAATTTCAATGGTTGAATGAATGCGGCGAGTTAAAGGTCATAAGGTAATGTGTGATATGTTTTAAGGTAGCCAACTACCATGACGAGGTGCTTTGTGACGTGATACCAATGCAAGCTTGTCACTTGTTGTTAGGAAGGCCTTGGCAATACAATAGGTCGACCAAAAATGATGGAAGGTCCAATCAGTATACACTTGAGAAGGATGGTCGCAAGTTCGCTCTTCATCCATTATTGCCTTCCCAAGTGAATGAATTACATCAAAAGATGCGAGAATTGAGGGAGAAGAGAAAGAAGGTCGAGAGTGAGGGGAAAAAAGGTGAACCCGAGAGTGAGGGAGTAGGGGAAACTGAGGGGCTCCTAATTTATACGGGGCAAAAAAGTGTGGTGATGATGGCTAGGAGGAAAGAATTATTTGTGGATCATGACGAGGACACTCTGATGCTCTTCTTGGATCATTGTTTTAATACTAATGCCACTAACATTTCCATTTCTCCTCCTATTTCTCGTGTTTTGTAGGATTACGAGGATGTCTTCCCAAAGAAATTACCATAAAAATTGCCCCTACCTCGGGGAATTGAACACCAAATAGATTTTGTGTCGGGTTCACAATTGCCCAACAAACCGACTTATAGGAGCAACCTGGTGGATACCAAGAAATTGCAATGCCAAGTTGAGGAACTCCTCAACAAAGGGTATAGCAAGGAGAGTATGAGCCCTTGTGTAGTCTCGGTGCTACTAGTTCCCAAGAAAGATGGGACTTGGTGTATATGTATTAATTGTCGAGCCATCAATAAGATAACGATAAAATATTGTCACCCTATTCCTAGGTTAGATCATATGCTTGATGAATTGAGTGGTTCGTGTTTGTTTTCTAAAATTTATTTGAGGAATGGCTATCACCAAATTCGTATGCAACCGTGTGATGAATGAAAAATCGCCTTCAAGATGAAATTCGGTCTCTATGAATGGATGGCTATGTCATTCGGCCTAACAAACACTCCAAGTACTTTCATGAGGCTAATGAATCATGTGATGAAGCCATTTATCGGAAAGTTTGTTGTTGTTTACTTTGATGATGTGTTGGTGTATAGTAAGTCCTTAGATGAGCATGTAAAGCATTTACAATATGTGTTTGATGTCCTCCGAAAGGAGAAGTTATATGCTAGTTTAGAAAAGTGTTCTTTTGGTGTTTATGAGATTGTATTTCTTGGATTTGTGGTGAGCTCAAGAGGGGTCTAAGTAGATGAATCTAAGATTGACTCCATTAAAAATTGGCCAACTCCCAAAACCGTAGGTGAAGTGAGAAGCTTCCATAGGTTGGATAGTTTTTATTGACGTTTTATCAAAGGATTTAGCACCTTTGCCGCCCCCTTGACCGAAGTGATTAAAAAGGATCGGCCTTTCAGGTGGGGAGATAAACAAGCTAAGGCCTTTGAGGACTTGAAAGCTATGCTCGTCTAGGCCCCTTTGCTACAATTGCCAAATTTTGTCAAGACTTTTGAGGTCAAATGTGATGCTAACAAATTTGGCATAGGCGCGGTTATAATGCAAGAATTGAAGCCTATTGCCTACTTTAGCGAAAAGCTCAAAGGAGCAACTCTAAACTACTCTACGTGCTATTTAGAGTTGTATTCCTTGATTAGAGCCTTGGACACTTGGCAACATTATTTGTGGTCTAAAGAATTTGTGATCCAAATGGATCATGAATCCTTGAAGTATTTACGGGCACAAGACAAGCTTAACCGGCGGCATGCCAAATGGATTGAATGTCTTAAAACTTTTCCTTATGTTATTCAATACAATAAGGGTAAAGACAATGTGGTTACCGATGCTTTATCCCGAAAACATGTGCTTGTGTCTACTTTGTCGTCTAAGTTGATGGGTTTTGAAAGCCTCAAGTGTTTATATCCCGAGGACCCTCACTTCGCTCCTATCTATAGGGAAAGTTAAGAGTTGGATAGGGATAGGTGGGTTACGGATAGGGGTTCCTATCGCTATACCAAATTTGATGGATACTTGTTTAAAGGTAGACGATTGTGTGTTCCCTCAAGTTCGTGGAGAGAATTATTTATGAGGAAAGAACACAATGGCGGTCTAATGGGACATTTTGGGGTCGAGAAGACCCTCGGAAGTTTGGAAGAACAATTTTATTGTCCTATAATGCATAAGGATGTGGCCTCGATTTGCGGCCAATATGTTAAATGCAAAAGAGCCAAGTCAGGACTCCAACCCCACGGGTTGTACACCCCATTGTCCACCCCTTTCCTTCCTTATCTTGACATATCAATAGACTTCGTGTTGGGATTGTCGAGGACTAGAAGGGGGCGAGATAGTATTTTTGTCGCGGTGGATCGGTTTTCTAAGATGGCTCACTTTATTCCTTGTTCTAAATTGTGATGATGCGCCTAGTGTAGCCTCTTTGTTTGTTAATAATGTTGTAAATCTTCATGGTGTTCTGAGGACCATAGTGAGTGATAGGGATTCTAAATTCCTAAGCCACTTTTGGATGTCCTTGTGGAGTAGACTCGGTACTAAGTTGTTGTTTTCGACTTCATGCCACCCACAAACCGACAGCCAAACGAAAGCAGTAAATAGGACCTTAGGGTCTATGCTACAGTCAATGGTTAAAGGAAAAATGACTTCTTGGGAGGAGCACTTACCATTGATTGAGTTTGCTTATAATCGTGTTATACACTCGAGCACGGGGATGACACCCTTTAAGTGTGTATACGGCATTAACCCCCTCACCTCTTTGGATTTAACCCTTTTGCCAAGTGATTTGTGATAATCTTATATGGAAGAAAATGGGTCGAGGCCATGAAGAAGCTACATGATAAGGTGAGGTTGCGGTTGGTGAAGAAAATCCAAGAAGTTGCGAGGCGATCCAACAAACGAAGAAGAAAGCTCATTCTTGAACCGGGATATTGGGTGTGGGTACACCTAAGGAATGATAGGTTCCCGTCTCAAAGGAATGCTAAGTTGATGCCATGGGGTGATGGTCCATTCCAAGTATTAGAAAGGATCAACGAAAATACCTACAAGATTGATCTACCCCCGGAATATCAAGTGTACAACACATTCAACCTGTGTGATCTCTCTCGGGTGGAAACGGTGGAGGATGGGAATGATCCGAATTTGAGGACAAATTCCCTACAAGATGGTGAGGATGATACGGGAATTCCTAGATCGAGACCTTTCACACGAAGCCAAGCACGTGATTTGCAACAACTCTAAGCTTTGTTCTCATTCTTGGCCATGTGTGAGGCCCTTGTGAGCCCATCTAAGGGCCTATATTTAATAAAATACGAAGAGGCCCACCAAGACATCCCAAACCCACCCACTTAAATGTCAAGGGTATTTTGGTATTTGTCCTTCCTTTCTAAGTGACTATATAATCCATGTAATAGGGCTAGTCTTGCCTTAGTTCATTCCTATTATTCAAGAAACAAAAGACTTGTAAATTATTTACTTCTCTTTCTCATTTGGAGAGGCCAAAACCGAATTCTCACTAGTAGAGTGATACTTGTGTTATATATTGGCTAGAAACTAGGTTCTTAGGGTTCTTTGAGTTTCTCTTGGTCCAAGTAAGAACTTGGTATTGATATTTATTAGTCTTCGGGTCCTTTCTCTTGCTAGGGTTCTTTGATTAATGAATATTGTGTGTCAAGTTTCTATCTCTTTCTTTATAAATCTTGTTAACATTGTGTTGTTTAATATAAAAGTCTAGTGAAGCCGTATGGGGATCTTTCGATTCACTGGAAATATTGTCTTTGTTGTTCTTGTTGTTAAACTCACTTTTATAGTTCAAATAAGTGTTGTAAGCCTAGTGAAGCCGTGTGTGGCCATTTTCGATTCACTAGCACTTTGTTGTTCATGTTGTTGTTCTTGTGTTGGTTAGAATCTCTTAATACACACTTAGTATTGTATCAATTTGTGCATGGTAGATCCATGGTGCATAATATGATTATATGCCACGATCTACTTAGGCACTATGGAAGGAAGACAACACCAAGGTGTTTAATGAAGATTGATCTCTAGAAAGCTTATGATATGGTGAGTTGGGAATTCCTGCAGGAGGTGTTATAGGGATATGGCTTTCCTGACAAATTTATTTAGGTGATAATGACGTGTGTTACTTCTCCTAAGTACACTATCAAATTGAATGGTGAGGGGCATGTTTTACTTTTAGAGTCAAAGAGGACTGAGACAAGGGGACCGTACTTCACTCTTGCTCTTTGTCCTAGTGATGGAAAACCTGACAAGATCTTTAAATTGCATGAGCTTGCTGCCTGACTTCAAATTCCACTCTATGTGGAAGAATACTAAATTGATTCACTTGAAATTTATTGATGATTTAATGGTATTTTGTAAGGGAGAAGAACTTGTTGTCACAAGAGTGAAGGAAGCACTGGATCATTTTACTGCAGCAACTAGCTTGGAAGCAAACATGGAAAAGTCCACTATCTTCATAGTTGGAGTAACTGATTAGGTGAAAGCTAACCTGTTGTCTATCACTGGTTATGCCTTAGGTGAATTTCCAATTAAATACCTGGGGATATTTCTAACTCTAAAAAATGGGATAAGATTTATTGCCAACAGTTAGTGGATAAGATCACTAGCAAGATTACTACAGGTTATGCCAAGAAACTGTCATATGCTGGATGGCTACAATTACTGAATGTAGTTTTGTTCTCTATTCACAGTTTCTGCGGATCAATTTTTATCCTCCCTCAATGTGTCCTTAATGAAATTGATAGGAAGTGCAAAAAATATGTATGGAGGAATACATAGGCAAACAGGAAACCTTGCTTAGTCGCTTGGGAGAAAATATGTGTACCCAAGAATCAAGGAGGCTTGAAAGTCAAAGACTGTAGAGTATGGAACATTGCATTTGTAAGGAATCTTTTATGGCAAATTGTAGTTGATAAAGCTTCTCTCTGAGTAAGATGGATATATGGAGTGCATAAGAAAGATGCAACTACATTTTGAGAGCATAAAACACCCCAAGATAGTAGTTGGTAATGGAGGAAGTTAATTTCCTTAAAGGATCAAATGACGTATTGGTATACTGGTGATATATATAAGCTCACTGCAAATGGAGCTTGCTCCATTACAAGTAGCTATTTGCAATTGATAGGAGCACAAACAAAGCTGAATGTTGCTGAGCTCATCTGGACTGCTGTAACTCAACCCCGGCAGTATAATCACATGGTTAGCGGAGAAGGGAAGATTACTAACTAAGGAGAGAATGCTAAGGCTTAAGATGGTAGTTCTAGATCTCATATGTTGCTTATGTGATGCACAAGTTATAGAAACCAACAACCATTTGTTTGTTGAGTATACTTGGTACAAGACAATTCTAGATGACTTTGTTAGAATTTGGAGCTAAAAGAGAAGAGAAAAGATAAAGTTTCAGCAGTAGCTGTTTTCATCCATACATTCATCACTCATACATTCATTCATACATTCAACATTCATTCATAGTCAATATTTTACAAAAGACTATACTTATAAGATACATGAGTCTTACAAGACACACTTCATAAGTCTTACAAGACACTATCTTACAAGACACACTTCTCAAAAATAAAGACTATCATTTATCTTTTAAAATAAAACTAAACATAATATTTAAAAGAAACTATTAAACAAAAGATCATCAAGAAGAGTCTCATATTCTAACACTCCTCCTTAGACTTTTCTTGGATACTCCCAGCATAGACTTCATCTTATTCATTGGGATATCATCCATTTCATTATCTAACTCATCCTTATCAAATTCATCTTCGTAGTCATCCTCATCAAAATCATCTTCATCATCCTCATTGTCATCAAATCATCATCCGCAGGCAAAGCTACAAGCTTGACAGTTTTTTGGTTCTGATCTTTGCCCATAGGGGAAGTTTCAGGTCCTTGAATTGTAGGGGCAGCTTCAGATCTTGTAACCCCTTAAATTGTTGTATTTGTTGTTGGTTTGGCATTTGAGCTCCTCCTCCATTACCATCCATCATAGCCTTCTTTACATATAAAGTGGCTTCATTTTCACTTCTGTTGAAGCCACAATGAATGAAATGATCATCAATCTTACTGTACCAGGATCGAGGATCCTGTTTCAACGCCTTATTTAATCTGTCTTTGGGTTTGTCAACCAGCTTTCAAGTGTCATTCTTCTCAATCATACCAATCTCTCTCTTCATGGCTTCAATCCAAACTTCACGTTTTTATACTTCTTGCAAGGTATTGGGTTCCAAGATTGCAATATTGCATCTTTTATATATCTCCGAAAGTGAACTTGTTTTCAAAATTAGCGAATTAAGTGAGGATTCACCATCTGATTCTTCAGTTTCTTCTACATTTTCAGAGCCAAATGATTGTGCTTTAGGCGGCGGATGCAAGTTTAGATAACCTGCATTTTCTTTCTCATACATAGACCTTAAAGTGGCATAGTTAAAATGCCCATATCTTCTATGCCATAACCACGAATTGTCCATCCTTGCAAAGTTGGCACTATCAAAATTTTCATCTACTGGAAAGGTCATATCCACCATTTCTACTTTAACTATCAAAGTATTATCAGAATTACAAATCAAACAATGTTTTTCCTTAAAAATTAAGGAGTAACCTTTCGACATCATTTGGCCAACACTCAACAAGTTACATGCTAAAGAAGGAACATACAACATATCATGTATAAGATTCGTAGTTTGTTTAGTTTGAAAGGCAACTGAACCCTCTCCATATGCTTCTAGTATTGCACCATTTCCCATCCTAACTTTAGCTTTGACTGACTTGTCAAGTGTGTGAAACATGAGCTCATTATATGACATATGACTCGTACATCCACTGTCTAGAAACCATTTTGGTTGGTTGGATTTGTTTTCTTCATGAGAAGCCATAAACAAGATTTCATTCTTTTCTGAATCTTCTGTGAAGTTTGACTGCTGAAAATATTGTTGTGGTTGATTCTGCTTGACCCTGCAATTCTTCTCAATATGACCCATTTTTCTACAGAATCTACATTGAATTGATGGTTTTTATTTGAACCAACAATCCTTTTCTTGATGATTGGTTCTTTTACAGTGGAGGCAAGGTGGAAACCTTTCTTTTTGTGAAGATTTCGTCCATGGCTCTCTCTGCTACTTTATCTCCTTCCATTCTCCCATTGTCCTTCATAGGTTGTTTGTCTTTGTGCTTTGCTTGAAATGCCACTTCTTCTACTTCTTCATCTCTTATGCTTGTTCTTTGTGCATGGGCTTGCAACTTTCTAATCAGATCTGCAACGGATAAAGTCTTCAAACCACAAGATTCCTCTATTTCTGAAATCTTAGACTCGAACCTTGCTAGTAAGCTTATTATCATCTTCTCCACCACTTTTGAATCTGGAAAAGTTTCACCAAATAATTTCCAGAAGTTTGGCAGAGTACTCCTTGATTGTATCTCCTTCTTTCATCCTTAACATCTCAAATTCACTTTTAAGAGTTAAGAGTTTGACAGTTTTCACTCTATCACTTCCATCGAACTCCTCTTTCAGCTTCTCCCATACTTCTTTAGGTGTTTCACAAGTCATTATTCTTGTGAAAATTGCATTTGAAAGTGCTGAATGAAGACAAGTGAGTGCCTTTGATTTCTTGGACTTTGCATCTTCATTTGTGCAATAGTTGGATTTGTTCCCAATTGAGGGGGATCATTTTCACATTCAACTGTTTCCCATAGACTAAGAGCTTTGAGATAAGCCCTCACCTTTATCACCCATATGTGATAATTTTCTCTTGTAAACAAAGGATAACCTACACCCAAGAAGTTGTTGGATGCCATGTTACTGCTGTTCAGGTTACTTTTTTTAGAAGATCTGAAAAAAAAAACTTATCTTTACACTACTAAAAAAAAGGATAAAACCGACCACAAAAACCTTCCACATGTGGAAGGATTTTATTAAAAACCGACCGCAAAAGCGACCAAAATCTGTGGTCGGTAAAGTAGTGGTAGTTTTTTCAAATTCGACCACAAGTGGTCGATTTATTTTAAAATATATATACATATTTAAAATTTATCATTATTTTATTAAAGTTATAAAAAATTATTTTAGAGAAAGAAAAAATCTACCACATGTGGAAGGTTTTTAATTAAATTAATAAATTAATTTAATAAAAAACCAACCACAAGTGGAAGGTTTTTTATTAAATTAATTATTTAATTTATTAAAAAATCGACCACAAGTGGAAGGTTTGTTATTAAATTAATTAATTAATTTATTAAAAAATCAACCACAAGTGGAAGGTTTTTTATTAAATTAATTAATTAATTTATTAAAAAACTGACCACAAGTGGAAGGTTTTTTATTAAATTAATTAATTAATTTATTAAAAATACGACCACTTGTGGAAGGTTTCTTACCAAATTAATTTATTAATTTTTAAAAAATCCGAGCACTTGTGGAAGGTTTTTTATTAAATTAATTAATTTATTTATTAAAAATACGACCACTTGTGGAAGGTTTCTTACCAAATTAATTTATTAATTTTTAAAAAATCCGAGCACTTGTGGAAGGTTTTTTAATAAATTAATTTATTAAAAAACCTACCACAAGTGGTAGGTTTTTTGCAAAAAAATATTTGCTAAACCGACCACTTGTGGTCGTTTTTTCTGGGTATTATAAAAAAAAAAAATTTGAACCCAAATACAGCATATGCAACAACAACAATACAAAAATTGTTTCAAAAGTGTATAGGACATACAAAATGTCCAACAAAATATGAAATAATACAACAATAGTTTCAAAGTATAACACATACAAAAATCAAAAACCTAAGAGTCACTATCATCTAATTCGTCATCGTCTTCCATATCATCATCCGTACTGAAAACATCCAGTGGCCCAGACCCTTTGCAGCCCGAACTGCATCACCAGGACATGGAGGAATATTCCCCGCAACCTGAATGAAACAGCTCATCTACTGCTGAAGCTTCTTGAATTGTGATGTTGTTGCCTTCTCTGTCTTTTTCTGCCTCTCTCTGTTCAGCAAGCTCTTGAGTGAGTTGACAAAATGTATTTTGTAGGCTTTCAATCGTTTCTCTATCAACTGAAGAGCTAGAGTAAGAAGGGCCAGACGAACACGTAACATTCTCGCCAAAAACGTTTTTGTGGTATCCAACCGAATGGCCTCTATTTGTAGGACCCACAACTTTTTTCCACAACTCCTCCTCTACATGTTGGGTATTAGGTCATTCTGACTTTCAGGAGGCAGACTACTACGATACGCACCGAGAAGATGCATATATTTGTCCTATATTCAAAGAAAGTTAATACTAAGATTAAAAAAATATTAAAATGATTATAATTGAATAATATCGACTTTAAGAAAAAAATTCATAAATTCAGAATTTGTTACTTACATGGATATCTTTTTCTCGAGCTTCAACCCAGACATCTTCATCAGTCGGGGTTTTTTTTTATCACATGAGTCTCCTCGTATAACTCATAATATGCTATTTTCCTACCCTTTTTTTCCTGCATATAAAAAAATCATCAATGTTCAAATAATTAAAAATTTAAATATATAGAAATACAATTAAAACTGTAAAAGTTGCATACCATTATTTCCATCATAGCAAGAGTACTTCTGGCACCCACAGTATGTAGGGAGCCAACCTTGGATGATTCCCGGGCTTTCTTTCCTTTTTCACTCAACAATTTGTATTCTTCGCTATTCCAATAGGGAAGATACAGTTGTCATGCGAATTCAGGAATCCACTTAGGTCTTACCGATTTCGATCGGGCATATTCCAAAAGATTGTTAAATCTAGCTCTACATCTTATGAAAAAGTTCTTGTTTATACGAAATGTATTTGCATCATCCCACCAGTAAAATTTCTACAATAAAAATATAATATTCAATCTTTTGTTATAACAAAATGTAAATAAGTATAAGTAGTCGATAAGTTAAATTCTTACCTTAAATTCTTCAAACATTCTATCCTTGTAAAGTTCTGAAACCTTTTGCCAGTTGGTCCAGTAGCCGTTGAAGTGGCGAGTAATACATGATCGCGCATTTTTTCCAGCTCCACCATCCGGCCTAAACCTACAACAGAACATCAAACATTAATTTCATAAAGCATAATAATATAGTAATGAAAAAATGAGTAACGTTATTATATTTAGAAATCTTACCCTTTCCCAACTGGAACAAGATAAATCCTCCCAGAATCATCTTTGTCTCCTGGCTGCGTAATAAGTGATAGTGGATGCAATGGCGTGGGTGGATCTGAAGCACCAGATGGAGGGCCTCCAAGATGAATATCCGACAACCTAATAGATCCCGCAGAATCACTGTGCGAAGCTGCTTGACTGCTGCAGGATGGTATCGATGATGCTACATGTCTGGAGGGGCCAGCGTCTATACGATAGTACTGTACTGGAGGTGGCACGGTCATAGGAGCAGAATGAGTCGGTGTAGACCCATGTAGTGGCCCCCATGCATAGGAGTCGGTATCAAATCCTCTGACAACCTAGAATGTGAGGGTTGTACTGGCTCGTTAGCAAACCAACCCTCAGATATATGAATACCTTGTGGCCGTCTATAAGGCGGAGGTTGTCGATTCTTTTTTGATTTTGTAGTATCAACTTTTCCCTTACCTATATCATCTCTGTCTGACATCTAAATTATGTTAAGTTAACAAGTAGTTAGTTCATACAAAATGAATGTATACGAAAAAATTCCAAGTATATAATTTCAAGTTACTAATTCACATTTCAAATCTCTCCAATAACACGATATATAGACAAAAATATTGTTATTACTATACAAATTGTGGGAAAGTGGAAACAGCAAAGTAAAACAATATATTATGTATCAATCTTAAACAAGAAGCATAAAGGTAAATATATAATACAAAGCATATCGACATCAACACATAATAAATACAACCTACACAACTAATCTTCATCTTCTGAAGACTCTCCACTAAACCATTCACCCTCTTCGGAGGTTTCCTCATCTCCTACCCACTCAGTCTCTTCTTCCACAATATTAACTTCTTCAAATATATTTTCTGGGTGATTCAAACCATCCACTAATTCAACGTCTATTAGCTGGTGATTAATCTGAATTTTATTTTGATACGCAGTCTCCAGCACATTCTCAACTTTCACCTGGCCTATAGGTTTTGTTTTGATTACAGCCCACCAGTCAGACTTGTCATTGCGCAACGGATAAGGAGCATAATACACTTGTTTAGCATTTTGTGCTAAAACAAATGGATCGTAAATAGGATACGAACTATTGTGCTTTACTTCAATGATGTTATACTCTCTATGTACTCTTGTGCCTCTTGTGCTTGGATCAAACCACTTACATCGAAAGAGGATAACTTTTTTACTAGGAAACCAGCGTGCTCAAGTTCTAAGATCTCGTGTATGATGCCAAAGTAATCAATATCATCATCACCTTTAACCCAAACACCAGCATTGTTTGTTTTCCTTGAACTGGAGTGTTGTTCGGTGGAAAATTTAAAGTCATTTACTTTGTATTGGGACATTGCTTTAACTTCAACTGGACCCAAAGAAATATCTCTCAAAAGCTTATCGTATGCGGCTGAATTTGGTGAATGGTGTACCTAAAAATATTATACATATATATATATTAGTTGAGGAATGTGTAAATATTTAAACTTTGTAGAAATATTACACTTACGAACCTCATTTTTAAACCATATTGCAAAGGATGCATACACTTGATTTTCGTGAAACTGAGTCTTAAATGAACTGCACATGCAACATGGGAAACACAATTAGTTTCTTTAAGGGAATGTGTAAACAAATAAGATATGCTAAAATTTTAATGTCCTTACTTCACAAAGGGCTCAATTTCCGAGCAATTCAGCATGACATACAATGTTGCTGATTTGCGCTCCATGGGAGTGAGCCGGCGAGGTATGATCTTTTTAGCCTTACAACCAGATTGAATGAAAATTGATATCGGTTGCAAATGAGGCGCATTCACATCCTCCTGATAACTATTCGGTCAGTTTCTTGAACAAGCAACTTCATCACGAAAGTAGTACGAACAAAATTGAGAAGTTTCTCTTGCAAGATATGCCTCAACTATAGAGCCTTCAACCCTATGTTTGTTTTTGGGACCCCTTTTCAATTTTCCAATTTCCCTGTACAATCTTAAGGTTATATGTGTACTATATTTAAAAAACATATGTATGAATTTAAATATATTGCAAATGCTTACCGTTCGAATGGATACATCCACCTAGTTTGAACTGGACCGCCTAGCCGAGCTTTGTGCACAAGGTGAATGGGAAGATGTTCCATCACATCGAGGAACGCTGATGGGAAAATCTTCTCCAGTTTGTTGGTAATAACAACAATATTGCTTTCCATTCGCGCCAGATTTTATTCTTTTAATGTGGTGGTACATAAGTCCTTAAAGAACAAACTAATCTTTGCTATTGGTTTCCATATGTTTTCAGGTAAACCAATAAAAACAATTGAAAGTAATTGTTCCATGAAAACATGACAATCATGGCTTTTCATTCCATGCAAGATTCCTTGTGTCATATCAACCCTCTTTCCCAAATTTGAGGCATATCCATCGGGCATCTTCAAACTTTGAACCCACTCACATATTTGATGCTTTTGGTCCAACTTGAATGTAAAACTAGCCTTGGGCTTAAGAACATTGCCGTTGGGCCCTTGCTGTAAGTGTAATTCACTACGGTTGCGGTTGCAATATTCTGGCAAGTCAAGTCTGGCCTTAGGATTATCCTTTATTTTGCCGGTGACATCCATAACTGTGTTGAACAAGTTGTCAAAATAGTTCTTCTCAGTATGCATGACATCAACATTATTTCTAAGCAAATTATCTGGCCAATATTCTAACTCCCAAAATATACTTTGCTTAGTCCAGTTATGCAAAACGCCATATCCATCAAGCCTGTACATTCTTTCCTCACTGGCTTTAGGCAAATCCTGAACTATTTCCCAGACGTCATAACCAGACAGCCTTGGAGGTGGACCATCATGTTCCCTTCTATTCCTTCTTAATGCATTCTTGAGTCTCCTAAATTCATGATCATGTGGCAAGAAACAACGATGACAATCAAACCATGAATTTTTCCTGCCATGTCTCAATGTGAAGGATTTTGTTTTTCCATGCAGTATGGACAATCCTGCTTTCCAGTTGTCATCCACCCAGAAAACATTCCATAAGCTGGAAAATCATTAACAGTCCACATTAGATGTGCACGCATATTGAAATTTTCTTTAAGAGAGATGTCCCAAGTTTCAACCCCCTCATGCCATAAAATTTGAAGTTCATCAATCAAAGGTTGCAAGTAGACATCTATTACGCTTTTTGGATTACGCGGGCCAGGAATAACATAATTCAGAAATATATACGAACTAGTCATCAACATTTTAGGGGGAAGATTATAAGGAGTGATATATACAAGCCAACATGAATATGGCGCACCACCAACTAAAAAAGGAGAGAACCCATTCGCACATAATCCCAATCGAATGTTGCGTGGCTCAGCCGTAAAATCTGGATAAGTGGCATTAAAATGCTTCCAAGCCTCTCCATCAAAAGGATGACACATAACACCAGTGGGCCTTCTATTTTTACTGTGACATCTCATGTGAGGAGCTGAACTGTTTGAAGCATACAACCTCTTCAACCTTGGTATAAGAGGTAAATAATGCATCACCTTAATAGCAATTTGATTTCCAGTAGAACCACGCTTATATCGAGTGTGCTGACAGAACTTACAGAACTCTAGGTTACCATCTTTCTTAAAGTATAACATGCAGCCATTTTCACAACAATCAATTCAAACCGAAAAGAGACCTAACTTTGACACAAATCTTTTAGCCTTAGAGAAAAAATCAGGAACTTCCAAGCCGGGGTCAACTAACACTTTAATAAGGTCTATCATTGATTCCATTCCTCCTTCAGCAATATTCCAGTCAAATTTAATACTTAGTAATCTAACAACAACATACAAACGAGAGTGTGAACACCCGTCAAACAAAGGATGACTAGCAGCATGCAATTAATTGTAGAAATTGCCCGCTTCGCTATTAGGAACATCTTCAACAATTTCCCTAATGTCAACTCCATGTTGCATCCCAAAAGCATCGTGCACCATTTCAGTCATCCTAGTATGTTGATATTCATTATGCCCTGTAGATGTACTACTTTCTCCAACAACAAAGTTATTTTGCGCTACATTCCCATGAATACCATACAATCTTAAAAAGTCCTCGTGAAACCCCATTCTATAAAGATGTTCCTTCACATCTTCTTCACTTACAAGATTTATACCATCACATCTAACACAAGGACAACGAATAACTCAATAACGTGTCCATATATCGAGTGTCTTAGCATGTTCAACAAATCTTTTGAAACCTTGAATAAATTCCACCCTAATACCCGCTCTATTATCATTGTTCCGTTGATATATCCAGCTATAATCAGGTTCCATCTACGCAATCAATCAGATACAACTAATTAGATAAAGTCACAAAACACAAAAACACAAAAATCACCTTCAAAATCCTATACTAAACCATATTCAAAGTGACTAAGTAACTTACAACCTCAAATTCAAATCACAAAAATCATCTTCAAAATCCTTATACTTAACCATTTTATAGTGACTTAGTCACTTACCAACTCACATTCATAACACAAAATTCACATTTAAAGTCCCTATACTTAACCCTTTGCAAGTGAAAAATTCACCTAACAAGCCATATTCATAACACAAAAATCACCATTAAAGTCCTTATACTTAACCATTTTCAAACTGACGAAGTAACTTACCAACTCAAATTCAAATCACCAAAATCATCTTCAAAATCCCTATACTTAACCATTTTCTAGTGACTTAGTCACTTACCAACTCACATTCATAGCACAAAATTCACCTTTAAAGTCCCTATACCTAACCCTTTGCAAATAATAATTCACCAAATAAACCACATTCATAACACAGAAATCACCATTAAATTCCTTATACTTAACCATTTCCAAAGTGACTAAGTAACTTACCAACTCAAATTCAAATCACAAAAATCATCTTCAAAATCCCTATACTTAACCATTTTCTAGTGACTTAGTCACTTACCAACTCACATTCATAATAATAAATTCACCTTTAAAGTTCCTATACCTAACCCTTTTCAAGTGAATAATTCACCTAACAAACCATATTCATAACACAAAAATCACCATTAAAGTCCCTATACTTAACCATTTTCAAAGTGACTAAGTAATTTACCTACTCAAATTCAAATCACAAAAATCATCTTCAAAATTCCTATACTTAACCATTTTCTAGTGACTTAGTCACTTACCAACTCACATTCATAACACAAAATTCACCTTTAAAGTCCCTATACTTAACCCTTTGCAAGTGAATAATTCACCTAACTAATCATATTCATAGCACAAAAATCACCATTAAAGTCCTTATACTTAACCATTTTCTAAATGACTAAGTAACTTACCAACTCAAATTCAAATCACATAAATCATCTTCAAAATCCCTATACTTAACCATTTTCTAGTGACTTAGTCACTTACCAACTCACATTCATAACACAAAATTCACCTTTAAAGTCCTTATACCTAACCCTTTTCAAGTGAATAATTCACCTAACAAACCATATTCATAACACAAAAATCACCATTAAAGTCCTTATACTTAACCATTTTCAAAGTGACTAAGTAACTTACCAACTCAAATTCAAATCACAAAAATCATCTTCAAAATCCCTATACTTAACCATTTTCTAGTGACTTAGTCACTTACCAACTCAAATTCATAACACAAAATTCACCTTTAAAGTCCCTATACCTAACCCTTTTCAAGTTAATAATTCACCTAACAAACCACATTCATAACACAGAAATCACCATTTAATTCCTTATACTTAACCATTTCCAAAGTGACTAAGTAACTTACCAACTCAAATTCAAATCACAAAAATCATCTTCAAAATTCCTATACTTAACCATTTTCTAGTGACTTAGTCACTTACCAACTCACATTCATAATACAAAATTCACCTTTAAAGTCCCTATACCTAACCCTTTTCAAGTGAATAATTCACCTAACAAACCATATTCATAAGACAAAAATCACCATTAAAGTCCTTATACTTAACCATTTTCAAAGTGACAAAGTAATTTACCTACTCAAATTCAAATCATAAAAATCATCTTCAAAATCCATATACTTAACCATTTTCAAGTGACTTAGTCACTTACCAGCTCACATTCAAAACACAAAATTCACCTTTAAAGTCCTTATACTTAACCCTTTGCAAGCGAATAATTCACCTAACAAACCATATTCATAACACAAAAATCACCATTAAAGTCCTTATATTTAACAATTTGCAAAGTGACTAAGTAACTTACCAACTCAAATTCAAATCACCAAAATCATCTTCAAAATCCCTATACTTAACCGTTTTCTATTGACTTAGTCACTTACCAGCTCACATTCATAACACAAAATTCACTTTTAAAGTCCCTATACCTAGCCCTTTTCAAGTGAATAACTCACCTAACATACCATATTCATAACACAGAAATATCCATTAAAGTCCTTATACTTAACCATTTTCAAAGTGACTAAGTAACTTACCAACTCAAATTCAAATCACAAAAATCATCTTGAAAATCCCTATACTTAACCATTTTCTAGTGACTTAATCACTTACCAACTCACATTCATAACACAAAATTCACCTTTAAAGTCCCTGTACCCAACCCTTTTCAAGTGAATAATTCACCTTACAAACCATATTCATAACACAAAAATCACCATTAAATTCTTAAACTTGACCATTTTCAAAGTGACTAAGTAACTTACCAACACAAATTCAAATCACAAAAATCATCTTCAAAATTCCTATACTTAACCATTTTCTAGTGACTTAGTCACTTACCAACTCACATTTATAACACAAAATTCACCTTTAAAGTCCCTATACTTAACCCTTTGTAAGTGAATAATTCACTTAACAAATCATATTCATAACACAAAAATCGACATTAAGGTCCTTATACTTAACCATTTTCAAACTGACTAAGTAACTGACCAACTCAAATTCAAATCACAAATATCATCTTCAAAATCCCTATACTTAACCATTTTCTAGTGACTTAATCGCTTACAAACTCACATTCATAACACAAAATTCACCTATAAAGTCCCTATACTTAACCCTTTGCAAGTGAATAATTCACCTAACAAATCATACTCATCACACAAAAATCACCATTAAAAGTCCTTATACTTAACCATTTTTAAAATGACTAAGTAACTTTCCAACTCAAATTCAAATCACAAATATCATCTTCAAAATCCCTATACTTAACCATTTTCTAGTGACTTAATCGCTTACAAACTCACATTCATAACACAAAATTCACCTATAAAGTCCCTATACCTAACCCTTTGCAAGTGAATAATTCACCTAACAAATCATACTCATCACACAAAAATCACCATTAAAAGTCCTTATACTTAACCATTTTTAAAATGACTAAGTAACTTTCCAACTCAAATTCAAATCACATAAATCATCTTCAAAATCCCTATACTTAACCATTTTCTAGTGACTTAGTCACTTACCAACTCACATTCATAACACAAAGATAATGCATGTTTAACGTCATTTAATGTATGTATAAAGGAAAATTTTTATTTTATGTATTAAGCATAAGTAAAAGCTAAAGATTACATTATACATAATCTGTATATTATATTTGAAAATTTTTTGAGTGTAACTTTTTTCACGTTAGATTGATTGATTTTATTATTATTATATTGGTTATTAACTACATGTAATCACTATAATTTAAAAAAATAATAGTATATTTGGTTTTTAAATTTAGTATTATTTAATTTCTTTTTATTTTAAGTAGAAACCGATCACAAGTGGTCGGTTTATATATATACACACTATCGACAATATCAAGTTTAAAATATGTACCATATACATCACATACATATACAAGTATATATATGATCCAATAATATAATGGGATATGTTTCTTGTACATACTTAGATTAGTGATTGATTAATTATATTGGATTACCTTAATATATTTAGTTTTGATTATATATATAATTAAGTGTTACTTGAAATTATTTAATTTTTAATTTTTTACTTCAAAAACCGTCTACAAGTGGTTGATTTTTAAAATTATTTTTTTATTTTAATTAGAAAACCGACCACTTGTGGTCGGATTTTTAAAAGTAATTTTTAATTATTTTTTTAATAAAAACCGACCACTTGTGGTCGGTATTTATAAAATTAAATTAAAAAAGAATTTTAAAAAACCGACCATTTGTGGTCGGTTATTATAAATATTTTTTAACTAAATTTTTTTACAGAAAACCGACCACTCGTGGTCGGTTTTCTTATTTTTTTAAAAAAATTTATTTGTTAAATAAATAATAATTAATATTAAAATTATTGTAACAATTATTTTGATTTTTTAAAATATAATTGTTTAAAAAAATAAAAATTTAAAAAAAAATAAAAAACGACCACAAAACCGACCACTTGTGGTCGGTTTCTGCGGTCGGTTTTACACATTTTTTTAGTAGTGTTAGTCCTTCACAGATCCCTCGAGAAGGTTGGCTCTTGCTACCACTATTAGAATTTGGAGCTAAAAGAGAAGAGAAAAGATAAAATTTCAGCAGTAGCTGCTTTCATTCATACATTCATCACACATACATTCATTCATTCATACATTCAACATTCATTCATAGTCAACATTTTACAAAAGACTATATTTATAAGCTACATGATTCTTACAACACATTCTTCATAAGTCTTACAAGACACACTATCTTACAAGACACACTTCTCAAAAATAAAGACTATCATTTATCTTTTAAAATAAAACTAAACATAATATTTAAAAAAAACTATTAAACAAAAGACCATCAAGAAGAGTCTCATATTCTAACAGATTTAATGATGTGGAGTCTCATTAGTTTCATGTCTTTATTCTAGAATAAATTAACAACTAGTAATCACCTACTTAGTTGTAGATTAATTATTGAATCCTTTTCTTCGTGTCTTCGTTATTTGTGTGCTTTTCTCATTTTTAACTCGTAGTAACTTCTTTGTTTCAAGTTCGTAAGTAAATTTTATTTTGTGTCTTGAGTCGATCAAACAAGAATCTATTCCGGCCGCCAAGTAGAATTGACATCTTATTGACTACCGGAGTATAAGCAACTTTCAATATTCGCCGCTCCAAATTGTGAGGATCACAAAAGTGAGTGAATACGAGTGTTGGTAAGGAGCTTTTACTACTAATCTTGTTTGTTAATTTTGTAGGTTCAAAAGGTGATATAAGGGGAATATGTCTTCGATAGCCGGGGATTATTGTGACTACAATAGTGAGGGGTTTTATGGCTACGAAGTTGAGGGAGATTGTGGAGGCTATGAAAATAGCCATGATCGTAACTTGGGAAGATTTGAAAGTTACTGTTTTGAGGGAGAAAATGAGGTGAATAAAGTGCCTAGTGCTTATGGTGACTTTGGATATGATGTAGGACCTCGTGATGGATCTTATGATGACGTTGGGACATGTGAGGAGTCCTACACTTCTCACTCCAAACCTAGATTTGGTGTTAGGTATAACCCTTTCATTCGCAAAGCTTATGAGAGCTATGATGAAAGTACATGTGAGGAGTGTGAATATTTATATTCTCCACCTTGTAGTACTTCTTATCAAGATCGATATAGTGTGAATGGTTATACTAGCTCTAGTGGAGGTTGTTCAACGAGAAGAAGAGGGTATGCATCTCCAAAATCGAGGGGTACTCGTGTCCTTTATAATGTTGATCCAAGAAGGAGTGTAGACTCCGTAAAGGTGACCATTTGTGGGATACCGAGCTACCTCGTTGTGTTAAATGATAGGTACTATAGAAACTACATAGTTCCATCCATGGTTGACTACTTGGGGTTGTTTTACGAGCCTTTACTCGTTCCATACTTATTGGACGGGTTTAAGGTTACCGAGAGGGTCAAAGTTATCTTCTCCCAATTTGAGTACCATGAGGAGGTGTGGTGTGATATTCTTCCATTGACATATGGTCATGTATGCTTAGGTGTAGATTGGTTTGTACAACATAGAGTTCCAAATGTGCAAAATTGGCCTAATGTTGTAAGAGACCGGTGGGGAAATCACCTCATGACATACATGTTGCCCGAGCTGCAAAGACAAGTGAATACTTACTCCAATCCGAATGCTTATGAGAGAAAAAATATTGAGAGGAGTAAGGGTGTGAAAGGTGGTAATCCGAGAGTGGAAAAAGGAGAGGTTATGTGGAGCGAAGCTAGGGGATCGCCACCAAACCGAGCTAACATTGTTTGTCCTCCTATTTCTAAGGACATTTATGTAGGTACCGACATGGCAAATAATGGAGATCAATGCCAAAGTAAAGTTTCCGCCCAAGCTTATGGAGTACCTTCACAACACCACAAAGGAGAGTCGACTCAAGAACTTCAAGGTAAAATAGCTAACTCTTACACTTTTTTGCATGTGAATGATAATTGTATGGCAAGTAGCCCATTGAGTGTGAGTAGTAGATTACTTACTTGTGAGTCTAATGATTCTTTGCCTTTTGTTAATGATGTACATGTTGTGAGTGTGGATACACTAGTTGATCCTATTGATGACCAAATTGACTCTTCTTGTAAGATCGATTTATGTCCACGTAGTGTTAAAGCCTATATGTTGAACGAAAGTACATTGTCTTGTGTAATTGGTGTTGATCAACCTATTTGTGAAAATTTTCCACTACTTGAGTATGTGTGTGATGTGATTAAGCGAAATCAAGTGAGTGAAGTATTTGAAAAAGTTGGTCAACAAAAGGGGAGTGAACCCGAGAGCTATTCTTGGGATAATCTTGTACTTGAAATCTCTTTAAAATGTGATATTAAGATTTTAGAGAGTGCTGAATGTGTTTGTTCTGAATCTGCCCGTGAAATAGATCATGCTCTCTTTAGGTATAATGTCTTATTTGAAGATGATATAAACACTCCTAATGAGCCTAGTGGTGAAAATGAAGGTATAGCTTGCCTTGGAAGCTATAGCCGATATGCTAACCCACTATGGTGTGACAACATTCCTCCTAAAGATGGAAATCTCTTTTTAAAAGACGAGAGTACTCTTATGGAAAAGGAATGTGTAGTCCTTCTTGAAAACCCGAGGACAAATGTGTCATTGACTCCTTGGGGTAATGTTTCTAAATGTGCATCCTTGTTTGACACACTTGTGCCTAAATTGCATGAATTCCAACTTTTGGATGCCAAGTTGTCTAGTTGTTTAAAGGAAAGAATGTGTATTTGTTTAAATACTTATTCTTCACCCGTGAATTCCTTTGCATGTGATTATTTTCTATATTACCTCTTTGCCTATGATGAAGTCCATTCTAGTTTTGGATTTGGTTTATATCGAGGTAGGAAGTTTGTTGGTCTGTCCATGTATGTGTGATAATGCTATATGGATTTTATGGACTTTAGAACCAATCGAAACACCACCACCCCCTTGATGTGGTCTTTTGATGAGATAAAGAAGCAATGGTGTCTTATGGCTTGTAAGATGAAGGAAGTTCTACTTTGTGGATTATTTGATGCCATTATGACCTATGTAGTTTCTTTATCTCTTGGTGATTCCCGTAACCAAATCCTTTGTGAACCTTTTATTGAGATTTTTATATTTAATTCAAAGGATCCTTGGTTATATTGCAAATATGTGCAACCTTGGCATGTTGAGATGATTTATTGTGCTAACCCTAACCCTCATGCCATGAGGAGTTTGTATTTGTTTACCCTCTCTTCGGTTTTGCAAGGTTTGGATTCGAGGTCGAATCCTTTTCAAGAAGAGGAGGATGATACAAGAATAATGACCGCCTTAGCTTTTGACGATATCATTCAAAGTCACTATGTGAAGAATCAAGCTTTGGTCACATGGAGGGCATGGGATCATACTTGGAGGGGACGTTTTTAGACTACCATTGATCAAACACAAGTGTGGAAGATTGCTTGGAGCCTTGAAGACTTAAGGACTCTCGGGTTTGGACCACCTTTGTTGGTTCAAGGTTTTGGTTCCCTTTACTAAGGACATTTTGGTCACTTAGCTTTAAGGGCATTTTGGACAATTCATATTGTCTTCCAACATACCAAGGCCACCCTTAGTCATTAAGGGTAATGTGGTCTTTTTGTCTACTTTTGTAATATACTATAAGCAGTGCATTTTAGGTCTTTTCTCTTTAGTTTATGAAAGATGAAATATTGAAACACTTAAAATCCTCTCTCTTGAGAGTAGACCAACTTAATGTAGTTATAGTATAGGGCTTGGAAAAGCTAACATTGTTCTTTGCTTGGAAACGGTGGATCTTGAGGTGAGTTGATTCCCTTGGCGGTCACCGTAAGAGTGTGGTTTTGAGTATTACATTCATTAGGGGGTTTTGAGTTTAATACACTCTTTAGTTTAATACACTCTTTAGTTTAATACACTCTTTAGTTTAATCAAGAATCTTTGTAGATCCCCCGTGCAGCTTCCCGATGTTTCTAATCACCTAGTTTTTGGGTTTGGTTACGTTCCTCAATTGGATGAATATAAGGTGGTCATAATTTTGTATCATAAGGAAAGGAATCTCATAGACCCCCCAACACTTCCGCCTGTTGTTGAAATTTACTCATTGAAAACAAATTCTTGGACAAAAATTGAGATTGAACTCTCCTACTTTATTACCAGTCATATGTCAAAGGCATTTCTTGATGGATCTGCATATTAGCTTGCACGAAAGGCTAATGAATCTGAGTACGATGACTTCATTATGTCTTTCAATATGGCTGGCCATGTTTTTGAAGAAATACCACTCCCAGTGTCTAGCTCTGATGATGGTGCATTAACTGGATCATTAGCAGTCTTTCGCGATTCAATTTACCTATTTGCGCATGATTCACTGGAGTGGTGGCATATATGGATGATGGGTGAAGGTTGTTCAGGAAAGAGTTGGTGCTATCAGTTTAAAATTGATTGCTCATTCGATAGCTGTTGGCCTCAATGTTTTATGAAGAATGGCGAGGTGATATTCGAATCCATTGGGGGGGATCTTTATCTTTATGACCCTCGGAACCAGCTATTTGAAGATCTTCACTTCCAAAGTAATCCTGATAATATAGAACTATTTGCATACAAGGAGAGCCTGGTTTTACTAGATCATGGAACCAAGCCTTGGCCTATCAAATTTCATGATGACAAGAATGAAGAATTTGAGAGGCAAACTCGAGGGTCAAGAAAGCTTCGCAGGAAATGAGCCGGTGAAGTCTTCCTCAAAGGAAGTTTACTTTTGCCGAGATATAAGTCCAATGATTCTGGTTTGCAGTTCATTTTTTTAGAATTGTGATTCTATTCCAATAAGTAAGGGAAACAAACTAAAGAAAGCCAAACTTTGGTTACCAATTGTCATATTGTTGTTTTTTTATTATTGTTGTCGTATTGTGCTCTAAGTTGTGCGAACTGATAAGCAGTTATACCCATTGCTAAACCAGAGAGGCTTCAAACTTGCAAGCAACTATTAAATTTGTTGAAAGTTCCTCTATTTTGGTATGTCAAATGTCTGTACGATGAATTAAGTCATTTAGCTTTTGTTCTTTCATATTTTGATAGTGAAAATGTGTTCCAATAATTGCCATGTTTTAATGTTTCGGAATGATCTCCACATTGATCTCTACCGAGTCAGCTGCATCACATACCAAATATCACCTGAAGAATTGTGAGTCATAGAAGTGAGACGTCCTCACAAGTTACTTTTCTATCAGGGAACTGTTTGCATTCCCACCCCTCTTCCCTTTCTAAGCTTTGCTGCTTCTGTTGATTGTTTCTTGCATCATGATGCCAAGGGACTGAGAATCCCAGATGTTGATTGTCTTTGGCATGGTCAGTTGGTGAAAGTCCATTGTGTGGCGCTTTTCTAAGACTCTTAACAACGTTGCTCTTTAGTGGATCAGCCTGATTGGTTATTGGATTTAAGTCCTGCCAATGCATGTCTTTGCTCTTTGGTACATGCTCTTTGGTGGATCGGCCTTTGCAGTTCCAATCCATTTTCTACACCCCTCATTCCTCTTTTGATTGGTTGTTGCGCTGGTTGACAGGTCGCTTTTACATGCAGATCTTCTGTAACTTATCAGCTAGGAGCAGTACACCAGTTAGTCTTATAAGTTTGTCGTAACAATCCCCTTATCGATCAATAGCTCTTTCAAACACATTATTAATGGTTGTTGTTTGATGTACAATCCCAGTTAGGCCCGGGCATAAAAGGGGTGTTAGAGTCCCATATTGCTTAGGGAATGGACTAGTGCTCTACTTATACAGAACTGGGCACTGACAGGTGTTTGAGTGGGTTGAAGTCCCACATTGATTGATGAATAGACCGGTGGTCTGCTTATTTAGACTTAGACAATCCTCCCCTATAAGCTAGCTTTGGGAGTTGAGTTAGGCTTAGACAAACCTTCCCTGAGGCGAAACCAAGAACCTAGTCAACCCACTTTAAACAAGTAGATTTTAGGATGCATTGGGTCTTGAATAAATTTAAATATTGATTTTAATTTATTAAATAACTTTTCTAAAACTCTATAGTTATTACATCACTAAATATGTACCAAAAATTATATTTCCGATTAAAATGACCATGAAATCTAACTAGGCAAAGTTGAATGACCATGAAAATTAACTAGGTAAAGTTGAATTTCTTGGTAGCTTCATAATTTCATTGACGTTGTACGTCTCTTGAATTTCCATGCACTTTCATTTGTCACAGTTGGTCCTGTATTCCACAGGGAGAGTTGAATTCCAAAGAAAGTGACAATGACAAATGAAAGTGAACAAGAAACTACTGAGTAATTCAGAAGAGAGTCAAATGAAAGTGTCTTGACTCTTTTTAGTTGTCAATTTGTGTGGTAGTCGATGCACGAGGCAGATTCCAAACACCACGACTCTGGGACGGAGCTACAATATTAGGTACGGGTTTAGACAAACTCAAATTTTTTGCTTAGATCGTGTATTTGTATTAAAAAATCATTAAATATGTAACTTGCCGGGGGTCTATCGGAAACAGCTCTCTACTTCATCCGAGGTAGTGGTATCAGTTAAATCAGATGCATCACTTTAAGGGACTTGGAAGCAAACTATCATCCTTTGCCTCTAAAGGAAGGCTGAAGAAAGAGCAGTACTATTTGAAGAATGGAAGTGCAGTGTTAGAGGAGTTTCTTACTTTATGCGATGGAAAATGCCGAATTCCCCTCCGTTACTTCAGTGCCATAGAAATCGAGAGGGCAACAAAAGATGCAGAGAATAGAGTAATTTTCATCAGCGGAATATATATGGTAAAGGGTTTACTAGACAAATGCCGTGTTCTGGTTAATTTCATACTCTACTTTTAACAGAAAGTCCAGTGATGTATGCAGAGATATAGCAATTACTTCGCAGATGAGCCATCTTAAGAACGTGCTTAAACTTATCGGCTGCTGCCTAGAATATGCAGAACCCGTTATGGTGTATGAGTATGTCGAGAAGGCTATAACTCTTGATGATTTACTTTCCAATAATGGTTATGCTAGAAATTCGTCCGTACCTTGGGAAAGTAGACTGCGGATTGCCAATGAGATCGCTTCAGTAATTGTTTTTCTCCATAGTGAATTTACTACGCCCATCGTTTTCAGAGACCTGCACTCACAAAAGGTGTTAATAGATCAGAGTAGTGGTGTTGCCAAACTGTACGATTTCTTATTCTCTGTACCATTGCCTCCGGGAGAATTGGGAGTAGAAGCTCAAGATGGTGTGCGCGGAACATGTGGCCATCCTGATCCAGAATACTGCTGCTCAGGTATTGTTACTCAAAAAACTGATGTCTACAGTTTTGGAAATGTTCTCTTGCAGCTATTGACTGGAAAGAGAGTGTATGTACATTATGGTGCGATCACAAAAGTTGGGCAAACGTACTTGGAATCCAACAGTGAAGAGTTTGATGTAATGGATATAGCGAATCCTGACATTTTGGCTGGAGAGCGTGGAATCCATGAGATTCGACAGCAATTGGAAGACTACTTTGATCTTGTTAAGAGATGCACGGTTACAAACGGAGATGATAGACCATACATGACTTATGTTGCAAGGGAATTACGCATAATTGATTTCGTGCCATCGGTACTCCTGGTCTTAATTAGAAGTTTGTTCTGCATGAAGAGAAAAATAGGAATAATGTAAAATTCAGATACAACTATTATATTTCTGAATTTATGCAACTATAAGTGTGATTACTACTGTGAGATTTATTTTATTTTCTTGTGTTTTTGAAGTTTGTTAGTGCACCAGGCTGACCTAGCATTTCCAATATGAGAAGGAAACATTGATCAACACATGTAGCTCTTGACAACTTTGATTTGCTCAATGTTAAGAAACATTAACACCATATAAGCTCGGTCAATGATCAGATGGGTTTAAAATGTGTTTTATTGAGCTTAAGGGTTCAGCTGGCAAGGGGTGAATAGATTGATCCAGTTGACATACGGAGCGGGAGTACAAGGGTCTCCAAAGGCTGTTCCACCTTGTTTCTATAGCTAGAAAACTTTACGATAGGTGAACCAGAAACTTTAAGAGAATCAAAGAGAGAACGAACCTCCTACGAGTATATATCCTGCAATGGTTTAGGAATCCTTGTTGGTGTTTTGCAGTTGATCTCGCAAGCTAAAGATGCAAGTATGGATTTTTTTTGGCGTAGGTTGTGTGAAGGAGTTCCCACGCTTTGTTAGCAGATGGTGTTACTGCTACAGTTGGAGCAATTGTAGGATCTATCGATGCCATCATTGCTTTTTGGATCAATTGATCCTGACAGAACCAGATCTAATAATTGGGATTTGGTACAGTAAGATCATTGGGATGGAGCAGTTATGGTTCCATAAGATGTCCCATGAGTTGATGCCCATTTAGTTGATGTCAATTTGTGCTTTTCATGTTTAGAAGTTGAGGTTACCTTGTAGTTTAATAGGTAATTGAGCAAAAGGATTAAATTGTACCACATGAGTGGTGGTAGAAACTGTAAAATCGCTGGCATCAGCAGCATCAATAATTGGAGCCATAGATGAGAAAGATTAAGGAGAATTAAATGGATCTAATTCGGTGGAGCTTATGCCTTATGGGAGCTCTAATACCATATAAAGATTCAGAGAAGGAGATCAAAAGAATGATTCTATTAATTCTGGCTACAAGATTTCAAATAGATACTATACAACTAACTGGACCTAAAGTGCATGTCACTATCTGCATAATAAACAATTTAAGGGACAAAATCATAAACATAAAGTAGACTAATGCCTATGAAAAAGTACTCGGACCACTTTAACAAAACAATACACAAATTCACTTGTACATAGCTACTATGTCCATCCAAATTAAACCCCTAGTTACATAGCCTCGGCTGGTCCAGCATTGATGAAAAAAAAGAAAAACTTCCCCCCTCACATCATTAATCGATGTAGGATTATTCAAGATCAAGACCAGAATTCGAGTCAAATCGATCAACATTGAAGAACAATAAACATAGCACGACTCAAAAAACAATACATGACTACTTCTACAACTTGTACATGATTAATTGAGCACCATATTGAGGTTGAAGCAATAGTGGATGAGGAGCATGAGCATAAGATGGAGAGAGTTCAAATGCATAGTGTTTGAGAATCATGACGATTGCCATTTTTGCCTCTAACATAGCAAAGTTTTGTCCAATACATATTCTTGGACCCCAACTAAATGGGAAAAACACAACTTGTCCTTTTGTTGCTTTTGATATTCCTTCACTAAATCTCTCTGGATTAAACTCCATTGCATCATCTCCCCATATTTCAGTATCATGATGCAGCAAAATTGTTGGTAATATGAGTTGCACCCCAGAAGGTAAGCACAAATTCCCTAACTTCGTTTCTGTGTTAACCATTCGATTAATCACATATGCTGATGGGTACAACCTTAAGACCTCATTAAAGATCATAGTCACCTATAGAATAATAGATCACAAGTTAACATTGCCATGAAAACATACACAAGTTCCCCTTATGTATATTTATTAAATATCCGGTTAGTATGTGCAAATTGATCCGAATGTTATCGTAATAACAAAAAGGTTCAAAATAATTGAGCATATAGGCAATACTTACTACTTTTAGTTGATTCAACTTGTCATAATCAAGTTCATCACTTCCAAACACCTGTAGAACTTCTTCTCTAGCTCTTTCTTGCCAAATAGGATATTTGCACAATAAAATCATTGTCCATACAAGTAAAGTTGAAGTAGTCTCTTGCCCAGCAAAATAGAATAGTTTACACTCTTCAATCACCTCATCAATGCTCATACCAAATTTCTTATGTCCATGTTGTTGAATTTCTTGTAAATTGGATGCCAATAATATACCCAATAAATCATCATGTGTTTCTCCAACCTCAATCATCCTCATTCTTTTATTGATAATTCCTACTATAAGTGTTCTTAATTCATTAACGATTTGCATCATCCTTTTGTTCTTTTTTGTTGGCAAAAACCTATAATCCATGATAACACTATTGTTAGAAAAATTAATATATAAGAAACGTGTTAGACTTTGAGACACATAAACATGCATGCATGCTTCTCGAAGATAGTTGAAGTCTTTCCAATGAATGAATGGAAAAATGATAACATAAAGATTGTCTCCGAGATTCATCTAAGTCATATAATATTGTAGACTTGCATATATATTGTGTTAGGCTATTACGAGCCGACTAGAAGAAACAAGACTTAGGTTACCACACACAGATTTATTATAGAATTCTTATATAAGGAAATAAATTTTACCTCCATCCTGGGATGTATATTGAACGTGACATTTCTGAAAGTATTTTAATCAATTCTTTTTGAAGTTCAAAAATCTTTCTTCCTTCTTCATAATTACTGCCAAAAGCAGTTCTTGAAATTGCATCACTTGTCAAAGTTTGAAGATATAGCCACACATCTATCTCCGATCCTTCTTTTGAGACAACTTTTTTCCATTTGTTCAACACGTCACTAATTGTCAATTTGAATGCAGGTAGCATATACTGCACATTAATAAGAATTCGATTAGAGCCGTCAAAATGGATTTGGCCATGAACCTGCCCCAACCGAACCCGCTAGAATAGGGTTATGTTAAAAAATTTCATCAAGCCCATTTAAAATTGGGGCTTATAAGCCCGACCCAAGTTGGACCTTTTTCTAGCCCGTTTAAAACTGGGGTATATAAGTCCGACCGGAGGTTAGCCCTTAGCCTTTGAGGTTTGACCAAGGTCGACTAATATCCTAATTATTAATTCTACAAAGAAACACGACTCTCTCATTGTAATGATCTTCATCATGATGTCAAATTTCAAAACTTAGTCAAAGACCTTATTATATTAATAAACTAACTTGATATAACTATGAAAAAGAATATTGACATTTATATCGAATAACATTTATAAGATACGTTCGAATCATCATATATGAGATTGGATCGATGGCATATCCACTACATCCCTAACAACGATCATGTTGGTATATTCTATATATCTTTCTTTTATGATCGTGGTGTTCTAGCCAGTTTTCGTGCACCTCAACTAATTTAACAAAATACACCAGACAAACAAATTAAAACGGAGAGTGTATGACAAAAGTTTGATAGTTGTTAAAACCTTCAACTTGTCTAGGTGAAAAGCAGGATTGAGAATTCTTCTATGTGTGGCCCATTTATCTTCTTCATAGGAAGCAATGCCACCTATTGCCAACTTAGATAATGGACTGCTTGTAGCCTTGTGATAAATGTAGTTCTTTGTTAGCACCTCCCTTATAAGTTCTGGCTCTGTAATGAGCACTGCTGGTTTTGGTCCGAGCCACACAAAACAATTCTTACCTACAAATTCAAGTGAAAGTCAAAATTAAGCAATATAACGACGACTTAAGTAGTGGCGGAACCAGAATTTTCACTAAGAAGTGTCAAAATATGAAGAAGTAAATTCACGAAAAAAACAAGAGGTGTCAAGATGTAATTCTCCAACGAAGGGGTGTTGGTCGACACCTCTCAAGCATATTTGGCGCAACTGGTAAAGTTGTTGTCATGTGACTAGAAGTCACGGGTTCAAGTTGTGGAAACAATCTATTGTAGAAATTCAAAGTAAATCCTTGTTGTTCGCCCTTCCCCCGACCTCGTGCATAGCGAAAGTTTTAATGCACTGGAATGCCCTTTTATTATTTAAAAAAAAATAGCTAGATTTGTATATATTTTATAGAAAATATCTACTGCATGTATGTATGTATGTTTTTTGGTTAAAGTGTGTGTATGTCAATTGTATGGATGCCTCTAATAATGTTTTGAAAAGAAATGTTACACTGTTATACAATTACAAAGTTCGACTATATATTTTATAGTTACCTACACATTAAAATGAAAACCACACAAAACAATTCTTAATTACCCCATATTAAAATGAAGAACCTAAATGCATAAGCAAATTCAAAATTTGACTATATGTTTTATTATGATTTCAAGTAAACATACAGTATTGTGTTCGAAGTAATATAAATTTAGATATTTAATGAATATCTCAATAATATACAAAAGTGGTAAATGACAATGTGGATTGTGGCCTAACAAAAAGTAGGGACGAATTGCAACTGTGTTTAGTTATTTTATACTGAATCTATTTATACCACAAAAGTTTGACTGACATATTTAACGAGCATAAAGACGTTTTACATAATCAAATGATCACTTAATTAAAAGTCAAATACAAAATATTATTTTATTTAACCATTTGTACTAAAATGATGGAAATAGTATTCCATATGAAAGGTAGAATAAAATAATTTCATGAAATATCCTAACTTATCCCATCTCATGTACCAAAAGGTCCCTGAAGTATAAATTAGAGGCCGTTTGGTTTGGAAATTGTTATCCCGCGATAACTAATTATCCCGAGATAAAATAAAAGAACACATTTTCCTTTGTTTGATTGGAGAGATTAATCAAATCCGGGATAACTTATCCCACCATTTTCCCCTTAGTCCCGGGATAACTTATCCCATATACATGGTGGGATAAGTTATCCCAGGATAACAAATTTTCAAACCAAACGACCCTATATATAGAATTCAACTTCTATTTCTATACATTGGCAATATAAATATTCTATAGAACTTGACCAAACATCACATGACACGTGCTGGTGAAAACCATTTAGAACTTGTATGAAAGTCATCGATGAAGCTTATTCCCCATCCTCTTATCAGATCAGCTAAAAGATAACAAATAATTACTACTATATATAATAAGATTTGAATTGTGAAGTCATACCATATTTTGTGATGGTTTTTTGGATGAAGGGGCTTATTCTAGGCCAAATCAAGTCATGTGAGAAATTAACAGGCTTAGACATAGCTTCTTCACTCATCTTCTTCATCTCTTTCATATCTCCATACAATAACTTGTAAGAATTTCCTTTGAAACCTTGTTGTCTTAGGCATTTCTCCAACTTTTTTGGTTTGAACCAAACATAATTCAAGATTCTCCATGCCCATCTCAATACAAAGATAATTGTAAGTGAAAATATTGCAATTTTTATGTTGTAGTATGATATCTCCATATTGAATGAAGGTCTTATCTTACACTCACTAGCATACACTTAGCTCTATTTGGTCTTTATTATGGCATTAGTATCTTATATATATATATACAAATCTAGATTATGAGAAGAAAGTGATATTTAAATTAATTAATTAACTAAAAGTCTTAAGGGGGATTTTCGTTCGTGAGATAAGGTGAAATATCGCATACTTAAGTTTCGGATTAATTTATACTTTCAACCAAATAAAGTGTAAATTTACTCAAGAATATCCTACTTTATCATATCCAACTTGATATTATTTTATTCCATCTCTCGTGTGGAATAAATTAGTTCAAAAAATTATATACATCACACAAAATTATAATTCAGAAATAACTTAATCCGTGTATAAAGATGAAGAAAGTTTTAGGCCTTGGTGACCAAGAAATTATATAGTCCAAAGAAGCAAACACACGCCTTACAAAGTTCAAAGAATTCCCTAATGCATTATTGCACATCATTTTCTATAACAATCTTTTTCTTATGCATTATTGCACATCATTTTCTATAACAATCTTATGCATTATTGCACATCATTTTCTATAACAATCTTTTTCTTATCTATAAATGTGTCTAGATAGATTATTTGACTTGTCCACACCTACTAAATCTTCTAAAGAAAAATATATTTTACTAATGCAGATATTTGAAGCAAAAGCAATAAGGAAACTAGAAATTCAAAATTTAATGCCACATATTTGAACCCTCGAATGCAAATGAACCTTGAATTCAAACAATTTGAACCTTGAGTTATGTTGAATCTTGAACTCAAATAATTTGAACCTTAAATTAAAACAATTTAAACCTTGAGTTAGGTGCCTTGGTGTATACTTTTTGCAGATGATGTAGTTTTGATTGATGAGACGCGAGGGGGTGTGAATGACAAATTAGAGGTGTGGAGACAAACTCTTGAGTCTAAAGGGTTCAGGTTGAGCAGAAGCAAGACAGAGTATTTGGAATGCAAGTTTAATAACGTGAGGCTGGAGAATGAGGTGGTAGTGAAGTTGGAATCACAGGAGGTATGTAAGAGGGATAGTTTCAAGTATCTCGGGTCCGTGATCCAGGGTAACGGTGAGATTGACGAGGATGTCTCGCACCGTATTGGGGCGGGATGGACGAAGTGGAAGCTCGCGTCGGGGGTGTTGTGTGATAAGAAGGTGCCGCCCAATCTTAAAGGCAAATTCTACAGGGTGGTAGTCCGTCCGGCCATGTTGTATGGAGCGGAGTGTTGGCCAGTTAAGAACTCCCACATCCAAAAAATGAAGGTGGCAGAAATGCGGATGTTGCGTTGGATGTGTGGGCTGACTAGAGGGGATAGAGTTCGGAATGAGACTATCAGGGAGAAAGTTGGTGTGACTCCAGTGGAGTATAATATGCGGGAAGTTCGATTGGGATGGTTCGGACACGTGATGAGGAGGGGCATGGATGCCCCGGTTCGTAGGTGTGAGAGGCTAGCATTGGAAGGTTTTAGACGGGGTAGGGGTAGGCCGAAGAAGTACTGGGGTGAGGTGATTAGGCGGGACATGGAGCAGTTACAGCTCACCGAGGACATGACCCTAGATAGGAAGATCTGGAGGACGCGAATTAGGGCAGAAGGCTAGGGCCAGTTTGGGTCGCTAGTGTAGGAAATTACTTAGTGGGGGTATTATTCTTGTTATGATACCTTGTTCCATGTTGCATTACGAATCTGTGTGCTTTTCTCTGTTTTTTATTACTTGTGGGTGTCGTATTTATGTTATGAAATCTTGTTCTATGCTTTACTATGTATTTGTGTGGTATCTCATGTCTTGAGCCGGGGGTCTATCGGAAACAGCCTTTCTACTTCTTTGGAGGTAGAGGTATGGACTGCGTACATCTTACCCCTCCCAGACCCCACTAGGTGGGAATACACTGGGTTTGTTGTTGTTGTTGTTGTTGTTGTACACATCCAAAGTTCAATGTCATAGCTGTCAGTTGATGCCAAGTTAAAGGATAATGCTTATGTATTGTGTCAAAATATTTTATAGTAGAATGCTCCTTAAAGTGCTAGTGGACAAAATTAGGATTGAACGTCTAGATGTGTTTCCCTAATTATTGGGTCATCGTTCAAGTAGGAAACTCACAATTCCAACTGTTCATATGTGAAACTCACACTATCAATAATACTTACTAATAAGAGGGAATGGGGAGAAAAAGCAGGCAACTCTCCGTCAATATGCCTGCTTCTCCTCCCTGCTTTATCAGCTCCTCTATAATTTTATTATACCATCTCTAATTAATTATTATAAATTATTTATATATTAAAAAATTAATTATACTTACTAATAAGAGGGAATGGGGAGAAAAAACAGACAGTTGTCCGTCAACATGTCTGCTTCATCAGTTGCTTCCTCTGTAATTTTACTATATTATTTCTAATTAATTATTATAAATTATTTATGTATTAAAAAATTAATTATATTTAATTAAAAAATAAAATAGATATTTATGACATTCTGCTTCAGCTGTTTCACCCATAATTTGACCATATCATCTATAGTTTATTATTATAAGTCATCTAAATACTATAAAATCAATATTAAAAAATTATTATAAAGTCATCAAAGTATTAAAAAATTAATAATATTTAATGTTAAATTTACTGACATTTTATATGAGGCCCATTTAATTTTTTTTTTGACAAGTATTTTCGTGTGGTAATTTGCTATATTGCTTCTAATTAGTTACAATAAGTCGTCTAAGACATGTCTGCTTCGCTGTTGCAATCATGATTTTACTATGTCACTCCTAATTAATTATTATGACAATTTAAGTATTATCTCGCTTAAATTGAGATTTGAGTAATTATTTTCTTTAAAAAGATAAAAAAATAAATTTTTTTGAAATTAATAAATAAATAAATCTTATCACTTCTAATTAGCTATTATAAGTCATTTAAGATATGTCTGCTTTGTTGTTTCAATCGTGATTTTACTATGTCAATTCTAATTAATTATTATGATCATTTAAGAATTGTGTCGCTTAAATTGAGACTTGAGTAATTATTTTCTTTTAAAAAAAGAAAAATATATGTTTTTAAAAATGAATAAACAAATAAATTTTATAATTTAATTATTATTATAATATTAATTTATTATAAATATTGGGCCCGTGCATTGCACGAGCTACTTGTAACTAGTTCACATATGAAACTCAAAAAACTAGATAATTCAAGTGTGTTTTTAAGCTTTTTTTAATCCTTATTTTTTTTCTTATAATAATTTAATCAAATAAAAACATCAAATATCATTTACATGTATAACAACGCTTCACTGTAATAGTCACGCAATTTTTGAAAAAAATATCAATTATATAAAAAACTTCTGACTATAATTAAAATATCCCAAAAGGTGGGGTGCGGTGGATGGGACTGCTCTTCCCTTAACCAGAGGTATCGGGTTCGAGCCCTAAGTATGGAAACATTCTTGGTAGGGAGCTTCCCCCAAATGGAGTCCTACGTGGCTCGAATCCAAATTAGTCGAATTTCAATGCGGATACCAGACACCGAATGGAAAACCAAAGAAAAAAAGAATATATTTAAAATCAACATTACATTTAAAAAGTAAAAACTAATAATAAAAAAAAATATCCCAATACATAGATTCTATCGAAATTATCTCAAAACCCCAGATTGCCTTAATCAAAAGAAAATTATTCGACTTCTTCATCTAATCCAAATTTAGATTCTCCTCTTTCCTTCTTAATTAAGCTTCAAATCTTAATTAAGCTTTTATAATTTTTGAATTAGTGCAATCAATTATGGAGTATCAATCATTCATGATGGACTTTGTTTTGCTAACAGATTTTGAATGAGCAATCAATTTTAAACTGATGGCACCAAAAAAAAATAAAAAAAAATTGAAACCACCTTTTCACGTCATCCATATATGCCACCACTCTAGGTGATTTTAGGACATGACGAGTAGTTAAAGTGAATCATGAAAGATTGCTAATGATCTAGTTAAGGCACCGTCAATGAGGCAGGACTTTGGCAACTTTATTTCTTCAAAACGTAATCAGGTATATTGAAAGATACAATAAAGTTATCATATTCAATTTCACTAGTTATTCGTCCAAACTGATATGCAGATTCATCTAGAAATTCTTTTGTTATAATGCTGGTAATAAAGTTTGGAAGTCCAATTTCTATATTAGTTCAAGAATATGTTTTTAATGAGTAAATTTAACAGCATGCAAAAGTTTTAGGGGCCTGTTAGATTCATTTCCTCACAATACAAAATTCTGACCACCATATATTCATCCCGTTGAGGTAAGCAGTCAAACCCAAACACTAGGTGATTAGGAACATAAGGAAGTTGCGCGGGGAACTACTAAGATTCTTGATCAATTTTGTGGCGGGGTTCCAAAGATATATTTTGCAGCTAAATCGAGGAGTTAGAGGGTAAATAAGAAAGAGACCATCATTGCAACAACCAAAGACTTCAAATCTTTGAGTTGATGATTCCCACTAAGGAACTTCAAATTTCTTGTGAGCGACAAATGTTTCATCAGAGTACAAAGTGCAGCACTCATTTTTCATGATAAATAAGATATTTTTTTACCGATCAAATAATTTTCCTTATATAAGGAACATTAATTCATATGCATGTTAATAAAATGAGGATCTATAATGAATTACACCAAGATTTACAAATAGACCCGAATTGCATGAGATCTTCGGTAGGAAGTCTTGACAAGATATGTATGTTATTTCATCACCAGGTGAGAGAAAATCATCGTGCTAATTGAGATAATAATAGTAAAGAAGTACAAAAATTTTAGTTTGATGCAAAGCTAATCTAAAAATTCTTTACAAGATCAAAAGAAAACGAAAATTTCAATGAAATGGAGAAGTAAAATTCTACGAATCAGGCAAGGTCATGAGTGACAGAGAGAAAATGTTCAAAATAAGGATGTGAACTGTCAGAGATAGCACCAACACAAGAAAAACAAGGCTTCATCGAAGATGATAATGTTGGTGGACGAAAAAAATCAAGAGAGGTAAGTAAATGAAGGCGTACATTGAAGGAAAAGACAATAATGATTGGGAGATCGGTGGTGAGCAGAGATATTGGCGACGTAAACAAGAAGGAGAAACAATCGTTCACAACAATGTGAAAAGAGTAAATATAGATTTGGATTAGATAAACAAGTCGAACTTGATAAAATCATAAATGTTTGAGAATTCTCAGTTAGAACTCAGAATTAGTGAATCATGTATAAAACTGAAGAAATCCTAATTATGACAACTAACAACATAGAAAGAATTATTCATGAATGCCAACGTACCCACAGAAGTAAAAAAGAATATTCTTTGTTTTCCGTCGGGATAAACTCAAATCAGACGGTCCACGTCATATCTATCAATAAGCCTCTGTGGACATCTGTGATGTAATCCACGTGGATCCTTTAGAGACTTCCTCGAAGACTCCAGAGTCAAAACTAGGGATTCTCTTCAACAATTTATGACTTTATCTGTGAGGATCAATAATGAAAAGAGTAGAAGGAGCTAAAATGAGTAGGTTACGGTCTTTAGCAAGCCTTCCAAGCCGATTGCAGCCTGCCTGCTGAAAACTATAACATAAGTAACTCCCCTCCCCCCCCCCCCCCAATTTTAGCTCCTACTCTTTTCATTGTTAATCCTCACAGATAAAATTATAAATTGGTGAAGAGAATCCCTAGTTTTGACTTCGGAGTCTTCGACGTCTCAGACGTCCACATGTCCACAGAAGCTTATTGATAGATGCGACGTGGACTGTCTGATTTGAGTTTGTCCCGATGGAAAACAAAGAATCTTCTTTTTTTCTTCTGTGGGTATGTCGGCATTCATGAATACTTCTTTCTATGTTGTTAGTTGTCACTATTTCTGAGTTCTAACTGAGAACTTCTCTAATATTTTAGCCCTTGTCCAATCTTGTGGAAACACAATATTTCAGTGGCTAACATTTACGATTTTATCAAGTTCCTAACTTTGCTATCATCTTAACTCGGTAACTAATATTAACTACTCAAGAAGGTTTATATCAAAAACCAATCTCCACTTGTCCTTCAATCTATGTTTAATATATAGATACATTGTTATGAACGATTTATTGTCCAACCTGTATTTCCTCTTTTCTCCTTTCGATTTTCTCCATGTCAATCTATATTTACTTATTTCACATTGTTGTGAATGATTTTTTCTCCTTCTTGTTTACTCTGCCAATCTCTCTACCCACCACCGATCTCCCAATCATTGTTGTCTTTCCCTTCAATGTACACCTTCCTTTGTTTACCCCTCTTCCTCTTTTTCGTCGACCAACATTATCATCATTTATGAATCCTTGTTTTTCTTTGTCTCGGTGATATTTGTGATAGTTCACAACCTTGGTTTTAACGTTTTTTCTCTATCGTTCTCCCTTTATCTTTCATGACCTTGCCTAACTAGTCAAATTTTAGTGCTCCATTTCGAAGAAATTTCCCTTTTCATTTGATTTTGTAAAGAATTTTCAGATTAGCTAGGCATCGAACTTTTTTGGTTACTTCTTTGCTATTATTATCATAATTAGCACGATGATTTTCCCCGCTGATCCACCTGGTGATGAAATGACAAACATCTTATCTAGACTTCCTATCGAAGATCTCTTGAAATTCAGGTCTGTTTGCAAATCTTGGTCTAATCTCATTAGAGATCCTTGTTTTATTATCATGCATATGAATCAACGTTCATTATATAAGGAAAGCTATTTGATCAGTAAAGATAGCTTGGATGTCACGGAAAACGAGTGTTGCACTTTGTACTCCGATGAGACATTTGCCGAGCACAAGAAATTAGAATTTCCTTTGTGTGAACCGACTAAAAGTTTTGAAGTCTTTGGTTGTTGTAATGGTGTTCTCTTTCTTCTTTACCCTATAACTCCTAGATCTAGGAGCAAAATGTATTTTTGGAACCCAGCCACAAAAGTGATCAAGAATCTTTGTAGATCCCCCGTGCAGCTTCCCGATGTTTCTAATCACCTAGTTTTTGGGTTTGGATACGTTCCTCCATTGGATGAATATAAGGTTGTCAGAATTTTGTATCATGAGGAAAGGAATCTCACAGAACCCCCAACACTTCCGCCTGTTGTTGAAATTTACTCATTGAAAACAAATTCTTGGACAAAAATTGAGATTGAACTCTCATACTTTATTACCAGTCATATGTCAAAGGCATTTCTTGATGGATCTGCATATTGGCTTGCACGAAAGACTAATGAATCTGAGTACGATGACTTCATTGTGTCTTTCAATATGGATGGCCATGTTTTTGAAGAAATACCACTCCCAGTGTCTAGCTCTGATGATGGTGCATTAACTGGATCATTAGCAGTCTTTCGCGATTCAATTTACCTATTTGCGCATGATTCACTGGAGTGGTGGCATATATGGATGATGGGTGAAGGTTGTTCAGGAAAGAGTTGGTGCCATCAGTTTAAAATTGATTGTTCATTCGATAGCTGTTGGCCTCAATGTTTTATGAAGAATGGAGAGGTGATATTCGAATCCATTGGGGGGGATATTTATCTTTATGACCCTCGGAACCAGCAATTTCAAGATCTTCACTTCCAAGGTAATGCTGATAATATAGAACTATTTGCATACAAGGAGAGCCTGATTTTACTTGATCATGGAACCAAGCCTTGGCCTATCAAATTTCATGATTACGGGAATGAAGAATTTGAGAGGCAAACTCGAGGGTCAAGAAAGCTTCGCAGGAAATGAGCCGGTGAAGTCTACCTCAAAGGAAGTTTACTTTTGCCAAGATATAAGTCCAATGATTCTGGTTTGCAGTTCATTTGTTTAGAATTGTGATTCTATTCCAATATATAAGGGAAACAAACTAAAGAAAGCCAAACTTTGGTTACCAATTGTCATATTGTTGTTTTTTGATTATTGTTGTCGTATTGCGCTCTAAGTTGTTGAAAGTTTCTCTATTTTGGTATGTCAAATGTCTGTACGATGAATTAGGTCATTTATCTTTCGTTCTTTCATAGTTTGATAGTGAAAATCTGTTCCAATAATTGCCATGTTTTAATGTTTCGGAATGATCTCCACATTGATCTCTACCGAGTCAGCTGCATCACATACCAAATATCACCTGAAGAATTGTGAGTCATATGAGATGGGCATAGCAAATCAAAGGGGTCATTATAAAAGCAGGATTTGCTGCTGTGCTTCTGCAAATCATTACTTGTATATGCATGCGTGTTGGGAGTAATCAGAGGTTATCTGAATTTATGTGTACTCTTATGATTATGCTGGCTGTTTTTTCTAGGTCCCTAGTGTAAGAGGTCTCTATCGGATGATAATGGGATGGGATGAGTCTGGTATGACTCTACCCTATGCTTTGTAGTGTTTACCTTGGTAATCAAAAAAATCTTTTAACTGCCAAAAAGATTAAAAAAATCACATCAAAAGATGATTTTTATCGTTGGGGGGAGTTTGAGTTCTGAAGTATAATTTGTGCAACTGAGACGTCCTCACAACATACTTTTCTATCACGGAACTGTTTGCATTCCCACGCCTTTTCCCTTTCTAAGCTTTGCTGCCAAGGAACTGAGATTCTCAGATGTTGGTTGTCTTTGGTATGGTCAGTTGGTGAAAGTCCATTTTGTGGCGCTATTCTAAGATTCGACAATTGATCCGCAATATATGTGTCTCTTACAACGTTTCTCTTTAGTGGATTTAAGTCCTGCCAATGCACATCTTTGCTCTGAATTAGGTGGATTGGCCTTTGCAGTTTCAATCCATTTTCTACACCCTAAGATGTCTTATTCTCGTTCCTCTTTTGGTTGGTTGTTGCGCTGGTTGACAGATCACTTTTTCGTGCAGACCTTCTATAACTTATCAGCTTGGAACAATGCACCAGCGAGCTTTATAAGTTTTGCCGTAACAAACTCGTTATTGATCAATAGCTCTTTCAAACTCATTATTAATGGTTGTTGTTTGATGTTCAATCCCTGTATATGAAGTTCACTGTTTGAACTAGCTATATAGCTTTGTTTTGTATGGCGGATTTCTGTTTTATGCTTGTATTATGAAACCTTTATTTTTTTCTCAGTCTTGCTTTATTGCAAGTCTTGAGATTAGTACTTCAGTTTCAAATATATCCAGCGTTTGTTACGGACTTTAGCTACAACCAGTGTAACAGTGTAACAAGACAGAAGGAAAAAAGTGCTCGAAAGTCGACTATCGTGCTTCTGCATAGTATCTATTGTGATGAAATCCAGGAAGTATGTAGTGTGTAATCCTGGATGCTCTTCGTAGGAGAGGATGTTGCCTTCTCAACTTGGCAGAAGATCATCAAATACTCTAGGAACATACATATTCGGAGCCTTGGAGGAGCGGTAAAATTTATCTTCCGAGTTAGCTTGCATACACCTCAACCTAATTCCATGTGTACCTGCTATCTCCATTCAACACAGGTAAACTCTATCCACCAATAGTATCCTCTAGAACAAGCAGAGGTATTAGTTATTCTTTTTAAATTGTTTACTGAGATTTGAGATTTGTCAAAAAAGCACTTGATAGTTCATCATTTCTTCTTGCATTTGTTGGATCTTGTTGAAGTTATTGACACTATCATAGGAATTTGCGTTGCAAGTCATCGGTAGGTGCCTTGGAACAAACTCCTCACTCACCTTACCATCCCCATCCCAGCTCTTTTTTCTTCCAGATGATTCTTTTGTTCTTTCTTTGGATAACCGTGGTGTCCGGGCCAGCTTGCGCACACCTGGACTAAATCCACAGGATATCTGCCACTAGGCCACCCTTGGTAGCAAAAACCAATGTCGCTACAAAGGCTTGATCTGGAGACCTGTTGCATAAAATGTCGAGCTTTAACCACCAAGCCAAGTGGATCACACTCTTCCATGATTCTTTTTGTTATTGCATTGCTTCTTAGGAGAAACATCTGCATCACTAGCTGCATTAGAAAAATACTGATCCAACATAGCCTCTTCCTCGTCTTACTTTGTATGTTAGAAAATCTATCTGGAGAGGAAGTACTATTTCCACCAACTTGAAGTTGCTTGTTAGTGTTAATAGGAGTAAAAGATGTCAATGTTTTAACTTTAGAACTTACCAATGTGTCAAGAAAATCCTCGTCACAAACAGAAAATTTCTGAACTTGCTGCCCAATACACGTCGGAGATGAAGCACTAGCAATGCCACTACCCTTAGGCACAAAGGCGGGCGCTTTGGGGCTCAATTAACTGCACATAGGAGAAGTCGAGCCTTTTTTCTCTTTTTGAGATGCATTTTGAATCTTTATTTTGTTTTTTGTCCCTAAACAAAGTGTAAAGAATGAAACACGGCCCCGGAAAGAACACTGCTTGAAATTTGTACGTTGTACATCCTCAATACATGGGACTCTTAACGCCATTGCATTGCTCATTTCTAAGAATAGTTTTTGGATGTTAGTTTGTATGAAACATTAAATGTTACTACGTACTTACAGCGTGTAATCAAATTAAGAATATGGAAAAAGTTAATCCCACCTATCTGAATATTTTGTATGCGTTCTATTCTATTATGTTTGAATGGTTATCTTCAATGACTGAGTCAGAACTTTCAGGAACTAAACATCTACGGTACAAACACAACAAAAACTTTTACCTTAAATATACAATTTAATTTTTTAATTAGGAGGTTTTGAATGAGTCTTTCATGCTAGTTTAGCTCCAAAACTCCCATTTCCAATCAGATCTTAAGTTTTGGTAATTGGCAGAATTTTTTGGGTAGGTGGAGCTTTAAACCATCTTAAGTTCGCTTTTGCCATAAAGATGTATATGCGGAGCTAATAATGTATAATTTGTTGGAACGAATTTGTAGGCTTAATGTGAGGTGTGAAATAGCCTAGGTTGGAAACTTGTGGAATAATGAGTGGACAATTGAGTTGTATATGTATACATGAGAACAAGAGTAAAACGATGAATTATGATTGAATTATTAAGGGGATAAGAGAGTGAGTAAATAAGAATAAGTTGAAACCCGAGGTAGCATGTTGTTAGATAAGGTGTGATGTGTACGAGTGTCACGTGTACCTAGATTTCAATCTTGAATTTTGTGCTGGGAGATAGTAAAGGAGGATGTAGAGGAGGCAGTTCTGGAATTCTTCAGCAGTGGGAAGCTTCTCAGAAAGTTAAATGCTACAAACATTGTCCTCATTCCTAAAGTTGATTGTCCTTAGAATGCTAGTCAATACAGACCCATTTCTTATTGTAATGTCTTACACAAATGCATATCTAAAATGCTTTGTAGTAGATTGAAGAAGCAGTAGGACACAGTTGCAGGCAACCAAGCTGCATTTGTGATACGGGAATTCCTAGCTCGAGACCTTTCACACGAAGCCAAGCACGTGAGTTGCAACAATTTCAAGTCTTGTTCACATTCTTGGCCATGTATGAGGCCCTTGTGAGCCCATCTAAGGGCCTATATTTAATAAAATGTGAAGAGGCCCACCAAGACACCCCAAACCCACCCACTTAAATGTCAAGGGTATTTTGGTCTTTGTCCTTCCTTTCTAAGTGACTACATAAGCCATGTAATAGGGCTAGTCTTGCTCTAGTTCATTCCTATTATTCAAGAATTAAAAGATTTGTAAATTTTTTACTTCTCTTTCTCATTTAGAGAAGCCAAAACCGAATTCGCTATAGTAGAGTGATACTAGTGTTGTATCTTGGCTAGAAACTAGGTTCTTGGGGTTCTTTGAGTTCCTCTTGGTCCATGTAAGAACTTGTTATTGATATTTATTAGTCTTAGGGTCCTTTCTCTTGTTAGGGTTCTTAGATTAATGAATATTGTGTGTCAAGTTTCTATCTCTTTCTTTGTAAATCTTGTTAACATTGTGTTGTTGAATATAAAAGTCTAGTGAATCCGTGTGGGGATCTTTCGATTCACTAGCAATATTTTCTTTGTTGTTCTTGTTGTTAAACTCACTTTTCTAGTTCAAACAAGTGTTGCAAGCCTAGTGAAGCCATGTGTGGTCATTTTCGATTCACTAGCACTTTGCTGTTCATCTGGTTGTTCTTGTGTTGGTTGGAATCTCTTGATACACACTTAGTATTGTATCATTTGGTATCAAAGTGAAGGATGGTCGTGTTCTCACACTACCAATCTTGGGCTTTCTTGCTAAGAAAAAAAAAAGTTGAAAACTGGAAAAAAATCAGAAAAGTACAAATCTGTCCATTTTGTGTTCTTGGCCGAAAATTGTGTTGTTGTTATCTTAGCCAAGATTTGTTTGTTGTGTATCTAGAACTTGTAGTTTTTTATTTGTTTAGAGTATTTCTAGTATTGGTTTCTTTCTCATCAACACTAAAAAGTGTCCAAATCAAAGATTGAACTTGAACTTGTTGAAGTTGTAGATGTGAACAAGGTGTGGCCGAGTTGGATGTTGTTGTTATCTAAACCTTGGCCGATTTGATGGTCTTTTTGTAGTGGAGTTGTTGTTGTGCTCTTATGGTTCTTCACCCTTTCATCATCTTGTTAATCCTTAAAGTGCAAACTAGATCTAAAAAGGTGAAAGACAAGCTTGTAGTAGTTGTTAGTGAAAGACTTGTCCCTATCACTTCAAAGACTTTTCATCTACTTTTCCTTGATTTAAGGACCTTGTTTCAAGGAGAGAGTTCAAAGAAGTCAAGTTTTGCTTTTGAAATTTGAACAAAAAGGCTCCAAGACCACCTTTCCCTCCATTAACCAAATCCACCAATTCCACATTGTATATTGATCAAGACTTGAACATGGGAAATCAAATTTTGATAAAACTCGAGGCCAATAGTGGACTGTCACGTCACGAAAGTACTGTTCATAAGATATTTTTGAGTTCAAATTTTAGATTTCTTAGTTTCATTTTATTGTTTCCTAGTTTCGTTTGTTTTCTCGACACTAATTGACAACCTAGTAATACCCTACTAGCTTGTAAGTTAGTTTTGTGTACATTCTTCGTGTTAACGTTGTTTGCTTATGTGCTTTTGTCGTTTGAATACGTTGTAACTCTTGGATCTAGTCCGACGAGAATTATTTGAGTTTCAAACAAGAATCCATTTCGGCAAGAGCATACTCATACCTTACGGATTCCCGGGTTCCTAGCCAATCTACAACACTTGTGGAACTTGGGTGTGAGTGAACCAAGAGAGTGTGAGTGAGGAGAGGGATTTTAATTGTGAGTGAGAAGAGGGATTTTAAACTAACTTGTTTGTTTCTTGTGTAGGTGATACATTAATAATGGAGGGAACCACATCTCAAATCAGGGATTCTAATGAAACAGAGAATATGAGGGTCACTCTTGAGGCTATGACCCGAGCTCTTGAAAGGTTGAGTACGGAAGTGGGAGCCATAAGGGGAGAAGTGACGACTATTAGTGGGAGGTTAGAACAAGTGGAGAGTCAAAGGAACTCTCGTCCTTCTACTCCTCGACATGTTTCGTCAAGTGGACATGATAGAAATTCCTCCGCCACCGTTACCCCCGAAACATGGCCACAATTGCCAAATCCTTCACTAGCTCCACTAAATGCCGCAAGTCAAACCATTTATAACCCTCTAAACCGAGACTCCAATAGAACAACCCATTCCCAAATGCCTCAAGTTCCACAAGAGGTACTCGAACGTCAAATGACTCCACAAAATCCGAAACCCTCTTCCAAGATCCACTAAACCAAAGACCACCACCTCCACAAAATCCAATTTCTCCAAATCAAGTTCCAAATGTCCAAAACCGTACTTTCCATCATGAGGAATATGGTAGAGAGGATTATGAAGGGTATGGAGCCTTTGACGATGCCTACATTAGGGAGGAACAGATTAGAGGGGGTTGTGTTAATCCAAGGAGATACCGAGGGTATGGATAAAGGGGAAACCGACACCTAGAGAGAGACGCAGGCATCAATACCATCAAATTGAGCCTACCTATCTTTAAGGGTGAAAGTGACCCCGAGGTGTCTCTTTCTTGGGAGTCGGCGTGTGATAAAGTGTTTCAAGTGAATGATATCTCGGAGGAGAAAAAAAGTTTTTATGTTATAGCTCATTTTGAAGGCTATGCTAACACTTGGTGGGAATACGTCAAGCGGTTCAGCAATGAGTTGGTAGAGGGACAACCACCACCACGGTTTCGATTGAGGTACCTAATGAATCATATGATGAAGCCATTTATCAAAAAGTTTGTTGTTGTTTACTTTGATGATGTGTTGGTGTATAGTAAGTCCTTATATGAGCATGTAAAGCATTTACAATATGTGTTTGATATCCTCCAAAAGGAGAAGTTATATGCTAATTTAGAAAAGTGTTCTTTTGGTGTTTATGAGATTGTATTTCTTGGATTTGTGGTGAGCTCAAGAGGGGTAGAAGTGGATGAATCTAAGATTCATGCCATTAAAAATTGGCCAACTCCTAAAACCGTAGATGAAGTGAGAAGCTTCCATGGGTTGGATAGTTTTTATAGACATTTTGTCAAGGGATTTAGCACCATTGCCACCCCCTTGACCGAAGTGATTAAAAAGGATCGGCCTTTCAAGTGGGGAGATGAACAAGCTAAGGCCATCGAGGACTTGAAAGCTATGCTCATCTCGGCCTTTTTTCTACAATTGCCGAAGTATGAAAAGACTTTTGAGGTCGAATGTAATGCTAGCAAAGTCAGCATAGGCGCATTTTTAATGCAAGAATTAAAGCCTATTGCCTACTTTAGAAAAAATATCAATGAAGAAACTCTAAACTACTCTACGTGCTATTTAGAGTTGTATGCCTTGATTAGAGCCTTGGCCACTTGGCAACATTATTTGTGGCCTAAAGAATTCGTGATCCGAATGGATCATGAATCCTTGAAGCATCTACGGGCACAAGACTAGCTTAACCGGAGGCATGCCAAATGGATTAAATGTCTTGAAACTTTCCCTTATGTTATTCAATACAAGAAGGGTAAAGACAATGTGTTTTCCGATGCTTTGTCCCGAAAACATCTGATTGTGCCTACTTTGTCATCTAAGTTGATGGGGTTTGTAAGCCTCAAGTCTTTATATCACGAGGACCCTCACTTCGCTCCTATCTATAGGGAAAGTGAAGAGTTGGATAGGGATAGGTGGGTTACGTATAGGGGTTCCCATACCTATACCAAGTTTGATGGATACTTGTTTAAAGGTAGACGATTGTGTGTTCCCTTAAGTTCGTGGAGAGAATTATTTGTGATGAAAGCACACAATGGCGGTCTAATGGGCCATTTTGGGGTCGAGAAGACCCTCGAAATTTTGGAAGAACAATTTTATTGGCCTAGAATACTCAAGGATGTGGCCCGTATTTGTGGCCAATGTGTTGAGTGCAAAGGAGCCAAGTCACGGCTCCAACCCCATGGGTTGTACACCCCATTGTCCACCCATTTGCATCCTTGGATTGACATATCAATGGACTTCGTGTTGGTATTGCCAAGGACTAGAAGGGGGCGGGATAGTATTTTTGTCATGGTGGATCAGTTTTCCTAGATGGCTCACTTTATTTCTTGTTCTAAATGTGATGATGCTCCTAGTGTAGCCTCTTTTTTTGTTGATAATGTTGTAAAACTTCATGGAGTTCCGAGGACCATAGTGAGTGATAGGGATTCTAAATTCCTAAGCCACTTTTGGAAGTCCATGTGGGGTAGACTCGGTACTAAGTTATTGTTTTCGACTTCATGCCACCCACAAACCGATGGCCAAATGGAAGTAGTAAATAGGACCTTAGGGTCTATTCTACGGTCCATGGTTAAAGGAAAAATGACTTCTTGGGAGGAGAACTTACCGTTTATTGAGTTTGCTTATAATCGTGTTATACACTCGAGCACGGGGATGACACCATTTGAGTGTGTATACACCATTTCCTAGATGGCTCACTTTATTTCTTGTTCTAAATGTGATGATGCTCCTAGTGTAGCCTCTTTTTTTGTTGATAATGTTGTAAAACTTCATGGAGTTCCGAGGACCATAGTGAGTGATAGGGATTCTAAATTCCTAAGCCACTTTTGGAAGTCCATGTGGGGTAGACTCGGTACTAAGTTATTGTTTTCGACTTCATGCCACCCACAAACCGATGGCCAAATGGAAGTAGTAAATAGGACCTTAGGGTCTATTCTACGGTCCATGGTTAAAGGAAAAATGACTTCTTGGGAGGAGAACTTACCGTTTATTGAGTTTGCTTATAATCGTGTTATACACTCGAGCACGGGGATGACACCATTTGAGTGTGTATACGGCATCAACCCCCTCACCCCTTTGGATTTAACCCCTTTGCCAAATGATCTTGTGATAATCTTAGATGGAAGTAAACGGGATGAGGCCATGAAGAAGCTACATGAGAATTTGAGGTTGCGGTTGGAGAAGGAAAAACAAGAAGTTGCGAGGTGAGCCAACAAATGAATAAGAAAGCTCATTCTTGAACCGGGAGATTGGGTATGGTTGCACCTAAGGAAGGATAGGTTCCCATCTCAAAAGAATGCTAAGTTGATGCCACGGGGTGATGGTCAGTTCCAAGTATTAGAAAGGATCAACGACAAAGCCTACAAGATTAATCTACCCCCGGAATATCAAGTGCACAACACTTTCAACGTGTGTGATCACTCTCGGATGGAAACGGTGGTGGATGGCAATGATCCGAATTTGAGGACAAATTCCCAACAAGATGGAGAGGATGATACGGGAATTCCTAGCTTGAGACCTTTCACACAAAGTCAAGCACGTGAGTTGCAACAACTTCAAGCCTTGTTGACATTCCTGGCCATGTGTGAGGCCCTTGTGAGCCCATCTAAGGGCCTATATTTAATAAAATATGAAAAGGCCCACCATGACACCCAAAACCCACCCACTTAAATGTCAAGGGTATATTGGTCTTTTTCCTTCCTTTCTAAGTGACTATATAAGCTATGTAATAGGGCTAGTCTTGCTTTAGTTCACTCCTATTATTCAAGAAACAAAAGACTTGTAAATTTTTTACTTCTCTTTCTCATTTGGAGAGGCCAAAACCGAATTCTCATTAGTAGAGTGATACTAATGTTGTATCTTGGCTAGAAACTAGGTTCTTGGGGTTCTTTGAGTTCCTCTTGGTCCAAGTAAGAACTTGATATTGATATTAATTAGTCTTAGGGTCCTTTCTATTGTTAGGGTTCTTAGATTAATGAATATTGTGTGTCAAGTTTCTATCTCTTTCTTTGTAATTGTTGTTAACAATGTGTTGTTGAATATAAAAGTCTAGTGAAGCCGTGTGGGGATCTTTCGATTCACTAGCAATATTGTCTTTGTTGTTCTTGTTGTTAAACTCACTTTTATAGTTCAAACAAGTGTTGCAAGCCTAGTGAAGCCGTGTGTGGCCATTTTCGATTCACTAGCACTTTGTTGTTCATGTTGTTGTTCTTGTGTTGGTTGGAATCTCTTGATACACAATTAGTTTTGTATCATTTGGTATCAAATAGAAGGCTGGTCGTGTTCTCACACTACCAATCTTGGGCTTTCTTGCTAAGAAAAAAAAAAGCTGAAAACTGAAAAAAAATCCAGAAAAGTGCAAATCTGTCCATTTTGTGTTCTTGGCCGAAAATTGTGTTGTTGTTATCTTGGCCAAGATTTGTTTGTTGTGTGTCTATAACTTGTAGTATTTTATTTGTTTATAGTGTTTCTAGTGTTGGTTTCTTTCTCATCAACACTAAAAAGTGTCCAAAGCTAAGATTGAACATGAACTTGTTAAAGTTGTAGATGTGAACAAGGTTGGGCCGAGTTGGATGTAGTTGATACCTAAAACTTGGCCGATTTGGTGGTCTTATTGTAGTGGAGTTGTTTTTGTGTTCTTAAGGTTCTTCACCCTTTCATCATCTTGTTAATCCTTAAAGTGCAAACTAGATCCAAAAAGGTGAAAGACAAGCTTGTAGTAGTTGTTAGTGAAAGACTTGTCCCTATCACTTCAAAGACTTTTCATCTACTTTTCCTTGATTTAAGGACCTTGTTTCAAGGAAACCTCAAAGAAGTCAAGTTTTGCTTTTGAAATTTTAACAAAAAGGCTCCAAGACCATTTTTCCCTCCATTAACCAAATCCACCAATTCCAAATTGTATATTGATCAAGACTTGAAATTGGGAAATAAAATTTTGATAAAACTCGAGGCCAATAGTGGACTGTCACGTCACTAAAGTACTGTTCATGCAATATTTTTGAGTTCAAATTTTAGATTTCTTAGTTTAATTTTATTTTTTCCTAGTTTCGTTTCCTTGCTCGACACTAATTGACAACCTAGTAATACCCTACTAGCTTGTAAGTTAGTTTTGTGTACGTTCTTTGTGTTAACATTGTTTGTTTGTGTGATTTTGTCGTTTGAATACGTTGTAACTCTTGGCTCTAGTCCGACGAGAATTCTTTGAGTTTCAAACAAGAATCCATTTCGTGCAAGAGCATACTCATACCTTACGGATTCCCGAGTTCCTAGCCAATCTACAACACTTGTGGAACTTGAGTGTGAGTGAACCAAGAGAGTGTGAGTGACGAGAGGGATTTTAAACTAACTTATTTGTTGCTTGTGTAGTGATACCTTAATAATGGAGGGAAACACATCTCAAACCGTGGATTCTAATGAAATGGAGAATATGAGGGTCACTCTTGAGGCTATGACCCCAGCTCTTGAAAGGTTGAGTACGGAAGTGGGAGACTATTAGTGGAGAGTCAAAGGAACTCTCGTTCTTCTACTCCTCGACATGTTTCATCAAGTATACATGATAGAAATTCCTCTGCCACCGTTACTTCCGAAACATGGCCACAATTGCCAAATCCTTCACTAGATCCACTAAATACCGCAAGCCAAACCACTTTTAACCCTCTAAACCGGGACTCCAATAGAACTACCCATTTCCTAACGCCTCAAGTTCCGCAATAGGTACTCGGACGTCAAATGCCTCCACAAAATCCAATTCCTACGAATCAAGTTCCAAATGTCCAAAACCGTTCTGTCCACCTTGAGGAATATGGTAGAGAGGATTATAAAGGGTATGGAGCCTTTGACGATGCCTAAATTTGGGAGGAAGATATGAGAGGGGGTCGTGTGGATCCAAGAAGATACCGAGGGTATGGAGAAAGGGTAAACCGACACCTAGAGAGAGATGTAGGCATCAATACCATCAAATTGAGGTACCTACTTGGTGGGAATACGTCAAGCGTTCGGCAACGAGTTGGTAGAGGGAAAACCACCACCATGGTTTCAATTGAGGTACCTAATGAGGCAACGGTATCTTCCCAAAAGTTATCATCATGAGTTGCTTGCTAGTTTGTACAATTTGCAACAAGGGAATCGAAGTGTTGTGGCATACTATGACGAGTTTCAACTACTCATGTTGAAGCTTGATCATCGGGGAGAACAAATTGTCCATGACATTATTCGGTTCAAGTGTCGGTTGAACAAAGAGATCTCCACCCATTTGACGCTTCGCAAGTTTGATACCGTTGAAGGGATTTTCCAAGTGGCTCTTGAGATTGAAAGGGAGCTTAAAGAGAGGTCGTCGTTCAAGGTAAAGGGACCATCAACCTCGGGTTGGCCAAGGAGCAAAGATATGGTTCAACTATCTTCGGGTTGGCCCAAAAACAAGGACCAACCCGCCACTACAAGGCTGCCCAAGACTAAAACAGTCCACAAATTTCATCCCCGGCAAGAAGCTCACAAGTATCCTAATCCAAAAGGGTTCCAATGTTTCAAGTTCTAAGGTTGGGGACATAAAGCCAATGAATGTCATAACCGACGTAATGTGATCCTACGGGAAGGGAGATTGTATTATCTTGGTGAGGAAGTAGGTCTTGAGAAACCCAAAAATGATCCACATGATGATGATGATAATGATGAGGATGCTTATCCGCAAGAAGGGGAGTGCGTGGTTTCAAACTTTGTAGTGAGGCGTGCCATGATTTGTAAGGCAATAGATGATCCTAGCCAATGGGAGAGTCTATTCCATACTAAATTTGTTGTGAAGGGAAGTGTGTGCACTATGGTGATATATAGTGAAAGTTGTCCAAATGTGGTTAGTGTTGCAATGGTGAACTTCTTGAAATTGCCGCCTACACCTCACACTAGTCCTTACAAATTTCAATGGTTGAATGAATGCGGCGAGTTAAAGGTCATAAGGTAATGTGTGATATGTTTTAAGGTAGTCAACTACCATGACGAGGTGCTTTGTGACGTGATACCAATGCAAGCTTGTCACTTGTTGTTAGGAAGGCCTTGGCAATACAATAGGTCGACCAAAAATGATGGAAGGTCCAATCAGTATACACTTGAGAAGGATGGTCGCAAGTTCGCTCTTCATCCATTATTGCCTTCCCAAGTGAATGAATTACATCAAAAGATGCGACAATTGAGGGAGAAGAGAAAGAAGGTCGAGAGTGAGGGGAAAAAAGGTGAACCCGAGAGTGAGGGAGTAGGGGAAACCGAGGGGATCCTAATTTATACGGGGCAAAAAAGTGTGGTGATGATGGCTAGGAGGAAAGAATTATTTGTGGATCATGACGAGGACACTCTGATGCTCTTCTTGGATCATTGTTTTAATACTAATGCCACTAACATTTCCATTTCTCCTCCTATTTCTCGTGTTTTGTAGGATTACGAGGATGTCTTCCCAAAGAAATTACCGTAAAAATTGCCCCTACCTCGGGGAATTGAACACCAAATAGATTTTGTGTCGGGTTCACAATTGCCCAACAAACCGACTTATAGGAGCAACCTGATGGATACCAAGAAATTGCAACGCCAAGTTGAGGAACTCCTCAACAAAGGGTATAGCAAGGAGAGTATGAGCCCTTGTGTAGTCTCGGTGCTACTAGTTCCCAAGAAAGATGGGACTTGGTGTATATGTATTAATTGTCGAGCCATCAATAAGATAATGATAAAATATTGTCACCCTATTCCTAGGTTAGATCATATGCTTGATGAATTGAGTGGTTCGTGTTTGTTTTCTAAAATTTATTTGAGGAATGGCTATCACCAAATTCGTATGCAACCGTGTGATGAATGAAAAATCGCCTTCAAGATGAAATTCGGTCTCTATGAATGGATGGCTATGTCATTCGGCCTAACAAACGCTCCAAGTACTTTCATGAGGCTAATGAATCATGTGATGAAGCCATTTATCGGAAAGTTTGTTGTTGTTTACTTTGATGATGTGTTGGTGTATAGTAAGTCCTTAGATGAGCATGTAAAGCATTTACAATATGTGTTTGATGTCCTCCGAAAGGAGAAGTTATATGCTAGTTTAGAAAAGTGTTCTTTTGGTGTTTATGAGATTGTATTTCTTGAATTTGTGGTGAGCTCAAGAGGGGTCTAAGTAGATGAATCTAAGATTGACTCCATTAAAAATTGGCCAACTCCCAAAACCGTAGGTGAAGTGAGAAGCTTCCATAGGTTGGATAGTTTTTATAGACGTTTTATCAAAGGATTTAGCACCTTTGCCGCCCCCTTGACCGAAGTGATTAAAAAGGATCGGCCTTTCAGGTAGGGAGATAAACAAGCTAAGGCCTTTGAGGACTTGAAAGCTATGCTCGTCTAGGCCCCTTTGCTACAATTGCCGAATTTTGACAAGACTTTTGAGGTCAAATGTGATGCTAACAAATTTGGCATAGGCGCGGTTATAATGCAAGAATTAAAGCCTATTGCCTACTTTAGCGAAAAGCTCAAAGGAGCAACTCTAAACTACTCTACGTGCTATTTAGAGTTGTATGCCTTGATTAGAGCCTTGGACACTTGGCAACATTATTTGTGGTCTAAAGAATTTGTGATCCAAATGGATCATGAATCCTTGAAGTATTTACGGGCAAAAGACAAGCTTAACCGGCGGCATGCCAAATGGATTGAATGTCTTAAAACTTTTCCTTATGTTATTCAATACAATAAGGGTAAAGACAATGTGGTTACCGATGCTTTATCCCGAAAACATGTGCTTGTGTCTACTTTGTCGTCTAAGTTGATGGGTTTTGAAAGCCTCAAGTCTTTATATCCCGAGGACCCTCACTTCGCTCCTATCTATAGGGAAAGTTAAGAGTTGGATAGGGATAGGTGGGTTACGGATAGGGGTTCCTATCGCTATACCAAATTTGATGGATACTTGTTTAAAGGTAGACGATTGTGTGTTCCCTCAAGTTCGTGGAGAGAATTATTTGTGAGGGAAGAACACAATGGCGGTCTAATGGGACATTTTGGGGTCGAGAAGACCCTCGGAATTTTGGAAGAACAATTTTATTGTCCTATAATGCATAAGGATGTGGCCTCGATTTGCGGCCAATATGTTAAATGCAAAAGAGCCAAGTCACGACTCCAACCCCACGGGTTGTACACCCCATTGTCCACCCCTTTCCATCCTTGTCTTGACATATCAATAGACTTCGTGTTGGGATTGTCGAGGACTAGAAGGGGGCGAGATAGTATTTTTGTCGCGGTGGATCGGTTTTCTAAGATGGCTCACTTTATTCCTTGTTCTAAATTGTGATGATGCGCTTAGTGTAGCCTCTTTGTTTGTTAATAATGTTGTAAATCTTCATGGTGTTCTGAGGACCATAGTGAGTGATAGGGATTCTAAATTCCTAAGCCACTTTTGGATGTCCTTGTGGAGTAGACTCGGTACTAAGTTGTTGTTTTCGACTTCATGCCACCCACAAACCGACAGCCAAACGAAAGCAGTAAATAGGACCTTAGGGTCTATGCTACAGTCAATGGTTAAAGGAAAAATGACTTCTTGGGAGGAGCACTTACCATGGATTGAGTTTGCTTATAATCGTGTTATACACTCGAGCACGGGGATGACACCCTTTAAGTGTGTATACGGCATTAACCCCCTCACCTCTTTGGATTTAACCCTTTTGCCAAGTGATTTGTGATAATCTTATATGGAAGAAAATGGGTCGAGTCCATGAAGAAGCTACATGATAAGGTGAGGTTGCGGTTGGTGAAGAAAATCCAAGAAGTTGCGAGGCGATCCAACAAACGAAGAAGAAAGCTCATTCTTGAACCGGGATATTGGGTGTGGGTACACCTAAGGAATGATAGGTTCCCGTCTCAAAGGAATGCTAAGTTGATGCCATGGGGTGATGGTCCATTCCAAGTATTAGAAAGGATCAACGAAAATACCTACAAGATTGATCTACCCCCGGAATATCAAGTGTACAACACATTCAACCTGTGTGATCTCTCTCGGGTGGAAACGGTGGAGGATGGGAATGATCCGAATTTGAGGACAAATTCCCTACAAGATGGAGAGGATGATACGGGAATTCCTAGATCGAGACCTTTCACACGAAGCCAAGCACGTGATTTGCAACAACTCTAAGCTTTGTTCTCATTCTTGGCCATGTGTGAGGCCCTTGTGAGCCCATCTAAGGGCCTATATTTAATAAAATACGAAGAGGCCCACCAAGACATCCCAAACCCACCCACTTAAATGTCAAGGGTATTTTGGTATTTGTCCTTCCTTTCTAAGTGACTATATAATCCATGTAATAGGGCTAGTCTTGCCTTAGTTCATTCCTATTATTCAAGAAACAAAAGACTTGTAAATTATTTACTTCTCTTTCTCATTTGGAGAGGCCAAAACTGAATTCTCACTAGTAGAGTGATACTTGTGTTATATATTGGCTAGAAACTAGGTTCTTAGGGTTCTTTGAGTTTCTCTTGGTCCAAGTAAGAACTTGGTATTGATATTTATTAGTCTTCGGGTCCTTTCTCTTGCTAGGGTTCTTTGATTAATGAATATTGTGTGTCAAGTTTCTATCTCTTTCTTTATAAATCTTGTTAACATTGTGTTGTTTAATATAAAAGTCTAGTGAAGCCGTATGGGGATCTTTCGATTCACTGGAAATATTGTCTTTGTTGTTCTTGTTGTTAAACTCACTTTTATAGTTCAAATAAGTGTTGTAAGCCTAGTGAAGCCGTGTGTGGCCATTTTCGATTCACTAGCACTTTGTTGTTCATGTTGTTGTTCTTGTGTTGGTTAGAATCTCTTAATACACACTTAGTATTGTATCAATTTGTGCATGGTAGATCCATGGTGCATAATATGATTATATGCCACGATCTACTTAGGCACTATGGAAGGAAGACAACACCAAGGTGTTTAATGAAGATTGATCTCTAGAAAGCTTATGATATGGTGAGTTGGGAATTCCTGCAGGAGGTGTTATAGGGATATGGCTTTCCTGACAAATTTATTTAGGTGATAATGACGTGTGTTACTTCTCCTAAGTACACTATCAAATTGAATGGTGAGGGGCATGTTTTACTTTTAGAGTCAAAGAGGACTGAGACAAGGGGACCGTACTTCACTCTTGCTCTTTGTCCTAGTGATGGAAAACCTGACAAGATCTTTAAATTGCATGAGCTTGCTGCCTGACTTCAAATTCCACTCTATGTGGAAGAATACTAAATTGATTCACTTGATATTTATTGATGATTTAATGGTATTTTGTAAGGGAGAAGAACTTGTTGTCACAAGAGTGAAGGAAGCACTGGATCATTTTACTGCAGCAACTAGCTTGGAAGCAAACATGGAAAAGTCCACTATCTTCATAGTTGGAGTAACTGATTAGGTGAAAGCTAACCTGTTGTCTATCACTGGATATGCCTTAGGTGAATTTCCAATTAAATACCTGGGGATATTTCTAACTCAAAAAAATGGGATAAGATTTATTGCCAACAGTTAGTGGATAAGATCACTAGCAAGATTACTACAGGTTATGCCAAGAAACTGTCATATGCTGGATGGCTGCAATTACTGAATGTAGTTTGGTTCTCTATTCACAGTTTCTGCGGATCAATTTTTATCCTCCCTCAATGTGTCCTTAATGAAATTGATAGGAAGTGCAAAAAATATGTATGGAGGAATACATAGGCAAACAGGAAACCTTGCTTAGTCGCTTGGGAGAAAATATGTGTACCCAAGAATCAAGGAGGCTTGAACGTCAAAGACTGTAGAGTATGGAACATTGCATTTGTAAGGAATCTTTTATGGCAAATTGTAGTTGATAAAGCTTCTCTCTGAGTAAGATGGATATATGGAGTGCATAAGAAAGATGCAACTACATTTTGAGAGCATAAAACACCCCAAGATAGTAGTTGGTAATGGAGGAAGTTAATTTCCTTAAAGGATCAAATGACGTATTGGTATACTGGTGATATATATAAGCTCACTGCAAATGGAGCTTGCTCCATTACAAGTAGCTATTTGCAATTGATAGGAGCACAAACAAAGCTGAATGTTGCTGAGCTCATCTGGACTGCTGTAACTCAACCCCGGCAGTATAATCACATGGTTAGCGGAGAAGGGAAGATTACTAACTAAGGAGAGAATGCTAAGGCTTAAGATGGTAGTTCTAGATCTCATATGTTGCTTATGTGATGCACAAGTTATAGAAACCAACAACCATTTGTTTGTTGAGTATACTTGGTACAAGACAATTCTAGATGACTTTGTTAGAATTTGGAGCTAAAAGAGAAGAGAAAAGATAAAGTTTCAGCAGTAGCTATTTTCATCCATACATTCATCACTCATACATTCATTCATACATTCAACATTCATTCATAGTCAATATTTTACAAAAGACTATACTTATAAGATACATGAGTCTTACAAGACACACTTCATAAGTCTTACAAGACACTATCTTACAAGACACACTTCTCAAAAATAAAGACTATCATTTATCTTTTAAAATAAAACTAAACATAATATTTAAAAGAAACTATTAAACAAAAGATCATCAAGAAGAGTCTCATATTCTAACACTCCTCCTTAGACTTTTCTTGGATACTCCCAGCATAGACTTCATCTTATTCATTGGGATATCATCCATTTCATTATCTAACTCATCCTTATCAAATTCATCTTCGTAGTCATCCTCATCAAAATCATCTTCATCATCCTCATTGTCATCAAATCATCATCCGCAGGCAAAGCTACAAGCTTGACAGTTTTTTGGTTCTGATCTTTGCCCATAGGGGAAGTTTCAGGTCCTTGAATTGTAGGGGCAGCTTCAGATCTTGTAACCCCTTAAATTGTTGTATTTGTTGTTGGTTTGGCATTTGAGCTCCTCCTCCATTACCATCCATCATAGCCTTCTTTACATATAAAGTGGCTTCATTTTCACTTCTGTTGAAGCCACAATGAATGAAATGATCATCAATCTTACTGTACCAGGATCGAGGATCCTGTTTCAACGCCTTATTTAATCTGTCTTTGGGTTTGTCAACCAGCTTTCAAGTGTCATTCTTCTCAATCATACCAATCTCTCTCTTCATGGCTTCAATCCAAACTTCACGTTTTTATACTTCTTGCAAGGTATTGGGTTCCAAGATTGCAATATTGCATCTTTTATATATCTCCGAAAGTGAACTTGTTTTCAAAATTAGCGAATTAAGTGAGGATTCACCATCTGATTCTTCAGTTTCTTCTACATTTTCAGAGCCAAATGATTGTGCTTTAGGCGGCGGATGCAAGTTTAGATAACCTGCATTTTCTTTCTCATACATAGACCTTAAAGTGGCATAGTTAAAATGCCCATATCTTCTATGCCATAACCACGAATTGTCCATCCTTGCAAAGTTGGCACTATCAAAATTTTCATCTACTGGAAAGGTCATATCCACCATTTCTACTTTAACTATCAAAGTATTATCAGAATTACAAATCAAACAATGTTTTTCCTTAAAAATTAAGGAGTAACCTTTCGACATCATTTGGCCAACACTCAACAAGTTACATGCTAAAGAAGGAACATACAACATATCATGTATAAGATTCGTAGTTTGTTTAGTTTGAAAGGCAACTGAACCCTTTCCATATGCTTCTAGTATTGCACCATTTTCCATCCTAACTTTAGCTTTGACTGACTTGTCAAGTGTGTGAAACATGAGCTCATTATATGACATATGACTCGTACATCCACTGTCTAGAAACCATTTTGGTTGGTTGGATTTGTTTTCTTCATGAGAAGACATAAACAAGATTTCATTCTTTTCTGAATCTTCAGTGAAGTTTGACTGCTGAAAATATTGTTGTGGTTGATTCTGCTTGACCCTGCAATTCTTCTCAATATGACCCATTTTTCTACAGAATCTACATTGAATTGATGGTTTTTATTTGAACCAACAATCCTTTTCTTGATGATTGGTTCTTTTACAGTGGAGGCAAGGTGGAAACCTTTCTTTTTGTGAAGATTTCGTCCATGGCTCTCTCTGCTACTTTATCTCCTTCCATTCTCCCATTGTCCTTCATAGGTTGTTTGTCTTTGTGCTTTGCTTGAAATGCCACTTCTTCTACTTCTTCATCTCTTATGCTTGTTCTTTGTGCATGGGCTTGCAACTTTCTAATCAGATCTGCAACGGATAAAGTCTTCAAACCACAAGATTCCTCTATTGCTGAAATCTTAGACTCGAACCTTGCTAGTAAGCTTATTATCATCTTCTCCACCACTTTTGAATCTGGAAAAGTTTCACCAAATAATTTCCAGAAGTTTGGCAGAGTACTCCTTGATTGTATCTCCTTCTTTCATCCTTAACATCTCAAATTCACTTTTAAGAGTTAAGAGTTTGACAGTTTTCACTCTATCACTTCCATCGAACTCCTCTTTCAGCTTCTCCCATACTTCTTTAGGTGTTTCACAAGCCATTATTCTTGTGAAAATTGCATTTGAAAGTGCTGAATGAAGACAAGTGAGTGCCTTTGATTTCTTGGACTTTGCATCTTCATTTGTGCAATAGTTGGATTTGGTCCCAATTGAGGGGGATCATTTTCACATTCAACTGTTTCCCATAGACTAAGAGCTTTGAGATAAGCCCTCACCTTTATCACCCATATGTGATAATTTTCTCTTGTAAACAAAGGATAACCTACACCCAAGAAGCTGTTGGATGCCATGTTACTGTTGTTCAGGTTACTTTTTTTAGAAGATCTGAAAAAAAAAACTTATCTTTACACTACTAAAAAAAAGGATAAAACCGACCACAAAAACCTTCCACATGTGGAAGGATTTTATTAAAAACCGACCGCAAAAGCGACCAAAATCTGTGGTCGGTAAAGTAGTGGTAGTTTTTTCAAATTCGACCACAAGTGGTCGATTTATTTTAAAATATATATACATATTTAAAATTTATCATTATTTTATTAAAGTTATAAAAAATTATTTTAGAGAAAGAAAAAATCTACCACATGTGGAAGGTTTTTAATTAAATTAATAAATTAATTTAATAAACAACCAACCACAAGTGGAAGGTTTTTTATTAAATTAATTATTTAATTTATTAAAAAATCGACCACAAGTGGAAGGTTTGTTATTAAATTAATTAATTAATTTATTAAAAAATCAACCACAAGTGGAAGGTTTTTTATTAAATTAATTAATTAATTTATTAAAAAACTGACCACAAGTGGAAGGTTTTTTATTAAATTAATTAATTAATTTATTAAAAATACGACCACTTGTGGAAGGTTTCTTACCAAATTAATTTATTAATTTTTAAAAAATCCGAGCACTTGTGGAAGGTTTTTTATTAAATTAATTAATTAATTTATTAAAAATACGACCACTTGTGGAAGGTTTCTTACCAAATTAATTTATTAATTTTTAAAAAATCCGAGCACTTGTGGAAGGTTTTTTAATAAATTAATTTATTAAAAAACCTACCACTTGTGGTAGGTTTTTTGCAAAAAAATATTTGCTAAACCGACCACTTGTGGTCGTTTTTTCTGGGTATTATAAAAAAAATAATTTTGAACCCAAATACAGCATATGCAACAACAACAATACAAAAATTGTTTCAAAAGTGTATAGGACATACAAAATGTCCAACAAAATATGAAATAATACAACAATAGTTTCAAAGTATAACACATACAAAAATCAAAAACCTAAGAGTCACTATCATCTAATTCGTCATCGTCTTCCATATCATCATCCGTACTGAAAACATCCAGTGGCCCAGACCCTTTGCAACCCGAACTGCATCACCAGGACATGGAGGAATATTCCCCGCAACCTGAATGAAACAGCTCATCTACTGCTGAAGCTTCTTGAATTGTGATGTTGTTGCCTTCTCTGTCTTTTTCTGCCTCTCTCTGTTCAGCAAGCTCTTGAGTGAGTTGACAAAATGTATTTTGTAGGCTTTCAATCATTTCTCTATCAACTGAAGAGCTAGAGTAAGAAGGGCCAGACGAACACGTAACATTCTCGCCAAAAACGTTTTTGTGGTATCCAACCGAATGGCCTCTATTTGTAGGACCCACAACTTTTTTCCACAACTCCTCCTCTATATGTTGGGTATTAGGTCATCCTGACTTTCAGGAGGCAGACTACTACGATACGCACCGAGAAGATGCATATATTTGTCCTATATTCAAAGAAAGTTAATACTAAGATTAAAAAAATATTAAAATGATTATAATTGAATAATATCGACTTTAAGAAAAAAATTCATAAATTCAGAATTTGTTACTTACATGGATATCTTTTTCTCGAGCTTCAACCCAGACATCTTCATCAGTCGGGTTTTTTTTTTATCACATGAGTCTCCTCGTATAACTCATAATATGCTATTTTCCTACCCTTTTTTTCCTGCATATAAAAAAATCATCAATGTTCAAATAATTAAAAATTTAAATATATAGAAATACAATTAAAACTGTAAAAGTTGCATACCATTATTTCCATCATAGCAAGAGTACTTCTGGCACCCACAGTATGTAGGGACCCAACCTTGGATGATTCCCGGGCTTTCTTTCCTTTTTCACTCAACAATTTGTATTCTTCGCTATTCCAATAGGGAAGATACAGTTGTCATGCGAATTCAGGAATCCACTTAGGTCTTACCGATTTCGATCGGGCATATTCCAAAAGATTGTTAAATCTAGCTCTACATCTAATGAAAAAGTTCTTGTTTATACGAAATGCATTTGCATCATCCCACCAGTAAAATTTCTACAATAAAAATATAATATTCAATCTTTTGTTATAACAAAATGTAAATAAGTATAAGTAGTCGATAAGTTAAATTCTTACCTTAAATTCTTCAAACATTCTATCCTTGTAAAGTTCTGAAACCTTTTGCCAGTTGGTCCAGTAGCCGTTGAAGTGGCAAGTAATACATGATCGCGCATTTTTTCCAGCTCCACCATCCGGCCTAAACCTACAACAGAACATCAAACATTAATTTCATAAAGCATAATAATATAGTAATGAAAAAATGAGTAACGTTATTATATTTAGAAATCTTACCCTTTCCCAACTGGAACAAGATAAATCCTCCCAGAATCATCTTTGTCTCCTGGCTGCGTAATAAGTGATAGTGGATGCAATGGCGTGGGTGGATCTGAAGCACCAGATGGAGGGCCTCCAAGATGAAGATCCGACAACCTAATAGATCCCGCAGAATCACTGTGCGAAGCTGCGTGACTGCTGCAGGATGGTATCGATGATGCTACATGTCTGGAGGGGCCAGCGTCTATACGATAGTACTGTACTGGAGGTGGCACGGTCATAGGAGCAGAATGAGTCGGTGTAGACCCATGTAGTGGCCCCCATGCATAGGAGTAGGTATCGAATCCTCTGACAACCTAGAATGTGAGGGTTGTACTGGCTCGTTAGCAAACCGACCCTCAGATATATGAATACCTTGTGGCCGTCTATAAGGCGGAGGTTGTCGATTCTTTTTTGATTTTGTAGTATCAACTTTTCCCTTACCTATATCATCTCTGTCTGACATCTAAATTATGTTAAGTTAACAAGTAGTTAGTTCATACAAAATGAATGTATACGAAAAAATTCCAAGTATATAATTTCAAGTTACTAATTCACATTTCAAATCTCTCCAATAACACGATATATAGACAAAAATATTGTTATTACTATACAAATTGTGGGAAAGTGGAAACAGCAAAGTAAAACAATATATTATGTATCAATCTTAAACAAGAAGCATAAAGGTAAATATATAATACAAAGCATATCGACATCAACACATAATAAATACAACCTACACAACTAATCTTCATCTTCTGAAGACTCTCCACTAAACCATTCACCCTCTTCGGAGGTTTCCTCATCTCCTACCCACTCAGTCTCTTCTTCCACAATATTAACATCTTCAAATATATTTTCTGGGTGATTCAAACCATCCACTAATTCAACGTCTATTAGCTGGTGATTAATCTGAATTTTATTTTGATACGCAGTCTCCAGCACATTCTCAACTTTCACCTGGCCTATAGGTTTTGTTTTGATTACAGCCCACCAGTCAGACTTGTCATTGCGCAACGGATAAGGAGCATAATACACTTGTTTAGCATTTTGTGCTAAAACAAATGGATCGTAAATAGGATACGAACTATTGTGCTTTACTTCAATGATGTTATGCTCTCTATGTACTCTTGTGCCTCTTGTTCTTGGATCAAACCACTTACATCGAAAGAGGATAACTTTTTTACTAGGAAACCAGCGTGCTCAAGTTCTAAGATCTCGTGTATGATGCCAAAGTAATCAATATCATCATCACCTTTAACCCAAACACCAGCATTGTTTGTTTTCCTTGAACTGGAGTGTTGTTCGGTGGAAAATTTAAAGTCATTTACTTTGTATTGGGACATTGCTTTAACTTCAACTGGACCCAAAGAAATATCTCTCAAAAGCTTATCGTATGCGGCTGAATTTGGTGAATGGTGTACCTAAAAATATTATACATATATATATATATTAGTTGAGGAATGTGTAAATATTTAAACTTTGTAGAAATATTACACTTACGAACCTCATTTTTAAACCATATTGCAAAGGATGCATACACTTGATTTTCGTGAAACTGAGTCTTAAATGAACTGCACATGCAACATGAGAAACACAATTAGTTTCTTTAAGGGAATGTGTAAACAAATAAGATATGCTAAAATTTTAATGTCCTTACTTCACAAATGGCTCAATTTCCGAGCAATTCAGCATGACATACAATGTTGCTGATTTGCGCTCCATGGGAGTGAGCCGGCGAGGTATGATCTTTTTAGCCTTACAACCAGATTGAATGAAAATTGATATCGGTTGCAAATGAGGCGCATTCACATCCTCCTGATAACTATTCGGTCAGTTTCTTGAACAAGCAACTTCATCACGAAAGTAGTACGAACAAAATTGAGAAGTTTCTCTTGCAAGATATGCCTCAACTATAGAGCCTTCAACCCTATGTTTGTTTTTGGGACCCCTTTTCAATTTTCCAATTGCCATGTACAATCTTAAGGTTAGATGTGTACTATATTTAAAAAACATATGTATGAATTTAAATATATTGCAAATGCTTACCGTTCGAATGGATACATCCATCTAGTTTGAACTGGACCGCCTAGCCGAGCTTTGTGCACAAGGTGAATGGGAAGATGTTCCATCACATCGAGGAACGCTGATGGGAAAATCTTCTCCAGTTTGTTGGTAATAACAACAATATTGCTTTCCATTCGCGCCAGATTTTATTCTTTTAATGTGGTGGTACATAAGTCCTTAAAGAACAAACTAATCTTTGCTATTGGTTTCCATATGTTTTCAGGTAAACCAATAAAAACAATTGGAAGTAATTGTTCCATGAAAACATGACAATCATGGCTTTTCATTCCATGCAAGATTCCTTGTGTCATATCAACCCTCTTTCCCAAATTTGAGGCATATCCATCGGGCATCTTCAAACTTTGAACCCACTCACATATTTGACGCTTTTGGTCCAACTTGAATGTAAAACTAGCCTTGGGCTTAAGAACATTGTCGTTGGGCCCTTGTTGTAAGTGTAATTCACTACGGTTGCGGTTGCAATATTCTGGCAAGTCAAGTCTGGCCTTAGGATTATCCTTTATTTTGCCGGTGACATCCATAACTGTGTTGAACAAGTTGTCAAAATAGTTCTTCTCAGTATGCATGACATCAACATTATTTCTAAGCAAATTATCTGACCAATATTCTAACTCCCAAAATATACTTTGCTTAGTCTAGTTATGCAAAACGCCATATCCATCAAGCCTGTACATTCTTTCCTCACTGGCTTTAGGCAAATCCTGAACTATTTCCCAGACGTCATAACCAGACAGCTTTGGAGGTGGACCATCATGTTCCCTTCTATTCCTTCTGAATGCATTCTTGAGTCTCCTAAATTCATGATCATGTGGCAAGAAACAACGATGACAATCAAACCATGAATTTTTCCTGCCATGTCTCAATGTGAAGGATTTTGTTTTTCCATGCAGTATGGACAATCCTGCTTTCCAGCTGTCATCCACCCAGAAAACATTCCATAAGCTGGAAAATCATTAACAGTCCACATTAGATGTGCACGCATATTGAAATTTTCTTTAAGAGAGATGTCCCAAGTTTCAACCCCCTCATGCCATAAAATTTGAAGTTCATCAATCAAAGGTTGCAAGTAGACATCTATTACGCTTTTTGGATTACGCGGGCCAGGAATAACATAATTCAGAAATATATACGAACTAGTCATCAACATTTTAGGGGGAAGATTATAAGGAGTGATATATACAAGACAACATGAATATGGCGCACCACCAACTAAAAAAGGAGAGAACCCATTCGCACATAATCCCAATCGAATGTTGCGTGGCTCAGCCGTAAAATCTGGATAAGTGGCATTAAAATGCTTCCAAGCCTCTCCATCAAAAGGATGACACATAACACCAGTGGGCCTTCTATTTTTACTGTGACATCTCATGTGAGGAGCTGAACTGTTTGAAGCATACAACCTCTTCAACCTTGGTATAAGAGGTAAATAATGCATCACCTTAATAGCAATTTGATTTCCAGTAGAACCACGCTTATATCGAGTGTGCTGACAAAACTTACAGAACTCTAGGTTACCATCTTTCTTAAAGTATAACATGCAGCCATTTTCACAACAATCAATTCAAACCGAAAAGAGACCTAACTTTGACACAAATCTTTTAGCCTTAGAGAAAAAATCAGGAACTTCCAAGCCGGGGTCAACTAACACTTTAATAAGGTCTATCATTGATTCCATTCCTCCTTCAGCAATATTCCAGTCAAATTTAATACTTAGTAATCTAACAACAACATACAAATGAGAGTGTGAACACCCGTCAAACAAAGGATGACTAGCAGCATGCAATTAATTGTAGAAATTGCCCGCTTCGCTATTAGGAACATCTTCAACAATTTCCCTAATGTCAACTCCATGTTGCATCCCAAAAGCATCGTGCACCATTTCAGTCATCCTAGTATGTTGATATTCATTATGCCCTGTAGATGTACTACTTTCTCCAACAACAAAGTTATTTTGCGCTACATTCCCATGAATACCACACAATCTTAAAAAGTCCTCGTGAAACCCCATTCTATAAAGATGTTCCTTCACATCTTCTTCACTTACAAGATTTATACCATCACATCTAACACAAGGACAACGAATAACTCAATAAAGTGTCCATATATCGAGTGTCTTAGCATGTTCAACAAATCTTTTGAAACCTTGAATAAATTCCACCCTAATACCCGCTCTATTATCATTGTTCCGTTGATATATCCAGCTATAATCAGGTTCCGTCTACGCAATCAATCAGATACAACTAATTAGATAAAGTCACAAAACACAAAAATCACCTTCAAAATCGTATACTAAACCATATTCAAAGTGACTAAGTAACTTACAACCTCAAATTCAAATCACAAAAATCATCTTCAAAATCCTTATACTTAACCATTTTATAGTGACTTAGTCACTTACCAACTCACATTCATAACACAAAATTCACATTTAAAGTCCCTATACTTAACCCTTTGCAAGTGAATAATTCACCTAACAAGCCATATTCATAACACAAAAATCACCATTAAAGTCCTTATACTTAACCATTTTCAAACTGACGAAGTAACTTACCAACTCAAATTCAAATCACCAAAATCATCTTCAAAATCCCTATACTTAACCATTTTCTAGTGACTTAGTCACTTACCAACTCACATTCATAACACAAAATTCACCTTTAAAGTCCCTATACCTAACCCTTTGCAAATAATAATTCACCAAACAAACCACATTCATAACACAGAAATCACCATTAAATTCCTTATACTTAACCATTTCCAAAGTGACTAAGTAACTTACCAACTCAAATTCAAATCACAAAAATCATCTTCAAAATCCCTATACTTAACCATTTTCTAGTGACTTAGTCACTTACCAACTCACATTCATAATAATAAATTCACCTTTAAAGTTCCTATACCTAACCCTTTTCAAGTGAATAATTCACCTAACAAACCATATTCATAACACAATAATCACCATTAAAGTCCCTATACTTAACCATTTTCAAAGTGACTAAGTAATTTACCTACTCAAATTCAAATCACAAAAATCATCTTCAAAATCCCTATACTTAACCATTTTCTAGTGACTTAGTCACTTACCAACTCACATTCATAACACAAAATTCACCTTTAAAGTCCCTATACTTAACCCTTTGCAAGTGAATAATTCACCTAACAAATCATATTCATAGCACAAAAATCACCATTAAAGTCCTTATACTTAACCATTTTCTAAATGACTAAGTAACTTACCAACTCAAATTCAAATCACATAAATCATCTTCAAAATCCCTATACTTAACCATTTTCTAGTGACTTAGTCACTTACCAACTCACATTCATAACACAAAATTCACCTTTAAAGTCCTTATACCTAACCCTTTTCAAGTGAATAATTCACCTAACAAACCATATTCATAACACAAAAATCACCATTAAAGTCCTTATACTTAACCATTTTCAAAGTGACTAAGTAACTTACCAACTCAAATTCAAATCACAAAAATCATCTTCAAAATCCCTATAATTAACCATTTTCTAGTGACTTAGTCACTTACCAACTCAAATTCATAACACAAAATTCACCTTTAAAGTCCCTATACCTAACCCTTTTCAAGTTAATAATTCACCTAACAAACCATATTCATAACACAAAAATCAACATTAAAGTCCTTATACTTAACCATTTTCAAAGTGACTAAGTAACTTACCAACTCAAATTCAAATCACAAAAATCATTTTCAAAATTCCTATACTTAACCATTTTCTAGTGACTTAGTCACTTACCAACTCACATTCAAAATACAAAAATCACATTCAAGGCCACATACCGCTTCACTAGACTTCATTATAATCAATAACAAGAACATAACAACAATGCTAGTGAATCGAACAAGGCCACACACGGCTTCACTAGACTTCAATATACTCAATAACAAGAACATAACAACGATGCTAGTGAATCGAACAAGGACACACACAGATTAAAAATAACAATAACAAGAAGATAAAAATAATAGTGAATCGTGAGAAATTAACTTACCTTTGCTTGGCCTAAATTAAAGTGAAAACTATGAGTAAGTGACTAGGGTCTCTATTAACCTACTTACCCCTTCTGCCCCTACCCCTACCCCTACCCTAGCCTCTAACCCCACCCCAAACCTTTCCTATCTTGAGTTAAAATAGAACCATACCACAAAAAGGAATTTAAACCAGGAGATAGAACCATACCACAAAAAGGAGTCCTTTGAAATCGATATTAAAATAAACACAAAAACCACAAAATACAACAAAATTCATACCTGGGATAAGCTGTGGTCTCCGGAACAGTTGACGGAGCACTCGTCGGAGCAGTGGTTAGGGTGATTTTTGCGTGATTTTTACATTTGGGAAATTAATTTGAGAGTGTTTTAGGTTTAGTGCATTTTGTATGTGCGTCTATGTGCGTCTGTATGTATGTTGCTGTGTTTAGGAATAAAAAAGAGGTAGGGTCGGGTCGGGTCATGTGGTCGATTTTTAAAAAAAATCAGTAAAAAACGATCACATGTGGTCGGTTTTTAATGAAATAATTAAAAAATATATATTTTACTTACTACAATTAATAAATCAATAAATTAATAAATTAAAATTAAGTAGCATTTAATTAAGATAATTATCATTTAATTACGATATATATCTATATACATACATATATATATATATACACCTCTTAATAGAATATGTTAGTCAAATAAATTATTGATTACTTGTCTTACGTTATTACAATTTGAACAATATACGTGTATCTACATATTGATACTAAATAATATATAGATTCAGTTATCGAGCTTTCGATTACTGCATACCTCACTACACGATATATACATATATATACCTATATTCAATTGTCTATCAACTTTCAAATAAGTACTATAAACATCACATCCACGATTTTAATTAATATACTACTCCATATTTATAATATATATCGTATTTCACATATAGTGGTCATATGAATTATTGGTTAGTTTTATTTTATGTCATTAATATGTCTTCACTATATAATTATTTGGCATGGTCATTCAATGTTCTGTTTTCCCCTCCCCTGCTTCCTTCCTCCCCCTCTCATATACCTCGTAATACTAGTCTTACATTATTACAACTTCCAAAACATTCGTGTGTCTAAATTGACCAAAAATAGTATATCTACTTCCTCAATAGTTTGATATATATTAACGTAACGTGTCAGTCAAACTATTTATATATATATATATATATAGATTCAGTTATCTAGCTTTCGATTTCTACATATGTCACTATACGAGATATACGTATATAAACATACATTCAATTGTCTATCAACTTTAAAATACGCACAATAAACATCATAAACACGATTTTACATATGTACCCTATAATAATATACAACGTATTTTACAAATACTCGGATGAATTATAGATTACATTATCTTTTGTCATTAATAGAACATGTTCATTATATTCTGTTGAATTATTGGTTATATATTACATTATTATGTTTGTAAATACGTACAATTAAACATCTCCTTTCAAATAGTACTATGAAGATCAATTTTCATCTTTCAATTATGTATACGGAGGATTTCAATGGTTGAACCCAATGGTATGATATATATATATATATATAGAGAGAGAGAGAGAGAGAGAAAGAGAGAGAGAGAGAGAGAGATTCATTACATAAAGATAATGCATGTTTAACGTCATTTAATGTATGTATAAAGGAAAATTTTTATTTTATGTATTAAGCATAAGTAAAAGCTAAAGATTACATTATACATAATCTGTATATTATATTTGAAAATTTTTTGAGTGTAACTTTTTTCACGTTAGATTGATTGATTTTATTATTATTATATTGGTTATTAACTACATGTAATCACTATAATTTAAAAAAATAATAGTATATTTGGTTTTTAAATTTAGTATTATTTAATTTCTTTTTATTTTAAGTAGAAACCGATCACAAGTGGTCGGTTTATATATATACACACTATCGACAATATCAAGTTTAAAATATGTACCATATACATCACATACATATACAAGTATATATATGATCCAATAATATAATGGGATATGTTTCTTGTACATACTTAGATTAGTGATTGATTAATTATATTGGATTACCTTAATATATTTAGTTTTGATTATATATATAATTAAGTGTTACTTGAAATTATTTAATTTTTAATTTTTTACTTCAAAAACCGTCTACAAGTGGTTGATTTTTAAAATTATTTTTTTATTTTAATTAGAAAACCGACCACTTGTGGTCGGATTTTTAAAAGTAATTTTTAATTATTTTTTTAATAAAAACCGACCACTTGTGGTCGGTATTTATAAAATTAAATTAAAAAAGAATTTTAAAAAACCGACCATTTGTGGTCGGTTATTATAAATATTTTTTAACTAAATTTTTTTACAGAAAACCGACCACTCGTGGTCGGTTTTCTTATTTTTTTAAAAAAATTTATTTGTTAAATAAATAATAATTAATATTAAAATTATTGTAACAATTATTTTGATTTTTTAAAATATAATTGTTTAAAAAAATAAAAATTTAAAAAAAAATAAAAAACGACCACAAAACCGACCACTTGTGGTCGGTTTCTGCGGTCGGTTTTACACATTTTTTTAGTAGTGTTAGTCCTTCACAGATCCCTCGAGAAGGTTGGCTCTTGCTACCACTATTAGAATTTGGAGCTAAAAGAGAAGAGAAAAGATAAAATTTCAGCAGTAGCTGCTTTCATTCATACATTCATCACACATACATTCATTCATTCATACATTCAACATTCATTCATAGTCAACATTTTACAAAAGACTATATTTATAAGCTACATGATTCTTACAAGACATTCTTCATAAGTCTTACAAGACACACTATCTTACAAGACACACTTCTCAAAAATAAAGACTATCATTTATCTTTTAAAATAAAACTAAACATAATATTTAAAAAAAACTATTAAACAAAAGACCATCAAGAAGAGTCTCATATTCTAACAGATTTAATGATGTGGAGTCTCATTAGTTTCATGTCTTTATTCTAGAATAAATTAACAACTAGTAATCACCTACTTAGTTGTAGATTAATTATTGAATCCTTTTCTTCGTGTCTTCGTTATTTGTGTGCTTTTCTCATTTTTAACTCGTAGTAACTTCTTTGTTTCAAGTTCGTAAGTAAATTTTATTTTGTGTCTTGAGTCGATCAAACAAGAATCTATTCCGGCCGCCAAGTAGAATTGACATCTTATTGACTACCGGAGTATAAGCAACTTTCAATATTCGCCGCTCCAAATTGTGAGGATCACAAAAGTGAGTGAATACGAGTGTTGGTAAGGAGCTTTTACTACTAATCTTGTTTGTTAATTTTGTAGGTTCAAAAGGTGATATAAGGGGAATATGTCTTCGATAGCCGGGGATTATTGTGACTACAATAGTGAGGGGTTTTATGGCTACGAAGTTGAGGGAGATTGTGGAGGCTATGAAAATAGCCATGATCGTAACTTGGGAAGATTTGAAAGTTACTGTTTTGAGGGAGAAAATGAGGTGAATAAAGTGCCTAGTGCTTATGGTGACTTTGGATATGATGTAGGACCTCGTGATGGATCTTATGATGACGTTGGGACATGTGAGGAGTCCTACACTTCTCACTCCAAACCTAGATTTGGTGTTAGGTATAACCCTTTCATTCGCAAAGCTTATGAGAGCTATGATGAAAGTACATGTGAGGAGTGTGAATATTTATATTCTCCACCTTGTAGTACTTCTTATCAAGATCGATATAGTGTGAATGGTTATACTAGCTCTAGTGGAGGTTGTTCAACGAGAAGAAGAGGGTATGCATCTCCAAAATCGAGGGGTACTCGTGTCCTTTATAATGTTGATCCAAGAAGGAGTGTAGACTCCGGAAAGGTGACCATTTGTGGGATACCGAGCTACCTCGTTGTGTTAAATGATAGGTACTATAGAAACTACATAGTTCCATCCATGGTTGACTACTTGGGGTTGTTTTACGAGCCTTTACTCGTTCCATACTTATTGGACGGGTTTAAGGTTACCGAGAGGGTCAAAGTTATCTTCTCCCAATTTGAGTACCATGAGGAGGTGTGGTGTGATATTCTTCCATTGACATATGGTCATGTATGCTTAGGTGTAGATTGGTTTGTACAACATAGAGTTCCAAATGTGCAAAATTGGCCTAATGTTGTAAGAGACCGGTGGGGAAATCACCTCATGACATACATGTTGCCCGAGCTGCAAAGACAAGTGAATACTTACTCCAATCCGAATGCTTATGAGAGAAAAAATATTGAGAGGAGTAAGGGTGTGAAAGGTGGTAATCCGAGAGTGGAAAAAGGAGAGGTTATGTGGAGCGAAGCTAGGGGATCGCCACCAAACCGAGCTAACATTGTTTGTCCTCCTATTTCTAAGGACATTTATGTAGGTACCGACATGGCAAATAATGGAGATCAATGCCAAAGTAAAGTTGCCGCCCAAGCTTATGGAGTACCTTCACAACACCACAAAGGAGAGTCGACTCAAGAACTTCAAGGTAAAATAGCTAACTCTTACACTTTTTTGCATGTGAATGATAATTGTATGGCAAGTAGCCCATTGAGTATGAGTAGTAGATTACTTACTTGTGAGTCTAATGATTCTTTGCCTTTTGTTAATGATGTACATGTTGTGAGTGTGGATACACTAGTTGATCCTATTGATGACCAAATTGACTCTTCTTGTAAGATCGATTTATGTCCACGTAGTGTTAAAGCCTATATGTTGAACGAAAGTACATTGTCTTGTGTAATTGGTGTTGATCAACCTATTTGTGAAAATTTTCCACTACTTGAGTATGTGTGTGATGTGATTAAGCGAAATCAAGTGAGTGAAGTATTTGAAAAAGTTGGTCAACAAAAGGGGAGTGAACCCGAGAGCTATTCTTGGGATAATCTTGTACTTGAAATCTCTTTAAAATGTGATATTAAGATTTTAGAGAGTGCTGAATGTGTTTGTTCTGAATCTGCCCGTGAAATAGATCATGCTCTCTTTAGGTATAATGTCTTATTTGAAGATGATATAAACACTCCTAATGAGCCTAGTGGTGAAAATGAAGGTATAGCTTGCCTTGGAAGCTATAGCCGATATGCTAACCCACTATGGTGTGACAACATTCCTCCTAAAGATGGAAATCTCTTTTTAAAAGACGAGAGTACTCTTATGGAAAAGGAATGTGTAGTCCTTCTTGAAAACCCGAGGACAAATGTGTCATTGACTCCTTGGGGTAATGTTTCTAAATGTGCATCCTTGTTTGACACACTTGTGCCTAAATTGCATGAATTCCAACTTTTGGATGCCAAGTTGTCTAGTTGTTTAAAGGAAAGAATGTGTATTTGTTTAAATACTTATTCTTCACCCGTGAATTCCTTTGCATGTGATTATTTTCTATATTACCTCTTTGCCTATGATGAAGTCCATTCTAGTTTTGGATTTGGTTTATATCGAGGTAGGAAGTTTGTTGGTCTGTCCATGTATGTGTGATAATGCTATATGGATTTTATGGACTTTAGAACCAATCGAAACACCACCACCCCCTTGATGTGGTCTTTTGATGAGATAAAGAAGCAATGGTGTCTTATGGCTTGTAAGATGAAGGAAGTTCTACTTTGTGGATTATTTGATGCCATTATGACCTATGTAGTTTCTTTATCTCTTGGTGATTCCCGTAACCAAATCCTTTGTGAACCTTTTATTGAGATTTTTATATTTAATTCAAAGGATCCTTGGTTATATTGCAAATATGTGCAACCTTGGCATGTTGAGATGATTTATTGTGCTAACCCTAACCCTCATGCCATGAGGAGTTTGTATTTGTTTACCCTCTCTTCGGTTTTGCAAGGTTTGGATTCGAGGTCGAATCCTTTTCAAGAAGAGGAGGATGATACAAGAATAATGACCGCCTTAGCTTTTGACGATATCATTCAAAGTCACTATGTGAAGAATCAAGCTTTGGTCACATGGAGGGCATGGGATCATACTTGGAGGGGACGTTTTTAGACTACCATTGATCAAACACAAGTGTGGAAGATTGCTTGGAGCCTTGAAGACTTAAGGACTCTCGGGTTTGGACCACCTTTGTTGGTTCAAGGTTTTGGTTCCCTTTACTAAGGACATTTTGGTCACTTAGCTTTAAGGGCATTTTGGACAATTCATATTGTCTTCCAACATACCAAGGCCACCCTTAGTCATTAAGGGTAATGTGGTCTTTTTGTCTACTTTTGTAATATACTATAAGCAGTGCATTTTAGGTCTTTTCTCTTTAGTTTATGAAAGATGAAATATTGAAACACTTAAAATCCTCTCTCTTGAGAGTAGACCAACTTAATGTAGTTATAGTATAGGGCTTGGAAAAGCTAACATTGTTCTTTGCTTGGAAACGGTGGATCTTGAGGTGAGTTGATTCCCTTGGCGGTCACCGTAAGAGTGTGGTTTTGAGTATTACATTCATTAGGGGGTTTTGAGTTTAATACACTCTTTAGTTTAATACACTCTTTAGTTTAATACACTCTTTAGTTTAATCAAGAATCTTTGTAGATCCCCCGTGCAGCTTCCCGATGTTTCTAATCACCTAGTTTTTGGGTTTGGTTACGTTCCTCAATTGGATGAATATAAGGTGGTCATAATTTTGTATCATAAGGAAAGGAATCTCATAGACCCCCCAACACTTCCGCCTGTTGTTGAAATTTACTCATTGAAAACAAATTCTTGGACAAAAATTGAGATTGAACTCTCCTACTTTATTACCAGTCATATGTCAAAGGCATTTCTTGATGGATCTGCATATTAGCTTGCACGAAAGGCTAATGAATCTGAGTACGATGACTTCATTATGTCTTTCAATATGGCTGGCCATGTTTTTGAAGAAATACCACTCCCAGTGTCTAGCTCTGATGATGGTGCATTAACTGGATCATTAGCAGTCTTTCGCGATTCAATTTACCTATTTGCGCATGATTCACTGGAGTGGTGGCATATATGGATGATGGGTGAAGGTTGTTCAGGAAAGAGTTGGTGCTATCAGTTTAAAATTGATTGCTCATTCGATAGCTGTTGGCCTCAATGTTTTATGAAGAATGGCGAGGTGATATTCGAATCCATTGGGGGGGATCTTTATCTTTATGACCCTCGGAACCAGCTATTTGAAGATCTTCACTTCCAAAGTAATCCTGATAATATAGAACTATTTGCATACAAGGAGAGCCTGGTTTTACTAGATCATGGAACCAAGCCTTGGCCTATCAAATTTCATGATGACAAGAATGAAGAATTTGAGAGGCAAACTCGAGGGTCAAGAAAGCTTCGCAGGAAATGAGCCGGTGAAGTCTTCCTCAAAGGAAGTTTACTTTTGCCGAGATATAAGTCCAATGATTCTGGTTTGCAGTTCATTTTTTTAGAATTGTGATTCTATTCCAATAAGTAAGGGAAACAAACTAAAGAAAGCCAAACTTTGGTTACCAATTGTCATATTGTTGTTTTTTTATTATTGTTGTCGTATTGTGCTCTAAGTTGTGCGAACTGATAAGCAGTTATACCCATTGCTAAACCAGAGAGGCTTCAAACTTGCAAGCAACTATTAAATTTGTTGAAAGTTCCTCTATTTTGGTATGTCAAATGTCTGTACGATGAATTAAGTCATTTAGCTTTTGTTCTTTCATATTTTGATAGTGAAAATGTGTTCCAATAATTGCCATGTTTTAATGTTTCGGAATGATCTCCACATTGATCTCTACCGAGTCAGCTGCATCACATACCAAATATCACCTGAAGAATTGTGAGTCATAGAAGTGAGACGTCCTCACAAGTTACTTTTCTATCAGGGAACTGTTTGCATTCCCACCCCTCTTCCCTTTCTAAGCTTTGCTGCTTCTGTTGATTGTTTCTTGCATCATGATGCCAAGGGACTGAGAATCCCAGATGTTGATTGTCTTTGGCATGGTCAGTTGGTGAAAGTCCATTGTGTGGCGCTTTTCTAAGACTCTTAACAACGTTGCTCTTTAGTGGATCAGCCTGATTGGTTATTGGATTTAAGTCCTGCCAATGCATGTCTTTGCTCTTTGGTACATGCTCTTTGGTGGATCGGCCTTTGCAGTTCCAATCCATTTTCTACACCCCTCATTCCTCTTTTGATTGGTTGTTGCGCTGGTTGACAGGTCGCTTTTACATGCAGATCTTCTGTAACTTATCAGCTAGGAGCAGTACACCAGTTAGTCTTATAAGTTTGTCGTAACAATCCCCTTATCGATCAATAGCTCTTTCAAACACATTATTAATGGTTGTTGTTTGATGTACAATCCCAGTTAGGCCCGGGCATAAAAGGGGTGTTAGAGTCCCATATTGCTTAGGGAATGGACTAGTGCTCTACTTATACAGAACTGGGCACTGACAGGTGTTTGAGTGGGTTGAAGTCCCACATTGATTGATGAATAGACCGGTGGTCTGCTTATTTAGACTTAGACAATCCTCCCCTATAAGCTAGCTTTGGGAGTTGAGTTAGGCTTAGACAAACCTTCCCTGAGGCGAAACCAAGAACCTAGTCAACCCACTTTAAACAAGTAGATTTTAGGATGCATTGGGTCTTGAATAAATTTAAATATTGATTTTAATTTATTAAATAACTTTTCTAAAACTCTATAGTTATTACATCACTAAATATGTACCAAAAATTATATTTCCGATTAAAATGACCATGAAATCTAACTAGGCAAAGTTGAATGACCATGAAAATTAACTAGGTAAAGTTGAATTTCTTGGTAGCTTCATAATTTCATTGACGTTGTACGTCTCTTGAATTTCCATGCACTTTCATTTGTCACAGTTGGTCCTGTATTCCACAGGGAGAGTTGAATTCCAAAGAAAGTGACAATGACAAATGAAAGTGAACAAGAAACTACTGAGTAATTCAGAAGAGAGTCAAATGAAAGTGTCTTGACTCTTTTTAGTTGTCAATTTGTGTGGTAGTCGATGCACGAGGCAGATTCCAAACACCACGACTCTGGGACGGAGCTACAATATTAGGTACGGGTTTAGACAAACTCAAATTTTTTGCTTAGATCGTGTATTTGTATTAAAAAATCATTAAATATGTAACTTGCCGGGGGTCTATCGGAAACAGCTCTCTACTTCATCCGAGGTAGTGGTATCAGTTAAATCAGATGCATCACTTTAAGGGACTTGGAAGCAAACTATCATCCTTTGCCTCTAAAGGAAGGCTGAAGAAAGAGCAGTACTATTTGAAGAATGGAAGTGCAGTGTTAGAGGAGTTTCTTACTTTATGCGATGGAAAATGCCGAATTCCCCTCCGTTACTTCAGTGCCATAGAAATCGAGAGGGCAACAAAAGATGCAGAGAATAGAGTAATTTTCATCAGCGGAATATATATGGTAAAGGGTTTACTAGACAAATGCCGTGTTCTGGTTAATTTCATACTCTACTTTTAACAGAAAGTCCAGTGATGTATGCAGAGATATAGCAATTACTTCGCAGATGAGCCATCTTAAGAACGTGCTTAAACTTATCGGCTGCTGCCTAGAATATGCAGAACCCGTTATGGTGTATGAGTATGTCGAGAAGGCTATAACTCTTGATGATTTACTTTCCAATAATGGTTATGCTAGAAATTCGTCCGTACCTTGGGAAAGTAGACTGCGGATTGCCAATGAGATCGCTTCAGTAATTGTTTTTCTCCATAGTGAATTTACTACGCCCATCGTTTTCAGAGACCTGCACTCACAAAAGGTGTTAATAGATCAGAGTAGTGGTGTTGCCAAACTGTACGATTTCTTATTCTCTGTACCATTGCCTCCGGGAGAATTGGGAGTAGAAGCTCAAGATGGTGTGCGCGGAACATGTGGCCATCCTGATCCAGAATACTGCTGCTCAGGTATTGTTACTCAAAAAACTGATGTCTACAGTTTTGGAAATGTTCTCTTGCAGCTATTGACTGGAAAGAGAGTGTATGTACATTATGGTGCGATCACAAAAGTTGGGCAAACGTACTTGGAATCCAACAGTGAAGAGTTTGATGTAATGGATATAGCGAATCCTGACATTTTGGCTGGAGAGCGTGGAATCCATGAGATTCGACAGCAATTGGAAGACTACTTTGATCTTGTTAAGAGATGCACGGTTACAAACGGAGATGATAGACCATACATGACTTATGTTGCAAGGGAATTACGCATAATTGATTTCGTGCCATCGGTACTCCTGGTCTTAATTAGAAGTTTGTTCTGCATGAAGAGAAAAATAGGAATAATGTAAAATTCAGATACAACTATTATATTTCTGAATTTATGCAACTATAAGTGTGATTACTACTGTGAGATTTATTTTATTTTCTTGTGTTTTTGAAGTTTGTTAGTGCACCAGGCTGACCTAGCATTTCCAATATGAGAAGGAAACATTGATCAACACATGTAGCTCTTGACAACTTTGATTTGCTCAATGTTAAGAAACATTAACACCATATAAGCTCGGTCAATGATCAGATGGGTTTAAAATGTGTTTTATTGAGCTTAAGGGTTCAGCTGGCAAGGGGTGAATAGATTGATCCAGTTGACATACGGAGCGGGAGTACAAGGGTCTCCAAAGGCTGTTCCACCTTGTTTCTATAGCTAGAAAACTTTACGATAGGTGAACCAGAAACTTTAAGAGAATCAAAGAGAGAACGAACCTCCTACAAGTATATATCCTGCAATGGTTTTGGAATCCTTGTTGGTGTTTTGCAGTTGATCTCGCAAGCTAAAGATGCAAGTATGGATTTTTTTTGGCATAGGTTGTGTGAAGGAGTTCCCATGCTTTGTTAGCAGATGGTGTTACTGCTACAGTTGGAGCAATTGTAGGATCTATCGATGCCATCATTGCTTTTTGGATCAATTGATGCTGACAGAACCAGATCTAATAATTGGGATTTGGTACAGTAAGATCATTGGGATGGAGCAGTTATGGTTCCATAAGATGTCCCATGAGTTGATGCCCATTTAGTTGATGTCAATTTGTGCTTTTCATGTTTAGAAGTTGAGGTTACCTTGTAGTTTAATAGGTAATTGAGCAAAAGGATTAAATTGTACCACATGAGTGGTGGTAGAAACTGTAAAATCGCTGGCATCAGCAGCATCAATAATTGGAGCCATAGATGAGAAAGATTAAGGAGAATTAAATGGATCTAATTCGGTGGAGCTTATGCCTTATGGGAGCTCTAATACCATATAAAGATTCAGAGAAGGAGATCAAAAGAATGATTCTATTAATTCTGGCTACAAGATTTCAAATAGATACTATACAACTAACTGGACCTAAAGTGCATGTCACTATCTGCATAATAAACAATTTAAGGGACAAAATCATAAACATAAAGTAGACTAATGCCTATGAAAAAGTACTCGGACCACTTTAACAAAACAATACACAAATTCACTTGTACATAGCTACTATGTCCATCCAAATTAAACCCCTAGTTACATAGCCTCGGCTGGTCCAGCATTGATGAAAAAAAAGAAAAACTTCCCCCCTCACATCATTAATCGATGTAGGATTATTCAAGATCAAGACCAGAATTCGAGTCAAATCGATCAACATTGAAGAACAATAAACATAGCACGACTCAAAAAACAATACATGACTACTTCTACAACTTGTACATGATTAATTGAGCACCATATTGAGGTTGAAGCAATAGTGGATGAGGAGCATGAGCATAAGATGGAGAGAGTTCAAATGCATAGTGTTTGAGAATCATGACGATTGCCATTTTTGCCTCTAACATAGCAAAGTTTTGTCCAATACATATTCTTGGACCCCAACTAAATGGGAAAAACACAACTTGTCCTTTTGTTGCTTTTGATATTCCTTCACTAAATCTCTCTGGATTAAACTCCATTGCATCATCTCCCCATATTTCAGTATCATGATGCAGCAAAATTGTTGGTAATATGAGTTGCACCCCAGAAGGTAAGCACAAATTCCCTAACTTCGTTTCTGTGTTAACCATTCGATTAATCACATATGCTGATGGGTACAACCTTAAGACCTCATTAAAGATCATAGTCACCTATAGAATAATAGATCACAAGTTAACATTGCCATGAAAACATACACAAGTTCCCCTTATGTATATTTATTAAATATCCGGTTAGTATGTGCAAATTGATCCGAATGTTATCGTAATAACAAAAAGGTTCAAAATAATTGAGCATATAGGCAATACTTACTACTTTTAGTTGATTCAACTTGTCATAATCAAGTTCATCACTTCCAAACACCTGTAGAACTTCTTCTCTAGCTCTTTCTTGCCAAATAGGATATTTGCACAATAAAATCATTGTCCATACAAGTAAAGTTGAAGTAGTCTCTTGCCCAGCAAAATAGAATAGTTTACACTCTTCAATCACCTCATCAATGCTCATACCAAATTTCTTATGTCCATGTTGTTGAATTTCTTGTAAATTGGATGCCAATAATATACCCAATAAATCATCATGTGTTTCTCCAACCTCAATCATCCTCATTCTTTTATTGATAATTCCTACTATAAGTGTTCTTAATTCATTAACGATTTGCATCATCCTTTTGTTCTTTTTTGTTGGCAAAAACCTATAATCCATGATAACACTATTGTTAGAAAAATTAATATATAAGAAACATGTTAGACTTTGAGACACATAAACATGCATGCATGCTTCTCGAAGATAGTTGAAGTCTTTCCAATGAACGAATGGAAAAATGATAACATAAAGATTGTCTCCGAGATTCATCTAAGTCATATAATATTGTAGACTTGCATATATATTGTGTTAGGCTATTACGAGCCGACTAGAAGAAACAAGACTTAGGTTACCACACACAGATTTATTATAGAATTCTTATATAAGGAAATAAATTTTACCTCCATCCTGGGATGTATATTGAACGTGACATTTCTGAAAGTATTTTAATCAATTCTTTTTGAAGTTCAAAAATCTTTCTTCCTTCTTCATAATTACTGCCAAAAGCAGTTCTTGAAATTGCATCACTTGTCAAAGTTTGAAGATATAGCCACACATCTATCTCCGATCCTTCTTTTGAGACAACTTTTTTCCATTTGTTCAACACGTCACTAATTGTCAATTTGAATGCAGGTAGCATATACTGCACATTAATAAGAATTCGATTAGAGCCGTCAAAATGGATTTGGCCATGAACCTGCCCCAACCGAACCCGCTAGAATAGGGTTATGTTAAAAATTTTCATCAAGCCCATTTAAAATTGGGGCTTATAAGCCCGACCCAAGTTGGACCTTTTTCTAGCCCGTTTAAAACTGGGGTATATAAGTCCGACCCGAGGTTAGCCCTTAGCCTTTGAGGTTTGACCAAGGTCGACTAATATCCTAATTATTAATTCTACAAAGAAACACGACTCTCTCATTGTAATGATCTTCATCATGATGTCAAATTTCAAAACTTAGTCAAAGACCTTATTATATTAATAAACTAACTTGATATAACTATGAAAAAGAATATTGACATTTATATCGAATAACATTTATAAGATACGTTCGAATCATCATATATGAGATTGGATCGATGGCATATCCACTACATCCCTAACAACGATCATGTTGGTATATTCTATATATCTTTCTTTTATGATCGTGGTGTTCTAGCCAGTTTTCGTGCACCTCAACTAATTTAACAAAATACACCAGACAAACAAATTAAAACGGAGAGTGTATGACAAAAGTTTGATAGTTGTTAAAACCTTCAACTTGTCTAGGTGAAAAGCAGGATTGAGAATTCTTCTATGTGTGGCCCATTTATCTTCTTCATAGGAAGCAATGCCACCTATTGCCAACTTAGATAATGGACTGCTTGTAGCCTTGTGATAAATGTAGTTCTTTGTTAGCACCTCCCTTATAAGTTCTGGCTCTGTAATGAGCACTGCTGGTTTTGGTCCGAGCCACACAAAACAATTCTTACCTACAAATTCAAGTGAAAGTCAAAATTAAGCAATATAACGACGACTTAAGTAGTGGCGGAACCAGAATTTTCACTAAGAAGTGTCAAAATATGAAGAAGTAAATTCACGAAAAAAACAAGAGGTGTCAAGATGTAATTCTCCAACGAAGGGGTGTTGGTCGACACCTCTCAAGCATATTTGGCGCAACTGGTAAAGTTGTTGTCATGTGACTAGAAGTTACGGGTTCAAGTTGTGGAAACAATCTATTGTAGAAATTCAAAGTAAATCCTTGTTGTTCGCCCTTCCCCCGACCTCGTGCATAGCGAAAGTTTTAATGCACTAGAATGCCCTTTTATTATTAAAAAAAAATAGCTAGATTTGTATATATTTTATAGAAAATATCTACTGTATGTATGTATGTATGTTTTTTGGTTAAAGTGTGTGTATGTCAATTGTATGGATGCCTCTAATAATGTTTTGAAAAGAAATGTTACACTGTTATACAATTACAAAGTTCGACTATATATTTTATAGTTACCTACACATTAAAATGAAAACCACACAAAACAATTCTTAATTACCCCATATTAAAATGAAGAACCTAAATGCATAAGCAAATTCAAAATTTGACTATATGTTTTATTATGATTTCAAGTAAACATACAGTATTGTGTTCGAAGTAATATAAATTTAGATATTTAATGAATATCTCAATAATATACAAAAGTAGTAAATGACAATGTGGCCTAACAAAAAGTAGGGACGAATTGCAACTGTGTTTAGTTATTTTATACTGAATCTATTTATACCACAAAAGTTTGACTGACATATTTAACGAGCATAAAGACGTTTTACATAATCAAATGATCACTTAATTAAAAGTCAAATACAAAATATTATTTTATTTAACCATTTGTACTAAAATGATGGAAATAGTATTCCATATGAAAGGTAGAATAAAATAATTTCATGAAATATCCTAACTTATCCCATCTCATGTACCAAAAGGTCCCTGAAGTATAAATTAGAGGCCGTTTGGTTTGAAAATTGTTATCCCGCGATAACTAATTATCCCGAGATAAAATAAAAGAACACATTTTCCTTTGTTTGATTGGAGAGATTAATCCAATCCGGGATAACTTATCCCACCATTTTCCCCTTAGTCCCGGGATAACTTATCCCATATACATGGTGGGATAAGTTATCCCAGGATAACAAATTTTCAAACCAAACGACCCTATATATAGAATTCAACTTCTATTTCTATACATTGGCAATATAAATATTCTATAGAACTTGACCAAACATCACATGACACGTGCTGGTGAAAACCATTTAGAACTTGTATGAAAGTCATCGATGATGAAGCTTATCCCCCATCCTCTTATCAGATCAGCTAAAAGATAACAAATAATTACTACTATACATAATAAGATTTGAATTGTGAAGTCATACCATATTTTGTGATGGTTTTTTGGATGAAGGGGCTTATTCTAGGCCAAATCAAGTCATGTGAGAAATTAACAGGCTTAGACATAGCTTCTTCACTCATCTTCTTCATCTCTTTCATATCTCCATACAATAACTTGTAAGAATTTCCTTTGAAACCTTGTTGTCTTAGGCATTTCTCCAACTTTTTTGGTTTGAACCAAACATAATTCAAGATTCTCCATGCCCATCTCAATACAAAGATAATTGTAAGTGAAAATATTGCAATTTTTATGTTGTAGTATGATATCTCCATATTGAATGAAGGTCTTATCTTACACTCACTAGCATACACTTAGCTCTATTTGGTCTTTATTATGGCATTAGTATCCTATATATATATATACAAATCTAGATTATGAGAAGAAAGTGATATTTAAATTAATTAATTAACTAAAAGTCTTAAGGGGGATTTTCGTTCGTGAGATAAGGTGAAATATCGCATACTTAAGTTTCGGATTAATTTATACTTTCAACCAAATAAAGTGTAAATTTACTCAAGAATATCCTACTTTATCATATCCAACTTGATATTATTTTATTCCATCTCTCGTGTGGAATATATTAGCTCAAAAATTATATACATCACACAAAATTATAATTCAGAAATAACTTAATCCGTGTATAAAGGTGAAGAAAGTTTTAGGCCTTGGTGACCAAGAAATTATATAGTCCAAAGAAGCAAACACACGCCTTACAAAGTTCAAAGAATTCCCTAATGCATTATTGCACATCACTTTCTATAACAATCTTTTTCTTATCTATAAATGTGTCTAGATAGATTATTTGACTTGTCCACACCTACTAAATCTTCTAAAGAAAAATGTATTTGAAAAAGCAATAAGGGAACTAGATATTCAAAATTTAATGCCACATATTTGAACCCTCGAATGCAAATGAACCTTGAATTCAAACAATTTGAACCTTGAGTTATGTTGAACCTTGAACTCAAATAATTTGAGCCTTCAATTAAAACAATTTGAACCTTGAAAATTTTAGTCTTTAATGAACCTTGAATTAATTTGAAATGGGTTAGTATTTAAAAATTTGTACACATCCAAAGTTCAATGTCATAGATGTCAATTGATGCCAAGTTAAAGGATAATGCTTATGTATTATGTCAAAATATTTTAATATGTAGGTAATTAAGAATTGTTTTGTGTGGTTTTCATTTTAATGTGTAGGTAACTATAAAATATATAGTAGAACTTTGTAATTGTATAACAGTGTAACATTTCTTTTCAAAACATTATTAGAGGCATCCATACAATTAATCATACATGTATACATACTTATGTCATGCTGTCATAGACTACATACACAATCATATATGCATACACTGTGACATAGCTAGCTAACTAACATACACACACTTTAACCAAAAAAACATACATACATACATACATACATACATACATACATACATACAGTAGAAATTTTCTATAAAATATGTACAAATCTAGCTATTTTTTTTTAATAATAAAATGGCATTCCAGTGCATTAAAACTTTCTCTATGCACGAGGTCGGGGGAAGGGCGAACAACAAGGATTTACTTTGAATTTCTACAATAGATTGTTTCCACAACTTGAACCCGTGACTTCTAGTCACATGACAACAACTTTACCAGTTCAGCCAAATATGCTTGAGAGGTGTCGACCAACACCCCTTCATTGGAGAATTACATCTTGACACCTCTTGTTTTTTTCGTGAATTTAATTCTTCATATTTTGACACTTCTTAGTGAAAATTCTGGTTCCGCAACTACTTAAGTCGTCGTTAAATTGCTTAATTTTGTCTTTCACTTGAACTTGTAGGTAAGAATTGTTTTGTGTGGCTCGGACCAAAACCAGCAGTGCTCATTACAGAGCCAGAACTTATAAGGGAGGTGCTAACAAAGAACTACATTTATCACAAGGCTACAAGCAGTCCATTATCTAAGTTGGCAATAGGTGGCATTGCTTCCTATGAAGAAGATAAATGGGCCACACATAGAAGAATTCTCAATCCTGCTTTTCACCTAGACAAGTTGAAGGTTTTAACAACTATCAAACTTTTGTCATACTCTCTCAGTTTTAATTTGTTTGTCTAGTGTATTTTGTTTAATTAGTTGAGGTGCACGAAAACTGGCTGGAACACCACGATCATAAAAGAAAGATATATAGAATATACCAACATGATCGTTGTTAGGGATGTAGTGGATATGCCATAGATCCAATCTCATATATGATGATTCGAACGTATCTTATAAATGTTATTCGATATAAATGTCAATATTCTTTTTCATAGTTATATCAAGTTATATCAAGATATATAGAACGCTCCTTAAAGTGCTAGTGGACAAAATTAGGATTGAACGTCTAGATGTGTTTTCCTAATTATTGGGTCATCGTTCAAGTAGAAAACTCACACTTCCAACCGTTCATATGTGAAACTCAAACTCTCAATAATACTTACTAATAAGAGGGAATGGGGAGAAAAAGCAGGCAACTCTCCGTCAACATGCCTGCTTCTCCTCCCTGCTTCATCAGCTCCTCTATAATTTTATTATATCATCTCTAATTAATTATTAAAAATTATTTATGTATTAAAAATTAATTATACTTACTAATAAGAGGGAATGGGGAGAAAAAGCAGGCAGCTTCCCGTCAACATGCCTGTTTCATCAGCTGCTTCCTCTGTAATTTTATTATATTATTTCTAATTAATTATTATAAATATTTATGTATTAAAAAATTAATTATATTTAATTAAAAAAAGTAAAATAGATATTTATGACATTCTGTTTCAGCTGTTTCACCCATAATTTGACTATATCATCTATAGTTAATTATTATAAGTCGTCTAAATACTAAAAAATCAATATTAAAAAATTATTATAAAGTCATCAAAGTATTAAAAAATTAATAATATTTAATGTTAAATGCCCATTTAAATTATTATTTTTGACAAGTATTTTTGTGTGGTAATTTGTTAGATTGCTTCTAATTAGTTACAATAAGTCATCTAAGATATGTGTGCTTCGCTGTTGCAATCGTGATTTTACTATGTCAATCCTAATTAATTATTATGACAATTTAAGTATTATCTCGCTTAAATTGAGATTTGAGTAATTATTTTCTTTAAAAAGATAAAAAATAAAATCTCTTTGAAATGAATAAATAAATAAATCTTATCACTTCTAATTAGTTATTATAAGTCATTTAAGATATGTCTGCTTTGTTGTTTCAATCATGATTTTACTATGTCAATTCTAATTAATTATTATGATCATATAAGCATTGTGTTGCTTAAATTGAGACTTGAGTAATTATTTTCTTTTAAAAAAGAAAAATGTATTTCTTAAAAAATGAATAAATAAATAAATCTTATAATTTAATTATTATTATACTATTAATTTACTATAAATATTGGGCCCGTGCATTGCACGAGCTACTAGTAACTAGTTCGCATATGAAACTCAAAAAACTCAAAAATAAAATTGGAACCACCTTTTCACGTCATCCATATATGCCACCACTCTAGGTGATTATGGGACATGACGAGTAGTTAAAGTGAAGCATGAAAGATTGCTAATGATCTAGTTAAGGCACCGTCAATGAGGCAAGACTTTGGCAACTTATTTCTTCAAAACATGGTCAGGTATATTTAAAGATACAATAAAGTTATCATATTCAATTTCATTGGTTATTCGTCCAAACTGATATGCAAATTCATCTAGAAATGCTTTTGTTATAATGCCGGTAATAAAGTATGGAAGTACAATTTCTATATTTGTTCAAGAATGTGTTTTTAATGAGTAAATTTAACAGCATGCAAAAGTTTTAGAGGCCTGTTAGATTCATTTCCTCGCAATTCAAAATTCTGATCACCTTATATTCATCCCGTTGAGGTAAGCAGTCAAACCCAAACACTAGGTGATTAGGAACATAAGGATGTTACGCGGGGAACTACTAAGATTCTTGATCAATTTTGTGGCGGGGTTCCAAAGATATATTTTGCAGCCAAATCGAGGAGTTAGAGGGTAAATAAGAAAGAGACCATCATTGCAACAACCAAAGTTTTCAAATCTTTGAGTTGATGATTCCCACTAAGGAACTTCAAATTTCCTGTGAGCAACAAATGTTTCATCAGAGTACAAAGTGCAACACTCATTTTTCATGATAAATAGGATATTTTTTTACCGATCAAATAATTTTCCTTGTATAATGAACATTAATTCATATGCATGTTAATCTGAAAATTCTTTACAAGATCAAATAATAGTAAAGAAGTACCAAAATATTAGTTTGATGCCTAGCTAATCTGAAAATTCTTTACAAGATCAAAAGAAAACGGAAATTTCAATGAAATGGAGAAGTAAAATTCTACGAATCAGGCAAGGTCATGAGAGAGAGAGAGTTAGTGACAGAGAGAAAACGTTCAAAACAAGGATGTGAACTGTTAGAGATAGCACCAACACAAGAAAAACAAGGCTTCATCAAAGATGATAATGTTGGTGGACGAAAAAGATCAAGAGAGGTAAGTAAATGAAGGCGTACATTGAAGGAAAAGACAATAATGATTGGGAGATCGGTGGTGAGCAGAGATATTGGCGACGTAAGCAAGAAGGAGAAACAATCGTTCACAACAATGTGAAAAGAGTAAATATAGATTTGGATTAGATAAAAAAGTCGAACTTGATAAAATCATAAATGTTTGAGAATTCTCAGTTAGAACTCAGAATTAGTGAAGCATGTATAAAAATGAAGAAGTCCTAATTATGACAACTAACAACATAGAAAGAAGTATTCATGAATGCCAACGTACCCACAGAAGTAAAAAAGAAGGTTCTTTGTTTTCCATCGGGACAAACTCAAATCAGACGGTCCACGTCATATCTATCAATAAGCCTCTGTGGACATCTATGATGTAATCCACGTGGATAATTTAGAGACTTCCTTGAAGACTCCAAAGTCAAAACTAGGGATTCTCTTCAACAATTTAAGATTTTATTTGTGAGGATCGATAATGAAAAGAGAAGAAGGAGCTAAAATGAGTAGGTTACGGTCTTTAGCAAGCCTTCCTAGCTGCCTAGATTGCAGCCTGCCTGCTGAAGACTGAAACATAAGTAACTCCCCTCCCCCTCCCCCCCCCCCCCAATTTTAGCTCTTCTACTCTTTTCATTGTTAATCCTCACAGATAAAATCATAAATTGTTGAAGAGAATCCCTAGTTTTGACTTTGGAGTCTTCGAGCAAGTCTCTAAAGGATCTACGCGACATGTCCACAGAAGCTTATTGATAGATGTGACGTGGACCGTCTGATTTGAGTTTGGCCCGATAGAAAACAAAGAATCTTCTTTTTTACTTCTGTGGGTATGTCGTCATTCATGAATACTTCTTTCTATGTTGTTAGTTGTCACTATTTCTGAGTTCTAACTGAGAACTTCTCTAATATTTTAGCCCTTGTCCAATCTTGTGGAACCACAATATTTCCGTGGCTAACATTTACGATTTTATCAAGTTCCTAACTTTGCTATCATCTTAACGCGGTAACTAATATTAACTACTCAAGAAGGTTTATATCAAGAACCAATCTCCACTTGTCCTTCAATCTATGTTTAATAGATAGATACGTTTTTATGAACGATTTATTGTCCAACCTGTATTTCCTCTTTTCTCCGTGTCAATCTATATTTACTCATTTCACATTGTTGTGAATGATTTTTTCTCCTTCTTGTTTACTCTGCCAATCTCTCTACCCACCACCTATCTCCCAATCATTGTTGTCTTTCCCTGCAATGTACACCTTCCTTTGTTTACCTCTCTTTCTCTTTTTCGTCGACCAACATTATCATCATTTATGAATCCTTGTTTTTCTTTGTCTCGGTGATATTTGTGATAGTTCACAACCTTGGTTTGAACGTTTTTTCTCTATCGTTCTCCCTTTCTCTTTCATGACCTTGCCTAACTAGTCAAATTTTAGTGCTCCATTTCTAGGAAATTTCCCTTTTCATTTGATTTTGTAAAGAATTTTCAGATTAGCTAGGCATCAAACTTTTTTGGTTACTTCTTTTCTATTATTATCTTAATTAGCACGATGATTTTCCCCGCTGATCCACCTGGTGATGAAATGACAAACATCTTATCAAGACTTCCTATCGAAGATCTCATGAAATTCAGGTCTGTTTGCAAATCTTGGTCTAATCTCATTAGAGATACTTGTTTTATTAACATGCATATGAATCAACGTTCATTATATAAGGAAAGCTATTTGATCGGAAAAGATAGCTTGGATGACACGGAAAACGAGTGTTGCACTTTGTACTCCGATGAAACATTTGTCGAGCACAAGAAATTAGAATTTCCTTTGTGTGAACCGACTTAAAGTTTTGAAGTCTTTGGTTGTTGCAATGGTGTTCTCTTTCTTCTTTACCCTATAACTCCTAGATCTAGTAGCAAAATGTATTTTTGGAACCCAGCCACAAAAATGATCAAGAATCTTTGTAGATCCCCCGTGCAGCTTCCTGATGTTTCTAATCACCTAGTGTTTGGGTTTGTCTACGTTCCTCAATTGGATGAATATAAGGTGGTCAGAATTTTGTATCATGAGGAAAGGAATCTCACAGACCCCCCAACACTTCCGCCTATTGTTGAAATTTACTCATTGAAAACAAATTCTTGGAAAAAATTGAGATTGAACTCTCATACTTTATTACCAGTCATATGGCAAAGGCATTTCTTGATGGATCTGCATATTGGCTTGCACGAAAGGCTAATGAATCTGACTACGATGACTTCATTGTGTCTTTCAATATGGCTGACCATGTTTTTGAAGAAATACCACTCCCAGTGTCTAGCTCTGATGATGGTGCATTAACTGGATCATTAGCAGTCTTTTGTGATTCAATTTACCTATTTGCACATAATTCTCTAGAGTGGTGGCATATATGGATGATGGGTGAAGGTTGTTCAGGAAAGAGTTGGTGCCATCAGTTTAAAATTGATTGCTCATTTGATATCTGTTGGCCTCAATGTTTTATAAAAAAAGGCGAGGTGATATTCGAATCCATTGGGGGGGATCTTTATCTTTATGACCCTCGGAACCAGCAATTTCAAGATCTTCACTTCCAAGGTAATCCTGATAATATAGAACTATTTGCATACAAGGAGAGCTTGGTTTTACTTGATCATGGAACTAAGCCTTGGCCTATCAAATTTCATGATGACGGGAATGAAGAATTTGAGAGGCAAACTCAAGGGTCAAGAAAGCTTTGCAGGAAATGAGCCAGTGAAGTCTACCATATTTTGATAGTGAAAATGTGTTCCAATAATTGCCATGTTTTAATGTTTCGTAATGATCTCTACTGAGTCAGCTGCATCACATACCAAACATCACCTGAAGAATTGTGAGTCATATAAGTGAGACGTCCTCACAAGTTACTTTTCTATCAGGGAATTGTTTGCATTCCCACCCCTTTTCCCTTTCTAAGCTTTGCTGCTTCTGTTGATTGTTTCTTGCATCATGATGCCAAGGAACTGAGAATCACAGATGTTGATTGTCTTTGGCATGGTCAGTTGGTGAAAGTCCATTGTGTGGCGCTTTTCTAAAACTATTAACAACGTTGCTCTTTAGTGGATCAGCCTGATTGGTTATTGGATTTAAGTCCTGCCAATGCATGTCTTTGCTCTTTGGTGGATCGGCCTTTGCAGTTCCAATCCATTTTCTACACCCCTCATTCCTCTTTTGATTGGTTGTTGCGCTGGTTGACAGGTCGCTTTTTCATGCAGATCTTCTGTAACTTATCAGCTAGGAGCAGTGCACCAGTGAGCTTTATAAGTTTGTCGTAACAAAACCTTTATTGATCAATAGCTCTTTCAAACTCATTATTAATGGTTGTTGTTTGATGTACAATCCCCGTTTATGAAGTTCACTGTTTGAACTAGCGATATAGCTTTGTTTTGTATTATGGATTACTGCTTTACGCTTATATTATGAAACCTTTAATGTTTTCTCAGTCTCGTTTTATTGCAAGTCTTGAGATTAAAACTCAGTTTCAAATATGGCCAGTGTTTGTTATGGACTTTAGCTACAACCAGTGCAACAGTGTAACAAGACAGCAGGAAAAAAGTGCTCGACAATCGCGTACCATAATTTTGAAGAAATGCCTCTGCATATTATCAATTGTAATGAAATCCAGGAATTATATAGTGTGTGATCCTGGATGCTCTTCCTAGGGGGAGGATATTGCTTTATCCAATTGGCAGAAGATCATCAAATACTCTTTGGTGGACTGAAAGAGCATAATTTTTTTTTTCTCTTTTGATGGTTGTGGCGTCCGAGTCAGTTTGTCCATACCTTGACTAATTTCATGTATGCATGCTATCTCCAACATTAATACATGTTTTCTTCATTTAAGATCTATCCTTTTGATTTGAGAGAAGACAATAAATTTAAAAGAAGTGCATTTTCTAGTGTTAGAGTAGGTTAAAGTGTCATGTTATTTTGGGAATGGACAGGTGGTCTGCTTATATGGAGGTGATTCTCTCCTCATGAGCGACTTAGGTGATTCTCTCCTCATGAGCTAGTGTTTAAAGTTCACTTAGATTCAAGCATCGTATCTTTACATGGTATCATCGTCAGGTCCATCCTCAGTTAGATTTCGGGTCCATGCTCCAATTAGGCCTGAGCATAAAGGGGGTGTTAGAGTCTCATACTGCTTAGGGAATGGACTGATGCTCTACTTATATAGAATTGGACACTGGCAGGTGTTTGAGTGGGTTGGAGTCCCACATTGATTGATGAATAGACCGGTGGTCTGCTTATATAGACTTAGACAATCCTCCCCCAAAAACTAGCTTTGGGAGTTGAGTTAGGCTCAGGTGTCACATCGTTACCTGGTATCAAAGCCAGGTCTATTCCTAATAAGGCTTTCAATCCACGCCCCAGTTGTGCTTGGTGTGACTGACTGAAGGGGACTGTTAGAATGAGTTAAATCCCATGAAGGAAATAGGCTTCCCAGACATGAAACTAAAGAACACCAACAAATAGAGCTGCCCTTAATAACAAACAAACCGAACCGCGAACCAAATCAACCCAATTAAAAAAATCGATGTTTGGTTTGGTTTTAAATTTTTAAAACCGATACTTAGGTGATTTGGTTTTGGTTTTACTCTAAAATAAACGACAAAATAACCAAACCGAACCGATAAAAATTCTATATATATACATATATATATAAATTATTTATATATTATTCATAAATAAAATATAAATATTTTTTATATTTTAAATTTTAATCATGAATTTAACTTTAGTCATATGTCTCCATCTAGTTGATGGTACACTATGAGATTCTATATGATTTTCGCAAATGACAAATGATACTAATTGTGAAAATTATCTTGTTGTCTATGAGATTTTAAAGGTGAGTTTATTAGACTATAGTTAATCACTAGTTTTGAACTTTCTCTTTGATACCTATTGAGCAAAAAAATTATGTGTTTACCTTTTGGGGGGTTTATCATATCATTCTCTTATATGTAGTTTTTAAATACTTTTGTAGGAACGTTTGTATGGTGTTGTTCGTGGCTTTACCTAAGTATAATACTAAATTGGCATCTTAGTTTCAAGGTTGAGAAACAACACTCGGTTGACATCTCATATGTTGGATTGAATTTTTTTAAGAAAAATTTCAACTTTATCATTAACTAAAGTTATAAACCGAAAAAATCGAACCGAACTAAACCGATAAGAACCAAACAGACAATTATTTTTTTGTGCTGGTTTGGTTTGGTTTTAGAAATTTAAAATCCGACTAAGTTGGTTTGGTTATGGTTTTAACCAATAACCGACCCATGAACACCCCTAGTGGTGGGGCCCTTTTCCGAACTCTAGTGCACCGAGTTGTCCTTTTATTCAACCCATTTTAAGCAGGTCGGTTTTAGGATGCGTTGGGTCTTAATTAAATAAATCTAAATATTGATTTTAATTTTTTAAATAACTTCTCTAAAACTTTACAGATGTTAGGTGATTAAATATCTACTAAAAATTATATTTCCGACTAAAATGTCCATGAAATCTAACGAGGCAAAGTTGAATGACCATGAAAATTAACTAGGTAAAGTTGAATGACTCTTGAAGAAGAAACCAAATTTGAGCGACTTTAGTGGTCAATTTACTATAAGTCAAGTAATTTGACTCTCTACTGAATTACTTGGTGGCTTCATTACTTCATTGGCCTTGCTGTGTCTCTCTCGAATTTCCATGCACTTTCATTTGCCACTGATGGTCCTGTATTCCACAGTGATTGTTGAATTCCAAAGAAAGTGAAAATGACAAATGAAAGTGCACAAGAAACTGCCGAGTCACTCAGAGGAGAGTCAAATCAATAGCTGTCTCGACTCTTTTTAGTTGTCAATCTGCGTGGTAGTCAATGCACAAGGCAGATTACAAAGACCACGACCCTGGGGTGGAGCTACAATATTAGGTACGGGTTCAGAGAAACTCACAGTTTTGGCTTAGATCGTGTATTTGTATTAAAAAATTATTAAATATGTAACTTGTCAAGGGTCTATCGGAAACAGCCTCTCTATTTCATTTGAGATAGTGGTACGGACTGCATACACATTACCCTCCCCAGACCCCACTTTGTGGAATAAACTGGGTGTGTTGTTGTTGTATTAAATATGTAACTAAAACGAGCTATTAGTTCAAAACTCATGAACTTCAAAATTAGCTTTTTTCATTACTTTTGCAGGAATTGCTAGCAGTTAGATCAAATGCATCACTGTAAGGGACTTATAAGCAAACTATCATCCTTTGCCTCTAAAGGAAGGCTGAAGAAAGAGCAGTACTATTTGAAGAATGGAAGTGCAGTGTTAGAGGAGTTTCTTACTTTATGCGATGGAAAATGCCGAATTCCCCTCCGTTACTATAGTGCCATAGAAATCGAGAGAGCAACAAAAGACGCAGAGAATAGAGTAATTTTCATCGGCGGAAGATATATGGTAAAAGGTTTACTAGACAAACGCAGTGTTCTGGTTAGTTTCACATACTCTACTTTTAACAGAAATGCCGGTGATGTATTCCGAGATATAGCAATTACTTCGCAGATGAGCCATCTTAAGAACGTGCTTAAAATTATCGGCTGCTGCCTCGAATATGTAGAACCTGTTATGGTGTATGAATATGTTGAGGATGCAATAACTCTTGATGTTTTACTTTCCAATAATGGTTATGCTAGAAATTCGTCCGTACCTTGGGAAAGTAGACTGCGGATTGCCAATGAGATCGCTTCAGCAATTGTTTTTCTCCATAGTGAATTTACTACGCCCATCATTTTCAGAGACCTGCACTCACAAAAGGTGTTAATAGATCAGAGTAGTGGAGTTTCCAAACTGTACGATTTCTCATTATCCGTACCATTGCCTCCAGGAGAATTGGAAGTAAAAGCTCAAGATGATGTGCGCGCAACATGTGGCCATGCTGATCCAGAATACCTCTGCTCGGGTATTGTTACTCAAAAAACTGATGTCTACGGTTTTGGAAATGTTCTCTTGCAGCTATTGACTGGAAAGAGAGCGTATGTGTGTAATGGTGTGATCACAGAAGTTGGGGAAATAATCTTTAAATACAATATGGAAGAGTGTAATGTAATGGATATAGCGGATCCTGACATTTTGGCTGGAGAGCGTGGGATTCATGAGATTCGACAACAATTGGAAGACTACTTTGATCTTGTTAAGAGATGCACGGTTAGAAAGGGAGACGATAGACCATACATGATTGATGTTGCAAGAGAATTGCGCCGAATGGAGAAGTGTTTTCATGCCCTCAGTACTCCTGGTCTGAATTAGATGATGTTTGTTCTGCATGAAGAGAAAAATAGAAGTAATGTAAAATTCACATACAACTATTTTATTTGTGAATTATGCAACTATAAGTTTGATTACTACTGTGAGATTTATTTTATTTTCTTGTGTTTTTGAAGTTTGTCCTAGCATTTCCAAGGCATAATACATGAATATAACCCTAAATTTGAAATCAAATTATAACTTTGACCTTAAACTTTGACAGTGCACAAATATGACCTTTAACTATTCAAAACTGCACAAATATGACCTCCGATCCTACGTGGCAAAACGTGTGTTCAACACGCAAAACTGGGCGCGTCCAGCTTAAAATCTAAGGGCATAATACATAAATATGACCCTAAACTTGACACCAAATTATAACTTTGACCTTAAACTTTGGCAGTACACAAATATGACCTTTAACTATTCAAAACTGCATAAATATGACCTTTAAATGACTTTTCACTATTATTTTTTCATTATTTTCGGCTCAAAGATGAAAATGACATCTAATTTCTTTTATCATTGCGGAAAAAGAGCAATATTGAAGATTTATTAATTAGGTGGGTCAGCCTCATACGAAAAAATCGCGCGAGTATGTATATATATTATAAAGCAGAGAGCGAATTTATGTTATAGAATATATCCAAATATTATTTATTTAAATATTAAATTAAAGATGAAACTATACTAATAATAAAAAAAATTATAGTTTTAAAAAAACATTATTAAATTAACGTCATTAAGGATAGTAGTAGTAGTATATTAAATTAACGTTATTAAAACGTTATTAAATTAACGTTATCAAAACGTTATTAAATTAACGCAGGGGCGGACCTACGTGGTTGCCATGGGGTTCACCCGAACCTCCTCGGTAAAAAAATTACGTTGTATATATAAGGTAGAAAATCTATATTTATGTACGTATATTAATGTTGAACCACATGAAATAAGGCACTTAGATAGCCCAGTGGTGTTATTTGCTCTTCTTGGGCGCTTCATTTAGCCTACTACGCGGGTTCGATCCCTGCTAGTGGCATTTTTTTTTAATAAAAAAAAGCTAGATGTTTCTGCCGTTTTAACACAAAAAGCAAAACTTTGACAGTGCACAAATATGACCTTAAACTATTCGAAACTGCACAAATATGACCTCCCTCCAAGTCAACCCTTTTAACGACGTGGCACCGTGTGATTGGATGAGCTTTCCACGTAGGCGCGAGTGAAACTCACGCATGGGGTTGCAAAATCGGAGGTCATATTTGTTCAGGTTTTGAATAGTTAAAGGTCTTATTTGTGCACTATCAAATTTTAAGGTCAAAGTTATAATTTGGTGTCAAGTTTAGGTCATATTTATGTAATATGCCCATTTCCAATATGAGAAGAAAACATTGATCAACACATGTAGCTCTTGACAACTTTGATTTGCTCGATCTTAAGAAACATTAACGCCACATAAGCTCAGTCAATGGTCAAATGGGTTTAAAATGTGTTTTATTGAGTTTAAGGTTTAGTTGGCAAAGGGCTGAGTAGAAGGGTGACCAGCTGTGCGAGTAGTTACAACTAAAACAACATACCCAGTGCAGTTTCATAAGTGAGGTTTGGTGGGGTAAGTGCGTAAGCAAACCTTACCCCTACCTAGGGAGCTAGAGAGATTTGTTCCAATAGACCCTCGTGATACAAATCAGTCCACCAAGATGCCAAAACAGTTCACAAAATATGAGAAGAACAAGCAACACAAAGGGATACAAGATGACAAAAACACACGGATTTGCAAAATAATGAAAGGATAGATAGTAAGACCAAGATTATTACAAGATTAAGAACCAAGTATATTTCAACATTAACCCCTAATGAATGTAATAATCAAAACCACACTCTTACGGTGACCGTCAAGGTAATCGACTTACCTCAAGATCCACCGTTTCGAAGCAAAGAACAATATTGGTTTTTCCAAGCCCTATACTAAGGATGACTTTTCCAAGTCCTAACTAAGACTATACTAAGGTGGTCTACTCTCAAGAGAGAGGATTTCAAGTGTTTCAATCTTTCATCTTTCATAAACTAACTAGCAAATGAACTAATAGAACCTATTTATAGTCTAACTTATTACATAACAAAATGACCACAATACCCTTAATGAAAGGGGTGGCCATGAAGTGTCTTTCTAACAAAGTGTGATCCCCAAAACACCCTTAATGAAGGGTTTTTCTTCAATGCTCCACAACCCTGGGGTCATTCTTCAACACTTGTAGTCTCGGGTTAGCATCAAAGGTAAGCTCCCATGCAATCTTTCACACACGGGTTTGACTTATGTCATGCTCAAAATGGGTCCTCCATGCATGTTCTTGTGTCCTCGAGATGACCAAGTCTTGAGTCTTTATGCGTTGGCATCCAATGACGTCTTCAAAAGCATAGATGGTCATTTGGCTCGTATCGTCCTCCCCTTCTTGAAAAGGATTTTACCTCGAATCCATACCTTGCAAAACTAAAGAAAGGACAAACAAGCACAGCTTCCTCATGGCATAAGGGTTAGGGTTAGTACAACAAATAACATCATCATGCCAAGGTGGTACATACTTGAGATATAACCATGAATCCTTTGTATTAGTCATGAAAAGTTTAGTAAGAATGTTACAAAGGAAATGGCTATGACAAGTATCAAGAGATAAAGAAACTACAAAGGTCGTAATGGTATCACTAAGTCCAAGTAAGGCTACCCTTGTCTTAGGAACCATAAAGAACAATTGTTTCATTACCTCTTCAAGTGGCCTCATCAAACGTGGTGCCACTATTGGTATCAAACTCCACCAATCCCACATAACTTTGTCATTCAAACAAGTGAACCAACCAAAAAGACCTATACCTCTACTTAATGCAAACCCAAAACTAGCATGGATGTCATCATAGGCAAAGAGGTAGTATAGGAAAGAATCAAGTGTAAAGACATGCACGGGTGAAGACAAAGCATTTAAGCACATACACTCTCTTTTCTTCAAACAAATAGACAACTTGGCATCCACAAGTTGGGATTCATGCAATTTAAGCAAAAGTGTGTCAAGCAAGGATGCACATTTAGAAACATTACCCCAAGGAATCAATGACACCTTCGCCCTCGGGTTGTCAAGAAGGACTATACATTCCTTACCCTTAAGAGTACTCTCATCTTGCAAAAAGAGATTTTCATCTTTAGGAGGAATGTTGTCACACCATAGTGGGTTAGCATATAGGTTATAGCCTTCAAGACAAGTTATACCATCATTCTCACCACTAGGTTCATTGGGAGTGATTATACCATCTTCAAACAAGATATTATACCTAAAGAGAGCATGATCTATCCCGCGGGCAGATTTGGAACAAGTAAGTTCACTCTCTAAAAGTTCATTATCAAGTTTTAAAGATGTTTCAAGCACATGATTATCCCTATGAGCCAAGCAAATATTAGAATCAAAGGGCAACCTCACGGGTTCACTCCTATTCCTTTGATTAACATTTTCAACATCATCACACACTTGAGATTCATTAATTACATCACACACATCCTCGAGTGGTAGGCAATTTTTACACAAAAGTTGATCAACAGAAATTTCACAAGACAATGTACTTTCATTCAACACAATGGTTTCAACACTAGGTGGACATAAATCGATCTTACAAGAAGGGTCGATTCGGTCATCAATAGGATCAACTAGTGTATCCACACTCACAACAAGTACATCATCATCAAGTGGCAAAGAAACAATAGACTCACATATAGGCAAGCTACAACTCACACTCAATGGGCTACTAGCCACACAACTATCATTCGCATGTACAAAAGTGTAAGAGTTAGCTATTTTACCTTGACGTTCATGAGTATGTTCGTCTTTACCTCGGCGTGAAAGTCCATCACAAGCTTGGGCAGCAACTTCCTTCGGGAAGCTCTCATCGCAAGTTGTTTGGACAATTGGATTTTGAGGGAAAAGTTTGGGTAACAATTGGCGTATAATTTCAATGTGTCGTTGCATATCTTCAAGATCGTCATGGATGCGATTACACGTGGCCTTAAAATTATGGGCAGCCATGGTACCTAAACAAAAAAAAAAAGACAACAACAAACAAAAGAAACAAACAAGATTAATAGTAAAATCTCTTTACCAACACTCGATACACTCACCTTTGTGATTCTCACAATTGGAGCGGCGAATATTGAAAGTTGCTTATACTCCGGTAGTCAATAAGATGTCAATCCTACTTGGCGGCCGGAATGGATTCTTGTTTTGATTGACTCAAGACACAAAATAAAATTCACTTACGAACTTGAAACAGAGAAGTTACTACGAGTTACAAACGAGAAAAGCACACAAATAACGAAGACACGAAAGAAACGTATTCAAAAACTAATTAACAACCTAGTAGGTGATTACTAGTTTGTCTATTAGTACTAGGATCAAGAAAATTGAAACTAAAGAAACAAGAAATGAAACTTAGAAATCTGAAATTTTGAGCCTAAGGGTCGTTTTTTAGGGTGATGATGTGGCAACCTCCTATTGGATGTTAAAATTATTGAAAGTTTGAGAAATTTTCTTGTCTTCAAATTGTGTTAAATCAAATTCCAAGTGGGGAATGGTGAAATTTAGGCAATGGGAGGGTAACAACAAGACTTTGGAGTCCTTTTTTCAAGTTCAAAAAGTGTTTGACTTTTTTGCACCTTTTTGGCTAAACACCTTTTTGAAAGACTTTTGGCTCTTTCCCTTTTTGTAAGTCTTGGTAGGTGGACTTTCTCCCTTTTGGCAAGACAACTTTTGAAATCATTTTGTCCATTTTCCCCTTTGGATGTCTTAGAGTTGTGTCTTTCAAGACTAACAACAAGACACACTCTCTTTCTTCAATTTCTAAGATCAAACAACCATTTTCTCTTCAACAAAATATGAAGATGGTGAAGAACACCAAGAACACAACTTTTGAATCTTGGAGTTCTATTGTTCAAGTTGGATCCCACACATCAACAACACATTTTTCAAGCTCCAACCCTCAACAACAACATCAACAAAACTTTTTTAAGCCACAATCTCAACAACAAACTTCGACAACACTTTTTCAAACCACCAATCCTCAAAAAACAGCAACCTTCAAAGTTCAAAAACAACTCAAAATTTAGATCTAGACTCTATAAGTGTTAGTGAAGAAGGGACTAACACTAGAAACAACAAAACACACAAAAAATACAAGAAAACTAGGCTTCAAATCGGCCTAAACACAAAAAACATGGACAGATTACTATTTTTGAGTTTTTCAACACCTCTTTTTTTTTTTCAAGTGAGCTAGCCCAAGATTTGATCTTGTAGGAACAAGATCAAGCTATGCTCTGATACCAAATGATACAAATCAGTCCACCAAGATGCCAAAACAGTCCACAAAACGTGAGAAGAACAAGCAACACAAAGGGATACAAGATGACAAAAACACACGGATTTGCAAAATAATGAAAGGATAGATAGTAAGACCAAGATTATTACAAGATTAGGAACCAAGTATATTTCAACATTAACCCCTAATGAATGTAATAATCAAAATCACACTCTTACGGTGACCGCCAAGGTAATCAACTTACCTCAAGATCCACCGTTTCCAAGCAAAGAACAATATTGGTTTTTCCAAGCCCTATACTAAGGATGGCTTTTTCAAGTCCTAACTAAGACTACACTAAGGTGGTCTACTCTCAAGAGAGAGGATTTCAAGTGTTTCAATCTTTCATCTTTCATAAACTAACTAGCAAATGAACTAATAGAACCTATTTATAGTCTAACTTATTACATAACAAAATGACCACAATACCCTTAATGAAAGGGGTGGCCATGAAGTGTCTTTCTAACAAAGTGTGATCCCCAAAACACCCTTAATGAAGGGTTCTTCTTCAATGCTCCACAACCGTGGGGTCATTCTTCAACACTTATAGTCTCGGGTTAGCATCAAAGGTAAGCTCCCACGCAATCTTCCACACACGGGTTTGCCTTATGTCATGCTCAAAATGGGTCCTCCATGCATGTTCTTGTTTCCTCGAGGTGACCAAGTCTTGAGTCTTTATGCGTTGGCATCCAATGACGTATTCAAAAGCATAGATGGTCATTTGGCCCGTATCACCTCGGTTCAAGAAAATAACAGTAGCGAAGAAACCAAGACAATTCTACACAAGGCATGATAAAGCATACTGAAAAGGCATCAGTAACTTCAACGAAACGATACGATAAACAAATTATAAGGGACAATAGATAGTAACAAAAATTGAAGGAAGAAGAACCTACAAGAGTAGTACTAGCACGACTAGTATGGACGGACTAGTGAGACTGCACACAACTACCTACTAACCTTCTACCCTAATTTGTATCCGCCATAATCTCCTATCTAAGGTCATGTCGTTGGTAAACAAAAGTTGCAGCACATCTAGTCTGATCACCTCTCCCCAAGAAAGACTTCCTTGGCCTACACCTACCTCAATTCGGAAACCATCCATAGCCAACCTATCACTTCTCCGTGCATCTCCTCTATCCTTCTCATATGCTTCGGTACAAGGATGGAAACATATGAGAAGGATACAACGACTCGCTCAAAATCAAAGCTTGAAGTGCATGATGTATAATGACAGAAATCCGGCATTTTCCCAAGTTTCCATCAGGATTGATTGTTCATAATATCAAGAACTTTGATCACTGATGCATGTGCCAACCATGGTGTAGGTTCTAAGAAGCTCCAGGACGTTGCTGCTCAAAAGTAAATACCAGATATCCAACAGTAAGACGAGGCTCTTTATAAGAAACTCTGTGATATTGAGTTCTCATGAGCACGAAGCAGTACATGCTGCATCCGTCAAGTCTTCTTACTTTCCTAAACTTCGTGCCAATTCAAAACCAGACGAACAAATTGAAATGGAGGAGTATCATCTTTGAATACAGTTCAGCTACCTAGTCTAGATAGGCAGTGCTGCATTAGTAGAGTTCGGAAGAAACTTAGTCTACACTAAGCAACAAAAACAGTTCCAATCTTTTTTCTTCACCAGAAATCCCCGCAGCTGCATATTCCATCTCTGAAATGATGAAATCGACTTGCATCCCTCACTGTAATTTCTCTTTTCGTAATTAGAGTTATATATTTCAGTGTACTATGGCAGTCAACACAAACTCGTAAATTCTTAGTAACGAGTATGGACTTGGTAGGATCCAGATTTAGCAACGCAAATGCAACTGCAAGTTTCTCGCTGTGATAAAGCAGAATCTGTTCCTTCTCTTCTTCCTCAACATCTTGATATACAAAACTGGATTCTGCACTATACCCCAATTTTTTCATTTCTGTCAGAAGTTCCTTCAGTTTCTCATTTATTTTAGCGGACTGAGGGTGGGACATATCCCCACCAACAAATGCATGGACAACGCCGTTTATTTCAATCCAACTACATCCTGGGCTCTTCTTAAAGCCAGAATCTTTCTGCTTAACTCTAACATGAGCAGCGTCGTCCCATCTCCCAGCAGTAGTATACAAATTAGATAAAAGAACGAAATTGCCTGGACTTTCTGGTCCTAGATATTGGATCTTATTAGATACTTCTTCTGCTAGTATGATACGCTTATGGATTCTACACGCAGCAAGCAAGGCACTCCAGATACGGACATCGGGCATAAAAGGCATTTTCTTGATGAAACAATACGCCTCGTCCAAAAGACCAGCACGCCCTAAAAGATCCACCATGCACAAGTAATGATCCATCCTAGGGCTAATCTTGAATTCTTGACACATACTGAAGAACCAATGTTTCCCTTCAGCAACAAGACCCGAATGGCTGCAAGCAAGTAAGAGACCGATGAAAGAAATCTCATCCGGCATTTGACCTACGGACTGCATGTCATTGAACAGTGTAATTGCTTCCTTTCCACGACCGTGAACTCCATATCCAGCAATCATTGCATTCCATGAGACGACATCCCTTTTATTCATCTTATCAAAGACAATCTTAGCTATGCCGATTTTACCACATTTGGAGTACATGTCAATTAGAGCATTACAAACAGAAACATCCTCTGTAAATCCACGCACTATTGAGTAACCATGGGTACAAACTCCAAGTTGTAGAGCAGCCAAATGTGAACAAGCTGGTAAAATTCCCATTACTGTTGGAGATTCCGGCTCAACCCCAGACGATTGCATCATCCGGAAAATACTCAAAGCTTCTTCTGCATGACCGTTCTGGACGCACCCTGCAATTATCGCACTGAAAGAAACAGAATCTTTTAACTCCATCTCCTCAAAGAAGGTAAGCGCATCATCTATTCTCCCGCATTTTGCATACATAGAAAGAAGAGTATTACTCACCATTAAATCCAAATTGGACCCTAACTTTACGGTATAACCATGCATCTTTCTTCCTCTTCTCATATCATTCAGCTTAGCACAACCTCGAATGACCGTGGCAAGCATGACTGGAGAAGGAGACTCCGTATCTTCCATCCTCATATGCTCAAACAGTTCCAATCCTTCTTGCGTAGAATCACACGTTACATATGCTCCTATCATAGCACTCCGCGTGATCTCATTCTTAAAACTCATGAATCTAAAAATCCTCTTCGCGTAGTTCAACCAACCACATTTTGCATACAAATCCAAAATCCCAGTGTCAACAACTACACTATCGACAAAGCCCCTTCTTATAGAATACCCATGAACAACCTTCCCTTCACGCAACTTATTACCTTCCGCAACACCAGTAATTATAGCCACAATCGTAGACGAATTCGGACTAACACCATTTTCTTGCATCTCCAAAACCAAACCAACCATCTCCAAATACAAACCGCTTATCGCGCACCCTGAAATCATCGCATTCCACGCCACAACATCCCTTTTCGTCCGCATCCCATCAAACACCTGGCTCGCCTCGACCAACAACCCACACTTCGCATAAAAATCAACCAATGCTGTACAAACATAAACATCACCATCAACCCCATTCCTCATCACATGTTCATGAACCTCAACGCCACTTTCCACGTCTTGCATTGCAGAACAAGCCTTGATCACAAAAGTGTACGTATACTTCGTCGGTCTAACACCACACTCCAACATTTCATGATACAATTCAATAGCCTTTTCAAAGGGTCCATTCCAAGCATAAGCTCTAATCATTTGGTTCCATAATATACCTTTCTCATTCCTATCTGAGCTAGGAATTTTATCGAACACATGGTGTGCATGATCGAGCCTACTACACGCGACATAAAATCGCGTTAATTTGTCTAGTAAATTCGATCGATTATCATTACAATAATTGTTCTTAATAATGTGTTGGTGCACCAATTTGCCTATTGATAATTGCTTAGTTTCAATGCAAGCATCAAGAATTGCTAGGTAATTGTAATAAGGTTCTTGGTTGATATTCCAACCTATGTTGCTCGGACTCTTCAAAAATGTCGGCAAGTGCACGTGGGGTTCCATAAAAGTCCTGTATTTTTGGAGAATCAGACACGAATATAGCATCGAAAGTGAAGAATCCGTGTAACTTAGATTCCAACTGATGTTTATTATTCGTCGCAGGTTTGCGCATGACATAATTATAATGCACTCAAGCTCTCGATATGCGTGACAACGCAGAGGTGTATTATAAATATTTAAAATGGTGAGTGAAGGCGGGAAGCCTATTTATAACCTTTAAAATTAGGAAGAATAATATCAACATACACAATAATTTATCCTACTTATACAAATTTTCATCCTTGTAAGGAAATTATAAAAAATTTAATTAATTATATTTCTTCATTAGATATATTGAAAGCTAATTATGTATCTCAACAGATTCAAAATCAAAAAAAATATATCGAGAGTTAATTATGTATCTTTACAGAAGAAAAAATGTATCTTCATTGAATGTATTATGTATCTCAACAGACTCAGAACAAAAAAAAAATATATCGAGAGCTAATTATGTATCTTTATAAAGGAAAAAATATATCTTTGTTGGATATATCAGAAACTAATTATATATCTCGACAGATTGAGATTTCAGAAATTAAGCAAAATGTCGAAATTTTCTATAACTAAGCTCCAAACTATCAAGATTTATGTTGTTTTACCTTAAAATTGCTTCCTCCGTCCATCTTTACTTGTAAATACTACTAAAGTTAAATTTCCAATAATACTCATCCAATGTTAAAAACTAATGGTTAATTTATGCATTTGTGCCCATTTTATCGCAATTATTAATGACTATTCATTATCTAATGTATTTTTTAAATTATTAAATTTAAAAAAAAAAAAAACTCAAATATATCATCAAATTATTAGAAACAATTCATCTATGCACATCAATCGATATTAGTTTACTATTTGTCGTGTGTTTGTGCATGACATAATCATAATGCACCGAAGCTCTAGCTATTTGCGGCAGGTAGAGGTTTATTATAAATATGTAAAATGTGAGTGAAGGCAGGAAGCCTATTTATAAACTTTTCAATTACTCTCTCCGTCCACAAATATACAATAATACTTATCCAGTTTAAAAAGTTAATGAGTAATAATCCAATAATAAATTTACGAATCTGTGCACATTTCACCTTACTATTGTATTTATTATCCAATACATCTCACAAAATATTAAATATAGAAAAAAACGCTCAAATATGTCATCAAACTACAATAAATGTCTCATTTATGCAAATAAACTAACATTAGTTTATAATCAAAATTAAAAATTGGATCTATACAATTAATACCCAACGAATATTTTATTAATGGCAACAAAAAGTTCCGTTACCGGGAATCGAACCCGGGTCTCCTGGGTGAAAGCCAGATATCCTAACCGCTGGACGATAACGGAAGTTGTTGTTGATTAACAACAAATTATATAGTACAATATACAGGTTTTTTGGAATAATTATTTACCTCAACTTAATTTACAAAGTATTTTTAAATTTACTAGCGCGGTCAAATTCACTAATTCTCATCTGATACGAAGAAAATATTTTAAAGAAGGTCTTTTTTAGAAACGTTTTCATAAAATAAGTATATTCTTCCTTCTTCTTTTTTTTTTTTTGTCTAGCCGATAAATGGAAGACATTTTCTAAAACATATGATTAAATTTTTATTACTCTATCAGTATCTAAAAGTTAAAAGTCATAAACTAAACTACACAAAAGCGGATAACAAGTTCTCCAACAACCCTTAGGATTCCTTCCTGGCTACGTTCACCCACTCAGCCAAATATGAATACGCCCCCGTAAGCTTTAGCAATATTGTTGAGCCCTAAGAATTCTTGAGTATTTGTTGACTAATACATGATTATTTTTCCTTTCTAATCATCTTGATTAAGCTGATCATAAGAATAACAACTAAGAAGTACCTGATATCTGTTGCTGGTGTGAGCTAGCAGATATCTCGTAGATTTAATCGAGGTGTGCGTAAACTGATCCGAAAAAAAGTTAGAACTAGAAAGATAATAGATCCATCATGCTTCTAAATTGATGTTGATGATCAAGAAGAATCATCATCATTTGGTTCTCTTACCTTGCAAGCAAAAACATCCTCTCTTATTTTGCAACAGTGCACACCTACTTGGCCCCAAAAATATCCCCATTATAACCGAGGATCCTGAGGGTTAATGGCGCATGATCAGAATTCTATAGATAACGAACCTACCTCCCATGGCAAGGAAGAATTCTTATTTTACCGTCATAAATGTTTATTTATGATCTATCGAGCAGCTAATGATATCATTCTACGCTAGTTTACATAGGGGTGGACATTTTGGTCTAAACCGAAAAACCAAACCGAAATTTAATTTTGGTTTCGGTTTTTCGATTTTTCGGATCGAATTCGGTTTGCAATTTTAGAATTTCGATTTTTCGGTTCGGTTTTAAAAAAAAAAATCGGTTTAAACCGAAAAACCGAAATTTTATAAATAAATAAATAATATATATATTTTATTATATATATATAATATATATATATATAATATAATATTATATTATATTATATATATATATATATATATATATATTTAGTAATTCACATTCACAATTAACATTTAACAACAAATTCACATACGCCGCAGGCTGTTTATGGAATTGTTTTAGTGACTCAAATATTTTATGGACTATTTTGGTGACTTTGAACTGTTTTATGGACTATTTATGCAGAAAGTATGTTGTTTCATGAACTATTTTTACGAGTTTTGTGTTGTTTTGTAGACTATTTATGCAAGGTTATATTATATGTAATGATTAATGACGTTATGTATTATGTTAAGCTTATGATTATTTCATTTTGTTTCATCCATGTTGAGTGATTTATAATTATTTATATTTGGGAATGAAAAACAAGTCTGAAAAAAAATAATTTTTCTTAAAAAATCCATCAATCTTAAATGTTCAGTTATGAAAAAGAGAGGCTAACTACTTTAATATTTCAAACCGAAATAAAAATCCGAAATAACCGAACCGAATTTGTAAAAATCCAAACCGAATTTATTTCGATTTGGTTATGGATGACATTTTTATCAATCCGAAAACCGATAAACCGAACCGATATTAAACAATCAGACCAAGAGTCCAACAAGAAAAGGAAGGGCGCTTTCGCGCTAGCAGCGAGACTACATGCTTCAATTTCATAAGTGGGTGAAGGAAGAATCCTTTTTTAACCGACCGAACGTCCACCCCTAAGTTTACACGCATGCACCAACCATACAATACCGCTTTCTCATTGAGAAATTTCTTAACATTAAGGTTTGAAAAAAAATAAAAAAAAATCCCGAGGGTTAGTGACACATGATCAAAACTCGATAAATAACGAACCCACCTCCTGTGAGAAAGATTCTTATTTGGATGGAGTAAAGTTGTTGCAATTTGACCGGGAGGTCATGGGTTCAAGCCTTGGAGACAGCCTTTGACAGAAATGCAAGATAAGGTTGTTACAATACACCATTCCTTGAAACCTATGGAAAACGAAAACTTTAGTAAGCCGAACTGTCCCTTTTTTTATAAGTGCTTACTTATGATCTATCGGACAGCTAATGATTTCTAGATTAGTTTCAATTCGTTTGTGGTAATGGCTTGACACAAAGTTAAAGAAAATAATAAAGATTTTTTTTATTCTTAAACTAAAGATATGTAGAATATCTACATATCAAAATGTCTTTTTGACTTTAGTCTCGTGGTCTCAAATATACCACGCAGAAAATTAAGAATCAAAGAATAGGACTTAAAAGAAAAGTAAGACAAACAAACTGAATCGGAGGAAGTATATGTAAATCTCACAGCAAGAGACATCATGAAGGAACAGACAGACAGAACAGTACTCACAAAGTCATTAACAAAATGAAGGTTACCAATTTATAGAGCAAAATATTACTTATTGCATTACTTGTATCAACACAATGCTTTCCAAATGAACCAAAAGAAAATAGGGTGATAAAAAACATCCTTTTTATCACTAAAGAAGTCTGTACAATAAGATTGCCAAAACGTCAATTCCCTCGATCTACATGTTGATGTTTATTTACCACAAACCAACTCCATGTTCATCGACAAAATACTTGACTAACCTGAAATCTACGTAAACTCCACGGTACTTTTGAAAAGTGAACCATCGATGTATCATGCAGTCATTCGCAAGACAACCTTCAGAAAAGCTTTTATCCACGGTAAGAAATGTTAGCTGCCGGAATAATGAGGAATTTTATTGATTCCAGCAATAATTTGGGAGTGATCAAAACTTCTAGTTCTGCAAAACTCACTGCCAGTGTCAATCTTGTAGAACTGTGTCTCGGCTCCTTCCTTAAATGGGGGTTCCTAGTTCTGCATAAATATTCAGCGGGACTCTAGGATTTGACAATTTCTTTCTAAGATGACGCACTAACAATTTACGATCAAGTTCAGTACTCCACTTCTCACACAGATTACTTCTACTTCCAGGGAAGGGGTAAAAGAATGGATTAATGTCGAAAGTAAAGAATGATTGAGCGGAATTTGTAATTCCGTTTTTCTTAAACCTAAAACTAAGTTACTCACTACCAAAGAGATGAAGTCACTCGCCCAACCTGGAATATACATGCAGTAGGAAGGAAATGAAACAAACCAAAGCATTTATCAGCTTATATTCAAGCCGAGTCCGCTGCTTCTTCATCAGAAGTATATGGAGTAATAGTTGCTTCAGCAAGAGACTCAAGCATGAATCTAACCTCTGAAGTGTCGTCCAAATAATATTTAGCCTTGCTCGGTTTTTGTCCCACCGTGCAGGCAAATACTTTTGTATCATAAGAAAGAATATTTCTGGATAAAGCATCACCTATGATCTCAAACATATCCTCATCAGATCGATCGTCACCAATGCAAAGCACAAAATCTGCCATTTTTCCTCTCTCTGCCAAAGATGTGAAGATCTTTTCTGCAACTAAACCTTTACTGACCCCCTAGAAAGGAAAATGAGAAAATTAAGGTTACTCTATGGATTAGTCAAACATCATCAATATAAAGATAATTCTGGACTGCGAGAAACTTGACACGAGCAATCGGAAAAGTGAAAAATTCTTGAACTGTGAAAAAATTCACCCTTTGATGCATTATTTAAAATAATCGCGTGAAATGATGTCCAATCATTACTTATCATCTTCACCAGGCATATCATAACCAATATATAGACCTAAAAGAAGAGACATGAACGTTGTGTATGTTGACACCTAAGTTGCTCGGACTCTTCAAAAATGTCTATGGGTACGTGTCGGATCCTTCAAAAATAGTGTATTTTTGAAGGATCCGACACGGGTGCGGCAACATTTTTGGAGAGTCCGAGCAACTTAGGTTGACACATTACAGGAAATCAAAGTTTTGCTGCTGTGTCATTATCATCTTTTGACAAAGGCTGCTTCATATTATTCTCAGATACGACGAACGCAATTTCAGTTTTCAATGTGAGATTGACATGAATCATTAGAAAATAAGTGTGTTATCATCTGAAGAAAGATGTCATCAACGTGCTAGGCTTCACTTATACAGCAATGCAACTTACCCTATGATTAAAGAAAATCCTGGTATATAACGCAGCATACAAGAATGAAACATCCAAGTAGGTAAATGGGATAAGTAGACTTGCCTGAGGTTTGACTTCAACAATGAACTGCCCACTTTTCACGGCAACAGGTTCATTTGCTAAAACACTCTCTAGATGATCAAGCATCTCCTTTGCCTGAGAAAACCCAAAGCCAGGATCCGCATCACGGTACTGCCACACAATAGCGCTTTCCTTTTTTTCGATGCAAGAACCATCTGTAGAATCTGTATACGACTGCATTACTGGTTCAGCAAGATGCATCCAACCAAAATCAGAGTTCTGACTGCACATTTCCCATTCCTGATCTTGCGACCATCTGTGAAATCAGAAAATAAAACATCAGCAAACTCAAAAGGAACCAAAGGGTGACCTTTGGAGCAGCAAACCCCAACTGAACGCCCTCAATACAAGGAAGGGCAGCAAATGAACCGTGCCCAAATCCTATAAGGACTCGGCTAGAGCTGGACCAAAAGTCGCCTCACCAAGAACTCAAACTTGGCATAGGGAAAAGCATACAAGCTTGAGCTCACCAAAAAAAATGAAGAGCTCAGGTGAATTTGTGTGGTCTGCTTACCAAATTACAGCAAAAGAAAGAAAATTATGTCGACAATAACTTCAAATGCTTCCTTTATCAAAGAAATAAAAATATTAATTCCAAATACTTTTTTCCTATATCATTTGAAATGCAGATCAGGAAACAACAAAACAAGAAAAGAAGGTGGGGAACCTAGATGTTGAACAAACCTAAACAAAACATCAAATGGACCTCTTCAGATTGAACCTTTTGCCAACTACATTTTGACTGTTGAGCTGATTCCTCATTTTATAGACACTGAATGTACGGATTTCTCAACCATATACTGTCAGGTCTAAGAGATACTGACGGACACCCAATACAGTCTTCATCCATTAATGTAGAAAAGCATGTTAGATGTTCAGACGAAAAACATGAAACACAAAACACCTAAGAATGTCATCAATTACTTGGTAAGAGAACCTGAATCCCTGATTGGGAGGTCGCACAAGTCACTCAACTATTACGGGAACTGAAGTTTACGCGACACTAGACATTGGACCTGGTAGACTAATTTGGACCATTCAGAAAGATGGTCTTTTCTCCGTTATTCATGTTAAAGCCCCTCATTCCCACTGCTAATGGAAGGACAATGGTGCTGAGAAGGATATGGAGAAAGCAAAGATCCACGTAAATAAGCATGTTTCAACTGAATTATGGTTCACGCTTTTATGTAACAGGTGTCATATGAGTGAAGGGGATATCACACCTGCTTTTACACAGTCGATGGGAATTACAGTTTCTTCTTTTTATTTTTGGTAAGGGACAATGGGCATCACAACTCTGGCAGCTATTTCAGAACATTTTCCAGGTATGGTGGATCCAATGTCAGCAAGGAAGTTACTCTACAGCTGGACAAGGTGAGGAATTAACAAGGAGAAGCAATAGAAAAGGAAAAAGTATTGTCCGGCGGTTGGTGGAAATTTTGGAGAAAGAAATCTCATAGTTTCCCAGAGCAAATAGGAAGACTAAAGTAGCCTCAAGTATAGATGCATTTCAACTTTTGGCATTTAATGTCAAATGAGCGATGTTAACGCTGTAGACGGCATAATTAACTTCCTTAGTTCTCTTGAGTGGAACTGAGATTTTGAAACACATGCCCTATCAAACTAACTTCATCATAACTACTTTACACTTTTTTTTTAAACAATGATGGTGTCTGGACCAATCTCAATTACACCCAAATCCAATTCCAAGTCGGCTTTCCAAACACGTCCTCAGTTTCATCAAATCAAGCTTGAGATAGGGATAAGCCATTTGGATCATGTCCAGTTACAAGTAGGATATGTGATGGACAACCAGTATCACTTCAGATATCTTTTTGATAAGGCAATATAACTCCAGATAGGGAACACTTCCAATTGTGTTAGTATAGTAATCCTCGAAATCACTATCATTACTATTTACTTTATCTCACTTTATGTGGCATTGTTTGAGCTGGCACGATAATAAGTTAATTAACCTGTGTATTTATTGATTTTAATAACCATGGATCTGGGCCATCTTCTATGTACCTCGACTAATTCCACGGGTACCTGCTACCTCCCGCCTGCACCAGTAACGGATAACTCTGTCCACCAAGCCTTGGACAGATAGAAAACTATCACCCAGTATTTTGGCACACTCCACTGGGATTCTATTTTGGGACCTCATGGTTCTCAGCCCACTTCATTGACCACTAGACCACACCCTTGGGTGCCTGCGGGCTGCGTATTCATATTATATTAGTAAAAGTAGAAAAAAAGACTATAGTATGACAGTCTTTGAATTTTTTGAAACATGTCTCTGTAGCTCGTACAAAAGTTTTTCACCCTTCGAAGTGTGTCAAGAAAGTATGTACCATTAATTGGATGTGGAGTACCCAATTATCTCAATTTTTCTTCATTAGCATGTTTACTATTTTGTCATTATACCTTCGACAGCAACTTATACTGTTTACTTGAAATAACCGGAAAAATTAAAATGAAACTAATCATAGTAAACAGAAACCATTCTATCGCAAACAACCTCAAACAAAATGGTGATTCATGCAATGTAAAATAATGTGATCCACACAGTTTGCAGTCAAACGGCCAGCATGCACGCAGATGTCATTGACAGAACACATATTGTAAAGGGAAAGAGAACAAAAACACACCTCAAGAAGTAGCCATGTTCTGCGGCAAGACCCAGTTTCCTACAAGGAGAAAACCATTTGTCCAGGCTGTCTCTTCCCCTTCCACTAACAATAAAGACGGCATTGTTTTGATCAGCACAAATCCTATTCAGGATTGAGATAATTTCAGCACTTGGAGACTTGATGATAGAGTTCTGGGGCATCATAGTTCCGTCATAGTCCAGGAATATGGCCCTGCTCTTAGACTTAATATAAGCTGACTCGATATCATCAATTGAAAGTTTTCTAAAATTTGGATCTAGGGCCACAACTCTGAATCCAAAACCCAAACCAATTCCATAGCATCTTTTTCTGAAGTGATCCATACAGGTCCTCTCCATATCCTGCAAGAAGCTTCTTGCCCAATAACCAACATCATGAGTGCTAACATAACGATAATGCTTTTCATGTCGTAGCTCCTTCTCTGGTTCAGCCATAGATATTGCCTCATTCATTGCTTCAGCAGTTGCTTCAACATTCCACGGGTTGATGCGGATTGCCCCACTCAATGAAGGTGAACACCCAATGAATTCAGATACAACTAACATGCTCTTCTTAGGCCCATCCACATCTGAATCAGCTTCTGAGCCAGACATGCCCTGTCTACAAGCAATGTACTCATAAGGAGTTAGGTTCATCCCGTCCCTCACAGCTGTGACAACAACACATTCTGCAATACTGTAATAAGCCATGCGTTCACTGCTTGATATAGGCCTATCGATGTAAACTACAGGTTCATATCCAGGCTTACCACCAAACTGCTTATTGATTCTCTTACAGCTTTCCAGTATCTCCGCCTGTATTTCCTTTAAATCTATTCCTTTACCCCTTGTAGGATTCGCAATCTGGACCAAAACAGCTTGCCCTTGCCACTTGGGGTGCATTTTGAGCATGTGTTCCATAGCTAGAAGCTTTAGATTAATACCTTTGAAAATATCCAGATCGTCGAAACCAAGCAACACAGTTTTTCCTTCAAATTGCTGCTTTAGTTCCTTAAGCTTTAACTCTTTCGCTGCAACTTTCTTCATGTTCTCAATGTGACCCATATGTATTCCAACAGGCATAATCTTGATGCCTACTGTCCTTCCATAGTATTCTAACCCTATATAACCTCTTTTAGACTGATACTCTATGCCTAACATCCGACTGCAACAAGAGAGGAAGTGTCGTGCATAGTCGAAGGTGTGGAATCCAATAATGTCAGCACAGAGCAAAGCCTTGAGTATTTCCTCTCTAACAGGAAGAGTCCTGTAAATCTCAGAGGAAGGAAACGGACTGTGAAGGAAAAACCCCATCCTCAAACGATTGAACCGCCTCCTTAAAAATGTAGGCAACACCATCAAATGATAATCATGAATCCAAACAAAGTCGTCCTCGGGATTAAGAACCTCAACTACTTTCTGTGAAAACAACTTGTTGGCAGATACATATGCTTCCCACATAGAGCGATCAAACCGGCCTCCGTGATCAGGTGAAAATGGCAACATGTAATGAAAAAGTGGCCACAAATGTCTCTTACAGAAACCCTCATAATATTTTTCCACAATATTTGGTGGAAGAAATGCAGGAACACATCTAAACTTTTCCAACAGATAACTAGATACATCATCCTGTTCAATAGGATCAATATCAACACATAACGACCCAACATATATCACTTCCACGTCTTCAGGCAAACCATCCCTAATTCTCAAAATTAACGAGTCCTCATTCCAATTAAAGCTCCAGCCTTTATTGTCTGGTCTCCTTTTTGCTTTCAGGGGCAACAGATTTGCCACTACAATCATCCGATCACCGGCTAGTGAAGATGGATTCTCAGATGAAACACTATGAGCCTGATCATCATCCATCTCACATATACTCCCAGGTAGTGTCATCACCCGTGGCATCCGCCTCCGGTCCCTATCTCTTCCCATTGTCGGAAAATTCCCGGATGCCAAATCCAAAAGGTTGGTATACGATCTCGAAATCATTTTTACTAATATTCCTCAGTGTATTTTCCAAGAGCAAAGACGTCTTCTTACAATGCAAACTCAACCCCTTAATCAGCTAGTTCTTAATAACCTGCAATGACGTCAAACAGTACAAGTTACAAATAACAATAGCAACAACAAAATTACCTGAGTCCCAAACTAGTAGGGTTGGTCTATATGAACCCTCTATATTCATTCATTTCTTTTTCAGCCTAATTCAATGCGATACATCAAACACTACGACTTCACATACACAAAACCATTTTTATTAATATTCTTCAGTCTATTTTCCCGGCGCAAAAACGTCTCCCTACAATGCAACCTCAACCAATTAATTGGATAGTTCTTAGTTACAGGCAACAACATCAACCAGAACAAGTTACAAATTAAAAACAGCAACAACGAGAATGCCTCAGTCCCAAATTAGTAGGGTCGGATTATATGAACCATCTATATTCATTCTTTCAAGCCGAGGGTCTATCGGGAAAAACCTCTCTATTCTATGAGGTAGTGGTAAAGCCTACGTACCAAAGTGTACCCTCCCCAGACCCCACTTATGGGATTACACGGGATATGTTGTTGTTATTGTTCTATCTACATTCATTCTTCCTTTTTTTTCGGCCTAATTCATTGCAATACATCAAACACTACTTCTTCACATACAACTAGCAAACATAAAATCCTAGCCCAACATTTCCCAATTTGTCACAAACCATAAATCCAAATCCAAATTACAACATATTCAGTGTAATCCCACAAGTGGAGTCCGGGGAGGTAGAGTGTACTCAGACCTTACGCCTACCTCGTAAAGATAGAGATACTGTTTCCAACTCCCAACATTTCCCAATCAGTCACTGACCATAAATTCAAATCACAGGAAAAAATAGAAAGAAAAAAAAGCACTTAGTCGAAATAAATCAGACAATATACCAAAGCATATGATCTTTAAACTACGCCACAGTATCTATAAAACATCATTCCAAAATCTTGATTTTCAGAAAAATTAAACAAGCACACACTTCAATCCCAAACTAGTTGGGTCAGTCTATATGAACCCTCTATATTCATTCTTTCCTTTTTTCCGGCCTAATTCATAACAATACATCAAACACTACAACTTCACATACAACAACAATCAATGTTGCTCAGACTCTTCAAAACTATCGATAGGTGCAAGTCCATGCCGGATACTCCAAAAGTAGTGCATTTTGGAGAATCCAACACGGGTGTGACAACAATTTTGGAGAGTCCACGCAACATAGACAACAACATATCCAGTGTAATCCCACAAGTGGAGTCTGGGGAAGCTAGACTGTACGCAGACCTTACCCCTACCTCATAGAGATAGAGAGACTATTTCCAACTCCCAACATTTCCCAATCAGTCACATAGAAAGAAAAAACACTAATTGAAATAAAACAGACGAACCCATATAAGGTAACAAGTGAAAACCATGATCTTTAAACTACATCACAATATACAAATACTTTCAACATTCAAAAATCTTGATTTTCAGATAAATTAAACAAACAAAATGCAACTTCAACCCCTAAATTGGGTAGTTCTTAATTACCTGCAACAACATCAAAGAGTACATGTTACATATAACAGTAACGGCTCAGTACCAAACTAGTAGGGCCAGTCTACATGAACTCTCTATATTCATTCTTCCCCTTTTTTTCGGCCTAATTCATTGCAATACACCAAACACTACAACTTCACATATAAGAACAACCTATGTTGCTCGGACTCTTCAAAAATATCACAACTGCATGTTGGATACTCCAAAAGTAGTACATTTTGGAGAATATAAACAACAACATACCCAGTGTAATCCCACAAGTGGGGTCCGAAGACGCTAGACAGTATGCAGACCTTACCCATATAAAGTAATAACTGAAAAAAATGATCTTTAAACTACATCACAATATACAAATACAACATTCCAAAACCATGATTTTCAGTTAAATTAAACAAACAAGAATGCCTCAGTCCCAAACTAGTAGGATCAGTCTGCATGAACCTATGTTGCTCGGACTCTTCAAAAATATCAACAAGTGCATGTTGGATACTCCAAAAGTAGTACATTTTGGAGAACCCGCGTAACATAACAACAACATACCCAGTATAATCCCACAAGTGGGGTCCAAAGACGCTAGACTGTACCAGACCTTACCCATATAAAGTAACAAGAGAAAAAATATGATCTTTGAACTACATCACAACATACAAATACAACATTCAAAATCATGATTTTCAGATAAATTAAACAAACAATAACGCCTCAGTCCCAAAGTAGGATCAGTCTATATGAACCTATGTTGCTCGGACTCTTCAAAAATATCAACAGGTGCATGTTGGATACTCCAAAAACAGTACATTTTGGAGAATCCGCGTAACATAACAACAACATACACAGTGTAATCCCACAAGTGGGGTCCGGAGACGCTAGAATGTACCAGACCTTACCCATATAAAGTAACAAGCGAAAAAATATGCTTTTTCAACTACATCACAATATACAAATACAACATTAAAAATCTTGATTTGCAGATAAATTAAACAAACAATAACGCCTCAGTCCCAAACTAATAGGATCAGTTTATATGAACCTATGTTGCTCGGACTCTTCAAAAATATCAACAGGTGCATGTTGGATACTCCAAAAGTAGTACATTTTGGAGAATCCGCGTAACATAACAACAACATACCCAGTGTAGTCCCACAAGTTGGGTTCAAAGACGCTAGACTGTACCAGACCTTACCCATATAAAGTAACAAGCGAAAAAATATGATCTTTGAACTACTTCACAATATACAAATACAACATTCAAAATCTTGATTTTCAGATAAATTAAACAAACAATAACGCTTCAGTCCCAAACTAGTAGGATCAGTTTATATGAACCTATGTTACTCGGACTCGTCAAAAATATCTACAGGTGCATGTCGGATACTCCAAAAGTAGTACATTTTGGAGAATGTAAACAACAACATATCCAGTGCAATCCCACAAGTGGAGTCCGGAGGCGCTAGACTGTATGCAAACCTTACCCATATAAAGTAACAACCGAAAAAAATGTATAAAGTAACAACTGAAAAAAATGATCTTTAAACTACATCACAATATACAAATACACCATTCCAAAATCTTGATTTTCAGTTAAATTAAACAAACAATAATGCCTCAATCCCAAACTAGTAGGATCAGTCTGTATGAACCTATGTTGCTCGGACTCTTCAAAAATATCAACAAGTACATGTTGGATACTCCAAAAGTAGTACATTTTGGAGAATCCGCGTAACATAACAACAACATACCCAGTGTAATCCCACAAGTGGGGTCCAAAGACGCTAGACTGTACCAGACCATACCCATATAAAGTAACAAGCGAAAAAATATGATCTTTGAACTACATCACAATATACAAATACAACATTCAAAATCTTGATTTTCAGATAAATTAAACAAACAATAACGCCTCAGTCCCAAACTAGTAGGATCAGTCTATATGAACCTATGTTGCTCGGACTCTTCAAAAATATCAACAGGTGAATGTTGGATACTCCAAAAGTAGTACATTTTGGAGAATCCGCGTAACATAACAACAACATATACACAGTGTAATCCCACAAGTGGGGTCCGGAGACACTAGAGTGTATGCAAATCTTACCCCTACCTCATAAAGATACACATTTCCAAATCAGTCACAGACCATAAATCCAAATCACATGCAAAAATATAAAGAAAAAAAACACTAATTGAAACAAATCAGACAAAAAATATGATCTTTAAACTACATCACAATATACAAATACAACATTTCCAAAATCTTGAATTTTCAAATATAAATTAAACAAACAAAAATCACACAAAGCACAAAACTTTATACTATAAAAATCAAAACCCACCTCAGAAATTCAATTATCAGAAACCCCTTTTGAATTCTTGGCAAAAAACAAAAAAATATTGAAAAAGATTCGATCTTGCAAGTTCAAGATTTGTGGTAGTTTAGGGTTTGAACAAGAATCTTATTGGGTTTGTTAAAATAATAATAATAAATATAAAATGAAAAGTTGATCCACCAATATGTACAAAGAAAGTGTTGGATAATGAATATTCATATGAATAAAATTATTATTAATAATAATAATAAATAATAATAATAAATATAATAATAATTGTTGCATGTAAATTAAATGTATAATTGTTGACCATGAAAATGAAAATGTGAGCTTTTTTTCAAATTAAAGACTTATTATGGTGCCCATTTCTGTCAACAAAGGGAATAAAGCCACAGCCAACTTGGAAAAAGAAAAAGGAAAAAAAAAAGTTGCAAAGGTAAATTAGATCTTAAGGGGTTGTTTGGTCGGAAAAGAGTTATCACGGGGTTAGCTATCTCGAAATTAGTTTTTCTGTCATGTATATAGGATAACTTATCCCATTACTACAGTATAAATGATGGAATAAGTAATTTGGTACTAACTAATACCTCCAATCAAACATGGGATAAAATTATTATTCACTTATCCGAACTATTTATTTCTTATACCTCATAGCAAACGACCCCTTATATAGGTTCTGCCCAGATCAACTTGCTCCACCTCAACTAATTTCACGAGATATCTTTTATTTCCCACCAGCAACGAGATATTCTATTTATTAAAGCTAAAATATATAAAAAGAAATCACTTAATATTCAACCTGCATTATTGACCATTAAGCTACATCATTGAGTGTTTTTTTCTTTATTTTTTTTATAAGAGTGAAACGGTTAAAGACAAATGTGAAGTATGTCATTTTTTTTTAATGTTACATCAGAATCGGTAGGTGTGTGTTTTTCGTTTGTACTATTACTAATTATTTATCAAAAGACATCTTAATTATCAATTATTTTCTTTTCTTACTTTAACGACGGTGATATTTTAGATAAAAAATAGGAACAATTGATATAGTTGAGATGTGTTTTTATAAATAATAATTCATGTCAGAAACTCCACACCAATTAACTTTAAGTATGAAAATAAAAAAGATAAAATATTTTAAATATACTTTTGATCATTAATAACTCTTTTTATAATAAAAATGTCATGGGGAATAAGTATTTATTTGTATGGGATGTCTATACTAAACTAGATTATGTAAATTTATAATAGTTAATATAAGGTAATAATACATATTAATGAATTATCATTACATCAATTGATTTAGTATCATAACACGTGTTTATACTTTATCAATGCAGGTATAAGATAAAGATGTTTAGTACCATCAATACACATAGTCTTAAGAAGGGAAATGATTGTTAGTCTAAAACCAACAACACTAAACCCCTAATCATTGAAACAAACTCGACTGTCATTATTCATATGTTGGCTAACGATCAACCGTTGTATCACAATGTTGTTGTTGAATGCAGGAAGTTCCTAGTGGATGCAAATTGCAGTAGCGGACCTGTTAGCAAAGCAGATTGCGGTAGCAGATCTGTTCGCAAAGAAAGGGACTAAGGCAGTATTCATAGATCGCGCCATCCATGCCCTCTTTTGTTGTTAAAAGTGTAATAGGTGGTAGCTCGGGGACACTCTTTAGTCGTACTGTTAAATATTTGATTACTAACCTACCGGACAGAAATGTGGCCCTGTACAATTCTTTTTTGTCTACTATTGCAATTATTGCTGCTACTACTATTATTACTACTACGACTACTACTACGGCGACGACTACGACTATGACTATGACTGCGACTACGACGACTACGACGACTACTATTACTACGACTACCACTACTACGACTAATACTCCACTACCATTACTACTACTACGAATATCACCACCATCACCACTACTACTACTACCACTATTACTATAACTATTGCAACTTCCTCCACCACTACTACCACCATCACTACCACCACTTCCGCCACTGGTATTACCACCACTACCACTACTCCTTCCACTATTTCCATTACCACTACTACCACTGCTACCGCTACTACTGCAACTACCACTACTATCACTCCTATTACTCCCACTGCCACCGTTGCTATTGTTTTTACCACTGCTACTACCACTACCACCACCATCACCACTACTACTACTACTACTATTATTATTATTATTATTATTATTATCATCATCATCACTACTACGCATGCTTCGCGCTACTACTACTATTACTACTTCTATATTATTATTATTATTAATGTTGTTGTTGTTGTTGTTAGCAGCAACAGTAGTAGTAGTAGTAGTAGTAGTAGTAGTAGTAGTAGTAGTAGTAGTAGTAGTAGTAGTAGTAGTAGTAGTAGTAGTACGACTACGACAACTATCACTACTGCTACTACCACCACCACCACTACTATTATCACGACTGCTACTACTAGCAGCACTACTACTACTATGACCACCACCATTATTATTATTATTGTTGTTGTTATTGTTGTCACTGCTATGTATATTACGTGCTACTACCATAATTTTTTTTGGTGAAATAAAAGTGCATTAAGTAAATAAATAAAGATAGTTGGTTACAATCCAGAGCTAGTCTGGTCCAAAAACATGCGAGGTATGATCTAAGTTTATACTACTAGGTACAAGGCGTGAGAGAGTTTTTCCCTTGTAATCTTCCCAAAAAGTTAGTCCTATACTAGGTGGATGCATCCTTTCGAACCAGCCTTTGTTGGAGCCTAACTTCGCCAAAGAGTCTGCAACTCTATTCTATTCCCTGTATGTGTAATGCACCGGAGGATTCCCCATCTTCTCTAATAAAGATCTGCATTCCAAAATAATTGAGTTATAAAGTAAGTTCCCATTATTCAACATGTTAATCACCTGGAGAGAGTCTATGCAGATATCCAAAGGAATTAGATTTTGATCTAAAGCAAGGTGAAGACCATGCTTGAGAGCGAGGAGTTCCATGAGGTTGTTGGTAGCATGGGTGAAGCCTCTGCTAAAATCCACTACCTAGTCCCCTCTACTATTCCTAATGACTCCCTCTATCCCTCCTCTACCTGGGTTCCCAAGGCAGAACCCATCAGTGTTGAGCTTGTAGGGGTTGGCGGTAGGAGGTTGCCATTTGATGGAGACACTGACTCTAGGCTGTTGGATGGTATAATTACCCAGGTGGTGGAATTCCACAGCTTCAGTATGAGGAGTGCTGAAACTAGGGGTGGTGTTGTCATTTTTAAAGTTCTTGCTATTTTCGATTTTCCAGAGGTGCCAAAGACAAAAAGGGAGTAAAGTGTCCCAGGGGGTGTTTTGATCAAAATAATCCTTACTCAGATTTTCCAAGTGAAATTCCAATTAGTGGTGTCAAAAAGGGTGAGGTTTAGATGTAAGGGGCCTTTGTAATTGTGTATGAGTTGGTTCCATAAGGTTCTGGTAACCCTACACCCAGAAAAGATATGATGCTGGTCCTCCTGACTATTATCACAGCTATGACAATTGGGAGTGATGTTTAGACCTTTTTTGGAAAAAGTGAGGTTGGTGGGGAGGCTATTGTGTTTCAAGAGCCAGATGAAGGTCTTGATCTTGTTGGGAACCCTAAGTTTCCAGATCCAACTGTAGGATTTATGGTTGGTCCTAGGCTGATGATGTGGTCATAGATGCATTTAGAGAAAAAAGTGTCATCCCCTGTGATGTTCCAAACAGGTGTGTCATGCTTCAAGTTAGAGGACTGGTGGAAGACACTAGTCATGTTATAAGCAATGCTAGGAGGGATGTTAAATTAAAGGGAGGTGAAGTCCTATATCCCCTCCTTCCAGATGTCTTTGACTTTATAGGAGAAGGAATGAGAGGTATAGGCCCCTGGATAATGGAAGAGAAGGGGCATGCTTGGGATCCATCTATCTTCCCAAGCATTTACCCTTGAGCCATCCTTAATGGCCCAAAAGAGAGCATTTTTTCAGAGTTTCAAGGTGTTGGTGATAGCTCTCCAGGTTGAAGAACCTCCATTACTTTTCCTTTTGGAGTTGTATTTGGATAGAAGGGTATTGTCCTAAAGGATATTGGGGTTGGAATACATTCTCCACCCCAGACCACAAAGAAGGGCATGATTTTTAGGGCTGACTCTCTGCATCCCAAGTCCCCCATCTCTTTTAGGAAGAATGATGGCGTCCCACTTTAGGAGGTGTATTTTCCTCTTGGCATCCGTGGTTCCCCAAATGAAATTTCTCTGGGATTTGTCAATAAGCTTATGAACAGAAGTGGGAAGCTCTATGTACTGCAGAACATGGTTAGGAATGCTAGTCAAGGAGGATTTGGCTAGGGTCACCCTACCAGTCATATTAAAGAACTTGGTTTTCCAGCCAGCAAGTTTGTTGTTGAGGTTGTCAATGAGGAATTGGAAGTCCCCTTTCTCAGGCTTTTTATGAAAGATGGTCCCAGGTAATTACCAAAATTAGTGGCAGGTTGGATGCCAAGAGTGGAGCTGAGTATCTCCTGGTCCTCAAATGGGCAGTTAGCAGAGAAGATAACCTTATACTTGGAAAGGTTAATTCTTTGGCCAGAGTGAGCATTGAGCAGCTGGAGGGTTTTATTAATAGTGAGACAGTTTTTGGAGTCAGCTCGAGCAAAAAGGGTGAGGTCATCAACAAAGAAGAGATGGAAAACAAGGTGACCTCTTGTTGAGATAGAGAGTGGGGTTCAATTGAGGATATCAACCTCATAGTTGATTCTTCTGGATAGCATTTCCATGCAAAGAATGAAAAGGTAGGGGGACATTGGGTCACCTTGTCTGATGCCCCTAGAAAAGGTGAAACTAGTAGTTTTCCCACCATTAACAAGAATAGATATAGAAGAAGAAGAGATGCAAGAAAGGATAAGCTTGATGAGTTTAGGAGGGAAGTTAAATAAAAAGAGGGCATGTCTAATGAAAGACCATTCAAGTCTTTCAAAAGTTTTTTCAAGATAAATTTTGAGGATAATGTTAACCTTTCTACCTTTCATCTTAGAGAAGTGATTGATATACTCTTGGACAATAATGGCATTATCAGAGCCCCTCCTATTGGCCATAAAGCTAGTTTGTCCAGGGCCAATGATATTAGGTAAGAAAGGTTTCAGCCTGTTGGTTATAATCTTAGTTATGAGCTTATATTGAGTATTACAAAGACCAATGGGTCTGAAGTTCTTAAGGGTGGTGGCATTCCTACTTTTGGGGATGAGGCAAATATAGGTAGAGTTGACAAGGGGGTCCATGAAGTAGGAAGTGAAGGTTTCCTGACAAAATTTAACAATGGGAGGGCCCATTATGTCCCAAAACTTCTGGTACATAAAGGGGTGAAGCCCATCTGGCCCAGGGGCTTTATTGGGTTTAAAGGAGAAAATAGTTTTCTTCACCTCTACCATGGAGGGAATAGCCTGGAGGGCTTCATGGTGGAGGGTGTTAATGTTCCCAGAGATTAAGGGTTGGCCTAAGTGACATAGTAACCCAGAGAGTGCTCAGAGGTGAAAAGGTTGGCATGGAAGGAGGACACCAGCTTCTCAATGTTAGCATGGTTGTAATGCCAGATGCCCCATTCATCCATGAGGGGGTTGATTCTATTTCTCTATTTCTTATCCTTCTATTGAGGGTGGAAGTATGAAAAAATCTAGAGTTGAAGTCTCCCTCCATAAGCCATGAAATTCTAGACTTGAGCTTCCAGAATTCAGTCTCCTAGGTCAGAACTTGGTTGTACTCTCTTAGAAGATTTTGCTCCAACCCCTAGAAAAAGGGGCTGGTAGGGTGATTTGGGGATCTTTGAATGTCAGCTAACCTTGCAAGCAAGTGCTTTTTCTTGGCAAAGATATTGCCAAAGATGATCTTATTCCAATCCCTAGCCTTATTCTCTAATGCATTGGTGGCCTCAGCAATACAATTGCAATCCAGGTAGGAGTCTTTTATAAGATTAGGAAAGTCCTGGTGACTGAGCCATATGGACTCCACCCTGAAGGGTTTTATCTGATTGCTAGTGGGAGAACCCATATTAAGGAGGGGGAATGATCAAAGTAGGTTATAGGGAGATGAGTGATGGTGTCCTCGGGGTAGATATGTATCCACTCATCATTAGCAAGGCACCTATCTAGTCTTTCAAGGATGAGGCATTGTCTATTTCTATATCTCATATTAGACCAAGTGTATTTGCTACCCCTGAAGCCCAAATCAATGAGATTACAGTGATTTAAGCAATTCATAAAAAGGTTAACCCTATTCATGTTAATTCTAGATCCTCCTAACTTTTCAGAAACCCTTAGGACTTCTTTGAAGTTCCCCTCAACTAACTAGCTCTTTCCTTCAGGAAGGATGATGGTGTCAGAGAAAGAAGAGAGTTGGTCCCAGAGATCAAGTCTAGACTGGAAGTCTATACTAGCATAGATAACACTAGGAAACCAGGAAGAGGAAGGGAAGTGTACCTTGACTTTAGCATTGATAACTTGAGGGGAGATGGAAATAGAAGAGCTAGAGATAGAGTCATCGTTCCACATAATGAGAATACCTCCGGAGTTTCTATTAGCCTCATACTGGATATAGTAATGGTATCCTAGCTCCTCACAGAGATCCTGATGCTAATTTATCTGAGTTTCCAGCAGAGCAAGGATGCATAGTTTGTGCATGTTAACCATGGCATTACAATGTTTTCTAAACTCAGCATTCTTGTCCCCCCTGGCACTCCACACTATGTAGTTCTTCATCTTGGAGTGTAGAGGGTGGTGAGTTTCCATCATAGCCACCTTGTCCTTCCCCTTGGCGTTAGAGGTGGATGTCCCAGAGGGAGTCTTCTTTTTCCTGTTGAGTGAGTAAAGTATAACCTTGGTGGTCTCTTCTATTATAGGGTTTATTGGACTTATTTTTATTCCTAGTCCTGCTAGCCCTAGAGGTAACAGGATGATCACTATCTCCCGAACAGGTTCTGTGAACTCTAGACTTAGCGGATCTGCTAGATTGAGGATTTCTGTTCTTGACACCCTGAGGTTGGATAGGAAATCCTCCATGTACTTGTTGCTTGCTTTCAGGGCCTCCAATGCAGTCATCCTCTCTAATGTGAGATGAGAGGAGGTTGGAGATAGAGCCATTTGCTCCGCAGAAAGAGGTGCAAATATTGGTACCAATAGTATTATTGCAGGGTCGTGAAGTGGAAAGAAGGAAAGACCCATACTGAGCTGGTTCATTATGGTTGCTAAGGATTCTGTATTCAGCTCATTTTGGACTGGCGAGTTGATCACATGGAACAGGGTGGCTATCCATACGTTGGGCTCATAAGTCTGTAGGCCCTGGTTCAGGCTTACCATGGCTAGCTGGGCCAGGTATTGAAGATCCTGGATTAGAATTATGACTTGCCTCCCTTCCCATTCTAGATGAAGTGGGACTGTTTGGTTGGAAAGGCACACTTCCAACCAGAAAGTTGGTTGGTGGTCCTGAGGTATTGGGGCTGTGGTGATAGTTATCTGGTTGATACTTGGTGATTACATTAGAGCTTTCTTTAGAAGGCTTTGTGGTCATAGCCTCAGTATAAATAACTTGACAGAAGGCGGGAGAAGGCAGCTGAAGAGGCTTCTATGGGGAACTCCACCAACATTAAATGTCTTGTCTAAAGCTGAGACACTTTCAGTCATATCCCTGTGCGAAGTGAAAAGGTCTCCCGCAGGTGTGAAAGAATGCTCATGATTGTTTGTGCCAGCGTGTAAGTGAGATGGCCCACCAGTGTGGGCTTCATTTAATTTATCCTCGGATAGCAGATAATTAGGATTAATTTTAGGGGTGAGGGGATTTGTAAGAGATGGGATGGGAACATTTGGGCCAAAGTGTTTCTGAAGGCATTCGAAAGCCTTACTTTGGTGGGCTTTCCCTTTGAGTGGGCCAGTGTTCGATTTTGAGGCCAGCTTACCCAGGGAAGGAAGGATGGGCTTAGAGATTTGTCACTGGGCTGGCCCGATCTGGAAAGTCTCAGAGGATAGAGGGAGAGACTTATTTGGCGCCACCATGGGATAAGTAGGGTTTAGAAACTTACATGTCGTTGCATCAAAGGTTTTAACCTTGACGATGGGTGGGTCTTTGGAGTTTGTGTGAGACGGAGGTGTTGCCGGCTTCTTCTTCTTGGTGAATTGGACAGTTTTCCATTCTAGCGAATTATCTACAATCGGTATAAACTGCTCCGGTTCACTGGGTGCTTGATTAGTTTCATCCGTTCTGCTTGGGCCTTTAGGCATCAATCTTAGAGGGTATGAGCAGAGAGAAGATGTGTGGCCTAATCTCTCGTAATTTTTACACAAAAAACCCTCTTCTTTATAAAGGAGGGGCTGGGTATATTTGTTGATAGTGACAGAAGTAGCCACTGGAATTTCAAGGGGTATTTGCACACAGATCCTTACGTACCTTCCCCGAAGTGCAGTCGAGGTGCATGCATCGACCTTCAGGAGTTGCCCGATCTCATTGCCTATTCATTGCAAAATGAGGGTGTTGTATAACTCTGTTGGTAGTTGTGGCAATCTCACCTATATGGTTGTAGAGTCCACCTTTGATTTAACCGGCACGAAATTGGGTTCCCATTTTCGAACGGAGACAAAGGTGCCCGTAATGAACCAAGGTCCTTCTTGTAGGATTGAGAATTGGCTTTCCTTCATAGCAATTTTTGCAGTGTAGAACCCCATCCCTAGATCTATGAGTGAAAAGGGTTCTTTCAAATTCCAGAGTGCTTCCAATTTCTTTTTCAGGAATTGGTGATGGAATTTTGTAGTGACAGGTTTAACTATGATTGAGTGGATCCAGGGGCATACAACCTCCATTTTTCCACGTCCGGCAATAGGATGCCTCGATCGGAGGTTTCAATGTTAATTTTCTTAACTGGTGCCCCCAAATCTGTGACTAGATTAGGGGATATAATTTTTTCTAAGGTGGCCTCTTTGTATGAGATTGGAGGTAAGGGGGGGTTCTTCCATGACTATGTCAGTAGGGGATCCCGATATTGGGGGGTTTGATAGCAGCGACGGAGTTAAGGTAGGATCCACGGCTATGGTCGATGCTAAGGATAAGAGGAGGTAGTGAGAAGAGGGTCTTTCTCTCTTTTTTTTTGCACTGGCAACGATACCAGCCCACGTGCTACTACTATTATTACTACGTCTACACTATTGATTGTAATATTATTATTATTAGTAGTAGTATCATTATCATTATTATCATTATTATTGTTGTTGTTGTTGTTGTTGTTGTTATTATTATTATTATAGTTTCATCTTTAATTTAATATTTAAATATATTATATAGCTTAAATTTTAAAAGAGATAAGTTTATGAAAGAGTAAAAGTCTATTCAGAACTCTTCAACCATGAATTTCTATTTTTAAGCTAATGATTTATTCTTTTTAAAAATAAAGGATAATGCATTTTAATATTCAAATAATTTAAAAAATTTATTACATTATTATTAATTTTGTCTTAAAAACTGCCACGTGACTTCTCAATAGGTGTTTCATCTCTGATTTATAATATATATGGAAGATAACATCTTTTCCTTCTTTGTCGTTTTAATTAAATATTAAGTTCTAACATGGAAGTTTACTTAACTCTTTACTCATGCTACGGATTACCATGCACCATGGATTAGGAAAAGTAATTTTATTTTTAATTTTTTCTTATTGACAGTAATCTGATTTATAGTACATCATTTGAATTAAAAATTTGTTGAGTTTCTAAAAATGGGTTTAAGCTACTTAAATTGTTTACTTATCGCAAAAATAATTTCAAAGTAAAATCTCAAGTTTTGTCTATATATGCACAAATAATATTACCTTTTCCTTCTTTTGCTTTAATCAAATTTTGAAATATAAAATGAGAGTTTACCTAATACTTTAGTATTCATGTTATGGGTTTTTTCTTTTTTTTTGGTTAAGAAGAAGCTGCATTAATTAAATAAAACCAAGAGTACCGATTTAATGCGGATTAAGTACAAAAGATTTGGGGACATTTCCCGCAATAGAGTTTGAGGTGTTTTTACAACTCCTAGCAAAAAGAGTTCCCGCGATGTCTGGCCATAACGATTGTTGTGCACACACTGGGGGAACTTCAAAAACATTAGTGGGCAGGTCTACTGCATCCGCTGCTCCCTTTCTTGCCATTACATCCGCAACATTATTCTGCTCTCTAAAGCAACGGACCACCTAGGGGTTTCCGATTCTTTCTAGTCTTAACCTGCATTCATCAATAATAGTGTTGTAATATAAGTTACCGGAATGTAGCATAGAGACTACCTCATTGAAATCAATATTGATTACAACAGAAGTAAGTTGGTGATCCTCGACAATTTGAAGACCTTCTCTAAGGGCTAATAGTTTCATTTGGTTATTAGTTTCCCATTGAAAGCTTTTGGATAAGCCCATGACACAGCCTTCAAAGCATTCCGGATTACACCACTAATACCACCTTTACGGGGTTACCAAGACAGAAGCCATCAGTGTTGAATTTATAATGGTTGTGGCGAGAGGGGATCCAACCTACAAAGATCTGGGAGAGAGTGGTGTGAGTAGGACTATTACATACTGCAATCTTGTATTCAATAGCCTCAGCATAAGCTTGGGGGAAGCTAGGCTTATCCTTTTTCTTGTCAAAGGAGTTATGATTTTTATTTTTTCAGATAGACCATAGACAGAAGGGTAGAAGGGTATACGAGTCCAACATATGGTCAAAAATTTTATGCCTAAGTTTAGACCAGATATCATACCAGCAATCAAGGTTTAGATCAGTAAAGGTGATAGTGAAACCCCCCTGGTTCTTAGAAATAAGATTAGACCAGAACTCTAAATTGATAGGGCACTCAAAGAGGAGGTAGGTGATGTCTTCCAAGGGGTGGTTACAAATATCGCACTGAGGGGAAATAGAAATACCCCTTTTGTGCAGAACAGCTTTGGTAGGGAGGCTGTTGTGATGATCTAGACAAAGGAAAAATTTAATCTTGGGGGAACAGTGAGTTCTCCAGATCCAACTGAATTTGCTATTAGAGTATGACTCCTTAGGCTCGGTTAAGTTAGAGATTAGGTTGTAGAAACTTTTACTGGAGTATAACCTATTGCTGGTAAGGCTCCAGATCATTTTGTCCTTCTGCAACCTGGGATTGTGATGAAAGGAGTATTGGATATCATTAGTGATATGGTTGGGGATTTGAGGGGAAAGTCTAGAGAAATCCCAGGTTTCTCCTTCCAGATGTCAGACACTTTGAGCTTAGCTTGGTCTAAACTTAGAGGGCCCTTAATTAAGCTCCTTAGGGATTCAAGGTTTGGGATCCATCTATCAAACCAGAAACTAATATTGGTCCCTTTATGGATAATCCATTTGGCTCCAAGGATACCGTTACCCCAACATTGTGAAATATTTTTCCAAGTCTTAAAGGTATTCGGTTTACATAGGGGGGATAGAGTCCCATATTTAGACCTCAGAAGTTTCCTCTAAAGGCTGTCCTTGCTTTAGGAGAGTCTTCAATCCAAAACAGTGAGCATTGTATCATTCCTAACTTTAGCTTTGTGGAGCCCAAGGCCACCATTTTTCTTAAGCTTAGTTAGGGTATCCCAGCTGATCATATGCATTTTTTTCTTTTCTAGAGTAGATCCCCATATAAAATTCCTTTGAATTCTGTCTATAAGATTCAGGATTCTACTAGGGAGGCCTACGAATTGCATGACATGAGTAGGGATACTTATGAAGGAGGACATAGCAAGGGTGACTCTGCCAGAGAGGTTCATAAACTTAATTTCCACCCAGCCAACTTGTTGTTCAGGTTGTCAATCATAAAGTGGAAATCATTATTAGAAGGTTGGGATTGGAGGATTGAGAAGCCAAGATATTTCACAAAGGTATCTCTATCTTGGATAGAAAGAGTAGCAACTATGAGGTCTTTGATCTGAGGTTTGCAGTTGGTGGAAAGGAAAATTTTGGATTTGGCATGATTGATCTTCTGAGAAGAGTGGAGATTAAAGAAATTTAGGACCCTGTTGATAGTGGAGGCACGGGATGCATTTGCGTCAAAGAAAAGGGTGAGATCATCAGCAAAGAACAGATGGGAGAGCTTAGGCCCTCTCTTGCTGATGAAAATAGGGAGCCAGTTAAGAGTATCAACTTTATGGTCTATCTTTCTGGACAAAATCTTCATACACATATTGAAAAGGTAGGGGGAGATAGGGTCCCCCTGTTAGATGCACCTGGTGGGGTAGAAGAAACCAATTTTACCCCTATTAACTAGAACAGATATAGAGGAGGAAGAAATGCAAGACATGATGAGGGAGATGAGCTTAGGGGTGAAGTTAAAGAAATGGAGAGTCTATCTAATGAAGGACCACTCAAGTCTGTCAAAGGCCTTCTCCAGGTCAATCTTGAAGACCATGTTAGTTTTTTTCCCTTTCATCTTTTGGAAATGATTGATAACCTATTGAATAATAATAGCATTGTCAGAGGTTCTTATTGGGGAGGAAGCTACCCTGACTACTACTAATGATAGAGGCTAGGAAGGGCTTTAATCTCTTGGTTATTATTTTAGTAATAATCTTATACTGGGTGTTGCACAAACCAATAGGTCTGAAGTTCTTAAGGTTACTAGCATTGGGGCATTTAGGGATGAGACAAAAGTAATTGGTGTTTACCTTAGGCTCCAAATAACTAGAGGTGAAGGTGTTGATACAGAATTGGGTAACAGGATAGCTCAGAGTGTCCCAGTACTTCTGGTAGAAGAAAGGTTGGGGGCACATCAGGACCTGGGGCTTTATAAAGTTTGAAAAAGAAAATAACATCCTTGATCTCCTGGGGAGAGGGGATGTTATCCAAGAGGTCATGGTCCTCAATGCTGATGAAGCCTCTGGAAGAGGGGTTTCCTTGCAGAGCCATGTGAAAGTATTGGTGTTCAATATGGAATAGGTTTCTATAGAAAGAGAGGATATGATTATTGATATCATTGAGGGAATAGAACCATTTACCATTATCATCCTTGATATCATTAATTATGTTCCTTCTCCTCCTGTTTAGGGTGGAGGTATGAAAGAACCTAGTGTTGGCATCTCCTTCAGCCAGCCAAGTAATCCTAGACTTGAGTCTCCATAATTTTTGCTCTTGCTCAAAGATATAGCTGAATTCTTTGGTTAGACTCTTTTCTAGGTCTTGCAAAAAGAAGCTAGAGGGATAAGATCTACATTTTTGTATGCCAGCTAATCTAGCAAGGATCCTTCTTTTGTGATGGAAGGTGTTACCAAACACTTCTTTGTTCTAGACTTTGGCATTGCTCTCAAATTGGGGGATGGCCTCAGAAAGAGGGATGCCATGTACAAAGTTATTTGAGACCATTTGGGAGAAGGTGGGGCGGGAACACTAGATAGACTCAATTCTAAAGGGTCTATCTTGAGGGGAAGGGGGCTTAGTAAGGCTAATGAGGAGAGAGTAGTGGTCAGAGTGGATCCTGGGCAGGTGAGAAATAGAAGACTCAGGAAACAAGTGGATCCAAGCCTCATTGGCTAGGCATCTATCCAGTCTCTCCATAATAAGATTCTTTTTGTTCATGTATCTCTTGTTAGTCCAGGTATACTTGCTACCCTTGAAGCCAAGGTTCATTAGTTTACAATGGTTGAGGCAATCAGAGAAAGAGGTGACTCTAGCTATATTGTAGCTAGTACCACCAATATTCTCTAAGGCTTTAAGGACTTCATTAAAGTCACCACCTATAAGCCAGGGAAAATCCTCATTAGATTTAGAGAAGTGGGCCAAGTTGGCCTAAAGGTTTTGCCTAATCTCATAACTATTACTAGCATAAACAACATTAAAACGCCAAAAAGGGGAGGGGGTTAATTACCTTGACAGCTACATGAATGGACTGGGGAAGGATGGCAATATCTTAGATGCCTAAAGCAGAATTATCCCGCATGATAACAGTGCCCCCAGAGGAGCCAGTGGCATGGAATTAAATTTGGCAGTTGAAGCCAAGAGTTTCAGCAATGGCTTTATGGTCAGCCATTCTGGTCTCAAGGATAGCAAGGATTGAAGGTTTGTGGATGTTAATCGTAGATTGACAATGCCTTCTAAATTCAGGGTTGTTATCACCTCTAACATTCCATATTATTCCTGTCATCATTGGGGGGATATTGGGGTGGTGAGGTAATACAAGAATAATTATGGATATGGACTTATAAGGGTGTACGTTGGTCTCGAGACTTGGTGTGTGCAATTTAAGTGTAGAAGAGGCCCAAAACACACCAAAATTAGCCCATAACTTACACTTAATGGGCAACCCACTCTTTGAAGGCCTTTTTGGTCATTTTAACTTATATTTTGTAATAGTTATATAAAGAACAATGTAGGGTTTTATTTACTTAGATTATTATGGATGTTGAAGTGAGAAACACTTGAAAAACACAAAGTCCTCTCTTCTCTTGATGAGGCAAAACCAAAACTAGGAGACAACAATAGGGTAGATTCTCTTTGTTATTGACTGCTTGTAAACATTGATGCTAGAGAGGTGGATTTCGATCTTGTGTCTTTGTAAGAGATAGGTTTATTGTTGTATGTAGTGTTAAGGGTCCAAGAGTTACCATTCTTAGGTTCTTAACATTATACCTTCATGTGGTTTATCTATCTATCCTTTTCCTTTTGTAATCTTGTATTTATTTTGTATCTTGTATCTTGTATTGTGAAGCCGTTTTTGTTGTTGTTGTTCTCATTGTGGTTTAATATTGTGTTGTTAACTTAGTTTGTTGTTGGCTTCAAAGGTGTCAAACACCTAGTAATATTGTTCTTTTTGTATTGCATTCTTGAATCCGAGAGTGGCCTCCAAAAGGGTCCTCGGTTCTTTGAATTAGCGGACTATTTTTGGAGTATGTTTGGACTGTTTTGAGCCAATTTCATGTCTTCCAAGTTTTTACCGTATCATTTGGTATCAGAGCATGGCTTGATCTTGTTCCTACAAGATCAATCTTAAGCTTGCTAGTTAGAAAATAAAAAAAAATTGTTGAAAAGCTGAAAATTTCAGAAAAATTGCAATTTGTCCATTGTTGTTGTCTTGGCCAAAATTGTGTTCTTGGATGAGATTTGTTCTTGATTCTAGGTCTAGGAGTCTTTTACTTGTCTTGTGTGTTTGTAGTATTAGTTTTGTTCCTCACTAACACTTTGAGTCGATCCAAACTTGAGCTTGAATTGTTAATAGTGTTGTTGTGAACAAAGTGCGGCCGATTGGATGTTGTTGTTGTTCTAGCCTTGACCGAGTTGAAGGCCTTGTGTTGTGGTGTTGTTGTAGATCTTGAAATATTGTTGTTGTGTTCTTTTTGTTCATCACAACCTTCACCTTTTGTAAAACCGAAAAAATAACACAAAGGGGACTTAGCCGATTGTTGTTGCTATCCTTGTGGTCTTGGCCGTAAGATTGTTGTTGGTTGTTCTTGTTGTGGTTGTTGTGTTCTTGAAGTTATTCACCATATTCATCACCTTGTTAATATTAAAGTGAACATAGATCTTAAAAAAGTGAAAGACAAGGTGTAGTATTTGTTGAATCTTGAAAGACACCCAACCACCAAAAAGACTTTACATCACATCTCAACCTTTTTCCATAAAACAAGGGTCCATGTTTTAAGGACAAGTACAAGTCTAGTTAAAGACTTTTAAGTCTTGGAATTTGAATTGAAAAAGGAGCTCCAAAGACTAGTTTGTATTTCCTGAACAATTTCCACCAAAGTCCAAATTGTGAAATTAAAATTTGTCAAGAACCGAACCACTAGTGGACTGCCACGTGGACCGCCACATCACCATATACACTGTTCACGAACAATTTTGGCTCAAATTTTGATCTTTTAGTTTCATTGTGTTGTTCCATTAGTTTCATTTGTTGATTCCATTACTAACTTACAAGCTAGTACTAGATTGTAAGTTAGTTTTGAAACCGCCCTTCGTGTATACGTTCCTTTGTGTGTCTTATTCTTTTGAGTCATTGTAATACTTGGTCCACCTCTCAATGCCTCTCGGATTACAAGTAAGGTTACGATACTTGTGAGACCAAAGTAAAAAAATCCGAGAGACAAAATAATAGAGAGGGAGTGTGAGGACCATTCTTGTACATCTAACTTGTTTATTATTCTGTAGGTAACTTCTCGGGGGTAATGGAAACCATATTGGCCCTCCTTGATGCTTTGTCCCAAGACCTTGCTAGGGCAAATGTGGGTCTTGAAAAAATTGACTCGTATGTGGTAACTATGAGTGAGAAGTTGGATCAAATGGAGAGTCGAAGGAACTCCCGTACTTTTACTCCCGAAACTTTACTTCCAATGACCAATCCTCCAAGACCATAACATAATGCCAAGCTCCAAATAACCCTCAAAACCGAGAACAAGATAGACCACTTCCCCCGCAAGTTGATCAATTCCAACAAAGAGAACTTGGAAGCCAATTTCCTCCCATCCAAGCTCCACAACCGAAGCTCCACATTACCAAATCGAGCCTCTCAATCAAAACTTCCCTTTCCCAAAACTGACACATCCAAAAAGAGAAACATGGTAGAGAGAGACACGAAGGATATTGAGTCTACGACGATGCTTATATGATAGAAGGAGACTTGAGTCGGATGAGATTAAAGGCCAATCTCAAGAGGGAGAGGAAGTCGAGGGTCAAAATGAAGATGTTGGATCCGAGACTTTTTGTCATTATGCACTCAGGTTTGGCTAGCTTATGGACTATTTTTTTTTGCATCTCTTGTGGGATGTTTTTAGCTTGTTTTTTATACATCCCGTGTTTTTATTGAGCTTTCGGGCTCTTCATATTTTGCAGACTGTTTTGAGTAGTTTCTTTTGAAGTGGCCAATTGAACGAGATAAAGCCGTGAATTTGTGGGCAAATTCCTCTCAAGATGGAGAGGATAATATAAGAATAATCATGGATATGGACTTATAAGGGTGCGCGTTGGTCTCGAGACTTGGTGTGCCCAATTTAACTGTATAAGAGGCCCAAAACATACCAAAATCAGCCCATAACTTACACTTGATGGGGAGCCCACTCTTTGAAGGCCCTTTTGGTCATTTTAACTTATATCTTATAATAGTTATATAAAGAACAATGTAGGGTTTTATTTACTTAGATTATTATGGATGTTGAGGTGAGAAACACTTGAAAAACACAAAGTCCTCTATTCTCTTGATGAGACAAAATCGAAACTAGGAGACAACAATAGGGTGGATTCTCTTTGTTGTTGATTGCTTGGAAACATTGATGCTAGAGAGGTGGATTCCGATCTTGTGTCTTTGTAAGATATAGGTTTATTGTTGTATATAGTGTTAAGGGTCCAAGAGTTACCATTCTTGGGCTCTTAACAGTATACCTTCATGTGGTCTATCTATCTATCATTTTTCTTTTATAATCTTGTATCCATTTTGTATCTTGTATTGTGAAGCCATTTTTGTTGTTATTGTTGTTGTTCTCATTGTGGTTTAATCTTGTGTTGTTAACTTAGTTTGTTGTTGGCTGCAAAGGTGTCAAAAACTTAGTAATATTGTCCTTCTTGTATTGCATTCTTGAATCTGAGAGTGGTCTCCAAAAGGGTCCTCGGTTCTTTGAATTAGTGAGCTATTTTTGGAGCGTGTTTGGACTGTTTTGAGCCAATTTCATGTCTTCCAAGTTTTTACTGTATCATGAGGGGTCTCTAAGATGCCTTTCCCCTTGTCCATTGGATGGGATGGGGATGTCATTGGTTTCTTTCTTTTCTTGAAGGTTGGGGTTACCTTGGAGGAGTAAAAGATCCCTAGACCCGGCATTTTGATATTTAAGTTAAATTTGGTAAGTTTTGGGGGTAGGAGGACTATCAGCAACTCGCTGATAAGGTCCTTGAATATTTAATTAATGGGATTTCCTAGTAACACCACCTCTACTCTTGGTACCTATAGAGATGCCAATAGTTTTTCCATTTTCCTGTTGTTCACTTGCAGAGCCTCTATTGTTTTGGCTTTTCCCAGTATTTCTACCTCTATTTGTAGTGAAAGGGGGTTGTAGGGGGAATAGAGATGGGATTAGGGGTGATCCCCAGAGGTTCTTACAAAAAATGGGGCCTCCTTCAGAAGTTCTGGCTTTTTTGGAGGAAAGAAGGTAGACTCATGGCCATATTATTTAGTTCCTCCGAGATTATGAGGAGATTGATGGTAGTCTGATGGGGCTGGTTGACAATGCTCATGAGAGTTACCATTCATAGGTTCTGGCCGTACTGAAGTAGACCCTGGTTCAGGCCTTCCATTACGACTTGCGCTAAGTAATATGGGTCCCGAATCAGCAGATGGAATGGTTGACCATTTCATGTTAGTTTCAGGAGAACTGTCTGCTGAGACAAACATAGCTCCTACCAGGATGTCAGATGGTGGGTCATTTTTAATGGTTTTGTGGTGAAGATGACTGGTGCTAGTGAAACTGGGTTGGGATTGTCCATTGTTTTTTTGTTCCTTGATGCTAGTTTCCACAAGAGTAGTGGTATAACTAGTAACAGGGATGGTATTTGTAGAGGAGATTGTTGGAATACTTTCAAAGCTCTCATCATTGCACTCTTGCTGTGCATTTAATGTAACAGACTTGGAATTGACAGTCGAGTGATTGATGGGAGCCGACAAAATGCTAGCTTGGAGTGTTGGCGTTTGGGTTCTAGATGAAAAGTAAGAGAGAGAGAAATGAGCAGGCTTAATTAACTTATTTACCAATAATGAGGTAGAAGCCAAATTGTTAGGGCCACCGGGTTGGGATTTTAATTCAAACCCTTGGGATTTTAATTCAAACCCTTTGGGCTGGGCATCAATGTTGATGTTGGACTAAGAAAAGTTTAGGCCCAACATATTGACAGATTGTTTACTCGTTTTGTTCAGAGGCCTTTTCTTATTTTGGGAGTGGGCCTTGTTTTTAGATTTAGAAGGATGCTGGGAGGGTCCAAAGTCAGTGTTGACTTGCCGACCCAGCTCATTGGGGATGTCGACTTTGGCAGAGGTTATTATGTCCTTAACCTTGTCGTTGCCGGTCGGAGGGCTCTGGTGGTCAGCTTTGTATTGATCAGCGATGTGGTGTTCGAGGAACTTACTTGATACCGAATCGAAGGTTGTAACCTTGGCGTGGTGGATTTGAGACGTACCTTGCTTGAGAGGCCCTTTTCTTCTACGATTGAAGGACACCGTGTTCTATTCATCGATTAAAGACTTACCTGGTTCTGTGGATTCATATTGTTCATAGATCTTTGCATCTTGGATGGAGCATTGTTTTATGGTGTGTCCCAGTTTACCATAACTCTTACACAAAAGCCTTCACCCTCATAGTGAAGTTGTTGGTTGTGAGTGCCGATTGTAACTGAGGATCTTTGAGGAGTATTCATTGGCACTTGGACACAAATTCGGGTGTACCTTCCTCTAAGGGTGGCTGAGGTGCAAGCATCTATTTTTGAAAGCTGGCCAATCTTTCTCCCAAATCTGTATAGCAAATTAGAATCGTAAAATTTTGTGGGAAGATGGGGTAGACGAACCCAAATAGCCTTGGATTCGATCTGAGAATTTTTAGGGACAAAGTTTGGTTCCCACATTCTGACTGACAGATAAGCTCCAGCTACGAACCACGGGCCCTCGTGAATAATTTTTATTTGCGATTCTTCATCACAGAATTTGACTATGAAAAATTCAAATTCTAGGTCTATGAGGGAGAAATCAGTTTGCAGTTCCCATAGACCTGTTAATTTCTTCTTTAGATAGATATGGTTGAGTTTCTTTCCCACTAATTTGATAATAATTGAGAATTTCCAAGGGGCATAGAGACGTTGTTTATCATCTTGAGACAGGTGAATTACATCGCTCATGTCTTGCACATTCTCTTCAATAAGAGACTCCACTTGAAGGGGATCCAATTGGGAGGGAAATGGTATTGAACCTTTGACAATCTCAACAAAGAGAGTGCGCGTGGGGGAGGGGTCTATCGCCATAAGAGGGTTTAAATTTGGTTGTTCTGGTGGGGTAGTGGGGTTAGTCAGGGGGAAGGTTGTACCGGTGAGGACATGGGGGAGTGATAAGGGGTTTTTCTCACTCTAAAATTTTCTTAATGTCAATGAATTTTTCATGTTATGGATTAACATTGCATCACAAATTAAAAAAAAAATTATTTCCATTTCCCCCTTATTGAGAATAATTTGATTTATAGTATATCATTTGAATTAAAAACTTATTTATTTTTCTAAAATAGTTTTTAGCTACTTAATTGTTTATTTATCACAAAACTAATTTCAAAATTAAATCTTCAATGTTGTCTATATCTGCACAAATATTACCTTTTCTTCTTTTGCTATAGTTAAATTTTGAGAGATAAAATTAAATTTTACTTAACACTTTACTATTCATATATAGTATGGGTTTACATGCACACCACAAATTAAGAAAAATAATTATATTTTCATTTTTTTCCTTATCAATAGTAATTTCATTTATAATATAGATGTTATTAAATTTCTTCATCCATATATATAGAGAGAGAGATACAAAGTGATCTTCACATATCTTTTTCATCTAATTAACATTGCTCGCTCAAAACAAATGGGTTGAAGAGACAATCCCATTCCTCTCGAAAAATTCTCAAATTTCATATCTTCATTAACCGCTTCCTTACTTTACATAATTTCCTGCAATTCTCATCACCTTTTCCGCTTTGGTTTAACCAGATTGATAGAAATTAAACCCTCTTACAGCGATATAGCCTCTAATAAAATTCCGATCCCTCATCCCCAGTGGACTGTATTTCTACAAAAAAAGACTGATGATCTAGAAGATGACCTAATTAATTTATAGGTGGATTGTAGGAACTGCCTTTATACACTATGGTAATTTTCTGTTATAATCAAAGCCTTTGGGAGTAAATTCACACATCAATATCTCAAGACGAAACTAGAAGCCCTATGGAAACTTTTTGAACCCCTTTGTCTAATCGATCTTGGTTTCAATTTCTTCACAGTAAAATTCAAAACCCCATATAGCCAAGCAATATCTATTCACGGAGGCCCCTGATTTATAACGGGGAGTTTTTTATCTGTTAGGAGATGGGAACCAAATTTTGTTCTGAGCATTATCCAGATCGATTCTACTGCCATATAGGTTAAATTATCCTGATTGCCCACAAAATTTTATGATCTGCCTATTTTAGAAAGGGTGTGACGAAAGATTAGGAAAATTCTCAAAGTAGACGCATGTACCTCCTCCACTATAAAGGGACTGTATACTCGAATTTGTGTACAAATCACTCTAGGTAAGCCAGTTAGAACCTCCATCACCATCGATATCCACAAGCAAAACCTAGTCAACGAAGAAAAGGGGACCTTTGTAATTTGTGCAAAATTTTGGGTCACACAGCTCAAAGCTGTAAGGAGAAGAGAATCGACCAACCCTCAGAATTAACCTAATCCCGATCTATCATAGAGACGTCGGGGAAAGATAAGAACGAATGGAGAACTATCACTTTTATGAAGAAAAAGAACTCTCGGTGATACACAAGGCACTTTCCAAAGCGGTAACATCATCCATTAAAGGTAAGTAAGCGGCGGCGGTGAACCCAGGTAAGTTCTTTAACCCTACATCTTCCAGGCCAATTGCATCCATGCCCTCCTACAAGGACAGCAAGATTGGCATCCTAGGGCAACAAGCCCTAATTGGGCCTCTCCGGGACACCCAAACCGGTTGGCCTTCTTTGGCCCAAAAGAAAATTCTCTTTCCATTTTCTATTCCTGACCCAACTATTAATTCCAATAATGGACATGGGCCTGTTTACACTTGGATACTAACTCAGCTGGACCAAAATAGGGCCAGTTCTTCTGGTTAGGAAACAAATCTTAGGCCTAGCCTATCTATGGATTTGGGTTTACCCGCTCTTAGGCCCAACATAAACCTTAATAATATTAAAATTACTTCTAATTTAAATAGTACTCCTACTCTCCTTTTAAAAGTCTTCCAAAAAAAAGACTTCTTGACTAAGACCTATCCTAGTCAGCTCATCATTAACTCTCAAAAATCTCGGGGTATTCCTACTTCCACGCCAGCGAAAACCTATCCTACTCCCCAGGGAGATTTGATGGATATTACCATTCATGCAAACAAAGCATTAAATGTTATTGAGTTGTCTAAAGAGGAAACTCTCCATATTCCCTTAATTTCTAACTTAAAAGACCAAATGGAAGCTATGCAAACTAATTCTGTCCTTCACAATGTGCTATCCATCATCTCCAAATATGATCACCATGCTAATGGTGCCACCACCACCCCTAATACTTCAGCGTACTGGTTGGAGATCTGCCTGTGCAACCTATCCATTCCCCTAATGAGAGGGAAATCAGATGATAATTTACATCCAGGACCCGGAGTACTTAGCTCAACTAGTTATGGAATGCCTCAAACAGGGTCTCCAGAGCTTCATTCCTAATGTTTGGATTGTCTTTATTCCAAATATTCAACTCATTTTTTCGTGTGGACATAACTCCAACAACAATTTTAAAATTGATGACTCAAACAAGCTTGAGTCTACTTTTCTTTCCACCTCCAAATCCACTTCTCCTATCTCAAGAACCATATTATGTAAATCTCAATGGGGAAAGCCTATTGACCCTACTTCCACTTCCATCACCAACTCTCTAATCTCATCCTTCCAGAATGTAGAAGCCATAGAAAGAAAAAAAATTCCTAGAAGCCTTGAGGGAAAGCAACAGAGAGATGGAAAAACTATTAGCTCATTTGAGAATCCCCAAGACATATGTTCTCACTATGGAAAGGACTGTAAACTTGGAATTCGAGGATCTTATTCATAAAATAGTAATTGTATTATTGCCTTAGGAACTCTTAAAATTAGAAATAGGGTTAAACCTACCAAACCTTATGAGAGGGGAACCCTACAAATCTAAGATCCTACCCCTTTCCAGAAATAAAAAACTCCCAGAGCAGGCAGGAACTTCAGACCCTCTAGGGAAAGGGAAATCAGTGTTAAGAAAGAATCCTCAAGACCTCAAACCAATGATGCAGAATTGCATAATTTAAAATACTAGAGGAGCAAACAATGAAAAATTTAGGAGACATCTACCAACCTTCCATCCTTTCCCTTCTTGAGACCAGGATGACTGATCGTAAGAAGTTATCTGATGATCAATCTAATGTTGTTGGCAACTCTAGAGGTATAGTCATTCTATGAAAATATGACTCCATTACCATTAATGATATTTCCATTTCCACCTAGGCTATTCATGTTACTGTCAAGGTTAGTTTTCCTTTTTCTTGTTGGATTTTTAGTGTTTCTATGTTAGTACAGATTTTACTCTTAGAAGAATTTTATGGGACTAACTAATGACCATTTTTAACTCTCTTGATTCCCTAGATAGTGAATGTTGGTTAGTGGGATGGAATTTTAATAACATTCAGAAAGGTTCTGATAAATTTGAGGCAATAGGATCAACATGGCTAGGTCCTTCCTTATCTGGAATTGCATTAGTTATTGCAGACTTATTGACCTAGGTTTCAGGAGTAGTAAATAGATATGGCCTAATATGGGGTATAGGAATAGAAATAGTCTTATCTTAGAAAAACTTGATAGGTGTTTTGCCAATGATCCTTGGCTCTAGTTATTCCTTGATACTTATGTCTTTTACCTTCATAGAACCCACTCTGATGATTCCCCTCTCCTTCTGAATTTTGCTAGAACAACATAAAATATTCTTAAGCCTTTCTGGGTTAAGTCAATGTGGTGTAATAATGAGGATTTCAATAAACTTAGTATCCAATCCTTTCCTAAAGGATCTGACCTTACCAAGGCTACCATTGTTTTTTAGAACAATGCTAGAACTTGGAACAAGACTATTTTGGGGAACATATTCCATAAGAAAAAATATATCTTTACTAGACTTACTGGCATTCAACAATCTCCTCACTATCCCACCAGCTTTTTTCATTCCAATCTGAAAAATAAGCTAACCTTAAAATATTCTCCAATCTGAAGAATGAAAATAACTTTTGGATATTAAAATCCAAAATCAATTGGCTTATAAAGGGGGATAGAAATACCAGATTCTTTCACACCTCTACTATAAACAAAAGTAAAAGAAATAAAATTTCTTTTCTGTGTGAGATGGAGTCTGGATCCATGATCAAACTGCTATTAAAGAAGTCATTTTATCTTTCTATACCTTTCTTTTCACCACTGACTATCTAAGTATTACTCATAAATGCTAGTTTAACCCTTCTATCTCAAGGTCCATCCGCTCCTCTAACCACCCTCTTCTTGAGTTCATTCCTAGCCTAGAAGAGATTAGGGCATCTATTTTCTTCTTCAAACCTTTGAAGGCTCTTAGTCCTGATGAGATGCACCTTTTTATGTATCAGAGATATTGGGACACCTTGGACCCCCTGATGCTTGACTTTTGCACCTATACTTTCTTCACTACAACTATGCATGCCAGAGTCAACTCTACCTATCTCTGTCTTATTTCTAAATATAAGAATGTCACTTCTTTAAAAATCTTTAGACCTATTGAGCTTTGTAACACTCAATATAAAATCATTACTAAAATCATGGCCAATAGGATTAAACCCTTTCTTTAAACTTTAGTTGGTCACAATCAAGTTAGATTATTATTTAAATGAAGGGCTTATGAAAATGTCATCATAGTCCAGGAATATATTGATAACTTCAGTAGGATGAAGGGAAAAACTCCTAACATGCTTCTCAAAATTAATCTTGAAAAAAACTTTTGATAGGCTACAATGGTCTTTCATAAGACAACCTATGGCCTTCTTCAATTTCCCACTTGTTCTTTCCAAGCTTATCATACCCTGCATTTTCACTTCCTCTATCTCTATTCTTGTTAATGGTGATAGCACTCCCAAGTTTATGACTTCTAGAGGTATAAGACAAGATGACCCCCTATCCCTTTATTTATTCATACTCTATATAAAACTCTTCTCCAGAAGGATAAATTATGAAGTGGATACTTTCCAGTGGAATCCTATCTAAATCAATAGAATAGGCCCAAAAATCTCTAACCTCTTTTTTGCTGATGACCTTATCCTTTTTGCTAGAGCTGACAGACTTAACTGTAACACCATTATTAGAACTTTGGATAGTTTTAGCACCCATTATGGCAAAAAAATCAGCCTTAGCAAATTTAAAGTGATTTTCTCTAGTAATTGTAACAGTGCTACTCAAAAGAACCTTTCTTCTATACTTGGCATCAAGGCTAGTAACTCTTTTGGTAAGTACTTAGGTTTCCCCATCTTTTATGAGAAACTTAGGCTTGCTAACTTTCAGTGCATTCTTAATAACATAAATACTAGATTAGCTAGGTGGAAGATCAAATTCCTCAATATGGCTGGTAGAATCACTCTTGCCAAAGCCTGTCTTGGAAGCATCCCCAACTATATTATGCAATATATTCTTCTCCCCAGTAGAATCCATAATCTCATTGATAAGGCCTAAAAAAACTTTATCTGGGGAACTACTGACTCTAAAAAAAGGATGTATATGGTTAGTTGGGATACTATCACAAAGCCCAAGGACAAATGAGGTTTAGGGATGCAAAAATCTAGAATCAAGAATGACACCCTTCTCTGCAGTCTGGCTTGGAGACTTCACTCCAATCCCTCATTTTTATGGGCTAAAGTCCTCCTTTAAAAGAGCAATTCGGATACCAGAAGAATCAATCATTCCCACTCTAGAACTTAGAGAAATGTTCAAATCAAGTTAATGTTTGAAAGGATAGATGGATCTCAAATCATTATTCTATTTGCAATATTATTTAGGGTCCTCTCCCTAATCTTTGTCCTTCCTTCAAACTCTCTTCCATCTGGCAGAATGGAGTTTAGAATCTGGACTCTTTTCCTTTTGACATTCTCAGTAATGTCAAATCCAGTATAAAAAACTCATTTTCTAATCTCAAATCTTATTCTGACATTCCTTTCTGGATCCTAACTACTAATGACATCTTTTGTTTTGCCTACCAGCACTTATCTGAGTAAAGACATAACCTTTCTCACAACCACCTCCATCTAGGCTGGATTTGGAAAGCTCACATTCCTAACAAGGTTAGATTTTTTCTCTGGCTACTCCATCATAACAGCCTTCCTACCAAAGCAACTCTATTCTATAGAGGAATAAATATCCCTCCATATTGTTACATCCGTAACCAATATCTGGAAGGTATCTAACACCTTTTCTTTGCATGTAATTATGCTAAATCCCTTTGGGAAAACTTTATCCAAGACTATAATGGTGACATCACCATTCACCTTCATCTTCTTACTCTTTCCATCTAGGAGAGTACTTAGAAGATCTTGAAACACTCGAATTATGATAAGAACATTGATTGGGCTACTCTACTCCCCTTTTGTATATGGGCCATCCAGAAAAATAGGAACACCAATGTGTTTGAGAACAAATGCATTCTCTCTTCATTCAGAACTGCCTATATTGAAGCAGTAGAGTCTTCCACCTTATAAAACCCCATTCAACACCTCCAACGTGCAACTCCATCATAGTTAGTTGGATACCCCCTCACAAGAATACGTATAAGCTTAATACTGATGATTCCAGCTTAAAGAACCCAGGTAAGGTTGAAATAAGGGGTGTTATCAGGAATTCCAATGCTGACTAGGTTCTAGGCTTCTCTCAAAGCCTTTTTCATGCTTCCAATAATTTTATAGAGCTCATGGCTCGAAGAAGAGGACTGCAGCTTATTCTGAAGCACAATCTGTGCCCCATTGATATTAATATCGACTCAGAGGATATTATTCATATGCTTACAACCCTCTTTTTAACCCTATTATTGATGATTGCAAGTTGCTGATAAGAAGGCTAGGAGAACCTCTCTTTCATCATAGCTACAGAGAACTAAACAGAGTAGTCGATGCCCTGGCAAAAGAAGGTTCAAGACAGGACTATTTTGAAACCTGTAGGATTTTTGTAACCCCTCCACCTTTTGTAGACCATTCAGTATGGGTTGCTATGGATAGGAAAATTTACTGGAGGATAGTACCTATTACTCCATCTATTTTTGTATTAGAGCCAGTCTGAGCTCAAATTGATGCCTTTCTTTCCTTTATTAATGATCTTCTGGTTTACCAAAAAAATTTCCACTCTCAACTTTTCTTTCCCCATAAATTCACCAAGTCTAGGTCTTCTCTATCTATTTGCAACAACGTATGGGGAGAGGATCAAAGGCGGATCTAGCATTGCGGGAGGGGGTTCTTGAAAACCCCCAAGCATTTTTGTATGCCTTGTAATTATAATAATAGTGAGGAACCCATTAATAAAGTTATTAGTTTCCTCAATGGTTCAAAAGAGACTTGAAGAAGTGTCTCACACACTATACCCTAGTTCAAATCCCCTAAAATTCTGAATCTGCCTCTGGAGAGGATATTTGAATTGAATGATGGTTAGGAATCCTTATTGCTGGACAATTGAGCATCAAAGGGATCTCCTTGAGAGTGGAGATCAAAATTTACCAGAGGATAATTTTTTTGTTCTATGTCGAATTCAAAAATTGTACCTTAATTATTAGGTCAAATCCATCGGTAGCTCCCTAAACTTGGCACTATCTTTCACTTTGGCACCTCAAATGGACGTTGTTCACTTTTGACACCTTAAGTTGTCATAAACTGTGTCACTTTGACACCTTTTACTGATTTAGCAAAGAGAGTATATTACACTCGCTTTTGAGCGCGTTTCAGGGGTATTTTCGTAATTTTTGAGGGACATTTTTGTAATTTTTTCATCTTTAAATTTTTTTAAAATTATACATAAAGATTTTTAACTTTCATATTCTCCACACAATTTTTCTTTACCTTAACCTCCATTAATGGAGGTTGAATTTTTCAAGAATCAATGAAACACACTACCACACTAATAGCAACCAAATTACACCCAAAACAACAACCCAAAATTCTCCTCTTCTACCCACGACATCATTAACACCAAAAAAAAAAAAGGTTCATTCCATCAACCCACACAAAGAACACAACAAAATGCTCCTTTCTTCTCCATTTTCTTTTACCTATTGAACAGACACATTCGACTTTAATAAAAAATACCCAAATTAATATTTCTTCAAAACTTCTCAAAAATGCAAAGAATCACTAAAAATTCAATGATTTACTTCTTTGGAGAATTTTATCAAACACAAAGTGTGCAAAGAAAAGTGAAATTATTTAGGAGGGCAAATGCAATTTTTTTTTCTTTTCCACAAGGATAATGAATTCTTTACTAGTAGGAAAGAATCAATGTAGATCTGAAGTTCATCCTTCCCCGTATTTTTCATCATATATCTGAAATTTATGAAGCTATTAATGTAGATCTATTATTGTTAGAGAATGAAGAGGTATGTTTATCATTATTGAAAAGTTCAATCTCCTTTAATGGAGGTTTAAGCTAAAAAAAGTTGGGTGGAGAAGACAATATGGGAGGCTTTTTGTAATTATTTAGGGAATAAAACATGTGTCATCAATCAATTGGATATAATTGCCATGTATTTTGGCCTTTTAAAAAAAAACTAATTGTGTGTATATGTAATGATGTGGCAATGTAAAATTAGATGGCATAAATTAATTGGTCGGTTAATCCACGTTGGCAGCGAGTGAGACCCACGCACCAGAGCTGATGTCGAAAGGTGCCAAAATGACATATTTTATAGCTACTTGAGGTGCCAAAAGTAAACAACGTTCACTTGAGGTGTCAAAGTGAAAGATGGTGCCGAGTTTAGCGGGCCGTCGATGGGTTTGGCCTAATTATTATGTCATGGAGGATGGTAATTTGAGATTTTATAATTGCACACATTTTGATTATCATGCTGGAAGAAGGTTTTATTTTGGCATCAAAGAATACCACACATGGTCCAGGATATTAGATCAAATTATTTAACGTTTACATGTTCCTCTAATGTATCACGTAGATATGGTACTAGAAATTGAAGATAAGGCATCGCAGATTCTTCAAGAAAATGAAGGATCAAAGAGAATCCCAATTATCATCAACACAATGTATCGTATTCCTCAAATAATTTCAAATCCTTATCAAGATTATCATGAGGAAGCTAACGAGGATGGGTTGGATTAATAGAGCTAGAAATCACGATGAATTTATTAGCTTGGGAAAAGACACATGTGTTTGTTCTTATAACTCCAACATCCAGGGATGCTATTGAAGTACTTGAGAAGGTGAAAGTGGAGACAATCAATAGTGAAAAGAATTTTGATGAAACTTGTATGATATGTGTAGATAAGTTGGTTAGAGAGGGAGTTGTTGAACTTACCAGCATGTCTGTAGACATCTTCATGAAAAATACATTCTCCATGAAAAATATGCCTGCATGGCTTGCTAGTAAGTTCAACAACTCCCTCTCTAACCAACTTCTCTAAACATATTATACGAGTTTCATTAAAATTCTTTTCACCATTCATTGTCTCCACTTTCACCTTCTCAAGTGCTTAACAGCATTCCTCGATGATGGAATTATAGAACAAATACATGTGTCTCTTCCCAGGCTAATAAATTAATCGCGATTTTCAACTCTACCAATCCAACTTCATCCTCATTAGCTTTCTCATGATAATCTTGATAAGGATGTGAAATTATTTGAGAAATACGATGGATTATGTCGATGATAATTGAGATTCTCCTTGATACTTTATTTTCTTGAAGAACCTGCGAGGCCTTATCTTCAACGTCTAGTACCATATCTACTCGATACATTAGAGGAACATGTAAACATTGAATAATTTGATCTAATATCCAACATCATGTGTGGTGTTCTTTGATGCCAAAATAAAACCTTCTTCCATCATAATAATCAAAATGTGTGCAATTGTAAAATCTCCAATTACCATCCTCCATGACATAGTAATTAAGATACAATTTTTAAATTCAACATAGAACAAAAAAATTGCCCTCTGATAAATTGCGATCTTCAATCTCGAGGAGATCCTTTCTAGAAAGCCTATTTTGTTAGTATTATGTTAATTAGTATAGTATATGAATTTTATATTTATTATTATTATTTTAAAGAAAGATAAACTCATTTATTTAGAGATGGAGAAAACAAAAATCCTTAATTATTTAGTAATAAAATCTTAACATAACATACTAATATTTGTACATATTTATCCACATCCAAACTTCAAACTCTAAGCCTATCATTGGTTATTATCTAGATTCAAACAAAAACAAAAAGAACAGAAAAAAATGGTCTGAATTGAATGTGGGGGTTTGGGCTTCTTCAAAAAGAAACATAAGTTTTGGGCCAAGACTAAAGTAGAGTACTGTGTTGGGCCCATATAGGAATTGGGTCATTACTTTGGGCTAACATACTGCTTAAATTTCCGTAAAAATAACATAAACATACACCTTAACTTACGATATTTATACGAATTTTCATCTTTACAAAGTAATTAGAAAAATCTCAACTAATTATGCATCTTTATTGGATTTATCGAAAGATAATTATGTATCTCGATAGACCCAAAATCCAAAAAAAAAAATGTATTGTGAGCTAATTCTTTATCTTTACAATGGAAAAAATATATCTTCATTGGATATATTATGTATCTTGATAGAAATAGATTTTAAAAATATATCAAGAGTTAATTATGTATCTTTACAAGGAAAAAAAGTATTTTCGTTGGATGTATTAAGAGCTAATTATGTATCTCGACAGATCCAAAATCCGAATTTTTAGTAATTATACAAAAAATCAGGATTTTCTGTAATGAAATTCCATATTATTGAAATTTATGTTGTTTGCCTTACTGAGGGTATGTTTCAATATCGTCATTTAATTTGTAAATGCTTTTTTGAAACTTCTGCACATATATATGTATCCACTTTAGTTATAGGGTATCTAAAGTTATTTGACAAACTCAAAGTGTATGAAGTTTCATATGACTTAAAATTAGTCAAAAAATAGTTGTATTACAGTCATTTTCACCTGATTTGAGTCATTTTTATCTGAAGTCATCTACATATGACTGAAGTTCAAGTAAAAATGATTAAATTTTGACAAATATGAGTAGATATCGAAATGGCTGAATTCAAATAAAATAATTATATTTTAATAATATATGACTGAAGTTCAATCACAAATAGCCACAATAATGCAAAAAATAACTAAACTTTAATCACATATACCTAAACTTCAGCTTAATATCATGAAAGTAAATCTATTAATCTATTCTCTACAATTGATTGCTTGGAGTAAAAGAGTTTTGCAAAAAGTATTTTAAAAAAAAAAACAAATTACTCCCTCCGTCTCGATTTATACAATGTAGTTTAATTGAACATAAAGTTTAAAAAATATGAAAAAATATTTAAATTTATGATCTAAAACAATTCATAGTATATTGTGTGGCATAAAATATCTCATACGATGAATTAAATTGACATTTAAAAGATAAAATGTTACTAAATATAAAATTGTATTATTTTTTATAGAACTGAACTGACCAAAAAGAAAAGTGTTTCATGTGATGAATTGGAACAAAGGGAGTAAAAAAGAATTTCTTCAACCTTGACATTCTTATTTTGAGTACATCTCATTAAAAAATATTGATTATAAGTCATTTGAAAATCTTACTCAACTAATTGAATCACATTATGTGGTCCTAAAAGTTAATTTGTTGTGAAAGGAGATGACTTCATTGATAATTGCATACGGTGGCGAAGCTAGTGTATATTGTGGAGGTTCGTACGAATTCAATAGTTTTTTTTTGTAAATTCTGTATTTGTATTAAAAAATTAATATACATATATATATATATATATATATATATATATATATCTGAACCCCCACATCGATAAGATGATGGCTTAGTGGCCAGGAGTAAGGCGGAAAAGCCTTTCGTTGTGTGGGATGTGGGTCCGAACCTCGCCCCTGTCAATATTTATTCTTTTTAGCTCGAGATCGTTGTCTCGTCTTAAATTCAGAATCCTCAAACGTCAAATTCTGGCTCCGCTTCTGATTGCATATTGATAATTGTGAAATTTTATTTGATTGTGTGTTACCGCTCGAGACGAATTCAAGATTTAAAAATTTATGTTCACAACAGTCTCAAGTTAATATACGATAATAATTGAGTTCACAATTAAATATTTCATCAAATATATAAGATTTAAGCAAAAATTATTGAATTCTCTTGAACTAGCAATAAAATATGAAAGCCCTATCGGTAGCAATAAAGAGGGTTTAATCATTTTTTTTTTTATATTTAATTCATTTCTTTTAAAATTAAAATATTTTAAATCCATTTTTTAACAAAATGATCGAAAAAAAAAGACATGTTTTTATGATTAGTTTTAAAGAAATAATTCTGGCAACCTGACAGAAAGTAATATTTATTTTCTTGCAATTTACCTAATGAAAAATATGTTTTTAGTTTCACAACTTTGATAATGACCTTATTTTAGTTTAATCATATTTGTATTTATCTATTGGGGTAGATATCTAGATACATTGAACTAATTACTAAAGTTGCAACAATTATTGAGATGGTTGTATATATGTGAACTAAATTATCACGAAGTTAATTTTCATTAGTATGTGCTGAGTAGTCAATAAATTTTTATTAAAACTAAGGCGTCTTAATTTAAAAAAAAAACACTTAATTTTGCATAGTATTTGTCTAAATTAAATAAACCTATTTTAAAGTAATAATTTACTTATTTATCAAACATATTAATTAATTATATAAATAAATAAATAAATAAATACGAGGTACACTTGTTTTTCCAAAAAAAAAAAAAACTCATGAAAAATATTTTCCTTTTTAATGGAAGAAAACGAGAACACACTAACAATCAATGGAATTTTTTAGTACTAAATAATTTTTATTTCATTTAGCCAAGTGAAAAACGTGTGTATAACTTCTAAAGATTAGCATAAATATAATATCATTGGCTACCTAAGCCTAATATGTCTCACAATTATCTTTGAGTTAATTATTATTACTTTGAAATTTTTTACCTGATAATCTCCACAATCATTTATATTATTCATTTAGTTGATATAATATAGCATAAATGATTGAAATTAATAATAGTTACTTCTCTTTATTTTCAAACTGTAAAAATGAGAATTAAAGTATTTTTAGTTACCTTACTGAATATTATTTATTTTGTCTTACGAATATATTCCACGTAGCCATGCATGTTACTGATAGATTTGATCTAAAGTTAAATTACATTATAATATAACGAAGCAAAAACTTAGGTTCTTTTCATAATATCTTTTTATTTTATGTAATTTTTTTTAAAAGGCGAGTGCCATCCAGTAAGGTATATATAATAGGTGTTGAATTGTATCTGAGCCAGTAGGTCTGACTATTGCCTTCTCTCTAACAACTAATTCAATTAATGTTAAATCTAACTACGCCCGCAGTTGACTACTTATTGAAAAATGAACAGGAAATGAAAAGTCGTACTATAACAATTATAAATAAATATTTCTTCCCACTCCGACTTTAATTTAATCGATTTGCCCGCCCAACATCTTTTCTTGAGAGAAGAGGTCAAGGGGGTAAGTGATCGACTCTCGAATTCTTTCAATGCTCGTAACTCTAAAGTTGTTGTGCTTTTGGACGCAGTTATAGTTATCCTATCCTTTTTGACGACTCACTGCAAGTCGATAAGGAAAACTACTTTGAAGGCACTTTCATGTCCTCTCCAGCTTTCAACGATGGTTAATTATAAGGTTTGTGGTTTTCTTGGAACTACTGATCCCAAACATGCCACGTTGAAAGGTCTATTCTTATATCCACACTAGCTAAGTTATTACACGACGAATTCATCCCCATCTTTACTAACTCAAATCTCTGACATGTTTACCAATCTCGAAAAAGAACTGTCCCAGGAAGGAACGTCTTACTTCAACCCTGTAATGTGGCCTTTTGTTTGTTTCTTGGATTCATACTTGATTAAACAAAGTTGCTATCAAGCACTTGCAAGATCATTTGTTGGCTTTGTCAAATTTGGTTGGCTAGTCCAACATTGCATGCAAGTTGTTTTCTTGTCAAATTTGGTTGGCAAAGTAGTGTGTTGATGTCACTGATGACATCAACGTAGGTTTGTTTTGTGCCTATAAATAGAGGCATTTCCACCCTCTTTGGAACATACCATTTAGAGAAGAACACCAACATTTGAAGAAGATTTAGTTGTGTTTGTTTTCTTCTTTGTAGAGAGTATTTGTAAGAGAGTTGTGTTGGGAAATACTTTGTGTGAGCCCTTTCTTTTGGAGTGATCTTTGTGAGGTTATTCTTTTGGGTATTTGGGTTATTAGAGTATTTAATTACTCTAATTTTGTACTCTCTTTTGTATCTTTGTACTCTTTTTGTTCCGTTGATGTTTAGTGAAGTTGCTTCTCTTTTGGTTGTGGACGTAGGTCAAGTTGACCGAACCACGTTAAATTTGTGTCTCCTTTATTTTTCTCAACTTATCTTTGTTATCGTCTTCAATCGATTACTTTGTTTAATTCCGCACTATCCGGGATTCTCGATCCTAACTAACAACCCACCTTAGTGATAACCTATCATTTGACTTCCTCTTTCGATTGTTTTGTGAGGGAAAAAATCCAGTTGATACAAGTGTGGCACTAATGGACCGAAAAATTGTAGACAAATGGGTGTTCTTTCAGCTGGCTCCATTGATTTCACTAGGCCTCAAATTTGTACCAAACTTCCTTGAAGATTTGGTTCTGCACACTTTCCCTTGCAGCAATAGAGAAGATGCCACTTGTTAGGTCTGTGGTGTATGAAACATTAAGGATGGACCTTCAAGTATGTATACTGGTCAAATGGTGAGGAGACAGTTGATTTGATAGTGTTATTGGGAAGGCTAAAGGTGGTGGAGTTTTTTCTGCGTTACGATACTTTTGAAATTGAATTTGGAAAGCTCTTACTTGGTTCAAAGGTGTCTTTCAAGTCAATTAACAAAGCAACATCATGAAGAGAAACAAATGTTAGGGATTGAGTATTCTCACAATAAAGAACTTCCTTGAGATTATAATCTAGGGGTAGTTCAAAATATAGCTTTACATAAAAAATCTATAATTTTTTTATTTTAATTTGTATTAAAATTTGTGCTATGTGTGACCACTATCAAAGCAAATTAATAATGAAAAATTATTATCTTATAATATTTGTCTAACCACGTTAAAGAGCTATTTCTTTTTTTATTTATTAATGTCTTTTCATTTATAATAATTTATAAGTAACCAAGTCTTACTCTCAAATACAATTAAAATGATAGATACAACTTCATGTTTTTATCTAAAGAATTATTAATGCATATCTGATACGGAAAACAAAGCTAGAAACCGAAACTATAACTCAAGAAAGGAGATGAAGATGATAACAACGACACAAGATGAAACAAGATACGGATTCAACACAAAAACAAGAGAAATTGCATAGAAAATAAAGATAGATAGTGAGACCAAGATTATTACAAGATTAAGAACCAAGTGTATTTCAACACTAACCCCTAATGAATGTAATAATCAAAACCACACTCTTACGGTGACCGCCAAGGGAATCAACTTTACCTCAAGATCCACTATTTCCAAACAAAGGTCAATATTGGCTAAGGGTGTTAAGTGGGACGGGCCGGATCAACCCGAAATCGGCCTGTGAATTTTATTCGGTTAGTGGGCCGGTACGGATTCGGGCTTGGTTAAACAGGGCAGTACGGTTCTGGATCATACAGTAAATTTTTTTTAAAAAACCTGAACTGGCCCACTTAATCCAACCCGGTTCAGCCCACCTAAACTCGGTCAAAACCGATACCCCCCCCCCCCCCCCCCCACACAAAAAAAAAGTAGTTTTTTCTCCAATATACTGTACACTATATATACCCACCTATATACATTTTAAATACATTAAACAATAGATATACACTATGTATATATAGTATATACTATATTAGTATTTAAAAAATATATACACATAATGCATATACACGTGTAATCGTGTATACGACTATACGTTAGTTAAATATATATACTACTCTAAATAAAACATATACTACAAGATACATACTACAATATAATGATTTGTATACTAATTTAGAAAACATATACACATGTATACGTTAAATATATACGTCTATAGAATGGTATATACACATATATACGTACCATTCAATATATACGTACTAATTTAAATAAAATATACTACAATATATGTACTACAATATATACACACACACTGTATATATATTTATATATTAATTTGTAAAACATATACACATGTATACGTCAAATATATACGTCTATAGAAGATATATACACATATATACGTACCATTCAATATATACTTACTATTTTAAATAAAATATACTAAAATATATATACTACAATATACACACACACTATATATAGTTATATACTAATTTGTAAAACATATACACATTTATACGTTAACTATATACATCTATAGAAGATATATACACACATATATACGTACCATTCAATATATACATACTACTTTAAATAAAATATACTACAATATATACACACACTATATATATAGTTATATACTAATTTGTAAAACACATACACATGTATACGTTAAATATATACGTCTATAGAAGATATATACACACATATATACATACCATTCAATATATACATACTACTTTAAATAAAATACACTACAATATATACACACACTATATATATAGTTATATACTAATTTGTAAAACATATACATATGTATACGTTAAATATATACGTCTATAGCAGATATATACACACATATATACCTACCATTCAATATATACATACTACTTTAAATAAAATATACTACAATATATGTACTAAAATATATACACACACTATATATATAGTTATATACTAATTTGTAAAACATATACACATGAATACGTTAAATATATATGTCTATAGAAGATATATACACACATATATACGTACCATTCAATATATATGTACTACTTTAAATAAAACATATAATACAATATACACACACACTATATATAGTTATATATTAATTTGTAAAACATATACACATGTATACGTTAAATCTATACGTCTATAGAAGATATATACACATATATACGTACCATTCAATATATACATACTACTTTAAATAAAATATACTACAATACACACACACACTATATATAGTTATATACTAATTTGTAAAACATATACATATGTATACGTTAAATATATACGTCCATAGAAGATATATACACACATATATATGTACCATTCAATATATATGTACTACTTTAAATAAAATATACTACAATATATACACACACTATATATATAGTTATATACTAATTTGTAAAACGTATACACATGTATACGTTAAATATATACATCTATAGAAGATATACACACACATATATACCTACCATTCAATATATACATACTACTTTAAATAAAATATACTACAATATATATACTACGATATATACACACACTATATATATAGTTATATACTAATTTGTAAAACATATACACATGTATACGTTAAATATATACGTCTATAGAAGATATATACACACGTATATACATACCATTCAATATATATGTACTACTTTAAATAAAACATATACTACAATATATATACTACAATATACACACACACACACACACTATATATAGTTATATACTAATTTGTAAAATATATACACATGTATAATACGTTAAATATATACGTCTATAAAAGATATATACACACATATATACGTACCATTCAATATATACATACTACTTTAAATAAAATATACTACAATATATATATACTACAATATACACACACACACACTATATATAGTGATATACTAATTTATAAAACATATACACATGTATATACGTACACATATAAAATATATGTACTTCTTTAAATAAAACATATGCTATTTAATATAATAAATTAATAATACTTGATAGTAAATTAGTAATATATTAAAACTAAGTATTTAATTTAAATTAGAAATTGAATTTAAATCATTAAATGAAAAAAATTACAAAGTAAGGACTAAGGAGTGAATGAATGTTGAATTTTATTAATTGCAAAATGATCCAAAATTTATAATTTACATGGATGAAAAATCTACAAATTTTGCATCATTTTTTCCAACTCATTCATGTTAATATTAACGGAAACTTGCATAGGATAGTCAAAGTCAATGGGGAAAAAATCATGCATTGAACTTGATTCTGATGAGTTCTCCCGTGAAGGCATAATTCTTTTAAGTCTCTGCTCGTCATTCGGCTCCGCTTCCATTCCTTATTTTCTTCGTTCTCCTCTAATCAAATCTTTAAGGCAAACTAGAACATTCATTGCATTGCTTCCTCCTCAACACTGTTCCAATAATTTAAATCATAAAAGTAATCAGGAAAATCACTATGTGCCAGCCTTTTAGAAGATGAAGGCTCCTCGAGAGGATGAGGAACGACATTTGGAGTGATATTTGTAGGTACAGCTAAATCAAGTAAATCAGCATAGTGGTTATATAATTTATCTATGTAAGTGTTCGCATCACCCATAGCCATCCACAAATCAGGTTGTTCTTGTTCTTCATCATCAGAATCATTGTTAGTATTTATCTCTAAGTTAGCATAAATAAGAGTACTAAAGTGGCACATAGTAGTATATTTCATGCACGAATTTAGCATAACACCAATCAAGTAAATAGGGGGAATCGGGAAAAAATATTTTTTAAATTTAGCAAACATGGCACCAACAACTTTTTTGTAACCTTCTTTATTTTTATATTCTTTGAGCAAATCAGAAATATCGGCGATATATGCCAAAATATTACAAACAGTAGGATAATAAGCACTGAAAAATTCAACCGTAGCTATATAATTTTTTTTCAAAAACTTAACAAGATCATTAATTACCGCCCAATCAGAATCATGTAGCATGCAGTTGGCAGAATCAACAAACGAACCACAATGTTGGTTAAAAGATAGTGTAATACGAATTCTATATTCATAACAAGTTTTTAAAAAATCATACGTAGCATTCCATCTAGTATCACATTCTTCAGGCATCAATATCGGTGCAAGTTCATTTAGTTCACATTTAAGTTTCTCTAATTCTTATTCTACGATTATTTCCTTGAATAAAACCAACAGCAAGCCGAATTTTTTCAATATAAATCTAAAAAAACTCAATACCATCTTTTACAATTAAATTATATATATGACAAGCACACTTAACATGAAAAATTTCAGGTAACGGCGGAGATAGTTTAGATTTTAACTTTGTTATAACAGTTTTGTTGTTAGAAGCATTATAAAAAACAATACATAAGATTTTATTTTCAATACGGTAAACTTCTGCAACTTTAGCAATCGAATCAGCAATAAAATCTCCGGTATGTTTACGATCTTCATCATATAAAAAAGCAAAAATACGTTTTTGCATAACAAAATTACGATCTATCCAGTTACAAGTAATGGTTCGATAATCATTTTTATTTACAGCACGACCAAGATCAGAAGTTAGGGACATTCTACATTGAATATTTTTTAACAATGTTGATAAATAAAAATGATATTGTGAATGAAGTCTAAAAATATCGGCCCTACAAGTACTTCTAGGAATATCATTAAACATAGGATTATAAATTGCTTGAATATAATGAATAAAAGCATCAGAAGAAGAAAAACTAAAAGGCAAACAACCCACAACTACCATTTTAGCTATTTCTTCTCGGTCCCTCAATTTATTTTACTTCTTCATTACCTGACCGGTTGCTGGGTCTATTCTAGTTTGTGTTGGCCCACCAACATCCGCACCACCTTGTGCAATTTTTAACTCTCTATTATGATTATCACTTATATGTCTCATTAACGTACACGTATCCCCTTGCTTGCCTTCTCTTTTATGCTTATATATTTGTTGGCAAATATTGCATTGCACCTCAATATCTTATATACGTTCAAAAAATTGTCATGCAATACTAGTTGTTTTACGAGCTCTTGGGGCACGGGGAGGACGGGGAGGGATATTAATCGATTTAGATCTGACGTTAGCATTTCCTACTGCGGGTGTCTTACCAATATTTTCATCATCTTCATCTAAATTAACCACATCTACTTCATTTTCTTCTTCTATACCGTAATTTTCCTGAGCTTCTACATAATCCATATCGTGAGCACCTACACCTATTTCTTCCTCAAAATGTTGACTAAGCGGTACCGGAGGCGGAGGCATAGGGGTATATCTACTAGTCGAAGTACCTCTACCGCTAGTAATTCACTTTTTACTACCACTATCACTTCCAGGACAAGATTTTTTAACACCTTTAGTGGCGAGGTTTCTTAATTTATCCATAATATAAATTAAACTGAAAAAATTCAAAATACACAAATATAATAAAATTACATATTCAAAAATTAATACACTAATTAAAAAATAAACGTAAGAGATAGAATGACAATACCAAATTTTGGAAGTATCCGAAGGTTGCGACTTTAGAAACTTCCACTCGTACTTTATAATCGCAAAATTAAAAAATTAAAGTGAGCACTTTAGGAAATATATAGAATATTTGAGAGAATGAGATTTGAGAGAATGAAAAATTGTGTGGAAAATGATTTGAAAGTGTAGGGTATTTATAGGAATTTTTTTGGGTTTAGAAATATATTTTAAATAATTTTTTTTTTAATAAAAGTGGGCCAAGTAGTCGTTTGGACCCAAAAACGGCTATATAGCCATTGGGTCAACGGTTACTTTAATCCCAACGGTCCAATTTCAATTTTTTTAAAAAGTAATCCGGGCCGGGCCGGTTAACCGACGGGCTTGGACCGGTTTTGGTCTGGACCGGGTTAACCGGGCCCAAAAAAATTAACCCAGCCCGGAACCCCGTACCCTACAGCCCGTGGGTTGACCGAGCCGGGTCAAATCAGGCCTGATTCACTAAATGGGCCGGGTCAACCCGACTCGTTTGACAGGCCTAATATTGACTTTTCCAAGCCCTATACTAACGATGGCTTTTCCAAGCCCTAACTAAGACTATACTAAGGTGGTTTACTCTCAAGAGAGAGGATTTTCAAGTGTTTCATACATTCATCATTCAAAACTAATGAGAAAAGACCTAAAATGACTATATATAGTATATTACAAAAGAAAGACAAAATGACTCCAATGCCCTTAATGAGGTGGGGTGGCCATGGAGTGTAATTTAGACAAGTCTAAATGACCAAAATGCCCTCAAGGCTAAGTGTCCAAAATGCCCTTAATAAAGGGAACCAAAACCGTGAACAACCAATTATGGCCCAAACCCGAGAGTCCTCAAGTCATCAAGACTCCAAGCAATCTTCCACACTCGTATTTGTTTAATGGCATGCTCAAGACGACCCCTCCAAGTATGATCCCGAGCCCTCCATGTGACCAAAGCTTGATTCTTCACGTAGTGACTTTAAATGATATCATCGAAAGCTAGTGCAGCCATTTGACTTGTATCAATATCCTACTAAAAAGGGAGGGTTATAAAATGAAAACTACATTATTTGCCCTTCTCTAAGGTACACAAAAAGTAACCAAAGTACATAAAAGATTTTCCTTGTCCTACTTATTTCTAATAGTAGACATATAATATTTATCAAAAATCATGTGTGACAATCCACATAATCTTTATGTAATATAACAGGCATATTAATAAATCATATTTAGACACATCTCACTGAACACGTGAACAATGTGTACGATCCTCATAGTCTTTATATGAATTTTTACAAGTCTTTCTCATTTAGTCACTGTTATAATTTTTTTTTATATGTGATTTATGACTTGTGGAATTGGTGACACTATTTCTAAATTCTAAGGTGATCGGATGAGTTTTAGAAAAGATAATTCATTTTGAAAAGCTAGTAAAAACCATAATAGAAAAACCTAAAGAATTAGAAGTAAAAACTACTCAACTAATATCTAAACTAATAGAACAAATAGAAATTATAACAACAGAAATCAAAGATTTACAAGTAATAACAAAAAGATTAGAAGAAATTTCACTCTCATGAATATAGGAGATATAAATTATAAAAAAGCCTTAGACGCAGTAAAAACATTTCATAACGAACCAGAAGGTCTTTCTGTACACCTCCCAATAGGTCAGTCAGAAAAAATAATTTTAAAACAAAATAATATTATAATAGCATTATTATTAGACTTACATGCTAAATTAGACAATTTAATAAAGGGCAAAGAAGCTCAAAAACCAGCTTAAGAACCAGAACTACCCGAATTACATAAAAAAATAGACATCTTAATTAAAAATAAAGAGGCTCAAGAATCACCAAAAAACCACCTTGAAATAAAAGAACTTATTAACCAGTTAAAAAGAACTGAATTAACTCCTAAACAAGAAAGAAAAAATATAATAAGAAAACCACAAAAATGTACTTTCTATCAAATAGACGGAGAACCATCAAAACAATGAAAGATAAAGAATAATTTTTTCGGAGAATAAAAAGGAAATAATAATATATTATCCAGAATATGTAGAAGACAACCTAATATGGAGCAGAACCAAGAACTAAATGAAATAATAGATGTAGACAGAGATTTGCAAATTTTCCAACAACAACAATTAAAATTATTAAATCCTAAAACATTATATAATGCAGGATATTTTTCTACAGATAATCAGCTATATAGACATTATAGAGAAGAACAAATATCAGCTATAGGAGAAGATTTTAAAATACTAGATTTAGTAAATGCTAACTCTTTAAGACATATAAAAAATAATAATATGATACTAATGCATATGGGTTTAATTGTTATAGGAATAAAAGGACTAACTAGAAAAAATTTAGGATCCAAAGTGTTAATAACAATATATGATGATAGATGGCCAGACATTAAAAAATCAATAATAGGATTAACTGAAGTAGATATGACAAATAATGGAGGAATATTTTATATAGGTCAAGATTTTTTAATGAACTTGAAAGAAATTTGGAAAAAATATTAAAATAGGAATCCAAACTAAAGGGTATGAAGAAATGAATAGTGGCAATAATTTATTAATGTGCATAGGATTTATCGAAAAATTAACTTTAAGTAGTAATACTAAATTTAAACTAAAGGTAAATGATGTAGTTGAAATAATGGGAAATAAAGGCATAAGTTTAATAAAACCAATAAAAATAGACCCAGAAGCATATGCAGGTTTAGAATGGAATCTAAATAAATTTAATAAATCAAAAATCCTCACACCAGACTCTCATTTATTATATACTACAAGTAAAGGAGAAACTTCAGTTAGATTTACAGATTATAGTTACGCAACTAAAAGAAATTTAGACGATGTCGAAACAGAGAGTAATATAAAAACAGAGAGCGAATTTATGAATATAGAAGTTCTACAAGAAGGTTATGAAGTAGATATGGTCATAGAAAAAGCTGAAAATTTAGCAGAAGAATATAAATATATAACTTTTAAATGTAAAGGATGTCAAAAAGATGAAATGAAAATACAAGAATGTATAGAACATTTTAAAAATTGTTTAGAAAGAAGTGATAATTTAGGATATAGAAATAATAAACTATTCCTTGACAGAAAAGATGAAGACACAATTTTTGTATTAAGTTGTACAATAAGTTATAAAGAACTAGCAGAATTAGAACCAACTAGCTCGTCAAGTGCTAGCCCATTTCAACAGACAAACCCTAATCCCCAACCAATAGATTATAGTACAGGTAATGTACCTAGAAGACCAGCAATTAGGATAAACCCAGATACAAAACTTAGAGGAGATAATATAAGACCAGCAGGTAAGAGAATGCCAATAGAAGAACCAATTAAACTACAAGAAGGAGGTAGTAAGGGAAAAATTCTAAATATAGAAGCACACGATCCACAAATGTGGGATACAGTAATAGATCTATGGAAAGAAATAGTAGCAGCAGATTACTTAAGACATTATACAGAAACGGATACAGAAACAATCTACAAATATTTGAAAATCTTTTTAGGAGACTCTGCAAAAGCCACATGGGAAAGTTTTAAGTCAAATTGCCCATATGATTTCCAGGTTCTATTAAGTATGGGACCAAACCCGTATAATTTCACAAACAAAATGCATATGTTATTAACCGGAAAAGATCCAAATAGTGGATTATTAGCATTACAAAAAGAAGCATTAATAAAACTAGAACAACTAAGCATTTCACATTGGGTATATATAAAGAAATTTCTACAAGACTATTTCTATTATTGCACTGTCAGCGGAAACACTTTTAATGAAGAATTAGGCAAAAAATTATTTAATAAATTACTTGGAGCTTTAGGAAGAGAAATAGAAGATAGATGGTATAAAAGAGATGGTGTAGTAGCCAACCCAAATCTAAAATGAACAATAGGGCATAGAACACAACATATAATGAATATACTAACAGAAAAATGTACAAACATACAAATACAAAAATAACTTTAAAAAAATGAAATGAATTTCTGTAAATCTGTTATATACACAACCCAGAATTATGATAAAAAATAATATAAAAAATATAAGAAGAAACATAATCAGAAACCATACAGTCGTAAACAATACTTCTTAAGAAAATCAAAAGCCAAAAAACCGTGGTTAAATAGAGATAGACATGTTAGGAAATATAGAAATGATAGGAACTATAAAAATAAATTAGAATGCTATACTTGTGGAAGCATAGACCATTTAGCTAATGTATGTCCTAAAAGAAATAATAATAGAACTAGAAATTCTCAATTAATAGAAGACTTCCAAGAAACTTTATTAAATGTAGACGAATACATGTCAGATACATAAAGTATATACTCAATAATAAGTATTGATATAAATGATAAAGAGAATTCTAAATCTGATTCTTCAGAATCAGAAGAAGATAACTTAGTCAATGAACTAGGACAGAAAATAGAAGATCTAGACTTAAACAATCTAGTAATCAATAATTTAATGAATCTCACTCAAGAATGCATACATGAATTCCAAAGAAACAAAGGTTTAGACAGTAATAGATATCGTATATGCAATTTGTATCCAAGTAAAAACAACAGAGCTAAATGCAAAAAATGTTACTTAGAAGCTTGTATAAACTGTATAGAAAACACTTTGAGGATAAAAATAGAATCAGAAATAAATAGCGAACAAAAATATACAAATAATCAAATCCTAAATTTAAGAGTATCAACTCTAGAAACCCGAGTAAATGATCTAGAACAAAGATTAACCATCCTAGAAAAAGGAAAAAACAAAATCACTATAGAAGAATCAGATACACAAGAAGCTATATATTTAGAGAAACTAGAGGCAGAACTTATGAATTTGGAAGATAATGACACTAGCCTAATATGCAATGAAGATAAAGAATTCTCTACCATAAAAGTATTAGTAAAAATTAAAATTAAAATTAAAGACGTAGAGATAGAAACTTTAGTAGTAGTAGATCCCAGATGTACTAGTTGTTTAATTAATAAAGAAATAGTACCAGAACATTTACTAAAAATACTTGAAAGACCTATAACAGCTACCCAAATGGATGGATCACAAAATATTTACAATTACTGCATAGAAAATGCACAAATAAGTTTCTTAAATACATGCAATAAATTCTATAACCCAATTTACAATATTAATAAAATATTAGCAAGGAATTTAAACATAGGATCAGACTTTGTTATAAGACTACGCTTTTGTATCCAAAATAAAGGAGGATGTCTCTTAACAAGAGATGGGATAATGCTTTTTAAGAACCTAACTTATACACCGGTACAAACAGTAACATTACCAACAGTATATGGAATATTAAACACACATAAAAAGAATTTATTTTCAAAAGCATGTTGCGAAGATTGCCAAAATAACCAATGCCAAAATAGCAACCTGTTAAAAGAAAACAAAAATTTAGAAGAAAACTTAGAAGAGTTTAAAAATTTTACTCTACTTAATGCAGAAGGACAAGAATGCTTAAAAGATATAGAAAAAGATTATACCCTAATAAGTATAGAAATCCAGTTTTATAATTTTAAAAGAGGAATAGATAAGATAGGAATAATAAACAGTCCAAAAGATTTAGAAAATATAATATCTATACTAGATAAAATGGAAATAATCGGAGAAAGGCCGTTAGCCCATTGGGATGCTAATGAGATAATGTGTAAATTAGATATAATTAATTCAGAATATACTATAAAAACAGCACCTATAGAAGCAAATAATGAAGATACTAAAGAATTTGATATACAAATAAAAGAACTTTTAAAATTAAAAGTAATAAGAAGATCTACTTCTATCAAATTAATAATATTTCAATAATAAATTTGATAATGTTTCAATAATAATAATATTTTTTAATATAATTAAAAATATTTCTTTGAAAAACTAATTCTTTCAGATAGTTTTGATAGTTTAGTAAATCAGTTTTGTAATACCTACTCAGTACTCCCTCTCTCTATAGTTTCTTCATTTTCGTTCTATTTCTTCATTTTTAAGATTTTTTTTCTATACCCGATTCATCTCTTCCTCTTAATCTATGTTCCTAACAACCTACTTCTTTAACCACACCCCGAAAACGTTTAGTCTGGCAATTAACATTCGTCCTTTGTCTTATTTTGTAGACCTATCGGACTTTCAAGGCCAGAATTTCTAGAAATTTACAGGTTAATCTATCATTGTTATTAAGAAATTAAGAGGTTAACCATATACTAAGGGTAATAATTTTAGCAAAATTTAATTTACATGATGTGCAAAAGTAAACATTTTTATAACTTTAAACATAAACAAAAGAACAGATAAATATTTTTTGTGGGGAAATATATAAATAGAACTTACATGAAGTAACTTGGAGAGAGGTTTTCCTTTCGGGAATCCCCTTAAGATCGAATAGAAAACTTGAAACTTTTATTCAAACACACTTAATATTATGCAACTGGGTTTATACAAAGAGGACTAGCATGGATAGGTTTGTTGGAAGGAAGAGTTTACACATTTCAGGAAAAGGAATATGTTGTGAGAGTTTTTTCTGCCTTCCTTCTATAAAATCTTACGCCTTTTATAGGCAAAAACTAAATAAAGGAGTGGTCATAAAATTTTACTACGTGGCCTAGACATATGTGGCCGACACTAAAAGATAAAGGATAAGAAAGAATCTTAATAATGCAAGCCGGGTACTCATTGGGCCCCATCGTCACATGCATTATTATTTTTCTTCTAGACTTATTTAAACACGTGCTTCAACAGTTTTTCTTTCTTTTGGAAAATAGTGATAAAGGAAGCACTCTGACACTGACTTGATTATTACAAGACATAAAGTGGGCATCCCCACCTGACAATCCTATCTAATAATACAAGTTGCATGTCTTTACTATGTATCCAAGTTGTGCAGGGCGATTGAGTCGAAACTCATTCCTGAGTCATCATCTTCGTATGGGTCCTGAGCATCTTGGAAATGTGGGTCTTGAGCATCTTGGAAATGTGCAAGATGACTTGAAATGCTATCATTTTCATCTGATCTTGAAAAATTATTATCTGCATTATTTATTTCTGGAGCTAATCTGTCTGAATTGGTAGTGGGTTGTCCATCCATATGCTTATCTTGTGTCTGGTTGTTAAAGAATTTGTCTAAAGTCTGTTTAATTATAGTCTCTATTGTTTCACTTTTCTTTTTAGAGATTAAAGTCTTCCTTAAAGCCTTATTACCTGATTTTGCTAACTTATGTTTTGATGAAGAACAACCTTCATCTTCACTTTTTGGCAAAGTGACAGCCATTAACGGTTTTGATTTATCTTTACCGATTACCTTTTGAACCGAACTATCTGTACCAACATCCGGTATAGTGGATTTCTGAGCATTTAGAGGGAAATGCACACCCTTCTCATTCATTTTTTGAGGAGATGGAGAACTTTGTGTCTGAGTATGTGTATTTGCATCTATCTTGCTTACATTTGTCTGATGGTTGAATATTGCTTCTAATATTTGTACCTGCTTTATTAATCTAGTGTTTTCCATGAGAAGCGATTCCTTCTGAGCATTTAGCTTCTTGAAATTCTCTGTCATAGACGAACAATGGTCGCAGAAAATAATCTTTCCCGTTTTTCTTTGTAAATTGTATTGAGGTATTTGATCTGAATTTTGTCTAAGTGATGGTGTTATAAAATAGTTTGGTCCTAAGTATCCTCTAGCATGATTAGTGGCCTCAGTAAAATCATTAAAACCTTTAAAAAGTGGAGTTTTAAAACCTTGTATCGAATCTAACACTTCTAACCATGTTTGAAAAATACCATTAATCTTTCCATGAATAACTACGTAATATTTAAATTTAGGCTTACTCTTTTCTGCCATGTAATGGCATAAAGAATTCATGGCTGCCATAAAATGATTACGATTTTGTCTATTATAAGATATCCAAAGATTGTCTACTAAACATTTTTGGGGTCTATCTAGAAGGTAGTCTGGTCTTATTCTAAATGATACGTTACTCTCAGGGTAAGCAATTAAATTAAATGGTCCAAAGTGAATTCTTTTCATTGTTTCTAAAGATTCTAGTGGTCTAAAATTTAAATTACCTAACATTGTCTGTTGATATGAGTCTGAAGAAGAAGCTATGCCCTTGCCTTTATCTGCAGGAGGTTGTCCTGTTGGTCTCATGCTGAAAACAAATGAGTTGGATTAAACTTATTTATTTATTCCCAGTTGTAATCTACTTAATTGGTCGGCTAATTCGTTTTCTTTACCTTTTATATGATTAAATACAATATTCTTATAAACAGATGTGGTATTTGTAAAATTTAACCATCTTCTTCTACTGCTAGTTTTATCATTTATTTTTTGATGAAATTTAACTATAGCTTCGTAATCTGTTCTAACTAAAACTTCTTCTTTATTTAGAATATATAACTTAAAACTATTTAACCCATATATTATAGCTAATACTTCTAGGTCTATAACACTCTTATTTCCTTTTTCTTTATATGCTCCACTCTGATAATCACATATTTGTTCTTCATTTTTATTACTGTATTTATTAGGTCGTGCTTTTAGAATGGCTCCCCATCCTAAATCACTTCCGTCTATTTGAATGATTGAATAATCTGAATCTAATGGAATATTTAGGTTTGGAATATTTTTAATTTTTTCTTTTATTTTTTGAATTAATTTAATATCTTCTATATTGAAGTTTTTCTTCCCTTTACTTCCGGACTTTGCATATAATGGTCCTGCTATTTTTTCTAAATTTTGAATAAAATTTCTTGCATAATTTACTAATCCTAAAAACTTTTGTAACTCTTTTGTCTTTTCTAATTTATCTGGCATTTCTAACACTTTCTTTGCTATGTGTGGTTGAAGTTTTATCTTTCCATTTCCTAAAGTTATTCCTAAGAAATTAATATAAGTCTTACATAATTCCATTTTCTTTTTACTTATTATTATCCCATGTTTAACAAATAATCTAAATATTATTTGTAAGTGTCCTAAGTGTTCTTGCATATTTTGACTAAACACTAAAATATCATCTACATATACTAATACAAAATGTTTATATTCTCCAAATATATTATCCATCTTTCGTTGAAAAATGGGTGGAGCTGTCTTTAAACCAAACGGCATAACTAACCATTCAAAATATCCACCTGGACATGTGAATGCAGTCCATTCTATGCTGTCCAGGTGCATTTTGACTTGCCAGTATCCTGACTTACAGTCAAATTTACTATATATCTTCTTATTTTGTATTCTATTAATTAACTCACTTTTATCTGGTAGTTTGTATGCATCTATTCTGGTGTTGTCATTTAATCTTTTATAGTTAATTGCCATACGAGACTTACCTCTTATTTGTTCACTATGATTTCTTACCATAAAAGCTCCCGATCTATGTCTAGAAGTAGATCTTCTTATTACTTCTAATTTTAAAAGTTCTTTTATTTGTATATCAAATTCTTTAGTATCTTCATTATTTGCTTCTATAGGTGTTGTTTTTATAGTATATTCTGAATTAATTATATCTAATTTACACATTATCTCATTAGCATCCCAATGGGCTAACGGCCTTTCTCCGATTATTTTCATTTTATCTAGTATAGATATTATATTTTCTAAATCTTTTGGTCTGTTTATTATTCCTATCTTATCTATTCCTCTTTTAAAATTATAAAACTGGGTTTCTATACATATTAGGGTATAATCTTTTTCTGTATCTTTTAAGCATTCTTGTTCTTCTGCATTAAGTAGAGTATAATTTTTAAACTCTTCTAAGTTTTCTTCTAAATTTTTGTTTTCTTTTAACAGGTTGCTATTTTGGCATTGGTTATTTTGGCAATCTTTGCAACATGGTTTTGAAAATAAATTTTTGTTATGTGTGTTTAATGTTCTATATACTGTTGGTAATGTTACTATTTGTACCGATGTATAAGTTAAGTTTTTAAAAAGCATTATCCCATCTCTTGTTAAGAGACATCCTCCTTTATTTTGGATACAAAAGCGTAGTCCTATAACAAAGTCTGATCCTATGTATAAATCCTTTGCTAATATTTTATTAATATTGTAAACTGGGTTATAAAATTTATTGCATGTATTTAAGAAACTTATTTGTGCATTTTCTATGCAGTAATTGTAAATATTTTGTGATCCATCCATTTGGGTAGCTGTTATAGGTCTTTCAAGTATTTTTAGTAAATGTTCTGGTACTATTTCTTTATTAATTAAACAACTAGTACATCTGGGATCTACTAGTGCTAAAGTTTCTATCTCTACGTCTTTAATTTTAATTTTTTCTAATACTTTTATGGTAGAGAATTCTTTATCTTCATTGCATATTAGGCTAGTGTCATTATCTTCCAAATTCATAAGTTCTGCCTCTAGTTTCTCTAAATGTATAGCTTCTTGTGTATCTGATTCTTCTATAGTGATTTTGATTTTTCCTTTTTCTAGGATGGTTAATCTTTGTTCTAGATCATTTACTCGGGTTTCTAGAGTTGATACTCTTAAATTTAGGATTTGGTTATTTATATATTTTTGTTCGCTATTTATTTCTGATTCTATTTTTATCCTTAAAGTGTTTTCTATACAGGATATACAAGCTTCTAAGTAACATTTTTTGCATTTAGCTCTGTTTTTTTTACTTGGATACCAATTGCATATACGACATCTATTACTGTCTAAACCTTTGTTTCTTTGGAATTCATGTATACATTCTTGAGTGACATTCATTAAATTATTGATTACTAGATTGTTTAAGTCTAGATCTTCTATTTCCTGTCCTAGTTCATTGACTAAGTTATCTTCTTCTGATTCTGAAGAATCAGATTTAGAATTCTCTTTATCATTTATATCAATACTTATTATTGAGTATATACTTTCTGTATCTGACATGTATTCGTCTACATTTAATAAAGTTTCTTGGAAGTCTTCTATTAATTGAGAATTTCTAGTTCTATTATTATTTCTTTTAGGACATACATTAGCTAAATGGTCTATGCTTCCACAAATATAGCATTCTAATTTATTTTTATAGTTCCTATCATTTCTATATTTCCTAACATGTCTATCTCTATTTAACCACAGTTTTTTGGCTTTTGATTTTCTTAAGAAGTATTGTTTACGACTATATGGTTTCTGATTATGTTTCTTCTTATATTTTCTCTATTGTTTTTTATCATAATTCTGGGTAGTGTATATAACAGATTTACAGAAATTCATTTCATTTCTTTTTAGTTATTTTTGTACGTGTATGTTTGTACATTTTTCTGTTAGTATATTCATTATATGTTGTGTTTTATGCCCTATTGTCCATTTTAGATTTGGGTTGACTACTACACTATCTCTTTTATACCATCTATCTTCTATTTCTCTTCCTAAAGCTCCAGGTAATTTATTAAATAATTTTTTGCAATTCTTCATTAAAAGTATTTCCGCTGACAGTGCAATAATAGAAATAGTCTTATAGAAATTTCTTTATATATACCCAATGTGAAATGCTTAGTTGTTCTAGTTTTATTAATGCTTCTTTTTGTAATGCTAATAATCCACTATTTGGATCTTTTCCGGTTAATAACATATGCATTTTGTTTGTGAAATTATACGGGTTTGGTCCCATACTTAATAGAACCTGGAAATCATATGGGCAATTTGACTTTAAACTTTCCCATGTGGCTTTTGCAGATTCTCCTAAAAAGATTTTCAAATATTTGTACATTGTTTCTGTATCCGTTTCTGTATAATGTCTTATGTAATCTGCTGCTACTATTTCTTTCCATAGATCTATTACTGTATCCCACATTTGTGGGTCGTGTGCTGCTATATTTAGAATTTTTCCCTTACTACCTCCTTCTTGTAGTTTAATTGGTTCTTCTATTGGCATTCTCTTACCTGCTGGTCTTATATTATCTCCTCTAAGTTTTGTATCTGGGTTTATCCTAATTACTGGTCTTCTAGGTACATTACCTGTACTATAATCTATTGGTTGGGGATTAGGGTTTGTCTGTTGAAATGGGCTAGCACTTGACGAGCTAGTTGGTTCTAATTCTGCTAGTTCTTTATAACTTATTGTAGAACTTAATACAAAAATTGTGTCTTCATCTTTTCTGTCAAGGAATAGTTTATTATTTCTATATCCTAAATTATCACTTCTTTCTAAACAATTTTTAAAATGTTCTATACATTCGTGTATTTTCATTTCATCTTTTTGACATCCTTTACATTTAAAAGTTATATATTTATATTCTTCTGCTAAATTTTCAGCTTTTTCTATGACCATATCTACTTCATAACCTTCTTGTAGAACTTCTATATTCATAAATTCGCTCTCTGTTTTTATATTACTCTCTGTTTCGACATCGTCTAAATTTCTTTTAGTTGCGTAACTATAATCTGTAAATCTAACTGAAGTTTCTCCTTTACTTGTAGTATATAATAAATGAGAGTCTGGTGTGAGGATTTTTGGTTTATTAAATTTATTTAGATTCCATTCTAAACCTGCATATACTTCTGGGTCTATTTTTATTGGTTTTATTAAACTTATGCCTTTATTTCCCATTATTTCAACTACATCATTTACCTTTAGTTTAAATTTAGTATTACTACTTAAAGTTAATTTTCCGATAAATCCTATGCACATTAATAAATTATTGCCACTATTCATTTCTTCATACCCTTTAGTTTGGATTCCTATTTTAATATTTTTTTCAAATTTCTTTCAAGTTCATTAAAAAATCTGGACTTATATAAAATATTCCTCCATTATTTGTCATATCTACTTCAGTTAATCCTATTATTGATTTTTTAATGTCTGACCATCTATCATCATATATTGTTATTAACACTTTGGATCCTAAATTTTTTCTAGTTAGTCCTTTTATTCCTATAACACCCATATGCATTAGTATCATATTATTATTTTTTATATGTCTTAAAGAGTTAGCATTTACTAAATCTAGTATTTTAAAATCTTCTCCTATAGCTGATATTTGTTCTTCTCTATAATGTCTATATAGCTGATTATCTGTAGAAAAATATCCTGCATTATATAATGTTTTAGGATTTAATAATTTTAATTGTTGTTGTTGGAAAATTTGCAAATCTCTGTCTACATCTATTATTTCATTTAGTTCTTGGTTCTGCTCCATATTAGGTTGTCTTCTACATATTCTGGATAATATATTATTATTTCCTTTTTATTCTCCGAAAAAATTATTCTTTGTCTTTCATTGTTTTGATGGTTCTCCGTCTATTTGATAGAAAGTCCATTTTTGTGGTTTTCTTATTATATTTTTTTTTTCTTGTTTAGGAGTTAATTCAGTTCTTTTTAACTGGTTAATAAGTTCTTTTATTTCAAGGTGATTTTTTGGTGATTCTTGAGCCTCTTTATTTTTAATTAAGATGTCTATTTTTTTATGTAATTCGGGTAGTTCTGGTTCTTAAGCTGGTTTTTGAGCTTCTTTGCCCTTTATTAAATTGTCTAATTTAGCATGTAAGTCTAATAATAATGCTATTATAATATTATTTTGTTTTAAAATTATTTTTTCTGACTGACCTATTGGGAGGTGTACAGAAAGACCTTCTGGTTCGTTATGAAATGTTTTTACTGCGTCTAAGGCTTTTTTATAATTTATATCTCCTATATTCATGAGAGTGAAATTTCTTCTAATCTTTTTGTTATTACTTGTAAATCTTTGATTTCTGTTGTTATAATTTCTATTTGTTCTATTAATTTAGATATTAGTTGAGTAGTTTTTACTTCTAATTCTTTAGGTTTTTCTATTATGGTTTTAACTAGCTTTTCAATTTCTAATTTCGTAGGTATCTTTTTCAAAATTGAATTTGTGATTTAAATACTGAATTTTTTTGTCTATTTCTATTTCTTGTGACTTTAAATAATCTAGATTTTGTTCTATCTTATCTAGTATCTTTTTATGTTTGTTTTGAGTAGCTTCTATTTCTTCCAAAATTCTTATTATACTATTATTTTTTTCTTGAATTTTTTCGCTTGAATTTATTATAAAGTCTATTATTGTGTTATATCGTTAGATATATATATATATATATATATATATATATATATATAGTGGGGCCATTTCTTTTAAAAATGAAATATGCGCCTGTAAGACCCCGCAAAACTTTTAAGCTTAATTCAGTCCTTTAAGCTTGTCAAGGGGTCCCAGACTTACAAAATTCTAACCAAGTTCCCAGACTTAGCCTATTTTGACCTTCGAAAGATAGCAATCTCATCTCACCATCGTAATGTCCCTTAATGGCCCGTATTTTTATTAATTCATGATCAGGAAGGTCAATAGGTGTTCCCGAACAAGTTTTGAATTTTTTGAAATACGTTTAAATCATGTTCGGAGTCCCAAAACATTGGACCAATACGATCTTGGCGCGCCGCATTGCCAATCGCGTTGGTCAACATTTGTGCAGGCTGCCAAAGCCAAAACTTCTGAGGCTCGACGCGATCATGGCACAACGCACCGAGTATCGTGTCGTAACCATCAATGTGCCACGTCGCTTATAGCGTCGACACCCAGTTCTTTTTCTATCATTAAATGACCGCATCCTCAAGGGCAAAAGGGTAAAATTTTCCACCCCTATATAAGTCCAAAAACACGTAATTCAGCTATCTTTCATCCAAATTATAGTAGTTTCTCTCCGTTACTCTCAAGAACAAGTTAGGGTTTTCAATTGGGGATTCAATTTCAAGAATTTCACCGTTAGTTTTCAAGAATCTTCCGTCCAAGGTATGCATAGTGTTCATTCATGAATTTCTTTCATCCATGAAGTTCAAGAATCAAGTTTTAAAATCATGTATTATGAATATTATGTTATGGGTTGATTGTGTTCATGAGATTTTGATTATAGGATTTAAAGGTGAAATCTCTATGTGTTTTTCATGAAATCACGTTAGTATGCAAATTAAAATCCATGAATGGAGTTGTTCATAATGTGTAATTTGATGATTTCACCTATGCCCTAAGTTTTGCATGTAAGGTGTTTGATAAAAAGCCTAAGAGGATAGAAATTGTGTATTATAGTTCAATTGTAACCCATATAATAAATGCATGTCTTACCCTTATATCAAAATGACTCCCATGCTATTGATGTGCAATGTAGAAGTTTGTTGGAATGCTCATGATGTTAGAGTATGAAATTATGATACTTATTATATGCATTCCTACCATGTACAAGTTTATGATACCCATGTGCTTCATAAAATCCCCAACTTATTGTATTGTGGACTGTTGATGTTGGTCATGTACTCAAGAACGTCATGCCTTGTCAGTTTTCTTCTATCGAGTCCTGGAGGTACTTGTAGCCGACAACTTAGTTGTGTGCCTAGAGCTAGTGTCATATTTTCACGATACTCTCAGTCAAATCATGATCAATAGAACTCAGTTAGTCATGTGACTCAAGAAAGCTCAGTAATTCAGTAATCTCAGTAGTATTCCGTCAGTCAACGAAACTCAATTAACTCAGTCCAGTTTAGTTCAGTTAATCATGTTCAGTGTCTATTCAGATGGGAGTAGGATTTAGCACCGAGTGAACCCAAGGATGGGAACTCACCTGCCAGTAGAGGGTGTGATTCTTAGAAGTAATCCTTGCGTTCCAGAACTATGTATCCAACGTAGTTTGAGACATCTAACCTGCCAGTTGAGGGTTGATGAGGTGTCTTACCTACCAGTTGAGGGTTCCCACCGTTCTTTTTGAGTTCTTGCCAGTTGAAGGTCACTCACAACTTGTCCTTATCGGTGGCGTGGTATTGACACCCTTCCAATTAGGGTTATAGATTAGACCCCAATTCAGCTATATTGCTTTATTTGGGTCATGTCGGTTAGATGACTATTTCCCACAGTTACAGTTTCAGTCTCAGTCTCAGTAATAGAACTCAGATAGCTCTATAGAATTCAAAACTGTCAGATACAGTCAACTCAGAATAGTATGAAACTCAGCTAGTTTCATCAGAACCTAGACTGTCAGATACAGTCGCTCAGTATCAGTTATCAGTAACTCATGTTATCATTATTCAGGTTCAGTAATCATTATCATCACAAATTCAGTTACAATAATTTATTCACGCATATATTCTCATGTTAATGTTATATAGTCAGTTACCATTGTTCATGCTTTTGAACCCTCTGCATTCAGCCTACTTCACATACATACCAGTACATTCAATCGTACTGGCGCATTTGCACTATGATATTTTATACCATAGGTTCAGAGGCACGAGCTCCACAGCATCAGTAGCATTTCAGTCTCAGCAGTCAGAGTTAGCAGTGAGTCCTCATTCTTTGAGGGCGTGATTATTACTTTATTATTTCAGTTTAGCTTTCAGTAGATGGAGTTAGTTGGGGACATGTCCCATCAACTTCTTATTCAGACAGTTCAGTCAGTTAGAGGATTTCCAAACTACAGTATGTTCAAATAGTTTATTTCAGTTCATGTTTTGGTATTGACATACCGTACTCTCAAATATCGTGTTTTATTCATTTTGATCCTTATGGCATGTTTCAGTCTATTATTTTCACATTTTACATGATATTATGCAGTGTTCAGGTATAGATATCAGTCATGATTTAGCTCATGTTCCTTCGATATGTTACAACCTTGGTATCAGAGCCTAAGATTCAATAGTGTCCTAGGAAGTATGAAAGCCGCATCTAGTAGAGTTTTGTAATGGGTGTGTTGCGAGTCACATTTATGTGCAGGAGGCTATAAGGTGTTTAGGAACAGTTTCTTATTTTTTCAGTATTCATGTCATGCCAGTGAGCATAATCTCAAGTTAATCTCTCAGTTTAATCCCTTTATCTTCCGTTTACAGAACATGCCTCCTAAGAAGAGAACTAGGAATCAGTCAGCCCATCAGCCCGAAAATCCTTTGGGCGAGCATGTCTCTCATGCAGAGTTCAGAGCTGCATTAACAACTCTTGCTCAGTCAGTTGCTGCTCAGAATGAACGACCAGCTGTCGTTCCGGCCAATTCAGCTGCATCCAGGATTCAGGACTTCACCCGAATGAATCCTCCATCCTTTTTTGGGTCTAAAATAGATAAGGACCCTCAGGAATTCCTTGACCAGGTTCAGAAAGTTACATACATCATGGGGGTGTCAACTGTTCAGAGTGCTGAGCTAGCTGCATATCAGTTGCAGGATGTTGCTCACACATGGTTCAAACAGTGGAAAGCAGAGAGGGCTGTAGATGCAGGGCCCATTGAATGAGAGGAGTTTGTCATCGCATTCTTAGCTAGATTCTTTCCCCAAAAGCTGAGAAAAGCTAAGGTGTTAGAATTTATCAACCTCAGGCAGGGCAATATGACGGTGAAAGAGTATTCTCTTAAGTTTACTCAATTAGCCAGATGTACTCCTCATGTGGTTGCAGCTAGCAGGGCCAAGATGAGTAAGTTTGTTTCTTGGGTGAACGATAGTGTGGTCAATGAGTGCAGGTCCGCGATGTTGAATAGTGACATAAACGTAGCCAGGCTTATGACCTATGCTCAGTAGATAGAAGAGCAAAAGATTAAGATCAGGTAGAAGCAGAATAAGAGGGAAAGGACAGGTAGTTTTAACTTTGCTCAGCCTAAGTCAGAGGGAGGAAACCATTCTCAGTTTCTTTTTAAGTCATCAGTTCCAGCTCCTTCTTCAGCCAGTGCTTCAGCTTCTAAGTTCAGGGATGGTAATAGAGATAGGGCGCCAGGCTTTAAGTTTCAGGACAGCATTAGCAATGCCCGAACTAATTCTCTTTGTCAGACTTGTGGCAAACACTATCCGTGTATTTGCAGAGCTGGCAGCGATATTTGTTTCGGATGTGCCAAGTCAGGCCACAAAGTCAGAGACTGTCCTCAGATAGGTTCCTAGAGTCAGCAAAACCATTCCTCAGCTCAGTTCGGTAGCCCAAATTAGCAGGGTGATACTTCCAGTGCTACTAGTGGGCAACGCCCAAACAGACTTTATGCTCTCCAGTCCCAGCAAGATCAGGAAAATTCTCCTGACGTGGTTACTGGTACATTACAGATCTTTCACTTGCATGTTTATGCTTTGGTAGATCCAGGAGTTTCCTTGTATTTTGTTACTCCTTATATAACAGTTGATTTCGGAGTCAGTCCTGAAATTTTAGCAGAGCCCTTCTCAGTCTCTACCCCAGTGGGTAAATCTATCATAGCCCGGCGGGTATACAGAAACTGTCCGGTTATGATATTTCAGAAAGTCACCTTAGCAGATTTAGTCGAATTAGAGATGACTGATTTTGATGTCATTCTCGGCATGGATTGGCTTCATTCCTTCTATGCCACAGTCGACTACAGAAACAGAATTGTCCAGTTTCAACTTTTGAATGAACCTATCCTGAAGTGGACGGGTAATACCTCAGCTTTCAGAGGTCAACTTATTTTCTACCTTCGAGCACGAAAAATGATATCTAAGGGATGTGTCTATTACCTTGTTCATGTTAAGAACCCTAGTTCCGAAACTCCCAGCCTTGAATCAGTCTCTGTCGTGAATGAATATTCAGATGTCTTTCCCAAAGATCTTCCAAGAATTCCTCCCAAAAGGGAAATAGACTTCGGTACTGATCTCCTTCCAAATACTCAGCTTATATTTATTCCGCCATACAGAATGTCACCAGCAAAACTCAAAAAACTGAAAGAACAGTTGAAGGATCTCTTGAATAAGGTATTCATCAAACCCAGTGTGTCCCCGTGGGGCGCACCAGTCTTATTCGTGCGAAAGAAAGACGGTTCTCTTAGAATGTGCATTGATTACTGTCAGCTCAATAAAGTCACGGTCAAGAACAAGTATTCACTTCCCAGGATCGATGTCTTATTTAACCAACTTCAGGGTGCCAGCTATTTCTCTAAGATAGACTTTAGATCAGACCATTATCAGCTCAGAGTCAAAGAATGTGACATTCCGAAAATAGCCTTCCGTACTCGATATGGTCACTTCGAATTTTGAATCATGTCCTTTGGTCTTACCAATGCCCCAGCAGCTTTCATGAACTTGATGAATCGTGTGTTCAAGCAGTACTTGGACATTTTCATCATAGTCTTCATAGATGATATCCTCGTTTATTCCCACAGTGAGCATGATCATGCAGACATCTCAGTATCATTCTTCAAGCTCTCATAGATCATCAGTTGTTCGCCAAATTCAGTAAGTGCGAGTTTTGTCTAAGGTCGGTAACATTCCTTGGTCATATCATTTTTGGTGATGGCATTAGGGTTGATCCTCAAAAGATCGAAGCAGTAAGAAACTGGCCTCACCCTGTCTCTCTATCAGATATCAGGAGTTTCTTGGGTTTGGCTTGCTATTACAAATAATTTGTTGAGAGGTTTTCTTCTATTGCATCCCCTATGTACAGATTAACTCAGAAGAAAGTTAAGTTTCAGTGGTCAGATCCTTAGGAAAAGAGTTTTTAGGAGTTGAAGACTCGACTCACCTCAGCTCTAGTCTTAGCTCTTCCAGATGGTTTAGATGGGTTCGTAGTGTATTGTGATGCATCCAGAGTAGGTTTGGGTTGTGTTTTCATACAGTATGGTAAGGTCATAGCCTACGCCTCCAGACAGCTTAAACCCCATGAGAAGAATTATCCTACTCATGATCTTGAGTTAACAACCATAGTTTTTGCCTTAAAGATTTGGAGGTATTAATTGTATGGGGTGCATGTAGATGTGTTCACAGATCATAAGATCCTTCAATATATCTTTTCTCAGAAAGATCTCAATCTTCGTCAGAGAAGGTGGTTTGAGCTCTTGAAAGATTATGACATAAGTGTCCTTTATCATCCGAGCAAGGACAATGTAGTGGCCGACGCTCTCAGTAGACTGTCTATGGGTAGTGTTGCTCATATTGAGGACAGTAAGAAGAAGTTAGCTCAAGAAGTCCATCATCTTGCCAGACTAGGTGTTCGCTTAGTCGATTCTGAAGAAGGTGATTTATGGGTTCAGATTAGTTCAGAATCATCTCTAGTTTCATACGTAAAAGAAAAGCAAGATAGAGATCCCATTTTGGTCAAGCTAAAAAATTCAGTCAACGATCAGAAGATTGGGGTTTTCTCCCAGAGGGGAGATAATGTTTTGCGTTGTCAGGGTCGTCTGTATGTTCCAGGTGTAGATGAATTAAGGCAGCGAATTCTTGCAGAAACGCATGATGCGCGTTACTCTATTCATCCAGGAGCCACAAAGATGTACCATGACTTGCGGGAGATCTATTGGTGGAGTGGGATGAAGAGAGATATTGTAGGGTTTGTGGCTAAGTGCTCTACATGTCAGCAAGTTAAGATAGAGCATCAGAAGCTCAGTGGGTTCATGCAGGAGTTCAGTATTCCTACTTAGAAGTGGGAAAAAGTGAACATGAACTTTGTGATGGGTTTGCCTCGTACTCGTCATCAACATGATTCAGTTTGGGTCATTGTAGACAGGATGGCCAAATCAGCTCATTTTCTTCCAATCCATACCTCTTATTCAGCCGAGGATTATGCCAAACTCTACATCAGAGAGTTGTTCAGATTTCACGATATTTCGTTATCTATTAATTCAGACAGGGGTATCCAGTTCACCTCTTATTTCTTAAAAGCGTTCCAAAAGGGTCTTGGTACTCAAGTTCATCTCAGTATAGCCTTTCATCCTCAGACAGATGGTCAAGCAGAAAGGACCATTCAAACTTTAGAAGATATCCTAAGGGCGTGTGCAATTGATTTCAAGGGTAGTTGGGATGACCATTTACCTTTGATTGAGTTTGCATATAACAACAACTATTATTTCAATATTCGGATGGCTCTATTCGAAGCTCTTTATGGTAGGAGGTACAGATCTCTAGTTGGTTGGCTTGAAGTTAGTGAGGCTTCAGTTATAGGGCCTCACTTAGTATTTGATGCCTTAGAAAAAGTCCAGTTGATCAGAGAAAGACTCCAGGCTGCCCATAGCCGACAGAAGTCTTATGCAGATATGAGCAGAAAGGATCTCAAGTTCGAGATTGGTGACTTCGTTTATCTAAAGATCTATCACATAAAGGGAGTGAAGAGATTCGGAAAAAAGGGAAAACTTTTTCCCCGATATGTCGGTCCCTTCAAAATTCTCAGTCGCTTCGGCAAGGTAGCTTATAAGCTCGAATTGCCTTCAGATCTAGCCTCAGTCCATCCTGTCTTTCATGTCTCTTTGCTCAAGAAGTGCATAGGTGACTCAATAGTTGTAGTCCCTATTCAGAGCATTGAAGTTTAGAACGGCCTCTCTTATGAAGAGATTTCAGTCAAAACTCTTGACTATCAGACTCGTAGACTGAGGAACAAAGAAGTCCCTCTAGTCAAAGTCCGTAGGCGGAATTAGTCTGTTGAGGGAGCTACTTGGGAAGCAGAAGCAGACATGGAAACCAAGTACCCTCACCTTTTCTCCACTAACTCAGATCTAGCTCAAGGTAACAGTTCTCCTTAAGCTTTTAAGTTTCATGTTCAGATTTCAGTTGCAACTTGATATTAAATACCATTGCATATTCAGTCATGCATCCATGTATTAGTTCAATCATATAATTAGCATCAGATATGCAATCTCGTTGTGAGAAACTCAGTTCACCAGACACTCAGTCATGCATTCATGAATCAGTTACACATGCATCAGATATGCATGCTCAGTATGGTGTATTCAGTTATCAGTCATGTCAGTCATGGAATCATGTTTCAAATGCTCTTGTTCAGTATTTACGTCAGTTTATCTCTTCTCCCTTCTCAGCCAGTCTCATTCGAGAACGAATGTTCTCAAGGGGGAGATATTATAATACCCCACAAAACTTTTAAGCTTAATTCTATTCTTTAAACTTGTCAAGGGGTCCCAGACTTACAAAATTCTAACCAAGTTCCCAGACTTAGCCTATTTTGACCTTCGAAAGTTAGCAATCTCATCTCGTCATCTTAATGTCCCTTAATGGCCCGTATTTTCATTAATTCATGATCAGGAAGGTCAATAGGTGTTCCCGAACAAGTTTTGAATTTTTTGAAATACGTTTAAATCATGTTCGAAGTCCCAAAATAGTGGACCAACGCGATTTTGGCGTGCCGCATTGCCAATCGCGTTGGTCAACATTTGTACAGGCTGCCAGAGCCAAAACTTCTGAGGCTCGACGCGATCATGGTGTGACGCATCGATTATTGTGTCGTAGCCATCAATGCACCACGTCGCTTATAGCGTCGACACCCAGTTCTTTTTATGTCATTAAATGACTGCGTCCTTAAGTGCAAAAGGGTCAATTTCCCATTCCTATATAAGCCCAAAAACACATAATTCAGCTACCTTTCATCCAAATTATAGTAGTTTCTCTCCATTACTCTCAAGAACAAGTTAGGGTTTTCAATTGGGATTCAATTTCAAGAATTTCACCGTTAGTTTTCAAGAATCTTCCGTCCAAGATATGCATAGTGTTCATTCATGGATTCCTTTCATCCATGAAGTTCAAGAATGAAGTTTTAAAATCATGTATTATGAATATTTTGTTGTGGGTTGATTGTGTTCATGAGATTTTGATTATAGGATTTAAAGGTGAAATCTCTATGTGTTTTTCATGAAACCACGTTAGTATGCAAGTTGAAATCCATGAATGGAGTTGTTCATAATGTGTAATTTGACGATTTCACCTATGCCCTAAGTTGTGCATGTAAGGTGTTTGATAAAAAGCCTAAGATGATAGAAATTATGTATTATAGTTCAATTGTAACCCATATGATAAATGCATGTCTTACCCTTATATCAAAATGACTCCCATGATATTGATGTGCAATGTAGTTGTTTGTTAGAATGCTCATGATGTTAGAGTATGAAATTATGATACTTATTATATGCATTCCTACCATGTACAAGTTTATGATACCTATGTGCTTCATGAAATCCCCATCCTATTATATTGTGGACTGTTGATGTTGGTGTGTACTCAAGAATGCCATGCCTTGTCAGTTTCCTTCTATTGAGTCCTGGGGGTACTTGTACCCGATAACTTAGTTGTGTGCCTAGAGCCAGTGTCATGTTTTCACGATATTCTCAGGTAGCCATGGTCAATAAAACTCAATTAGTCATGTGACTCAGGAAAGCTCAGTAATTCAGTAATCTCGGTAGTACTATTTCGTCAGTCAACGGAACTCAGTTAACTCAGTCCAGTTCGGTTCAGTTAATCATGTTCAATGTCTATTCAGATGGGAGTAGGATTTAGCACCAAGTGAACCCAAGGATGGAAACTCACCTGCCAGTAGAGGGTGTGATTCTTAGAAGCAATCCTTGCATTCCAGAACTACATAGCCAGCGTAGGTTAAGACATCTAACATGCCAGTTGAAGGTTGATGAGGTGTCTTACCTGCCAGTTGAGGGTTCCCACCGTTCTCCTTTGAGTACCTGCCAGTTGAGGGTCACTCACAGCTTGTCCTTATCGGTAGCGCGGTATTGACACCCTTCTAATTGGGGTTACAGATTAGACCCCAATTCAGCTATATTACTTTATTTGGGACGTGTCGGTTAGATGACTATTTTCCACAGTTACAGTTTCAGTCTCAGCTCAATAATAGAACTCAGATAGTTCTACAGAATTCAGGACAGTCAGATACAGTCAACTCAGAACATTATGGAACTTAGCTAGTTCCATCAGAACCTAGACTGTCAGATACAGTCGCTCAGTATCAGTTATCAGTAACTCATGTTATCAGTATTCAGACTCAGTAATCATTACCATCACGAATTCAGTAACAATCATTTATCCACGCATGTATTCTCACGTTCATGTTATATAGTTAGTTAACATCGTTCATGCATTTGAACCCTCTGCATTCAACCTACCTCACATGCATACCAGTATATTCAATCATACTGACGTATTTGCGTTATGGTATTTTATACCATAGGTTCAGAAGCACGAGCTGCAGAGCATCAGTAGCATTTCAGTCTCAACAGTCAGAGTTAGCAGTGAGTCCTCATTCTTCAAGGGCGTGATTATTACTTTATTATTTCAGTTTAGCTTTCAATAGATGGAGTTAGTTGGGGATATGTCCCATCAACTCCTTATTCAGACAGTTCAGTCAGTTAGAGGTTTTCCAGACTACAGTATGTTCAGACAGTTTATTTCAATTCATGTTTTGGTATTGACATACCGTACTCTCAGATATCGTGTTTTATCTGACCTTATGGCATGTTTCAGTCTATTATTTTCGCATTTTACATGATATTATGCAGTGTTCGGGTATAGATATCAGTCATGGATTAGTTTGTGGTCCTTCGGGATCATGAGCACCGTGTAGCGTTTCGAGTACCAGATTTGGAGCATTACAACGCCTTTATTATTATTATTTTTTTGCCACATCGGCATTAAGAGTCTTGTTTATTCACTTTAAATGAATTTAGGGGGGTAAATTATTGTCCGTAAAATAAAAATATTAAAATAAATTTATATATATCGTTTTTTTTTTTAATTTTTCTAATGGTCTATAAAAGAGCTGCAGGTACCAAAGAAATTAAAAACAATAAATAAATTTATATCAATCAGTCTGCCATTTTTTTTACAGGAAAACACACCAGGAATTTGGCTCTATTGCCAATTGCATATCCCAATAATATAAGATAAGATTTATTTAAATCAAAAACAGAAAATTTCATGTCCCAATGATAAAATTTCATTTGGCTGTTTGTAACTATTCTCACTCGTGAATATATGATCCTTTCCTAGGTTAAAATAATAAAAATATCTATAATATTGATCGACTTAATAGAGCAAGTAATTCTCGAAATATCAAGAAGTGAACAATAATAATATATTTAATATAATCCTATAAAATAGATTTTAGAAAGGATAAAATATACATAAATTATATCATTAGTTTGGGGAGGTCCAAGCACATTTGTGATCTAAGACCAAAATCAAACGAAGGTCTTAAATTTTTTTTAAAATTAACTTTTTAAATTAAATCTATTTTTAAAATTATATAATCAGTTTTTTCTAATAATATTTTCTTAATTAATAATATAATCACGCATTAAATTTTTCTTGATATATAGTACTCAGTATACATTAAAATTCTAATAACTCTTTCCTTTATATAAAAAAATTATTTTTTCTATAAATAATACATAATATTTTTTTAAAAAAAAAATCTATAATCTATTATTGCTAAAAATGAGGCCCCTAAAATTTAGGCCCCAAAGCAGACGCCTATTTCTTATAATGGTAGAGCCGCCCCTGTCATTATCTTAGAGGTAAAAAATTATTTCTGGTAGATACTCGGCTCAAGAAAAAAGTTATACAAAATAATCGACGAAAGGAAACAATAGAAGTACGAGAAATAGCATATACTAACAAATACAGATAGCAATACGATATTAACTACAAAAAAATAATATGATATATAATTAAAGTACAATGAAACAACAAATGATAAAATAAAGGGAGAAGAAATTACAGGAGCAATACTATAATTACTAAAATAGAAAATAATTTCGTTCAAAAATGTATGTTAAGAATATGTATAATAATGAATCCTTGTGATTCACTTCTAATCTTTCCATAGATTCTGCGCATTGTAAGATTTTTGTACACTCGATCGCCCCTATTCTTCAAGCTTATCTTTTGGGAGAACTATCGAACGAATTCGATCAGTTTCTTTTAAAAAAATAAAATGAAATATATTTTTATTTTAATAAAATTGACTGACTTCGATGGATTTTCGTAAAAATAATTTCATGATATTAATCTGCAATCTAGGTCGATTTTTCAGATCTAAAAAGATCGATCATGCTTGATTGATATTAATATCTTTTAAATCTAGAGTTGGCATGGTGGTTCAGTGCCATGTCCCTTAATCAAGAGGTCGGGGGTTTGATTTCTGCCTCTGGCGAATGAAGTAAACTCTGTGATCAGTTTCCTACCAGTTAATGCGCTGACAGAGAAACGAAGAATTAGTCTCACGACTACCGACTGTGAAAATACCTTAAGAAACTAAAAATATATATAAATATCTTTTAAATAAAAATAATCAAAAATCAATCACAACAACAATATATCCACAATCCAACAAATCTAAAATTCAAAAAAGATAAAATGTAGATAAACTTTTTTTTTTTTCCAATAATGATATTATTGGCTACGTAAGTAAGCTAGAATTGTCTTTTTGGGTCAATCATCATAAGTTTAAGAATGCCCTGACAATAGCGCTCCATGTCCTCCACGTTGCTAATTATGCATGCATGCAGATAAAACGTACTAAATTAAACATCTAATATTGAAAAAAATACTCCTTCCATTCAATTTTACTTATCATAATTTAATTTAATACATTAATTAAAAAAAATAATTAATAACATAACTATTTTATCATAGTATCCCTATTAAATGATGTTTACATTTTAATTTGAAGAAAAAATAATTAATACTAAGAATAAAATATAAAAAAAATTATTTTTTTTTGATATATTAAAAACAAGTAAAATTTAAAATTAAATTAAGAAATTCGTGACGAATAAAATGAAATGGAGGGATGTAATAAGTATTATAGTGGAATGGAGTAATTAATTTCTTGGGGGTGTGGGTGTGCTTGTGGACTTACTCTCTCCGTTCTTTTTAGTTGTCATATTTTATTTTTTGAAAATTAATTTAATTAATTTTTAAAATTAAATTAGATTAGATTAATTTAACATTCAAAAATAATATAAAAGTACTATAAGTTACAGTTTTTTTTAAAAATATAATTAAAAAATATATTTTAAAAATTTATATTATTTGAATCTAGAATAGAAAATTATGGCAACTAAAAAGAATAATGGGAGTAGTATTCAAAGGTTACATAAGTGTACGTCTCAAAATTGACTTTTCACAAATGCAATAATCAATCTATCATCAATGTTTTTCTTGATCAAATTATTTTTCTTTATATGTCTCAAAATTGATTTTCACAATTGCAATAATCAATCTATTCTAAGTTTTTCTTGATCAAATTGTTTTTCTTTAAAGGTTACATAAGTGTACGTCTCAAAATTGACTTTTCACAAATGCAATAATCAATCTATTCAAAGTTTTTCTTGATCAAATTGTTTTTCTTTAAGGTTACATAAGTGTACGTGTCAAAATTGATTTTCACAATTGCAATAATCAATCAATCAATATATATATATATACATATTTTTTTAGTCTTTTTTCTAATTCTAATATTCTATCTTCTATCTTCTGTTGTTCTAGTTATTGATATATATATATACCTTTTTAGTCTTTCTTCTAATTCTAATATTTTATCTTCTATCTTCTGTTGTTCTAATTATTGGTCACATAATTCGAGCACAATATCACCTCGTCAAGATCAAAATTCATTCATGTATAGTGAAGATAATATAAGAGTCAAAAATGTTTTTGGCCCACAATACTTTAGTTTAAAACAAGACAAAATATAAGAAATAGTTAATATTTAGATAATAAATAAGGGATTATAACAAAAGTTTATCTAATTACAGAATGTAACTATAGTTTTGTAGCTAAATATAATTTAGAGATTGTATATATAGATACAAATTCGTTTTAGCGAATTTTTTTTTATTATCCTCGAAATTAGAGAGCTCCCTTTCGAAACTAGAGATTTATACATGAGCCCCGAGATTTACAAATGAGCCTCGAGATACAAATATACAAATACAAAAAAAAGTATGTTTTTTAACTATATTTAATTTAAACTTTAATACAAATGATAAATATAACTTAATATTTTCTACTCCACGTAATTTTGTTCTCAAAACAAGAGATAAGCACCGAGTACCTTCGAACTATGGTCAAAATTGCTACAACACACTTCAACTTCACAGGGGTCCTATTACCCCTCTAACTAAATTTTAATTTATTTTTCTCACTCTTTTATGCTAACATAACACATTTATTACATAAAACGAGGCTACGTCAAAGGTCTCATGTCAGCTGAAAAGGTTGACAAAAGGTGTCACGTCAGCTAAAAAGAATAACAAAAATACGCTAAAATTTAGTTCGGAAGGACAATAGAAACCTCATAGAATTAAAATATATCGTAGCAAATTTGGTCAGGAGTACAGGATGTTTTACTCTCAAAACAACATTAACATGCAACCCTTAATAATACAATTTTACTACTTATCTCTTTCACATGAAGAACTATAGAATTATAACCCCCCCAAAAAAATTCATATCCTATATATAACCCTTGCTACAAGAGCATAATAACATATCACACATCAAAAGCCAAATATATATCGTAAGAAAGATTCATAATATGGCTACCAATGACTCTTCAATTTCAAAGCTTCCTTTAAAAGAAATCCCAGGTGGTTATGGTGTTCCATTCCTTGGCGCGATGAAGGATCGTTATGACTTCCATTACAATCAGGGTACTGATGAATTCTTCAGGTCTCGAATGAATAAGTATGACTCAACTGTCTATAGAACGAACGTGCCTCCAGGTCCTTTCAATGCTCGTAACTCTAAAGTGGTTGTTCTAGTTGATGCGGTTAGTTTTCGCATCCTTTTTGACAACTCACAAGTTGATAAGGACAGTCGTTTTGAAGGAACTTACATGTCCTCGCCTACTTTCAATGGTGGTTATAAGGTTTGCGCTTTTCTTGACACTACTGATTCCAAACACGCCACATTGAAAGGCCTTATCTTGTCCACTTTAGCGCGGTTGCATGACAAGATCATCCCTATCTTTACTAGCACGATCTCTGGGATGTTTACCAATCTTGAAAAAGAACTGTCCGAGGAAGGAACATCAAACTTCAACCCCCTTAATGATAACATGTCATTTGAATACATCTTTCGATTGTTTTGTAATGGAAAGACTCCAACTGATACGAGTCTAGGGACTAATGGACCAAAAGCTGCAGATAAATGGGTGTTCTTTCAGCTAGCTCCAATTACTTCGCTAGGTCTCAAATTCGTACCAAACTTCATCGAAGATTTGGTTCTGCACACTTTCCCTCTACCATACTTTCTTGTGAAACGCGAACATCAGAAGATGTATAACGCTTTCTACAACTCCTTGGGTCCTATCTTAGATGAAGCGGAGAAACTTGGTCTGAAAAGAGATGAAGCATGTCACAACTTTGTTTTCCTAGCAGGGTTCAATTCATATGGCGGGTTGAAAGTTTTCTACCCATCTTTGATCAAGTGGATTGGAACAGGAGGACCGGCTTTACATAGCCGGTTAGCCAAGGAGATCAGAGCCGCTGTCAAAGAAGCCGGAGGAGTCACTCTTGCAGCAATAGAGAAGATGACACTTGTTAAGTCCGTGGTGTATGAGACATTAAGAATGGACCCTCCAGTTGCATTTCAATGTGCAAAGGCTAGAAAAAACATAATCGTTTCTAACCATGACTCGTCATTCTTGATCAAGAAAGATGAACTGATATTTGGGTATCAACCATTAGCCACAAAGGACCCCAAAGTTTTCAAGAATCCAGAAGAGTTTAATCCAGATAGATTCATAGGGGATGGAGAGAAATTGCTCGAATATGTATACTGGTCAAATGGTGAGGAAACAGTTGATCCAACTGTGAATGATAAACAATGTCCTGGCAAAGATTTGATTGTGCTATTGGGAAGGCTAATGGTGGTGGAGTTTTTTCTGCGTTACGATACTTTTGAACTTGAATTTGGAAAATTCCTACTTGGTTCAAAGGTTACTTTCAAATCAGTAACCAAGGCAACATCATAGAGGGAAACGAATATCAAAAATCGAGTATGTTCAGAATAAGGTTGAACTTCCTCACAAGATTATAATCTAGGGGGTAGTTCAAAATCTAGTTTTTTTTTTTTTTTTTTTCGCGATAGAGCGTAGTTATTCTTATTTAAGTTTGTACTAAGATCTACGTGATCGATGTGTGTCCAATAAAGCAAATTAATTATGAGAAAATATATCTTAGCTTTATGGTTATTGTTTTTACATATACCTCCTTTGTTCCAGTATTAAAAGATCCTTTCCATTTTTAGTTACTATATATCATCTATCTGTTTTTCAAGTAACATTCATTTAAAGAACTATCAAGTTAGGCTATTTTCAACCCATTTAATTCGTAGGGACTATTTTCAACTCATTTTTAATTTGTTGGGGCTATTTTTAACTTTTTTTTCAGTTCAGTGTTTATTTTCAATGAACATGACTATTTTTCAAAAAACAAAGAAAAAAGGGTCAATGTTCTTTTAATTTTTTTATGGTTGCTTTAAATCAAGAAAAAAGGGGTCATTATTCTTTTAATTTTTCTTTTTTTGGGGGGGTGGGAGGGGGGAGGTGGGCCCTTGAATATGTGTGAGACAAATAATAAAATACAAAAAAAATAAGTAGTATAAACAAATAAGTAGTTAACAAATAGTTTATTATTTTATTTTTATTCAATATAGTCAATTTTAAATGTATAAATATTAGTCTAAAGAAAAGCTCAACATTAGCTCATTTGTAAAACTAACACAATAGGTGATATATAGTACTACTAGTAATTAAACACTAAAAATTGGAAGGATTTTTTAAAATTAGAATAGATGAAATCTAGTACGAACAATAACCATTTTATATGGTCAAACAAGATAATATTTTCTCACAAAGTAATTTGCTTTATTACTGGTTTGGTCTTTTTTGAATTCCATGCATAATAAAAGCTTTAGTATATCAGATTGTCCTTTTCAAGTAATTTGCTTTGTTGTCCGCACATTGCATGGGTTTTATTACAAATTAAAATAAGAAAACTGCAGAAACAAATTAAAACAAGAAAATTACAAACTTTCATGGAAACCTAAATTTTTGAACTACCTCTAGATTGTTATAATCTTGTGAGGTAATTTTTATTTATTACAAATATAATTATACTCAATCCATGATATTCTGATCTCCCTCATGATGTTGCCTTGGTTAGTGACTTGAAAGTCACCTTTGAACCAAGCAAGAGTGGTCCGAATTCAACTTCAAAAGTATCGTAACGCAGAAAAAACTCCACCACCATTAGCCTCCCCAATAACACTATCAGATCTTTACCAGGACATTGTTTATTACTGACAGTTGGAGCATCTGTCTCCTTACCGTTTGACCAGTATACATATTTGAGTAATTTCTCTCCATATCCAATGAATCTATCTGCATTAAACTTATCTGCATTCGTAAAAACTTTGGAGTCCTTCGTAGCCACTGGCTGAAATCCAAATATCAGTTCATCTTTCTTGATCAGGAATCGTCCTTCATGGTTGGATACGATTATGTTTTTTCTAGCCTTAACGGTTTGGAATGGAACTGGAGGGTCCATCCTTAATGTTTCATACACCACAGACTTAACAAGTGGCATCTTCTCTATTGCTGCAAGAGTAACTCCTCCGGCTTCTTTGACAGCGGCTCTGATCTCCTTGGCTAACCGGCTATGTAAAGCCGGTCCTGCTGTTCCAATCCACTTGATCAAAGATGGAAAGAACACTTTCATACCACCATATGAATTAAACCCTGCTAGGAAAACAAAGTTATGACATGCTTCATCTCGTTTCAGACCTAGTTTCTCAGCTTCATCTAGAATATCACCCATAGAGGTGTAGAAAGCATTATATAGTTTCATATGATCGCTTTTTACAAGAAAGTATGGCAAAGGGAAAGTGTGTAAAACCAAATCTTCTAGGAAGTTTGGTACAAATTTCAGGCCTAGTGTAATCAATGGAGCCAGCTGAAGGAACACCCATTTGTCTACAATTTTTGGTCCATTAGTGCCAACACTTGTATCAACTGGATTTTTTCCCTCACAAAACAATCGAAAGAGGAAGTCAAATGACAGGTTATCACTTAGGGGGTTGAAGTATGACGTTCCTTTCTGGGACAGTTCCTTTTCAAGACTGGTAAACATGTCAGAGATTGAGCTAACAAAGATGGGGATGTACTTGTCATGCAACCTAGTTAGTGTAGACAAGAATAGTCCTTTCAACGTGGTATGTTTGGGATCAGTAGTTCCAAGAAAACCACAAACCTTATAACCACCATTGAAAGCTGGGGAGGACATGAAAGTCCCTTCAAAGTAATTCTCCTTATCAACTTGGGAATCGTCAAAAAGGATAGGATAACTAACTGCATCCAAAAGCACAACAACTTTTGAGTTACGAGCATTGAATGGACCTGGAGGCACGTTGGTTCTAAAGATAGTTGAATCATACTTCTTCATGCGAGACGTGAAGAAGCCATTAGCACCCTGATTGTAATAAAAATCATAGCGATCCTTTATCGCCCCGATGAAAGGTAGACCATAATCACCTGGAATTTCTTTCATAGGAAGCTTCACAATTGAAGAGTCTTTGGTATTATCTATTGTTATGTGGTATGAATCTTTGGTAGCCATTATAATCTTTTTTTTTTATGATAATTTTTTTGGTTTGTGATGTTGGATCTTATGTTAATTTGTAGGAGGTATATATAGGAAAATAGGATATGGCAAGAAATGATCATTTAATTATAATGTTTTCCACGTGGAAAAGATAATATTATTACTGAAATTATTGTATTATTAGAGGGGTTGGCTGCATGTTTATTATTTTGGGCCAAGAAAGTTCACTACATCCTCCGTCTGCCTTTACTTATTACTGTCTCGCTTTTCTAAGTAAAGCGAAATTTTTTTAAGATATATAATTTAATATTTTAAATTTAAAAATTTATATGATCTGAAGCTATACGAAAAAAATGTTATAAGTTACAATCCTTCTCATATTAATATGATGAAAAAATATATCTTAAAATGATGGTCAAAGTTTATACATGTTGACCTCGAAAAACAAAACAATGACAAGTAAAAGCGAACGAAGGAAATACTTTATTCGACAAACCAATAATCGTCTCTTTTATGGGTCCTTTAATTACTCTCTCGATCTATTTTACTTATCATGTTTTTCTTTTGAATGTATTCTTGAAAAAATATTAACTAAAAAAAATAAGTTAACTAAATTATCTTTGATGTCAATTTAATACTTCTATCTTTTCGATTTATTTGTCATCTTCGTTTTTAGAGTGTGTCAAAAACAAACGTCTCTTTCTTTTCTTTTTTTTTGGCAGCTTTTCTATTATAATTTTTTAATATGACATATTTAAGATCACAAAATCAAAGAATATATATTTCAGTACATATATTTCACGTATCTTAAAATTGATTAAATCAGATTAAGCACGACAATTAAAATTGATCAAACTTTTAATTATATAATAAACTAATCAATATTATGCCTATCTACTCGAATATGTAAAAACAAAATATCAAAATAAGACCTATATAGTACCTGGATCACGAAAATAATGTCACTATCAAAGTTAGTGATACACTGACACTCAATTTTGGGAACTTGCATTGCTAGTAATAGAGTTCCAACCATTTTTTTTTTCCCCTTAGAGGTAAGAAAATGCAAGTTGATGCATTAAAAAATTAATAAACTATATATTAGTTTAAAGAAATATATTCATTGTGAGTAAAAATGAGCACAACAAGCGGCAGTGCGCGATGAGAGGAGAAACAATTAATTTTAAAAGAGAAATAAGAACAAATTTTTGTTATGTAAAAACTAAAAAGGATGATTCATTCAGATCGATATTGACCAGTACGTGTAACAAGGTTGATCCATACATAATTACACATACATGGCAAGGATTGTCTTACCCTTACTTGATGATATAGACGTTTGTTTTTATTAAGATCGAAACATTTGAATCTGATTATGCATATTTAAATGAGTATGATGTTACTTTAGATTTGAATGCCGAATGATTAAGGCAGTTTGTTTTTTGATATTTGAATGTGTGTACTTACTTATTTTTTAAAATGATAAATATACAATTTAAATAAAAAATAAAGTAGTTAGGTATTAGAAAAATAAAATTATTATTTGATTAAAGAATCGAAGCGTTTATGTTTGCTAGTGTTGGTGGATGATTTATACTGATGGTAATGATAATTATAATGTTTGGTATTAGTAACTAGCGGCGATGGTGATAGCTGTAATAGTGGAGGTGGATGGTGTTATTATGACTGACGTGATAGTGATATTTGACAGTGGTGATGATTGCGATCGTAAGTTAGTTGATGGTAGTAATTTGCGGTATTAATGATGGTGGATGAAGAATATACAGTGGCTGACGATGTGTTGATGATAATTGGTGGCGCTAGTTGTGATGGTGTCAGTGATTGATAGTAGGAACTAGCTACAGTGATGGTGGAAGTTGTGATGATGGCGACTGTAAAACTGAATATAATTATAGTGATGGAAATGAACGACATATATGCATGGTAGCGACTGATAATAATAATTGATAGCGACTGAAAATAATAATTGAACATTTCTTAATGTTCTAATGTTATGGAAAAAACATGCATAATGTTTTACATAAGTGAATTAGTGATATAGTTAATAATAATGTCATCCTTGATACCTCCACTTGGCTTGTTTAACGTGGTCAAATTAATTTAACTATTTAAGTAAATATTATTGAGATACAGTGAAAACAAATATTTTAATTATTATCCAGTTTTAAGCAGGGAAGGCATCTTAATTAATTATGAAACTTTAAAATATTTTAATTTAAAAATAAATAAATAAATAAATGAAGCCACACTAATCAATCACTATTGCTAGTAGGTTTTCATAATTTTTTTACTTATTTTGAGTAGGTGAGAATAGTTACAAATTAACAACCAGAAATGAAATTTTATAATTGGGATATGCTATTTTCCATCATTTTTACTATTTCTTTCTCGTTTTTCCTTAGAAAAATACTTTAAATAATCTTTGTATTTAAAATGTTTAATTGCCGGTAGAGGCTAAGTTTGAGTATTTATTTATGTATCGTACCTTTTAATTAAGCTAGAGGGAGTATATACTATCTTAAATTTTTTAAAAATAATAGTACTTTAAACTAATTATTTTCTTAACCCAAAATAACTCGCAGTCGCAACTAACTCTGCCACAGTTTTTGCCCTTCGGGTGAGCACTTTGTGCGCACAGGAGATGTACACCGTACTAGGCAAGCCTTGTGCGACAGGACCATTAGTGAGGATAATCACCCTCCAAACCAACTGAGTCATCCTTGAAGGACCTAATTATTTTTAATAAGCATGATAATTAAAATGAATTAAAAAAAAAACTATATAGTACACCAAACAATGTGACTATTTAACCGAATATGCAATCCAAAGTATCAAATCAATAAGACCTATAGTACATGGATCACGAAAATCAGGTCATTATCAAAGTTGTGATAAGACTTTTGCTCAATTTTGGAACTTGCTAGTAATTAATAGAGTTTACACCAACTGTTTTTTTTTTTTTAAATCACAATAAGAAAAATATGGATTTCATGGATATCTTTTTGGGAATTATATGAGAAAATTTTGTAGGTAATTTAGTTTTTTTTGAGGATTTTCATTAAAAAAAGTTCGATAAAAAAATTCTCTGAGATAATTATTATGTGTGAATTTTTTTGATCCTCAAATAATCTGCTCATAAATTACTTGCAAAAAATACTGAGGAATTTTTTGGTAAAAAAAGGAACTTTTTTATGAACTTTTTTGCAAGTAAAGCCGCATGAAAGTATTTCAATATATCAGTAAGAAATTTCTAGGAAAAAATTTAAGGAAAAAGAAAATTAATAATTTCAATTCTTTTGTTCTTAATTTAATTTCTTCATATGTAATTATTTTTTCGATTTTATTTCTGATTATTGTCTCCTAATTAATTATTGCTTTTGTTGATTACAAATATTGGATATATAACCTCGCCCCCAACACCAAATTAAAATTGTAAATGATAGTTTTTAAATCAAACATATCTGAATGATTAAGATTGTTTGTTTTTCAATATTTGTAGACACGTGATTTTTTATCCTCCCTAAATTTTAACTTGTTTATCGATATTAAATATATTATATTTTTATATTTAATCACATATTATTTTGATTTTTGTTTTTATTTTCATTCTAATTTTAAATAATATAAAAATTAAAAATATATGTTTTCTTTTATAAATTTTAATAAATAAATTAATAGTTTTAATATTATTTTATTATATATTTTTTTCCGTTTATAAATTCTTGTTTTGTTTTGTTAAATATAAAATTAATTAATTATTTTATTTATTATTATTATTATTATTATTATTATCTCTATCTATTATTATTATTTTTATTTTATTTTATTAAAAAAATATAATAATAATAATAATAATAATAATTTGAATTTTAAATTCCCCCCTTTATCTTATCTTGTAAATAACTGTTCCCTCTTTTTGTTTCCCTCAGATGAAAAAAGAACGTACTTTCACATTAGAGATCAGATACTGCAACTAAAAAAAAAAGAGTGAACACCAGACAAAGAGAAATCATCATAAAAAAAACAAATCAGTAAAAAGGGAGAAAGAAAGTTGAAGTGGGATCAAGACTTTCGGTGACGACGTTTGATTTTCACTTTAATATATTAACAGGTTCTATTTCAATTTTATGCCATTTATTGTGAACTTTCTGTGAAAAGTATGAAATCGAATGTTAAAATTGATTTTGAACATTGTTTAACATTCAAGTTACAAAATATGTATTTATTTGTATGCAGATATGTTGAATGTTTGAATATTATGTATAATTATTGTCTAATTTAAAAAAATGATTTCACTGTTACACTGTCTGTACAATTCACAAATAGGTAAAAAAAATATAATGCAGATATTTACACTGTACACACAAACACGCATTATCATACTGATATACGTATTCACTGAAAAACGCACATAAACATTCCTACATTTTTACTGGCACCCACAATATAACAAATAATATAATATAAAAATGAGAAATTGATAGATAGAGAGAAAATCAGTAAATAGATAGCAAAATTCAGGATTTGATTCAATAAAAATAGAGACCCAATATTCCATCGCTATTGTTGTTTTTGTTCCGGCGACGAAACGCGCCGGAAAACATTCCAAATCAAATCTGGCCGCCACTGGGTGAGCCGACCATCGGCGAGTCAACCAGTAAACCACCCACCGCCGGAAAATCGCCAAAAATGGCGTCGCCCCCGTACCCATCCCCTATATCAGATCCGCCAGAAAAAATCATTGCCGTCGACGGCACCTTTCGCCAACCCACGCGCTACTACCAACCACCAAACACTGACAGGCGCGTCTCCTCCCGTCAATACCATCACCACCGGCGAAGCCCAGCGCTGCCGTCACTCATTTTTTCAAAAACCTGCCGGAATTTGTTAGCGTCAGTGATGGTGAAAGGCAGTGATATTGAGAGAGAAGAGGCGAGAGAAAATATGGGTATGCGTAATATATATATATATATATATATATATATATATATGTGGGTGTATTAGAACAAAAGAATCTTTGGTTAATATCTTGGTTAATTAATGCATGAATTTTTTTAATTTTTTTTATTTTAAAAGGTAAGTATAGATTTTCATATTCAAATTGTATTATGATTTGTAATTTGAGATTATATCTTTAAAGAATCAGATTTAAAAATCTTAATAAAAATTAATATATATATATATATATATATATTTTAATTATTTTTATTTTTACCATTAATAAAGTTAAATAAATATTTATTAAGTTAATTAATTATTCTAATTAAATATGACTTTAATTTATCGTTAATATTAAATAGTATTTCGAATAGATATTTTGTTATGAATTTATAAAAGATAAACCCATACTTTTAGTGTTAGATAAATTTTAGGTACGTTCAAAATGTCCGTCTTAATTAAGAATGCGGCGTACGCATCTTTCCGAGACATTAAAAATTTAAGGATGTAAAAAATACACCTTGGCAAATACTTTTTCTAAAAATTAATTTGACAAATATTTTTACTTTCACCGATTTATTTAATATGAAATAATATACGAGTTTTAGTATAATAAAATGAGCGATTTTAGGGCCTACTAATATAATCTGTCAAAATAATTTAAGTCAAGATAAGTCAATAAAAGCGATCGTGCTAGAACCACGGGACTTGAGGGATGCCTTACACCTTCCCCTCGGTCAACAGAATTTCTTACCCGTCTTTTGTTTTCGCAAACCAAAATAAAGAGTCATTTCTTTTTTATTAGGGATTCAAAAAGGTGACTTGGAACACCATAACTCAATTCCAAGTGGCGACTCTATAAATTAAATTAATTCCTATTCAATACCGTCACTTTAATTGGAAAAACCCTTCTACTCGACTCCCTTCGAGCGAAAAAGGGGTGTGACAATATTTAAATGTACATAATTGTTTATTTGTAAACATAATTAATATAAAATCTAAATAAAAATTATTAACCACCAAAAAATACGAAGTTAGTAGAATAAAATTATTATTTAATTAAAAAGTAAAATATATTGATTCCTAGTGATCGTAGTAATAATTGTGATGGTGGATACGGGTGTAAATAGCTGATGTTGTAATGATTGACGCGGTGGTGATGATCGATAGTAATGAAGCGGATGTAATATTAATGAAGTAGGTAGACACTAGTAGTTGCCTGTTGTGATCGAATGATATGTTGATGATAGTTGGCGGCGATAATAATTGTGATGATGTAGAAGATTGATGGTAGAAATTGACAATTACGGAGTTGGCGATAGCAATAGAGATGATGATAATGACGGTGATAATAAATATAATTATAATGATAAATATGGTATAGATATAATGACTAATGGTAATATTATAATGATAAGGATGATTAGTAATGATGACTATGTATAAAATAGTGATAAAACTTATCAACATAAATATACTTTAATTATATTATAATTTTGTTCAAAATCTTAATAATAATAATCTATACGAATAAATCTCAATTCAATAAATGCACCTAATAGCCTAAGATTTAAATCATTCAAATTCAAAAATAAAAAATTCAAAGTGAAAGGTGAAAATAGTTACAAATAGCCAAAATAAATACTTATCTTTGGGATATGCAATCAATCATTCTTACTTTTTTTAAAAAAAAATACTTTAAATAATATTATCTGATATTATGTGGATCTGCAAGTGTAAAGGGAGCCAAATTCAACATGTGTTTTTCTGTCCAAAAATAAATAATGTCAGACTGATTAATCAATTGAGTTTTTATTTTTAAATTTCTTTAGGAACATTCTTGATAAACCGTAAAATAAAATAAAAAACCATGGAATTCAATTAATTTTAAATGATAAATTAATATTGTCTTTCTAATTTAAGTGTTACAGAATTATTAAAAACTAATGACAAAAGTGATTGATAGTGATGATAAGTGACAAAAGTATGTGGTAGAGATTTATAATCTAGGTTGTGCCATGAAAATTGGTGTCGTAGTTAGTTGGCTATTGGGGCTGATAATAATGGTGAAGACGATTGGTGGTTTGATAATAGTAGTTAATAGTCGTGGAGGAGGTTGATAACGATAGGTTGCAGAGGAAATCAATTATAGTGATTGCGTATAAATGGTGATCGATGGTAATAATAAAATAGATAAGAGAAAAGACATAAGTGACCACTAAAGTTGTCTGAGATTTATTAAAAGACACTTAAACTTTACGGACGGCCTATTACCCCACAAAGGTGATATAGACCGTTGTAAATAGACCATTTGAAATAATTTGTCATCAACTTTGAGATTATTTGATGCATGTGGGTCAGCTTTTTATTAATTAGTCAACTAAATTAAATCATGGAACTAGGAAGGGTTTAATCCGACCCGACCTTTCATCTACCCACCCATATTCGATATCTTCCTCCTTTTCTTTTCTTTCTTTCCAATTTCTCACTTTACTCTCTTCATTTTCTCTCTCTTTTCTCTGTCAACTGAGCTTGGTTTGTGGATTTTTAGTGTAGTATACGTAATTTAGGAACTTGATTGGTCGACTTCTTGAAGAATTGAAGAACATACATGGAAAGTGCTTACCTCTTTAGACTAATTCGATTAAAAATAGCTTGCGAAGAGAGTCACTTTTTCTTTTCAAAGCTCCAAATCTCTTTCAATGGAGATTTTGAGAAATTGATTTTATTAAAAAAAAAAAAAAAGATAGGCGCTTAAAATTTTTGATTAAAAAAAATACACGTAGCATTTTTGACTGGTGGTTGCAGCAAATTTTTCAACCTCACACGTGTTCTTTGCGTGAATGCAAACATGGCTAAAATCGATCGAAATGATCTATTTACAACGGTCTATACTATTTTTATGGGATAATAAATCTTCCGTAAAGTTTGAGTGTTTTTTTGCAAATCTCGAACAATTGCAATGATGACTTTATGTCTTTCCTCAATAGATAACGGTAAAAAGTTTATATTTACGAAAAAGAATTAAATGAACGTCTTATAATATTACTCTCTACATAATCTGAACAATTCAAATCTATTACGAGCTTATATGAGTTATGAAAAGAAAAATAAATACAATTAGTAAAGCTGAAACATGATTTTTTTTCCGTAAACACACGATAATATTACATAAACAAGCAAAGCCTACATAGGGGTAGTTTGTGGCATAGCCACTGTACAAGCGTCAACAAAAGCAGTAGAATTTCTATCAGTACTATTATACAAAGTCTGTGTGCAAGCATGTATTCTACTCCTAACCCTTCTAATACTTGATCCTCCATTTATATAAGCTTTCAAAATATCTTTTATGGATGGTGGAGGATCCCAAAACAGCAACGGTTCAGCATAAGTAGTAGTATGTACATTCATTTTTGCCAACATGTCTGTCAACTTATTTTGTTTTCTGTAGAAGTGCTTTACTTGCGGACTATCCAGAATGAGAAGTAGGCACCTGCAATCAGATATTAAAGAAGAGTTAGAATATGATGATTCTGGCAGGAGGTTAACTATTTGTTGACAATTCAGACTAATTTCTAGAGGGACGAAATGGTATTTGGTAGCTACAGTTAGATCCAAAAGGAGAGAATGGAGTTTAGCCTCCAAGGGGTCAAAGGTGAACACCTGAGTGAAACATGAATAAATTCAAACATATTAAGAGCATAGGGATGAAGCTACAATACTAGAAACGGATTTGAAAAAATTCAATAACTTTTATTTAGATTTTATGTTTGTATTAAAAAATTCATTATACATGCAGATAATATTTAATTATAAATTCACTAGCTAAAAAGCGTGAATGATTTGATGGTAAATACAACTCCTCAACTTCAAATCATGTGTCGCCTCTGAATCGCTGAGGATTCAAAAAGATTCATTTAAATTTCACAGAATTAAGTTGAATTCATGGAAACTAAGAAGAAATTCAAACTGCAATTCTTTCTTTTCGATTTCGAACTTTTTTTTATTGTTTTCAATATGTTGGTCCATGAATTAGCCCAACCCAATCTCATAAGGCCATCGGACTAACTTGTGCTGGACTAAAGAACGATAACTTTAATTATGGTACGAAAATGTCAGCCCAAATCTTAATTCTTATTAGCTAGTTAGATTAAATTGGACACCCAAGTAACAGATCCGTCTCATATTGACAACTCTATTAATGTGTGTGTTGTGACTTCATTTTGAAGGATTCCTCTGGAGTACCTATACTTCATTTCATGTCTGTCTGATGATATACATAAATATTTAGATAAATAAACGATCCATATAGCACAAAGCAAAAAGTGATGGGGTAAGTAATTACTTATATAGCTATTTTTTTATTTATATATTACAGAATTTGTAAATTAAATAATTTGTCTTTAAGCCCTTACGGAGTGATGTTATCGAATCATCAACAAGGTTAGTAATAGAGTGATAGATATTTTTTCATCATTAATCAAAGGTATTGGGTTCAAACCCTACTAAATGTGGAGTTATCTTTGTTAGGGAGAACTTTTTGACTCGATGTGAAACTTTTTCATGTGAATGCTAATTTAATTGATGTATATTGTCGGACGTTAGATCATTATTTTATTAATAAGTCGATGTGCTTATTCCAAGAAGGCATAACACATAAATACGCCTTTTAAGAGGCCTCAGCTAACATCTATACCCTTCAACTTCGAATTTAACTAGGCGCCTACTTAGTACTTGATTTTTATTCCACCATTAATGTGAGATATAAATCCTTCAATTTTATCCCAACCAAATATAGAACAAAATCATCTCAAAATTAATCTAGGAGACGTTATTCCTTATTCCTCATCTAAAATAAGCCCTTAAACTTGTATAAAATTAGATAAGTAGATATACGCATACATTTTATGTGGCATAATATATGCAATATGTCATTTAAGATGAATATATCTACTTATTTACCTTTATATAAATATCTACTCGTACACATCTAAAATTGAAAGATATATATATGAATTGAGACAAACAAATTATAAAGTAGTATTATGGCTTTCACTCAAAATAGGAAAGATTTTTTTTTTCTCACAAGCCATATTGACAATTCCATATCCCAATAATATAAGATAAGATTCTTTAAATCAAAAGCAGAAAATGGAGTAGCAATGATTGAGAATTGCATGTCCCAATGATAAAATTTCATTTGGCTGTTTGTATCTTTCCCTAGGATAAAATAATTAAAATATTTATACTGTTGATCTGAGTTAAAAGAGTAGGTAATTCTCCAAATATCAAGAAGTCAACGTCAATAATATATTCCGTATAATTTTATAAAATAAGATTTAAAGAAGATAAAAATGTATAGACAGTATTATTATTTTAGAAATAGAAAAATTATTTTCGATAAATCCTCGACTCAAGAAAAAAAAATATAAAACAATCGAGGAAAGAAAGTAATAAAAGTACAAAAAATAGTGTATAGTAATAAAACAATAGATAGCAATACGATAATAATTACAACAAAATAATATGATAATCAAACTATAATGAAACAACAACATAAAACGAAGGGAGAAGAAATTAAAGGAGCAATACTACAATTACTAAGATGGAAAACAACCTCGTTCAGAAATATAGGTTAAGACTATGTATAATAATGAATCCGTATGATTCACTTCCAATCTTTCCGTAAATTCTGCGCATAGTAAGATTTCTGTGTACTGGGTGTCACGGCTCAAATTTGAGATTGTGATGGCACCTATCCCACCCTCCGTGATGGGTAAGCTAGGAACCCAATTCCAAACACAGAATCCCAAACTTATAAAAGCGAAAGTAAATAAGAACATAATAAATTTCGAATAATCTCAAAAGTATATTAATAGACTAATATAGTCAATACATAGACAATCCTAGATCTGGTAGTTACTAATATAAGTCACTAAATAAAAAAATCAAAAAAAAGTTTTAGTATCTTTAAATGCGAAAATGTATAAAAATAAGGCTAGAGGAGATTTCAATAGTCTTTGAAAACAATATCAGCTACCTCGGATATCCAAGGATGCTAACGCAGAAGGAACCACAGGAATCAATATCCAGAGGTTGTCGGATCAGTACCTACACGTAAGATGCAGAAAAAACAAAGATGAGTACAGAGCCACGTGTACTCAGCAAACATCATCGACCGATTATAATTCAAAGTGATGGCGAGTAACACCAGGTCAAGCATCTAAAAGCAATCATACAACCTGCACTCAGGTAAGCCAACCTATTAATTCTAACTGAATAATCAAGTCTAGCAGTCACAAGGACATCATAGCATAGTTCAAAAACTTCTCAATATAGTAAATCGAATAACAAATATTCAAGTACTTAAGAAATAATATAAAGTCAACAAATACACCTTATTTAATTTGAACCAAGAATGAATGAATACAATGAAATGCATGGGTTATGTACACACCTACCGAGCATTGGCTTCAAGGTTAGGACTCATGGGGGGACTCACAAGGTACATGTATTGTGCAGGCGTGCACTCCGGTCCTAATATGTATGTTGTGCAGGTGTGCACTTCGATTCAAATAAATATATTGTGCAGGCGTGCACCCCGATCCTAATATGTATGTTGTGCAGGTGTGCACTTTGATTCAAATAAATAAATTGTGCAGGCGTACACTCCGATCCTAATATGTATGTTGTGAAGGTGTGCACTTCGATTCAAATAAATATATTGTGCAGGGGTGCACTCCAACCCCGTATAGATGCTCGTCACTTCACCTATACGGGACCCCTATTCCCCATTACTCCCATACACGTAACTAACACATAAGCACTTCAAAAAAGAATCTAAGAAAGTCTTAACTTGTCTTAAAAGATGACTCGTGAAGTAAACCCAAAATCGAAAGAATTAGATGAAAGTGGTATCCTTCCGAATCGCCTCCGAACGAGCCCAATTTAGTCAAACATAAAATTTTCAATTCATGAATTCTTACTCTGAAAATTCTAGACTTGAAACCTAGACGATAAGAAAATAATAGTACTAAAATTCTCAAATTTAAAAACAAAATAATAACGCTCGTACTACTGTTTTCTTTAATCCTTAATGAGGATAAAAGTACTGCCAAGTGCCAACCATGCTATTGGTTTTCTTAATCCTTAATAAAGACAAAACACTGCTAATCATTAGTAAACTATGTCATAATCATAGACACATGATTATAGTTACTACTTTACACTAATCCTACAGCATCATAACTAATAAATTCGTCAAAAATAAAATTGTTCGAAACCTCGAGAAAATAATATGTACACTAATTAAAAGTACAATTCAAACCTATTTAAAATATTATGACACTAATTCAAAATCGTCTTAATCGAAAGTTGATTATGATTGGACTTAACTTTATTATAATAAGCGGATGATATCGATGGTTTGAGGATTATAACAATTTTATATATAGAAAAAAAAAAAAGATAAATTCATAAACAGTCTCATTAAAATTTTGCTTTAAACCACCGTACTGGTTGAGTCGTCCCTCCAATTATCATAGGTGTGAGTATGACATGACAAAAGTGCTCCATGTCCTCCACGTTGATTATTATGCATGCATGCAGATAAAACGTAAGTACTAAATTTTTTTTTTTTCCTTCCTCCCCTCCAGTAGTAAACATACGAACTAATCGAAGGTAGTTCAATGTCAACTATATATATATAAAAGATAATTTTAATCATGTATAAATAGTACTTTATCCGTCCCAAATTATGTGTCATCATTTCGTTTTTAGTCTGTTTCAAAATAAGTATCGTCTTTTCTTATTAGGCAACTTTTTAAAGACACAATTACCCTTTTATCCTTATTGGTCCCACTTAATTAAAAAAAGATATTGACACATTTTTTTGATAAAGGATAATTTGGTAAACTTTACCAAGTCTTTCCTTTTTTCTTAAACTCCGTGCCCGATCAAATGACGACATATAAAATGAAACGGAGAAAGTATAAGTTTTTATCGAAGGAGGTTCGGATGAACCCCTTAAGCTACAGGTGGCTCCGCCCCTGCCCCTCGGCCCTCCCCCCAATATTCAAGTGGAAGTTTAGATTGAAATAGCAAGGATCTAGCAGTTTCTAATAAATATTTGTGTTTTCTTTTCCATATATATAATTAATAACAACATAGCACTAGACTTCTATTCAACTCATAACAATTACATACGATTTTGTTTCCATAAAAAGCTTGCTAAATTAATTTCATGTAATTAATTAAGTAAACAAAAAGGAAGTTAGAAGCACTACAGTTTTATTCAATAAACAACAAAAATACATAACTTAGAAAATCACAAATTCAATACAAAACACAAATACATAATTTAAAAAAGTACAACCACAAAAGTATTTAGTAGCTTAGTACATAAATTCTTAGAGCAAATTAATCCTTCTTCTTCTTAAGATTTCTCTAGAGCTAGCAATATAATTGCCACCAATGGCGCAATGGTTGTTACCACAGCTTTTCATGCAAGCTCCAAACATCTCCTCATCTGCAAAATTAATCAGATAAATTAATGAGTTGCCCCTGTTTATATACATACGGATCCACTAATTTTATTGAGCCGCCCCTGTTTATACATCGTGTAGTTGCGGATACATTATAGACAAGTAACCCTCCAGACAGGGGCGGAGCGCGCCACCTAATGGCTAGGGAGTTCACCCAAACCCCCTTCGGCGGAAAATTATACTGTTTATACAGGGTTAAAATTATTTTTTATGTATATATAATTGATGTTTGAATGCCCTTCGGTTAGTCCGTATGCCTACAATTCTTTCGATTTTGAACCCCCTTAGTGAAAATTCTGATTCCGCCACTGCCTCCAGATACATTCAGGTGCACGTTAAGACGTCCAGATACATAGTTAAGGTGTACGTCTGAATATATATATATATATATATATATATATATATATATATATATATATATATATATATATATATATATGGTTTAGTCTCAGATACATCGCATGCATCCGCATGTACTTGGAGTATTACGACATGCATGTATCTGAGGATTACGACACGTATCCACATGTGTGTGGGAGTTGTTTTTGCATGAAGTGGAATAAAAGATGGAATAGAATGCATGCAAGTATCTGCTGGAAAGGCAAGAAGTGTTAGTGAGTTGTTACCATTGAGAAATTGAGCACAAATTCCAAGAGAACATCCAACAGTGCAAACAGTGGTAGTACGGTCTGGAGTTTGAATCTCCTCATGAGTTACAAACGGTGAAAAGCAACCAATGAGGCACACAGCAAGGGATGGAACAGTTGTGGAATCTCTTGCACATTTTGCTGGACATGGTGTACCACAATCTGCAAGGCACTTAGCTATGTCCTCAGGTGTTTTGTGGTTAACTGAACATTGTATTGAACATGGTGTACCACAACCAATGAGGCAGTTAAGTAAGTTGTCTGGAGATCCTCCTTTAGCTGCACATCCTGCGAGACATGTTAATGTACCAGCCATAGCATTGTGCTCTGTCAAAACAAGCATTATTGCAACGAACAACACTGCAACAACTTTCATTGCCATTGACAGAGAGTGAGTTATTGTTCTTGTTTTTTTGGGTTGGTGTGAAAAATAAGCATGTCATAAGAAACTATTTATAGAGGAAACATATATCATTATATTGTTTTTAGATTATTATTATATATAAGATAAGATAATTTGTGTGATGGAGAATCAAGGGAGGAGCCACACCCTTATCCAAAAGTTATCAACTGAGACTCGATCGACCTTCGAACTCGTTGGAAAATTATACTATGTATATACTCTGGGGAGGAGCCACACCCTTATATATCCAAAAGGTATCAACTGAGACTCGAACCTCGAATTCGTCCGAAAATTATATTATGTATATACTCGAGCCACATCCTTATCTAAAAGATATCAAATGAGAACTTGTCACGACTCAAAAACATTGTCATGATGACACTTATCGCGGTCTAGCCTTGACAAGTAAGCCGATCACCCAAACTGATAAGATAATACGAATCTCTATCTCTATTATCTTAAAAGTGTGAAGGGTCTTATAATTCACGTTAAAACTTTTTGTCCTTCATTAAAGTCTTTGCTTTAGACAAAATTGTCTTTTCACTATTTTTTTTCCTATTTTTTTAAAAGTTATTATTTAATTCAAGAAATTAGGAGTCCATAAATATATGGTAAGAGTTTAACTTATGGTAAATTAGGAGTCTATAATTTTATTCTATTTTCAATTGGGCAACATATTGTTATTCATATACACCCATTACATGTCGGACTTCATATACTTTAATCACATGTTATATATACCCAATACAAGGCGGACGACTCCATATACTTCAACCGCTGCAAAAATATTGATAGGTTAGTAATATTTGTTTTCCTTTATTTTTATTTTGATTTATGTTTTTGTGTTTTATATAAAACAAATAATTTATTTGTTATAATTGAACTTATCTTAATCTAATTGCATGCATTTATACTACTCTATGATAACTCTTGAGGTAGGCATTATAATACATGTAATAGTTTTGATGAATATGAAAGACGGCATAATGCATAATACGTGTTTTGGGATATGAGATGTATTATGTTTTACACGGATGAATAAATTAGAGTGCAGGAACTATAATACCTATAATAGTGATAGATGTTGAGAGAGTAAGTCACATTCAATATCAATTTATTATTTATAATATTTCAATATCTTTCTAACTATATACGTAGGTGACTTCAAGATTTAAATTTAATAAATTTATTTTAAATGTTTTAGAGTATTAAATTCATTATACCTTTATGTTGTGTCATGGACAGAGCTCGAGAAATTATTGAGATTTTTCTCTAAACACAGTCTTATCTATGGTTATATGTCCGTAAATAATTTTTTTATGTTTTGTTCTTCGTAGGGTGAAAAGAACTTGCAGAAGTATCTTTTCATTTTGTGATGATATTATATTTTATTTTTTTGATATCCTGCTATAACAGATTTGTATGTTTGAGATATATATTGGTATTTAGTTGTGGTATGATTTCATGATCAAGCAAATATATGTGGTCGAGAATTCAAGTTTTATATTAGATATTTTAGGATTGTTGTTTCACCTTTAATATGGATAAAAATAACACTGTAATTTTGCAATAACTAATTTTGAGATAAGTTATTCTGTAATTTCATTCCAATCAAACATAGAACAAACTCATTCTAAAATTAATTTATATTAAAATAATTAGCTGCCTATTTTTTATAGTAGTAAAATAATTATTTTTCCTTTTAAGTGAAGAAATTTTTAAGTTTGGAATTGAAATATATTATATGGAAGAAGTCCAAATTATACTAAAAATAATTAATTTCCCATTTTTAATAGTAGGAGTATAATTAATTTTCAAGTGAAGAACTTTTTAAAATAGAGAATTGAAATATATGAAAATATTAGGAGAGTCGTGAATTTTATTGGTATTAGAAGAGTCAGAATTTTTCTAAATCTAGAATTGAAATATATGAAAATTATTAACGTTCTTTTCTTTTTTCTTTTTACTTAATTAATAAAATTATAAACCATTAAATGGTCATAATCAATATATAATGAAAATAAGGCTCTTAAATCTAATATGAGAGCTTGTGCACGAACAACTCCTATTTTGTTTAGGTTGTACTCCCTTTTTGTTAAAAAAAAAAATATTGAGTTCTAAAATGTATGGTAAGAGTTACTAAAAAATGTAGCTTCTTAAATCATTAATAAATTTTATAATATTTGCAATTAAGGAATCTTAGAATATATGGTTAAGAAAAAATAGTATACAAAGTATTTACGAGAATTAACGTAGACTCCTAAAATAAGACACGTTAAATTTTAATATTGCATTAATGTTGATTAATCCTCTTCTATATTCTTCCTCTTCCTCTAACTATCTTCCTCCTATTGCATGTATACGTGAATAATGATAGAATTTTTTATTTTTTATCGATTTTTTTTGTGATTGATTCTTGTGAGTTTAGTTTATAAGTGAGTAGAGTCCTACGTGACATAATTTTTTCATATTTTCATGCTTAAATTGTTAGTATCATACATATACAACCTTGAATAATGATTATTAGTATAATAAATTGAGATAGAGGCTATTACAAAGAGAATTGTGCTACTCATATGCAACAAAGTTGAAAAAGAGATCCTTAGTGTTGATTGATCTTTTGTATCAAAGGTTTGAATAGAGATAGCAGCAATCTTTGACACAGCAACAGAAACACCAACCATGGGCTATGAAGAAGTTAGTGACAAACACTACAAATCTTTTTTATTTTAGGTTCATAAGTCTAATATAAAATCAAAATCTGAGAAATCTTCAAGGTATGCTTCTCAAATCTCACTACTATTTCTCTTTTTCAACTATTAATATATATTTCTTTGCGAATATCTTTGTGGTCGTTGCATTATAATGGACACTGACATTAATTATGTTATTAGAATGTCATTTATTTTAAATTCTGATATGTGATTTTCAGTTAATATCATTGTATTCTTTTTGGTACTTTTTTTCTCCCTTGATAATTGCATATTGTTACATATTTGACACTGGCATTTTTATTCACTAACTCGATTGTTTTTACATCCTAAATAGCGGCTAAAATAGTTGTGGGCTGATAAATACAAATAAGATTCTCCGCTTGTGTTTTGAAGTTGTGGCGGTTCTGAGTTTCAAATTGAATTCTCTATCGATGATACAATCAATTCAGAGGTTTTGTGATGAAAGAGACTGGAAAAAATTCACCAAAGAACCAGTTGTATTGTATATGAAAATATCATAGATTTATCATTAAACTTTACAGATCATCATCTTAAAGAGACCTTTAGCCGATTTGAAAAAATTCAGTTTTCAGGTTTGCACTTTTTCATAATTCAATTTTCCTAGTAGCTTTCCATTTTCGAATTGTCGTTAGTTGAAAGTTACAGGTGGAGAATTGTCGTTAGTTGAAAGTTACAGGTGGAGCGAAGATCTGTTGAGTCGAGAGTTAAGAAATTTAATAACCGTACCATGTTAGATCAGAATATGTAGGAGTGGCTCCTTAAATGAGAAAATTGCATGTTTGTAGAACAAACACATATATCTTGCAAATTACAATAACTATTTCTTTAACTTTTATTCAAGATTTTATATTTTAATATTATATATTTTGAATAATGGTTAATCGTGCATTTATCGTGGTATATATTATTTGTAAATGACACAGTATTAACTGATGAGATATGCAACAGATTAATGATAGATTGAGAAATTTATCAATCCTAACAGAAGTCTATGATAGATTGCAATGTGGGAAGATACAGATTCTGAAGTTTGGAAAGGAAGTTGAAAGAATTTCATGATGTCGGTGAGGGATAACCAAGATTTGCCGGAGAAATGAGAAGTTGCTACTGGTGTAGGAATATGTACATATTTTGGCAGTAAGGGCTGTAGAGATTAATTTTGTTATGAATGATTCGGGAGTTCAAGATGTGAAAAATTTCATTCATGAAATTCATGATAAAATATTTACGTGAAATTTGATGAAAAGAATGAATGAACCGGATGTTCTACGCCTAAAAATGCTCTTTTGTTCGGTGGAGAAATTTTTGGATATAATTATAATATAATTATAACTAATACGTCAATATCCTTATTTGAAACATTCAAAATTTCAGAAATATTTAATTTTTTAACAACTTATATCTTTTTCTTTGATGTTTATATCCTTATTTGAAACATTCAAAATTTCAGAAATATTTAATTTTTTAACAACTTATATCTTTTTCTTTGATGTTTATAATATGTGTGTGTATATATATATATATATATATATATATATATATATATATATATATTAAAAATGTGAAAACCCTTGGAAATATGATTTAAACTTTTTGTCCTTTATTAAAACACCCCACTTTAAATAAAATCATCTTTTTACTATTTTTCTTACATTTAATAATTTAAAATTAACTAAAATTAATTATACTAATTACTTCCTTATTTGAACTAGGTAAAAAATCCTAATATTTTGGTATGGTTCTAATTTTGGTTAAGCTTGGAAACTCTTTTTAAATTTAATTCAATTTATTTCTTAAAGTAAACCTATACATTAAAAGACAAAATCAGTGGCAATAACAATTAACGGACTAAACAAGCTCAAATAAAAAGTCAAAATGCATTAAAATTCATATATAAGGTAAAATTTAATTAGACAAACAAGGATTCAAATAATTCTGGAGTCTTTGTTCCTTTTATTTTCTATATAATTTGTATTTTCTTTGCACTTTGGAGTTTCTTTTATTAGTCGTAGGCATATATTTAACTTCATTAAATTTATTGCTTTTTAAGTGTTGTTTTGATGTTTTTCATAAACTAATTGTGTGATTTTTTATGTGTGTTTTGTGGTATTTTGAGATTTTATCTTTAATTTTAGTTTAAATTGATTCTTATTTTCATAATGTCATAATTTATGTTTGCTAGGTTGTGTTCTTACCCCAAAATAATGTGGCGAGACTGAAAATTTCAGGTAACATTTGAAGCTTTGTTGCATTCAGAAAATAAAATAAAATTTAATTTTTTAATTTATGTAATTATAATTCGTTAGGAGTCGTGATTAAAGAAAGTAAGGTTTATGCTGTTTTTCTCTATGTCTAATGCCTCCCTCTGCACTTGATCGTCTAGGTCAATAACCTCATGAGGAGTCTTCATGAAGGGTGATATTGAATTTATTAAGCAATTTTTTTTATTACTGATTGGAGTAACTTATTATTTTGTGAATAATTCGCTAAGCAAGTTTGCAAGTTACAAAAAAAGAATTGAACAAGGATTTATATTTGAGAAATTTTTTTACTTTTAGTCACTACTAAGACATATGTGAGCTTTTTTGAAAGACGTTGATTCAAGAAAACACAGACAGAAGAAAGAGTCAAAAATTGAGTTGATGAAATTAGGGACTTGGCACAAGATGCTAAGGACATAGTTGACAAATCTATTGCAGAGGTGAAATAGAGAAAAGAAAAAGATATTGCTTGTTTTTATACAACATCAGCTAACACAGTGAAAGAGGTTGTTCTAAGGTACATAAGTGACTGGGACATATTGAATCAACAATAGATTCAAGAACCAAACGGAAAGTTTGAGAATTTAGGGGTTGTTTGGTACACTAGATAAGGAAAATAGTTTTGAGGTAAAGTTTAGAATTAACTTATCTGGTCTAAGACATTAACTATCCCCGAACTATCTTATTATATCATTTGTACTAGAATGATGAAATTACAATCTCATATGAAGGATGGTATAATAAATTATCTCATGAAATATTCAAACTCATGAAATATCTCAATTTATTCAAGCCCGTGTGCCAAACAATCGCTTATGGTATAGTTCATGGTATAAGTGAAAGAGAAACATCTTTTTGAGAAGTGATATTACATAATGGAGCTATTTGTGTTGAGTGATGGGGAGGTTTTGGAGGAGGGATTGGAGTTATAGGCCAAAAAATTTAGCTAAATAGAGAGTTGTTAAGCATGAAGCAATTATAGATTTTATAATGTTTAAGAACATTGAATAAAATCGTGTCATCGAGCATTATCAAACAATTGGTGGTTCTGGTCATCTCACAACTAAGGTAACATTGTCTTTCATTCATGCTTAATTTATTTTAGTTAAGATTAAAACGTCTGAATCTGATGCACATCTAGATGATTAAGATTTTTTCTCTAGATTTAAAAAACTAATGATTAAATCTATTTTTTTCAACATTTGAATGAAGATAATTTATTTATTTATAAACGTATTAAATATACAACTCAAATAAAAAATAATTAAATACTATACACACTATAAATTTAATAAAATAAAATTACTATTTATTAAAAAATAAAATATTTATGTTCGTTAATAATGTTGAAAATGATTTGTGTGTTGGAGGTAGTTGGTAGTAGGGATTAACCATAGTGGTAATAGTATCTAATGCCTAGTAGTAATGGTGCTAGCAATACGATGATGGTGATGGTGGTGACAATAAATACAATTGTATGATGAAGGTGAAAGGTGACGTAAAGATCGAGAATAGTGAAATTGTAAGTTAATCTAATAATGCCTTTGAAATTCATAAAAGAAAATGAAGAGAAAATCAAAACAAATGTGATTCAACATATAATGTAACATGTTGCTGATTAAAGAAAAAATAGAATAGGTTTGGGATTACTAGCTACATAAATTAAAATATTTATATTAATTTTCTTAATATTAAATGTTAGCTTTTGGTGAACTTTGAATTTAATTAAGATTATGCCATTTAATTCTTTTAAATCAGTGATAGATCATATTTATGATATTCAAACTGATAATTAAATGTAACTATTATTTGAATTAGTTTATAATTTATCCTATAAGTATTTGCATTATTTGTCTGAGAATTTCTATATGACATGATTTCTTTCTTTCTTTATCTAGCTAAATATGATCAATACTACTCTTTTTTAAAAAAAAATCATGATTTCCTTTTTAAATTGTATAACTTAAAACACATTACTTAATTATATTTATTTAGTTGTATACTCATTGTATAGGTACACGCACAAAACGCGTATGTTTAAACTAGTATTGATAATAACATAAACTCAAAATAAGACTTCTAGAATGAAGTCATGCCAATCACTAAATAAATACATAATAAACGGAAGTCTGGAAAAATAACATAAACCGCACAAAATCTGGTGCTATAATGTAAGAGCAAATCTAAATACAAATCTGAAACTAAAAGTACAAATCAAAGTCCATCTCTGATCCAAATAAAGACATAAGCAAGATAAAGTGAGGTTCGAAAATCCATCTTGAACACTAGAACGGTCCAGTACCTCGAATATCATCAACCAACGACATGATCTCAACCTCCACGTGTCGTACTTGTGCTAGGATCTGCACCGAAAAGGCATAATAGGGATGAGTGTGGGTCCACTTATACTCAGTAGATATCATAAATTGATTGAACTAAGTAAGAAATAAAATAAGTAAAATATACTATGAGCACGCCATCTTCAAGCAGAAAAATCTCAAATGAAGGCACACACATTATATATATATATAATGGTATTTAGTGTTTATTAATTTCTTACGGACTTTTTTGCAAGTAAAGCCGCATGAAAATATTTCAATATATCTTGTAAGAAATTTCTAGAAAAGAATTTGTGAAAAAGAAAATTAATCTTTTCAATTCTTTTGTTCTTTATTTAATTTCTTCATATGTACTTATTTTTTCTATTTTCTTTCTGATTGTTGTCTCCTTATTAATTATTGGTCTTGTCGATTACAGATATTGCATATATAACCTCGCCCCCAACCCAAATTAAAATTGTAAATGAAAATTTTTTGGACCAAACATACCTAAATAATTAAGATGTTATCTCTAGATCAGAATATTAAATGATTAATGTTGTTTGTTTTTCATTATTTGAATGCACATAATTATTTATTTATAAACAAAATTAGTATAAAAATTCAATAAAAACTATTAACTATCAAAAAATGTAAAGTTAGTAAAATAAAATTATTATTTGACTAAAAAATAAAATATTATATTTGCTGGTGATAGTAATGGTAATGATTGGTGTAAGATACTAGTAATGATAATAGTAATTAATAATTGTGTTGATGGACACAAGTATAGGTAGCTGATGTTGTAATGACTGACGTTATAGTGGTAATTGATGGTAATGGGGTGGTTGTAATATTAATGAAGTTGATAGACGCTAGTAGTAGCCTATGGATCGATGATAGTTGGCGATTATGATAATTATGATGATGTAGATGGTTGATGATCGAAATTGCCTATTGCAGAGTTGGAGGTAGCAACGGAGGTGACGACAATGACGGTGATAATAAATATAATTAAAAAAATAAAAATCATATAAATATAATGACTAACAGTAATATTACAATATAAAATAGTAATAAAATTATCAACATAAAATATACTTTAATTATATTATAATTTTGTTCAAAATCTTAATAATGAAAATCTATACAAATAAATAAATAAATCTTAAATTAATAAATACTCATAATAGCGTAAGATTTAAATAATTCAGATTCAAAAATCAAAAATTCAAAGTGAAGGTGAAAATAGTTACAAACAGCCAAAATAAATATCATCTTTGGGATATGCAATCAATCATTCTTACTCTTTTGTTTTTTTACTTTAAATAATATTATCTGATATTATGGGAAGGTGCAATTGTAAATGGAGCCAAATTCAACATGTGTTTTTCTGTCAAAAAAAAAATAATGTCAGACTGATTGGTCAATTAAGTTTTTATTTTTAAATTTCTTTAGGACCATTCTTGATAGACCATTAAAAAAAATAACCACCTAATCCAATTAATTTTAAATCACAAATTAATATTGTCTTTATAATTTAAGTGTCACATAATTATTAGTTAGTTATGACAACTTGTTGTTTTGGATATGATTGATTGGGATGATTATGCAGTAAAAATTAATGATAAAGGTAATTGATAGTGGTGATAAGTGACGAAGGTATGATCATGATGTATAATCTAGTTTATATCATGAAAAGTGATGTTATAGATGATCGGCGATTGTGACTAATGATAGTGGTAAAAATAATTGGCGGTTTGATAATAGTAGTTAATAGTCGTGGAGGTTGATAATGATAGGTTGGAGAGGTAATCAATTGTAGCGATTGTGCATAAATTCACTAACTAAAAAGAGTGAATGATTTGGTGGTAAATTCAAATCATGTGTCGCCTCTGAGTCGGTAAGGATTCAAAGAGATTCGTTTTAAGATTCACAGAACTAAGTTGAATTCATAGAAACTAAGAAGCACTTCATATATTCAAACTTCAATTCTTCTTTTCGATTTCGAACTTCTTTTTGTTGTTTTTCAATATATTGGTCCATGAATTAGCCCAACCCAATCTCATAAGGCCAGTGGGCTATCTTGTGCTAGACTTAAGAACCCCAGAATTAAATGTGGTACGGAAATGTCAGCCCAATTCTACCTAATTAGCTAGTTAGATTGAACTGGACACACGAGTGACAGGTCCATCTTATATTGACAACTCTATTAATGTGTGTGTTGTGACTTCATTTTGAAGGATCCCTCTGGAATACCTATACTTATTACATGTCTGTTTGATATACATGAAAATTTAGATAAATAGAGGGTCCTTATAGCACAAAGCTAAAGGTGATGGGATAAGTAATTGCTCATATAGTTATTTTTTCTATTTATACATTATAGATTAATATTTGTAAATAATTTGTCTTTAAGCCCTTGTGGCGTGATGTTATCGGATCACCAACAAGGTTTGTAGTACAATGATAGGTACTTTTTCATTATTAATCAGAGATATTGGGTTTGAACCCTGATATATGTGGAGTCATCTTTGTTAGAGGGAACTTTGTGCCTCAATGTGAAACTTTTTTGGGTACTAATTTAATCGAATCTCAATATATATATTAGACGCCGAATCATTATTTTATTAATAAGACGACATTCTTACTCCAATAAAGCATAATACATTACACGCGCTCTTTAATTTGGCCTAAGCTAACATCTATGCCCTTCAACTTCGAATTTAAGTAGGCGACTGCTTAGGATTTGATTTTACTCCACCATCAATGTGAGATATAAATTCTGCGATTTATCCCCAATCAAATATAGAACAAAGTCATCTTAAAATTAATCTAGGAGAAGTTATCTTTTATCCCTCATCTGAAATGAGGTCTTATACTTGTATAAAGTTGAACAAGTAGACACACGCATTCTATATGGCATAATGCATGCAACATGCCGCATAAGACGAACGTGCCTACTTATTCAACTTTATGTAAGTACCAATTTATACAAACCCAAATTAGAAAGACATATATATCAGCTGAGACAAGTTAAAAAAACATGGTTATATATTATGCCTTCTACTAAAAATAGAAAAAAAAAAAAAAAATTGACAAAAGGTAACATTTTGTATATTAATCATCAGCACAAGGTTGGTACCCAAAAGTTTGAAATCTATCGTGTGAATCCAGAGGTGTAGGAATAACGGCAAAAGAGAAAAAAATGAAAAAGAAAACTTATTCCTAGTAGGGGTGGACATTCGATTTGTTCGATTTAATTGTTTAATAACGGTATGATTTTCAATTTTCGGATTGACGAAACTGACAACCGTAACCAAATCAAAATTATTTAGGTTTGGTTCGATTTTAACAAAATCAATTCGGTTATTTTGATTTTTTATTTTGGTTTTGAAGATTAAAGTAGTCAGTCTTTCTTTGTCATGACCGATCATTTAAAATTGATGATTTTTTTAGAAAAATAATTTTTTCAAACCTATTTTTCATTTTCAAATATAAATAACTCAACATGTATAAAATGATATGAAATAACTATAAGTTTAACATAATACATAACTGCAATAAGTTTGCATAAACAGAACACAAAAGTCATAAAAGTAGTTCATAAAACAACTACAACAAATTGTTTCTATATAAACAGTCCAAAGTCACTAGAAAACAGTCCATAAAATAGTTCGATCGCTAAAACAGTCCATACTATGTCCAACACTATTGGTACTATGTCCAATAGCTAGATCAATTTTCTTGTATTTTAACTCTTACATTAAAAAAATTAATAAAAATGATATTATACAAAATCTCTTCCCAAAGAATAGAAAAAAAAGATTAGTACAATGAATTATACAATACCTCACAAACAAAACTCAATGGGTAATGGCCCAAACTACAATAATTAGCATTACTGATAATTGAATGTCCCATTAACTTTAAATCATCCACTGCTTTTCTCTCTGATTTATTTAGTGGGAGAACAAAGGGCAATGAGAATGAACAAAAGCTAAAGCATACTAAGTTATATGCTTATCTTATCTGGATATAAAATACTCAAGGGCATTCGAGTCAAATCACGTGAACAGAATGATCTTGTCTAAATTGACAATTATTTTCAATTTCAGATGAAAATCTTGAAATTTACAAGCAGCCTAAATAGAATAAGTTAGATGTTTTCGAGCCGATTATTAAGATAATTCAGAGATAACTTTTAAGTTGTATCAAGTCAAAAGAAACAACATAGCGTTTGTTAAGAGAAAAATATGACAACAGAATAAACCAAAATGAGTAGCACAATTTACAGTAAGCTAACAACTCCGGTATAGTAAAAATAAAAGTAAAAGAAGAACCCAAAAACACACTTATCTATAATCAATCACAATTCATATTTGTTTATTGAAAACTACACATCAACAATGCTAGACTCAGTTCCACTGCAAGTCATTTCTGAAAAAATATAAGACACTTATTAGTTGCTAGTTGATATGCAATATAAATAAGAATTATTTTCAATATAATGAATACAAAATCATAAAATTCTCACCAACTTCAAGTTGCTCACGATACTCTAAATCTTCCTCGATATTAATTGAAATAGGTTCACGTCTAAGTCAATCTTGAAGACAAATAAGAGATTGCTCTAGGTTAGAAGTCAATGAACTCCTAAAGGGATCAATAACACGCTCCCGTGGTAAATGCACATTCTAATGCGACACTGGACATGAAAATGGATAACACATCACCAGCCATCTCCGCGAGAATGAAAAATCTCGATTCATTAACTTTCCACCAACTTAATATATCAAAAAAATTTGAATCTGGCTCAATTTCTTCAGCAAGATATTTTTCCAACTCAGATTTACTGCTTGAACTTCCACTAATTTCTTTATGCTTCTCAAGTTGTTGTTTTGTTCTCATTGTTTCTCTTCTTTAAAAAATTTTATAACCACTTACAGATGAACAGTTTCCAGAATAAGAAGAAGAAGATGAAAAGATTTTTGTTTTCTTAACATAATGGTCAAAGAAGGCTTTCATATATGTCTCCACTGATTCAGACAACTTGTCTCCAATTTTTTTTCAAAAATATCGACAATTGCAAAAGGAACACATTCTAGTTTATTTCGGGAATCCAACATAGATGAAATAAAGATCATTTTATTCTTTTTCTCTATATCACCCCAATACTTTCTGGGGGGTTTCCTCATATTTGTTGTCATTTTTTCAAATTAGAATCTTCATTTTCTATCAACCCCTTTCAAAATCAAATCAAGCTCAACAATTTCCACAAAGTACACACTGTTAGTAACATATTCTAAACCAAAAACTTTCAAAGTAAGATCATAAAAAGTTTTCAAAAATTTTACCATTATCCTCATATTTTTTCGGACCTCATTTGTAAAGGCGCCTGCATTAGTTCCATTTTTACAAGGAGCGGTACGAAGATAATCCAAAGAAAATTGTCATAGAAACTATATCTTTCAAATGCAAGCTCAAAATGTTGTGTTGTTTCAAGCATCAAGTATGCAAAGTTCCACCTAGCAGGAACATCTAAACATAAAGATTTATTACAAGTTATCAATTGAGATTCACAACATTCTTTGAACTTTTTAACTCTCGCAGCAGATTGTTTAATATACTTCACAGCTTGTTTCACTCGCTTGACAGCTTTATCAATTTTCTTCCGTCCATCTTGCACAATAAGATTAAAAATATGTGGCATACACCTCACATGAAGATGTTGACCCTCCATTATGTTAGTTCCCCAATTATTTAATTGTTTAAAAAATTTTATCACTACAACAACATTGGAATTAGCATTATCAACTGTAATACTAAAAACAGTATTCAAACTCATTCAAGCAAACAACTAGTAATGGAAGCAGCCATATCAACACCTTTATGACTAAAAATCGAACAGAAATTTATCACTCTTTTATGCAATTTTCAATTTGTATCTATAAAGTGAGCTGTTAGACACATGTAGTTGATCTTTTGTATAGACGTCCAAGTATCTTTCGTAAGACAAATTTTTGAACGTACTTCTTTGAAAATCTTTTTCAAAACCTGTTTCAATTTATTATAGAACTGAGCAATTTCTTGTCAAGGTTCCACGAGAAGGAATATGAATGTGTGGGGCTGTGACTCTCATGAAATTTTTAAAGCCTTCCTTTTCAACAAAACTAAACGGCAACTCATCAACAACTATCATTTGGGCTAAAGTTTTCCTACTCCATCCTTGATTAAATGTATCTTGAGTCGGGGGTTTATCGGAAATAGCCTCTCTACTTATTCGGGGGTAGTGGTATGGACTGCGTACATCTTACCCTCCCCAGACCTCACTTTGTGGGAATATACTGGGTTTGTTATTGTTGTTGTATCCTTGATTAAATGTCCAAGTACCCAGCGCCCCTTTCTTTTTACCCGCGAAAGATGAGAGAAAAGCTAATTTTATTTGACTGTCTTTAACACTAACACTAGGACGGTAAGGACATAACTTTAGCATATGATTATTCATTGACGAAGTACCACTAGCACTTGAAGCAGCAGCATAAATTTTTCCACAATACTTACATTTTGCTTTAGTAGCTCCAGGTTTTTCATCAACGATCTTGTCAAACCACTGACAATATTTTGCCCTAGGTTCCATGATCTTTTTTTTCTTTGAAGGTTTAGCTTCAACGACAGTTTCAACTTCATTTGAAGATGAAATTGAAATATTTTCATTTGATACTCCATTTTCATTTACCCTACTTTCAGTTTGTGAAAATGAAATAATTTATTTATTAATTTTCAACCTTTAGCCTTAAACGGTTAAACTATCAATTCAAGTGAAAAATCATAAAAAATACTGGATTAGACATATTGTGAAGCTGACAGTGACAGGTCACCGGAATAACTAGTCATCAGAAACAGCAAACTCACATTTACAGTGAGAGTGATCGACAAAACAACAATTCTGATGGGTTGAGACGAAGCCGTTGACTGCAGTGGGTGGTGGCGGAAACAACTTTAACCGTGAGACGATATTCTCGACCTCGAGGCACCGCTGAAACAAACAACGATCAGTGTTGTCGCTAAACTGTAGATGCTGATGTGACGGGGATGGCGGTAACGACTGTCGACGATAGTGGCCGGTGAGTCAGTGACGAAATCGATTTAAATTTGAAACCTAAATTTGAAACCTAAATCGATTTCATCACCGATTTTAAAACGAACCAAAATTAAAATTTGAAACCTAAATCGATTTCGTCACTGACTCACTGGCCACTACCGTCGGTAATCGTTGCCATCATCGTCACGTCAACAACTATAGTTCAGTGACAGCACTGATCGTTGTTTGTTTCAACGACGCTTCGAGGTTGAGAACTTTGGCTCACGATTAAAGTTGTTGCCGCCACCATGCACTGCCGTCAACGATTTCGTCTCAACCCACCGGAATTGTTGTTTTAGCGACCACTATCACTGTGAGTGAGTGAGTGAGTGAGTGAGTGAGTGAGTGAGTGAGTGAGTGAGAGTTTGTTATTTTCGACGACTAGTTATTCAGGCGATCTGTCACTGTCAGCTTCACAATATGTCTAATCCGATATATTTTTTTATGATTTTTCATTTGAATTGATAGTTTAACTGTTTAAGGCTAAAGGTTAAAATTAATAAATAAATTATTTCATTTTCACAGATTGAAAGTAGGGTAAGTGAAGGTGGAGCGTCAAATGAAAATATTTCAATTTCATCTCCAAATGAAGTTGAAACTGTCATTGAAGATGAACCTTCAAAAAAAAAGGTCATGGAACCTAAGACAAAATATTGGCAGTGGTTTGACAAGATCGTTGATGAAAAAACTGAAGCTACTAAAGCAAAATGTAAGTATTGTGAAAAACTTTATGTTGTTGCTTCAAGTGTTAGTGGTACTTTGTCAATGAATAATCATATGCTAAAGTTACGTCCTTACCGTCATAATGTTAGTGTTAAAGATAGTCAAACAAAATTAGCTTTTCTATCACCTTTTGTGGGTAAAAAGGAAGGAGAGTTGGGTATTTGGACATTTGATCGAAGATGAAGTAGGAAAACTTTAGCTTAAATGATAGTTGTTGATGAGTTTCCGTTTAGTTTTGTTGAAAAGGAAGGCTTTAAAAATTTCATGAGTCACAGCCTCACACTTTCATATTTCTTCTCGTAAAACCTTGACAGGAGATTGTTATCAGTTCTACAATGAAGAGAAACAAGTTTTGAAAAAGATTTTCAAAGAAGTACATCCAAAAGTTTGTCTTACGACAGATACTTGAACATCTATACAAAAGATCAACTATATGTGTCTAACAACTCACTTTATAGATACAAATTGAAAATTGCATTAAAGAGTGATAAATTTTTGTTCGATTTCTAGTCATAAAGGTGTTGATATGGCTGTTTCCATTACTAATTATTTGCTTGAATAGGGTTTGGATATTGTTTTTAGTATTACAGTTGATAATGCTAATTCCAATTATGTTATAGTGATAAAAATATCTAAACAATTAAGTAATTGGGAAACTAACATAACGGAGGGTCAATATCTTCATGTGAGGTGTATGACACATATTCTTAATCTTATTGTGCAAGATGGGCTGAAGAAAATTGATAAATCTGTCAAGCGAGTGAGACAAGCAGTGAAGTATGTTAAAAATTTGCTACGAGAGTTAAAAAAGTTCAAAGAATATTGTTAATCTTAATTGATAACTTGTAAGAAATCTTTATGTTTAGATGTTCCTACTCGGTGGAACTCTACATATTTAATGCTTGAAACAGCATAATATTTTAAGCTTGTATTTAAAAGATATAGTTTCTATGATAATAATTTTTTGGATTATCTTCGTACTTCTTCTTGTGAAGATGGAACTAATGCAGGAGCCTTTACAAGTGAGGACTGGAAAAATGTGAGGACAATAATAAAATTTTTGAAAACTATTTATGATCTTACTTTGAAAGTTTTTGGTTCAGAATATGTTACTAACAGTGTGCACTTTGTCAAAATTGTTAAGCTTGATTTGATTTTGAAAGAGATGATAGAAAATGAAGATTCTAATTTGAAAAAAATGGCAATAAATATGAGGAAAAAGTTCAAAAAGTATTGGGGTGATCCAAAGAAAATGAACAAAATGATTTTTATTTCATCTATGTTGGATCCCTGAAACAAACTAGAATGTGTTCCTTTTGAAATTGTGGACATATTTGAAAAAGAAATTGGGGACAAGTTGTCTGAATCTGTAACACCCCGTAAATTTTTTCGTACACTTATCGCGATTATATGGAGTCCTAAAGGCTTGCGTATGGGTTAAATTAAGTTTATGGTGTTCGGAAGTATCCCGTCAATAGTTGTATGTGTAGGTATTGGAATAAGCTTTCCAACGATATAAAGTTTGCCCAAAACAGAGGAGTATTACATATAAGCGAGCACATTCGAAATTTCAAAACGGTGGCCGGAAAGCCTGTGAACAGTAAATCTGCAGGAAAATTACTGCAGCTAGGTAATTTTTTTTTGGATCAACTTTAGACGATCATAACTCCTTGTACAAAAAGAACTGTGTGAGCTGCTATATATCGACGAAAATCTCCGAGAGTCTTATTTCCGATGAAATTGGTTTCATCCAAATCCAATGTCTGAGTAAGGAGCTATACCCGTTTTACTACAGCCTATCAAAAAAAAAACTGAATTTTGGGACAGATTTTTGGGTCAACTTTAAACGACCATAACTCCTTGTACAGGAAGAACTGAGTGGTATACTTTATATGAAAATGAAATCCCTTTGAATTATTTTTTCAATGCAATTGGTTTCACCCAAATCCGATACCGGAGCAAAGAGTTATGATCGATTTACTTCAGCCTGTCAAAACTGTCCACTGGGGACAGATTCGGATTTTATTTAAATTTTTAGGGCAAAATGGTCATTTTCTATTACCTCTTGGACGAAAATTGGTCTTTATAAACATACACTTAGCCTCATATATATCATATATCATCCAATTATTAAGAGAAGGTGAAACCCTAGCCTAATTTCAACTTCAAATATTTTGTGATTCAACCGTAGAAAATTCGAATTGGTTCCGTAGTTGTGTTCACCATCTCGAAAGCTTCGAGAAGCACCCCATGGTTATGTAAGGAGGATTCTAAATACAAGAGTTCATTGTTAAGGTATGAATATTGTTTATTCTTGATTCTTATCCATGAATAAGTATTGATAAAGGATTATGAGTATTGTCTTGATGTTGGAAGATAACTAGAAACATAGTTATGAATTGTTTTGTATAAATTGTTAGTAGTAAATTATGGAAGTTGTTGTATTGGATTATGGAGGATGAATTGTGGTGATATATCATTATATTAGTGGTTATGTATGCCTAGTGATCATGTTGGTATTGGATGGTGATTAAGAGGGGAAATAAAGGCTAAGAGTGATGTTGAGGGATATTGCATGAAAATGCATGATATGTGAATGTAATAAGAGTATAAGAGGATGTATGTAGCACTCTTATTGATGAGTTAAAGGATTACTTCCTAGACATTATTTGGTGAAGTTAATACCTAAATGGTAAGGTTTGGTTGCTAATACTAGTTTGCCACAAATGACTTATTGTAGATAAGTGTTCGAGGAGTACGGGAAGTCAAGTTGGACTTGTATTGAAGTGGTTATATCAAGGTATGTAAGACATACTCTATCTAATCTTCGGCATGAATAATGACCCATGGCACTCTCAAGTAAGCTTCCAACATTGTCCTACGACACATGACACATAATAACATCATATGATCTTCGACACTACCAATTGAACTTGTTTTCACTTTTAAGATGTCCGGCTAGTCAAAAAAATGTCCATATACTATTGTTGACTCCGAAATGGTTTAATGAGGTATCCATGATTCTCTACTTCATTTTCATGATATTGATTACCTATTTACATGTTTTTCCTATTGAGGTATCATGGTTTCAAGTTCCATAAGGTGTGACCACAAAGTAACCAATCTCAAAGATTAATTGAATTAAGAAATGGAATGTCTTTATTTTAAATTGATGATATGATGTATTGTATTAATACCACTGATCAGTTGGCCATTGTATTATAAAGATTATGTATATATGTTATTCCAGGGGTGGTCCCTGATGTATTGTATTAGTACCACTGATCAGTTGGTCATTGTATGACATATGTTATGTATTGATAAGGAATACGGAAAGTAATGATATGAAAGTAATGTGCAGGTATCCCATCAGCTCTTTTAAGTGTGGTCTACTCATACTGTTTATTCACTGGTATCTGGGTTCTGTTGATCTTTTGTATCTCATCTTGATACTCACTGCCTTACATACTCAGTACATATTTTCGTACTGACGTCCCTCACGGGGGACCTGTATTCATGCCTGCAGGAACAGGTACTTCAGGTCGTACACCTCCGCAGTAAGAGCCAGGACATTCTGTTGATAGTGGTGAGCTCCAGTTGTTTCGGGGCATCCCAAGTCGTTTCTATATGTATTTTTGGTATTTGTATAAAAGTCTTTTGTGGGCGGGAGTTTGTCCCGACCCTAACTCAGTTGTGTATCTATGTAGAGGCTTTTGTAGACATATTGTACAGCCATAGGAGTGTTTGGTTGATAGACGTGATGGCTCTGACGGCCAATTACTGTTTATATATATATATATATGCGTGTCTGTTGGGCTGATACAGGTACTGTTTTCTTCTATTTACAACGAAGTGCTGCCCAAATTTCTAATTTTCATAAGTAATGTAAATGTGAAAGTATAGGTTATGAATGGGTTCTCCCGGGCCTCCTCGGCTACGGGTGCCAGTCCGCTCCAATGGGATTTGGGGCGTGACAGAATCGGTGAGACATATATGGAAGCCTTGTTTGACCATTATGTTGAGAAATCAAAAAACTTTTAATCTACTTATTTTGGAAACTCTTCATCTTTAAGTGGCAATGAAAATTTTCAAAGAAGAAAAACAATGAGAACAAAACAACAATTTGAGAAGCATAAGAAATTAATGGAGGTTGAAGTAATAAATCTGAGTAGAAAAAGTATCTTGTTGAAGAATTGAGCCAGATTAAAAAAAAAAATGATATATTAGGTGGGTGGAAAGTTAATGAGCCGAGATTCCCATTCTCGCGGAGATGGCTCGTGATGTGTTAGTCATTTCAATATCTAGTGTAGCATCCGAATGTGCATTTAGTACGGGAGGGCGTGTTATTGATCCCTTTAGGAGTTCATTGACTCCAAAATTAGTGCAATCTCTTATTTGTCTTCAAGATTGGCTTAGACGTGAACCTATTTCAATTAATATCGAGAAAGATTTAGAGTATCTTGAGCAACTTGAAGTTGGTAAGAATTTTATGATTTAGTATTCATTATATTGAAAATAATTTCTTATTTATATTACATATCAACTGACAACTAAAAAGTGTCTTATATTTTTTTAGAAATGGCTTACAGTGGAACTGAGTCTAGCATTGTTGATGTGTAGTTGTCAATAAGCAAATATGAATTGTGGTTGATTGTAGGTAAGTGTTTTTTTGGTTCTTCTTCTACTTCTACTTGTACTATATTAGAGTTGTTAGCTTACTGTAAATTGTGCTACTTATTTTGATTTATTTTGCTGTCATATTTTTCTCTTAACAAATCCTATGTTGTTTCTTTTTGACTTGGTACAACTTAAAAGTTATCTCTCTGAATTATCTTAATAATCGACTCAAAAACATTTAACTGATTCTATTTAGGCTGCTTGAAAATTTCAAGATTTCTATCTGAGATTGAAAATGATTGTCAATTTGGACAAGATCATTCTGTTTACATAGTTTGACTCGAATGTCCTTGAGTATTTTATATCCAGATATGATAAGCCTATAACTTGATATGCTTTAGCTTTTGTCCATTCTCATTGCCCCTTATTCTCCCACTAAATGAACCAAAGAGAAAAGCAAAGGAGGATTTGAAGTAAATGAGACCTTCAATTATCAGTAATGCTAATTATTGTAGCTAGGGCCACCATCCATTGAGTTCGGTTTGCCACAGAGATAATAGTGAGTGGTGTCTTGTATACTATCATTGTACTAATATTTTTTTCTATTCTTTGGATTTTGTTAATTTTGCATTCCCTTTAGGAAGAGGTCTTGTATAATATCATTTTTACTATTTTTTTTAGTGTAAGAGTTAAAATACAAGGGGTTTGATCTATCTGTTGGACATGGTACCAGTACTATTGGACATAGTATCAGTAGCCTAGATCCGGCAGTACCAGTAGCCTTCTGTAATTGACTTCTAAGTTTATGGTAAAACTGTTTTGTTGAGAAGTGAATACTTGGAATTCCAACTTCAACTTGAAAATGTTCTCACTTCAAAGTTGCAATTTTAAACAGTTCAAGGTTGTAAATGTTCATGAGTTTATTAGTTTCCAGGTTGCTTCAGAAAAAAGAATTGTTTTCTTTGATTGTAAATATTCAAGTAAGTTATTCCACTGCTACTATCTGTTTTGAATTAAACTTGCAAGTGTCTGAGGAAGAAATAAGTTATTCCACTCCATTGTTTATTGTGATACTTACATGTTTATTATTTTGTGTGATTTTAATTCTTACTTGTTCGTTAATTTTGAACTCCATATTTTGTTTAGTTAGATTTTTTTTTACTTTACTTGTAAATGTATTTGCAGGCTCATGTTATTGGATAGATTTCAATAGAATCTGCTTTGAATATTGAAAGAATGTCATCCGTGGAGTTTTGATGTTCTTAGTTGGTCAAAAAAGACAGCACAATGGCTGATAAGTTTTATTTATGGACTGTTTTAGTGATCGGACTATTTTATGAACGATTTTCTAGTGACTTTGGACTGTTTCAAGGACTGTTTATGTAGAATCAGTTTGTGGTAGTTGTTTTATGAACTATTTTTATGACTTTTGTGTTCTGTTTATGCAAATTTATGTATAATGCAGTTATGTATTATATTAAACTTATGGTTATTTCAAATCATTTTATACATGTTGAGTTATTTATATTTGAGAATGAAAAATAGGATTGAAAAATTTATTTTTCTAAAAAAATCACCAATTTTAAATGCTCGGTTATGACAAAGAAAGGCTCTTCAAAATCGAAATAAAAAAATCAAAATAACCGAATCAATTTTGTAAAAATCAAACCAAATCTAAATGATTTCAATTTGATTACGATTGTCTGTTTCGTCAATCCGAAAATCAAACTGATATTAAACAATCAAACCGCATGCCCACCCCTAGTACCCATGTTGATGCATCCAGAGATGTAGTGGAAGGCTCATAGCTCTAATCCAAGTTGGGTTCTTTTGTTGCGTACAACTTTCCACTAGTGGTGACCACCATTGGAGATATAACTTCAGATGCTTCCAAGTCCACTCTTCATGAAGGATTTGTTCTGTCATGTGCTTATTAGGAACTCAAAGAGGAAAGAATTTCCATTCAGCTCATAAACGGTGACCCCAAAAGCCTTGTTCCATGTATTGATGGCCCACTTTCTAATAATATTCAAGTGTGGGTATCTCCTTTTTCCCTGCAGCAAAGATCCCAACAATGCACCTTCCAAGTAGACCTTGTTGAGCTTCTGCGTCAGCATCATTTATTACCAAGTCTTCCCTGTTTTGGCATATTGTGCATCAGATGTTGCCTTTGATTGCCACTTGTTGGTTCTGACTGTGTCAGCATAAAGGGTTTTTGAATCTGTTCTTCTAGATCTGTTTGCACTTGTACTAGGGACTTTCTTTTGATTTTTAATGAAGCTACCTACCTTTAATGTTATGTCCTCATACCCCTTATTTAATGCAAGTTCTTGTATTATGATAACTAATTTGTTCCCTCCTTGAACAGTAATAATGCTAGTAAATCTGCCAAACTTATTGTGTTTTCTGGCACAATAAAAATCTGCAAATTTGTCACTGAGCTTCCACCTTCTTGTATGCATTCCAGTGTCCCTCGAGGGTCCCCCGGGACCGCCCGGATCCCACGAGTGAATCGAAAGTTGGATCTACATTGGATCTCACCCGAATCGCCCCATCTATCCTCCTGAGGAGGAGTTTGGTGAGCTTCCACCTTCTTGTATGCATTCCAGTGTCCCTCGAGGCTTCTAGCAAAACAAAAACTAACCACTCCATGATTTTCTTGTAAAACTTAGTTCTGCGCATCAAATTCCTACTTCTTTCCACGCATTTGAACCAGGTTGCGGTCCTACTGATCAATCTCGTAATATCATAGGACTTGAAACCAACTGCATAGGTTAAGTCTCAGTAGAGACTCGCCGGGAAAATGTGTTCGGCAGACCTAGAAAGGAGAGAGAAAGCTCTCGAAAAACGTGCCTGAGAGCATTTTTTGATATATAGTAGGAAAGATTTTTTTTTCACAAGCCATATTAGCAGTAATCTAGACTATGAGGTAGTCAGTCCCTTAATCTCTCCACTACGTAAAGCATAGTTGTGGTAAATGTTAATTTGTTAATTTAAAAAAAATGAAAACATTCCCAAAATGAACTTGATTCACAAATACAGTAGAGAGGTTTTCGATAAACCCTTGACTCAAGGAAAAAAATAATGGAAAAAAGAGTTGTGAAGGTAAAGAAGTCACAGCAAACTACTAATTGTGGTTCGTAAAGAGTAGAGTGTACGCAAATCTTAACTCTTACCTATAGAGGCAGAGAGGTTTTCGATAAACCCTCGACCCAAGGACAAAATTAATGGAAAAAGAAGTTGCAGAAGTAAAGAAGTCATAGCAAAATACTATAGGAATCATGACAAAGCATTCTGAAAAATGGCCAAAATGAAAACAAACTAACATATATCCCCCACCAAAATAACATCATCAACTCTACCAAGAGTATTAAATGTTGGTCTACAAAATGCGTAAATAACATAAAAACACTTGCTGAGAAATCCATCAGTGGATTTGGATTTCAACTTACTGAATGTTTGAGGATTTGTTAAGGATAACACCTTCATATTTGACCTGGAACCACTTCATTGCGTCCTCCTTTGTGACCCTGTGCTGAATTCCAACTCTGGACTTGCATCTACGACGACGTGCAACACGGTATCCTGGGCGCTCTAGCACAACGTAGAAATCCATACCGTAGATACCCGTTGAAGGGTCATATCTATAAAAGAGATAAAAGAATAGAGTGTCAAACAAATTGGTAACAGCACAATATTCGCACAAACATAAATAGATCATGACGCGTAACATCCTAGTCGATCCCCCATCGCTGGAAAATTACAATGTGAAGATAGGTAAAAGATTATTATGTATACATATTGCATGTCGAATAACCTTGGCTTCTTTGTGTGTTTACTTCTCTATATTTCGACTCACCTTAGTAAAAATCCTAGCCTCACCACTGCTTACACTCATATACGTAGCATGACACGAGCAACAACTAAACCCTGTAAGAACTTGAGATGCAACCCAAGAAAATATTAAAGATGAACTTTGCTTAACCTATATGCTTAATGCAGCTCCCGTAACACAATCTAAAGCTTAATGATCCATATGCAAGAGCAGAACCCATGGCAGATAACCACCTCCAAATGATAAAATTAGCAGCCCTTTGAAATAACTAGATAGTATGTGAAAATGCTCCAAATAAAAAGATATAGTGAAAGTACTCCAAATAATGATACATTGCGAGATAACAATCTGCTTACTTGATTCCAAGGTCGATGTGCTCCTGGATACCAAAACCAAAGCAGCCAGTCTCACTGAAGTTTCTTCTCAACAACTCGTATTCCTTGACTTTCAATCCACTCTCAAGGAGCTGCATAGCTTTCTCTCCTCTGACAGTGACGTAGCAAGCTATCTTCTCATTACGCCTGATTCCGAAGGACCGCACGGTATACCTAGCTGTCAAAGAGAGAAAAACAGGCACCAGAGAAGACTAACCATCTTCAGTATAGAAATGAGGGGTAAAAACTTCATCGGTTAGTCAACAAGCAATGTAATAAAGCAAATCATGAAATTTATTTATTTGCCTCGCCACAAATGTGTAATGTATAAACAGTGGTTTATTTGTATCTTGTGAAAGTCCCAACATCATTTAACAATTCCAAAACTCAGAGTTCCTCTAATTCATGCATATATAGGTCAAGAAAAACACAAATAAAGAAACATAAAACCATTAATTATTGGTTGCCTTCATGCTAAAAAGTGTTGATAAGACTCATCTTCATAATGCCAAAGCACAACTACTACGCCTCGATCCCAAACTAGTGGGTGTGAGATACATGAATCCTCCATACCACCACATTTAAGCCCATTTTCACTATTCGCATATGATAAACATCTGGTTACTCCCTATTTTTATTTCAAACTAAACAACTTTATGAAAATTAGACCACATCTCCACAGTACTGATAATGCATTTCACACAAAGGTACCTAAATATCAGAAATGAAAAAAGGGGAACAAATTGAAGGTTCAGAAAGCTCACCTTTGGAGAAAACAGGGGATTGGCCGCTGAGTTGTTCCAAGACCTACAGGAACAAAACAAACGCATAGCTGATTTCAGTTTCAACAACAATAAAAATCAACTTATAAAGCAGCATTAAACACTATAGTGAAGGAGAATTACCTTGGCCGCCCTGGTAAGTCTATCTCCGCTCTCACCAACGGAGATGTTGAGGACTAGCTTCTGAACCTTGATATCCCTCATAGGGTTGCTCAATTTCTTCTCTGACGCCTACCGATTCAGTTGAGGATCAAAGTACGAAGATCAGTGGTTTTAGATTTCAAGAAAACTGATTCTTACTTCATAAACGCAAATTAAAGATTCAATATAGTCAGTTAGATTTACAGAAAATTGAATCTACTTCATAAACACAAATTAGTGGGTGCATAGTACAAAATAATGGGTTCAAATTAGTCAGTTAGATTTGCAGAAAATTCATACATAAACGCAAATTAATAGGTTCAAAGCAGTCATTTAAATTAGCCAAAAATTGATTCTTTCTACTTAAACACATAGTAGTTGGTGCACAATAGTCTTTTAGGCTTACAGACATTTGATTATTTCATAACACAAAATTGATTGGTTCAAATTAGTTATGTAGATTAGAAGGAAAATTTATTATTACATCATAAACACAAATTAGCATCCGTATTCAATAACTTCTCTTTTCAGCCAAGAGTCTAATAAGAAAATCTCCCTAACCCACAAAAATCGGGTTACGGTCTGCGCACATCCTATCGTCCCCAGACCCCACTTGTGGTATACATTTTGTTGACACCTATGTTGCTTAGACTTTCCAAAAATGTTGCCTCACCCATGTCGAATCCTCCAAAAAAAAAACTATTTAGGAGGATCTGATACATAGACATCAATATTCTTGAAGAGTAGTCCGAGGAACATCGACTGAGATTGTAAACACAAATTAAGGTGTTCAAATTAGTCGATTTAATTAGCAGAAAATTTATTTTTACACCATAAACACAAATTGGCATCAGTACTTCAATAACATCTCTTTTGAGCCAAGGGGTCCATCAAAAACAGTCTCCCTAACCCACAAAGGTTCTAAGAGTTAGGCCTACAGACATACAATCCTTCCCAGACCCCACTCGTGGTATCCTGCTGTTAGTGACATCTATGTTGCTCAGAGTACCGACATTGACATCTACGCTGCACAGACTTTAAAAAATGTTGTCAATCCGAGCAACACAGGTTGACATCATAAACGCCAATTACACAACAACAACACACCCAGTGTATTCCCACAACATGGGATCTGGGGAGGGCAAAGTGTACGCAGTACATACCACTACCTCAGATGAAGTACAGAGGTTGTTTCCAATAGATTCTTCGTTCTTAAACACAAATTAGTAGATCCATCTTGAATTTATACAACTTACATCACTAAAACTCATTTATTAACATTCAAAAGGTTAATTTTGAGGATTTAGTCAAAACTAACTAGTTAATTAACTAGTTATGAAAATGATAACAAACAAAAATATCAAAGTTTGAGATTTTATTTGATAATTACATGCATTATTTGATAGATAATCTACTTCTATAAATTCATTGATTAACATTAATAGTTAATTTTTAGGATCTAGGCAAAACTAACAAGTTAATAAACAACTTATGAAAATGATAACAAACAAAAACATCAAAGTTTGATATTATATTTGATAATTACATACATTATTTGATAATCTACTTCTATAAGCTAATTGATTAACATTAATAGTTAACCAAGTTAATTAACAGCTTATGAAAATTATAACAAATAAGAATATCAAAGTTTGAGATTTTATTTGATAATTACATGCATTATTTGATAATCTACTTCAATAAACTCATTTATTGACGCTCATAGGTTAATTTTTAAGATTTAGGAAAAACTAACAAGTTAATTAACAACTTAAGAAAATGATAACAAACAAATATATCAAAGTTTTGAGATTTTATTTGATAATTACATGCATTAATGGAAATGAAAATAAACAAAAACATCAAAATTTGAGATTTTATTTGATATTTACATGCATTAATGGAAATAATAATAAACAAAAACATCAAAATTTGAGATTTTATTTGATATTTACATGCATTAATGGAAATAATAATAAACAAAAACATCAAAATTTGAGATTTTATTTGATTAATAATAAACAAAAACATCAAAATTTGAGATTTTATTTGATATTTACATGCATTAATGGAAATAATAATAAACAAAAACATCAAAATTTGAGATTTTATTTGATTAATAATAAACAAAAACATCAAAATTTGAGATTTTATTTGATAATTACATGCATTATTTGATAATCTACTTCTATAAACTAATTAATTAACATTAATCGGTAATTTTTAGGATTTAGGCAAAACAAATAACATAATTAATAACTCATGAAAATGATAATTAACAGATAACTACATGCATTATTTGATAATCTACTGAAATAATTTGTGAAAAAAAATATACAGAAAAAATTAGAAAGGTACCATTGGATATTTTTTGCTGTAGAAGGAGATGGAAGAAGGAGCAAAGCGGCGGAGTAGGGTTTTGGAGAGGATTTAAAGTAGATAGCGAAATGAGAATTTGGGCTTATTTGGTTTGGTGTTACATTTGGGCTTTGGTCCAATATGGAGGGGAAATTTCAGAAATAGCAACTATAGAGTCTTAATTATAACTTTTACGTATAAATAACATAAATACCAACCTTTTGGAAGTAATTACACTCTCTTCCACTTTTTAAATTATTTGGCTCTCTCTTCCTATTAATATACATAACATAGCCAACATATACATAGCATTCTGTGTATATGTTGGGATTTTTATAATATGTTTAGGAAGTTGGAATTTTTTGTAATATTAAAAACATAAGTTGTGTATTTGTGTAATTTTTAGAACTTTTATAGCAACTAGGGGTGTTCATGGGTTTGGTTAAAAGCCAAACCGAACTGTAAACCAAACCAAACTGATTAAGAAAACCGACGTTTGGTTTGGTTTAGTTAAGTTTGATTTTAAATTTTTAAAAACCGATGCTATTTGGATAGGTTATGATTTTACTTTTAAAAGACGTGAAAATAACCAAACTGAACCGATAAATTTTATATATATATATTATAATTATTTATATATAATTTATAAATAAAATATAAATATCTTATTAATTTTAATCTATGTTTAACCCAACCAATACTTTAGCCTTATTGCCCAAAGCTCAAAACCTAAGCCCAACTCTACTTACTATTACTAATAAATTAACCCTACGGTCCCTACCTCACTTTTTTCTACTTCAGCTTTCACAATACGAGTTACCATGGTCGCTAGTTCAAATGGTAGTTTTATGTCTCCTTGTTTATTCAATCGTTTTCCTATATGATTAGCTCACCTAGCTAGTCTTTAAAGTAAACAGATAACTCAAATCTGCCCAACTCTATATCTTCTTGCAGTGCACTGCAACAGAATACAAAGTTTCGTTTTACAATGTACATGTATGTGTTTGTGTGTTGTTGGATAATCTTAGTGCCTACAATACAAAGCTGGTGCTTTTCATCTCAATGTTGGTTTTGTTTAATGTGTTTGTTCTAATTTTTAAGAGTTTATAGTGTCATTTGTCCATCATTGTACAGATATTTCATGAGAAATTGTTCAATGTGATACTCTTTTCTATGGGTTAAAAAAAAGAGTTTATTCTAGAGATGATTGGAGTAGGCTAGTCAATAACCGAAAAAAAATAAAAAATCGAACCAAACCGACAAGAATCAAACTGACGTTTTTTTTGTGTGTGTGGTTTGGTTTGGTTTTAGAACTTCAAAAACTGACTAAATTGGTTTTGGTTATGGTTTTAACTGCTAACCGATCCAAACCGACCCATGAACACCCCTAATAGCAACAGTTTCATAATTACGAAAAAATAGCAAATTATATTTTGTATTTAAGTAAACTGTTGCTATACAAATACATATACAACAAGATTCACAGTCCTTGTTTTACTCAAATTAGTTGAGTTAAATAAGAAATAATTATCCCACCTAATTAAATTTCCATAAACTACTCTTATTTAAATTAGTAGATACTTTTTTCCAAATCAAACTCAAATATGAAGATTATTCTTTTCATGATCTTCAAAATTTCAAAATATCATCCTCTTATACTAACTATTTTTTCTTGTTAGTTTTTTTTTTTTCTTTTGATTTCTTTTTCTTTTCCATTTTTTTCTTTCCACTTTATTTTATCTCTTCCATTCTCTTTTTTTTTCCTTTTATTTATTTATTTATTTATTAAAAAAAAAATCTCATATTTTTTTCGCTTTCTTCTTCTTCTTTTTAAATTTTTTTTTCGCTTTTGTTTTTACACTTCTATTTCTAGTTTCTACTTCTCTTTCTTCTTCTTTTTTTCTTTTTTTCTTCTTTTTTTTGATTTTTTTTTTCTATTTTTTTGTTTTTTCTTTTTCTTTTTCTTCTTCTATCTCTATCTTTTATTTTTAAAAGACAAATATCTATATCATATATACATATTCAAAAAATATATAAAATAAATAAACATACAGATCTGTATATATATTTACGATAAAAAACATACATATATATCTGCATATGTATTTATAAAAATACATGTCTGACTCACATGTATATATAAACATATAGGACACAAAGTTTTTATAACAAAAATGACAATTATATACATATACATATAGGTAATAAAAAAATACATGATACATATCTTAAATGGTAAAAGAAAACAAATAAGTACATATGTTACCCTCTAAAATCACATATTATGTACAGTTCAAAGATAAATTCAACACCTTATAAAATACATATAACAATGCATATGTATTTACAGAATACATATCTGATCCATATGTATATTCTTATTTTATATGAGTCACTTTTGTATTTCGCAAATACATATGAAGATATATAGTATAGTTATGATTGTTACTGTTTAATATGAATATGGTATGTATTTCGTAAATACATATGTATGTTTTGTATTGTTAATACATGTCTAGATCTGTATGACTATGTATTTTGTATATTTTTTTATTATGTGTATGTAATATACATATTTGTCTCTTCAAAATAAAAGTTAGAGATAGAAGAGTAAAAAAATGAGAAAAAAAAACAAAAATATAAAAAGAAAAAAAAGAGAAGTGAAAAAAAAAAGGAAGAAAGAGAAATAGAAGTGTAAAAAAAAAAAAAAAAAAAAATAGAAAAAAGAAGAAGATGAAAACGAAAATATAAAAAGAAAAAAAAGATATGAGAAAGGAAAAAAAAAAGAGAAATAGAAGAGAAAAAATAAAGTGGAAAGAAAAAAATGAAAAAAGAAAAATAAATCAAAATAAAAAATATAAAATGATAAAAAATAAGATGAAAAAAACTAACAAGAAAAAAAAGGTAGAGATATAATGAAGTAAAGAATAGTAATGATGTTTTATTTTGAAATCTTGAAGATCATGGAGATAATTATTTTTTTGGGCAAACAACTTAAATTCTGAAAGTTTGGAGTTTAATTATAGAGTATCCCGATATTTTGCATAATTACTGAAAATCCCGATTTTGATTCTGTCAGGATACATAATTAGCTCTCCATACATCCAACAAAGATATATTTCCTTCTTTGTAAAGATATATAGTTAGTTTTAGATACATTTTTCCGATTTTGGGTCTGTCGAGATACATAATACATCGAGTGAAGATATATTTTCTATGTAATGATACATAATTAGCTCTAGATACATTTTTTTTTTTATGTTGGATCACATAATTAGCTCTTGATACGTCCAACGAAGATACATAATTTTTGTAATTACTTTGTAAGGATGGAAATTTATGTAAATCCGATAAGTTAAGGTGTATGTTAATGTTATTTTTTCAAAAAAAAAAAAAAAAAAAATCGATAATGGACCTTTTGGAGTTTGGGCTCATCTTTTGTATACGTAAGATTATTCTTGCTGCACCGTATGTCCTGTCGTACAGAACATTTTTCCCGATCTGAGGCGGGGCAACAATTGTACTATGAGTAGTTCTCTTTGTGTACGTAAAGTGATGATTCATTTGAATACTAATATATTAAGTGTTTTTTTCAACATCTAAATATAAAAAATTTATCCTTTTTAAAAACATAAACAAATATAGAATACTAGATTCTAACATTATAACAACAAAGTATATGTAATATATTATACGGTGGTTGGTGATGGTAATAGCTAGCGATTATGATGGTGGTTGTGGGTGTCAATTGGGATGATTTTGGTTAATGGTGGTTTTATGGATAGTAGCTAGTAGTAACTATTTAAGTCAATTTACTCGTTCTTAAGAAACTTGAGGTGAAATTCTTGGATTTATGAAAGACGAACAACTGCGAAAGCATTTGCCAAGGATGCTTTCATTAATCAAGAACGGAAGTTGAGGGATCCGACTGTTTAATTAAAACAAAGCATTGCGATGGTCCCAACGGATGCTCACGCAATGTGATTTCTGCCCGGCACTGTGGCACCATAGCACCAAGGCACGGTGTCACCATGGCACCAAGGCACCATGCTCTCGCATAGATGAAGAACGTAGCGAAATGCGATACTTGGTGTGAATTGCAGAATCCCGTGAACCATCGAGTCTTTGTTTTCTAAAGAAAATATTTTTCAAAAATTTTAACTAAACGAATATAAGAAAAATGAAAATCACTTTCTCCACCAAACGCACCTTTATACGACCATTAAGCAAATATCTTTTTTTGATTTCCCACCCAGTGTCCGGTACCTGCATTGGAACCCGACTAATCCGGATCACACATTACAGGGCCCCATTATGGGGGTAGCGCACCCTCAACAAGATTTTCTCCATACCCAGGGCTCGAACCCGAGACCTCTGATTAAGGGTGGAGAAAATATCAGTGTTTCTTGGTGGGTGTGAGGGGGCAGCAGGGACAAATCTATACAACAAGTTATAGCCTTATAGGTTCGGCAAAACTCACTCTGTATTCGTAAAGTTTTGTCAATGATAAAACAGAAACCATACTTATTTTCTATGACAGGAAAATAAAAATGTGATGCAACAGTGATGAGTTCTGGGCTATGGGGTTGGAAGCTAGGCCTGTAAAGATCATTACAGCAGGAGGGGTGGGAGTGGAGTGGGGTGGGGGTAGGGGTGGGGTGGGGGGGTTACAAAAATAACTTGGAAAACCCCTCTTGTAATGTGGGAAAAATCAAGAAATCTAAACAAATTGAGTACAACAAAGTGCCAAGTTAAAGTTGGATCTACTCAGATACTATCATTGAACATACTTCTTTACATGCCGATCTGCTGCTATCGATAATGACTGTATTGTAACAGGGAATGATGGACCCATCTGCAGAATTTCAAGAGAATCATATGCAATTAGAATCTTGATCACTGAATTATGGATGAAATTCTAAACACGAAACGAGCATCAGGTACCAAAAGGATAGACATATTCACGAATCATATCAATGCTGCAACGCACGCCCAAGATTCTAAGGTTCGAATTGTTTTGTTGAGAAAAAAAACCAGTTCCCTACTAGGTCTCGAGACAGGAAAAGTACAATATACTACGAGATTTTGAGCTCTGATGCACCCAAAATGAGAGTTTTTTAGTGTCCCTCGGGGTCAAGGCAATAATGAAATTCAGGCCACTGAAAGATTATTACATGCCTTGTCAGCATGGATTCTAATAATCAAATGCCATCCAAACATGGAATGTAGCTATGAAGTTTTGGGAACAACAGATAATTGTCAAAGCATGTTCCTTGAGGTAAAAGCAGACGACTACATGCAACGAACAAGAGATTCTGCATGTCTGCTTTATGATTCCCCGGCAATAAACAGCTAGATGTTGACGGGTTCGCCCATAAGAATTCTGCTAGACGTTGACGGGTTCGCCCATAAGAATTCTGCTAGACGTTGACGGGTTCAACATAAGAATTCTGCTAGACGTTGACGGGTCCGCCCATATACGTGGATGAAACTATGAAGAAGATCATACTACTTAAAATTTAGCATTGAGCATTCTTACATCTTAAACCAACGTTGCAGTACTACATGCCCCATAGTCCATAAACTTTTGACGTATTTAATGATAGACCTTTATAAGCCGTACTTTAACTCAAGTGATGTAATGACTAAAGAACTTGAACACAGACAATAAGATATTTAATTAAGCAAGAACACCCTCAAATGAAAGAGCAAGAAAGGATCTATCACGAGGCAGCATTTGAAAGGGGGTTGTCCGATATCTCACATTTTCATTTTTGAGTTTATAAAATTACTTTGAAGATTCATGTGAAGGTACCAATTACGAAGAATGTAAGTCAGGGAACTCACCGTGCTACACAGATGGACTGTATTCACATAACCAGCATATTTTGAGCCTGCATCACAGACAAAAATTGTTACCGACAAAGTAGATGAAAAGTGGAGTTGCTACCACTGAAGTTCAATGAAACTCTTGTGTACAATAAACTGTATTTTCTTCCATATACAGGGAAAACGGATTTTTGGTTAACAATAAAGTTTCCTTTACTTTCATTCCATAGATCTTAGGAAATATATTTTCGCATACTTCTCTGACAACCAAATGAATCCTAAATGGGGGTGTAAGCAGGATTTGCCGTAAACCTAAACCAAACAAATCAATAAAGATATAATCAAGAGTCGCTTACTCTTTTTTAGGCCAGCAGGCTTCTGACGCAAAAGTTCATGTACAAATGCACCGATGTTTTCACACAATGCGTCCTCTTGAAAACTTACCTGCAGAATAGTGTTTCAGGGAGAAAATAGGTGCATTCCAGTAGTATATATACAATGAAGCTTAAGAATTTCTGCATGAAGAGAGAGCAAGTGGACCTTCCCAATTCCTACATGCACAATTGCAGTTTTATCTTTTTTGAAAGGTACACCTCGCTTAGCTTCTTTCACTGCTTTTGAGATATCTTTGGTAACAGTACCTTTCTGCATGCATTATGACGAAATAAGCACTAATTCCTACGGACAACCTGAATTAAGAGCCGAAAGATGCAGATTACTTACCTTAGTATCAGGCATCAATTGCCTCAGGTACTTCGCGATCTGCAAAATCATGTGATGTTACTCACTGAGACGCACTAAAACACACTTATACCCCCCCCCCCCCCCCCCTCCCCCTTTTTAATCCCTTTCAACATTTAGTGGTCATTTTATAGGCTCATAGCATCAACTTATCAAGTTCATAATCTTTCTTTGATAACTTAAAGGTTCAAATCTTTCTAATCCACCTTTATGCTAATGGCAAGCCAAATGACCCCTGAATTTACAGTGTAATCACAGAAGAGATTATCAATGGCAAGTATGGATAGTTAATGTAAAAAACCTGTCTCAAGCTCGGCATCATGGCATGAGTGGAAAAACATTTGTCAAAATCAAGCTTCACATTTCCTGCACGTATAATCACATTAAAAATGTTAAGGACATTACAATAAAATCAAGCTCAAGGACTAATATTGAAACAAAATATCCTACTCAAGGGTTAGAATCAATAGATGTTTCAAAAGAAAGAATGGTTTCATCATCATCCCCAAATGCGTGGGTGAAATTGCAGATCTTTGTTTCTCAGAATAACTTTCAGCATTTTCAAGGGAATAACTTAAATGGTCATTCAACTATAACAAATTCTTCGCTAAAGTCACTTATGTTTATGGTAAGTTTATCTACAAAGTCATTATAGACCCCCCAAAAAACACTAAAGGGAAAATTACATAAACACCCCCTCAAGTTTGGCTTTGTAACACTCACTTCCTTTGTGATTTTGCTCCCCCTCTTAATTTATATTTTTGTAAATAATTCTTTTAACCTAATTATTACAAATTTTTATAAAAGTAATAATTAGGTTAAAAGATAATTAGCCGTCATGACCATTAATTCCTCTGTGAACCTTTCGCTGGCTCAAGTTGACCACCCCATAAAATTAAGTAACCTTTTCGCAATTCTATGAATTAAGTTGAAAAGGAACATTGTCTTCTGCATAAGAATAGTCAGCTTGGATGAAATTTGTCAGCTTCACTTCAATCCATATGCCGGAAGGGGCTATGAACTTAAACCTCCGTTGAGATTACAAGCATAAGCCTCCGGAGAGGTTATGAATGTAAACCTTAGAGAGTTTACGGACAGGAAGGAGCAAACTGATGTCATAACTTGCACCATTTACATCAGCATGTAAGTGGACATCAGAAGTACCACTACAGTTCTAAATAATTGCAATTCTTAAATAAGGAATTTAGTGGAATACCACTCTTGATATTCTCTACGAGCTCCATACCACCAACAACATCAGCGCCTGCTTCTCGGGCTTCATCAGCAGCAGCTCCTTCCGCAAAAACAGCAATGCGATATACCTGAAAGGAAAATATTTAGTCAAAAAATAAATCTAAAACAGCATATGATTATCTAACCTTAAATTTTATGAAGAATGCATCATACCTTTCCGAACCCATGAGGAACAGCCACTGTACCTTCAAGCTTCTGCAGTTCAAAAGAAAGAACTCTAAGATTGCACTAGCAAGATAATGAGATTGCTCAAGACTCAGGTCAAATTAGCTACACTAGCAGAGGTCAACCAAAATGGAAGAATTGGAAATGCAACGTCTATAATCTCACTCCGCTTATACCACCCATGCAAGAGATTTATATTTCTAGAGGCTTGCACTGGAAATATTTCAGCCAAGGCAAGGACAATTCATTCTTAATTAGGTGGCATTAGGAGCATGATTCTACCATTAAAATTTGCTCCATACACTAACGAACAACAAAAGGATGTGGAATCAGCAAACCCCTAACTAACCGTGATTTGGATGCAGAATGTTGAATCACGGTTTTAATTATTAGAGAACTTTTGGTCAGTTGCAAAATCTAAGATGATTGATGACTGCATGCAAAGCAAATTCTGGAGAGATGTCCCCAAATGTTTAAGAATTGAGATTTAGGTTGAAATGTTTAACGTCCTGTATACTCTAATCATTTATGAGCTCCTTTAAGTCCAAGTTTTTTATTCAGCCATAAGGACAGTAGCACCCTATTGGTCCTGGAACTTCTGCTAAAAAATTCTGCTTATGAAAGCCCCAAGAGAAATAAAATATCCAATATCCATTCACCATCTGATAAATAAATTGACATACAAAGCAATAACCACAGAAGTGGTAACAAGAAGTCTTTCTGTTCAAGTATCACGTGATGAGTGACGACAAGCTCGGATTGTAAGCTTAATGTGGGCCGGAAAGAGGACGAAAGTACGCACCAGGTCAGTTCTGCGCATATCAGGAGTCAAAACAACATGAGCTTCCAGAGTTTCATCAAACTTCTTCTTGGCATTAGCCTGTATAATCACTAGAAATACAATGAATCATGACTCAGTCTGTAACCTCTAACGAAACCACCACTAAATAGAAAAAGAAAGCACCAAGGAAAAGCACACAGGCAACCCAACCCATGGCAAGCCACAGCTAATAGTCACTTAGATTACATGCCATAGGCATAAAGATAAAGCATCATGGCCAAAGCAGACAAGCAAACTATCTCAGGCAAGCTATGATTAAGAGTTACTCAGATGACATAATATGGACTTTGATCCATAATTACTATTTTTCAACTTGAACAGATAAAAGAAAAAATATAATGAGAATGAAGAAAAATAAAAGTTGTATTTCAGCCATGCATATGACTACCCCTAATTGATGGAAAAGTTGAACCTGTCTCTTCACTTTGATGTTATCTACAAACACAGACTCCCCAAGGAAGTGGCCTAGAGGTTGAAGAGATGAAGCGACAACCTTGGGAACCAAGAGACAACACCACGTGAATTCTTTCCACTTGCCTAAGTCTTGTTGGATAGTATTACCGAATACTAATGCAAAGTAAAAGGTAACCGATGGATTAGCAGGTTCTGGCACCACCACTATCCTATCAAAACTAAAAAACAAAAAGTTATCTAGAAATACGACCCTAGAGTGTGGTCTAGTAGCCAATGGAAGACACCAATCTGAATCTAGCATAGGCAAAAAAAAAGAAAAGAATAGAAGATCTCTTTCAATCTGCTGAAGTCTTGATAAGGTACCTTGATGCATGGAGTCATACGGTACTCGTATTAATGGAAGGATGCACGTACATGGTGGAACAGTTGAGGTGCATGCAAACAGGCTCCGACATCATCATTATCAAAAGAGATTATCTACAAATACCTTGACCATTAAAGCCCCAAAGGGTGTGGCCTAGTGGTTCAATTTAGTTGGGTTGTGCACATGAGGTCTCAAGTTCAATTCCCAACAAAAGACAAACTCTAGGTGATTTCTTCCCATCTGTCCTAGAGTTGGTGGACAGAGTTACATGGTATCTGTTGCTGGTGGGAGGTGGCAAGTATCCTGTGGAATTAGTCGAGGTGCGCGCAAGCTGGCCTGGACACCACGGTTATCAGGAAAAAATGCCCATTAACAGTTGAATGATTAAGAAATAGAAAACAATTGTAGGATTCCCATTAAAGAGGCCATTAAGAACTGGAAACATAAAAATCCAAGCTTTACGATCCGAATAGCCTCTTTAAGGTCATAAAAACCCTCCTCCTTCTTCTTCTTCTTATCATCACTCTTCACATCAATCAATGTAGGAAATGAAATCATTACCTCTTCAACATTCATAACTCTCCTCATTACCCTCTTCTTTGCGCTCGATTCTTCTCCCCTCTTTCTCCATTTCCTCATTAACCTCCATTTTCCCTTCCCCTTCCCCCTTTCCCCCTCTTTCGGCCTATCCTCGTCAACATTCAAAACTTTCCTTTTTTTTCATTTAATCTAATAATGTGCATCCTATTATTGTTTTGTTCTTCTTCTTTTCGATTCATATTATCCTATTACTACTTATAACTTCAGAAGGAGTCAAAATTTTATACAAGAAACAGCAAATACACTAACAACAACAACAACACCAAAAATCCCATTAAGCATGATCAATATAAAGTCGATTGAAAAACATAAAAATCTGACCTTTACGAGTCGAATGACCTCTTTAAGATCATAAACAACCACCTTCTTCTTCTTCTTCTTATCATCGCTCTTCGCATCAATTAATGTAGGAAACGAAATCATTTCCTCTTCAACATTCATAACTCTCCTCATTACTCCCCTTCTTTGCGCCTCGATTCTTCTCCCCTCTCTCTCCATCTCCTCATTAACCTCCACTTTCTCCCCCTCCTCCTCTGGCCTATCCTCCAGTAACGGAGCTACCACCCTTGTAGGGTAAGATACCGGTGCTATTATCTTCGGTGCATCCTTCAAATACCTCAAATCCTCCCGGGTCCACATCCCACCATCCGGGTCGGGTCAAATTTTCAGTTTCATCATTTTTTTCATTTAAACTAATAATGTGCATCCTATTATTGTTTTATTCTTCTTCTTTTCAATTCATATCATCCTATTACTCCTTATAACTTCGGAAGGAGTCAAACATTTGTACAAGAAACAACAAATACAACATAAATGCTAAAAAGAATTCTTATAACCGATCTCAACTAAATTCGCGATCAATAAATTGTCGATTGAAAGAAAAAAATCTAACCTTTACGAGTCGAATAGCTTCTTTAAGATCATAAACAACCTTCTTCTTCTTCTCCTCACTCTTCACATCAATCAGTGTAGGAAACGAAATCATTTCCTCTTCAACATTCATAACTCTCCTCATTACTCCCCGTCTTTGCGCTTCAATTCTTCCCCTTTCTCTCTCCATTTCCTCATTAACTTCCACTTCCCCCTCCAGCCTATCCTCCGGTAACGGAGCTACTACCTTTGTCGGGTATGATACCGGTGCTATTACCTTCGGTGCATCCTTCAAATACCTCAAATCCCCCAGGTCCACATCCCACCATCCGGGTCGGGTCAGGTCAAATTTTCAGTTTTATCATTTTTTTTTCATATAAATTAATAATGCACATCCTGTTATTGTTTTGTTCTTCTTTGCGATTCTTATTATCCTACTACTACTTATAACTTCGGAAGGAGTCAAAATTTTATACAAGAAACAACAAATACACAACAACAACAACAACACCAAAAACCCCATTAAGCATGATCAATATAAAGTCGATTGAAAAACATAAAAATCTGACCTTTACGAGCCAAATGGCCTCTTTAAGATCATAAACAACCTCCTTCTTCTTTTCATCGCTCTTCGCATCAATCAATGTAGGAAACGAAATCATTTCCTCTTCAACACTCATAACTCTCCTCATTACTCCCCTTCTTTGCGCCTCGATTCTTGCACTCTCTCCATCTCCTCATTAACCTCCACTTTCCCCTCCTCCCCCTCCGACCCATCCTCTAGTAACAGAGCTACCACCCTTGTAGGGTAAGATACCGATGCTATTACCTTCGGTGCATCCTTCAAATACCTCAAATCCTCCCGGGTCCACACCCCACCGTCCGGGTCGGGTCAAATTTTCAGTTTTATCTTCTTTTTTTTCATTTAAACTAATAATGTGATCCTATTATTGTTTTATTCTTCTTCTTTTTGATTCATATTATCCTATTACTGCTTATAACTTCGGAAGGAGTCAAAATTTTGTACAAGAAACAACAAATACAACAACATTAAAAGAATTCATATAACCAACCTCAACTAACTCGCGATTAATAAAAATCTGACCTTTACGAGTCGAATGGCTTCTTTAAGATCATAAACAACCTTCTTCTTCTTCTTCTTTTCATCACTCTTCGCATCAATCAATGTTGGAAACGAAATCCTTTCCTCTTCAACATTCAACACTCTCCTGATTACTCCCCTTCTTTGCGCCTCGATTCGTCCCCTCTCTCTCTCCATTTCCTCATTTACCTCCACTTTCCCCTCCTCCTCCTCCTCCTCCCCGTCCAGCCTATCCTCCGGTAACGGAGCTACCACCCTTGTAGGGTAAGATACCGGTGCTATTATCTTCGGTGCATCCTTCAAATACCTCAAATCCTCTCGGGTCCATGACCCGGCAGAATCCGGGTCGGGTCGGGTCGAGTTTGGGGATTCTTGAGATGGGGTTTCGGGATTGTAAGAAACGGGTTGAATTGGAACCGGGTCATTGGATTCGGGTCGGGTCGAATTAGGGTTTTCGGGTGAGGAAGAGAGGAATCGATGGAAATGGGAACGGAGAAAAGGGTATTTGTGTAAATAGTGGCGACGAGTTTGATGGAGTAATTGGAAGGAAGACATTTTTTTGGAGTAATTGGAGTGAGCTAGTAGAAAGAACTTGGAATATGGAAAGGGGGTTTTAGGGAAAAGAGGAAGAGGGTTTTAGCATTTTTTATTTTTTTTAAGAGTTAGGGAAATTGGAGAATAATAAATAATTATTCAAATTAAAAAAAAAAAAAAAAAAAGTTCAAAAAGGTATAAAATCATTTTTTTTCATTTCAATACCTAAAGATTTTAAAAAATGTGCTTGAATAAGCCACTTCTAAAATCAGTTTTTTTTTTTCTTATAAATGATAAGCGCATATATATTTTTGTTACAGATTTGTTCAAAATTTTAAAAATAGTATTGAAAATATATTTTTATTTGAGTCTCTAGTTAGGTGGGTTGGGGGAGGTGGATGCTTGCGGTTCGATAGTGTATCGTATTATTTTGTGGATGTTTTATTTAGGTTATTTCATCTTATCTCATCTTTTATTACGATCTTATTTATTAGTGTCTTGAGCTGGGGTCTATCGGAAACAATGTCTCTACTTCTTTAGAGGTAGTAATATGGACTGCGTACATTTTACCCTCCTCAAACCACACTACACGGGAATCCACTGGGTATGTTGTTTATAATATTTGTTTTGTTACAAATTTTAAATAGATTATTATTTTGGTGAAGTTTTGTTTGTGTGTGAGGTAAAAGTTCTTTTAAAATTTTAAATGTGTGACGGGTATTTTTATAAACAATCAATCTATTTTTAGAAAGAATGCAATGCATATTAGTTTTAGTACCACAAATCAAACAACCACTAGAAAATAATATCAGGATAAGTAATTCCAGGATAACTAATCCCAGCAAAACTAATTTCAGCATAACTTGTTTTTCAACCAAACGACCCGTGACTGCAATATAAAACAGAGAATGTTTTTCCAAGAGTTTCCGTATAAAGGAGAGCTTCAAACAAAAAGGTGATGCCACTTTTCATAATTGAGGCTCTAAAATTTGTCAATTTATCGGCTACCATTTTGAACTACCTAAAGCATGAAGAAACGTGACAAACACTCTGTTGGGAGCTCTCCCCCAACTGAGATCCGACGCGGGACGAATTCGAATATAATTGGACTCCTGAAAAACGGATACCGAACACCGGGTAGTTTAAACAAAAAAGAAACGTGAAGAAAAGAAAGAAAAGGGGAAAGACGAGTGAAGGGGCATTTTTGTCTTGATATTCAAACTTCTATAACTATCAATTGGTCATTTTCTTGAGGTAGCTTTTGATCTTTTGAAGTCTTGAAGAGCAGTGATAGTCATGAGAATCATGACCTTAGGAATAAAATAGAATTTTTTTTTCACCATAGAGTTACATTTTTTTTCATTATTTTCTTATATAGTCATGACTTAGGAATAAAATAGATTTTTCTTTTCAAAATATTAAGTTTGGGTTAAATGATAATATACCTATTTTTGGTATTCCCTTAAAAAAAGGTATTTCAATTCAACCTAAGAAAACACAAAATGTTGCAATATATTATAGGGAAAATTTCAGAAATAACAATTATAGAGTCTTAATTGTAACTTTTATAGCAACAGTTTCAAAATTACAAAAAATAACAATATGTATTTTGTGTTTCAGTAAACTGTTACTATTTAAATACATATACAATCAGATATTTCCTTCCTAATTTAATGCTAATATGTTTGAGTTAAATAAGGAAAAAAGTTGTACCTTAATTTATGACACATTTAATTTTACAGATTCCTTTACCTTATAAAACTCTTTTTTTACCACAACTATTAAATTACAACTACTAATTGAAATTCAAAAAAAGTTTTTCATATGCAGCAACTCAACTCAAATTCAAAATATAGATTCAAATTCAAAAACGTTTTCCCTCATGTTATTTTTTTTGCTGATCGACTAAAATTTTGAAGAAAATATTGAAAATACAATGGTCCAATTACAGGAATTGATCAACTAACTCTATTCTATTTGTGGTTTTCATAAAATTAAAGTGCGAAATTGCTGAAAACTTGTAACAAATTTGTGTAACAGTCGCGGAATTCAAAAATTTGAGATCGTATATGAATTTTATCAGTTCTCACAAAAAATGGTTTAAGCGATTTTTTTTTTTTCAATTTCAAATTTGTTCTTGTTGTTCTGTTATTTGAAAGTTGAGATGCAATTTTTATACGTTAAATTTGAATTTTAGTTTAGAGTAACTAATCGACTAAAATTTTTTTTCTGTTTGAATTGCAGTTTTGTATATACGAATTTGTTGTTTTATATAGCACGTATTTGAGATTTAAACAAACTTGATTCTATTTGTGATTTTCATAAAATTGCAAAAATTACTGAAAAACTTGTAACAAAATTGCGTAACAGTCGCGAAATTCAAAAATTTGAGATCGTATATGAATTTTATCAATTCTAAAAAAAAATGGTTTGATCGAAATTCTTTTTTTTAAAATTCAAAGTTACATGTGTCGCTATGTAATGTGAAAATTGAGATACAATTGTTATACGTTAAATTTAAATTTTTGTCGATGATAACAAGTATTTGAATAAAAAAAAAATCGTTGGAATTCATTTTGCAGTTTTGTATATACGGATTAGTTGTTGTATATAGTACGTATTTGATATTTAAGTTTATTTTTACTATTTTTTTGTGTTTTGGAGATTGACAATGGGAAGTATACATGTTCTTATTAAACACTTTTATAAATGGACATATAAACAACATTATGAAGATTACATATGTTTCCAGCTATATGTATTTATAATATACATATGCAGTACGTTTATGTGTTCACTGGCAGTTTCATAGGTTTTCAGCTGTGTGTTTTATAATCTACATATGCAGTATTTTATGTGTAAAAATCATGTATTCTTATATGTATTTTTTCAATATGCAGGACATATATTTCCTTTGGCATATGGTGTACTTGATTCTGGAAATGATGCATCCTGGACTTGGTTCTTTGAGAATCTGAAGGAAACATACGATGAAAGAAAACATATGTGTGTAGTTTCTGATCGTAATGCAAGCATCGTAAAAGTTGTTGGTGGTATGTACAATGATGTACCACATTATGCATGTATGTGACGTCTATGAGAAAATGTACATTAATATTGTTATAGTTTAAATGTTGCAGTTATAGTTTAAATGTTGATATGTTAAATTGAACTTGTTATTGAACTAGTTATAGTTAAATTGTAACAATTTTTTTTACTGAACTTGGTTAACTTAATTCATTATGAATATATTATACAAGACATATAATATTATTGATTTATACCTAAGAAACTGAAAGCCACACTTATCATATGAGAATCTATTCAGTACCTATGCCCATCTATAAAAACTAAGAATAAGTTAACATACCTTTATGTAATAAATAAATAAAAATTAAAAATACATATAAAGACATATCAATTACGCAATCAAAACTTTAAATGCGTATGTTTTTTTTAAAAAAATATATGCATTAATCATACGTAAATATGTATTATTCATAGATATATACGCATAATTGAAAAAAATCTATGGATAACTCATAAATACATATCTACTTAAATACATATGTATATCTGGTAAAAAATATATGTATTAAACTGGACAACTATATATACATATGCATAGCCGAAAAATGCATAGTTAGACAAATGGATATATTTATATCCATAGCAGAAAATATATATTCAGACTTGTAAAAACCATATGCAATATTCATATATACATATGCATTATGCATAAATATATGTGCGTTAATAATATATACATATGCATTATGCATAAATATATGTGCGTTAATAATATATACATATGCATTATGCATAAATATATGTGCGTTAATAATATATACATATGCATTATGCACAAAAACACATGCATTACTCAAAATACATATGCATAAAATGGAAAATACAAATGCATATATGAAAAATACATATAGTAACTGGAATATACATATTAATTACTCAAAAATATATTCAAAACTGAAAACCACATATTCATACCGACATATGCATAACAGTAACATAAACTAACCAAGAAAATTTTCATTTTATAGTTTAAACATCAAAAATCTAAATATCATATAAAATGAACATTAAAATATTGACTTTCAACATTAAAGTAACATATGAAACCTAAGAAATATTCAATTAAATTTTAGTCCACCTAAAGTTAACTGTTATCAAATATCAATATTGTATAAATTATTATGTACATCAATGTTGTAGCAATAGTGTTTGATGTGTATATATGATGTATAACTATGTATCGGAGATGTATATAAATATATACATACATTGTTTATACAATAGTTAACAAGCTAATTTTCTTTTCAATGCCGACCAACTCAAATCTCCTCTAAATAGTCTCAAATTCTAGAAATGAGATCTTCTTGATGTTTGAGTCTGCTGATATATTATCCATTCGAAATGATTTACATTTGTGGCACGTTGAATTTCAAAATCAAACTTTGAAAAAGCTTTATGGTTGTACATGATGTCCTAAGCTTCCTTTCACGTTTTCTAGGCCTGGATATTAAAGGAAGTTATGGCGTCAAATTCACGAGAATATTTATGTTTTTTTCCCTAAAAATTACCTAAAGCATGAAGAAACATGACTCAAAAAAAAGGAGAGGCGGGGGGGGGGGGGGGGGGGGGACGAGCGAAAGGACATTTTTGTCTTGATTTTTAGACATCTATAACTAGCAATAGCTCATTTTCTGGAGGTAGCTTTTGATCTTTTGAAATCATTAGGAGCAGTGATAGCCTCTTTTGTTCTTTTGAAATCATTAGCTTTTGATCTTTTGATCTTTTGTAGCTCTCTCAAAGTGTCCAACTGTGGAGAATTTTTGTTTGGGGGTCAGTGTTAATTTGGGTTGGGTCGGTGGTTAGATTAGGATACGGGTTATTTTGTTGATTTTGTGTTTTCGTAAAATTAAAGCATAGGGATGAAAATTTTCCCAACTGTGGGAGCATATTTAGCCCAAAAGTGTGACAAAGGGTAAATCTAACCAACTTTTAAAAGTAGAAGGGTAAATATGACTCTTTACCCTTCAAAAAATTTAGAAATTTCCACCATAAAATTATATATTTTTTAAAATTATCTTTTTATATAGTCATGACCTTACAAATAAAGTAGATTTTTCTTTTCAAAATATTAAGTTTTTCGATTAAATGATAATATATCTTTGTTTAATATTTTAAAACTTTAAATTAAACTTCTTAAAACTTATTATATACCAATAAGATTTTTGAGAATGGAACCAAGGTATTGTATTATAATAAAGACTTAACACTTTATTAACTTGCATGAAGCTGTCCCTAGTTATATAATGAGATGATGACTCTTTGATTGTTATGGATCTAAAGCAAATGTTTTTACAAGTCTTGTTCTTGAATGACATGCTACTTATTTTTCAACAATCTAACTATTCTTCTTATTATCTTTCGGAAAAAGTAAATTTTGTTTTTGCTAAACAAGACATGACCTTTGTAGTTTTATTTTTATCGGATCATTACAAATTTATAACAAAAATTAGTAAAATTGATTGCTAGCACTGCCTACAAAGACACAAATCAATATATGACAATAAAGGAGGAACATAGATAAGGTGATGTGGCACCTCTCTATGACCTCCATTTCTATTTTATTTTTTTCTCCTTTTTTTGAGATTTTTCTTGATTTTTTTCCTCTATCCTTTTCCTGGGTCAATTAATTTGTTTAACAATTAAAATGAATATATCAATTACTATTTCATTTATTCATAGTCTTTTAATATGCAAACTTAATGGTCTTTATTTTCATTACTTGCATGACTTTTGATGATCATAAATCCTAAATTATATTAAGTAATATTCATGATATCCTTTGATATTCCATATTTTTGTCCTATAAATAGAGGCATTATGAGTATTGTTTCCCTCCATCATCAAGATTAAGCCTATTTCTTTCATTATGTATTGTTTAGAATTTTCATTCTTTAACTTTCATATATATATATATATATATATTACCAAAAGGAAATAAAAATTATTTGTGCATCTTCAAAAAAAGTGTGAATTTGTTGAAGAAGAGACATTCGACATGGTCGATACGTTAGCATATTTGGTCGTTGTTATTCTTTATGATATTTGCTTCTAACTTGAATATTGTGGATGCCTTCATAGTTTTTGGTGCCCTTTTGCTTTTCATGTTGTGATCTTCCTATTCACTTTCTATTGACGTTTGATTCATTTTACTTTAATTTGCTTAATTTGTTTATGACCACAATAGCATCATACTATATATACATGTCTTACAATGTAAATGAAGGATTTATATTACGCAATGCTTGAGAAATCTTTCCGTTGCATCTTTTTAGTATTATAAAATTATTTTTTAATTATTGAAGTGCTTCTAAGACAAAAATAACTTTTAAACACTTTCACGATGCAAGTGCGAGTATATAAATATCAGCTTAAATATTTATTTGTTTGCCAATTTCAATAATAGGTAGAGCTAATATGGAGATGGAAATTCTGAAACTTATCACAATATAGCTTGAGTAAAAATATAAATCATTATCTATAATTTTAGATCTAAATCGATTAGTCATAATCATATGGAGGAATTAAAATTTCTCAATCACTTAGAAAATAAAGAGAAAAAAATATATTTATTTTCAAATCTCTTAATTATGTGTAAGAATGTGATGTACAAAAATGAAAATTGCTTATAAAAGATCATAAAACTAAACAAATTATAACAAATAGTCGAAACTACATTGACAGTCTTAACTCAAGATTAATGCACGTTGCATCATGGATAATTATTTAAGTGCTTTTAAAATCTAATTAATGTGAAAGAAACTTTTCAACAAGAAACAAATAATTAAAAAAATATATAGAAAAGTTTTTTTTCCTAATAACAAAATATTTTGGTATGTGTAATTAAATCATTTCAAATATTATTTTTTTAATTCCTCTTAATTCTCTTTTCTCTACTTTTTCACTTTATTTTTTGTGAATTTAATATATATTGAATGTGGTATTCAATTGAAAAATTTAATGTAATCTTTAATCTCTGTATATATATATAAATAAATAGATTTTATTCAGTAAACTTCAACTTGACTATTTTTTTTTGGTCATAAAGGAGGTAATGTGACACCTCTCTATGACCTCCATTCCTATTTTTCTTTTCTCATTTTTTTGAGGCTTTTTTTTTTTTTTTTTTCATTTTTTGAGATATTTTTTCAATTTTTTATTCATAACCTATTTAATAAATTAGTTTAAAACCCCCACTAAATACATGCAAGAGTTAAAGTCCACGTTTAACAAACAATTTAAATCTTTAAGGAGACCACTTTCTCTTGTCATCCCATATCATGCTAATTACAATGGCTTTTCATATAATTTTCTATGTAGTTTTCATATAATCAAAAGTAAAAATGTCTTTAAAAAATACCTTTCTTTTTTTCGTTCATGAAAATGAAGTTTCTCCAAGCTCTAGTTTTTTAATAAAAATATTTATATTTTTAATTTCATCAACATACATAATTAAGTTTTGTATGTGCGTATAAAAATTTATCTCTATTATTATCTACATTTATTAAAGAGATCGCTAATAAATACTTTTTATAATCGCGCGAAGCACGAATAATTTTACTATTATATATATAAAAGAGAGTTACAAATATGTCTATGTGGCACCTCTCTAAGGCCAAGATTTCAATTTACCCTTTTTCTCATTTTTTTGGCATTTTAATTCTTTCTTTTTTTTTGCTAAAAAACTAATAATAATTTATGAAATTATAGCAAGATTTATTGCACAATTATGTTATTACAAGAATAGTTATTATTATCCCGCCCTTTCAAATTTTACCGTTTCAAATATGCCTATTAATGTACCACCATCAATATTCATTATGAATGTTAAAAAAGAATATGTAATCATTATGAATATTAAAAAAGAATATGTAAATTCAATGTAAAAATCTATTGAGGTTGTGTATAAAATGCATATGAAAAAAGATGAAAAAGGTCACATCTCTATTACTTTTACTCTAACTAATTGGAACTTTTGAGTTAGCATTTTCTTCTCTTTATCATTTTTATTTTATTCTTCATCACTTTGTACTTTTTTGAATTTGTGATTTATTTTATGATGTTTATGACGTATGTATAAGATTATGAAAAATTTACATTTGATTTTATCGAAGATGATGACCGTAGTGCTCAACCCTATATTAGCTAGAGTATCGATAAAGCAAATAGAAAAAGAAATAGAAGTTTTATATTTCAAAGTCTTAAGAGGAGGAGGATAGTATAAAAATATTTTCAAGTAAGGATGTAAGTACTTAATTGCTTTTTTTCTATTTCATTTTTTTTTTCTACTTTTTGTTTCATACTTTGTAAATTGTCAACCACAAATTACTACAAATAGATCATAGAAAAAGAAATGAAAGCATGTGACAATTATTATGTATTCATTAGCTTTTTGTGTTTTATTTTTGGGTCTCTAAAAATTCATATATCCTCTCTTTTTTGCCTTTTTTGATTTCTTCCTATGATGTGAGGCCAAGGTTATGAAAAAGTTCGCATTTGATTTGTGAAAGACGATGACCGGAAGCTCCATGTTCTAAAGGTAACTTGCTATATAACCCTATAATTGATGAATGCAAGTCTTTGATAAGAAGGTTGGGAGGTCCACCCGTTCACCATAGCTACAGGGAGCAAAACAAGGTAGCTGATGCAATGACCTAGGTAGGAGTTAGGCAGAATAAGTATGTCGAATGTAAATATTTTGATACCCCGCCCCTTTTTGCAGCTTATGATGTTTGGGCAGATAGTGTAGGAACTTGTTATCATAGGAATATCCCATTCCATGCGGACCCTTTTGGATAACGCCCAACAGTTTTTGTACTAGAGCCAGACTACGCTCATACTCTTTTCATTAAAAAAAAAATTAAAAAAAAAATTTCCTAACAAGCATATTAATTTCTTTCATATAATGATTTTCCATTTTTCTTTACTGTCCTTCAATTTGATATTATAAAGAATATTATCTACTTCCCTTTAGTAACCATATCTATTTTAATACTCTTTTTCCAGTCATTAAATCACATTTGCTTCTTCTTTCCTCTATTAGAAATGAATTAAAAATACTCTTTTCACTTCTAAAATTATTTTTAGGTTTAAAATTGTCCCTCTATGAACAACAGTATTATATGATGATTGTTAAATTTTAGTTAACACATGTGATCTTTATTAATTGGTCGAAACAAAATTTCTACTCAACCCAAAAAGTTCCAACTGTCTTAAATTAGGAAAAATAACATAAACATATGTCTTAACTTATCATATTTATACAAATTTTCACCCTCACAAAGTAATTATAAAAACCTCAACTAATTATATATGTTCGTTGAATGTATCAGAAGCTAATTATATATCTCGACAGATTCATAATCGAAAAAAATGTTTTGAAAACTAATTATGTATCTTTACAAAGAAAAAAAATATCTTCGTCGAATATATTGAGAATTAATTATGTATCCCGACAACTCCAAAATTGAAATTTCAAAATTTTCTGTAATTAAACTCTAAACTATCGAAACTTATGTTGTTTTTCCTTTAAATTAATGCATTTAAGAGATAAAATTATTTTTCCACCTCTCATTGTTAATTAATTTTATACAAATTTAAGTATCTATTTATGCATGTTCAATGGTGGAAGGCAAAATGTGTTACCCTCTTAGTGTGTGCTTTTTACAATAATCTTTCATTTTCACATGTAAAAGATCTGAAAAGGACGTTTTCTTCTGCCAAATTGTAAGTGGGCAAGAGGACTTGCAATATACTGTTACTGTGGTTGCATTAAGTGAAAAAAAGATGTTAGTATACGTGTCCTGATTGGTAAAATAAACACTTCTACTTACACTTTTGTCATCCAAATTCACCCATTAAAAATAAATATTTTAAACCAAGGGAACAAGATGGGGTGGAGGACCTTTTTTTAAAAAAAAAATATTATATATATTTTATATATATTCTATATATTTAATTTTCTACGTATCATTGAAAAAATGACATAGCATGCCACGTGTCGTCGAGTATATTACACTCGTATTAATTGAATGAAAAAAAGATTTAAAATGTTATGTTTTGATGGGCAAAGGATTTCAAATATTTTGTTTTGACGGGTTTAAATGATAAAAATGTAAATAGAAGTGTCTACTTTACTTTACAAATCAGGACAAGTATAAGTGTCCACAAGATTATTTCGCCTATTCTAAATTCTAAATATCTGAAATCTAGACAGTAACTTTTCACCTTAAATTTACGTAACAGAACCAAGTTACACAGCCTTAAACGCAACAACAATCGCCCAACAGTAATTCAAACATATCGTTAGGCGTAAGAAGAGTAGTTCCGCCTAAAATCAATTCGACTTCAGGCCTGCTGCTCTCCGATAATGCCTCCTGAGCTTCTCGAACCTGTTGGTACAACAAGGAGAGACTGTTATTTCACGAAGCATCGACGAGCATACATCAATTGTAAGATAAAAGGATAGCAGTTTTTTATATTGATAGAACAAGAGGGATTGTTGTTTCACGTCGCATCAACGAGCATACTTCAATTGAAAGAGAAACGAAAGCAGTGACTCTTATTTCACAAAGCATTAACGAGCATACTTCAATTGATAGCAGTGTTTTACAGTGAGAGAACAAGGAGGGACTGTTATTTCACGTAGCATCATCGAGCATACTTCAATTGAAAGAGAAAGGATAGCAGTGTTTTATAGCCTCTTCCCCTTATAAACTAACATCTTAACCTTCGTTTCGTATAAAGGGCAGCCCGGTGCACTAAAGCTCCCGGCTATACGCAGGGTCCGGGAAAGGGCCCCACCACAAGGGTGTATTGTACGCAGCCTTACCTTGCATCTTAACCTTCGTTTCATACGTACGTCGCAAATTCATTAAACCAATACGAAGGCAGAAATATGAAAGGCTCAGGAAACAGACGTACGTTACAAAAGGCACTGAAGAAGGGCTAAAGGAAAACAAACCTCTACACCATTTATGCCCCCCACAACAAAAACGAGAATAACATCGTGATCTGCCAGACTTGGTTTCACCTGCGAAGACCAGAATCAAATCAGCAACTTAGACAAGCATAGAAAATACTTATATCTAATTGAAGCATACCTGCCCAAGGCCGAATCTCCCAAACCCGCTTTTGAATAGTCGGCCAACAGTAGATGAATGGTACTCTAAGCCGGGTACTTCATGCTTAGCTAGTACCCTCGATAGCACTTTATAAAGCAGTCCTTTGTTCGAGTAAGGATCATCATTGAACTTACTCATAGCCTGTGACCATTCTCTGAATGAGATATTCTTTTTTAAGCTGGACAATTTGTGAAAGAATTTGAAAAGATTATCCACCCTATCACGTAACTCTAACTTTAATTGCATGTCATCATACACTTGCTCTTTTCTCTTATCTTTTCCAGAATCTTCATCACCCCAACTACCCCAATCGTCATCATCAAAATCAATGCTTTCGGTATTATTAGAAAGATCTTCCTTCTTTTCTTCTGATTTTCTGTTAAAGTTGGCTTCTAGATCCTGAGTTAAACCTTGCAGAAACTTTAATTTTGCAACTGTTGGGTTCTCAACTATTGCATCAACAATTGCTTCTTTCATAAAATGTTCCTCTTGCCAAGAGAAAGGACCAACCGTCCCAGAAGATGGGAAATTCTCACCTGCCAATATATATCCAACAACCGTGAGTAGCAGAGCATCTTGTAGAGTAAGAAGCCCCCGTTGAGCATCCATCTTATTATTTCCCTGTGAACTAACTAAAGCACTTTTATTTATAAGATCACTAATTTGAGCAGCAAGACTTTGGCTTGTGTCCCCAGCATTTACGTTCAGTATCTTCTCAGCACTGTTAAATGCATCCCATTTAGCACTATATGATTCATCTAAAGCAAATAATGCTGCTGCTGCTAACTGGATGATTCCTTTGTTTTTTGCCAGAGATGACTGGCTTTTAGCTAATGCCTTAAGCATAGGCTGCAGATCTGATATTGAAGCATAACCAGGACGAATTTTTGCGTTCAATGATATATTTTCTCGACGTAAACTTTCCTGCAGCCATTTCTTGATCAGCATAGCCCCATCTTTTGTTCTTCGCTCTAGTATGGCTTCTAGGTACGGTGTTCCATGAAAATTTTGTGTAGAGACAAAAGAACCACAAAGAAGGTCACTTTGAAGAGCTTGTGAGGACATTTCACCAAGTTTAGCACTAAAATTCACCAACTCAACCATTTGAGAAGTTGAGTCTCTTGAATTCCAACCACGGAGAAATGCTTCAACGCTTTCCACCAGCTGAAAGTTGTCAGAACTTGAAGTGTCCTCTTTTAGGACATTATTGAGTGGTATCTGAACGGTGAGGGGAGAACGTTGCAAGTAAGCAGGGCCAAGTTTAACCGGGCTCTGGGAGCTTTTAGCTTGACTTAAGGACGACATCCGTTCTCCGTGAGGCAATGATGAAAACATTCGATCCACAAGTGAATCCCCATGACAGCATGGAGTAAGAAGGTCAAGAGTGCGGTCAATGAGTAGTAGCCCTGCAGATCTCTTACGTCGACCGACATCATAAAGACTTGACATGTCTGTCAGAAGCTTTCCAACAGTTTTTGAACTATCACCCAGGGAAAATATCTCAAGTTTCAGGTCCATCTACAAATTGAATATATTAGTTTTCAAAATACAGTGACGTAAAAAACTGAAAAAACAGTTAAACACAGAGATAATACAATTGCAGTTCAATGTATCAGTTTATCAAAAGCCATATTAAATTATTGCGATAGATATTACTTTCTAAATAACAATGTCTCAGTATATAGATTTTATTTGCACAGAAAGCCTCAACATTGTGCTTATCCTGTTCTTTTTTTTAGAATAGGTCCAAGCTTTGCTCCTATACTATTAGAAATTGCTCAATTTTTTCCTCCGTCAGACTTTGGTCCATTCATACCCTTATTGTTAGCAAATTGTCTATACTTGCTTTTGCCATTAACAAGCTCCAACATGAAATTGGTGGACTCAACGGGTCCAAATTTATCCCTCAATTGACTATGGTTTAACATTACCTTCTGATTGGAGTTCTGTTAGGATCAAGGGCAAAAAATGAGACTTTCCTGATGGCGGGGGGAGGATTAGACAAAAAAACTGACGGACGGAAAAGTTGCTCAATGTCGGATAATACATGGCAATTTTTCCCTTTTGAAATAAAGAGCATTAGTTTTATCTTTGTTCTGCTATTATTAATTAAATTCATCTTGTAAATTAAAATTAAATACTCAGTAGAAAGAAGGCTTCGCTTGCATAAGCATATCTACGGATATACACTTATTTTTCTTTTAGCAATCTCACCAATTTACAACTTTAAAGCTAAATTTAATAACTGCCTTTGTTTTTTGGTTTGCATGGAACCCAACAACTACTGTTTGTTATGTGTATGTCTGTTTAAAGAAAATTACCAGCTATATAGTACTTCTGTATATTCCAAGTAATATTCAGTACATATTAATGGCCCATGCATTGCACAGGTTAGTTCCAAGATAGAGGTAATGCCGTCCTCTAGGCATATTTCACCGCCTTTGTGGATAACAGCGCAGCCATTTGGAAGACATCATTTATATTTTCACGACATGAATCATGATAGAAGAGAACACCAAGATCAGTAAAGAAAATTTCAGACAAGTGAAAGGATGATTACCTTTGCCGCCAGATGATAAAGAAATTGAGCAGTAAGAGTTGCCCCAGGAGGGACATCCTCCCCATCAGAAGTTGTCCCAGTACTTATTGGAGGTAACCCAAAGCTAATAGAGTTATCATGCTCAGTAGATAGGTACGCTTCGGCAACTGATCCTTCTGAAGGCAAGACAAAGAATCTAGGTGAAAACGGACACAAGATCAGAGGGAAGTGATGCACAGAAACTTTCAACTTCATCCGTACATCTCCTGTCCGGTCAATTACATTGTCTTCATACAAATTTTGGGCACTTGCATCGGATCCGAAATTAAGAGTGTCCTCTTCAATGGTGGTTAATTGTGACCATCCTTCATCTTTAGCGGACGTACTTTCCTTTACTGTGCTTTCTCCAGCATGACTAGAGTCCATCAGAGACTTTCTGGCAAGCTCCTCGTAATCTTGGACAAGCAAAGATTCATATTCACGATATGCATCCGGTCCTAAAGGTGATTCAGGATATGCTGAGTGACCTGTCTGAAATAAGTGAATTTGGACATACACTTAAAATGAGGTAAATATAAGGCATTGTAGATTTTAATCCTACAAGAAGTTATTAAATGACAATTTCCTATGTCCATTGGGTGGGAATGTCAAAGATATATTTAAGCCCTGACATATACCAGTAAAATAGACAACCTCGAAGTCATTGCAGTAGGACATTAGTCCAAAAGTACTAGACTAAATTTCTTAAAAAGAGATTAAAGAACTTTCAGTTCACGATACAGCCTTCTTTGATTGAGATATTTCTGTAGGTGAACAGAGAGTATTTGATATGAGGAGCAACTCCAGTACCAAAATATTGAAATTATTTGATATCAAAGGGATACAATTGGTTTTCATCAAGGTTTATGAACAACCTATGCTCACACCTAAAAGAAAAGTGACACAGTGACTACAAAGAGACACAATTGGTAATATGAAATAGGTCAGAAGAAAAAGAAGTTATCCAGGCTATAAGCAATTTACCACTAAATTTGTAACTAACTTGAAAACGTGGCCTTAGACATAGTCTATCACTGAGTTCAGTAAAAATAAACAAATTAAGCAATAATTGTGGTGGCCAGCCCATTTGTGAGTGAAATAAAGTGCTTTCTACTGAACCTTCTCAATCCATCCAGTATTCTCTGCCAAACCTCCACAACTGAAGATAATATGCTCTGTACCTTCAGTTAGCAGAGCTCATAAGTTTTCTTTTGTCCTACTAAGACCAAGAGGACGACCTAACCTTGGCCACAGAAAAATTTCAAGAACAATCCTTTCATTCACAATTATACTTATAGTACACAAAGACCCCACTTTGTGGGAAATGGGAATACATTGGGTTTGTTGTTGTTGTTGTTGTACACAAAGACATATATATCTTCAGACAACATCTAGTAATCTTGCCTTCAATTGATTTATTCTTTTCCCTCACTTTTTCTTTCAAGGGGACAGGAAAGAGGGTAATCTGCACGAAATCCTGGACAAGCATACATACAAAAGTTTAAAACTCTTACAGTAAGATAATCTATCTTCATAGAGACATATACTGAGTACCAACCAAGGCAAATCTGCACATCTTCCATTTTTCCAAAAGCTTAAAATTGATTCAGAGGTAATGGGTAGATATATGTATTTTTCTTTTTTAATAAAGAATAATGTTGATGTAAGCAAAACATCAGGTAATAAAACCAATATACATCAGATACCATTATCGAATTTAATGAGTAGAAAATCTCATCCTGAGAGGTTAGAGTTCAATATGTTTTGTCAGATACAACCAGATACTCTCATTTCATTGAGAAACAAAAAGTACGATAAAATGTTCAGGAACAAAAAATTAAATATAATATTTGAAGAACATTTTATTTACGGGCACAAAAAGTACCTCTGAGATGCATGTAAATATAGCACAACTGCAGACAGCTTGAAGTGCACTCAGGCAACGTATAATGTATCTATGTGCATCACTTAGAAGACGTGAGGTGATGACAACAATTTTCTTGGCAAGCCCAGAAGTTGAATTCCAATCAACCACCTACAAGGAAGACAATGCAGACTGGTTCAAACAAAAGGTAGATTGGAAAATGGAAAAAAATAAAAAAACATGAGGCTCTTCTTGTGAATATATATATATTAACTTTTGTTTTAATCGTGGTAAGAATTTTATGAACAATTTTACTCCTTAACATTCTGTCTACTAATCTACTGCAGATGCTTACACGCCAGCCATGTGCATGACTCACAGTAAATGATAGATTCCTCAACTAATTTCAAGGAGATATTCTTTGTCAATACAATCCATGTTGAGCTTACAGATCTTTCAGTCCAAATACAGTTTCATGTTTTTCCTCTCCCCTTTCATTTTCTTGAGGAGGGGAATTAAGCCTACAACTTATTTTTTCACAACCAATTGCTAACGAGTGTTAGGTATTCTTCATGAAAATACAAACTAAATATTTACAAATGTATTATATTTAAGACATATAGTTTTCAAACACAAATTACTTCTCCTGAAGTGGAAGCATATAATGTTTCCTTTTTCCGTGTGATGGAAGCCACCAGCCAACTAATTTATGGTATGGTGCAATCTGTGATTATACAACTTTATATCATGATATTAACTAAAAAAGAATTCACGCAACAAATCCCAACTCAACTAAAATAAGTGCAACTATTGATACCTTATCGAGAGGAGAATTTTTCTCCAAGCTGCAAATGGCATGTGCACCAAGCTCCAGAAACAGAGAGAATGCTCCAAGATATTCAAAGCTTTCGGTACACCCTAAATCCAGATAAATTATGGCATCTCTAATTTCATCTGACATCTGCAAAAAAGATATCAAGGGTCATGTCCTCAGTATGCTAAAGATTTGTCATATTCTGCATGATCACATATCCCCAATACTTCTACAGCCTACCCCTACCTCTCCTCGGACGCTCCAACATCAACCTCCCACACCTCCACACTGGGGAGTTTCTACATCTCCTCTTGACATGTCAGAACAATCTCAACCTAGCTTCCAGCATCTTGTCAACTAAAATTTTAACCTAGCTAAACAATGTAATTTTCGCCACCAGAGGAATCACGTATCCTATATAATTTAGTTTGGGATTGAGGCATAGCTGATATAACCAAAATCCTCATTAAACAAAGAAATTTGTGATCTCTTTAGCATGACCTAAATAGCTACTATTTTTTCAACTCCTTAGTTATCCTTAGTTTGAAGGGGAGCCTTGGAGTAGTAAAGTTGATGTCACGTGACCTGCACGGGTTCAAGCAGTGAAAACAGGCTGTGTGACCCTTGTGGTCTGGCCCTTCTCCAGACCTCGCACAGAGCGGGAGCTTTAATGCATTGGTCTGCCCTTTTTAGTTATCAATTCCTAAAAATCATTTCCTCCCTAAATTCTAACGATTCAGCTCAACTTTCAAAGCAGATAAATTCGCGAATATACAATTACGATCAATAACAGAAATGAGAAAACGATTGATACATCTAAGAATGTATGATTAACGGAAAATTACTCACTTGTCTAATGGAATCCATACAACATTTGATCAAATCAACCGTAGCCATAATTTCTCAAACGCAACGTCGCCGGTGCTGGAGAAAGATAAATTCCCGGCGAATTTAATCTCAATAATAGTACACAGCGTAGCCGGTGCCGGAGAAAGATGAATTTCCGATAGATTTCCGGCGAATTTCAGCTCAATTATAGTACGCAACGTCACTGGTGCCGGAGAAGTATCAATTTCCGGCAAATTTCTGCTCAATTGCAGTATGCGAATAGCCGGTGCCGGAGAAAGATAAATTTCCGGCGAAGAATTCCGGCGAATTTCAGTTTAATTATAGTATGATAATTCGGATCTGGGAATTGTTAATGTAGCATAATGATGGACCCGGTGGGCTTTTAGTGGGCTCGAAAAAAAAAAGATAAAGTGCATAAATAGCCGAATTTAGGACCTCTATTTAAAGAATGGCCAAATTGTGAAGTTTTTAAAGTTTAGCCGAATTAAAATTATGATTCTGAATTTCTGATGGATTTCTAGTGGGCTCGAAAAAAGGATATCTTATAAAGTTTAGCCGTTTCAAAATTAGTATACAACAACAACATACCCAGTGTATTTCCACCTAATGGGGTCTGGGAGGGTAGAGTCTACGCAGATCGTACCACTACCTCAAGAGAAATAGAGAGGTTGTTAGTATAAATAACATAAATACCATTCCTTTTAGAAGTAATTAGTATTCGTATCCGCGCGTTGAGCGGAATATTAAAAAATTATAATAATTAAAAATATTTACATGACTTACTTACATAATAACTTATATCATGTTTTTCAATGTAGTGTACTTAATAAAGAAAAAAAAATATTAGGTCAAAGGAAATTAATAAATAATTGTCAAATGTCAATGAGACTTATTTACACTTAAATTAATGATCAAACAGTGAATAATTTATTGAGAAAAATAAAACGCAAGAATGCATGTACCACATAAATTTCAAAAGGAAAACGATTCACAAAAAGATTAAAGCAAATAGAAAAATTGGTGAACATATAATTAATAAATAAACTAATAAGAGAACGTATTGAAGACATTTACTTCTTAAGCCTCCATATTTAAGAAAAGAGAGAAACATGATATTGTTACTAATGTTTAACTCGATCTACACAATTATCCTCAACAAAACTATACTTGTGAGAACTTTTGTTGTCGACTTCACCCTCTTTGAGTCATCCCATTGCTTCGTTATAAAAAAAAAAAAGATTTCTTTATTTACTTATAACTTTGTTGCAATGCTCATATTATTTCCGTTCTTGTTTGGCTTTTTAATCATACGAAGAGAGAAGCAACATAAAAAAAAAAAAGTTACCCTAGGTGTATGTGTAACGCCCCGCATTTCGGGCTAGAACGTAAACCGTTATTCTTTCACATAGAGGTTGCAAAATTCTTGAATCCTATGCAAATTTAGTGTGTAATCAATTATGTAGTGTGTGAATCTAGTTGAGCATGAATTGAGATCATAGAAGTCCCTTAACTCAAAGACGGGTTGAAAACTTTTCTATCGTTAAAGTTTTAGCGAACGTTGAAACTTGGGTCAACTTCAATAGATCATAACTCATTATATATGACGAACTGGGTGGACTACTATATATCAAATGAAAGATCTTCGAATTAGCTTTCCATCGATACCAAATTCGCCTAAAACGGACACTTGGTGAAGAAGTTAGAGCATTTTTAGTGTCAGCATTCTCGTTTGACTGGCCACCGCATCGCGATGAGCCTTAAATTGACAATTGTCAATTCCAGTAGCTCATCGCGATTTCCAGCGCGTCGCGGTGAAGCTTTATACGGCGTTTCAGTTTCGAATTTTAAATTCTAAGGTCAAACTAGACATTTTCCATGGCCCAAAACTCATCCAAACACGGGATTTAATCTCAAATACACCTAAATACATACACTTTCACCAAAATTTATCAAGAACGCTCTCTAGGATTTCAAACAAGAATCCCAAATAATTCAAGATTCAACCTTGAGTTTTTGAAGATAATTAGAGATTTGGAATCCCCAATCCATAAGCTTCAAGAATCATTCATTATTCTTCGAAATAGAGGTACGTGGGGTTGTCCTAAATTTCATGGCATGTTTTCAAAAAGGAATTTACGCAAGACTTTAAATTTATACAAGTATATATATGTTTTTACAAATGGAGGTTTTCAATTGATACAAATAACATGTTTTGATATATGATTTTGAAAGAATTATTGAGATATCATGGGGTTGTTTGTTTGAATGTATTTAGATGGTTGAATTGTGAACATGTGACCTAAAATTTCAAAAGGGTGCGATGTACATGAGTTGTGAATTTTCTAAATTCCCCATGATAACGTTTATACCCCACATTATACTAGTGTTAAACCATTGAGAGCATGAGTTTTGCAATTGATATGACATTACTCTTAAATGATTAAACTTCTTGAATAATTGCATGTGGAGAATCATGGTGTATGTGTTTTAATGGTGTGAAAGTCATACATATGTGCATGTGGTAAATGGTATGAGAAGTTGGAAAGTTGATGTGATATTGATGACTTGCAAGTCGGGTATGACGATACCCTGCAGAGTATGACGTGTGATTGATTAAAATGAGTTTCATGCATTGATTTTGTGAGATAGGTGGTTACCCGAAGAAAGCACGAGTCAAATGACTCTACGCTGGAAACCGTGTTTGCCAATTCGATAACTTGGTACCCTGCTGTGTAATCTTGTGTACCTGACATTATGTCATCCCAAATTGGGACTATGGTTAAGAGCCCTGCTTTGTGATCTTGTGCACTACCATACTTGATTGGGTCGAGGCACCCTGCTGTGTGATTTTGTGTGTCTTTCCCTCACTTATACTCTTATCTCGGCGGCAATCGAGATTTGACAGTTAGTGAAAATATGAAATTGTAGGGTGTACTACCTAGCTCAGATGTGTTGCATTGTTGTTGAAAAATCAGTATACTATGCCTATGTATTTTCGAAATCATTTTGCAATAATGTGTTTTATAACAACTCTCATTTAGTTTATATAAAAATCTCTACTTTGTTTTGGATTACTCTGCGTACCAGTACTTTGTATTGACCCCCTTCCCTCCCAGGTTCGGAGGCACAGTCTAGGGGTTCAGATAATCAGTAGATTCTTCAGACAGATTTGCAGAGTCAAGTGGTGAGCCTTCTATATTCCGGAAGGCCTGATGTCTGGAAGTTTATTTATCATTTAATAGTTTTGAGTCTACTGGGGGCCTTGTTCCAGTTTTCAGACAGTTGTTTGTTTTAGTCATGTAGTAGAGATTTCGCAGACGGTTTTCAGATGTCGATAGATGTTGTGGGACATTATTTTCCATTATTGATTTCATTAGACTCGTGACCATGTTTTCGTAATATTATGTATCTTTCGCATTTCTTTTTATCATATGAATTATGTGTATGATTACCAGATAGATAGGGGTGTTTCAGGTCTTCATGGTTCGGAATGCTCGTCACGGCCAGGGCCCTGGTTTGGGTCGTGACAAACTTGGTATCAAAGCACGGTTCATGGTCTCAGGGTGTCTGCAAAATCGCGTCGGGTAGAGTCTTATTTATGGTGTGTAGCGCGCCACACTTATAAGTAGGAGGCTACAAGGCGTTTAGAAATGTCTCTCTTTCTTCATGTTCTAGTTCGTGCTATGGAGTCAGAATGTTCCTTTTCTATACTCTAATTCATGCTACGGTGTTGTCCATACAAAAGTAAAGTCATCCCAATTCTTTTCTTTGATGTGCTCAGATGTGTCTCATTGTTGGGGTGAATCAAGTGCAGAAGTTCAGAATCTAAATGGTATGGTCCTTTCTAATTGAGCCATAAAGATTATAAAAAAAGTATTGTGCAAGGACTTGAGAAGAGTCTGTTAGTGCTTCAGAGTATATTGATTATGGTGTAAACTTTGATATTAATGAAATCGTGCTTTTCAGCCTGTGGTATTAAGCGTATTCAGTCCCTTTCGGAATTTATGTTGCAGATGTCACGCTTAAGGGGGATGATGTGTAACAGAATGTTGGAACTGTATTTCCACCCGAGTAGTAGTAGTATAAGTTAAGTGTCGATGTCATGACCTATTGGTAGTGATGTTGGACCAAGAAGTTGGTGATGTGAAGTCACAAATTTTAAAGTTAGAGTGAGGATGACTTTAGTGAAAATAAATATTTTAGTTGAATAACCGATGTTTGAGGATGATTTACCCCTTTATGGTGATAAACTAATGTGGTAGCTAGTAGCATGTGTGGATTGTATGGTAGTCCGTGGAGGAAGTGTTTGACTCGGAATTTTATTTATACAGAGTAAGATGTGTATTCTTGGGCCATTGAATATTGTGTGTCAAGTTTTTATCTCTTGTAATCTTGATATCATTGTGTTGTTGAAAACAAAGTCTAGGAAAACCGTGTGGGGCTCTTTCGATTCACTAGCATAGTTGCTTTGTTATTCATTTCATTTCCTAGTTCAAAACACAAAAAAAAATATTAAAGTCTAGTGAAGTCGTGTGTGGCCTATTTCGATCCACTAGCAATTTGTTGTTCTTTCTGTTCTTCTTGTGTTGGTTGGAACTGGGGGTTTAGAGGCAAAATGGCAAAAAAAGTGGTAAGGGCAATTTATTGAATATATGTATAGCCGAATCTTATTGCATGAGATCGAGTTGGTAATGGAGGCAAATTGTTGTTTGCTTGAAGCATGAAAATGGCTAGATTAGCCAGTAAGTTATAATTATAGAGTCATGGTTGTTTGTGGAATTAGAAGGTAGTCTAAACGTGCGCTTGAGTAAGTAAGTATGATGTGAAGAAGCCGTAAAAGTAGATAAGAATGTATGGGGTATGATATAAGATTAAGGTTAACCATGTTTATTGTGTGATTTTACCCCCTTGATATTCTTTTCCTTAGTAGATGTAAACTAGTACTTCATGTGAGAAGGTATGAAGTGGATTTTGAGCTATAATAGTGATGTCATGAAGGGGATTGTGACTGTAGGTAGTATTTGAATGAAATGAGTAGTTGGAGTTGATTTCCCAATTTGATGGACTAGTATATTATGTTGCATGCTTTGTGTTATTAGTGGTAGACGATGGATGCTAGACTATAGGCTTGAATTATAGACTGTAGAATATGGTGGCGAGAAGAGTATTTTATGATTAATGATGTATGATTTATGGAAATGAATTAGTAGGCTTGATATGATTTGTGAAAGAGCCCAGGTTGAAGATTTATGAAAAGTTTAAAAGGTAATCGTGAGGGATATGTGTACATGAGGACTAGTGTTAAAATGATGAATTGTGGTTGAATCATTAAGTGGTTAAGAACATGGGTATATTGGAATAAGTTGAACCCTAGGTAGCAGGTTGTTAATAAAGTTTTATGCGTATAAGTGTATGTTGTACCTAGTCTGTATTTTTTAAATTTGTAGTACGGGGGGGCGTCTGAGGAAGACTCAGGGTTGTTGTTGTTGTATGGTGTTCGTTATAGTTGAATTCAGGAAATATAGGTAAGAAATATGTGTCTTCGGTATAGTTTTACAGATTTCGTTAAGTTGTTGATTATGTGATTTGAGGTGTAATGATAGTATCCTAAGGAAATTGAAGATGGAGTGTTAAGTGTTTAGAAGTGTGGGTGTCTATGAACATGGAAATATTAGTCGTAAGTCTATGACTCTGAAAGTTAGAAGAAAATATCCTAGAAAATAATATAGTGCCTTTGTATTAAGGATTAATGAGAGAAGTTTGAGTTCATGTATATACTGATACCCCTTTTGTGATAAGGAGTGTGGGTGCGTGCACTCACGAGAGTGAGAGTTGTAGAGTGCTAGCTATTGACGCTAGCGAATGTTAAGAGTAGGATTTTTTTTTCGGAAAGCAAGGCCTTCCGAGTATAGTTCATCAGGGAGAGTTTAGAGTTGAAGTTTATGGTGATGTCTCATTTGCGTGGAGGTTGTGGATACAGATTTTGATGTGAGGTTTATGTCTGCAAGTCTAGAGGTGTGACTTTGATCTAAGGGGGAGAAGGGGAATTAAGTTAGTTCCCAAATTTTTCTCAGTTCGACAAGTTGCGGGGGAGAAATCATGATAAGTCTATTCTTACTCAAGCATACTCCTCCTACTTTCATTTCAGAGATTATTCCGCTAATGTCTTACGTCATCTGTTCAAGTTATGCATGTGCCTATGATTCGAGTTTCCCATGGACTTATGTTTATGATATGACCTCCAAACTAGAAGCAATTATGTCTCTCAGTAATCCAGTCTTTCATTTATTCAGGCCATGTGTTATGTTGTTCATGATCCATATGTCACTGATTCATCCTATGTTGGGTTTAGCCAAAGTGATAAGGTTTATGCAAACTTATGGAAAAAATCTCAGTTCCTTAAATGAGGATCAATCGCTTCAAGCGGAAATCCTTGTCTTTGTTGAGATGTAACAGATCGTAGCATTCTCGACTCAATACCACTCTTAGTGGCACGTATGGAGAGCTTGTAACCTGAAAACTTTTCTAATGGTTAAAAGATTTAGTCATATTTATGAGCTCTTAACTTCCATGATTTTAAATTGATCTTCTCGACTCCAAGGCGTAAGTTTTTGAGTTGATTCATTTTCCGAAGTGTAAAGGAGTGGTTCGGGTAAGGTTTTAGATTTTTCGGACCACGTTTGAGATGCGTTTAAGTAAGCAAACCAGTGGATCAATGCGATATCGGTGTGCCGCGTTGGTAATTGCGTTGGCCAAACCAGTGTCTCGATGCGATCTCGATACATCGCGTCTCCTATCGTGTCGGGTACCTAGTTTATCTTACCAATTTTTTCAAATCCAGGAGGGGAATCCCGTCTCTTTCCCCTATTTTGTCTTGATATATGCACCAATATTTCTCCCTGTGCTCTGTCTTGAGAATTCATGTTGTATTGTGTTTTTCGAATGACTCTTTACTTATAATCCAGAGACTTGTTATATAGACCACCTTGTGGTCATTCTATCATATCTTCATTTCATGTCCTTTCTTGAGCAGTGCAATGAGTAGAAGTTATGGTTTAATGGTGTTATTTCCATTCTTGACAATTATGCTCGAGTCTCTTAATGACCCTTCATATGATAGTATAATGGAGGTTGTAGAAAAGTGGTGATGTGTTAGGTAGATGAGTAGATGTGCTTGAAGGTTAAAAATTTGATGTGATTTTCGAGCTGAGGTTATAGGTGAAAAGGAAAAAGAAGAAGGTGAACTTTTGTTGTGTGAATTAGCTAAGAAGGAGGAATGTGGTGAAAAATATTTGTAGAGTGATTGAAATTGTTGGTCTTGGTGTGTAGATCCATGAAGTTGGTGTAGTTGATTAGGCTTGAACGTTGTGACTGTTGAAAACGCAAATCTGTGTGCTATGTGGTTAGTACCCTCTTAATTAAAAACCCAAGAGTGTTTGATGATATTGATGAGGTGAAGAATTTCTTAAAGGGATGTATAATACAGAGTCCTGTAGCTTAAGTTACCACCTTGTTACTCCGAGTTAGGCTTTAACATAAAAAACGCTTTGCACTAAGGCTCAAACTCTTATGGTTAGATGTGTGATGGAAGAATTGTAAGTTGGAAGTGATGAAGTGTGTTGTTTGTTGTTTGGACATGGATGAGTAGTGTTTCAAAGTGCAATACCTATTGCATTGTATCATGAGAGATGGAGAATGATTTTATCCCTACCTTCCGCGAAAAATCTTTTTTCATTATTAGTACCAATATAAATTCGGTCTATGATCACCAAATAAATCCCAGCCTTATGTTTGGAAGATTATTATACATAGAGCTCATGTGCAAGATCATCCCTATGTAAAGTCTCATTATATCATGCTTCGTGCTTACAAGTTTAGCTAGGGGTTATCATGAAGCTTGTTTGCTAGTATTCCATATTTTGTCGAGGAAAAATGTTTAATATGAGACTACGCTCTTTATTCTACACTTTTAGTACTTCAACAAGTCCCTACCCATCATTCGGGGATGAATGATCCCAAGGGGGAGATAATGTAACACCCCGCATTTTGGGCTACAACGTAAACCGTTATTCTTTCACATAGAGGTTGCAAAATTCATGAATCCTATACAAATTTAGTGTGTAATCAATTATGTAGTGTATGAATCTAGTTGAGCATGAATTGAGATCATAGAAGTCCCTTAACTCAAAGACGGGTTGAAAACTTTCCTATCGTTAAAGTTTTAGTGACACGTTGAAACTTGGGTCAACTTCAATCGATCATAACTCATTATATATGATGAACTGGGTGGCCTACTATATATCAAATGAAATATCTTCGAATTAGCTTTCCATCGATACAAAATTCGCCTAAAACGGATACTCGGTGAAGAAGTTAGAGCATTTTTAGTGTCAGCATTCTCGTTTGACTGGCCACCGCATCGCGATGAGCCTTAAATTGACAATTGTCAATTCCAGTAGCTCATCGCGATTTCCAGCGCGTCGCGGTGAAGCTTTATACGGCGTTCCAGTTTCGAATCTTAAATTCTAAGGTCAAACTAGACATTTTTCATGGCCCAAAACCCATCCAAACACGAGATTTAATCCCAAATACACCTAAATACATACACTTTCACCAAAAATTATCAAGAACGCTCTCTAGGGTTTCAAACAAGAATCCCAAATAATTCAAGATTCAACCGTGAGTTTTTGAAGATAATTAGAGATTTGGAATCCCCAATCCATAAGCTTCAAGAATCATTCATTATTCTTCGAAATAGAGGTACGTGGGGTTGTCCTAAATTTCATGGGCATGTTTTCAAAAAGGAATTTACGCAAGACTTTAAATTTATACAAGTATATATATGTTTTTACAAATGGAGGTTTTCAATTGATACAAATAACATGTTGTGATATATGATTTTGAAAGAATTATTGAGATATCATGGGGTTGTTTGTTTGAATGTATTTAAATGGTTGAATTGTGAACATGTGACCTAAAATTTCAAAAGGGTGCGATGTACATGAGTTGTGAATTTTCTAAATTCCCCATGATAATGTTTATACCCCATATTATACTAGTGTTAAACCATTGAGAGCATGAGTTTTGCAATTGATATGACATTACTCTTAAATGATTAAACTTCTTGAATAATTGCATGTTGAGAACCATGATGTATGTGTTTTAATGGTGTGAAAGTCATACATATGTGCATGTGGTAAATGGTATGAGAAGTTGGAAAGTTGATGTGATATTGATGACTTGCAAATCGGGTATGATGATACCCTGCAGAGTATGACGTGTGATTGATTAAAATGAGTTTCATGCATTGATTTTGTGAGATAGGTGGTTACCCGAAGAAAGCACGAGTCAAATGACTCTACGCTGGAAACCGTGTTTGCCAATTCGGGAACTTGGTACCCTGCTGTGTAATCTTGTGTACCTGACATTATGTCATCCCAAATTGGGACTATGGTTAGAAGCCCTGCTTTGTGATCTTGTGCACTACCATACTTGATTGGGTCGAGACACCCTGTTGTGTGATTTTGTGTGTCTTTCCCTCACTTATACTCTAATCTCGGCGGTAATCGAGATTTGACAGTTAGTGAAAATATGAAATTGTAGGGTGTACCACCTAGCTCAGATGTGTTGCATTGTTGTTGAAAAATCAGTATACTATGCCCATGTATTTTCGAAATCATTTTGCAATAATGTGTTTTATAATAGCTCTCATTTAGTTTATATAAAAATCTCTACTTTGTTTTGGATTACTCTGCGTACCAGTACTTTGTATTGACCCCCTTCACTCCCAGGTTCAAAGGCACAGTCTAGGGGTCTAGATAATCAGTAGATTCTTCAGACAGATTTGCAGAATCAAGTGGTGAGCCTTCTATATTTCGGAAGGCCTGATGTCTGGCAGTTTATTTATCATTTAATAGTTTTGGGTCTACTGGGGGCCTTGTCCCAGTTTTCAGACAGTTGTTTGTTTAAGTCATGTAGTAGAGATTTCGCAGACGGTTTTCAAATGTTGTGGGACATTATTTTCCATTATTGATTTCATTAGACTTGTGATCATGTTTTCGTAATATTGTGTATCTTCCGCATTTCTTTTTATCATATGAATTATGTGCATGATTACCAGATAGATAGGGGTGTTTCGGGCCTTCATGGTTCGGAATGCTCGTCAGGGCCCCAGTTCGGGTCGTGACAGTATGTATGGAGACGACCCATATTTGTAGTATTCATCACTTGAGCTTTTCGGTGTATGAGGTGATTAGCTTGAAGCAACAACGTTTAGTATCAATAAAATTAAGTAACTGATAAGATACTCCATAAAAATATAGAAAAATCCAATATCATGAGCAAGACAATGCAAGATACAATTGTTTTATATGTACTAAAAAAAAAATTACAACATGGAAGCTAAATGAATTTTACAGACCCTCCTTATCACCGCCTTATCTTAACGTAATGACTATATTGATGCATAAACCTTTAAACTCCAAGCATGTATATTAATTTTGAAGAATATTCACAATCAGGATATCTGTTTTATATTTTGTTTGAGTTGAGAATCAAAAATGAAAACGTAATATTTCTTAATGGGTTAGCCTTATAGGAGCATTAAGTAAATCACACTTAACATGGATAAATGACTAACTCCAAAATGGTTCAACTTAATTTGACAAAGCGAATACATTAGATGAGGAAAAAGGTACTGATATTCGCTCCATTTCAGAGAAGAGGTCGATTGATCAGCATTCGAGCGACATGAGGCAATTGAATTCCCATTATTGCAGGGGGAGAGTTCTGTATAAAAAATTTAAACACAAAAGTGTATAGTTTTCATCATGTTCTTAAAGTATATAGTTTTCATTGCCCGGTGAGGACTTATAGAGAATAGACGCTACATTGTACTATGGTTTATGACCACTCACGTGACGCTATGATCGGCATTGCAGAGATAATTATCTGCTATTAAATACATTAAACGTCGATCGAAAGAATTAAAAGAATTTAAATTCTGCAACTAATCAATAAAAATAGGACTAATAGGAAAAGAAAAAACACTTGTAGATTATTATTGAGGTTCTTAGACAGAGGCTAATAGCTGAAATCAAAGCAGCACAATCATGTGATATCAGTTTAGACAAATTCATGCGACCGAAAGAAAAGGCGAATTCAATTCTTCTAGAAGTTAACCGATCAGATCTTGTTCCTAAAGATTAGGCAAAGTACATGGCTGGAAGACTACATATTCCACAATTAAATTCCTGAATGTTCAAGTTTGCTCTGGCCCACATATGCTTCAAACTTGAACAAAATCTTTATTAATTATCTGCACTGACTAACGTTTGCATCACACATAACTAAAGTGTCATGAATTATATAATATGTGTGAAATGCTTACAAAGTTATGATGCGCAATTTCTAGCTTATCATTATGCTTCAGTCTGATCACTATCAATACTAAATGATTTTTATACCATGCATCAAGACATTTAAGATTTGAAACCTTGCTAATTGTCCTTAAATTCGATCATAGGACTTATATATTCTGAAATATGAAATGAAGTTGCAAACGTACGTCAATTACAGAATAATCAATAATATGTCACTATCAGGACAAACAATGAGAATGACAAACAAAAAAAGAAGAAGAATGAATAAAAGGAATGCTACTCGGATAGATTGTCACTCAGGCTTAACATTTTCATATTCTAGATTTTAGTCATAAACAACACATCATTATGGTTGCATCAATCGAATAAATTCAACAACAATGACCACAATGCAAGCAACGCAATGAACAGACGAATTATTGTAGCATCTATTATGCCAAACATTGTCTGCCTCAATAAGCAATGCATCCCTATGACAATACAATTAATATTCAGCAGATTCTAAACTCTTGTTGTTGTGCTTCGTAGCATACCCGTCGTATCTAAAAAAAATTAGATTCATCCCTTCTAGTGGAAACCTTTGTTTTTTTAAAAAATTGTGACACAACTCTTCTAGTGAAATTGCAACATAGATTGTTGATCCATCCTTTATGAAAATGAGCATCTGCTGCCGAGTGAGGAGAATAAGGACTTTTAAGCATAATCCCTGCAATGTAATGTAAATTTCCTACCATGTGAGAACATTTCTTATTGATACGGAAAAAAAAAAAGCAAGATGGTTGCTTATAGATTTAGACACAAACAAAATCTGTCAAATTCAATTTTGATTCAAACTGAAGCAACTCAGTTATCAAAAACCGTTGTCAACTCAATTTTTGGCACAGTTCGAAGCACAAATGTTCCAACAAAGACAGTTTCTGGAAATATATTGTTAAAATGATCATTTGGGGTTGTCGTAAAACCATCCAAATCACCAAAAAAGACTCAATCTTTAACTGATTCTGCAGAAAATCCAGCTAACAAAAGCGCCAAGAAAGCTACTATAGAAGTTATCAGATCAAAACCAAGAAAGAAAGTATTTGTTTTGAAGAAACATAGAGCTGGTGTTGCTGCTGCTGAGCCTAAAACTCCTGCGAAATTGCCTGTTGTGGCAAAGCCTCGGCTTTCTGGCAGCATTACACCTTTTCACAGTGCTGAGAAATGCAGCAAATGCAGATTTGATAGGTTTGAGACATCAAGTTATTGGCTTTCTCAGATCAAATTGGCTGAAATTGTTGGAAAACATACCACCACCAACAACAACAACCCAGTGTAATCCCATATAATGGGTTCTGGGGAGGGTAAGATGTACGCAGTCCATACCACTACCTCCGGAGAAGTAGAAAAACTGTTTTCGATTGGCCCCCGGCTCAAGACAAGGAAAAATAATCCAATCTGTAATAAAGCATGAAACAAGATAGCATGACATACATACGACACCCACAAGGAATAGTACACAAAAACTAGTCGACAAGTTCACAATAAAGCATGAAACAAGGTGGCATAACAAGAATAATACACCCACCAAGTAATACCCTCCCATAATGACCCCAACTGGCACTAGCCTTCTATCCTAATTCGCGTCCTCCAGATCTTCCTATCTAGGGTCATGTCCTCAGTAAGCTGTAACTGCTCCATGTCCCGCCTAATCACCTCTCTCCAGTACTTTTTTGGCCTACCCCTACCCCGCCTGAAATCATCCAAAGCTAACTTCTCACACCTACGAACCTGTGCATCTGTGCCCCTCCTCATCACGTGTCCAAACCATTGCAATCAGACTTTCCACACCTTGTCATCCACCGAGGCCACTCCAACCTTCTCTCGGATAGACTCATTCCGAACTGTATCACCCCTAGTAAGCTCACACATCCAATGCTTATACCTCTTGTATGCTTCATAACAAAAGTCATATAATCATTAGTTAGATACGTAATAGAGTAATAAAATGTCCATGACTTTGCTAGAAATACTGATGTATAAAAGAACTTTCTTCAGTAAATAGAAGATGCAAATCTTGTATGCAGAGTTATGCCTCTTTGATGCTTCAGAATAAAACCAACATAATCATTAATTGGATAGATAAATTTTAGTTTCGTTTGAACTACTAAAACTGACAAGTGAAGAAAAAGAATAGTTGTTTATAATACCGTCTGTAAAATTATACATACATAAAGAAAAATTATACTCATGTAAATCAAAATTAACCAAATGAAATACACAGTAATAGAGAGCGCCTCACCCGAAGTACTAAATTGACAGAAGGCGAATTGGCCTGGCATATGAATAGATTGCCCATTTCTTCCTAATTTCTATTCCCCACAAAATTCAATTCTGCTTTGCTACAAAAATATATGAAATTGGACCATAAAATTGATTATTTTTTTTTGAAAAACCTAATGAATTTCTGGAGAACGACATCGAATTTGTGGAAAAAAGATTCACCTTTTGAAAAATCAATGGAGAGTTTTGCTTTGTCTATGAGTGAAAGAGAGGTTTACATTGGTTGTAAATGCAGGAAAGTTTTAAATGACATTTTTCTCTTTACAACTGAACACTTAATTTCACAATAATTATTTATTATTTTTAATTATTTTTATTTATTTAATAATATTTTTTGTGTTGCTGACACATGACAGTTTTTGCCTCTCTTATTAGATATAGATAGATTACACTCTCTCTTATTTTTTTAATTACTTTACTCTCTCCCGATTAATATACATAAGATAGCCGACATATACATAGCAGCTTGTGTATATGTGAATTTGTCACTGCCGTTAAAAATGAAAATAACTGATTCCCTTCCTTTAAGGACGTAATTTTTGCAGCCAATTAATTAAGTGGATTACTGCATCCCTTAAATTATGTAACAACTATTGAAATTCAAATTTTAAATTATACAAATATGTTAAAAACAAATCAGAAGAAAAAACATAAAACAAAAACAAATCAAGCACCTATTTGTCGATCGTTTTGAAGAAAAAAATTAAATGAAATTCAAGATGATGAATATTGCTATTCTTTTGAGGTACTCTAGTCAATGGAGAATCTAAATAGAAAGAAGTATTGTTTTTTTGCTATTCTTTTAGGTATTGTTGTCGCGGGGTCGATGACTTTTTTTTAGGTTGATTTTGTCAATTTTTCAGACAAAAAAGAGGTATTATTTTAAACGAAAATAGTTTTTTCAGGCAAAAAGAGGTATTATTTTTAGTTCTTTTACGAAATTTATTTACTTAAATTTGCGTGAATATTAGAATGACGTTAAATTTCGTTTTGCGAAGATTGTTTTCATGTTGAGCACATGAAATTGTCTGTTTTTTCGAATTGGATTAATTGATGTCCTAAATTTGTAAATTGCAGGGAAACAAGTTTATGTTATATACATAACAATGCCATCTATTATTCACATATACATTCACTGTGTTTTGTATATGTGTAGAATAACATTTTGGTATTGTGTTGTTTGCATTCACAAATTGATTAACAGGCTGAAACATATATATTTTATTGAGTTGTAATGTATATTTTATATCTTATGTTGTATATGAATTCTTTTTCTCTTTATAATCGATTTGTAACGCCCAAAATGAAAAAAAATATAAATTGTTATTACTGCTAATTATATTATGATTGTCTATTTCAGCTATGTCCTCCGATGTTACAATGAGGATTGTAAATGAACGTCGGAAGCATCTAGTTACAAAAAAAATTGAATCTTTTTTTATTCAGGTCAAGACTTCTTCAACCTATATCTACTCAGTTTATGATTCTGAAAAAAGATGCATCGTCGACCTCGAAAGTGGATCGTGCATCTGTGGGAGGTTTTAAAAAGACGAGATTTCTTGTCCTCACGCTATTTCCGTCTTGATGTCAAAACATGTGAAAGAATTTAGGTCATACTATTGCGTTAATAAGTGTATTCAATGTATAACCAAAGTATAGTACCGTCTATATAATTTAATATTAAAACTGATGTTGATATGTATTTATATACATATTTGTTATGCATTTTTCCAACTACAAAATATTGTTATGAAAATACATGTTCATTATCGAAAGTTAACATACAATTGAGCTCACAAAACAATTGCCTATAAAACTTATGTATATTATAATATTTAGTTATGCATATATGATTTGTGGTTGAATTTGTGGTTGCTAGTGTGTATTCTATATGAATTTGTCATTCATTCACGTATGTTACCATGTGTTCATTAGCATACGTTAATAACGACAAAAAATTAGCAGTTAACCTTTCTTATAATATATATGTATATTTATTCAAAAATTCTATGTATATGTAGACATATACATACGTTCAGTTTGTATTGCTGCTAATTAACGATGAAAGTATTTTCTACGTATATGTAATTTTATACACAACAAAGTATTTTGTATATTGTTTACTTTGAAATTTTCAGTTCATATACACAACAATTTCTTTATCCCAACAAATCAGTACATATAGACAACAATTTCTATATTTCAACAATTTAGTTTATACACACAACAATTCATATATATATATATATACATCTTTTGTGTGAATTTTTTTATTCATACATATCTTTTAAAAATGTGTGTGTGTGTATGTATGTGTGTGTGTATACACACACACACTTATTCAGTCAAAATCTTGATTTGATAAAGTATAAAAAAACTCTTACTAACTTTCAATCTTAAATTTAAGAATATTATTAATGAAGTTTCTGGAAAAAAAAAAATAGTCATTGAAGAAGAAATTGAATCAAATATGATTGAGAATTCAAAATTGATAACTCATAGAAAGTTACTCCTTGATTGTAGGCATCTTTCAAGGAGTGAAATATGTAAATAGATAATAGTAAAGTAATGTATATGTACTTTTAGAGAGAGTAATTGAAAAAGTGAATTTTCTTAATATGTTTTGAGAGTTGGGATTTTGTGTAATAAGTGATACTTAAGTTGTGGCTTTATGTAATTTTTAGTCAAAAGTCAAAATTATGATCCCGGTGGACTTTTAGTGAGCTCGAAAAAAAGAGATAAAGAGCATAAATAACCGTGTTTAGAACCTTTATTTAAAGAATAACCAAATTTTATGAAGTTTTTAAAATTTAACCATTTCAAATTAAATTCAAACAGAGACTAAAATTGAAACGATAACGATAGATATAGAGTTTAAAATTTTAGATATATAGGTTCAACGTTGAATATCTTCAAGTTTAACTTCTTATTCAAATATAAAATTAACATGGTGTGTGTACGAAAATAAAAGTAGCCTATTCAAATTTGCGAGGCTGAAATTGAAACTATAGGTCTAAAGTTTCAAACTTCAGACATACGAGTCTGAAGTTGGATACTACCAAGTTTAACTTCATATCAAAATATATTAAGTTCATACTATGTAGGTATGGAAAGAGTTAAAAATGTTGCTAAAGCATTTAGAATAACTTATAAGCCCCGAGTTAATCCTTAAGTCTAAAAATAATCATTTTATCCTTAACGTTTATTTGGGGCTCAGTTATACCCCTAGACTGACATACTTTTTTAAGAGAGATAATACTTATATAATGAAAATTATTTGATGCGCTCAAAGATCTAAAATATTATAAAAGATCATCCAAGATACCTATAAAAATAAGATTATGTCTAAAATATTATTGATTTGCGGTCACTCTTAAAAATAACACAATTATAGAAAGAGAAAGAAAATCAAAAGAAGAAGGAAAAAGATTCAAATATATCTCTTAATTATTCTGTGTAGTATGTTCATGTCATTCATAAACAGTTCAATTCGAATCAATCGTTGTTTTTACGGAACATACATTATTAATTTTTTTTATATTTGTTTTTACTGAGAATGAAAAATGATTAGAGACTGGTTAATTTATAATTCAATTATTTATTACCAAAATCGTCATGTGTCAAACAAATATCAAATGAAGTTATTCATGTTTAAGTAAACGAAGGTATGATTAAATCATTCTGCAAAGTTCAAGGATATATTTGGATAAGTAGGTGGTGACAACTATTAATATAACGAGTTTGACCATAATTTTAAAAATATATCGATTTTCTTTCCCTTTTGTTATGAAAAAAAAAAAGTAGTTCTGTGTAGTACGAGATCACTTTCTACCTAAATATTATCTCATCGTAGAAAACTCCTATAGATAAAAGTCAGTTGTCAACCGCTAGACTGATTCACACAACCGTTTACGCTTGCCAGATAAGCATAAGTTGGTTGTCCACCGCCTCTTTTCACATGCTTCGTCAATAATCAAACACATTAACTATAAGTCACCTAACAACCGTTTTATGTCAATCAACCTTTAATTATTTCTCGCCTATCAATAAAAACAAATTATTTATTATTAACATTTTTTCCTTCAACATGGTATGCAATACTTCCCTTATTATTTGTTACGGATGTACCCTTCCATATGCTTTATGTTCATAATTGTTTTTTTTTTATAAATTTATTTTAAGTCGAAAAATTATTAGAAATAACATTTTAATATCGTAAATTTCAAAAAGAAGTAAATTTTAACATCTTCAGCAAAGTCTACATACATACTATTCTCCCTGTATCATACTTCTGCCCTAAAGAGAAGTAAATTTTAATCCCTTGGTCCCAAATATTAATTACATACCCTTGATTGTCAACTACAAATTGTGAAAAATAAAATTCAATTAAAAAAATGATAATTAGTTTGAACCAAACTATTAGGGCTTGTTTGGTTAGGGAACAAGTTATTTAAGAATTGTTATCTCACCTTCAATATGGGATAAAATAATATTATAATCTTGACATGACTAACCGAAGGATAAGATATCTCACGATTTTACTAAAATCAAATATATGATAAACTCATCCTAAAATTATTTTTGAGATTAGTTTTCTCTTATGGTGTGGTAACAACCTCTGACAAAAAATATAAATCTGGGTACAATAGATTCGTTGCAGTATAAGGACAATTTTAGTGTATCAAACTGTATTTTTAATTAACTATTCCTTATCCCCCTATCAAACACCCCCCTACAAGAAGACATATATAGGGACTCGTTTGGCCATAGATTTTTCAAGTAGTTTTTGAAAAAAAAAATTGGTAAATAGTATTTGGTCATACAATTTATCATTATTTGACAAATACTTTTAGCAAATAAATCAAATTTTTAAATACTAGATAATATTATTGAAGCCAAATTTCAATTTATGTGAACTTTAAAGGTAAAGTATATTTTTCAAATATTATGGCTAAACACATAATGAAATTTAACCCAAATCTTTATCAAAAAATAACTTGCCAAAAATATTTGAAAATCTATGTCCAAACTCCAGCTAAATCATTTGTTACTATGAAGTTGAACTGATCACCACGAGATCTTGGATTCAATTATCAACAAAGACAAACACTAGTTGATTTCTTTCCATTTATTCTATCTTTGGCGACCAGAGTTACTTTGTACGTGTTGCTAGTCGGAGATGGCATGTATCCCGTAAAATTAGTTGATGTGCGTGCAAGCTGGTCCTCATCACGGCGCCATGGCTATCAACGAAAAAAAAGAAAAAGTAAATATGGACGAGGTAACAAGTATTGGTGGACAGAGTTACCTTATATCTGTGCTAGTCGAAGGTGACAGGTATTCCGTGAAATTAGTTGACATGCGTGCAAGCTAGTTCGGACACTATGGTTATCAAAGAAAAAAATAAGAAAATATGGATGAGGTGAAATTAATTGAGGTGCACACAAGCTGACTCAGACATCGTGGTTATAACAGCAACAACAACAATATACTTGGTGTATTCCCACATAGTGAAGTCTAAGGAGGGTAGAGTGTACGCAGACCTCAAAGTAGAGAGAGTTTTTCGATAGACCCCGACTTAGGACCGATAGCAAAATATCAAACATAAATCATAAATGCAAATAAACTAGACCCCCGACTTAGGATCGATAACAGTATATCAAACATAAATCATAAATATATATAAACTAGTACAGTCTGCAAAATAATAATACAGCCACAAGATAATACTAAAAACTATCTATCCTAACTCATAACCATCACTCAACACCACAAACAAGAAATTTCAGATTCAAATAAAAAACACTTCCTTATTATTACCGATTCACTCTTACTCCCTAATCTGCGTCCTCCACACGTTACTGTTGTGGGGTGGGGAAAGAGCAAATATGGACATTTTGTTATTTCCCATATGGTATTTCATGTGATTTAAGAACAGAAACTTAGGGCAATAATTTCCAGGTAGTCAAAAACTTTTAAAAAAACACAAATCTCCAAAATAATACCCCCAAAATTCGCAGATAAAACAATCTTCACTCCCACGAATTCTCTCTCTCTTTCACTTTCTCCTCTTTCCATCTCGCCGGGCGATCTCTCTGAATTTCTCTGTCGAAGGTATGATTTTCTCAGATTTTGTTGCCGGAACTTCGCCGGAAAATGTATAAATATGTATAAATTTTTGTGTATATGTACTCTGATAATATGTGTGTGGTAAGTTAAAGGTGTAATTATTGTAGTTTTAGATCAATTTTTTGAAATGAGGTGTAATTAATTGTGTTTAAGGTTAAATTTATGTGTTTTTCCTTTTTTTTTGGTGACATATTATGGTTCTTTTTTAGAAACTTGAAACTAAATTTATGTGTTTTTCCTGTTAATTAGTGATTTTTTGCAGTTTTTAGGAACTTGAAACTAATTGTGTTTTTCCTGTTAACTTGTGATCTTTGTTGTGTGTGAATTTTGCAGATATGTGTTTTTTATGGTAGGTATATGGTGGTATTAGTTGTAGTTTTAGATCAATTTTTTGAAATGAGGTGTAGTTGATTGTGTATAAGGTATGATTTTCTCCCTTTTTGTTGCCAGAGTTTCACCGGAATTTTTGTGTATATGAACTCTGATAATATGTGTGTGGTGGGTTAAAGGTCATATTATTGTAGTTTTAGATCAATTTTTTGAAATGAGGTGTAATTAATTGTGTTTAAGGTTAAATTCATGTGTTTTTCCTGTTTTTTTGTGACATATTGCAGTTCTTTTTTAGAAACGTGAAACTAAATTTATGCGTTTTTCCAGTTAATTAGTGATTTTTTTTGCAGTTTCTTAGAAACTTGAAACTAAATAAAAGTATGCTCTTTCCATTTTTGTGTTTTTCCAGTTAATTCGCGATTTTTGTGGTAGGTATGCAGTGATATTAGTTGTAGTTTTAGATCAATTTTCTGAAATGAGGTGTAGTTGATTGTGTTTAAGGTATGATTTTTGTGTATATGAACTCTGATAATATGTGTGTGGTAGGTATACTGGGATGTTAGTTGTAGTTTTAGATCAATTTTCTGAAATAAGGTGTAGTTGATTGTGTATGAGGTTGAATTTATGTGGTTTTCCTGTTAATTAGTGATTATTATTTTTTTTGCATTTTTTTAGAAACTTGGAACTAAATAAAAGTATGCTCTTTCCATTTTTGTGTATATGAACTCTGCTAATATATGTGTGGTAGGTTAAAAGGTGATATTAATTGTAGTTTTAGATCAATTTTCTGAAATGAGGTGTAGTTGATTGTGTATGAGGTTGAATTTATGTGGTTTTCCTGTTAATTAGTGACTTTTTTTGCAGTTTTTTAAAAACTTACTCAAGGTTGAATTTGTGTTTTTCCTGGTAATTAGTGACTTGAAACTAAATAAAAATGTGCTCCTTCCATTTTTGTGTATATGAATGCTGATAATATGTGTGTGGTAGGTTAAAGGTGATATTAGTTGTAGTTTTAGATCAATTTTATGAAATGAGGCGTAGTTGATTGTGTATAAGACATGATTTTCCCCGTTTTTGTATGTATAATTTTTGTGTATATGAACTCTGATAATATGTGTGTGGTAGGTTAAGGTGATATTAGTTGTAGTTTTAGATCAATTTTCTTCAATGAGGCGTAGTTGATTGTGTATAAGGTATGATTTTCTCTGTTTTTGTTGTGGAATTTCGCCGGAATATGTATAATTTTTGTGTATATGAACTTTGATAATATGTGCGTGGTAGGTTAAAGGTGATATTAATTGTAGTTTTAGATCAATTTTCTGAAATGAGGTGTAGTTGATTGTGTATAAGGTATGAATTTCTCTTTTTTTATTGCCAGAACTTCGCCGTAATATGCATAATTTTTGTGTATATGAACTCTGATAATATGTGGTGATATTAATTTTCTGAATGAGGTGTAGTTGATTGTGTATGAAGTATGATTTTCTCTGTTTTTGTTGCTGGAATTTCGTTGGAATTTTTGTATATATGAATAATAATAATATGTGTGGTAGGTTAAAGGTGATATTAATTGTAGTTTTGGATCTTTTTTTTTGAAATGTGGTGTAGTTGATTGTGTTTAAGGTTAAATTCATGTGTTTTTCCTGTTAATTAGTGACTTATTGCAGTTATTTAGAAACTTGTTTATGTTTGAATTTATGTTTTTCCTGTTAATTAGTGCCTTGAAACTAAATAAAAATGTGCTCCTTCCATTTTTGTATATATGAATGCTGATAATATGTGTGTGGCAGGTTAAAGGTGATATTAATTGTAGCTTTAGTTCAATTTTTTGAAATGAGGCGTAGGTGATTGTGTTTAAGGTATAATTTTCCCCCTTTTTGTATGTATAATTTTTTGTGTATGTGAACTCTGATAATATGTGTGTGGTAGGTTAACGGTGATATTAATTGTAGTTTTAGATTAATTTTCTGAAATGTGGTGTAGTTGATTGTGTTTAAGGTATGATTTTCTCCGTTAGTGTTGCTGGAACTTCGCCGGAATATGTATAACTTTTGTGCATATGAACTATGATAATATGTGTGTGGTAGGTTAAAGGTGATATTAATTGTAGTTTTAGATCAATTTTTTGAAATGTGGTGTAGTTAGTTGTGTTTATGATATGATTTTCTCCGTTTTGGAACTTCACCGGAATATGTATAACTTTTGTGTATATGAACTCTGATAATATGTATGTGGTAGGTTAAAGGTGATATTAATAGTACCTTTAGATCAATTTTCTGAAATGAGGTGTACTTGTGTTTAAGGTTAAATTCATGTGTTTCTCCTGTTAATTAGTGACTTTCTTGAGTTTTTTAGAAACTTGAAACTAAATAGAAGTATGCTTTTTCCATTTTTGTGTGCTTTCAGGTTAATTAGTGATTTTTTTGCAGTTTTTTAGAAACTTGAAACTGAATAGAAGTATGCTCTTTCCATTTTTGTTTTTTTCCAGTTTATTAGTAATTTTTGTGTGTGTATGAATTTCACAGATATGTGTTTTCTGTGGTAGGTATATAGTGATATTAGTTTTGGTTTTGGATCAATTTTCTGAGGCGTAGTTGATTGTGTTTAAGATTAAATTCATGTATTTTTCCTGTTAATTAGTGACTTGAAACTAAATAAAATATGGTCTTACCATATTTGTTATGAACTCTGATAATATGTGTGTGGAAGGTTAAAGGTGATATTACTTATAGTTTTAGATCAATTTTCTGAGATGAGGTGTAGTTGATTGTGTGTGAGGTTGAATTCATGTGTTTTTCCTTTTAATTACTGACTTGAAGCTAAATAAATAAGGGAAAAGGCTTAAGTATGACATCAAACTATTTGAAATGGTTTATCTATGCCATCCGTTATAAGTTTGACTCATTTATGCGACCACCTTTAAAAGTTTGGCTCATTTATGCGATTACCGTTATAGAAAGGTTCATCCGTGCCATTATTTTGTAACGGTGGTTTTGCAAAATAATTTTTACCACATGATTTTTTATTAGAAGTCCATGTCACTAAATAAATCAACCAATATTACTTAAAATCAAGATAAAAAATTGGACCCATTAAAATAAAACCATTTGGGAAGTAATATTGGTTGATTTAGATTTGGTGACATGGTTAGAAGATCAATTTTAGTTGTAGGTGTGGATCAATTTTTTGAAATGAGGTGCAGTTGATTGTGTATAAGGTTAAATTCATGTGTTTTTCCTGTTAAATAGTGATTTTTTGCAGTTTTTTAGATACTTGAAACTAAATAGAAGTATGCTCTTTCCATTTTTGTATTTTTTTTGGTTAATTTGTGATTTTTGTGTGTGTATGAATTTCGCAGATATGTGTTTTTTGTGGTAGGTATTCAGTGATATTAGTTGTAGTTGTCGTTTTGGATCAATTTTCTGAAATGAGGTGTAGTTGATTATGTATGAGGTTGAATTTATGTGTTTTTCCTGTTAATTAGTGATTTTTTGCAGTTTTTTAGAACCTTGAAACTAAATAAAAAGTATGCTCTTTCCATTTTTATGTTTTTTCCTGTTAGTTCGTGATTTTTGTGTGTATGAATTTCGCTGATATGTGTTTTTTGTGGTAGGTATACAGTGATTTTAGTTGTAGTTTTAGATCAATATTCTGAAATGAGGTGTGGTTGATTGTTAATTAGTGAATTTGTGCTCCGCAGATATGTGTTTTTGTGTGTGTATGAACTCCGCAGATATGTGTTTTTCCTGTTTATTTGTGATTTTTGTGTGTGCATGAGCTCCGCAGATGTGTGTATTTGTGTAGGTGAGATCAATCTTCTGAAATAAGGTGTAATTGATTGTGTTAAGGTTTAACGGCCATATTGGTTGTAGTTTTAGCTCAATTTTCTGAAATGAAGTGTAGTTGATTGTATTTAAGGTTAAATTATATGTTTTTCATGTTTATTAGTGATTTTTGTGCTCCAGAGATATGTGTTAAATGTGTTTTCCCTGGTTATTGTGATTTTTGTGCTCCACATATATGTGTTTTTATGGTATGTTAGACGGTGATACGAATTGTAGTTTTAGATCAATTCTCTGAAATGAGATGTAGTTGATTGTGTATGATGTTGAATTTATATGTTTTTCCTATTAATTAGTGATTTTTGTGTGAATATGAACTCAACAAATATGTGTTTTTCTTGTTGATTTGTAATTTTTGTGTGTGACAAGAATGTGCTTCCTAAACTTAAAGGCAAGTTCTATAGAGTGGCGGTAAGACTAGTTATGTTGTATGGAGCGGAGTGTTGGCAGTCAAGAACTCTCACATCCAAAAGAGGAAGGTGGGGGAGGTGAGGATGTTGTAACAGATGTGTGGCTAGGAATGAGGATATGCGAGATAAAGTGTGAGTGACTTCGGTGGTAGACAAGACACAAAAGTGAGGTTGAGATAGTTCAGGCATGTGATGAGGAGATGTATGGATGCTCCAGTAATGAGGTGTGAGAGGTTGACTATAGATGGATTCAGGAGAAGTAGAAGTTAGAGAGGGGTAATTAGACATGATATGGCACAAAGATAGCTTAACGAGGGTATGGCCCTAGTGGAAAGATGAGGAGGACGCGTATTAGAGTAAAATGTTAGTAGAGGGAGTCTGTCTGTGCTAGTAGGTAGGAATGCTTTGTCTTCTTGTAGTAGTTGTAGTGCTAAGCTTGAAGTTTCTTGTTCTTGGAGCTTTGGTGACACCTGTTATTTCTGGTAGATCGATTGTACTATTATTTTGAAGTAGTCTTGTTTCTATCCTATCTGTTGTTTTGTTATTACCTATTGTTTCTTGTACTTCTAATCCAATTTATTAGTATCAGAACACGCCATGTGTCAAACAAATACCCGATGAAATTATTCATGCTCAAGCTAATGGAGGTATAGATAAATTATTCCGCAGAGTTCAAGGATATTTTTGGATAAGTAAATGGTGACAACTATATATATATATATATATAAAATGAGATTGACCACAATTTTAGAAATATATAGACTTTCTTTCTTCTTTCGATGAAAAATGAATAGTTTCTTTTAGTATGAGATCACTTTCCACCTAAATATTATCTCTATCATTGAAAACGCCTATAGATAAAAGTTGGTTGTCAACCGCTAGACTCATTCTCCGACCTTTTATGCCTGCCAGATAAGCATAAGTTGGTTGTCCACCGCCTCTTTTCACATGCTTCGTCAATATTCAACACACATTAACTATAAGTCATCTAACAATTGTTTTATGCTAATCAACCTTCAATTATTTTTCTTCAATCAATTTAAAAAAATTAGTCACCATTATCATTTTTTCTCTCTCAACATGGTATGTAGTACTTTCCTTATTATTTGTTATATAGATTTTTCACTTTCTTATTTTCTGTGTTCAAAATTGCTTTCCTTTTCTTTATTTGAGCCACTGGTCTATCGGAAGCAACATCTTTACCTCCACAAAACAAAAATAAAATATAATCTGCATACACACCATCCTTTCCAAAGGGGAGCCTTGGAGTTACGGTAAAGTTGCTGCCAAAGTTCAAGCCGTGGAAACAACATCTGACAGAAATGCAAGGTAAGGCTTCGTAGAATAGATTCTTATGCCTGCGCATAAGAAATTTTGACCCCTAATCCCAAGTGTTAATTACGCAACCTTGACGGTCAACTACAGATCGTGAAAATACAAATCCGATTGAAAAGTTTAAAAATGATTTGAACCAAACTATTAACGGATTACATGAATAAATCATTTGCATAATTTTAAATAGCAAATATGGACATTTTCCATGTTGTATTTCATGTGACTTGAGAGCAGAAACATAGGGCGATAATATCCAGGAGGTGGTCAAATAGGACAAGGAAAAGAAAGGAAACTCAAATCTCCCCACTAATACCTCAAAATGTGCTTATAAAACAATCTTCTCACACACACACACATACTCTCTCTCCCCCTCCTCTCCTCTTTCCTCCGGGCGATCTCTCTGTATTCCATCGCCAAAGGTATGATTTTCTCCACTTTTGTTCCCTTCGCAATCCTCGCCGGAACTTCATTTTTTTTCCCATGTCTATAATTATGTATGGTTCTTGGGTGTGTGTGAACTCCGATGATATGTGTTTTTATGGTAGGTTAACGGCCACATTAATTGTTGTCTTAGATCATTTTTTTTAAATGATGTGTTGTTGATTGTGTATAAGGTTGAATTTCATGTGTTTTTCCTGTTAAATAGTGATTTTTGTGCTTGCAGATATGTGTTTTTGTATGTGTATGAACTCCACAGATATGTGTTTTTCCTGTTTATTTGTGATTTTGTGTGCTTTATGAACCTCTCAGGTATGTGTTTTGGTGGTAGGTTTAACGGCCATATTAAATTTTGTCTAAGATCAATTTTCTGAAATGAGGTGTAGTTGATTGTGTGTAAGGTCATGTGTTTTCCTGTTTATTTGTGATTTTTTTGCAGTTTTGGAACTTGAAATTAAATTAAAATATGCTCTTTCCGTTTCCGATACATTTGATCACCGAATGACAATATTGTTTTTTTCATTTCATTGAGTTTTTTTGCATCAGCTTACACATTGATCTGCTTGGGATATTCTTCCTCTTATTCCTCAAGTTCCTAAACTTATTGAATTTCCTTTTTTTTCTTTTGAGTTTCAATTGTTTGATAATTTGCTGAGGGTTTATTTTTGTCGGTGTAAAGAGATAGGGTAGTTAAAGCTAATTAGTGCTCAGTGTCTATAGTTACTAGTAAGTATTATTGGGAATGTGAAAAATAATGTAAATGACCTGCTATAGGATAAACTACATTGATAGTGTAAATATTTTTTAATTTTTGTTTCTGAAGGTGTTGTCTAGCCACACGCACCTCCACTATTCTTTTGTGTGCCTGCAACCTCCTGCCAACACATGTATTGGGTAAGTCTGCCCACCAAATCTTAGTTAGATGGGAAGAAATCACGTAGTGGTGTAAATAATTTTAACAGTGTCAGTGTCTATAATTTTGATCCATTTATAACTATCGATTACTAGTGATAAGTGGATTGTTAGATGAAAATTCAATCTTCCATGGATGTGCTTTTTCTGGAAAATGGAATATTGGGTAGATAAACCTCATATGTCAAAACTAATTTGCTTTTAATTGAGCTTCAAGATCTATTTTGGGAATTTTGTTTAATATTAAATAGTCTCTCTTTGGATAGTCAAATTTAAGTTACAGAGCTAATTTTATGTCGTTTTCTGCAACACGGAGTTGTAACGGTCGGTTTTTGTCTGTTCAGTAGGTGGCAATGGTAATAGAAAGCTGGATCCATTAAGCACCACGTGGATATAAGATCATCACTTTTGTTTGCATTATAAGTCCAGCTTGTGCCTGATTTGTACTTGAAGGGTCTTCTGAGAAATAGAGGACCCTTCAGACAGGAATCTTTGGGTTAGCTTCGAGCTGTTAGCTACAAGACAAGTTCATTTGCATAGGTGGTCCGGGTAAAGGTGGTCGGTTTGATAAACATGCCAGCTGTACAAAAGCTTTATAATGCCTGTAAAGCATCACTTTCTACTAATGGACCCATATCAGAAGATGCTCTAGAGAAAGTCCGTTCCCTCTTAGGTAGGTATCATAACAACTTTTCAATCTCGTTTTTAATTTTACTTGATTATTGGCCACATGTATAGATTTCAATAAAACACGTTATTAGTTGATTCATTAGTTTTTTGTTCTGTTTACTCTATTTATTTCTCCATGCTGGTGAAGGCGGTTTCAGGGTTTTGTAGTACAACTTTTGATTTGGAAATGTGTTGCGTTGACATCAAGACAGTGTATAAAAGTAGAAAAGCTGAACACTTTTTGGATCTTGGTTGTTCCTTATCTTTTGTTTAGAAGTTGGAGAACAGTTATTCATATCATTCTGTATTAAAGTAGAATCTCTTGCTTCTGCACTAAGTGGATTGCGTGAACATAACTTACGCCATTTTGAGATTAGGTACTATAAATTTGATTATAAAAAGGAAGAGACTTGACACTATAATTTCCCGTCAGTCTTCTTCAAGTTGATAAATGCAGATTTGTCGGTAGTATCACATTAATAGTATGAGGTCTTAACTACTGTCTGCAGCCTGGGGTAAATGGTGAAATGTATCATCAGCTAAAAGGACAAATACTTTCCTGTTTTGCTCACTGCTCAGGGCGTAATACACTTGTAAAAAATTAGTTTCCTCTTAACAAAATCTGCCTAAAAAATGAAAAGATTATGCTGGTTGTACCATGCAATCTGAAGATGAGTGCAGCCTTCCATGTGTAGCAAACGAGTCGGATATGTTGTATCATCTGCATTGTTAATGGGCTTATCTGTATGTGTTTCGTGTCCAGCAAACTAACATTATTTTTTTGGATCAAATCAGTATTCAGACTAGTTTTTGTACTTGATCTTTCTGCTACCAGCATATAGTATGTTCATGGAAATATCTTTCATGATCAATTATAGCCTTCCAGTTTTAAACCTTAAGCATTGCATTTAATTTAGCCCATGATTACTTCAGTGTCATTCCTACTTTCTAGTTGTTGACTAGGAAAGTTTGGAGACTTTAATGGAAGTTTGATTCTTTTACAAATTAATTAGGAAACCGTGGAGATTAAATGAAGGTTTTATTCTTTTACGAATTTGCACGGGCATCTTCAAGTGTTTTTTTTTTCTGTTTTTTCCTGTGGAGATCTGTGTCTGAAATGGGAAATTACTTGGTTTGAAAAGGATTTTGGTGTGGACTGGGTGGGTGATGCTTTAGAGTAAAGAAAGTAAGGGCTATTTTGGCGCCGAAATATGTCAAACTATGAGAGTAGGTCCTTCTGAAATTCATTCTCTAAGTTTATAATTATTCTGGAATGGAGTTGGGGCTTATAAATATTATTGAACCAAGTAGGTCGTTAAACACTGAATTGCAGTCAATTTTTTAAAGAGAGAATAATTAATTAAAATAGGTGAAGGTTTCTCCCTCTGAACTCATTAGGCATCAGATATAGGGATAATGTTGCATCTCTACGAGGCTTCCTAGTCTCTACAGTTTTCTGCAAATCACTTTCTCAGTTCCAGTTAGCTGTTTGGATTCAAATGGACCTCAAGCTGTTTGGAGACAGGAATGTGCTTTCCACCATGACTCCATTTGGATCCTTAGAGCACCGAGGAAGGTGTGTTTCTTTGTTTGTTTGGCGGCAAGAGATGCAATTTTAACAACGGAAAATCTGAGGAAGAGGAGGATCACCTATGTTAGTTGGTCCTTTATGTGTAAGAGTGCAGGTGAAAATGTAGATCATCTCCTATTGCACTACAAGGTGGCTAATCAGTTATAGAAGGTGACCTCAAGTTTTTTCGGGATGCAATGGGTGCTGCAGACACAGTGAAGGAGGCGATTAAAAGTTGGACTCATAGGAGGGAAGAGAATCTCAAGGGCATGGAGAGTTGCCCAGTTAGCAATCACGTGGTTCATTTGGAAAGAGCATAATAGGAAGGCATTTGAAGGGATGGAATAAGATTTTGTAAAAATGCAAAGTGTTGTTTTGTTTCTAGATTCTTTTTTGGTGTGCTTACGAGGTCCAATTGGGTCTCTTTTGTTGAGAACTGTTAGAGTGGGTAAGAGTCCCACACTGGTGGTTTGTTTATATAGACTTGGGTTATCCCCCCTCATGAGCTAGCTTTTGGGGTTGAATTAGGCCCAGTTACAAGAACCATATTTTGAAGTTGGTTTCTTGTGGTAGATGACTTGTTTATGGAGTTTCCTGCAATTGGTAATACCATTATCTTAAGTTATCAAAAAATCTTTCCTCGTTGCGAAGATCCTCGACAAACATTGGAAATATCTCGGACTTGTAAACTTGGATTGTGTAAAAATAGTCAACTCTGAGATAACTAAAATTTGTCTCCTCTAAAAGTAATTTGATGTGAAAGGAACTGGAATTCCAAACCTAAAGACTCCTTGAAATGGTTTTGAACACCATAAAATCAAACGAACTTGTACCCCTAGTGTTTTTTAGCTTCATGACAGAATAGAACAATTCTGTAGGCAGCGACTGCAACAGCCACCCTAATGCATAGCTCCATGTTCATTGTGATACAATGAGTGACAGCAAGCTGTCAATGTAGGTTCCATTGAAAAGCAACCTGTCATGTCCAGATCCTATAATTGAATCATAGTTTCTGTTTATTTTTGATAAGATTATGACATTAAACGTAATCAAAGGATATAAATTTAAATGTGCTCTTAAATAACATATTTTTTTTACTAACATAAGAAATGAAGACTTACTAGATTGTAAGGCAAGAGAAGACAACACAAATAACAAGACGTAAATTGGCTGCATAATTGATTATTGTAAATAACTCTTGAGGATTGATAAAGATGATGATTGGCAAACCATTAGTGGAGAATGATTATATTTATACGTGTGTGAATCCTTGCTATGTGTTGGAGTGACTAGTATCATATTGTTTATTAGATATCCTGCTTAGCAACAATGTCTGGTGGAAAACATCCTTTTAAGCTTTCTGCGATGGGAACAGTCTCTTACTGCAAAGAACCAACAGAATGTTATAGCACACATGAGATAGGAAAATCAAGACATAATTGTTTAGTGACTGAAGCGCAAATGTTATAGCATACTCTACTTCAAAGTATGTAGAGTGTGCACTCCTTGCAGATTAAATGGGTGATTCATTTCATAGAGTCCAGCTGTCCTGTTTAGTCTCTCCTTTGTGCAAAAGAGGAAAACTAATTATGATGTGTGGGATAGACTCAGACTCACATCACCAGTTTCAATCCTACCACAAACAAAAGCCTAGTATCTAAATGGAAAAGGGTAGAGGGGCAGGACCATTATCCACCGAGTATTGAGCAGTGTGCCAATGGCCATTGGGAATTTCTTGGTTATAAAAAATAAAGAAAAGAAAAACAATTTTGGAACTTAAATTAGTCTATAAATGTATTCCATTTCTTAATTATTATGAAGTTACTAGTTTTGCAAGCTTGACGTTCATGCCATGCAGCTCCTATTTCTTGGAAGGTATAGGAGTTAATTTTCTTTTCCTATGGTTGTGATTGGGTTCAGTAGGGGTTTAGATTGGTGCTAAGCAGGTAGAGATGAAAGGGTAAGGTTGGTACTATTTAATCTAACAATAGGTATTAAGGATTTACCTTGTTCGTTACAGGGGTGAAGTGCAGAGGAGCAGGTTCGTGGACTGAATGAGGAATAGAAGTCTATGGAAATAAGTGAAATCTCAGTTCTCCGTGTGAGATGCTACTTGGAGGGTGATGGACTCACTGAAGGAACAATGAATTTTGTTGGACTTATTAGTTATGTAGGGAAAATAGGATAGTCGGAGCGCAAGGTTAGGAAATGAAGGGATTGAGGTCCATGATTCTGTATAAAACATTTCCTTTCGGTTAGGGTGCTAAATTTGGAAAGTATGTGCACTCCTTCTCCCATCTACAACCTGAACCAATTGAGCCAAGTCAGTTTGGTATTCAAGTTGTTGGAGTTGTTTGAGTTTGGTTTTTGAAATAGGCCCAAAGTTGATTGATTTTAACTTGTAGCCTTTGTTATGAAGAACCCGTTCCTTCCTGAAAGTCTGAAAGGTTTTCATGTTTGTCATTCTTTTGTTAGATGGTGCATAAACAATAACAACATACCCAGTACATTCCCACCAAGTGGGGTCTGGTTTTGTTAGATAGTGCATAAAATCGCAAATTCACAGATTTAAATAAATTTTTTGGGGATCTTCTTCCTTAGTTTCTAAATTCTCATGTATATAAATACTATGTATTGTAACCATGATGTGGAGTGTCAGTTATTTATTGAATCCTTTGCCTGATACCCCAGACTTTTATTGTTCTACTCTCGAAATTCTCATGCAATTGGTGTGTCGGCGATTCATTTTGTTTCAGAAAAAATCAAGCCGTCTGATGTAGGTCTTGAGCAGGAGGCACAACTTGTCAGGAGTTGGAAAGGCACTATGCCTGAGCGTAACGGGGGTTTACGACCAATCCTGCCAATCAAATACCTGCACTTGCATGAATGTGAGAGCTTCACTGTAAGTGTTGCAGAACTGTCAGCTTTTTTATTTTTTTCCATTAAAAATAATGATGTTCCTCTATAAGGAGAGATATGAAAATTGCATAATTGAACTCCGTTAGCCTGTTGAATGTTCTTACAGATGGGAATATTCTGCATGCCACCTTCTTCAATCATTCCTTTACATAACCATCCTGGGATGACAGTTTTAAGTAAGCTTATATATGGTTCCTTACATGTAAAAGCCTATGATTGGATCGATAGTTCAGGGCCTTCAGGTCCACCCGAAGGTGTGTATTATTTGAAGTGGATGTTTTTGTAAAAGATGTCTAGTATCCTCTCAATTGACATATACTATGTTCTTTCTTGAAACTTCATTTTATTACAGAACCTGGGGTTGTCTCATGTCATGTTTTGATCTCCAATTAATTCGAGGCGACATCAGTGTTTGATTTTTTCTATGGAATTTTATTTTAGTTAGAAGGCATTTCCTCTGTCTCTTGGATTTGATGTTATTTGATTGACGTTTCCTCTGTTATTTTATTTCAGTGTGATTAAGATTACTCAAAAACATGCACTTGTTTTTTTTGCTGGTTTTATTTTGGCTTTCCGATGCTTTATGTTAAGAATTTGATAACTAAAGGTCTTGCTGACTGAAACTAGGTTTCAGGATTTGTAATGGTACCTTGGTAAGTTGAGTTGATGTTGTATTCGAGAGTTTAATCCACATCCTGTGTAGAATACGTATACCATTTCAGAAATGATCACTGTTAAGTTCAGTAGACTAGCAAGGTGCAAGAGTTCAGTTCGCATGTTCTTGCAGAAATCTTTCAGTACTTCTGCACAAAGGTTGCATTTCATGTAAACTAAATTGCTCATAGAAAGATCGTTAACTGGACTAATGATGACCATTAATATCGTGTCCTGCACAGAGAGACAATATAACCATGTTCAGTTTATACTCGAATCTAGATCTTTCGAATTATGATTTTGTTACCAGGTAGACGCTGATAATTTTTCTGATTGGGGTCAATGTTTGTCGTGAAATGATTTTACTGCTAAATTTTGATTTTCCGGTTGAACTGGCATTTACTATGTTCATTACCTCTTAAATGTTTTCAGGTGCAAGACCAGCTAAACTTTTTAAAGATTGTGAGATGACAGCTCCATGTGGGACAACTACTCTGTATCCGACCGCTGGAGGCAATATTCATTGCTTCAAAGCTGTAACCCCTTGTGCTATTTTCGATATCCTTTCTCCACCCTACTCTTCTGATGATGGTCGTCACTGCACTTATTTCCGAAGGTCTCCTCGAGTGGATCTACCAGGTAATACTCTGGTGCCACCTTTTATATGTATATGAACATTCAACTGTATACGAAGGGGAGCCTTGGAGTAACTGGTAAAGTTGTTGTCATATGGGTTCAAGCCTTGGAAACAGCCTCTGCCTCTAGCAGAAATGCAAGGTAAGGTTGCGTACAATACACCCTTGTGGTGGGGCCCTTCCCCGGACCCTGCGCATAGCAGGAGCTTTAGTGCACCGGGCTGCCCTTTTTTTTAATGAACATTCAACTGTACTACAAATCTTACTTTAAATACTTTACATCGTTAAGGTGAGCTCGAGGTGGATGGTGAGATGTTCACAGAGGTGACTTGGTTGGAAGAGTTTCAACCTCCAGATGACTTTGTCATCCATCGAGGTCAATACAAAGGTCGTACCATCAAACCTTAGGGGATGGTTCATTTTTGGTTCTATCGATCTACTTTTGAAATGCAGTGATTAGTTGATTTGGGGCGTTATTGAGGTGAATTTGTTATGTCTTAGACAATGTGGGAAATAATGACTGGTGTTTTATATAGAATAGGTCATTTTCTGATGTACATATCAATATTAATTTAGATCTCACCTTAAATTAGTGCTTTTAAACTTGATAGTCACTATATGAACTCACTCATTAGGCATCTAGTCAAAAGTTACAGGGAAGGCTGATGATGTCCTTATATCAGTGGTTTCGAGCAGATTGTCTGAAATTTATTCTTATTTTTGGTTTCCCACCGGTGTTCGGAAAGTGTTCTTTTCAGAAACGGCCTCTCTACCCCACAAAATAGTTGTGGTAAGGTCTATATACATTTTCCAAACTCATAAGTTAACTCTAATAGTGTTACTTGCCACTTGCTACTCACGGACTCTAAATCATAATTGCAGCAATCAATATGGGTTGTGATGGAAGGATTGGAATACTTTAATGTTCGGTATAATCAGATATCTTGGATTTAAGTATTACCAGCTATCTTGGATTTAAGCTTCTAAGAATTGAAAAAAAATCTTGTTGGCCACCTTTAAAAAATGAAAAAAAATCTTGCTAGCCGCTTCTAAAATTTAAAAATAGAACTTGCCACATGTAAATCCGAATGACGCGTGAATTCAAATTTAGTCAAGCCTCAAGATATCGAACACCAATGAGCTAAGATATCATTACTTTTAGAAAATTTTGGCCGTATAAATTATTCATTTTTTCTTCAAAATGATTTTTATATGCTTTACTTTTATCGAGGGTCCATTGGAAACCTCTCTTACCTTGTGAAGGTAGGGGTGACATTGTATCCCTCCTACCTTTTTCCACTTAAGTTTTGGATTTTCGTCTAAATATCAATACATTGTACCCCTCTCAAAAACAAGAAATTTCCTCATCTTGATATGCTTTACTGAGTCTAGGGTCTATCAGAAGCAACCTCTCTACCTTCACAAAGTAGGGGTAAGGTGACATTGTGTCCCTCCTACCTTTTTCCACTTAAGTTTTGGATTTTCATCTAAATATCAACACGTTGTACCCCTCTCAAAACAAGTAATTTCCTCATCTTGATATGCTTTACTGAGTCTAGGGTCTATTAGAAGCAACCTCTCTACCTTCACAAAGTAGGGGTAAGGTTGCGTATCAATACATTTTTTTTTAATAACTGTGGTGTCCGAATCAGCTTCCGTGCACCTCGACTAAATCCACGGGATACCTGCCACCTCCCATCAATAACAGATATGAGGTAACTCTATCTACCAAGGCTAGGACAGATGGGAAGATAACCTAGTGTTTTTTTGTCTCTGCTGGAATTCAAACCTGAGACCTCAGGCTTCAACCCACTTCATTGACCACTAGGCCACAACCTTGGGTGCGTGTATCAATACATTTACCTCTCTCAAAAACAAGAAATTTTCTTTCATTAATCAATTGTGAGGTAGCCTACTTCATTGTTTCTCCATAAACATCAACAAGAAACTCCATTACTCTATAGTCTATAGGCTATATTTCTCCACAAATCCCTTACAACATGCAAGGGATTAACTTTACATTGAATTTCATGTTCACCTGTACAGATACCTCTTATTCCATTATGTATTTACATGATATGAGTTGGCAGTTATTAAGCCATTACAACTGAAAACAATGTAGAGTCTATACAGCAAACAATATATTCATCGGTCACCTTCGCGCCAATTGTACTATCTGATATGTACAAGAAAGCGTGAGAAACAAGCCAGCAGAGTTCCGAAAAGCCTTCACATCTTCTACCGAGCTTCTTGTGTATATGTCAAAGCCCCGAGTTCCTGATAGAACGGAGAAATTAAGAAACAGGAAAAATAAACAAAGTCTGAATAAGCATGGAGTTTAAGAAATGAATGAAGACGGTTGAAACTTGTGGTCTTAAACATGTCATAACATCTGCGTTGTTATAAGGCTTTTGAAACTTGTGAACTTAAACATTTTATAACATTCGTGTGGCTATAAAGCTTCTCATTAAGGATAAATGAGAAGTTATTGTTTCTAAATTTGGAAAGTTGTCATTTGTTTTGGAACATTCAAAAAAGGAAATGTTGCCACATAAACTGGAACGCAGGGGATATCAGACAATCAGCATACCCGTTCCCTTCACTCAAATGGCGAAGGAGGGGAAGGGGGAGAAGACAAATACATAAACTTGTACATCGGAAGAAATAAAGAATTTACCTCAGGGTTTCACAAATGTTGTTGCTTCTTTGTCATTTTAACAATTGTTTCCCACTTGGAATCATTAGGTAGTGGCTTAGAAGACTGATCATTAGGATTTAGTCCTATAGAGATATAAGCCCGTGAAGATGCATTCTTTGTCGATAAAGAAGGCAGAGTGCGGCAAAGCCATGAATCTGATGGAGATTTTGGTAACGGTGGAGGAGGAACAAGAAACTCTGGGTGCACTTTGCATGAGTTCTCTAACTTTTCTTTTCTCTGAATTGGCTTTCTGGTTTTTGCTCTACCGTCAGCGTCAGGCTTTGCCAAGGTCATTCCATCTTGGTAACAGTCTTGAGCTTGACCAGCAGCTATCGATGCTTTCATCTCCTTTTCACTGTTCAGTTTTTCTGCTGAACGTGGTGGATTAAAGTCAGCTTTCCTTTGAAGGTATGTCTTTAATGAAGCCTCGGACGAATCAAGTGAAGAATCTACAAACGGTTTTTGTTCTGTCATCTGTTCAAGTATCTCAACGTCCTCATCTTGTAACTTAACTGACGAATCCATTTTATGCACAATATCTATGTACAGAGTTTTCTCTACGAAAGGAGTTAAAACATCTACTTCCCTGCTATTGCTCTGATTGGATAATACTTCATGAAGCCTTCGACAGGTTCTTTCCTGCAAGCCGCTGCACTTCACCATGGGATTATCTTCTTCGGTGTTAGTGCCAAGGATTGTTTTATTATAGCAAGGGTCATTAGCAGAAGTTGAATAGACCCTGCCCTTGACATCATTTGTTATGGATCCAACGACAGACTTTTGCTCACTTACATCAGATGTTGATTGCTGTAAAAGATAACAAGAATTATAATTATAGTGTACTCAAAGAAAATCTTGGCAAGAAAGTTAGCATCATGCGAGTGGATGAAGTAGAGAAATGAGTGGATGACGAAAAGTATGGAAGTTCATACCTCATTCTCGGTTCCTCTATAAGAAGCAGTAGAAGAGGATCCAGTTTGCATTCTACTGACAGGAGAGAGGCGTATTCGAGTTCTAACACTTGTTGCAGGTACAGGTTTCAGAAGACGAAAAGAACTTTTCAAGCAAAAATGAGGCAACAATCCACAAATTTTAGCAGGTAAATTTCCATTATCATAACGGTCATCATCACTTTCTTCTTCTTCTTTATTGTCATGCGCTTCGGAATGATAAAGTGTAAAACTAGGTCCATAGCGCAATTGAGGCCGTCTATCCCCATTTATTACCTTCTTTAGCTGTCTTAGTTGATCCTCGACAGGTGGTTGCTTCTTGCGAACGTAGTAAGGTGTTTCTGAAGTCTTATCTGAAGTCATTGCCTTAGCTGCTGGCAGAAACCGGCCCATCATGAAATCCTTAGTCTGTGGATTCGTTGAAGATGTTCCAGATTGTTTTGCACTCGGCTCATCAAATCCACTTACGCCACTAACACTACAATTTAGCAAGGATGATTCAGTTCTTGAAAGTGTATCCAGGGCATCCAAATAGACTTCATCGTCATCCTCCAATTCAATCTTTTCCTTATCGTCCATCATTTCTTTCGAGCTGTCAAAACTCTCAATCTTCTTTACATTTTCATCAGAAGAAATGCAACTCGACATGACATTTTGAACTTTTCCTTTTTGATTGAAATCCTGGTTATCTCTCAACTTCCACCCAGGGGGAGGTTTAGGGGCAGTAGGAGGCTTTTCCGTGAGACAAGTTTGTGGTCTGCTCTCATCCTTAGGTCTTCCGGGGATCTGTTCCCAAAGGAAAGGAACAGTGCCTGGCTTCCCCACTAGACCTGACTTCAATTCCGATTTGTAATGAGGAGGATGTGTCATAGTGGGAAAGGAGTTGTTAGTTTTCTTTTTCTCATATCTCTGGGAAATCATTGCCGGAGCGATTCGTCTGACTGACAGAAGAGGCTGATTAAACTTCAATTGCTTTTCCTCCATGAGATTCTTTAGCAATGTAACACCACCTTATTTCTGCATGTACAATGATCAAACTGTAAAAATATTCTTCAATATATCAAAATAACCGGTACAGCAACAAAATAATAACACACGGAAACATCTGCTCGTTTTTAAATCAATGTTAGTCCTCACAGCTGTACATGACAGCGTTCAGTTGGAACATGAAAACGTGACTAAATTGGTCCTAGTTACTCCTCGGGACGAATGAAAGAGTAGAGGTAACTTTGTAACACTAACATTTCTACTGGAAGCGACAATTACTTAAGTTGGCTACATGTCTCGAAAACAATTGTTGTAAACGTATACAAGATCACATATTTTGGCTAAGATCTGGCAAAAGAACGTTCTAAGCATGTTGATAAAAAACCAGATATTCAGTAGTTTGTTCTAGAAGAAATTTTTAACTACAACAAACTTGGATCACCTCGTTACAACAACAACAACAACAACAACATACCCAGAGTATTCTCATAAAGTGGGGTCTGGGGAGGGTAAAATGTACGCAGTCCATATCACAGCCTCGGACACAGTGATATTGTCCTTATCATAAACAAAATGATATTGTCCTGAAAGCTTAGATCGACTCTATGCAAAATAGATATGGATTAAGAAAAATGAAACAACTTTCACTTTCCATAACAAAATGAAAGAAAGTCAACCTATTCCGAAAATTGCAGTCAGTCGTGCTACCTCTTTAGTTTCCGGTCCTACTTGCTCATTTGCAATTACTAAAACAAAATCAGAAACATTTTTCTTAGAGAACTCTATGGGGAAATCTTCGGTAAATGGTTCACATTAAAACACACTCTAGATCGTTAGCGGTGTCTTCAGAACAATTCCATTAGCCAATAACAACAAAATTGACCCTCTTTCTGAAGTTGTGTTTAGAGGAGGAAAGGAGGTGAAGAGAAAGATACGTTTTACAAGCCAACTATAAAATCTTGAGGACACAGTTCATTCAACCTGAGCCGGTGGTTTATCGGAAGCAGCCTCTCTACTTCATATGAGGTAGTGGTATGGACTGCGTACACTTTACCCCCCATCCCCCAGACCCCACTTTGTGGGAATACATTGGGTATGTTGTTGTTGTTGCTGTTATTATAGTTCATTCAATCAGTAAATTATGTCTCGACGCCAAATTTTAGTAATGGTAAACTCCATCACTCCAAACCCCCTACTCAAGAGTCAAGAGTGTTGCACTAACCCTTACATCACTACTTCCTTTTTTGACTCGAACTTCAAACAAAGGTGCTCTCATAAGTGGGAGCTAGGATTTTAAGTTCATGTGTTCTGGATTCTAGAAAAGGCAACTTACTAGGTTTTGGATAAATTATTTATACATATTAAGTATATTTTTTGAACACAAATACAGGGTCTAAGCCAAAACAACTGAGTTCTGCCGAACTGTAACTCCGCCCTTGGGTGTTCTATCGGAACTAGTCACCCGAGTTTCGAATTACTTAGGATCAACTATGACTCAATTATATATTGTATCCACTTAACTATATTCATATCTCATCCCAATACTAAATAATTCTTTAACCATGACATACATATCTTTAACCAGAATAAGTAGACTCCATAATTTGCATTCACAAAATCAAGAAACTTAACTATATTAGCCCTTTAGAATCCAAATTTTAATAAGAGATACATTTTCCTTTAATTGAAGGGGAGCTTTGGAGTAACTGGTAAAGTTGTTGCCATGTGACCAGAAGGTCACGGGTTCAAACCTTGGAAACAGCCTCTGGCAGAAATGCAAGGTAAGGCTGCGTACGATACACCCTTGTGGTGGGGCCCTTCCCCGGACACCGCGCATAGCGGTAGCTTTAGTGCACCGGGCTGCCCTTTATACATTTTCCTTTAATAGCTAAACTAACCTCTCCAAACTCCACAATTCTCCATTTCTAAGCACAATATAACAAACATAATAAGAACATAAATGAAGGAAATTAAAGCTTGTTTGAACTTTTGGCAAAAGGTGATTTTGCAAACTTGGTTTCAGGCCAACAATTAAGTCGCTCCAACTTTGACAGTGCGCATCTAGACACCACAACTCGTCTCCACTTCTGTCAGTTGAACACTAGCTCCAACTTACAACTGATCAACAAGACAACTCCAAAATTTATGTGTCACGTCAGCGTCGGATGTCCACAAGCCACAGTAGGGACGAGTTGGAGTGCACAGTTGCCAGTTGAGACCAAGTTGAGTCGTCTAGATGTGCCAAGGTTGACAACAAGGACAGCCCGGTGCACTAAAACTCCTGTTTTGTGCAAGGTCCACGGAAGGGCTGGACCACAAGGGTGTCCAAGTTTGACTATAAGGGTAGTCCGGTGCACTAAAGCTCCCGCTATGTGCAGGGTCCAGGAAAGGGTCGGACCACAAGGGTGTCGAAGTTTTACTGTCTGTTTATGTATTATGCCTTAAAAAAAAAAGTGTTTCATCTGCTCCAGTTTTTCAAGATTCTCAAACTCAACTTTCCTTAAAATCCTTCAACAAAAGGTCTAGAATAACTTATTTTCAAGAAAATAGTTCAAACCAACACTTTCTGAAAAAACCCACAAAAATTCTTACAACCTTTAATGAACTTTGTCATTAAAGATTGAAACTTTAAAGAATTCTTGAAATTCAACTATATAAGCCAAGCCCTGAAAAGAAAAAAGAATTGTCTTGCATCTAATGGTGCAGTAATAAGCATATCAATCCAGCAAGAAATTCTCAAAAATAAAAAATAAAAAATAACAAAATCATAGAGAAAACACCACATTCAAGATCACAAATTTTCTTTTTCAAGATTTTCAAACTCCAGACTTTTTAAAAATCCTTCAACAAAAGGTAGTAGACTAACTTCTTTTCAAGAAAATAGTTCAAACTAACACTTTCTGGAAAAAACAAACAAACAAAAAAAAATCTTGCAAACTTTTATGAACTTTTTCATCTAATGAAGCAGTAATAAACATATCAATCCAACAGCAATATTCTCAACAAAAAAATAACAGAGAGAAACACCACATGCAAGAACACAAATTTCCTTTTCAAGATTTTCAAACTCCCAAGTTTTTTTTTTCAAGAAAAGGGGCAGCCCCATGCACTAAGCTCCCGCTATGCGCAGGGTACGGGGAAGAGCCCGACCATAAGGATCTATTCAAGACTTGAACCCGTGAGCTTCTGGTCACATGACAACAACTTTACAGGTTACTCCAAGGCTTCCCTTCAAGTTTTTTCAAGAAACTAGTATAAAACCAACAATTTCTAAAAATGACAGCCGGACACTAAAGCTCCTGCTATGCGCAGGGTCCAGGCCCGATCACATGAATCTACTGTGCGTAGCCTCATCTTACATTTCTGCAAGGGACTATTTCCGAGGCTTGAACCCTCCGCCTTCTGGTCACGTTACAACAATTTTACCAATTACTCCAGCCATTCAAGTTTTTTTTCAAGAATACAGTTCAAAACCAACATTTTCTAATAATGACAGTCCGGTACACTAAAGCTCCTGCTATGCACAGCACTATGTCCAGGAAGGCTCAAACCACACCTTACATTTTCAAAAGGGTCTGGAAAAAAGAAAAAGAAAACCAAAAAAAAATAATAACCTTACAACCTTTAATGAACTTTTTCATTAAAGATTGAAACTTTAATGAATTCTTGAAATTCAACTATGATTCCCAGAAAAGGATTTAAAAAGAAAAAAAAAAAATCTCAAAACAAGCACACACACACACACACATGCAAGAACACATCTTTTAAAAAGAAAAAAGAAAAAAAAAAAGAACTATGTAAATAGAGTACCTTTAACAAATGGATGATCTTCACCTGCAAAACTGCTTTTTCCCTAGCTGAATAATTGAATTTAAAAATTAAAAAAAAAAAAAGTGAGAAATGAGACAAAGAATAAAGTTTTTTTTTGGATTATCCAATTCAGCAAGTTTTCAAACTTTGCTTCAATGGAAACTCCAATTTTTTGAAAAAAAATAATAATAATGAAAAAAGTGTTGTAGGTATTACTATTAATTAACTGAGAAGAATCAATACGTTTCTTTGACATGCATTTACTTTACTTCAAGTTATATTTATTATACATTTGACTTTGCCTTTTTGGCTTGTGATCAATTGTTTTATATCATGTGATCCCATTTATTTGAGGCAAAAAAATAAAAATAAAAAAATTTACCTACTATTACAACTACTTTAGTACTCCTTTAATTCAAATAAATAAATTGTTCATTTTTTAGAAAATATATTAAATTTTTTTTTTTTAATTTACCCTTCATTTATACTTTCTTACGTATGAATTTCAAGAGATTTTATTTTAATATGACTAAAAATTCAATAGTAGTTTGATAATATGTAAGAGGTTAAACATGAAAAGTAAAGTATAGTTTATGTCTTATTTTCTTTTCTTTTCATTAATAGGTGTGCATTGACAAAAAAATTCATTTATTTTAGACTAGAGTGAGTATATCTTACTTGAGCTTGACGGTATACGTGGAAATATATATATGGGGGAGAAAATTTGGCTATTAAGTCTCTTTAAGTTTCTAATTAGCAAAATGGCTTACCCTTTTCAATTTTTCAATTAGCAAAATGACCTACTTCTATTTTCTCATTTATCGGATTGATAATCGATTTATCTATATATCTGTCGGAAAGATAATAAATTTGTAGGATTGATAATCGATCTGTCTATATATCTGTCGGACAGATAATAGATCTGTCTCGAAAATGGGTCATCTCCCTAAATAAAAAAACTTATGGTCCATTTAATTTAAAAATAAATTTAAAAGGTCTATTTAACAAAGAATTTCTGTGTGTGGTATTCTATGTAATCAATTTGCATCCTATGTGATATCATATGTATATTATATCACATATGACGTATGTGTATTTTTTCAACTTATACAAGTTTACGGAATGTCAAAGTCGAATAACATTATGTGTCTTAATTCTAATTTCGACGTAACATATCTAAGATTAAATAATTTTTTTGGTTCATTCTACATATTTTTTCTTAAAACTACAATATTTAAAAATATTTTTTATTTCTATAAACTCCATGTTAATCAAAATTAGACATTGAAATAGAGAAAGTAAATATTAACAATAATTTAATGGATGATGGAGTTGTTGAATTTAAAAAATAATCAAGTAAAGTAATAATTTTTTTCTTTATTTAAAAGTATGGGGTGAGGGGAATAGAAGGGCCCTTACCTTACAAAAGTCAATCCAAGTCATTGTGTTATAATAAGACATGCATCATTTTGATTTGTTCATTTGAAAATTATATCTAGGAAAAGATATTTTATTTTTGTGACTCACCAACTTGCACATTTGAATCATTGATGTGTAATGTAATCATAAATGTGTTATTCTTTGTTTTTTTGACACTTCATTCTACATGTACTAATTAGGGGACTATACCACTATTAAAAGGGGGGTGGGGTGATAAGCTAATCTCACTTCGTTTTGTTGGAAAATAAATTATTTTATTTTGAGATAGGTATTCAGTACCTGCTCGAATTATGGTTAAAATAGCTACGACACATTCCAACTTCACATGGATCCTATTACTCCCTGAACTCAATTGTAGCACTTCTAACGTTAGGGGACTGAGAATCAGTCTTTTGATCCTCCTCGAGCCTGCTCTCGTCTTTCGAATGTTGTTGCCGATTTAGTTGGTGCAGACGCTGAAGGATCGGCTGACACGAGATAGGAAAGGTTTTCGATCGAAGCTCTCGAACATGTTTCGAAGTCACTTTAGGATTTGATTTTTCGATCCGGTTGATGTTTCGACATCCTAAATCGAGGTATTTTTGCCACCTTTTTGTGCTGACATGACGCATTTATTACATAAAATGAGACCCACATTAAAGGTGTCTCGTCAGCTAAAAAGGTGTCACATCAGCTTAAAGGAGTGACAAAAATGCACTAAAATTGAGTTCAGAAGGGGGGATCAAAATAATATTATAATCTCATGATAGGATAACTGACACAAGATTTTACGACAACGAAATATGAGATACGCTCATTCTAAAATTAATTTTAAAATCAGTTATTTCTTATCTCTTTTACTAAACGATTTCTAAAAGATTGTACTAGAGGTTGTTCTGAAATTGAACAAGACAAATATTAGATACACTAGATACTGTAGCTCGTGTCAGCATGGGCCTAACATATATTATTTACGTTATCTCAATTTATGTAGCATAAATAGCATTTGGAATGTCAATCAAATTTTTATTAATATAAATTTTTAAATAATTTAAGTTGTTAATCATTGTGATTTATAGTATCTTTTATGTAATTTAGTAATTTATGTTACTCGCTTTGTCCAAATTTTAGAATTTAGTGAGTCAGTCAATTTTTTTTTATTAATATATTTTTAAAAAATATTTTAAGTTGTTAATCTTTGTGATTTTCGTATCTTTTAATGTAATTTCAAATAATTTATGTTACTTGCTTTATCGCAACTTATGTCACACTATTAGAATTTCAAAGGTCAATCATATTTTTCACTATATGTTTTTAAAATATTATAAGATGTTAATAGTTATGCCTTATAATTATTTTTTTACATAATTTTTAAATATATAATATTTTACCAAAATAAAGTAAATAAAAAAAAATAAACAGAGTACTAAATTTTTAAAACATGTTAGATTCGAAAACATCATTTGGATCAACAAATTACTAAATCAAAATAATAAAATATGCAAATTCTAAAATGTCAAACTATCCCGAATTTACGTGACACAAATATAATTTAAAAAATCAGATTCTTAATATATTTTAAATTATTAGCTATTGTAATTTATAATATTTTTTATATAATTTTTAAATAATATATGTTACTCTCCTTATCCAAATTTTTGTGGCATTGATATTCAATTATATTCTTAAAATAATTTAAGTTTTTGATTATTATGATTTATAATACTTTGTCTTCTATTCTAGTTTAAGTAGCACTGAAATAAATTCGAGAGTTGACCAAATTTTATAATTGAAGCAGCGAAGTGGATGTGTCTTAAATGACTTATAATACCTAATTAGAAGTGATATAGCAAAATTACTATGAGAAAATATTTGTGAAAAAAAAAAATGAGTCTCGTATAAGATGTCATGTTAATTTAAAATATCAAGAATTAATTTATCATTTTATGTCAATTTTATTTTTATTAAATATTATTAAATTTTTAATACCTAAATGACTTATAATAATTAATTAGGGGTGATATAGTAAAATTTCGGTTGAAGCAACTGAAGTAGACATGTCATAAATGTCAATTTTACCTTTTTTTTATTAAATATTATTATTTTTCTTATATGTAAATGTCTTACAATGATTAATTAGGGGAATATAGTAAAATCATGAAGCAAACATACTTGTGAATTTTTTTAAATAAGTCTCATATAAGATGTCCTATTAATTTAAAACATCAAGAATTGATTTATCATTTATATCTATTTTATTATTTATTAAATATTATTAATTTTTTAATACCTAGATGCCTTATAATAATTAATTTGAGTTGATATAATAAAATTACGATTGAAGCAGCTGAAACATACATGTCATAAATGTCTATTTTACCTTTCTTTAATTAAGTATTATTAATTTTCTTATATATAAATGACTTAAAATAATTAATTAGAAATAATATAGTAAAATTACGGAGTAGCTGAAGCAGGTGAGGAAACATGTCTGTTGACGACGAGCTGTCTGCTTCTTCACTCTTATTAATAGTAGTAAAATAATTTGGAGAGAAGCAAATAAATATATTGCTTTTGGGGGGAAATAAATATTACAAACGCGAAAAATGCTTTATTAATTTAGAAACAAGGAATTAAGGAAATGAAATTTTTGCCCCTAACTTATTTAAGCAAATTATATTATAAATAAATTAATTCTTTTATTTAGTATTTTTTTCAATGTGCGAAAAAGAAGTAAATAATAAATATACTACTCTTGAGTTTTTGGACACGTGGTTCTTTGTAATAATTGAGGACTATACTTTTGCCCCCCCCAAAAAATTATCTTTTTGCAACTATAAAGTATAAAGGATTTGAAAAATAAAAAAGGGAGAAGAATTGAATGATTAACCAATCTTACTTTATAAAGGATTATTAGTAAAAAAAATACAAATACTTATTTGAAATCTAACCAAAAAAATATTAAATATATATACAGACAAATAAATTAAATATGTCGAATTTCGAAATATGAAAGTCACGAAAATAAAAAAAAAGCTTTGTTAGTTTGAAAAATAAGATCAAGAAAATAGAGCTTTTATTCCCAATTTATTGAAGCAAAAGTAGCTTTAAATAGTTAGTATTATTATTTAGTATTTTTTTAATACATCAAAACTATAAATATATCATCTACAATATGGTTTTGCGTAATAATTAGGGGACAATCCTTTTGCAAAAAAGGTTCCCTTTTTGCCATTATAAAGGATGAAAGAATTGAATTATCATTTTATCTCACTTTAATTTAAAAAATTATTTGTTTTTTTTTTCTTTTTTCTTTTTTCTAAACTGGGAAGATTGAAGAATTTAAGGTCATATAACATAATGATACCTTAAAAGAATTTTAGTAGTATTGATTATGGTGGGGACTAACTATTAAGAGAATTTAAAAGTATATAAAGAAGGATTATTGTTGGTGATTAAAGCATATAGTTAGCCTTAATAATTGGAGTTTTTGTATTTTTGAGTTCTTCTTTTAATTCATGAAAATCTGACGTTGTTATCTTTTAAGTTCACACTCGATAAATTTGTTCATGTGCAATAGTTTACAAATTACGTAAAAAATGTACACTGCACTGGGCTGGCTCGGTGTGATAAGGATATATAAGGCGTTTATAGGATAGTCGAGAAATATCACCTGCTAAATAACCCAACCATTCGTATGGTTCTTTGAAAGTTTTGTCACTAACTTTTAGAAAATTTAATTTTTATTTAAATTATCTATTGAATATGCATTGTTGTTGTTATTGTTATAGTTCTAAGAATATTATCTCAATTATAATTTTGAAATTATAATCTTAGGATTATATATTATGAACCTTCTATCTAAGATAAATAAATTAAAGTTTTTTTATAAATTTATTATGTCTAAAATTTTAATCAAACATCTTAATTTTTTAAAATAAATATTTTAATTAAAAAAATACTTTTAATTTTTTTTATAAAAAAGGTTGGGCCTCAACAATAAACAATTAAATTTAGACAAAGCAAACCATTAACCCGCGGATTTAAATTAGTTGGGCCTTAAAATAGATATCGAAAATAGAATTTTAAAAATATTTTGAATAATTTTACAAAATATGATAGTTTTTGAAAATAATACACATGTAAAACATATTATTAATATTTTGAAAGATTTTTTTGAATGTCATTTTCTTAAAAAGGGGCAAGAGTCTTACCTTGTCACCAAAGATTTGACAGATCAAGAAAATAGAAGAAAAAAGAATTGTGGGCTCCAAAAGAAAGGGAAGTTTAGTACTAAAAAATTGTCATTTTCTTTAAATTGACAGGTATAAACTAATACAATATTATGGGTGTTGTATATAGAAAAATATTTTTCATCAAAAAAATTTAAAAATATTTTCTTATTTTACAGTGTTGAAATAAGTAATACTAACAACAACAATAATATATTCCGTATATTCTCACTAAGTAGGGTCTGGGGAAGGTAGGTGTACGCAGTCCATACCACTACCTCAGAGGTGAGGTAGAGAGACTGTTTTCGATAAACCCTCGACTCAAGATAAAAAAATCTAGACAAGGAATAGTAAAAGGATAAGATACAATAAAAATTACCACACCCAATAATACCATAGACACAATTCATCAATTAATAAAACAAACGATCAATATCCTAAAAAAATACTAACCTTCTATCCTAATCCATCTCCTTCAGAACTTCCTATCTAGAGTCATGTGCTCCATGAGCTGAAACTGTTTCATGTCATGTCTAATCACCCCCTCTAATATTTTTTCGATCTACCTCTACTTCGCTTGAATCCATCTCTCCTCTCACACACCTCTGCATTGAGGCATCTGTATCACATGTTTGAACCATTATGAAGGTGGGATGGGGTGAAGGTTTTGGGCTGGTGGGAGCTGGGGTTAGAGGCATTGAGTGGGTGAGGGGGAGGGATAGAAGGGAGAAGATTATGAATGTGGCTTTGTTATCTACCTCTGGCTGGATGAATGTAGATCGACTCGAGTTTCACGAGTATTGAAAGATTTTGAAATGTCTATCAAGGACACCAATGCATATCCCGGGATGATCATCACCATCTGCACGTCACATCTCGACACAATGAAATGTGTAGCTAGAGGTCAAATTTGGGTCCAAATTGTTGGTGGTTCATCATTGTTTCAAATTTCAACATCTCAATTCTAAAAAGTTAGTTGTGGTCCAATATTTAAAATTTATAACCCTTTGGGGCCGTTTGGTTGGGAAACAAGTTATGGTGAGATTAGTTATACTAAAATTAGTTGTCTTGGGATAAGTTATCTGGTATTATTTTTTAGTGAATGTTTGGTTTGTGGTACTAAAAATGATAGGCATTACATCCTTTCTAAGAATAGATAGTTTGTTTACAAAAATGTCCTTCACCTTATTTAACTTAATATTTTAAATTATTTATTTTGTCCTAAATTCTATAAAATGTTGATAATTTCATTTTTTTTAAAAAAGATTCATCATTAAAAAATGTGAAAAAGATTTACTCTCATCTAACATTATTTAGTATCATTAATATTTGGAAAGTTGAATTGTATTTTTTTTACAAATTAAATTTTCAAACATGTTTAACTATATATAAAAAATAATTTTTTATTTAATAACTAAGCATGTACTAAGTTAGAAAGGGAATGTAAACATAATTACTTGTCCATGATAAATTTGTTGGAAAAATAAAAATTTGAAGTAACATTAATAATTATAAAATACAAAGACAATAAATCCTTGGATCAATTTTGAATTTGATTGTATAAATATTAAGTCCATATAATTGTTCGAATTTACCAAAATGAACGAAAATTTGTAGAGTAATTAAAATTTAAATTAGGAAGAAAATTATCAAAAAATTTAATGTAAAGACTATCAAAATCCCACGTTCTCTCTTATATATAGTAGTAAAGTAACATATATATATATTAAGCCCATATAATTTTTTTAAATTTACTAAAATGAGCGAAAATTTGTAGAGTAATTAAAATTTAAATTAGGGATAATTTTTTTTTTTTAAATATTAATGTTTAGACTATCAAAATCTCGCGTTCTTTCTTATATATAGTAGTAAAGTTATATATATGTATATATATATGAAAAATTATAATTAAACGATTTGAAGAGTAATTTTGTCATTTTATGACTTTATCCCAAGTTAAAATATGGTGGAATTATTTATACCACCTCTTAGGTGGGATTGCTTATCCCGGTACTATTTGTTAATTTCGAGATAAGTTATCCCGAGTTTGACAACCAAATATAGCATTAAAAAATTTATTCCGAAATTATATGTTATAATACCTCACACCAAACACCCCTTTCATATTCATTGAACCTAGTATTTCGTGCATCTCAAAAGAATTTAATCAACTTTTTAATTTGAGAAATCATAAATTAAATGATGGATTTTACTATTTTACTTTTTATCCATATGGATGATATTAATAGTAGGTGTCAAATGAGAGAAAAATTAATTAATTCTATCTTAATTTAATAAGTGATCAACTAATATGAGATATTTATTTTTAATATACTCTCTCTACTCCAAAATTATTTTTAATATATTTTTTCAAGAATAAATAATTTATTTATTTTGAATAATAAAAAATCGTTGAAACTTTTATTTTTTTTGAATTAGAGAGAATAAAATGATCAATTAAAATGAGACGAAAGAGCAATTAGTTTTCATCACTACCTTTCTCTCTCTTTCCCCTTATATCTTCTCCTTTTCACTTAGTTTTACAAATTTTGATTTTTTTTCCCCTTTCGAACCATAATTTCAGATTCTGAAAAAAAATAATCTCCATAATATATACTCCTAAATAACAAAATTCAAATATTTTTTTTACCCACTTGCTACTATATAGTAATTAATTTAACCTTCAAATTTTCACTTCCTTTAAATCTACTCACTCCAGGTAAAACTCTCACATCACATTTTTTTTTGTTTTATTTACTTGATTACATGTCGAATCGGATGAGATTTGTCACGTAAGACGTATTTATCTATATATATATTCAACTTTATGATGATAATATTAATGTGTTTACTTATGCATAACTAAAGTTAAATGACACGTTTATATGCACGCATATTATAGCTCATTTTTTCCTTCAATTCTACTCTTTTTTTTGTTTAAAACTCAAATTTCGGTGCTAAATGCTACTCCTTGTGACTTAATTTACGTGATATGTACTTTTTATTATTCCAGATATAAATTATATAATTTCATCATATTGACATGAGAATTGTTTTTCTGTGTTTTTGAATATCTAAAATTTAAGTCGATTTTATTCAGTTTAACTTCAAATATTAGTTAAATTGATTATCAGGAAGTGAATAAATTCAAACTGTATAATTTTATCGTGTTTATATGAGAAAAATTGCTAACTTAGTAATAGTTATTGTATAGTTTTTGAATATCTAAATTTTAATTTTTTTTAAAATAGTAAAGGTTCAAAAACACTGGGAGTGCCCCTGATTTTTTAAGTTTCTATTAGGTGCGTGAGTTTACTACCTATACTATAACTAGATGTTTATCTAAATACGTATTAACTATTAGTTGTTTCCTTTTTCTACCTAAAATATCATCATCGTTCAGGTAGTATAAGGGAAAAAAATGGATAGTCAAAGTGTTTTTTGATAAATATTTGGTGATAGTTTGGGTCGGAAAAGTGAGCACATGATAGTTCAGGTAAGAAACTCGAAAAATCACGATACTTTAGGTGTACTTTTGACTCTTCACTCTTTAAAATATTAAGTTGTTTGTATCTGTGCTTGTAGTTTCTTGTTCGTAGTGTTCTTATGATGTTTGTGATCTCGAATAGATAGTTTATAGTATTACTCTATCGGTGTCTTGTTTCTTTTATTATCTAACGGCGTGTTATCCCATTTTGTTGTTTATTTTTATGTTTTTTTGTTTGTTATACTGTTACCTGTCGGGGGCTGTCGAAAACAGCCTCTCTACTTCATTTGAGGTAGTGGTATGGACTGCATATACTTTACCCTCCCCAGAGCCCACTTTGTAGGAATACACTGGGTATGTTGTTGTCCTCGTTAACTACAAAGATTAGTCAAATTGACTTTCGGGAAGCGAAAAGTGCCACATAAATTGAAACAAAGGGAGTAATAGTAGTAGGGAAGCATGATGGACTAAAGCTCCCGCGACGCGCAGGGTTGGGGAAGGGCCGAACTACAAAGGTTTATTGTACGCAACCTTACCCCACAGAGGGAGTAATAGTAGTGTATGTAGTCAACGTTTGGATTACATCTGTATTTGTGCGGAAATTTACTGTGTACCAGTTCATGGAAAATGAATTGGTGATCAAGCTTGTGAGCAGCATTTGGTGATAGTTCAGGTAGGAAACTCAAGAAATCGGGATACTTCAGGTGTGTTTTTGACGCAATATGAAGTTGATCTAATCCACTTTAGGTTCAATGATTAGTCAAATTGCCTTTTGGGAAGCGAAAAGTGCCACATAAATTGGAACAGAGGGAGTAATAGTAGTGTATATAGTTTCAGTTTTAAAAAATTAGTGCGTATAATTAATGTCTGGATTGCAACTGTATTTTTGCGGAATTTGTTGTGCACCTGTTCGTGGAAAATGCATTGGTGACCAAACTGTCAGCTTGTGAGCAGCATTTAAAGTTGGAACCTAGATGATCTCAGGTTTGGTGATGGAGAGAAATTTTGCTTAAGGAAATTGATGTTTTTGCTAGTGTCCGTAAAATTTCAAAAGCAATGTAAAAGTAATCTAATGGTTATAAATCATTTGAGCATAGTAGTATTTGGGACGTGCCCACCTAGATACATGCTAGCTTGAGGGCACAGTTGATTGTTTGAGTCATTTGTTTGGTATGGCATTATATAGGCAATTTCTTAGTTAGGAAGGATATATTCTCATTAGTTGTGAATCTTGGTTTATATAACTCTCGTCATGAGGATGTGTTGAGTAGGCTCAACGCGTTAACCTGTTGGTTTGCCAATTGTTTGATCAAGTGGTGTAGGCAATTGTACAAACTGTTAGAAGCAGCAGATAGTAAGAGTTAGTTTTGGTGAATTTCACGGTTAATTGTACCGGAGAAGCAGTTTCAGTTGTCTTTCGGGAGTTGGAAGTCGATTTTTCTTGTGTTTTTGGTAATTATATTGTTGAAGCACTTGAATGCAGATGCAGCAGTTTAGATTGTCAAATAAAATGGTTATATAAATCCACATGGTAATTAGTTATTTTTTGACTTTTGTCTATTATATATATCTAATATGATTCCTTTATTCTCGAACACCCACAAAAGAACCGTTCTTGATATTATATTATATTCTTTCTCCAATTTAATGAACACAATGTGTAGATCTTTCTTATTCTCGCGATAAATTTCCATCAATCTTTTTAGCAAGAATGTAGACTTTGTTGTAGATATACCAGGCTTAGATCGAAACTGATTCTTTGTCACTCTTTTAGTGTACCCTAAGTCTACGTTGTATTGCCCCACAAAGTTTCATTGTGTGGCTCAAAGTTTTAATTCCTTGATAATTCCTCCGACTTTGAATATCTCCTTTGTTCTTATACAATGGAATCAAGGTACTCTTTCTCCACTTGTTGGTACCCTACCACTTCTTAGCCGCATTACATGACTTAGTAAGCCGTCCTACTCCATCCTCTCCGGGACACTTCCAAATCTCTACGGGGATTCCATTTGGGCCACTGATTTTTTAATTTTCATAATTTTCATAGCATTCTTTACCTCTGCTGGCCTAATTCAGTGAGTGTAGTTAAGGCTTCTGTCATGCGGGATGTATGGAGATCCAAAATGTTGTTTTCTTGGTTCAGATTAAACAATTGATCAAAATAGCCTCTTCATCTCTTTTTGATCGCATTATCTCATTTCAACACTTGTTGAGAATTATCTTTAATACATTTCACCTAGATTAGGTCCTTACTTCTCCTCTTAATACATTGCCAACCTTTTTCCTTGAAGAAAAAAGTACATAGACATGTAGATAGAGAAATATTCAAACTTGGCCATTTAGCTTAAGTATCTCCAGAAGCATTTGGTTTTAAAGACTTCCATAGCGCTAACAACAACAACTACAACAACATCCAAGTGTAGTCCCACAAGTGGGTCTGAGGAGGGTTGGATGTATGCAGATCCTACCCTACTTTTGTGGGGTGGAGAAACTATTTCCGATAGATCCTCAACTAAAAAAAAAGAAATCTAAGAAGAGTTGCAAGAAAAGAATAACATAATTGCAAATAGTAAGGAACAAAGCAAATAATCTTTTTAAAAAAACGAAAACAAAGCAAATAAAGCAAGATACTAAGACAGGCTAGAAAGAAAAAAAATAATGCTACGAAGTGGCAAGATAGATACAAGCAAAGAAACAAGAGGTAACAATAAAAATAAAGTGAAAGATACTATACAAGTATTAAATAGGAATACTACTATTAAGGAGAAATTGGGAAAAGATAGCCCCTATTTCTTCCACATAAAGGTGCTACAACGGTCAGCTATCTATTAACCTTTTACTATAATCCTCGACTTCCAAACATTCTTATCTACGGTCATGTCCTCATTAAGCTGGAGGTGTGCCATATCTTGCCGAATCACCTCCCCAAGTTCTTCTTCGGCCTATCTCTACCTTTCTTGACACCCACTGTAGCCAATCTCTCACACCTCTTCATGGTGCATCTTCCCACCTCTTTACGCGCCCGAACAATCTCACCCTCGCTTCCCTCATCTTGTCCTTCAAGGAGTTCACTCTCACCTTGCCTCGGATAACTTCATTCCTAATCCTATCTCTCTAGTATGCCTACACATCCGTGAAGCATCCTCATCTCTGCTACCTTCATCTTCTGAACATGTGTGTTCTTGACTGTCCAACACTATGCCCCCATTCAACAAAGTAGGCATAATCACCGCTCTATAGTACTTATCCTTAAGCCTTGGTGACACATTCTTATCACATATCACCCCGAAAGTGAGCCTCCATTTCACCCACTCTGCTTTATTACAGTGCGTGACATCATTGTCAATCTCCCTCTTACCTTGTATTATGGACCCAAGGTACTTGAAACTTCTTCTCCTGCGTATAAATTATGTATCAATCTTCACTTCCAGCTCCGTCTCGTGCACTATGACACTGAACTTGCACTTTAAGTACTCAGTCTTAGTCCTCCTTAACCTCCGGGCATCTCGTTAATCAATGTTGTTGAGGAATGAGAAAAAGTTCCATATCGATGGTTAATGATATAGACCTAGGTCTCCTTATAAGGCTTAGACAATCCCCCACCTTTTGATGTATTCAATAGGCTCGTACCACTGTATCTTTGAGTTACAAAGAGACCATCCATCTTATTCCACCGATGTGGGACTTTTTATCATTCTTCAACACCTCACCTTACGCCTAAGGCTGGACATCTGGAGCATGGGTTATAATTTGGGGGACAACATTAATTTCTTTACATTCGATATGGGTCTCTCGAATTTTATAGGGTTGTAAATATGCTTTTGGTAATCATCAACCATAATTGTGCACACTCCCGTCCGGACAATGTCTGGGCGTGAGGGGATGATGAAAGAAATGTCCCACACCGGCCCGAACCAAGATCCCCACACTCCTTTCGGACCGAGACAAGATCTCCCATATCCTTATATGGACTCGGGCAATCCTCTCAAGCTAGCTTTTAGGGTTGGGTTAGGCTTAAGATCCATTTCTTTATATGGTATTAGAGCAGGATCCATCTCACCCAATGCTGGGCCTCTAAATTAAATTTTTTGCGCTCTAGATGTCCAACCCTCGGTGTGAGGTGGGGTGTTGAAGAATGAGAAAAAGTTCCACATTGGTGGTTCCAAACATCTCCGTAGAACCTCCTTAGGGACTTTATCGTATGCTTTTTCTAGATCAATGAACATCACATGTAAGTCTCTCTTCCTATCCTATACTGCTCCAACAATCTCTTTGCTTTGTGAATGACTTTTGTAGTTGATTGCCCGACATGAATTCGAATTGGTTCTTGAAGGTGACCACACTTCTCCTAATCCTTAGCTCTATGACCTCTCCCAAAACTTTCATAGTGTGTCTTAGTAGCATGATACCCTATAGTTGTTGCAGTTTTGGGTATCACTTTGTTCTTGTACAATGGGATCATTATACTCCACCACCATTCTTCCGACATTCTAGCCGTCTTGAAAATCACATTAAAAGTGTAAGGTTTTGGGTTTTTGATTGCTCTCATTGTACTGGTAAGGAAAAAGCGTGTTTACTTATGTAAGGTTATGAGCTTTTAATTGCTGGGCACCTGGCCTTTTTATTCTTGTATGAACTGCTATTCATAAGTAATAGAGCGTCTGTTTTAGTAATCTGATACTTGAAATAGCTAGTAATTCTCTACTTATATTATGGCCCCTTATTTCTCTTTTATTTCCGTTTTCCTATTTTCTATATTTATTTTGGATGGGAAGGGTGTGTCCAAGGCTTTAGTGAGTTCTTCTGCAGCTTTCCGGATTACAGCCCTGCTTCTTTTGAGTGCATGCAATACGTAAAAAGGAATTATAGATAGTCTTTTGTAATAGAAACACTTAAATTTTAGTTAATCATTTCTTAACTTGCAGGTCCATGATATCAGCTTTGCACAGATTAGAGTAGAAGAAGCTTTTAGATCATGATATTTTATCTTAAAACTGATGCGAAATTTATGAACTCCTTTATGGGGTAGGAGTGGAACGAGATGGTATTGCAATTCAACTATCTATGAACATGGAAGAGATACCAGATGACGGTGGGTTTCTCGAGAATAGATACCCCAATACTTCATGGTGGCGTTCGGAATTTGCTGAAAAGTTTGGATCCGTCTCACTTGATGGCAAGCAAGAAATTATGAGGAATCGGGAACTAACTGAAAGAGAATATGATAGGTTGTCCTCTCAGATTGCTTCCCAGATTTTCTGGAAAACTGGAACACTTTCAGAACCAATACCAAATGGTTTCTACTCTGTTGTTCCTGTGAGTGCTGACACTAATGATTTCTCTGTATTGTTGCTTGTATCACGACATTCATTCTATTAAAAACTATTTTTGCCCTCTAAGATCTGAATGAATTGAACATTAACCGTATACGACTGATGCATAAGATGCACTTCTGATATGATTTTTCTTATAAATCAGTAAGTTACATGTCATGAACGATAGGATGAGAGAAATAAACATTGCATTGGCAGATTGCTCAGTTGTGCTTCCACAACTATACTGTTTTGTCCATTGATAAAAATGTATATTCGTCTTAACCATTTTCCTATCAAGTTATCTACCTCATATTTTTTAGTAGCCGAAAGAGGTTCTTTTATCAAGTATTTGATCTAGGTTATCTATTATTGCTGAAGAAATCACGCTGATAAAGGAAACTTGAATTGTATAAAGAGCTTGCAGTTTGAAAAGTAATCAGAACATATCATGCCATAATTTACACTTCTAATTCTTTTTCTTGATGTTTAAGAGCTTCAAATTATTTAAATTATGTTCAAATCCCGCTATCTAGAAAAAAACTTAGATTTTAGATTGTAGGATTTTCTTTTTAATTGGAAAAGAAATTGTGCCTTCATTGACTGTGAGGCGTTATAAGGCCTTATTTGTTTGCACTTAATGGAGGTCTGAATCTGAATGGTTCAGAGCTTAAGCGCATTTGTTTACATTAAGATTTAAACACTTATTTGGTATGAATAGGTCTTAATCATTAAGATCTTGAACAAAGTGTTAATATCATTTAGAGGTATTTTGTGTGGATTCCTAAGGTGCTGAGAAAGATGTATTTCTTCATGTGGTTAGCTACTAGAGGGGCCATTTTGACGTCAGGGAATTTTAGAAAATGGAAGGGTGTCTGCTTAAGCTGGTGTTTCCTGTGTAAGGAGGATGGTGAGGACGTGGATCATATTTGTGACATTGCAATCTACCCACGAGATTATGGTGGGTGGGATATCTTTAGATGGTTTGAAGTTTCTTGGGCAATGCCAAAATCCGTGAAGGAGTTGATGTTCTGTTGGAAGAGGGGGGTAATGAGAAGAAGGCACAAGGCATGGAATGTTACTCTTCTCTCTTTAATGTGGGTCATTTCGAAAGAGAGAAATAGGAGAACTTTTGAAAGGGTGGAGACGAGCTTTGCTCAATTGAGGAGCAGCCTCTAATCCGTTGTTTTCTTTTGGTGCACCCATGTAGTTCCTGTTTGCAGAGAGGATTGGGTGGTTTTTGGACAGAACCATATTTTGTAGGCCATGTTGGCCTTATTATTTTCAATGAAACCTTTAACTTGATCAAAAACTCTTATGCTGCTACTTCTATTAGAAAAAAACTCTACTCTTAAGCTGCTATTAACTTCGTTTCCTCTTTTTGGGGAAGTTACTGTACTGTCTAGTTGCATGAATGGCGTATATTTGTTAACTTTACCATTGTAATTACTAATCTAGAGTATTTATTTCTGTATGATTAGAGTCTTCTCAAGGTCCATCAATTGCCGTAGCTTTAACTTATTTGAATAATCTGACCCTTTATATTTCCCAAGGAATATACCTAAAATCGACTTTTACATTCTGCCGAGGACACATTTCTGTGGGAGTTATCTTTTCAGCGCCCTTCCTACTTTCTTAGAGCTTCTTATGTGGGTACCGCTACAGAATTATGATAGGGATTGCACTGCTAATTTTAATGTGTGCTCTCTTTTGCTTCTTCTATTTGACTCAGGAGAAAAGGCTAAAGGAATGTTTTGAAGACATTCCTACGTTGGATGAGCTTCACGCTTTGGAGCTTGAGGGTTTAGGAGCAGATGTTATACTTGTGGATGCCAAGAAAGACAAGAAGCTCTCAATGCTGAAGCAACTGATTGTTACACTGGTGAAAGGTTTGAGCTCAAATCCTGCAGCAATGATAAAAAAGATAGCTGGATTGGTGGGTAACCATGTATCCTCCTCCCCCGCACCTCCAATATACATATTAACTTGTCCCCCTAGTTTTGATAAGTTAATTAATGGTATAAGGATGACATTTAGCCCATATAAGAAGAAAAGATAAAGTGAGATTAGACAGGATTATGGTGCGTAAAATGCAGTCAATTCAGATATCCAATCTTAGTGTTTCAGAAATGACATAAAATAAGAAAATGTAACCCATAAAATCAAAATAGGATGAATGAAATAGAGGAGTTCTACGGAAGTATTATGTAATACAAATATACATATTTAATCAATTTCTGTGGAACAGTTTGTGAGGCCAACAATGTTATTTGTGAGTGAATGTTTGGTTTTCAGGGTCCAACATATCTACAAGATGAATGTTGTTGAAATCCAGATGGACATGCGGTCGTACAACATTGGATAAGACATACAACATTGGATAAGATTAGAAATGATCACATCTAATAGGAGTTGCAAGAAGCATACCTAGAGGATAGAAGGAGTGCAGTTGTAGGAGATGGTTTGACCCTGCCTTACATAGACTTCCGAATGCACCAACTATAAGTGGGACAAGATGATAATTGAAGGTGCTGATATACCTAAAATCACGTGTAGTTGTATCAAAGACCTAAAATTTCTCTGAATAAGTGTAGACTGTAGATTTAGCTTAGATTAGAATATAACATGGAAGGAAATGATCTAAATATGTTGTATGGAAAGTCCAACTAGTTAGAATTACGAAAAAGTTGTTATTAGTTATTACCCTTACAGTAGTTCCAACATTTTTAGAATTGGAAAATTGTTTGTTATTTGTGCCTGGATTGAGAATGGGCTCTCTCCCCGTTCTATCTTCCTAACAGGCTGTTACACTAAAGTTCTTTACTGTTGGAAATGATAAGGACTGTGGAGTAATGGATGCATACAATAGTGTCATGTAACCCATCCCAACTAATTTGGAAGTGACTCGTAGTTGACATACATATTGACCTTTTCTTTTCTTGATGTCTTTGTAGCAATTTGTTTTCGTGTAATTATTTCTTGTTTGTTTATCTTTTACATCTTAATTGGTGCTCTGTGAATTGATCTCTGATTTTGGGATATTGTATAATTGGTGGCTCTGTGACTTGATCTCCGATTTTGGGATATTGCATAGAGAGGATTAGTACTTTTTACTTAGCCTTGTTTTCTTGTCATTGAAGTTCATCCCAAATTTTCTTCTTTCCTTTGAGTTCAACTATGTTATGTTTATTCTTCATAAACCCTTTTTATGTAATACTTTATGTTCCCTATAAAACTACAGTTGCCTTCCCTCTGATTTACTTAGTCACTAGACCTCCGTGTAATTCCTGAAGTTGTGTTACCTGTTTAAAAGAAAAAAGTTCCTGACACTATGTTGACATCCCTAAATACGCTTTTGGATGTGGTGTATGCAAATTTCTTGTAACTTGCATGTTATTCTACTGATGCCGTCAAGCCTTTTTGTCTCTGATGCTGCATATCCATCCAGTGGATTTTCCAAATCAGCAAAGGGGAAAATTTTCAAATTTTTGTGAGATTATTCCTCGCTTGGTCACTCACTTACTGATGTTATCTAGTAAAAGGGGTAGCATTAGCAATCAAACTGAAATATTTTTGGTGCTAAAATGGTGATCTCTGTAGTGTTACACTTTGAACTGCTACCCTTATTAAAGGGAAAAAAGTTGAAGTTAAATCTGTGGGCATTTGTGATTTTTCCGTTGCTTGTATGCCTTCCTATACAGGTGGCTGATGTTTACAAACGACCAAACTCGGAACTAAGTCATGCTAAAGCTTCACTTGAGGAAGCCTCTCAGATTTCTGAAAACAAAGGCGTCCAACTGTTGGGTCAAATAAAGCATAGCTCATCCCGTCCTCGAGCAATATTATTCAAATTGCTTGCAGATACTGTAGGTCTTGAAAGCCAGCTAGTTGTGGTGAGCTGGGAGCTTATTTTTGCTTGCACATTTCTGTTAATCTTTAAAAAAATTAGGGCAAAACATTGTCTTGCTACTTGTTACTATGAATTGTTGCTACCATTTCTTTCATTTCCATATCTATTTATATTTTACTTATTATAGTTTTATGGTTCGCAAATCAGGGTTTGCCTGCTGAAGCAGCATCTGAGTGTGCAGAATCGTATAAGCACATGTCTATACTAGTTGTGCTAAATTCTGTGGAGCTATTTGTTGACCTTATTCGTTTTCCTGGTCAACTTATTCCACGAACAACCAAGTCTATTTACCTAACCCACATAGCTGCTGGGGAAAGTGATTCTGCAGAAAATGATTCCTGTGATTCACCTCTGGAGCCTAATAGCCCCCTCTATGAGTTTTCAGAGAGAAATGATACTGATAGGTTGGAAGAAAATTATTGTTCATTTTTAATATATTCAATTTGGATTTTGTTTCTGTACTCTTCTTTTGTTGTGTGCGGAGTATTTTCCATTTAGTTTTTATACGCTTCTTCTGGATATAAAAAAACACTCTTCTTCTGTTCCGTGATGAGAATCGTCAGACATATTATCTCCCCCTAGAAATTTCTTTTTCTTTGGTGGAGAAACACTTTGTTCTACTTCTCACATATTGTTTTTTGTTTTATTTGATCTTCCATTTCTACAGTTCTGAGAAAGATGACATCCTCCAGTATCAGAGGAGATTTGAAGCATCTTCAAATGCTGCAGGATCTTCATTGAGGAATATGATGTTGCGTTCTCACACTTCAATTGACAGAAAACTGAGGTATTTTCTTGCTCATACTGAAAGCCACGATTTAACTTTTGAAAGGTAATTTAAAAGATCATCTTTTAATGTAAGACAATCTGATGGTCCATCCATCAGATTACTTTTGAAACCTAAGGTTTATTTTGCTTGCTTTTTATTCAATCATCTCTGTACCAGTTTGTCTCAAAGTGAACCTAATACTGCAACCATTTGGAGAAAAGGTCGCAGGAAAGTTATAACAGAACCGAGGACTGCAAGTTCAAGGTTATTTTATTTTCCCAGGCCCAATCGTCTTCTAATAATGCACTTATTCAAACTCATGCGATGTTAGGGTCTATACATGCTTGCACATGTCTCAGCATGTTACATGAATTTGGGCGTGAATGTTAGAAATGCTTATGGAATAGATACATGTGTATGTTTTCAGTTTGTAAGGTTTTCTGCTGACATCCCTTCTCAATTTTAATGAAACTCAATGTTACCCAGCTTTGTTCTTGTGAACATATCCCTGGTTGGATAATCAGGGCAATGGTGCTAAGCAGGCCATTTAGGGCATAAGATGAACACAAATTTATCATGTCGGGTAGCTTGAATGCAAAGTACAACATGCTTTTCAGAATGTTTGAGGTCTGTGTTTTGAGATTAAGGTACTTTGTGTGTTGCACATTGCATAATGTCTGGTTTTCAAATACGATTGGTTGGCTTTTATCTGATTTATTTCCATTTTAATATTAGACACTATTTTATTATTGCCTTTTACTCTTAGATCCTTGGCACAAGATGAGGACGATCCTCTATGTTATGTTCTGATCCTTGGTTCTGTTGCTAGGTTTTTATTCTGAGTTCAAAAAGCAGAATCTTATTTGGTGACACATTGTCAAATGCTTTATATCCTTAATGTATAGTTGTGTTATTTTTTCTCATTTTTCAAATGCTTTATATCCTTTCAGTCCTGAGCATCCTTCATTTAGAGCACATGGACGGTCCATGCTTAGTGGTGATAACAAAACTTCGAGAGGTTATTCAGATGATGTTTCTACTTCAAGGTATCTGATTCAGTCCAGTTTTCTGTTTCGTCTGAGAGTATAACTGCAATAGTTTTGTTACTTTTGGTCTTTCTATGATTTTGTCTATATCAGGTACTTTTCTCATTCATGTTTAGTGACTTTCAATTTACACCCCTTGGTACATTCACTTAGGTTAAAAGTAATAAAAGAGGTCAATGGTGCATATATATATGTTCTGAATCTTAATAGGCATTTGGCCGTAGATTCCAAACGTTTTCCACTTCCATTGGAATTTATGGAGTTGGAGTTGAAGATGGTGTTGTGTTTGGTTATACTTTTTCCAATGTGTAATGACCCAAAGTTGTTATGTCTGCCTGCGCCAATTGAATAATCGTGACAAAGAGAAATGGGGTCAACAAATATTTTACAAGGAACGGTGGAGATAATAATAAAACAACGGTGGAGATTAGCCCAATTATTAAGGCAGCCAACTCAGCACCAACTCAACCAATTCTATAAATAGCCTTAACAGAAATTGGGATAGGCAGTTATGAATTTGACCAGAATTCTCCTTGTCTAATGTTCTAGAACCTTCTTCTTTCTCTTCTACTCTGTCTTCTCCTTCATTACTTCATTCTAAGCTTTACTACATGTATCCATTGTGGAAGTTGCAGATTCATAGTGAAGTATAGGTTAGTGTTTTCTTATTCGTTGATTGTAATCGTTGGTTGTTATCAACAAACTCCGTTCCATTATAAATTCGAATTCACAATTCCAATTGAGTTAGTTACATTACAAGTGGTATCAGAGAAACGAACCTGTCTTGACTGTGGGTAGTAATTCGAAGAAGATGTTTGTAGAATCATCGCCCTTGGTTGAACGAAACAGTGCAAATAGAATGACCCCAATGGATGGAATGTCGGGTATAGTTGTGAATGTTAAACAATTGCAGAGGTGGTGTGAGGATTGCATATGTAGCGTTGATTGCCAATGCAACTCTTGCGTCTATGGGTGTGTAGCCAGTGTTGACTGCCAATGCTTCCTTTGTCTTGAAGTCTGTTTGAGGGAAATGAATGAAGAGGACAACCAAGCTGAGGTGGTTTAAGATGACCATGAAATGGCTTAACTGCTGAGGACTGGAAATAGCAGTAAAATTGATTCAAAATATAATGCGAACTAGATGTTCGACGAATGTCCTCAATGGTTCAAATCTGAAGTTCTAGTTGAACTCCACTCCATCCCCAATACGACCACCACGGAGACTGTGATCGTGAACTCACATCTGAATTCACGACTTCATGTTCTTGTTGTTGAGGATACAATACCAAAATTGATGGGTTGCAATGATCTGTCCAGTGCTTCTAGTGTCCCGACCCACCTTGAGTCTGCACCTTGGTTAATTTCAATTGAGGTACTTATAGTTAAAAACACGGGACATAAGCTTGACATGAAGCTTGGTGACGAGCTATTCGATATGAAGCTGGAGAGGGATAATTTTGTAGAAGTTTGTGGTCCTCATACAACTTTTGGTCTCCCACATGCTTTGGGTTTATACATTTGTTATTGGGTTGATACTGGGCAAGTTTTTTGGGCTTGCCTTGATAGGGTAAAGTCAGTTGCTATGAAATCAGGAGATTGGGACGAGAATGAATCAACAGTGATTGAAACTGAAGGTGCTGAAGTTTCTGAACCAAGGGATAAACCTAGTGAGGATGTATGTCTCACGGAAAAGTTCAGTGAGGGGACTGATGGTATCATAGTTGAGGCATGGGAGAATACCACCAAAATTGTTTCTATTGAAGCCACAATAGAGCAGTCAGAAAATACAAAGCAAGAGCGAAATATAGATGTGGAGGCATCGTCCAAGTTCCTGACACCTTTACAAAATCAAAATATGGCAGAAATGAAGGTTATCATGTCTACTATAAAAATTAAAATACCAGGTAGTGGCATGCTGGAGATTGCAATTTTCAGAAAAATGGGAAGTGGAATTCTTCAACTTACTGTTGCAATATCATTATGTTTTTATCCCGGAGGTTCTAACAGATTCATAGTAAAATATGTAGTTGTTTTACATGGCTATGGATTTCATGATAGAGGAATTCTGAATGGAAAAATGTTCTGTGTGGGTGGGGATTTAGGAATGAAATTCAGCTTGTCCCTGAAAATTTGACAATTGCATTGCCCCTAGTGAATACAACAAACATTGGTGATGTGGGAAGCTTAACTGGTAGATTCTTATTAGCTGGTGTAGTTGTCGCGCAGGAAACTATTATTATTGAAGGTTGTGGAACTTCTGTAATGTGCGCTCCTACTCTAATTTTGTTGCATAATTCCTTGGTTTCGAGGGTTACTGTGTATATTTTTCTGTGTGTATCCCAAAATTTTAAGGCAATGCTGAGTGTAAACGTGGATCACAAGGTTGTGTTATATAACCAAATTGTTAGACTGATGCAACATAATGTCGCAAAGACAAGGAGAGTTCATATGATGCATAATTTCTTACCATTGTTGTTTGATCCTGGTGGAACCCTCCTAAAATATCATGCCAGAGCTACTGTTTTTTATGCATCTAGTTTGAGCTATAAGGACCTTATTAAGTTCGGATTTATGTTGTTATATGCTGGTGCTCAAAACCAGTCACTAAGTTGTGTCACGATGAGGGAATTTGAGATGTCGTGTCAGTTAAAGAAATTGACTGGATCAAATATTGCTACAATCTGTGAGGGAGTCAGAAAATGCATTTTGGTGCTACTCAAGCAGGTTACTAACACCTTTCCGCAGCTTATAATGACTATTCAGAAGCATTGTTATGGTGGTAAAGCTGATACTGGAGGCAAGAAAGCAAAAGTTGTAGGCATGAATACTAGCGTTGTCCTAAAAATTGATTTTGAGTTTTGGAGGGAGCGCAAAAGAGATTTAATTGGGAATGCTAGAGCTTTGGGAAGATCAAGAATTGCTTGCGATAGGACTAAGAGAACTTTATATTCTACTGCTCAAACCACTGCTGAAGTGGATTCCTTATTTAAGGGAATAGAATCTTATGCTATTATTACTCGAGCTCGATTTGAGGGTTATGCATGAGCATGTTGTTTAAGAGTATGGAACCTGTGGGGAAGTGTTTGAATGAGGCCAAGGTAGATAATGTTCACATGCAGGAAATGGTTCTCGTTAGCAGATCATCTAGACTCCCAATAATTCAACATCTCTTGAAGGATTACATCGATGAGAAGAAGCTCTACCCGAGTATAAATCTGGATGATGATACAACTTGTGGTGCGACAGTTCTAGACACAATTCTGATTGGTAATGGAGATGAAAATGTTCAAGAATTGCTAGTGGTTGATGTCACCCTATTAGAGCTTGATGTTGAAACTGTTGGCAGGACGATAATTGTGTTGATTTCTAGAAGTGCTACAATTTCAGCCAAGGAAGAGCAAATTTTCCCAACCTACTCAGATCATCAGCTTGAAAATGCTCCAATTGAAGAGTTCATTCGTTTGAATTACTGTAATTGGCACTGGCAATTTTGTGGGTGTTCAGTTCTCCCTGTTGCAGACTAGTAAGAACCAACCATTATCACGGTCGAATGCATCATCCTTGACCTTGAGGACAAGGTCAATTTCAAGCGGGAAGGATTGTAATGACCCAAAGTTGTTATGTCTGCATGCGCCAATTGAATAATCGTGAAAAAGAGAAATGGGGTCAGCAGATATTTTACAAGGAACAGTGGAGATAATAATAAAACAACGGTGGAGATTAGCCCAATTATTAAGGCAGCCAGCTCAGCACCAACTCAACCAATTCTATAAATAGCCTTAATAGAAATTGGGATAGGCAGTTATGAATTTGACCAGATTTCTCCTTGTCTAATCTTCTAGAACCTTCTTCTTTCTCTTCTACTCTATCTTCTCCTTCATTACTTCATTCTAAGCTTTACTACATGTATCCAAGGTGGAAGTTGCAGATTCATAGTGAAGTATAGCTTAGTGTTTTCTTATTCGTTGATTGTAATCGTTGATTGTAACTCAATTGGAATTGTGAATTCGAATTTATAATGGAACGAAGTTTATTGATAACAACCAACGATTGCAATCAACGAATAAGAAAACACTAAGCAATACTTCACTATGAATCTGCAACTTCCACCATGGATACATGTAGTAAAGCTTAGAATGAAGTAATGAAGGAGAAGATAGAGTAGAAGAGAAAGAAGAAGGTTCTAGAAGATTAGACAAGGAGCATTATGGTCAAATTCATAACTGCCTATCCCAATTTCTGTTAAGGCTATTTATAGAATTGGTTGAGTTGGTGCTGAGCTGGCTGCCTTAATAATTGGGCTAATCTCCACCGTTGTTTTATTATTATCTCCATCGTTCCTTGTAAAATATCTGCTGACCCTATTTCTCTTTTTCACGATTATTCAATTGGCGCATGCAGACATAACAACTTTGGGTCATTACACAATGAATATTTGGAACAATGTTCATGCTTGTATGTACTTAAATACAATTTCAAAATTGAAAAGTGAGTTGGAGAACAAGTTATAAGATGTTTTCCAAATTTGAAATTCAGCTTCAAGTTGGATTTAGGATTTTCATGCCAAACACTGAGTTTTAAACCTGTTCCATAAAATGTTTTTCTTGAGCCGAGGGGTCTATCGGAAACAACTTCTCTACCTCACAAATGTAGGGGTAAGGTCTGCGTACACCCATACCCCTTTTGTGGAAATATACTAGGTATGTTATTGTGGTTGTAAACACTGATTTTTAAATAAAACAAAAAATTATTTCGGAAAAAAAGTGAATAATTTTTGTTAGAATATGAGTAGGAATAGAAATAACATATAGAATTCTACTTGGAAATGGATTGTACTGTAGTGTCCTATTAGAAAAAGGAATGGAATTTAGTGTCTATAAATAGGGTCTCAATGTAATAATGTAGTTACAACAATTCAATAATATTTTTTCTTCATTCATTCTCACATGGTATCAGAGCCTATACGATCTTTGTAGAGAATCAAAGAGCTTCCACTGTCGGCGGGCGGCTACAACCCATATATGCTGCCCGTCCAGCCAATGATCATGTTAGCAAAAGTTAGGCCACCACACTTCTTTCCCCTACTTTCTCATATCTAATTTGCGTAGTACCGTGCATCTTTTTAGACTACTTTCTCATATCTAATTTGCGTAGTACCGTGCATCTTTTTGGACTACTTTCTCATATCTGAATTGCATAGCGTCGTGCGTCTTTTCAGTGACTCCTTAGATCTGATTTGCGTAGTTTCATGTGTCTTTATGGTGATACCTCAGATCTGATTTGTGTAGGGTCGTGCCATCATTCCGACCCTACCCATATAAGTTCTCTTTTTCAGTAGGGTCGTGTTGTCATTCCGACCCTACCCATATAATTTCTCTTTTTCAGTAGGGTCGTGTCGTTATTCCGATCCTACCCATATAATTTCTATTTTTCAGTAGGGTCGTGTCGTCATTCCAACCTACTCATATAATTCTCTTTCTCAGTAGGGTCGTGTCATTATTCCGACCCTACCCATATAGTTTTTTCTCAAACGGTGACCACTTTTCAGCCTATCAAATCTAATAATCCGGCGGGTGAGTATGTTCCAGCCAGTTCTTCGGTGACTATCTTGTTCAAGATCTACTCATCTCTTGATTTCAAGGCGACCCTTATATTTTATACTAGTTTCCGGCAATTTTTCAGTGACACATCGACTTTCTAGCGATGTTTACTACTTTTTGGATCACTTTTTCTGTTTGTTCCATTTCAGTTGAGGTCTCCCAGACGTCCAAACCAGTGCTTATCAGTTTTCTTGCAAATATCTTCACCAATTCCCTCGTCGATCCTCGTATTTGTTACATTACAACCTTTGTACATGTCTTCTATGCACCAGCTCGAAATAGCATATAGAATCCTACTTGGAAAGGGATTGTATTGTAGTGTCCTATTAGAAAAGGACCGGAATTTAGTATCTATAAATAGGGTCTCAATGTAATAATGTAGTTACAACAATTCAATAATATTTTTTCTTCATTCATTCTCACAATTTTTATGTCCAAACGGTCCGTATGTTTCAGGATAATTTAATGATGCATCAGAGCATCATTGATTCTCACTAGCCACTTCATGTGGGATTATATAATTGATGAGATTCTACTCGGAAGTTAATAATAGCAAAAAATTCTAGTTTGTATTTTAGACGTTTGTATCAATCATCAAGGCCACTATATTTTCGTGGGTAGTTGACAGACACATTTCACAAACATCTAAAATGAGATGTCAGCAAATGGCTTTGGTAGCGATCACTTATTTAAAGAAAAGGAGAGAATTTGGGGGCTAGCACAAGCTTTACACTGATGTTTTGATGCATTATTCTTATAGTTTATCAAGGCGCTCTGTGCCAGCAGCCAAAAGTCACAAAAATTTGCATTTGATCAAGTAACACATTCATCTTATACTAGTGATCTCCGTGATGCATGAGCAGTGACCGTCACAAAATTGAAGGATCTTTCAAGAGTTCAGTTGCAGATTGAGACTATTGGTATTGAGAAACTGCAACTCATAGGAAGAGCAGTATTATTAAGAATCCTGGGAAGGAGGCAGTAGAGTGTGCCTAAATTAGAGAATACTTTTCTGAGAAGCTTGATTGTTCCCTCAAAGCTTGATTGGGAATATATAGCAATTACAACGTATACATTTTGGTAAGTGTATAATTACAAAATAAACTCCTAATTAGATAACCGATTAATGCAAATCATATAATACACTCCCTCAAGCTGGTCGTACATATCATAATCTTCGAGCTTCTAACAAATGTACTCGATCCAAGGTCCTTTGAGAGACTTAGTTAGAACATCTTCTAACTGATCATTCGAGATAACAAAGCTGGTGGCGATGCATCCAGACTCAATCTTGTCAAATGAAATGACAATCCACCTATATATTTTTTCTCATGAAAAGCAATATCTGAGGCAATGTGAAGGGCATCTTGATTGTCACATGTTAGTTTTATTTCTTGATTTTCACATATTAGTTTTATTTGCTTGACTTCTACACATCTTAACTCTTGGAGAAGTTGTTTAACTAGATAAGTTCACAGGTATCAAGAGCTATAGCTCAATATTCTGCTTCTGATGTCCAGTCCTGAGCGAGCAGGGTTAAGTACCACTAGCATTCTTAACTAAGTAGTCATCACACCCTTGGTCAATAAGACATAGTTCAATTGAAGTAGACCATGACATGTAACTGCTACCACCTTCCAGTTTCACAGAGGTAGTAGTGGAAGTATTTGAAATGGATGAGAAGAGCTTTGATATCACCAACGTTTGAAGAATCACCTTTCTCTGTCATATTTGATATTTCTTTATGGTTCTATGATGGGAAGAGGTAATACTAGAACCCAAAAATAAAAAGACAACTTGCAACTGTAACCTGAGACCTAGATGTCTTGCTGACTTCAGGCGAGCCTACTGGTACCAAATATGGGTGGACGGGATGCCGGAACAGGAGGTTCGACTGGTTAACAGAAAAGGAATTGGATTCTGAAGCTGAAAGAAAGTGATTCAGATAGTGGGATATGCTGGGTTTGGGTGTTTCTTTTCTGGCAAGCCTGTAGGTAGAAGATTCGATGGAAAAGGTCACTGGAAATTGTGGTATGTGCCGATGTGTGGGTCAGGTAACGAGATGGGCTAGCATATAGGAGTTAATAGCTGGTCTTCCGGCAGTAGATTTTTCATGGAAGGATCGTCAGGAACCTGTGAACCTTTCTAGGTGGAAGGTGAGACTTGAAGAGTCCTAATAAGGGGAGATCTGACTCCAGCAGTGAAGAAATCCCTCCGGCAACTCTGTAGCTTTTTAGTGACTCTAAGAAATACTTAAGAGAGCAGGGGTTTTCTCTCTATATCATGGAAAATATTGTAGTATAGACTACTAAAAAGCTTGATTATTTCGTCAATCTTGATTGGAAATTTATAGAAATTACAATTTATACATTTCGTCAAGTGTATACTTACAACATAAACTCCTAATTATATCCCTAACAGGAAGCATAAATTTGTTAGATAGTCTGCAGGTAAATCAAGCCTCTTAAATTTATACTGAGCTCACAATGAGTTGTAAGCTTTTAAAAGTTTCCCATCATGCTTTTCTTTCATAATTAACTCAATAAAATTGCAACATGCTGTTAAAAATTAGGGTTACATACTTTTAATAGAAAAGGAGAACAACATGAGCCAGTTGCTGCTGTCAATATGAAATAGCATCTGATTTTCTTGCAATGGGATGTTCCACTACTCCGGTTTATCTTACCCCCTTTAGCATAGCTTCTAGAGTAAAATAAAAATCTATCTTTGGAATGGAAAAATCTGTGCAGTTTTTTCATCCATGGTATTTTGAACCAAACTGCATTACCCTTCCATATTTTTGTGGATAGATAATACCAAAAATTATAACATGCATCTAAGTTAAAATATGTGCAGGTTCTGAACTTCTATACTCTAAAGATGTACTCTTTAAGAAAAAAAGGGCAGCCCGGTGCACTAAAGCTTCTGCTATGCGCAGGGTCTGGGGAAGGGCCCCACCACAAGGGTATATTGTACGCAACCTTACCTTGCATTTCTGCTAGAGGCTGTTTCCAAGGCTTGAACCCGTGACCTCGTGGTCACATGTACTCTGTTTTCTGTTAATAACTGAATTAACTTCTCAAAAAATTTAATATGTTCAAATGTTTGCTGAGTTTCCTATTGTTTCACAGGTCAGAAGGTGCACCGACATCAGAAGTACGGCGAATACGAAGAAGAAGTATTAGTATAACTCCAGAAATTGGTGATGACATTGCAAGGTCAATATTTCTACTATAATGGTCATATCCTAAGTTGCTTGGACTCTCCAAAAATGTTGCCGCACGCATGTCGGATCCTCCAAAAATGCATTACTTTTGAAGGATCCGACATGCACACGATGACATTTTTGAAGAGTCCGAGCAACATAGGTCATATCAACAGTCTTACTAGTTACTCCAGCACTTCTATACATTGGCTCACATTTCCCTGTATTAATTCTGTACAAAGTTGAACTTGTTGATTCCCTTTGTGTCATTAATTTATTTTCCTGGCAGATATCAAGAAGTTTTTCAGCAGCATTTTCTTTGATAAAGTTTTTTGTTTTCACACACTAAAGGTCTTTTCTCTTTCCCAGAAACCAAGAGCTCACAGATTCCATTTTGATATTTATTTCTGAAATTTAAAGAAATTTTAATTTTTTGTGCCTCCCATTTATTTTGCTGTAAACTTTTTGCAATAGTTCTTTTTCTCATGCTACTACGTATCTTCCATATTTTGCTTGAAGAGTTCTTAAAAGTTTTCTCTAACTTTATTTTTCTTGTTGTAAGCTTAGTAACTTTTTCAATATACTCTCTCCTTTTTTAAATGTTGCGATTGTATTGACTCATTTGCCTAATACATATTTCTTTATTGAAATGTTATCATGTTTCGATAAGAATGGGTGGTTTGGTGAAAATTAAATTAAGTTATGAATACCAATAAACAATTATAGAGAACTATCCAAACATCAGTTAGGGCCACTTACGGCTATAAAAAGAATATCGTACCTAGAAAGGGTGCCTGGAAGTTCTTTCCATAAAATGGTGTTGACATGAAGATTGTTAAAAGACTTTTTATTTGTCACTTTCTTGTACTTACTTCATTGTTGGGTCATAACCATACCAGGGCTGTTAGAGCAATGACTGAAGCACTTAAGCAGAACCGACTTTTGAAAGAACAAGGGGAGAATAGTTCATATCATCACACTTCAAACAAAAAAGATGGTGCTTCAGATCTGAAAAAAGATGTATGTTACTTTTCTCTCTGGTTTGAGGACCACTAGTAGTTTTTATATCTTTTGCTGTGGTAACAGTTATGTTTTATTCGTGATCCAAGTGATTGGAAAAAGTATGTTTTGTGTTTCCCCCTTTTTAGAATGAAAAGGAACAAGATTGAAGGGCAAATAAGATTAACTTCCCCGACTTTGACTGTTACTTCTACTGAACTGTGGTTTTGGATGGACATTATGTCCATTGAGGCCGGGTCACTATTCTGCTATTCTTGCTAGATGTAAGTTCAGGTGCTTATCTGTTAAGAATGTGACAGGCAGTACTTACTACTTTAGCCCAGAAATGATCTGGCAAGCTTTGTTTAACGAGTATTGTTCTGGAAGTATAATGAAGAGATTAGTTCTATCTTTGAATGTCTTCGTTTTGTTGTGGAGAACGAGGGGAAGAGAAATTCTGAGTGTATCCCTGTTGATCACAGAGTTCTTTCAAAAGATTTGTTTTCAAATTCTCTTTCATGGTCACTGAGGATGCTTGAGATGAAATAACCCTTTTTTCGTTGAACATTTCTAGAAAAATCTCAATATTTGTGAAGCCTCATGCTTATGTGCCAAGAAAATGACCCAAGGAAAATGTGAATAATTATCTACTATAACAAACCTACAAAAGTATATCTTTTACCGCCAATGCTTGCAGTTCTAATAGGGTCAAACAAATCCATGCAATAATTGAAGAGGCTTGGTAGTGCTAACAATGTCCTTGGGTTTTAAAGATGAACGAGTTTATTTACCTAATTGACATGCATCACAATTATGATCTTTTGAAAAGTTAAAACTTCGGCAGACCAAAACTAAATCAAGTTTAGAAAATTTTTCAAGAGTATGCATTCTAGCATGACCTAATTTTCTATCCCATAGCCAAGGATAACTAGAGATGGATGCAAAACAGGTAAGAGTAGGCGAATCAACATTGTTTAGAACATAGATGTTCTCAACCCGATCACAAATAATAATGATGTTCTTTGCAACATTGCTGATGGTGCACTTGACGGCATCAAACAACACTTGAAAATCAGCATCACATAGTTGACTTATGCTCAACAGATTGTGTTTGAGTTGATTCACTAGATATACTTCGATTAAGTCACATGATGAACTAATAGTAATTGCTCCGACTCCCACGACTTCTTCTTTAGCATTATCCCAAATATGACATTTCCTCCATCTATCTTCTTAACTGATTTGAAGTTCTCTTTTACCCGTCATTTGTCTAGAACACCCACTGACAATGACCATCATACCTTTTTGTAAATTTTGTTGGAGTGTTCTTGCAAAACAAGAGAATCAGTTTCTTTTAGGTACCCAAGTATTCTTGGGTCCTTCAGGGTTAATGCTTGGTTGACCCAGATTTGGATTCTTAGGTCTCCAAATCCATTTTCTTGAGTGTGTGCTTTTATATTTACAGTTAAACGATTTGTGACCAAGACCACTACAAGAAAAACAAGTAGGATCATTCTGATAAAAAGATTGTTTAGCAGAGTAAAACTCATTTGAAGAATCATAAGAGCGAGTTGATTTAGTTTGAAAAAGCTTCTTCTGAGAGGATTTTTTTTTTCAAAATATGAGATGAGTTGGTTTGATCAGTGTTATTAAATTTAACTGAGCTTATGACCTAGTGATTTCCTTGTGCTGTTAAATTGCATTTTGATATCACCTAGTTCTTCTTCGAGCAAGTCGACTCTTGCTTCAAGAAGTATTTGCAGATCTTTCTTTTCCTTAGCCAACTTGTTATATTCATCCATCATGTTCTGAAGATCACCGGTGGCTAAATCTAGGAAAGTTTGAAGATCTGTACAGTTTGGACAATTTAAAGATCTTACCTCACCTGGTTCTTCTTCGAGCAAGTCTACTTCAATTTTACTGGCTTTAAGAAGTATTTGCGGGTTTTTCTTTTCCTTAGCCAGATTGTTATATTCATCCATCATGTTCTGAAGATCAACCAGTGACTAAATCGAGAAAGATTTGTACAGTTTGGACAATTTAAGGATTTTACCTCACTTGTTTCACCTTGTGCCATGAAACTGATGTTTGCGGCTCCGTCTTGTTCCTCAACAGATGTGTCTCTGTCGCTCCAAGCTCTAAGAGATTTTGAATTTATTCCTGTATTTCTTTTTCTTAAGCTCGGAACAATCATCCTTGAATGTGACCTGCTTTTCCATAATGATAGTCGTGATCACCATTCTTTTGATTCTCATTGTTCCTGAATCCTTGCTGAGGTCTTTGTCTTCATCTTAACATATTTTTGGCTCCTCTGTTAATCTTTGCAAGGGCTTCATTTCTTTCGTCTACGTCTTCTCACTTTCATGAGCTGTAGATTTGAAGGCTACACTCTTCTTCTTTCCTCCTTGCTGTCTGCTCAGATGAGTTTTCTCCAATGCCATCAGGCTTCCTCATAGTTCGTAATATGTAAGACTATCGAGGATTTCATGTTCCAGAACTATGGTTTTGGTTTCCCAAGCCTTGGGCAAGCTCCTGATTAGCTTTCTGATGTGCAGACGATTCCTAGTGCGGAGGTGCAAGAGGTTGTTTGTGAATGGCTTTAAGAGAGGTTGGCTATGGATGGTTTCAGGAGAGGTAGAGGTAGGCCTAAGTATCTGGAGAGGTGATTAGGCAGGACATTGCGCAGTTCCAGCTTACTGTGGACATGACTTTAGGTAGAAGGTTGTGGAGGGCATGGATTAGGATAGGAGGTTAGTAGGTAGCAGTGTGTTGTCTTGCTGTTGGTCCATACTAGTACTCGTAGTATTGCTCCTGTAGTTTCTTGTCTTCAATTTCTGTTACTATCTGTTGTGTCTTGTACTTCAATTATCATATGTTGTTGTTTGAAATGTTTTGTTATGTTTTCACTTCTGTTTATTCTTTTCCTGGACTGCTTTGGACTGCTTTTCCTTGAGGTGAGGGTCTATCGGAAAAGCATCTCTTCCTCTCGGTAGGGGTAAGGTCTGCATACCCTCTACCCTCCCCAGACCCCACTTTGTGGGACTACACTGGGTATGTTATTGTTGAATTCCCAGTGCTTTAAGTTCTCCCACAGTTTTGCTAAATCTAGCAAATACAGATTCGATGTTTTCATCCTCCTTCATTATAAATAGTTCATAATTGTGTACCAGAGCAGACCCTTGATTCTGGTTTCTCAAATTTTGGAAGTTCCTTCATAAGTAACTTCAAGTTTATCCCACATTTCCTTGGCAGTGTCACTTATGGAGATCTTCTCATATTCTTTATGGCTTACTGCACTATAAAACCACACTTATAGTTTAACATTAGTTTGAATTGCTTCATGTTGTTCCTTAGTGATATCAAAGGATTTGAGACTGATCTTGCTTGTTGAGTCTTTCGAGTTCAATATTGGAATGGGCTTTGGTCCTTTCTTGATCATTTGCCACTCTTGAAAGTCATTCGACTGAACAAATATTCTGAATTTCCTTTCAGTGACTTTAGTGTTGTTCGTTGGAGTAAGACGGTCTGTTAGAAGAGTGTCCGTCTTGCAAAAATGCTCCGGGAGTTTGATATCCAGCCAGCTGATCTTTTCTCACGTGCTATTAGGCGACTTGAGCGTGCGACCTGCTCTAATATTAATTGATACTCAAAAGGGGAAAAGGGGGGGCACTTTTTCGTATGTTAGTGTACTATTAGTTGACTAGAGTGTAAACTTAGTCGATTGTCCTATAGATTAGAAAAGCAACTACACAAATATAATACGGTAAGATAACAAAGACAAAATGTAAAGACACAAATATTATTATGTTAGTTCGGATCACCAATGTGGTGCTTAGGCCAGTTTCCTTGGATTACAAGGGTTTCCTTAGAGCCTTGATGGTAACTTCGGTACACCGATGTTGTCGGTTGTGAATAGTACAAAGTTCCTAAAAGTGGACAGATTCCAATTTATCTTTGGCTACACGCTCTACTCGCATAGCTGCCTATTCTGTCCTTTCTTTTGTTCACAAGTAAACTATAGAGATTACAATGCATTTTTAAGGTAAAACAGTGACTAGGGTTTGCTCAAGTGAAGTTGCACAGTTTCGTCATTCGACTCAGTCTTCTTTATATAGAGATTCTTGCGGCTGCTTGTCTCGAGTTGAAGATCATTTCCTTGATCTTTTACAGGCTGCTCTAAGGTAACCCAATGGATATCCTCTTAATCAAGAGGATTTGATTTGATTTTGATTGAGCGTAATTCCGTTATCTGTCTTCTAGGTTTTCTTCTTTTAGCTGAGTTTGCTATCTGCTTCCTAAATGTCGTCTTTCTGATTGTGGCTTGACAGTCTTCAATCTCGCATTGATTTTACTTGCTTCCATATAAGTCTTGAAGGTTAATTGATTTTTTTCCATACACGGCATTGTACGATTGACTATCTGCTGGCCGTTTCTCCACGAACAAGTGAGAGATCATTTCTTGATTTCTTCAATCAATTCTACCATGCTTCTTATCTGCGAGTGACTGATGAGAGATATTCTTCCATGTTTTTTTCAATCCAATCAATGATGCTTCTCCGATTCCTTCTTCTTCTGATAGTCTTTTCCATTTTACCTACAATAGCAGTATAAATTAAAATATGTATATGTCATCATTAAAATCAGATTGCACCTAAGGGTGTGGCCTAGTGGTTCAATGAAGTTGGGTTGAGCACCATCAAATCTCAGTTTCAATTCCCAACAGAGACAAACACTAGGTGATTTCTTTCCATCTGTTCTACCCTTGATGGACAGAGTTACCTAGTACCTGTTGTTGGTGGGAGGTGGCAAGTATCCCGTGGAATTAGTTGAGGTGCGCGCAAGCTGGCCCGGACACCACGACTATAAAAAAAGAAACAGATTTATAATTAGGCTAACAGGCTGGAGTGGAACAGAAGATGGATCGAAGACTTACCTAATTCCTGTATATTAAATTAGATACAGATCCTTGCATTTTTTTGGTTTAAGATGCCAGGTGTATTTGAGTTCCTCAGACCTAGAGGTTTGAAAATGGGAGGCTATAAATTTTTGCCTTGTACATAATTTCACCTGCTTGGTGCCATCTCTGATATAAAATTACTTTGATTTGTAAAGAAAAACGTTAAGAGTGGATCACATTGTTGGAGTTAACTATTTGCAACACTTCTAATCCAGTTATATTTATTTAAATACATGATACTTATACTTTTTTTTAAAGTATGAGTACATGATACTTATATAGTCAAATATTTTATTTTATTTCGTTCGGCCTTTTTTGGTGAGGGAATGTCAGAGGTTGTTGGTGGTCTGGTGAATTTGAGAGAAGAAAATTGTTGCAAACAAATTGAAGGAGGATGAATATTTAGGCTGTGTGTTAAAAGAGTTTCTCTCTGTTACGAACACAGACTTTTTCCCTTTGTAACACTGTTGAAGTTTGGATTTTAGTGGGAATTTCCTCTCGATTCTGGTTTATAGGGCCTCTAATTTTGGGAAATAAATGAAAGCATTATCTTTTGCTTCCAATTCAGGTTTAGATCAAGAGGTTGTCGCATTCCCATCCAAAATCAGTCTAGAACCCAAAACTCATCAATTTGGTGTAAGTTAAGATCTTACTTGAATCTATCGTTGCTTTCTCTAGATTGCTGGACATGTACCAGGTGTATATGCTGAATTCCTTGGTGATACTACGGGAAGTCTGATTGTCACTAATACTTCCATCTTCACCTCACAGATTTTAGCCCAACTGTTGTCTGATGGTTTTTTAATCTCAACTTGTTTCAGTCATTGACTAACTAGAGTCCCTTTTAGGTCCCTGATTTTCACCATGATGACCATGATGAAATGTCGAATCTGCATTCTAACTCTTTTGCTTTTTTAAGGGTGCAGATGAGTTCACAGAGAGCAATGTCATTACCCTCATCTCCGCACGAGTTGAGGCGGCAGGTTCCAGAAAGAAGTGGGCCAGACAGAAAGGATGATGAATTGGTCTTAACCTGGAACAGGATCCAAGAATCACATATGTATCAGAATAAGCCTCTTCTACCTTTTGAAGAATGGAATATAGACTTCTCAGAGTTGACAGTTGGAACTCGAGTTGGGATAGGTAAGCATTGTTCTTAAATATTTTTGTAGTAGTGCTGATGTATTTCAGCTTTTTTTCTTTCTTTCTTTGTTAAGTTCCTGGATTACATATTTCTTTAGTGCTACTTATAGGGCTGCAATGAGCTAGTTAAGTCTGCTCCCTTTGCTCCTTGGTCTCATGCTTTGCAAACTAGAATGATATTGCTGGTGGATCATGCTCTGCCAACTCGTAGGAGTGACCCAGGCTCATTCTTTTTGTCGTCATAATTCATGAAATCTTGGTTCTTTTGTGCTTTAATTATGACGTTATATAAAACTTGGATTTATCCTCTTCACTTCAGACCGTTAAGGATTCTACAGAGAGATGAATATCAGGGGGACCATATTCAAGTAAGCAAATGAGGTTGTTGTGTGCCGGGGGGGGGGAGGGGGGGGATCCTTGAAGAGCCGAAGATAAGAAAGTGGATTGAAGATTAGGAACCAGTGATGGTTTGCCGATGTTTCCTGTTGGATTTTGCTACATTGATCAGAGATTCTCCAATATGCTTTATACCTCTCTATGCAAAAGATGAGTTTACAACTGAACCAGAAATGTCTCTTTTCATTTTTCTCTGTCCCGAATCTCATGTACAAAAGGACAACATTTTGTGGCTTCTATGGCAGAAACACCAAGTATGTGGACATTGGGGTGAAATAGGTTCTTCTGTTGGTTCTGACATACTAAAAGTGGCACTAGAAATGGAGATGTGACTATTCGTTTTCTTGAACTTCTATTTCTTGCGACTTATCAGCTCTAATATCCTGTTTTCCATTAAATAAAAATAAATAAAAGGGAAGCCCGGTGCATTAAAGCTCCCGCTATGCGCAGGTCCAGTCGTTTCGACTTCAAAACAGATTTATAACAAACAGAATCTCGTAATACCTATCTGAATCTTCCATCCCTTTCTCTTTGGTAATCAAAAATCTTCCATCCTTAATAGCATTAGTTTTTGTTCTTACATACATGAGCCTCTGTGATGACCGATGAGCTTATTGCTGCTGATCATGGCATGGACAACAAGTAATTGTTGGAACTTGGGACGGGGATGCAAAACTAAAAATTGATGAAACTTGGATGTGGCTCTTGCAGATTGAACGTACACCAGATTTTGCGTCCTATGCAGTCCTCGTGTAATGTTGAGAGGTCCTTACAGAGTCCGACACTCTTCCCAAATAAGAAGCAAATTGTGTCATGTCACTGAAGTGGAAAGATCCACTAGATATGGATACAGATAGATGCCAGAAGGATTTGTATTTATAGGAAAATTTTTGTACATTGCCTGTAGAGGAAGTAAAGTCATTTACTCATCTCTTCGACAATCAAAGTTTTTTCATTTTGTTAATTCACTTCATCTGAAACAAAGAAATGATTGTAAAGTGACCTGTTGAATCAATGTGAGTTTAAGAATATGATGCTGACTTCTATTTTTTTAATGAAAGATATGGTTCCACCACCTTACAATGTATTGGAATTTGAGGTCTAAATACTCTGATTATATTTCTAGGGTTCTTTGCAGAAGTGTTTCGTGGCATGTGGAATGGAACTGAGGTTGCTATTAAAGTGTTTCTGGAGCAAGATCTTAGTGCTGAAAATATGGAGGACTTCTGCAATGAGATCTCTATCCTAAGGTGTTGTATCTGCTTTACTGATTTTTTTACTTTCAGCTTTATACTGTTCTAACTTGACGTGTTCTTTTCTTGTACTTTTTTCCCAGCCGAGCTCGACATCCAAACGGTACCTCTCTTTTCTTGTTTCTTGCCTGTGTTGGTTTTTAGTTTCTACTCCTAGTTTTGCCTTTACTGTCTCTGTGTCTTGAGCCGGGGGTCTATCGGAAACAACCTCTCTACTTCTTCAGAGGTAGTGGTATGCACTGCGTACATTTTACCCTCCCCAGACCCCACTTGGTGGGAATTCACTGGGTATGTTGTTGTTGTTGTACTCCTAGTTTTGCCTAGAAGTATGATATTTGTAATTGGCTAGTGTGATTGAACTAATGCCATTCCTCGCAGTTATATTGTTCCTGGGTGCCTGTGCAAAGCCACCACATTTATCAATGGTTACTGAATACATGGAGATGGGATCTCTATATCATTTGATCCATGTAAGTGGTCATAAGAACAGGCTTAGCTGGCCGAAGAGGCTCAATATGCTGCGGGATATATGCAGGTTGGTTTACTAAAAGCTCTGAAACAAATTCAGTAGAGATGTTATTTATACTCTGACAGGATTTATGATAAGTAAAACTGATTTCATGTTTCTGTTGGAGCTAAAGAGGGCTCATGTGCTTACATCGGATGAAGATTGTCCATCGTGATTTAAAAAGTGCAAACTGCCTTGTGAATAAGCGCTGGACGGTCAAAATTTGTGATTTTGGCCTCTCAAGAATAATGACAGATGCATCTATGAGAGACTCAACGTCTGCTGGCACTCCTGAATGGATGGCTCCAGAACTCATTCGTAATGAACCTTTCACAGAAAAATGTGACATTTTTAGCTTTGGTGTGATAATGTGGGAGCTTTACACCCTACACAGACCATGGGAGGGTGTACCACCCGAACGGGTATGTCGACCTTGTAACTTGATACAGGTTAATTAGCTCTAGAAAATTTACATTGGTATTTCTACATGGCCGCTCTATCTCACCTCTGAGGTAGAGGTATGGACTGCATACACTTACCCTCCCCCGACCCTACTTTGTGGGAATATATTAGGTATGTTATTGTTGTCGTATTTCTACATGGCTGCATCTAGTAATAATGCATTGTGCTTAAATTTAGGTAATTTATGCTGTTGCCAATCAAGGATCAAGGTTAGAGTTACCGGAAGGACCCCTCGGCAGTCTAATAGCAGGTAATCACACTTGGATACAAGTTACATACACAGTGATTTTTTTTTTTACAGTACCAATATAATTTAGCCTGTGATAAAAGGTTAGTTATCACTTTTATCAGATAATCAATTAATGTTTATCTCTTAAGTTGCGTCGACTCTCCACTTCCGATGCTGCACCAGTATCAGATTCTCCAAAAATACACTAGTTTTGGCAAATCTGACACGCACCCATCAAACATTTTTGAAGTGTCCGAGCAACAAAGGTTTATCTTAGAGATTACTTTTAATCTGTGTTGCTCGGACTCTCCAAAGATGTTTCCACTCCCCTGTCTATTTTTGGAGGATTTGACATGCACCCGTCAACATTTTTGAAGTGCCTAAATAATATAGCTTATAATTACCTTATAACTAACCTTACAACAACAACATACATGTGTAATTCCAGAACTGGGGCTTGGGGAGGATGGTGTGTATGCCGACCTTACCCCTACCTACTTTGTGAAGGTGGAGAGGTTGTTGCCGATAGACCATCGGCTCAAGTAATGGAGAGAAGAACAGTTGCGATATCAAAATAATGCGATAACTAAAGCAAAGAGACAACATTAATAATAAAAATCGACGAATAATATAATAGGAGATATAATAATACTGAAAAGGAAAAGTAGACAGCGCTCGACTACCTTTTAACCTTCTACCGTAATTCTCGACCTTCATATCCATCTATCTAGATTCTAGGGTCATGTCCTCGGTAGTTGTTGCCGGTGTGTCATGTCTTGTCTAATCACCTCTCTCCAATACTTCTTCAGCCTACATCTACCTAAGTTACCTAACGTTTTTTCGATCTGTGATGTGTTTGGTAATAAATTTATTTTTGCAGATTGCTGGGCAGAGCCAAACAAAAGACCTAGTTGTGAGGAAATTCTCACTAGACTTCTTAGCAATGAGTTCTCACTTTACTATAAGTGAATTCACTTTCCCTTTGCATAGAGGATCACATTTGTAGAGGTGTTAAATGATGTATGTGGCTCAAGTTTTTCACTTTCATATGATTTACTAGTTGTAGAAACTTTCCTGTTTTTGTTGGTGTCATTTACCCATTTCTACTTCTCCGGGGTATTGGTATGGCCTGCGTACATTTTACCCTCCCCAGACCCCTCACTATGTGGGAATACATTGGGTTTGTTGTTGTTATTGTTATTGTTGTAATATTAGGATGCAATGGTAAAAAGTAATGTGTTGCCGCGGATGGGGTTGCTGTTCCCTTAATCCGAGGTCTTGGTTTCAAGCTTTCGGTATGGGAAAATCAACGACATATTTCTATGCTGTCTTACAAAAAAGGGGTTGGGTTATTTCGCAAAATATATTCAACCAATCCTAATCTTTTTACCCGTTAACATCTTAGAAGATTTTACAAAATTTTGTATCACATAATTTTTGACTTTTCGGAAATATCTTAGCTGATGAATTAGTAGTTGTTGTTCTTGTTTCTTTAGTACCTTTAGTAGTTCCTATACAACTATGTTATAATCAATCTAGAGTGAGATACTAAAGAGGGAGGAGGAAAAGTGTGGAGTGTTTCCCCTTAATGGGTCCTACGTGGCGCGAATTCAGATTAGTTGGACTTCAATATGGATACTAGACACTAAATGAAAGATTGAAAAAAAAATCTTTTTGTCCAGTTTGTGCAATGTGTATAATTTAAACGATAGAAGCACGAGCTTTCTTGAGCTGAGGGTTAATCGACAAACCACCTCTCTACCCCCAAAAAGTTGGGATACGGATTGCGCATACGTCATTCTTTTTAGACCTCACTTATAGGATTATACTGAATATTTTATTATTGTATAATTAGATTAAATAGAGTCCGTGGACAGTAGAATGTACCTCGCGGAGGTGGAGAATGTTTCAAAAGACTCTCGGTTCAAGTAGCTCAAACAAACACAAAGTAGGCATAACAAAAGATAATGAAAACATTACATAGCATTCAGAAAAAACAACAACAACAAAATAACGCGATAATTGAAACAAAGAGCAACCAATATATATCAATAGAATCGAAGGACAAGAAACTACAAAATTAGTACTAATATAACTAGAATGCAAGTAGACAGGGGCGGAGTCACCTTTAGTTCGGGGTTTCATCTGAACCTCCTTCGATGAAAAATTATAAAATTTATACATGATTAAAATTATTTTTATGTATATATATAATTGATGTTGAACTCCCTTTGATTAGTTTGTATGTTTACTTCTAAACCCCCTTAGTAAAAATTCTAACTCCGCCACTGCAAGGAGACACCACTCGACTATTTATTAATTTTCTACTCTAGTCTGTAATCTTTATAACATCTCAATATAAGATTATACGTATATTCTTGATAAGTTGAAGATATATCATGTCCTGATTAACTTTGAGTTAAATTTTCTCAAGAAAGTGACCTTCGAAATGATGAAATTATTAAGTAACGTTGTACAATATGCATGAAAAAACATGTCTTTTTCTTCTACTTTTCTTCTACTTAATTATTATATTTAGTCGGTAAAAAGACGACAAAGAGAAGAATAGTCCAAAAATCTATTACTTCCTCCGTCTTATTAAGATTTTTTAAAGAATAAATTACACAAAACCCAAACTCAAGAGATTTTATTATCCAAAATTTCTTATTTTTTAAATAATTACTTAAAATCTCGAATTTTATATTTTACTCTTGATACATATGAATAAAAAATCCATCCTACTTTTACTCTACAATTAATGCATGCAATCTATTTTTCTTTGAAGATTTTTTTTTTTCCAAATATTTCATCCTCTAAAATCTCTCCCAAATTATCATTAATTGATATAACTTTCATCTCTTTTACCACAACTTTTTCACCAATTTCATTGTTTTTTTTAAAAAAAAAATCTTTTTATCAACTTTTGTTTTATCAATTTTGAATTCTTTTTCAATTTTTAAGTCAGTACCTATCAAGGAAGAGAGGAGAAATTGAACAATGTAATAGTAACATATACTTTGTGACAGTGATTCATATTTTTAATTTATTTATAAATGTTTTGATACATTTAACATATGTTTGACAAATGTAAATTATTTGTTTTGATGTGAGATTGAATTTTCAATGGTCAGTGAGTAATTTTACGAAATGTATTATTGTGATACATCTGGAACCAAATGTATCATTTTCACGATTTGTGCCTAATTTTACTCCTTGTAATAATTGTAAATTAGTTATTTCCTTATTTAACTTAACACTAAATTACAAATGTATCACAATGCATATGACCTATACTGGTGATAAATATGACACAATGCATATGACATATTAAGTCAATATTGGTGATACATTTGACATATACTTTGTGATAGTGATTCATATTTTTAATTTATTTATAAATGTTTGATACATTTAACATATGTTTGACAAATGTAAATTATTTATTTTGGTGTGAGATTGAATTTTTAATGGTTAGTGAGTAATTTTACGAAATGTATCATTGTGATATATCTGGAACCGCATGTATCATTTACATGATTTGTGTCTAATTTTATTCTCCGTAATAATTGAAAATTAGTTACTTCCTTATTTAACTAATCATTAAATTAAAAATGTATCACAATGCATATGCATCAAGGCTAAAAATATATATAAAAAATTTAAATGTATCACAAGTGTTCCTTGGCTTGTTTAGCCCTTGTAGCATCCGCTCCCGTCATTATCCACAGGTATAATCAAAACCGATGGCTTTGATACCAATTTGTAATGAACTCCAACAATCACAACAAATTAAATTGACAACAACTCAACAATTACACTAACTTCACGCTGAACAGTGTTCAAATAGTAATAACCGAATTTCGAAAATGACTAACTGAAATTCAAATAAATCGCAAGAGTACTAAAACTGAAGGAAAATCCTAGATAAGCTAGCTCAGCAACTCGATTCCAAAGGTGAACAACCCAGCTCAAAGCAATTGCATACCTGAATCAATAGTCAATTTGTAGATCAGCTCATTTCCAATTAATTGAAAATAACTTCACTGGAAGGTAAGGATTTGGGAAGATAAGAACAGAATTTGGGAAGAGGAAGAATAAGAATTTGGATTGAGATTTAGAGAAGAAGTTTTGGAAGGAACACGAGTTTAGAACATACCAATTTCACATGCCTTTCTTCAATTTGTATTTGATATTTATACCCCCTTTTGAGTGAATCTCTGCCCTTGATCTGGTACTTGATCTAATTCAATCACCACCCTTGATTACTAACTGCTGAACCTTATTTAAATAGGCTCTAACAGTGTCGTTTACTAGTGCTGGCTAATATGTGTAACGAATGATCATTACATTCCACTCTCCACCAGGACATTCTTGTCCTCAAGAATGTGATACTAACCCCTGAATGAAATCAGGAAATTGGGCCTTGATGAATGTCCAGTCTTCCCAGGTAGCTTCTTCAGGAGCTAAGTTCTCCCATTGAATCAGGACCTTCACTGCTACCACATTGTTCTCCTTTACCATTCTTCTTTGTAAGATAGCCAGGGGCCTAACCAAGATTTTCCCATCATTTCCAACCAATGAAAGTTGTTGCAGGGGTGTTACATCTAGGCCAATTCTTTTTTTGAGTAAGGAAACATGAAACACTGAGTGGATAAGAGAATTTGTTGGGAGTTTAAGCTTGTAAGCTACCTTGCCCACTCTTTGCAGAACCTTGTAAGGGCCATAGAATTTTGGGCATAATTTGAGGTGCTTCCTGAGTGCAATTGATGTTTGTCTATATAGTTGAAGCTTCAGATAAACCCAATCTCCTACCTGCAGTTCCCTCTCACTTCTTCTTTGATCAGCATACCATTTCATTCTAGCCTGAGCCTGCACTAAATTATCTCTCAATACTTGCTGAATTTTCACCATTTGTTGGACCAAGTCCTGCACTGATTGCACTGGTGAGTCACTATAAGGTCCTAGGGAAAGTTGTGGGGGGTCATACCCGTATAAAGCAAAGAATGGGGTGGTTTGCAGGGCTGTGTGGTAGTTGGTGTTGTACCACCACTCCGCCAAATGAAGCCAGTTTACCCACTGCTTAGGGTTACTCATCACCATAGCTCTAAGGTATCCTTCTAGACACCTGTTGAGCCTTTCGGTCTGTCCATCAGACTCAAGGTGGTAGGCTGTGCTCATACATAGTGTGGTACCAATTGTCTTAAACAAGTATTGCCAGAATAAACTAGTGAACACCTTATCTCTATCAGAAACCATTGTCTTTGGGAACCTATGCAACTTATAGATTTCTCTAATGAAAACTTCTGCCACCTGAGCTGTTGTATATGAATGGTGTAAGGCTACAAAATGTGCATACTTGGTGAATCTATCCACTACTACCAAAATCACCTCTTTGCCTTGAGATTTAGGAAGTCCTTCTATAAAATCAAGATTAATGTCATTCTAAGCTTGAGTTGGTATAACTAATGGTTGTAAAAGACCAGGAGATGCTACATTCTCATCTTTACACCTTTGACAGATATCACAACTAGAGACAAATTCCTACACCCCTTTTTTCATTGCTTGCCAAAAGAAATACACTTGTAACCTCTTCAAGGTGCCCTGCTATCCAGAGTGTCCACCCAAAGCTGATGCGTGCATAATATGTAGTTGTTGTTGTCTCAAAGTAGTAGTTTTTCCAATATACACCTTACCCTTGTGTATCAACACCCCTGAAGTCAACTTGTAGTCCTGGTTATGATTGGGGTTGATTGTTAGGGAAGTAAGCAATTCTTGAGCACTGTTATCTCCTTCGTAACTCTTTTCCACCTCCAAAATCCATTCAGGTTGTGCTCCTGACAGTGCCTGAAACTCACCTTGTTCCTCAAGAATTCTAGAGAGGGCATCAGCTACCTTATTCTCAGCTCTCTTCCTATATATAATCTCATAATCCAAGTCCAGCAATTTAGTAAGTCCCTTATGTTGAATAGCAGTAGTAATTTTTTGCTCCATCAAATACTTAAGACTGAAGTGATTAGTCTTAATAATGAAATGGTTTCCTTGCACATAGTGTCTCCACTTGTCTATGGCTGCTAGAACAGCCATATATTCTTTTTTCATCCACTGATTTCCCCTTATGTTTGGGTGCTAGAGCCTTGCTATAATAAGCCAGGGGTCTGTTGTCTTGATTAAGAACAGCACCAATACCTTGATTGCTAGCATCAGTCTCAATAGTGAAGGTTTTGTTGTAGTCAGGCATGGATAGCACGGGAACAATGCTCATGGCTTGTTTCAATCTCTCAAAAACTTTCTCAGCCTCTATACTCCACTGAAATGAGTTCTTTTTCAATAAATCAGTCAGCGGCTTACTGATGGAACCATAATTCTTCACAAATCTTCTGTAATACCCTATCAGACCAAGGAATCCCCTCAACCCCTTAAGGCTCTTAGGAACAGGCCACGACATCATTGTTGATACCTTGCAAGGGTCTGTAGCCGCTCCTTTACTCGTAATGATGTACCCTAAGTACTCCACCTGTGACTTAGAAAAATTGCATTTCGATCTCTTAGCAAACAACTTGTTGTGCTGCAAAATTTTGAAGGTTTCTCTCAAATACTCCACATGCTCTTGTAAATTTTTACTATATACTAGGATGTCATCGAAGAAAACTAATATAAACTTCCTCAGATGTTGCTGGAACAAGGAGTTCATTAATGACTGAAAGGTGGCTGGTGCATTTGTCAGCCCAAATGGCATCACCTTAAACTCAAAGTGACCATGATGAGTCCTGAATCCAGTCTGTGGTATATCTTCCACCTTCATCTTTATTTGATGGTAACCCGATCTCAGGTCAATTTTAGAAAACAAACATGATCTTTGTAGCTCATCCAAGAGATCATCGACTACGGGAATGGGAAACTTATCCTTCACAGTAATCTAGTTGAGCTCCCTATAGTCAATACAGAACCTCCAATTCCCATAATTTTTCTTGACCAAGAGGACTGGGAAAGAGTAAGGTGAGTGACTAGGTTGTATAATTCCCTGTTGTAACATCTCTGCTACTTGTTTTTCCAGCTCATTCTTCTGGTAATGGTTATACCTGTAAGGTCTCAAGGATACCGGTCTAGCTCCTGGTATGATGGGAATTGCATGATCTTTAGCTCTGGGTGGTGGTAAGTCAGCAGGTTCCTCAAATATGTGGGCAAAGTAATCTAACACTTTCTGCACTTCTCCTGGTATCATCCCTTCACTACTCATATCACCTCCATCTATAGTAAAAAGATGAGCTAATAAAGCTTGACCCTTCTTGAGTATTTTGCCCATTGATTTAGCTGTGATTTGGTGCAAAGCTACCGGTTCTACGTCTCCTTTCAGTGTCACTACCTTACCACCCTGTTTGATCTTAAGCTCATATAGTTCATAGTCAAAGGTTACAGGTGTATGCACTCTCATCCAATCACCTCCCAAAACCATATCACAACTACCCAGATTCAACAACCTGAATTTGTCTTCAAACTCAACCCCGTTAGCCTTCCACTTAACCCTGGGCACACTGTGATGGCTATACATCTGTTGGCCATTGGCCACCGTCACTCTCATTGGGGTATCCACCTGAGCAACAACCCCCAGTTCCTTAGCAGTTTGCGTGTCTAGAAAACTATGTGTACTACTGGAATCTACCAGTAATACCACTGTCCTCTTTTTGATCCACCCTTTGGTTTTGAAAGTATTTGGTTCTGTGGTACCTAACATGGCATTCAAGCACACTGCCTCTTCTTCCATGACCTCGATTCCTTCTTCTTTCTCTTGAGATTCCTCCTGCTCCTCTAGTATAGTTCCCTGTCCTCTTCTTCTGTTGTGATGGAATTTAATAGTTTGTCTTTGCATACATATTCTGGAAAGTATCTTTCTCCACACCTCCAACAAACACCTGGTATTATTTTGAATTCTGCCTTGACTTCTGGTTTAGGCAGTGTTGCTTGGATTTTCTGCCCAGTACTGCTTTCTTTAATCAACTCCTTGCTAACTGGTCCAACCGTCCCCTTGTGTAACCATCTGGCCCTCTTTTCCCTGGCATTAATAACTCGCTCTTGCTTCCTGGCAGGTGACACAGCTTGGGCTAAGTTTACAGGCTCATAGATCTTAACAGTCTCCCTAATTTCTTCTTTCAAACCTCCAATAAAACACTCTAAAATAAAATCCTCAGGAACTCTAGGATTTCTCATCAATACCTGAGCCCTAAGTTTCTCAAACTTTTGCAGATAATCATTCACTGTACCTTGTTGAGTGAGCATTTTGAATTCAGCCGCCACACTTTCATTGTGATCTTCTTCAAACCTCATCACCAACTCCTCACGGAACTTCTCCCACCTCACTAGCCTTCTCATAAGCATATAAGAGAAATACCAAGACTCAGCATCTCCCTCCATGTGTAACGTAGCCATTTCAAGTTTTCTAGCTGGATCATTGATTCTATAATTATTGAAGTACTTGTTGCATCTTCTCAACCAAGATCGAGGCTCAACTCCTCCATATATGGGAAATTAGAGCTTGGGATGAAACTCGTGGCTCAGATGGGGTCTATTTCCCCCCACTTCGGTTGCTCTACTAGGCGTAGGAAGTAATGCATCACCTCTGTTGCTGCTTTCAGGAGTAACTGGACTCTTACTAGTGCTTTTTCCCAATAGTCTCATCATAGCTTTATGAGTTTCCTCCATCATTTGCTTCATATCTCCTTGAGTAGAGCCCATCTCAGGCAACCGTGACTCTATAGCTGAGAGCTTAGAGTCCACCTCTACTTTATTAGCCTGCACTTGAGCTTCAATCTTTCTCAAGTGTTCCTCGGCTTGTTAGCCCTTGTAGCATCCGCTCCCGTCATTATCCACAGGTATAATCAAAACCGATGGCTGTGATACCAATTTGTAATGAACTCCAACAATCACAACAAATTAAATCGACAACAACTCAACAATTACACTAACTTCACGCTGAACAGTGTTCAAACAGTAATAACCGAATTTTGGAAATGACTAACTGAAATTCAAATAAATCGCAAGAGTACTAAAACTGAAGGAAAATCCTAGATAAGCTAGCTCAGCAACTCGATTCCAAAGGTGAACAACCCAGCTCGAAGCAATTGCATACCTGAATCAATAGTCAATTTGTAGATCAACTTATTTCCAATTAATTGAAAATAACTTCACTGGAAGGTAAGGATTTGGGAAGATAAGAACAGAATTTGGGAAGAGGAAGAATAAGAATTTGGATTGAGATTTAGAGAAGAAGTTTTGGAAGGAACACGAGTTTAGAACATACCAATTTCACATGCCTTTCTTCAATTTGTATTTGATATTTATACCCCCTTTTGAGTGAATCTCGGCCTTTGATCTGGTACTTGATCTAATTTAATCACCACCCTTGATTACTAACTACTAAACCTTATTTAAATAGGCTCTAACGGTGTCGTTTACTAGTGTTGGCTAATATGTGTAACGAATGATCATTACACTTGATATCTGATTCCGGTGTTGGTGCGAAAAATCTCGAGCTTCTGATCTCAGCCATTCACGGTGTCCATATCCCTTTTTTTCTGCACACAGTAGGTAATGGATGTTACCATACCAAGCGACGCCGTAATTGAAGTCGCCGTCCCCGATGGCGGACGACGGAAGAGAGAAAGTGGAGCTGGATGCCATAGAAGGTGGGTCAGCAGAGAAAGTGGATGGGATCATATTGAATTGAATTGGGATTGATAGAAATTAGGGTATTGAATTTTTTTTTGAATTTGATTAATTTATTGTGTAACTGATTATGCGTGATTTGTTCCACAGAATAAAAGAGAATCTGTTATTTCCTTAAATAAATATCTTGTCAGTTTCAAATGTATCACTTTTTTATATGTATCACCGTATAATATATGTATCACCATTTTAAAAAATCGGGATAAAATATAATTAACAAAATAATCAAAATTTTATGTAATATCACTTAAAGATTCAGGAATTTATGTAAGTTAATTTATGGTCTACATATTTGTATGGTCATAAATCATTTTTTTTAAGGGCAAATAACAAATTTTAAAGTTTAACTTGTTTTTAATTATAGTAAAGTAACATTCTCTTTGAGACGGATTAAAACAAAGTGCAACAAAAAATGAGACGAAGGGAGTAATAGATAAATGACAATAAAATTTTCAATTACGACTAGGAGATAGTACTATATCGAACTGGTGATAAGGTGAACAAACGTCATTTGGTGTGAGGTGTAAGGGATAAGTTATCTCGAAATAAAATAACAGATTATTTTATCCCATGTTTGATTGGAGGTATTAGTTAATACCGGGATAACTTATCCCACCATTTACACCATAGTGATGAAATAAGTTATCCCATATGCATAGTGGGATAAGTTATCCTGGATAATCCCGTGATAACTAATCCCGAAATTGATTATCTTGGGATAACTATTTCCCAACCAAACGATAGGTCACATATAATTTCTACACTAATAAGTGAATTTTAACGAAGTTGAACCAATTGACATATGGTGTATAATAGAAACATTACAATGAAACATTTTGAAGAGCCATATAATTTCTACACTAATAAGTGAATTTTAACAAAGTTGAACCAATTGACATATGGTGTATAATAGAAACATTACAATGAAACATTTTGAAGAACCATCAAACGATGAGGTGCAGTAGATGGAGTTGCTTTTTTTCTTAATCGAAGGTCTCGGGTTTAAGCCCCGAATATGGAAAAATTCTTCGTAGAAAGCATTTTCCTCAAATGTGCCCTACCCGACCCGAATCCAAATTAGTCAGGCTCTAATGCGGATACCGAATGAATAAAAAAAACACTACAATAGGTCCCCTTATCACTCTCGTTTACATCTATTCATAACAAGAATAAGTCAATTCTTGAAAAAATTTTAATCGCTATAATAGTGGAATCGGTTTAAAAGAGCAAAAATTTTATCACACTACCTTTATAATTATGAATATTCAAAAATGCAGAAGTCTTATTGCACTCTCTTTATAAATACACAATAAGTCTTATCGCATTACCTTTAAAATTGCGAATCAAATCTTGAAATGCCATGTGATAATTTACTAGAAATAATATTATCCTTCTTTCTTTTTACCTGATTTTTTTGGTTATCTATTTATTACAATAATATAAATGCCTCTTTTCCTAAATAAAAAAATGAAATCCCTAACTACAACAATAATAGACCTTCGAAATTAATTAAGCAAACTTTCATTTGGAACAAATTATTGTCAAGAATGGTGACTCGTAAGGTTTCTTATAATTCCATATGCAAAAGTTTTGTCATGCTACGTTTAAATATAAGAAATGAATATGGTGGAGGTGGGTCGTCGGTTGAACTGACAATTTTTAAGATATCGTGTCATAATAATGGAGTCTTTTACAGGCGAAAATGTCTTAATAATCACACTACCTTTAAAATTACGCTTAAAATGATTGTGTCAGTACGGCGAAACACATTAGTTCGCACCAATAATGATAAAACCACATAATAATTTTGTGGTGGAAGCATTATTTTAGGGTGGACGTTTCTAGCTTCTCAACAATATAATGTTACTAACTAACACTTCATAATTAAGCAAAAAACTTTTATTTGGTACAAATTATTATCAAGAATATGGTGAGTTTTCGGCTGAACTGTCAATTCTTAAAACACTGTATCAATATAGAGAACCTCTCTTCACATGCATGAACATCTTATCATATCACCTCTCCAACAACAACGATAAAACCACATAATAATTTTGTGGTGGAAACATTTTAGGGTAGACATTTAATTACCTTGTCAACAATATTAATAACTAGCACTTCGTAATTATGCAAAAAAAAACTTTAATTTTGGTACAAAGTATTATTGACAAGAATATGATGAATCATCGGATAAATTGTCAATTCTTGAAATACTGTCTCACAATAGTGGAGTCTCTTATATACAGGTGCAGTAAAGTCTTATCACACCATGCATCTTAAAATTACGAGTTAATTTTTAAATGTTGTATCAATATAATGGGGCCTCTTTTAAAAGCAAACATTTTTATCCTATCACCTGAGATATCACAGTAAGTGCAGATGGTGAATCAGATGTGAACATCAACCAAAAACGTCTTAGGGATTGACAATAGCTAAACATTGTGACATCACAAGCTACGTATGATTGGCGCACAACCTACGGGCTTTTTAGCCAAAATAAAAAGATAGCTGAAAGTAAAAAGTAGTTAATATTAACATAATCGAAGTACAAGAAACTACAAAATCAGTATTAATATCACTAAAATCTAAGGAGACGTCACTCGACTACCTATTAAATAAAATATCACTAGAACGTAGTTAAGAATGACATTATTCGACTATTTATTAATCTTCTACTCTAGTCTGTAATCTTTATAACATCTTATTAGAGTTGTGATCCGAATTTTGTTGGTCTGGGCCTGAAAGTTTCGTGGTGCCACCCATGTTTGTGATTTTCAATGAGGTCTGTGGTGGTAACGTAGGGATCGGACAGATAGGCCTGGACCTTTATGTTTTTGGGCCTAGGACTTATTTATATGCACATATTATATAAGTTCTATTTAGTGGGCTGTTTCGGATTATTCAGAAATCACATCTCTCCACATTATACTCCTCTCCTTTCACTGAAATTCCTCTGCCTCTGTCCGTGGTCTTTCCTGCAAGGGTTTCCACGTAAATCTGTGTGTTCTTATTTTCTTTTTGCTTGTGGTTTGCTTTATTTCTGTCCGAATTTAATAAACTTGTATCAGAGCCTGTTTCGATTATTTTCTCGGGGATGACAACCATGAAGTATGATATTCCGTTGTTGGATCGCAACACCAGATTTTCGTTATGGTGGGTTAAGATGCGGGTTGTGCTCGCGCAGATGGATTTGGACGATGTTCTATTAGGGTTTGATCACATGCCCTCATCGTGGACAGATGATGATTAACGGTGTAAGAATCGGAAGGTTTTATCTCAAATTCACCTTCATTTATCCAATCAGATTTTACAGGATTTTTGAAAGAGACCACCGTCACTGCGTTGTGGTTGAAACTGGAATCGTTGTGTATGACGAAGAGCCTAACAAGTAAGTTGCATCTCAAACAACGACTTTATTCCCATCACATATCTGAGGGTGCATCCTTGAAGGATTACCTATTTGTCTTTAAGGAAATCGTCTCTGATTTAAAAACTCTGGAGGCTAAGTACGATGAGGAAGATCTAGGGTTGATTCTGTTGTGTTTGCTGCCTACATCATACTCGACCTTTAGGGATACGATTTTATATAGTCGTGATACCTTGACCATAGATTAAGTCTATGATGCGTTGTTCTCTAAGGAGAAGATGAAACATCTTGTGAATTGGTTGGAGACTCAAGGAGATGATCTCATTGTTTGAGGAAGGACTCGTGAGAGAAATTCTAGGGTTGATGACAAGAATAGGGCAAAATCCAAAAACAAAAACAAAACATGTAATTACTGCAAGAAGAAGGGCCATATAAAATCTGAGTGTTGGAAGTTACAGAATATTGAGAAAAAAAAACTCCACAACCGAAGGGAAACCAACTAGAGAAGTTTGGTGAAGCCAATTTTGTTAAAGATGGCAGTAGTGATGGAGAACTCTTGGTAGTTTCTGATGGTAACTCCAAACCCTATGATGATTGGATTCTTGATTCGGCTTATACGTTTCATATGTGTCACAATCGGGATTAGTTTACAACATATGAAATAGTCTCTAAAGGTGCTGTGTTGATGGGAAATAACACACCTTTTAAGATAACTGGTATTGGAACAATCAAAATTAAGATGTTTGATGGGGTTGTGACGACACTTGGTGATGTGCGGTATGTCCCAGACCTATTGAGAAATCTTATTTCCTTGAGTACCCTAAATTCGAACGGATATAGGTACATTGGTGAAGGTAGAGTCCTGAAGGTTACTAAAGGTGATCTTGTTGTGATGAAGGGACAAAGAAAGTCTGCAAATTTATATGTCTTGCAAGGCTCTACGGTTACAGGTGTTGTAACTGTTTCTACCTCATCTCTATCAGAAAGTGACGTTGCTAAACTTTGGCATATGCGCCTGGGGCATATGAGTGAAAACAGGATGACTGAACTAAGTAGGAGAAGACTTCTTGATGGGTAGAGTATTGCCAAATTGGAGTTCTGTTAGCATTGCGTTTTTAGAAAGATGAAGAGAGTCAGATTCACTAAAGGCATCCGCTCAACAAAGGTACACTTTATTACATCCATTCTGATCTCTAGGGTCCTTCTAGAGTACCTTCAAGAGGAGGTGCGAATTACTTGTTGACTATTATTGATGAAAATTCTAGAAAAGTTTGGGTGTTCTTCCTGAAGTAAAAAAATGATGTGTTGCCTACTTTCAAGAAGTGGAAGACTATGATTGAAAAACAAATAGGAAAATAGGTAAAATTCCTTCGGACTGATAATGGTTTAGAGTTTTGTTCTAATGAATTTAATGTTCTGTGCAAGTCAGAAGGAATTGTAAGGCACTTGACAGTTCGTCATACTCCACAGCAGAATAGTATGGTTGAACGAATGAATAGGACTATAATGGAAAAGGTGCATTGTATGCTCTCTAATGTTGGTTTACCCAAGTCTTTTTGGGCTGAAGTTGCTTCCACAGCTTGTCTTCTTATTAATTGCTCTTCCTCAATTGCGATTTATAAAAAAATTCCACAAAACGTATGGTCTGGTACTCCTACTAGTTATTCTGATTTGAGGATATTTGGATGTCCTGCGTATGCTCATGTTGATAATGGAAAGTTGGAACCTAGATCTGTCAAATGCTTATTTATGGGTTATAAACCTGGTGTTAAAGTATATAAGCTTTGGTTTTCAGAAAGCAGAAAAGTTATAATTAACAGAGATGTTGTGTTCGATGAAACTGCCATGCTTCGGGCTTTCTTCGAATCTATGTTTCTCCCCCAGATGAGTTTAGTGCCATGAATCCGCAAAAGTCAAGTACCCACGTTGAATTTTAGATTGGAGCAGAGTCTACACCAATGCCTACTTCTCAGTCTATCCCGGAGATACAAAGTGGTACTATTTCTTCTTCACCACCAGCGACACCACAATATTCTATTTCTAAAGAAAGGCCTAGAAAAAATATTAGACCTCCTCAGAAGTATGCTGAAGCTGATTTGGTTGCTTATGCATTGAATGTAGCAAAAAGTATTGATTTCATTGAAGAACCTTCTTCTTACTCAGAGGCTGTTAGTTGTGATGATTTTGGCCGATGGATGATTGCTATGTAGGAGGAGATAGAATCACTTCATAAGAATGACACATGGGATTTGATGAGATTGCCTAAAGATAAGAAAGTTGTCCGTTGCAAGTGGGCATTTAAAAAAAAGGAATATCAGGAGTTGAAGATGCTAGATACAAAGCAAGACTAGTTGCTAAAGGCTACAGTCAGGTTCTAGATATTGACTTCACAAATGTGTTTTCTCCAGTTTTTAAGCATGGCTCGATTCGAGCCTTGCTTGGTATTGTGGCCATGTATAATCTTGAGCTTGAGCAATTGGATGTCAAAACTGCATTCTTACATGGAGAACTTGAGGAGGACATCTATATGCAGCAACCAGAGGGTTTGGTAGTCTCAGGAAAGGAGGACTACGTATGCTTGCTGAAAAAGTCTCTTTATGGCTTAAAACAGTCCCCCATGCAATGGTATAAGAGGTTTGACTCTTTTATGACTTCTCATATGTTTCTGAGGAGGAGTTATGATAGTTGTGTCTACTTCAAGGAGGTAAGTGATGGTTCGTTCGCATATCTTCTCTTGTATGTTGATTGCAGCAAAGAATATGAGAGAGATAATAAAAGTCAAAGCCCAACTCAACAAAAAGTTTGAGATAAAGGATCTAGGAGTAGTAAAGAAGATTCTTGGCATGGAAATTCTGAGGGATAGAGAGAAGAGGGATAAAGAGAAGTGTAAGTTATACTTGAGTCAGAAAAGATATATTGAGAAAGTGTTTCACAGGTTCAATATGCAAAATGCCAAGCCTGTTAGTACTCCATTATCTGCTCACTTCAAACTCTCAGCCACTTTATCTCCAAAGATAGATGATGAGCATGATTATATATCTCGAGTTCCATACTCTAGTATCGTCAGGTTTCTTATGTATGCGATGGTGTGTTCCCGACCAGATTTATCATATGTTGTCACTGCAATTAGCAGATACATGGTAAATCCTGGCAAAGAACATTGGAAAGCAGTTCAGTGGATTTTCAGATACTTGCATGGATCTGCTGATGTTTATTTGTAGTTTGGGCAAAATAGAGATGGATTAATCGGGTATATTGATTCTGATTTTGCAGAAGATCATGATAAAAGAAGGTATCTTACCGGCTATGTTTTCACCATTGGTGGTTGTGCTATTAGTTGGAAAGCTACCTTACAGACTACAGTTTCTTTGTCAACTACTGAGGTAGAGTATATGACTGTTACAGAGGCTTTCAAGGAAGCTATTTGATTGAAGGATCTGTTTGGTGAACTTAGCAAAGACTTACAAATTATCACGGTCTTTTGCAACAGTCAGAGAGCTATCTTCCTTAAGAAAGATCAGATGTTTTACGAGAGGACAAAGCACATCGATGTTCGGTATTATTTTGTGCGTGAAATTATTGCTCATGGTGATATTGTGGTGAGCAACATTAGTACTCATGATAATCCTGCTGATATGATGACCAAGACACTACTAAGTGCCAAGTTTGAGCATTGCTTGAACTTGGCTAGTGTTAGTTGTTAAGATGTGCCCTTAGGCGCTTTTGAGGAAGAGGTGGAGAGTTTGTATTGAAATGGATTTGAGTTCTGATTAGAATTCGTGTCAAGGTGGAAAGTGTTAGAGTTGTGACCCGAATTTTGTTGGTCTGGGCCTGAAATTTTACGGTGCGATCCATGTTTGTGATTTTCAATGAGGTATGTGGTGGTAGCATAAGAATCGGGCCGATAGGCCTGGACCTTTATGTTTTTGGGCCTAGGACTTATTTGTAGGGTAAACAACAGAAATCTCACCTTTAATGAAAGTAATTACATAGGATCTCAGACTTAGTTTCTCTCTCCCAGATTTGAAAAAATACATATACATGTCTTTGTATCTTATACATTAGTGCAATGTATGAGGTAATCGTTTTGCCTAAAATTAAGGAGATAAAATCAGATAAGGTAAACTGTTTTCCCTATAATTAAGAAAATCAAATAAGCCACCATTATTCTCTAGCTTAATTAACAAAAATCATTAATTTACTAATTTGGTGGATCCTAAATATCAGCAGCATTAATTCAAATTGAAAAAAGATTTAATAATGTATAATATTACCATTTCTAATGTATAAGGTTAACACAATCAAGATAAGTTATGCTATCATTTTTAATGTATAATATTACCATTATAATGAATGAGGTTAAGTCATTCAAATTAAGTTATTTTTTCATTCTAATGTATCGGTTACATTTCTAATGTATAATGTAAAAAGTTATCTCTCCATTCTAATGTATAAGGTTACAATTCTAATGTATAATGTAACTTATGTATAGGGTTAACAGATTCAAGGTAAGTGATATTAACATTTTATTGTATAATGTAACCAATCTAATGTATAATATAACCAATTTAATGTATTAGGTTAACACCGTTACGATAAGTTTTGTTATGTATGAGGTTAACACAATCAAGGTAAAGTTATATTACCATTCTAATGTATAACGTAACCAATCTAATGTATAATGTAACCAATCTAAAAGGATCGAAAGAAGTTGAAGGAGGTGATTTGAGAATTTGGGAGATTCTACAGATTAGGTCACCGCGGGGAAGAGCGTATCCTCGAAAATTGGTTTGGAGTGTAGGAGCGTCGACTTCGACAGCGAATGAACGGCCGTTTTCGACTTCTACCACAACTCTGCCGCTGTATTTGGTGACGAAGTGGCGGAACTGTTGCCGGAAGGTTAGCTGGCGACAATGATAGGGATGCCGAAGTTCCATGGACGCTTTTATTGTATGCAGTTGGATTACAAAAAAAAATTAAAATAATTTTGTATTTGGTAAAGTTGAAAAAAAAATAAAAAAATCTCAAAATTAAATGAAGAAGGTGATGGAGTTAATGCTTGAAATTTGAAAATTTTGAAATCCCAAAAATCACGTTGCCTGATTTTAGGCAAAGAATCAGGAACACATTTAGAAGGAAGGCCGTGTGTTTGATTATGATATGTATGAGAACTCAAGAGAGAGAAAACTAAAAGGGATGGGATATTGTGTAATTAATTTGGGATATAAGTAATTACTTTTAAAAAATGAGATTTTATGTAATGACTCAAAGTTAATTTGTATATTTATGTAAATTTTTCTTATTTGTATGCACATATTATATAAGTGCTATTTAGTGGGCTGTTTCAGGTTATTCAGAAATTACGTCTCTCCACATTGTATCCCTCTCTTTTCATAATGAAATTTCTCTGCCTCTATCCGTGATTTTTTCCGCAAGGGTTTCCACGTAAATCTGTTTGTTCTTATTTTCTTTCTGCTTGTGATTTGTTTTATTTCTGTCCGAATCTAACATATCTCCATGTAAGATTTTACGTATATTCTCGATAAATTGAAGATATATCATGTCTTGTTTAACTCAAGATTTGATAAGGTACCTTTGAGTTAAATTTTTTCCAAAAAGTGGCCTTCGAAATGATGAAATTATCAAGTAAGGTGGTACAAAAACTACGTCTTTGTCTTGAACTTTTTGTAAAATATAAAGAGCCCACTTAGATATTGAGACATTATGACTGACTAATTATTATATTTAGTCGGTAAAAAAACGACAAAGAGAAAGAATAGTCCAAAAATTTATTACTTCCTTCATTTTATTTTATGTAATATTGTTTGATTTGACACGATATTTTTTTTTTTAAAATAAAAGTTGTGGTCTACAACAGCTCTTAGATATTTGTGTGATTATAAATCATTTCACTTAAGCCAAATAATGAATTTTAAATTTAAGTTGTTTCTAATTATAATAAAGTGACATTCTCTTTGAGACGGACTAAAAAAAAATGCTGCAAAAAATGGGATGAAGAGAGTAGTAGATAAATGCCAATTTTTTTTTTAATGATGACTAGGAGATAGTACTATATCGAACAAATAATTGGTAAGGTGAGCAGTGACGAAAATACAAGTATATAAGTCAAATATAATTTCTATACTAATAATAAGTAAATTTTAACACAGTTGAACCAATTGAGGTATCATGTATCAGGAGCGGAGCCACCATGGCCGGGAGTTCATCCGAATCCCTTTCGATAGTTCAATTATTTTTATGTGTATAATTGATGTTGAACTCTTTTAACTAGTTTGTGTACTTACTTCTTTCACTTTTAAATCGACCTTAATAAAAATTCTAATCCCGTCAATAAAAACATTACAATGAAACATTTTGAAGGAATATGTAGAAAGTGAAGGACCATTCTATAAATGGAAAGTCCAATCAAGAATAAAGTTGGAGATTCCATCTCTCAACTTGGGAAGCATAATTAGTACAATTCTCTAATATTTTAATTTACATCGTATTTTGCCTTTTCTTCTTTTTCTAATTCTTTCGTTTTCCTCATCACTCTCTTTTACATCTATTCATAACAAGAACAAGTTAATTCTTGAAACTTTTTATCACTATAATAGTGGGGTCTTTTCAAAAGCGCAAAAATCCTATCGCACTATTTTTAAAACTACAATTATTAAAAATCGCAGAAATCTTATTGCACTCCCTTTAAATATAGGGGAGCCTTTTTAAAAAACGCGAACGTCCTATTACATTACCTTCAAAAACAATGACAAAACCACATAGTAATCTTTGTGCTTGAAGCATAGGGTATAGGTTTTAGCTTCTAATCAATGTTGCTAACTAACACTTCATAATTAAGCAAAAACTATCAATTGGTACAAATTATTGACATGAATACGGTGGAGGTGGATCATCGGTTGAACTGTAAATTCTTAAGATATTGTGTCATAATAATGGAGTTTTTTATCCGCAAAAATGTCTTAATAATCACGCTGCCTTTAAAATTACACTTAAAATATTGTGTCAGTATAACGGAACACATTAATTCCCAACAACAATGATAAAACCACATAATAATTTTGTGGTGGAAGCATTTTAGGGTAGACATTTTTAGCTTCTCAACAATATAATGTTACTAGCACACTTCATAATTAAGCAAAAATTTTCATATGGTATAAATTATTGTCGAGAATATGGTGAATCGCTAGTTGAACTGTCAATTCTTAAGATATTGTATCAATATAGTGGTATCCCTCTTCAAATGCATAAACATCTTATCATATCACCTCTCCAACAACAACGATAAAATCAATCATAATTATTTGGTGGAAGCATTTTAGGATAGACATTTTAGCTTCTCAACAATGTCGCTAACTAGCACTTCATAATTTATAAAATACTTTTATTTGGTATAAATTATTGTCAATAGAATATGGTGAATCGCTGGTTGAACTGTCAATTTTTAAGAAATTGTATCAATATAGGAGGCCTCTCTCAAATATATGAACATTTTATCATATCACCTCACCAACAACAATGATAAAACCAATAATAATTTTGTAGTGGAAGCACATTTTAGGGTAAACTTTTAGCTTCTCAACAATGTCACTAACTAGCACGTTATAATTAATAAAATACTTTCATTTGGTACAAATTATTGTCAATAGAATATGGTGAATCGTCGGCTGAACTACCAGTCCTTAAGAAACTGTATCAATATAGCGGGGACCTCAATTTTCAAATGTGCGAACAATTTATCATATCACCTTACCAACAACAATGATAAACCCATCAAACCACATAGTAATTTTAGGGTATATAACCTTAGCTTCTCAACAATATATTCTAACAAGCACTTCATAATTTAGCAAAAATCTTTCATTTGGTACAAATTAAATTATTTGACAAAAATATGATGAGTCGTCGATTGAATTGTCAATTCTTAAGATATTGTATCATAATAATAGAGTCTCTTATATACAGACACAAAAGTCTTATCACACTACCGTTAAATTACAAGTTAATTCTTAAATATTGTATCAATAATGATACCAACTAGCATTTCATAAGCAAAATCTTTCACTTATTACAAATTATTGATAAAAATATGGTGAATGGTCAATTTTTGAGATACTGTGTTATAAAAGTGAAGTCTCTTATATACAGATGTTAATGTGCGATATGACCTAATTAAAAAGTTAATGACGGATGTTAATGTGTAGAAGAAGGGGTGAATTTAATTATATGCGATATGACAATTAAAAAGTGATGTGAAAATATAATTTCTTAAAAAAAAAAAGGAGAGTTGAAATTTTTTAGCAAAACAATTAATGGTAACAGAGATATATATGACCTAAAACTTGATAACAATTATATATATGGCCCAAGACTTGGACGACAAGGGCATTGGTGAGCTAAACTTTTAACGGAGGATATTTCTGAATATTTTCACAAAGTTTAGAAATATATTTGACCCTTTTCCCTTCTTTTTGTCTGTTTTTTTTTTGTTTTCTATTTACAATAATATAATGCCTCTTTTCCTAAATAAAAAATGAAATCCCTAACTATAACAATAATAGACCTTTGAAATTTAATAAACTTTCATTTGGAATAAATTATTATCAAGAATGGTGACTCGTGAACGGTCAATTCTTAAAATACAGTGTCACAATAGTAAGTTTATTTTATAATTCTATATGTAAAAGTCTTGTCATACTATCTTTAAATATAAGAAATGAATACGGTGAGATGGATTGTTGGTTAAGTCAATTCTTAAGACATTGTATCATAATAATAAAGTTTTTTATCGATAAAAATGTCTTAATAATCACACTACCTTAGGAATTACGCTTAAAATGATTGTGTCAGTATGACAGAAACTTCTTAAAAAGTGTGAAAGTCTTATCACATTAATTTTCAACAACAAATGACAAAACCAAATAATAGTTTTGTGGTGGAAGCATTTTAGGGTAGACGTTTTTAGCTTCTCAACAATATAATGTTACTAACAAACACTTAATAATTAAGTAAAAAACTTTCATTTGATACAAATTATTGTCAAGAATATGATGAATCGTTGGTTGAACTGTCAATTCTTAAGAAACTGTATCAATATAGAGGGGATCTCGATTTTCATATGTGCGAACATCTTATCATATCACCTCACCAATAACAATGATAAAACCATCAAACCACATGGTAATTTTAGGGTATATGATCTTAGCTTCTCAACAATGTTACTAACTAGCACTTTATAATTAAGTAAATTTTTTTATTTGGTACAAAGTATTAGTGACAAGAATATAATGAATCGTCAGATGAATTATCAATTCTTGAGATACTATATCATCATAATAGTGAATTCTCTTATATTCAGATGCAAAAGTCTTATCATACTACCTTTAAATTACCGGTCAATTCTTAAATATTGTATCAATATAATGAAGCCTCTTTTAAACCCAAACATATTTTATCATATCACCTCCAACAACAATGATAAAACCTTTAAACCACATAGTAACTTTGTGCTGTGGAAGAAATTGAGGGTTTACAAACTTAGCTTCTCAATAATGATACCAACTAGCACTTCATAAGCAAAATCTTTCATTTGGTACAAATTATTGTCAAGAATATAGTGAATCGTCGGTTGAATTGTCAATTCTTAAGATATTGTATCACAATAGTGGAGTCTCTTATTATATACCGGTGTAGAAGTGTTATCACACTATCGTTAAATTACGAGTTAATTGTTAAAATATTGTATTAATATATATTGTGGGGCCTCTTTAAAAAGCACAAATATCTCATCATATCACCTCAAACAATATGATAAAACCACATAGTAATTTTGTAGGGGATTCATCTTAAGGGTATATGCCTAATAGGTATCTCAAATATATACTTATTTTCTCAAAAATAGCATGTCATGTATAATTTATAGTACAAAGCATCATTTAAAAGATTACTAGTGTTAAATTTCATAAAGTAGAACATATATGTATCTTATCTCCTCATTGCTTCATTTTTACTAATTATGAGATGGTATTATGCAAACTTTGTGTTAAGATCGAAATAATCAGGTGTGATACAGGATGTTAGCAAAGCAAATTTCAGAAGACAATAAATCAGAGATGACAAAAGAGAAATATATTATAGGAGAGAATACAAAAATTTAACAATGCTCGGTTAATTAACCTATATCCACGTATAACCGAGAAAGGATGAACTTTTATTATATAATAATTGAGATCAGAGAGAAAAGAAAATGGCAAAACAAAAAAAAAATAAAGGAAAAAGAATCGAATCTCACTCATTTTCAGGTAAGATTTACCAATCTATGCAAAATATATGGTCAATTACCAATATTACTCAATTCTATAATTTTAAATTAAGTCACAATCAACTCAGTCAAAATTAAAAATAAATTATAGAATTGGATTACTATTATTTTAAAAAAATTCAAATATTTATTTAATTTCTCATTAGGAGTAGTTCAATTGTTCATTCAAATCTATGATTTACAATTTAAAGAAATTAAGTTTCAGGTTATATAAGACTAAACTTTAAGTATTTTTTGTATAAAATTCAGTTAGGTTTTGAGTTCTTGATATGAAAAAATCCTTAGTAGAAAGTGCTTTTCTCTAATGGACCCTAAGTGGTTTGAGCCCAATGCAGATATCAAACACCGAATGAAAAATAAAAATAAAAATAAATTTTAAATAAATACTTAAACCCACCCAACCCACCAAAAAGAGAGAGATTACCCATACAAAATGACTAGTATTGGGCCTCTTATTTTTCTCTTCTTTTTAACATATATTGGGCTGCTGTTACATCTGGCCCAATAATGTATTGGGCTAGATTAAACTATACCATCCCAAGCCCATAAATCATCAAATGAGTATGAAGAGTTCTTGGAGTAACCGACTAAAGTTGCTGCTATCCAGGTCACAAATTCAAGTCATGAAAACAGCTTCTCGCATACAGGACAAGAGTGTGCAATAAACTTTTGTTGTTCGGACCTTTCCTGAACCCCACACATAGCAGAATCATCAAATGAGTATGAAGAGTTCTTGGAGTAACCGGGTAAAGTTGCTGCTATTCAGGTCACAAATTCAAGTCATGAAAACAGCTTCTCGCATACAGGACAAGAGTGTGCAATAAACTTTTGTTGTTCGGACCTTTCCTGAACCCCACACATAGCAGAATCATCAAATGAGTATGAAGAGTTCTTGGAGTAACCGGGTAAAGTTGCTGCCATTCAGGTTACAAGTTCAAGTCGTTGAAACAACTTCTCGTAGAAATATAGGATAAGAATGTGCAATAAACTCTTGTGGTTCGATTCTTTCCTGGACCCCACACATAGCAGAAACTTCAGTGCAACGGACAACCTTTTATATTAAGCTTTGTCATTTCTCTTACTGATTTTGAAGTTCATTTCTTTAGCCAAAATCAATTTAGGTTGATTTTCTTTTGGGCTTGCTTTTTAAAAAGAATGTCATTGTCATGAAGTTTTAAATTTTATAAGTAAAACTCTACGATAATATCTTGAAGTTTCACTTACAGAATTTGAAAATATATGACAGTTAGCCATTCAATAACGGAGACAGTAACGTGGTTATTTGCGAATTTTACCTTATAAAATATAAAAGAATGTAAATAATAGGGATCTTTTAGTTTACTTTAATAAATTTTAATTAATACAATTATCGTCGGTGGCAAAATCAGGACTTTCATTAATGGGGTTCAGAAGTAAACAAACAAAACTAACTGGAAGGGGGTCAACATCTATCTACTTATATACGTAAAAAATAATTTTATTTATATATAAATAGTAGAGTTTTTCACTGAAGGAGGTTCAGATGAACCCCCTGGTCTAAGGCTAGCTCTGCCCCTGATTAACATATAATTTACGCACTGCTTTCCTTATTAATTGACATATTTTTTTATCAAACTGTTCTTTTCACAGTTATTTTGATCTGCTGCACTTGAAGAAAAGATCTTTCGTAAACAACCTTTATATCTGTACGAATGAGGGATGAGGTGGTTGGTGCACTATACCCTTTTCGGACCTCACTTGTGGGATTACTCCATTGTTGGTGTTGTATTATTATGTTATAATTTGTATATAATCAACATGTATATAGTTATAATAAAATGGTAGTTTGGTGCACTAAAATTTTTGCTATGCGCAGAGTTCGGAAAAAGACTCCACCATAAGAGTGTATTGTATGCAATCTTACCTAGCATCTTTATCAGAGACTGTTTTCAATACTTAAATCCGTGACTTTCTTATCACATGACAGTAACTTTAGCAGATGTATATATTTATAGTATTATATTTTTTTTATATATTTATTATACACTAAATATACTAAGTCACCTAACAAAACCGTTGAGATTCCTAAGTAATGTGTGTGTTAATAGTTTTAGTCGGTAAAAAAACGACAAAATGAAAAGTCCAAGAAAATATTATTCTAGTAAACCAACTTTTTGAAAAATAATTACACCGTATGGTTCTTTTTTAGGTGGGACCAACCTCATTTTTTTCTTTTAAGTAGTATGTGAAAATAGGGGTTCTTTTTTTTGGGGGGGGGGGGGGGTAGGAATGGGTTGGTGTCCCGTAGGTACAATATAAGAAGGGATCATCCATCAGTAAAATTGATATTATGTGATCAGGGTTCATAAATTAAAATCGTGAAAAAATTATAAGGCAGACATACAAGATAAAGCTGTGTACAATAGATTCTTGTGGTTCGATCTTCCTCGAATGCCACATATAGAGGAGACATTAGTGTACCAAATTGTTTTTAATTTTGGTATTCAGTTACAAAAAGGAAATAAAAAGGTTCATATTGCATGGCTCGCTTAAATTTAGATTCGTCTATTGCATGACTTGTATAGAAATGACACTTTCAATAGGATTTTTATCAGTCTCATAGGTTTGAATTCAAAACCACCAATAAAAATAAAGAAATTTCAAATGCAATCATCTTACCCAAATTATAAGCATTTAGATTAAATCTCTAATGACCATAATTGACTCATTATGTATGCTCATTATCTAAGTTAGAGTAATTGTGTCATGAATCAAATTCTATCTTAGTGCGATTTGAGTATGTTTTCTCCAATTAATGAAAGAGATATAACGTGATGTTAAAGGTAACTGAACAATTTCATTATAATTAAATCTTAGTGTGATCTTACTGTATTTCACTAATTCATAAAAGAGATGTGACTTGACTTTGAAGTTAAATATACTGATATAATCATTCTATTTTTTTTTTTTTTTATAGTTGTGAGGTCAAATAATTTTTTCGATATTCATCATATATTCTAGTACGACTTGAGTATTTTTAACATGTTTGTGAGGATCGAAAACCCGATTATTGAAATTTAGCCAAACAATGTTATAATGACAATAAAAAAGACAATAACAAGTTGATAGTAATAGTAATTAAGGAAAATAAAGGAGACATAAATTTAACGTGGTTCGATCAGTGTGACCTACGGTCACGAGTGGAGAGAAACAATTTCACTATATCAACAAGAGTACAATAGAGAGGTTACAAAATTAGAGTAGTCAGTCTAATTAACCCAAATGTCCCAAGAGAACAACCTCACAAGATCACTCCAAAAGAAGGGCTCACACAAGTGTTTCCCAACACCAGGGGCACTCAACCATATTCGTGACCTAAGACAAAAATCAAACAGAGGTCTTAAAGTATTAAGAAAAATAACCCCTTTCTAATGAACTCTAATTTCAAAATTATATAATCGATTTTTTCTAATTAATCTTTTTTAAGTAATAATATAATCAATGCATCTAATCTTTCTTGAGACAGTACACTAGATATATGAACTTCTTTTAATAATTCATTCCTTTTATATAAAAAATATATTTTTATAAATAATATTCAATTTTTTTTAAAGAATTTATTTATATTATTATAAAAATTTAGGCCCCTCAAATTTGGGGGCCTAAGGCGGCCGCCTATTTTTTTACAAGGTAGAGCCGCCCCTGAATGAGAGAAATTTACAACAAAATCTTTGGTAGCAACTTTGTTTGACAAAACCAACAAATAATCTTCCAAAAGTCTTTGATTGACTTTTACCAAGTGTAAACCAAAGAAAAAACAAAGGTCACATTACAATGTTAATAAAGTGAAATGACCTGATGATATTGAATGTAAGCAGTACAAAATAATCACTAAAGAAAAAAATAATTTTATTTCGACAGTGTGAAACGATTCTTTTATGTCTTTATTAATAATTGAAATTAAATATATTCTTGCTTCAATATTGGTATCAGAGCATAATTGAAATTGCTCATAAAACATGCATAAGCAAATTCTTATTGTCTTCAGCAAACAATTAATTTTAATAACCTTGTAAGAATATAAAGTGAAAAAAAAAAGGGAACCCTAATTGACTTTAAACTTGTGATAATAAATAATGCAATTGAGCTCGTTTAGTACGAGGGATAAGAGATAACTAATCACAGAATTAATTTTAGGATGAGTTTATCTCAATATGTTTGATTGGAATAAAATTGTGGAATAATTTATCCCAAGATTAGTTATTCTTGAGTTAAGTATTGATTTTTATTCTATATTAAGGGTAAAATAACACCTAAATAACTAATTATAAAATAATTTATCTCAAAATTACTTGTTCCCAACCAAACAAACTTCTACATTATATCTTTGTCATTATAGTATACTCCCTCCGTTTCATAATAAATGAATTGTTGAATTTTGACACAAAGATTAAAGAAAAAGCATTAAAGATATAAATTTAACACAACTTTCCATTTTTACCCCCCCCCCCCCCTCTAAAAAAAAAGTTGACCTTGTAATACCTTTTTAAAAGTTAATTGGTTGTCAAATCATAAGGGTAAATTTAGAAAAAAATTCAATGATTCACTTATTTTGAAACACCAATAAATACCCCAACAATTCACTTATTCTGAAACGGAGGGAGTATTATCTTTAAGGGAACTAAAATGAAAAGTCTTTATATGAATAAAGTAGAAGATTTTAGCTTTAACCTTGCCACTTGTATGGGATATTAAACATAGACAACTTGAAATAATGTTAATTAATTACTTTCAATCAGTATAAGTTTTGATTTGGGTTAGGACTAATGAGTGGGTGTGAAGTCAAATCTTTCTATTTAAATATAATATATTTTAGTGTGATTTAAAGCATGTTTTCACTAATTATGTTTGTATATTCCCTTCACATCAAATTAATTGTTTTGTTTGGCTTTTCGATAATTAAATAACCTAAATTTTGATCTACATTTTAAATTGTACGTTCTTAACATCAAACCGACATAAGAAAACTTGAAATCGTATTTTAATCTCTAGAATTTTTAATTACAAAATATTGAGTTAAGTTATTTCAATTTAGTTTTGAAGATTAATCCAATTGATTCTCGAAACAAAATAACAACTAATTTGAGGCAGAGAAAATGCTATATGTTAGATTTACGTTGCTTCTTCATTAGTTTATTCAATTTAAGTCATCTTTTATTACACAAAAAGAAATAGAGTCAAGAGAGATTAGGAAAAAAGTGATCTAATTTTTCATTTAGTATGCTTGTACACATACTCTAAACTTCTATATTATTAATAATGTCATTTACTAATATGTACAATTTAGTTTGAAAGTACAAAGATTTATATATTTACTTTTTAAAAAAAATAAGTTTTTCAAAAAAATTCGAAAAAGAGCTAGGCATGACCTCAATACAAAACATTTATTTGAATGATTACATCACCCAACAAAAGAACCAAAAGAGATTATACAACACATGCCAACTTCGAAAGTACTTTAATTTGTTAGAATCATGATTAAGGCACCTAAATGGACACAATTATGAAAAGACTTATGATAAATTTTAAAGATGGGATACTTTTATGTGCTAAAATAGCAATTTTTTTTTGTATAATTATTAAAATTATGTGATTTTACGTAACAAAAAAAGGATTGAAAGTAATTTTTTGTGTAACAAACTCAATGTTAGATGATCATCGATAAATTTTGGCCAAAATAAAATTTAGTTTAAATATTTAATTTTTTAATTCTTTCAATTTTTACCTACAATAATATACCCAATGTAATCCCACAATTTTCACTTACCTTAATTATTTTTTAAAATTATGAAAATAAAAATAAGAATTGATTACTCATATATGTTAAATCAAAAAGAGTGAGACATAAGTGTTGATCGCACAAGTCTTTCACCTTTATGTTACGCCGATATGATAAATTGCGGATAGTTACTTATATATATTATCAAATTAATCTATAATTAATTATTTTTTAATTATTATATTTAAATAAAATCAAATTGCATATTTAAATAATTTCTACCATAATTTATGAAATATTTCAATAACGACAACTCAAATACTTTAGACATTATAAATATTGACATATTATAGAAATCACATAGGTCATACTTCATATGTGTCGAACTAAAGAGAGTGAGATATAAATGTTGACTGTACTATCCATTATTATTAATTACTATAAGCAAAAAAAGGCAAAGGGTAAATAATTAATCATCAAGAATTGAGTGCACGGGCAATCACATATTTGAATAACTCTTTCATCACATAAAACTCTTGTCATGCTACCTTTAACTATAAGAAACTAATACGGCGGAGATGGATCGTCGGTTGAACTGATAATTCTTAAAATAATGTGTCATAATAATAAAGTCTCTTACAGGCGAGAATATCTTAATAATCACACTACCTTTAAAATTATTCTTAAAATAATTGTATCGATATGACGAAACTTTTTAAAAAGTGTGAAAATGTTATCACATTAATTCCCAACAACAATGAGAAAAAACCACATAACAATTTTGTGGTGGAAACATTTTAGGGTAGATATTTTTAGCTTCTCAAAAATATAATGTTACTAACACACACTTCATAATTAAGCAAAAAACTTTTATTTTGATACAAATTATTATCAAGAATATGGTGAATCATCTATTAAACTGTTAATTTTTAGGATATTGTACAGGAAAACCTTTATTCAAATGAATGAACATCTTTAAATACATAGTAATTTAAATAATAAAATAATAAAACCACATAGTAATTTTTTGCTAGAAGCATTTTAGTATAAGGGGGCCTCTTTAAATACATGTCTTTTTCTTGAACTTTTTGTAAATAAAAGAGCCCACTTAGATATTGAGACATTATGACTAACTAATTATTATTTTTAGTCGGTAAAAAAATGACAAAGAGTAGAATAGTCCAAAAGTTTATGTTTTACGATTCTTAAATATTTATGTGATTGTGAATCATTTCACTAAGCGTAAATAATGAATTTTAAAATCAACTTATATTTCATCCGTTTAAAAAAAATGACCTAATTTGATTTGACACGGAGTTTAAGTAAATAAAGAAGATTTTTGAATCTTGTAGTCTTAAATTAAAGATATGTCAAATGTACCAAAATGCCCTTCAATGTTGTGGTCTTAAACATGTCACGTGAAAAGTTAAAATTTAAAAGTTGCTAAAAAAGAAAAGGAGTCATTCTTTTTTAAACGACCTAAAAAGAAAAGTAGATCATTCTTTTTTAAATGGAGGGAGTATCTAATTACAGTAAAGTGTCATTCTCTATGAGACGGATTAAAAAAAAAAAGATGCCACAAAATATGGAATGAAGAGAGAAGTAGATAAACGCCAATAAATTTTCAATGATGACTAAGAGATAGTACTATATCGGACTGTTGATTGGTAAAGTGAGCAGTGACAAAAACACAAGTATATAGGTTAAATATGATTTCTACACTAATAATAAGTAAATTTTAACACAGTTGGACCAATTGAAATATCGTGTATCAAGATTCATTTGAATCCCTTTTGATAGTTAAAATTATTTTTTATTTATGTATAGTTGATGTTGAATCTTTTGATTAATTCATGTACTTATTTCTTTCACTTTTGAACGGATCTTAATGAAAATTCTGACTTCTTCACTATCGTGTATAAAACATTACAATGATAACATTTTCAAATATTTTAACTTACATCATATTTTGCCTTTTCTTCTTTTTCTAATTCTTTTGTTTTCCTCATCACTCTCTTTTACATCTATTCATGACAAGAACAAGTCAATTCTTGAAACTTTTATCCTTATAAATTATAATAGTGGGATCTTTTCAAAAGCGCAAAAATATTATCGTGCTATCTTCAAAATTATGATTATTAAAAATCACAGAAATTTTATTGAACTACCTTTTAATGTAGGGGGCCTTTTTAGAAAATGCGAACGCACATTACCTTCAACAACAATGATAAAACCGCATAGTAATTTTTGTGCTTGAAGCATAGGGTATAGGTTTTAGCTTCTCAACAATGTTGCTAACTAACACTTCATAATTAAGCAAAAAATATCATTTGGTACAAATTATTGACATGAATACGGTGGAGGTGGATAGTCGATTGAACTGTAAACTCTAAAAACATTTGTATCATAATAATGAAGTCTTTTACAGACGAAAATGTCTATTTCATATTCCCAGCTGATTTCGTAATACTTGATTGTGAGGTGGATGTCCAAGTCCATGTCATCTTGGGCAAACCCTTCCTAGCTACGAGTAGGGCATTGGTTGATATGGTGCTGGGACAGAGGAGGTTCAGACTCAACGATTGTAGACACGTAATTTTTGTCCCTCCCAAAAGTCAATTTTGCCTATTTCTCTTACCTTACCATGCACCCCGACCCCTGTGTGTGAATAATCGCACTACCTTTAAAATTACGCTTAAAATAATTATGTTAGTATGATAGAACACATTAATTCCTAACAACAGTGATAAAACCACATAATAATTTTGTCGTGGAAGCATTTTAGGGTAGGCGCTTTTAGCTACTCAACAATATAATGTTACTAACACACACTTCATAATATAGCAAAAAACTTTCATTTGGTACAAATTATTGTCAAGAATTTGGCGAATCGCTAATTGAACTGTTAATTCTTAAGATATTGTATCAATATAGAGGGGACCTCTTAAAATGTGCGGACATATCTTACCATATCACCTCACCAACAATAATGATAAAACCAATAATCATTTTTTGATGGAAGCACATTTTATGGTAGCCGTTTTTAGCTACTCAACAATATAATGTAACTAATACACTCTTCAAAATTAAGCGAAAAACTTTCATTTGGTACAAGTTATTGTCAAGAGAATATAGTAAATCATCGGCTGAACTGTCAATTCTTAAGATACTGTGTCAATATAGAGGTACCTCTGTCCAAATGCATAAACATCTTATCATATCACCTCACCAACAACAATGATATATAAAACCAATAATAATTTTTTGGTGGAAGCACATTTTAGGGTAGATATTTTAGCTTCTCAACAATGTTACTAACTGGCACTTCATAATTAAGCAAAAAACTTTTATTTGGTACAAATTATTGTCAAGAATATGGTGAGTCATCGGCTGAACTGTAAATTCTTTAAGAAACTGTATCAATATAGAGGGGACCTCGATTTTCAAATGTGCAAACATCTTATTATATCACCTCACCAACAACAATGATAAAACTATCAAACCACATAGTAATTTTAGGATATATGACCTTAACTTCTCAATAATGTTCTAACTAGCACTTCATAATTAAGAAAAATCTTTCATTTGGTACAAATTATTGATAAGAATATAGTGAATCGTCGGTTGAATTGTCAATTCTTAAAATACTGTCTCATAATAGTAGAATCTCTTATATACATATGAAGAAGTCTTATCATATTACCGTTAAATTACGAGTTACTTCTTAAGATATTATATTAATATATATATTGAGGGGCCTCCTAAAAAGCACATATGTCTTATCATATCACCTCAAATAATATGATAAAACCACTTTGTGGGGGATTCATCTTAGGGGTATATGCCTAATAGGTATATCAAATATATACCTGTTTATTGTTTTCATCATTTATTTTCTCAAAAATAACATGTCATGTATAATTTATAATACAAAGCATCATTTACAAGATTACTAATAAAGTAGCACATATATCTTGTCTCCACGTTGCTTTACTTTTACTAATTATGATATGCTATTAAGCGAACTTTGTGTTAGGATCGAAATAATCAGATGTAATGCAGGATGCTAAAATAAATTTCAGAAGATAATAAATGCGAGACGACAAAAGAAAAATATATTAAAGCAGAGAATACAAAAGTCTAATATTATTCGGTTAATTAACCTATATCAAAGTACAAGCGAGAATGAGCAAATTCACTATATAAAAGATAATACAATATTTTATTTGATACAAAATTATTGAAATAAACATTGAGACTCAAAAGTAATGATATGTATTATGTGCGATTTGGGATTCTTATAATTTCTATTACTATATAATAATTGAGATCAGAAATAAAAGAAAATGACAAAACAAAATGGACAAATGAAAAAAAAATTGAATCTCACTCATTTTTACCAATTTATGCAAAATATATGGTCAATTACCCATATTATATATTCAATTCCATAATTTTAAATTAAGTCACAATCAATTCTTGATCAATTCAGTCAAAATTAAATATAAATTATAGAATTGGATTGCCATTATCATTAAGAGTAGTTCAATTGCCCATTCAAATCTATGATTTACAATTTAAAGAACTTAAGGGTGTATTTGGTACGATGAAAAATGTTTTTCTATTTTTCCTTGTTTGGTTGCAATAAAATGTTTGGAAAACATTTTCCACAACTACTCATTTTCCTCTTTGAGGGAAAATGACTTTCCTCATGAGTCAAGGGAAGTCATTTTCCAGAAAACGACAAATGTGACTTATGACCCCACCCCAAAATCACTCACATTCACATGACTCAAAAAATTCATATTTCTCAAAAATTTACATTACTCGAAAATATTTTTCACTGTGCTTTGCTTCAATTTTTCACTGCTTGAAATAAAAAATAGTGAAGTTCAAATTTTTTTCATTTTCAATGTTCGTTGAATGTATTGTTATTTTCATATGCATAGAGGAAGACTTACCTATGTTACTTTTGCTAATTGCATATTTCATTTTGTCATCGATGTAACTTGTTTCACGAGGTTGAATTAGCTTGTCGTTCCGTTATATTTCTATTGATTGTAGTATCTTGAGATTGTCCTAACAAAATATTGAAAATTGTCTCCTATATTTGCTAATTAATAGTTGCTTAAATTTAGTGATTTTTAATAGTGTATTCGATATTGATATTATTTGTTATGCTTAAATTAATTCTTACAAATTGTTGAGTTGCTAGAAGCACTGATATACTATTTAACAGTTAGTAGTATTTTCTAAAAAAATATTTTTTCACTCACCAATCAAACAATAGAAAATATTTTTCTAAAAAATAGTCTCTACCCACCAACAAAACACCATAAAATATTTTTCACTCACCAACCAAACATGAGAAAATAAGTAGAAAACCAACTTATTTTTCAGGAAAATATTTTCCATGAAAAATATTTTCGAAAAATATTTTTCACTCACCAACCAAACATGAGAAAATAAGTAGAAAACCAACTTATTTTTCAAGAAAATATTTTCCAAGAAAACATTTTCCATGAAAAACATTTTCCATGAAAAATATTTTCCATCATACCAAACACACCCTAAAAGTCAGAAATTTTCTAGTTATTTCATTTTGCAATAACCTCACCTACTAAGTCATATGTGACTAAACTTCAAGTATTTTTGTATAAAAATTAAGTTAGGAAGGACCAAGGAATGTGGTGCAATAGTTGAAGTTGTTACTTTCTTTATCAGTGGTCTCGATTTTGAGTTCTTGATATGAAAAAAAAATTTTAGTAGAAAATATTTTCCTCGACTGAATTCTAAGTGATTTGAATTCAATACAAATATCGAATACCGAATGAAAAATAAAAATTACAAAAAAAAAACCCACCCACCCCTCTTTCACCCACGCACCCCCACACACAAAAGAGAGGGAGAGAGAGTAACCTTTAAGTGGCTACACATACAAAATGACCAGCATTGGGCCGCTTATTTTTCTCTTCTTTTTTGACATGGACAAACAACAAAAATTTTGACAGTTTAGAGCAAAAAATTGCGACATTTTACATAGTTACTGAAAGTTTTAATTTTGGACCTAATTAGCAGTCGATACATTCAATAAAGATATATTTTTTCCTTTATAAAGATACATAATTAACTCTCAATACATTTTTTTTATTTTAAATTTATCGAGATACATAATTAGCTTTCGATACATCCAACGAAGATATATAATTAATTGAAATTTTTGTAATTACTTTGCAAGGATTAAAATTTATGTAAATATAATAATTTAAGGTGTATTTTTATGCTGTTTTTTTTTTTTTAAACTATTGGGCCAGATTAAACTGCACCATCCCAAGCCCATAAATCATCAAATGAGTATGAAGAGTTTTTGGAGTAATCAGTTAAAGTTGCTTTCATCTAGGTCATAAGTTTAAGTTGTGGAAACAGCCTCTCGCAGAAATACAGAATAAAAATATGCAATAAACACTTGTGGGGACTACCTTTTATATCTTAACTTTGTCCTTTCTCTTATTGATTTTGAAGTTCATTTCTTTAGCCAAAATCAATTTAGGTTGTCTTTCTTTGGGGCTTGCTTTTTAAAAGAATGTCATTGTCATGAAGTTTCAAATTTCATAAGTGAAACTGTATGATAATATCTTGAAGTTTCACTTGTAGATTTGAAAATATATGACAGTTAGCCATTCAATTACAGAGACAGTAAAGTGGTTATTTGTGAATTTTACCTTACGTATAAAATATTGCCCAAATTTATAAGGTATGAAAGTCTAATCACCTCATAATAGAATTTCAAATCTAACATCGTCAAACTAATCCGATTTCGCGCCAGAAAGTGTCGTGTTTGAAGGTGAAACATTTTTTAACCAAAGATAACTCCTTTCTCAGTCCTCAAACATGAAATCTCTAGTTAAAAATAGATAAGGTATGTATTACCTTACAATGTTCATGAACTCTTTGTAAAGAATGTAAATAATAGGGATCTTTTAGTTTACTTTAATTAATTCAAAGGAGGTTCGGATGAACCCCATGGCGTAAGGCTAGCTCCACCCTGATTATCGTATAATTTACGCACTGTTTTCCTTATTAATTGACATATTTTTTTGTTAAACTGTTCTTTTCACAGTTACTTTGATCTGCTGCACTTGAGGCAGGGATCTTTCGTAAATAACCTTTATATCTGTAAGAATGAGGGATAAAGTGGTTTGTGCACTATACCCTTTCTCGACCTCACTTGTGGAATTACTCTAGATATCTTGTTGGTGTTGTATTATTACGTTATAATTTGTATATAATCAGCATGTATATATTTATAGTAAAACGGTAATTTGGTGCACTAAAGCTTCTGTTATGCGCAGGGTTCGGAGAAGGATCCCACCACAAGGGTGTATTGTACGCAACTTTACCTAGCATCTCTACCTGAAATTGTTTCCAAGACTTAAACCCGTGACCTCCTCGTTACATGACAGTTACTTTACCAGATGTATATACTTATAGTAATTATCTTTTTTTATATACATATTTATAATACACTAAATATACTAAGCCATCTAATAAAACCGTTGAGATTCCTAAATAATGTGTTTGTTAAATAGTTTTAGTCGGTAAAAAAACGACAAAACGAAAAGTCCAAAAAACTATTATTTTAGTAAACTAGCTTTTTGAAAAATAATTACACCATATGCTTCTTTTTTAGGTGGGACCAACCTTTTTTTATTTTCTTAAATATGTGAAAATATTTTTTTGGGGGTTGGTTTTCCTTCGGTATAGCATAAGAAGGAGCCTTAGAGTAACTGATAAAGTTGATATTATATGATCAGAAGTTTATAAGTTCAAGCAGAGGCGGAGCCACCTTATGGCTAGGGGGAACTCCCTTCAGCGAATTTTTTTACAATTTATACATGATTTAAATTATTTTTTATGTATATATAGTTTATGTTGAACCCCCTTTAGTTAGTTCGTATGCTTACATCTTTCGATTTCGAACCTTTTTAATAAAAATGTGACTCCGCCACTGAGTTCAACCCGTCAAAACAGTATCTGATAGAAGTGCAAAAATTTGTGTACAATAGACTCTATAGGTCCGACTCTTTTCCAAATACCGCATATAGAGAGATCATAGTGTATCAGGTTACCCTTTTACTTTGGTATTTGTCACACCCTTTTTTTTTAACTTCAAAAGATTTATATTAGTTTCGAAAGAGTTTTTATTATTAAAGGTGAAAAAATGAATAATTGTTTAAAAAAAAAAAGGACTTCTTACATTTAAACTCAGAGTCGCCACTTAGCATAAATCGGGTGTGTCAAGTCATCCGTTGATATCTTTTTTAAAAAAAATAGTTTTGACTCTATAACTGATCCGCGAGCAGAGATTCCGGCTAAGGAATTCTGTTGACCGAGGGAAAGGTGTTAGGCACCCCTCGGTCCCGTGATTTGGCCACGGTTGCTTGGTGAGCGTATCGGCAGTATTTGACACTACAAATGCATAAACCACACAAAGCATGCGATAACAATCAATCACGCAAACAAACAATCCAAAATTTAGTGTCTAGTCCAATAATACAACCCAAAGTAGAAAGAAATGTAAAAATAAAATTTTTTATTTTAACCTACCCTAATCCTAATTACGCTCCCAAGCTATCCGACGCCTCGGGCCTTCATCACGGACGTCCTCCGAGTACAAAATACTTCGAGGCATTCCCCGGATAAAATAATACAAGTACTTCGGAGCATTTCCCGGCCAAATGATACAATTGAGTCAAGCACGATAAACTAGAAAATATTCAACCAACATTCCATATTCAAACATTCAACGAAAATTCTTATTCATAGAAATTTTTCCTACCCAAACCTATATTCGCCTATTCATTTAACGTATCATGATACTATCACATCAACGACATTTAATGAATCAAAATAAATTAATAATTGTTTTTTATCAATTTCGATCCCCAACCCCCTTTATTCCCAAATGTGTTCAAGTCAACCTCGACCAATTAATTAATTTTCGTCGATCAATTAAACCAACAATGCAGCATGGTTCAACCACAGAATCACAAGTCATATCATTAACAAATTCACCATTCATAATCATCCCCATGCATAACCACAAACAATTTTCAATAAATCAAGATGAAGAAAAAGACTTAGGTTAAAGAAATGGACCTCACTATGACTCGTTGTCGTTGTCGATAATAAAGAAGACCAAAACTCGAACAGAGAACCTCGACAGCAAACCTCAAATCCAAACCAACTCAATACAACCCAAACTCGCAGTGCGATTCCAATATTAAGTCCACGGAGCGACTGAGAGTATTTAGCAAAACACCGAACAAGCTGAAATTGACCCGACATAGATCGAAATTAACCCGAAACAAGCTGAAATTGACCCGACATAGATCGAAATTAACCCGAAACAAGCTAAGATCGGACTCAAAATGGACGGACTCAACCCAAAACGTATCGATCTCAAATCGATTTAACCATTCGATCCTGTTTTTCAGCAATAGAGAGGGTTTAAATGGAGTTTTTAAAATGGATTTTGGAGTTAATTCTGAGCTGGTGAAGTTATTCCCGGTGAAGATTGGCTGAAAAACTTTAATCTCTGGTCAGCTTTTTCTATCTTGGCGTCCTTCACGTCATCCTTTCCTTTAGTGTGTGTCTGATTAGTGTGTATTCCGTGAGGTGTAGTATATGGGAGTGTGTGTTTGTGTCAAGAAGAAGAAGAAGAAGAAAGGGGAATCGCCTCTCTAAAATGGTGTCCTCTCTCTATGTGTAGTATGTTGCTCCAAAAGGAAAAGAAAAATGATGATGATAGTGGCCCTCCCTGTATATGGTCCTTGTTATCCCCAAAAAATCCCCCTCAAGTTTTCTCTCTCTCGTGTATATATAATCCCTTCTTTGTGAGCAAGAAGTGTCTAGGAGGGGGCAAGTCACATGAGTGGGGTGAGGTAGGGGTATGGGGTGGTTAGATGAGAGGTGAGGTGTTATTTTTTAATTGGAGAGGTAGAGGTTAGATGTCCATTTTTGATTGGGTGGGTTGTTGGAATATTAGAATGAGATAAAGTTTGTTATGACTTATTGTTTGGATAAAGACAAAATAAAAATAGACACATAAATAAGTAAAAAATGAGGTAGTTATTTATTTTCTTGGGAAAAATTATAAAAATGGGGTTAAATTGTGTGATATCGAAATAAGAAATATTTTTGACGGGACAAAATTATGTGTCTACATCATGCCCCCTTTGAGATTGGCAGCATTGTCTGTAATGATCATCCTTGGAATTCCAAATCTACAAATGATGTTGGCATGAACAAAATCTACCACCGCCTTCTTTGTTACTGACTTGAAAGTTATTGCTTCTACCCACTTTGTGTATTAATCAAGGGCCACCAAAATGAATCTATGCCCATTCGACACCTTTGGCTCAATCGGTCCAATCACGTCCATTCCCCAAGCTACGAACGGCCACGGAGCAACCATTGCGTGCAACTCAGCAGGAGGAGAATGTATCAGATCACTATGTACCTGACATTGATGACACTTTCTAACAAATCGGATAGAATCCCTTTCCATAGTAAGCCAGTAATAACCTGCTCGAAGTATCTTCTTTGACAAGAGATAACCGTTCATATGCGGACCACATACTCCGGAGTGTATTTCAACCATGATCTTCGAGGCTTGTTTTGCATCCACACACCTCAAAAGTCCCAGATCTGGGGTTCTCTTGTATAAGATTCCCTCACTTAAGAAAAATCCGTTGGCCAAATGCCTAATAGTCCTCTTTTGATCACTGGTGGCATGTGTTGGGTAATCTCTTGACTAAATGTATCGCTTGATATCAAAGAACCAAGGTTCGCCATCGAGCTCTTCTTCAACTGCATTACAGTAAGCATGTTGATCACGACTCTGTATATGCACTAGATCGATGTAGGATTTATCAGGATGTTTGAGCATTGAAGACAGAGTGGCTAAAGCATCAGCAAGCTCATTGTGAATTCTTGGAATATGCCTAAATTTTACTGACACAAACCGTTGACATAGCTCTTGCAAGCATTGTTGATATGGTATGAGCTTCAAATCTCGCGTCTCCCAATCGCCTTGAATCTGATAGACAAGCAAATCTGAATCCCCCAACACTAATAGTTGTTGGACTCCTATATCAACAGCTAACCTCAAACCAAGAATGCACGCTTCATATTCTTCCATGTTATTGGTACAATAAAATCGAAGTTGTGCTGTTACAGGGAAATGTTGCCCCGCCCCAGAGATAAAAACTGCACCTATTCCGACTCCCTTCATGTTAATGGATCCATTAAATAATAGCTTCCAACCTGGATCAACATCTATAATGACTTCATCGACACACAATACCTCTTCATCTGGAAAATATGTCTTTAATGGCTCATACTCTTCATCAATGGGATTCTCAGCAAGATGATCTGCTAGGGCTTGGGATTTCATGGCGGTTCGAGTTACATATACAATGTCGAACTCGGTAAGCAATATTTTCCACTTTGCTAATCGGCCCGTTGGCATAGGCTTCTAAAATATATACTTCAACGGATCCATGCGGGAGATGAGATAAGTAGTATAGGACGAAAGATAATGCTTCAACTTATGTGCTACCCAAGTCAGGGCATAACACGTCCTTTCAAGAAGAGTGTACCTGGCCTCATATGCAGTGAACTTTTTTCTAAGATAATAAATAGCCTGCTCCTTTTTGCCCATGACATCATGTTGACCCAGGACACAACCGAAAGAATTATCCATGACTGATAAATATAAGATCAAAGGCCTACTAGGCTCCGGTGGTACCAACACGGGCGGATTTGACAGATATCTTTTGATTTTGTTGAACGCTTCCTGACATTCTTCAGTCCACTCTACCGCAACACTCTTTTTTAGCAACTTGAAGATAGGCTCACACGTGGTTGTGAGTTGAGCAATAAACCTGCTAATGTAGTTAAGTTTGCCAAGCAAACTCATCACCTCTGTCCTATTCTTGGGAGGGGAAAAATTCCAAATGGCTTTGATTTTCGAGGGATCCAATTCAATTCCCCGATGGCTCACTACAAACCCCAAAAGTTTTCCAGAAGGAACTCCAAACACACATTTTGCTGGGTTGAGATTAAGATTATACCTGCGAAGCCTTTCAAAGAACTTTCTTAAATCTTTCACATGGTCAACCTGACTTTTTGACTTAAAAATCACATTATCTACATAGACCTCAATCTCTTTATGCATCATATCATGAAACATAGTGGTCATGGCTCTCATGTATGTTTCTCCAGTATTCTTCAAACTAAACGACATCACTCAATAACAATAAGTCCCCCATGGTGTGATAAAATATGTCTTTTCTGCGTCTTCATCATCCATAATGATCTGGTGGTATCCGGCATAACAATCCACAAAATAGGCAACCTCGTATTTAGCACAATTGTCCAGCAAAATATGGATATTGGGCAACGGAAAATCATCCTTCGAACTTGCTCTGTTCAAATCACAGTAATCAACACATACTCGAATTTTGCCTTCTTTCTTTGGGACAGGAACGACATTGGATAACCACGTAGGATAACGAGCCACTCGAATGATTTTGGCTTCAAGTTGTTTCATGATTTCTTCTTTGATTTTGATACTTGCATCAGTTTTAAACTTCCTTAACTTCTGTTTCACAAGGGGGAATGTGGGATCAGTTGGCAATTTATGAGCCACTAATTCAATGCTTAAACCAGGCATATCACATAAGACCATGCAAAAACATCCTTATAATCAATTAATGCTTGAATCAATCCAACTTTTAGCTGCGGCAAAGCATGTACACTGATTTTAGTTTCCTAACATTTTCTTGATTCCCTAGATTGATTGGCTCAGTTTAATTCAAATTAGGATTCGACTTGTCTTCAAACTGTTCCAATTCTTTGCTTATTTTCTCTAGTGCCTCTTCTTCATCATATTCCCCCTCTTGCTTCATTATAACTTGATTAGTTTGGATTTTAAGATCAGGCTGAAAATTCCGCATGCATGTCATGTCATTAGAATTAGCATAAAGAGAACTGTATAAAGAAAAAGACAAAATCAAAATATATTAGACACAAAATAAGAGGACATTGCATTTCATTAAAAGGGAAAGATAGGAGGGTTTAAACACAAATGAAAACATAACATAAACAAACTAAAATCTGAATTACAACCCTGAAATAACTCGGATAAACAGAAAGAAAAATAAAATAGACTACAAAAACTCCCACCTGACGGGGAGAGGAGTGACTTCCCAATTATTGAGCCGGACAACTGGACCTATGAATTGCACGTCTTTCTTACTGGTACCTTCTCCTGCTTCAACCATGTTAACTTCGATCAACAGGTTCTGGAAGTCATCAACCAATTCTTCTCCAAACTCTATAGGTGCCACAACACTGCTCTTGATGAATGACTTACTAAGTGGGGGAACTGGGCGAGGGAGTGACCATGTTTCCTTTTTCCTTCCCTTGGCCTTCTTCAGATCTTCAGCCGTAGGTTCAAATCCTAAACCAAAAGTTCCTATGTTCTCATTCGGACATATGGGATGAACCATACCGTGCAGAGACACTCCCAAACCCCTTCCTGGCTTGAATCCATATTTTAACATTTCATTTATCATCATGGCAGAATCAGAAGACAATTGCGGCCCTGGAATAACCTGCCCTTCAACGATACGATTTATCGACACTGTATCAAAAGTTTGATAGACAAATGTCTCCTCTATATTGTTTGCTTCAATAAGGGACAAGGGACAATCTTCGTAGGCGGCCAAATACCCTTCACCATGAATAACCACTTCTTGCCTGTCATGCTCAAACTTGATCATTTGGTGCAATGTAGATGCAATCGCCTTGGCCTTGTGGATCCACGGTCTTCCCAACAACAGATTGTAAGAGGAGTCTATATTCAATACTTGAAGCTCTATGGCGAACTCAACATGCCCTATAATCAACATTAGTTCTATTTCGCCAATGGAGTTTGATTTTGCACCATCGAAAGCCCTGACACATACATTGTTAGGCCTGATCCTCTCAACACCAATATTCAACTTTTGCAAAGTAGAAATAGGGCAGATATTTGCACCTGAACCTCCGTCAATCATGACATGAGTGATGTAGAAATATTTGCACTTCACCGTAATGTAAAGACCCCGGTTATGCCCCGTACCTTCAACAGGCAATTCATCGTCCGAGAAGCTGATCCGATTGACCTCAAAGATTTTTCCAACCATTTTCTCGAGCTGATTTATTGTAATCTCCCTAGGAACATATGCTTCATTTAATACCTTCAATATAATATCACGATGTTCCTTGGAATGCAACAACAAAGATAAGAGGGAAATTTGAGCAAGGGTTTTCTTCAACTGATCTATTATTGAATACTCTGGAAACTTCATCTTTTTCAAAAATTCCTCAGCTTCTTCTTCGGTGACAGGCTTTTTGATAGATGAAGGTCCACTCACAATTGGCTTGGACTTGCTTAAACTTTCAGGCACGAAGCATCTCCCAGACTGAGTCAAACCCCCTATCTCATCTACATATTTCACTACTTCCTTCCCCTGATAGGTCATCACAGTCCGCTTATAGTTCCAGGAAACCTTTTTCATATCAACTATCGGAGGTTTGATCACCGGTTTGAGAATAATAGGTGCTGCCAGTGCTCCTTTCACCATCAAGATAGGCTTACCCGGAGCTCCTACCACCGTCAACTTAGGTTTAACCTGACTTAAATTAACATATCTTCTGGCACCTTGCACTGTGATCAAGGGTTTCTTTGTGCTTTCTTGGGCTTTATCTTCTCCCATTCCTTCCTGACTTAATGACATTGCTTTCAACGAATCTGCCACATTCACTGATTTGTCCTCATTGGTCTGTATTCCGACAATAGGCTTATAACACCTTGTCGACTCTTTCCCATCATATATCAGTTCTAACATATTGATTTCAGCATGGGTTGGCAACGGATTTTGGTTAATGTTTGGAGCTTCCGGGGCCTGGACCAGAATTTGATTTGCATCAATTAAATCTTGAACAACTCTCTTCAAATGCCAGTATTTCTTGATATCGTGCCCCGACATGTCAGAACAATACGCACATCTTAACGAATAATCTAGATTTCTCGGAAGTGGATTCGAAAGCCTTCCTTGAATTGGGCTTAAGACTTTCATCCTTCTCAATCTATCAAACAAGATAGCATATGACTCTCCAACAGGTGTGAATTGATTTTTGACCGCCTTCTCTTTCTTGTACTCGGGCCTGGGTTGGAAATCGGGTATGGAAGGGTTTTGGTAATTTGGTGGAGCTGATGGATGATTTTGTAGAGCTTACGCGCGTCATTGCGAGTAAGAAGAGGTTTGGACATATGGCTGCGCGCTATATAATGGGTACGAGGGTGGTGGAATGGAATATAATGGGTTTTCTGAAGGGTAGTAATGGTGGGGAGGAATATATGGAGCTTGGCGTAGACTTAGGCCTGGGATTGGGGATAGGGGCGAGGCGGTCTTTTGGGATAGGAATGGGTTCCAGCTACAACAGTCGCCACGTTCTCTTTCTTCTTTTTACCTCCGAACGCGCCAGATCCACCTTGAATCGCTTGTGTGGTGTCTTTCAATGTGGCAAAGCTCACTATTCGGCCGGTCTTAATTCCGTCCTCTATCATCTCTCCCATTTTGAGGACTTTAATAAAAGACTTTCCCATTGTCGAAAGTAAATATTGAAAATAAGTCTCATCATGTGCCTGAATGAAGACCTCTACTATCTTACTCTCCTTCATTGGAGGCTTCACCCTGGAGGCCTGTTCACGCCACCTTATCGCGTATTCCCTAAAGCCTTCAGTGCTTTTCTTCTTCATGTTGACCAAGGATTTTTCTTCAGGAATCAGATCGACATTATACTGAAAATGTTGAACAAACTCGGAAGCCAAATCATCCCAGCTGTTCCACTTGTCGATATCTTGATCGACAAACCATTCTGAAGCCAGATCGAAAAGACTCTCACCAAAGAAAGCCATAAAAAACTCTTTCCTTCCCCCTGCAGCCCTCAATTAGTTGCAATAACGTCTCAAGTGAGCCACGGGATCACCATGCCCAGCATATTTCTCGAACTTGGGCATTTTAAAACTGAAGGAAAGGTTGACATCTGGGAACATGCAAAAATCTTTATAGGAAACACTCTTATAACCTCCGGTTCCCTGCAGATTCCTCATGTCCTGTTCCAAAATTTTTAATTTCCACGCTATGACCTCCTGTTCCTCCGTTGCGACAGGTTTCTCCGTATCAAATAGAAATGCAGGTGGCTGAGCATACCCATACGGTTTATTTATTCTCAAAGTAGTCTCCGGGGTATAATACTGACTATCTGAAACCTTCAATACTGGCTCACTGGCAGACCGAGGAAGCACTATTTTCGGATGCACAACATATGTGGCAGCTTCAGGTGGTGGCGGAGCTATGAACACAGGCGCTGCCGATGGCGCCGGCTGAGTCACGGGCCTTGGTTGAGGAACTTCTAGGGGCACACTAGAAGTGCCAGGGTAATATTTCCGTAGAGTGAATCCTGGTACGTGCTCCGGTGACTCAATGGGAACAAAGAATTGCGCCTAAGAGAGCGGTGGGCAATTGGTGATGTTCCTAAGATCTTCAGGGAGTGGAGGAGGAGGCATGCCACTAGTCTATGCTCGGTTCATATCTAGCAATTGTTGTCTAAGTTTCAATACCTCATCATTGCGTTCTGAGCGTTCTTCCCTGAGATCCTGATCTGGGTCAATGAGTGAATTTTCAATCTCCCTGCTAGCCATGGAAAGCTTCGCTTTTGATCTAGTGAAGTACGGATGACTAGCCAGAGTGCTGCAAACCAACCACTTATCTAAAAGAACATGCCCATCAAAGACAAAACCCGTTAGGATTAGGTCACACAACAAGCATGAGAATCACATCTGTAAAATTATCCTAGATTTATTCGTATTTCTACCAGCCTTTGAGGGTAGCAAGGTCATTTTAACATCATCCCGATCTTTTCCTACATCCATTTGCTTCTTTACTCCAATCACACCTTTTTTTCCCTTTCTTTCACCATCATTTCTCTCATCTCTCGCGTTAGTCCCTTTTTATCCTTCTTTTCCTTCTCTCATTATTCTTTCTTTCCTTCTCTCGCTGTCTCTCTTTTCATCATTCTTTATGACTTTTGTTTTTCCTTATAATAAAATAAAAATAATTTAAAACCAAGAAATAAAATGATTAGATCAAACTCAAAAGTAGGCTGCCTACGTATCATGTTGTACATGAATCATATCTTGCGTAGTTCAGGAGACGCATGCATAACTATCACAAAATTAAAATATTTTTTTTGACGAAAAATAAACAAAAGAAAGGACAACGCAACGTCACAACATTTCATAAAAAGACAAGTAAAATCAACTTCGAATTTAAGGCAACCTTAGCACTAATCAGCAAAGACTAAACAACACTACAGACCCATAGGACAACATGCGTGAATTTCCTAATGAAGACCCTAAATTTAAAACAAACTCGACATGAACTCAACAAAGACACAACAATACAATGACAGAAAAATAAAGGACTCAAACTAAGAGAAGAAGTGCCCCTTTAAACTGCTGCGCCGCGTGACGACCCTGGCTGAGATGGACCTGTCTGTGAAACTCTCGCCTTACCAGTCAAATTTTGCAACATACCCTTCAATGAAACCTTGATATTTGGGAGAAATCTCCTAGCACATGTTGCTGCCTCTTGGGGAGTGCACCTGAAAAGACTGTTCTGATACCCTTCCATAATTGTGAGCAACCCTGATAATTGAACTATCAATGTCTTTACCTTAGATCCTGCACTTTCATCCTGACGGTCATCAACTACAGATTCTTCCTATATTCTCCCTCTAAGTTGTGCTGGTAACGGCCTACTGACACCCCGAGGAATGGATTGTAGCCAAATCCCATATCTTGGAGTGTATCCTGGATTATCTAAACCTTCCTTGAGGGTATTCATGCCCTGCCATATTGCGTTATCCTAGATTTGCTTGTATTTAATCTCATTCCTAACTTAGTCTAAAAAATACTCAACATCCTTTTGGAGGTCCATTATCGGTGGAACATCTTGCAATCTGCCCAACTGTCGCATTACCCTAAGAGGGGTGTATGGTCGAGTACAATTAATCCCCAACAGAACTAGAAGGAGTTGCATGCTACATTTGACCAAGATTGTTTTCGGGTGAAACCAAAAATAGGTCCATAGAGCATTGTCATCTGTTCTTGATTCGAGAAATTCAATCCAAGCCTCGACTCCCACGGGAAATGGGAATTTGTCAAAGCACATTCTTTCTTCCATGGCTTTCACTCGATCGGAGAGGCAACGATTAATGACATCTGATTTTATCAAAGACGGAGCATGGCAATGCTCCATCATCCATAGTTGCAACATTAGATTACTTTCTTCAAAGAACAGTATCCCCTCTTTTATTTCAGTTAGGGCCTTATATATCTCTACTAAAATCATAGGCACTAGAGTAACCTTGCCCCCTTGATCCTTATGAAATAAGGCCATTACTACAGATTGCAACCGAGTATTAATACGTCTTTCGTCTTGTGGAAACACTAAAGTGCCTAACAAAGCGAGAGCAAAGATTTCAAGACGCTTTCTTTCCCATTTCTTCTTAGTTATATGAAATTCATCCCAAAACTAATCAAAACCTCCTAATGATCCGAATCGAGCGAACAAGTAATCTAGGGAAATCCATGACTGATTAAGACATCCCAAAAGCATATTCTTACTCTTTAAACCACAATGCTGAAGAAAGCTCGAGCCAGTATGATTGCGGGCTCGGGTCATCTTTAGACTGATATAAGGCAACCGACACAGACCGGATATTTCCGCCAGAGTAGGCGTCATCTCACATTTTCCAAACCTAAACACCAAACTACTAAAAACCCAAAAAGATTTTATTTGTCTGTCTTTGGTTGTGTCTCTTAAGTTAGGGTCAGTCTGTCAGTTACTCATTAATTATCCAATTTGGACGAACTACGCATACCTGATTTCCTCCCCTCGGGGTGGGATACGTAGGCAACCCTCGATGGGTTCGGTAATCTTTTATATTTGATCTTAGCCTAGGGTGTTTCTCCTTGTAATCCAGTATTGTTAACTGGTCCTTGCCAAGTAGGCTGATTTCATTCGACGGTATTGATCGGTGATTTGGAGTCATAAGTGGTTTGCCCCTTCGACATATGTCTGTGTCAAAATCCCAAGGGTTGGGAATTTTTTGTTCTAATTGAATTTCTTGTTAAGTTAATGTCCTATGTGTTATTTCAGGATGGACCCAACCACGAGGTCTAGAGTTCGAATGGTTTCTAAGGTCCCTAAAAAACTAGTCAAGTGGTGGGGTACGTTCAACTACGCTGCTAGCTGTCACACCCCTTTTTTTAACTAAAAAGAATAGATTCAATTTTAAGTTTCGAAAGGATTTTTATTATTAAAGTGACAAAATGAAGATTTGTTTCGAAAAAGGATTACGTTTACATTTAAAACTCATAGTCGCCACTTGGCATAATCGGGTGTGCCAAGTCACCTTTGGAAAATCCTTTTCAAAATGATTTGACTCTTTAAACTGGTTTGCGAACAGAGATTCCGGCTAAGAAATTCTGTTGACCGAGGGGAAGGTGTTAGGCACCCCTCGATCCCGTGGTTCAACCACGGTCGCTTGGTGGAGTGTATTGACTAATTTTGACACTAAAAATGTATGAACCACATAAACACACAACACAACCAAACAAACAAATCAAACAAAATTCAAAACCGAAATAATGTTCAGTCCGAATTATACAGTCCCAAAAATAAGAAAATACGAAAATATAAATCTTATTCTAGACTGAACCTAAACTATGCTCCAATGCTTACCCGATGCCTCGGGCCTTCCTCACGAACGTCTTCCGCCAACATAGTACGTCGAGGCATTCCCCGGTGAATAAATACAATGTGTCTCGGGGCATTCCCCGACTAAATGAATACATTTTCTCAATTTTGTGTGTTAAAATAGAAAGAACCATTCAGCAAATATTCACACGTTCAACAAAATCACGATCTTCTATTTTTCTACAATTTGCCTACCCTAACTTAGTATTTGCCTACCCCTTTAACGATCTAACACATGATACTATCAATGTCAACAATATCCAACAATGAATAAAAACTAATGAACGTTCATCTTATTCGATTCTCAACTCCTTCTCCCAAATTTCATTCTCAACATGATTAAACCAATTCAATACACAATCCACCAATCAAGTTTCATATCCAAATCCAAAATCAACCAACACACAACGAAAATTCAAGCATGTCAAACACACAAATCACCCAAAATTACATAAAAATTAAAAGGGAGATAGAATTGGACCTCAATTAGGATTTTATTCCAATATCAGTCAATCTAGAAGACGAATCCGTGTGCCGAAGAACCTCGAATCAACCTCGACAACCCGACTAACTCGATATCGCAAATTATGATCCGAATAGATTTGAATCCAAGAACACAAACTCAATATATACTGCCCAATCAACAACTTCAAACAGAAACCATAAACCCCCGAAAATGAAATTCCGATCTCGAAATCCAAGAGCAAAATAAACCCAGATTGAAACCAATTGACGACGGACGACAAACCAACACTAGACGAACTACAAGAAAACCTCAAAATGATCGACACCAGCTCAGTTTCGTATCCCAACGACTCGAACAGGAATCAAACATACTAAAATCGTGACGAAGAAAGACGGACTGGTCGAGTTTGGATTGCATTTGGGGTACTCTCGACGGACACGATGTCTTGGTGGTTCAGAGGCAGTGGGGTAGTGTATGGCGGCTGGTGGGTGTATCTGGCTCACTGGTGGCGCCGGATTCTGGTGAAGTTTTGTCGAAAAAATAGAGTGGCGCGACCGGTTTCTCTCCCCATTCTTCTCTCAATCGCCGAGCTCTCTCTCACTCAAACCCTTTGAGCCCTCGATCTGTCCTCTTTCAGGCCAACTCACTCGATCTCTTTTTATTTTATTTTCGTGCGTATGTGTGTGCAAGCTGTGCGTGAGAGTGTAATCTTCAATGGATTTTTTTCTCCCAGCTCACTATGTGTATAGTGTATGTATATGGGTCTTCTTAAAAAAATGAATAAAATGGTGAGGCCTCTCTCTGTTCTCTTTATGAAGATGATGATGAAGAAGCAAAAGGGAAAAATCAAAGAATGGCCTCCTCCTCCTCCTCCTTTCTTTTTTGTTCTGTTATGGGCAAATAAAGGGAAAAATATGAAGGGAGGGGTAGGGGGTCACGTGGGATGTAGGGTGAGGTGGGGTAGGTTGTTAGGATAAAGTTTGTTAGGATAAGATTAGGAATTTATTGAATTTTTATTATTTTTGTATTTTTTGGGGGATATAATCATATGGGTGAGGGCACGCAGTAAGACAGGGGTAAAAATGATAAAAATGCTTTTGGGGAGGGACAAAATTACGTTTCTACAGTATTCGGTAAAAGGAAAGAAAGAGGGTTGTATTGCATGGCTCGCTTAAATTTAGATTCGTCCATTGCATGATTCATATATAGATGACGCTTTCAACAAAAAAAATTTTCATTCTCAAAGGTTTGAATTCAAAACCGCCAATAAAAATAAAGAAATTTCAAAATTCAATCATCTTACCCATCTCATAAGCGTTTTAGATTAAATCTCTAAGGATCATAATTGATTCATTATATATACTTATTATCTAAGAATAATTGTGTCATGAATCAAATTCTATCTTAGCGCTATTTGAGTATGTTCTCACTAATTAATAAAAGAGATATGACGTGATGTTGAAGGTAACTGAATAATTTTATTATAATTACTAGTGATTATGTCTGTGTTTCGCGCAGTCTTAAAAATATTTTAATATATATTTAAAATTCTTAATTAGTTTCAAAAATAATAATTTGAAAGCAAAAATAATAATAATGTGACTAAAATAATGTATATTTAATATTTATATAAATAAAATTATTTAATAACAAACATTTTTTTGGAGGGGTAAAAATAGCAAATAAAACTAATTAAAATATGTATATATGATAAATCATTGATTTGGTTGATTCATAACAAAATTGTTTTGTCATTAATATCGGAGAACTATGAAGAAAAAAATTCCATGTATTTTTGATGATTTTGTTCCTATGAACAATCCTTATTTCAATATTCTTTTTTTTTTTCATTTAACTTTTTAATGAAACACCAATACACCCTTAAGATTTATACTTTTTTCAGAACTAAATTAAATCTTATTTTACATATGTGTGATGTGATTCATATATAGTTGAGAATATAAAGACAATTACATAGTAGAGGAAATATTATTGTAATGTCAGTTTTCTTCATATTTTTCACATAATATTTATATTTTATGTATAATCGAATAAAATATATCTTTACTATATAATTTTTTTCTACAACTCGATGCGTACCAAATTTTTTTATCCATTCCTAGAAGCTCCCATCTCTTTTGCTTTTATGATGGCTCAACCATCCGAGCAACTTTCTCTGTTAATGAATACAAATCAACTCCTTTAAACAAATAATTCTTTTATATCTCGCACCATTTAAGATTTTTAGTTTTCTGTATAATAGATAAAAAAAATTGTGATTAGAAATTATAAGTTAAAGTAGATAACTTCACGCTTAAGATGGTTGAAATCTACACTTCACACTATCTTTTGTATTGTTAAAATTTTCTTGTAATAGCATAAAGAAAAGAAAATTGAAATTAAATCTATTATTTGCTCTAATTTTTCTCTTTTTTTTCTTCTTTTGTCCTTATTCTCTCCCTCTATTTCCTATATCACTAAAACTAAGAGATCATTTTGTTTTAAGAGATTTTATATATATATATATATATAAATAAGATAAAGAATAAAAAAAATGTATCTAGCAGTTTTTAATTTTCACTTTTTTTATCCTTTCCTTTTCCTTTCTCTACCCTACCTTGTTACTAAGCTAAACTCTACTTCTTCTTCTTATAATTTGACTTTATAACAAATTCTAAATACATCTATAAAATATAGTATCTCATAGATTAAATAAGCCATTTATGTAATTTACTTTTTATTCCGTATAATTAGATATATAAATTTATGTAATTTATATGCAAAACATCTTCATTTCACCTTCTTATATAGTCACATTCATTTTTTTCAAATAACGAAATAGAGAAATTTAAAAACAAAAAAGAAAAGATGTCATAAATTAAAATATTTTGATAAGCTATGCAAAAAAAGATTAGAAAGAAAGTATTTTTTTAAATTTATTTCTCTCTTTTCTTTCTCAAACTTTTCTCACCCTCTAGTGCCTTTATCACCTTTCTTTAGGAAAAAAATAAATAAAGATATAAAAACAGAAAAAAAAAAAAAAGTACATATCTTCCTTTCTTTTTGCTCCTCTTTTGTTCCCCTCTAACTTGCTAGTTCCTCCATAAGGACCAGTTTGACATGAAAATTTAAAATATATTTACTTTATTGGGATTTAAAAAATGGGCTATTTTGAAGTTAAAAAATATAAAAGTGAAAATAAATTTAAATTTTTTTAAAGTTTTATTAAAAATGAGTTGTATTTATGAAAATAAAAATTTAGATATTTTTTTAAAAAATAAATTAAAAAGTGAATCCAAAAATAGTGAAAATACCTCTTCAGATATTCTTTCAAAAATTCAAATATTGTGAAACCATATTCCAAAATATTAATGATCAAATAAATATTGTGAAATAAAATAAAAACATATTTCGAAATATTGTGAATAATATTCATGATCAATCGCCTACTAAAATGGAATTTTCTTTTTCTTCTTTGCAATTATAAGAAATTCTTAATATATCTATAAATTCTAGTACTATAATTAAATACATAGTCTTATGCAATATACATTCAGAGCATCTTCGTTTAACCTTCTTCTAAAATCTCGTACACTATTTCGTAGCACCCGAATCTTTGCAAATGAAACCTGAAAAACAACCAAATATATATATTAACATACGTTGTGAAATCTGTGCAACAATTATTCTATTTTACAATTACAGAAGATAGATTAACAACGAAAATAATTGTTTGTCTATGCAAACAATCACATAAAAGTGTAAGCAAATGACAGATAGAAAGAATAACTATAAGAGAGTCACATGGAGAGGAGATTAACATAAAGAAAAACGTATATGTTTAATGGGTAAGGAAAATGAAACTTAAAAGGAGGAAAGTAATGAACAAAAAATGAAACATTGCAGCAATTGGAAGAGTAATAAATGTGTAATTAAGAGGTAGGAACGTGTCAGTAAGGAATTTTTAAAACTGCAATAATGTTTTTCTTCCATACTTAATGTGGCAATTTAATTATCAGCAAGAGTATTGAATTTTTTTTTTTGGGTTAAAATCGTTTATACCCCCGAACTTTGCTGTAAAAATCAAACATCCCAATAATCATTCTATCTCCTTTTTTCTATTTGATTTTTTAAAATACCTATTTTACCTTTATATTTATATCAACATTTGTATCTCTTTTTTTTTTAAATGAAAAACTTTTTTATACAAATATTTTTTTATTTTTTAATCTATATAACATATTTTCTATAAAAGTTAAAAATTATTTTTTTGATAAATAATAATAGTGAAAAATATTTTTTTTGGTAACTGTTTTTTTTATTACTAGATAATCGTTTAAACAAGAAAGGGAACCAGTGATGGACATAGTCCCATCCTCAGGTCATTACTACTACTGTTAATTTACTGCATATAGCTACATAATGTTCTAAGGGTAATAGTTGAGCTTTTGCATAGTTCCTGCCAACTTTGTATCCATATTAGCTCTACTATGAATGTCTTGGACAATCTGTCTGATGATCATATCACTTATTGTTGACTTCTTCTGAAAGATTCTTTGATTCCTCTCCACCCATGTATCGTACACCACTGCAGTCATTGTCATTCTAAAGATCACTGCTGTAGCAGTCTTTCCCCTTCCATGCGTGGTAGCCCAATCAACTTCTTCAACCCATCCCAGGCATTGTCTGTTAATGTCTTGCCATTTCAGTAGCCTCCACCAGATGCTTGCTAAGTATTGACATTCAAAGAACAAGTGCTGATGGTTTTTCAGGTGTTTCAGCACATAGAGAACATTGCATATCGGTACCAATGCCCCATTTACTTAGCCTATCTTTGGTATAAAGTCTCTTGTTCACAGTGAGATACAATATGAACTTCCACTTAGGACTTCCCTGGTTATTGCATACTAATTTTCTCCATAAGACTTTAGGATGTTGACCTCTCAGCTGATTGTACATTCTTTGTATAGAGTATGCTCCTCTTCCCATCTCCTCATTCACATCAAGGCCAGTTGCAACAAGCCATTGCCCAGTTTGTAATATTTTCTTGACAATCCAAGAGGCTTGCTTGGTCTCAGCTTCCCATGGCCTTTGTCCCTTCAAGTAATAGGTGTGAACCCATACAATCCATAGCTTATCTTTCTTCTTTGCCAAATTTCAGGTGTGCTTCAGAATATAGCTACTTTGTTCCATAGGGAAATATCAGTAATGTTGAGTCCACCCGCTGACTTTGATAAACACAGTTGCTCCCAGACAATTAAATTTTTTCTCTTACTTTGTATATCTCCCGTCCATAGGAATCTTCTACATAACATTTCAACACTCTTGAGTATCTTCTTGGGTAGAGGGAAAATTTGAGACCGAAAGCCTTGGATTGTATACAAAACACTTTGCAGCAGTTGCAGCCTCCCTGCATAAGATGGGAACTATGTTGTCCAGCAAGTGATTCTGTTTATCATCTTGTCTAGGAGAGGCTGACATTGACTAATGATCAACTTCTTGGAGCTCAGTGGTACCCCTAGGTATTTGAAAGGTAGGGAGCCCAGAGTAAGCCCTAGTTGTTGCAGGATACTACTTTGCACATAGGGGTGGGCATATTTGAGTTTAAAACGAAAAAACCAAAAAATCAAACCAAAATTTAATTTTGGTTTCGTTTTTTCGGATTGGATTCGGTTTGTAATTTTAGAATTTGATTTTTCGGGTTTAAAAAAAAAGATTCGGTTTAAACCGAAAAACCAAAATTTTATAAATAAATAAATAATATATATATTTTATTATATTAATATTATATTATATATAAAATATAATATTATGTTATATATATATATAATATTTAGTAATTCACTTTCATAATTAACATTTAACAGCAAATTAGTATACGTCGCATGCTGTTTATGGATTGTTTAAATGACTCAACTATTTATGGACTATTTTGGTGACTTCGGACTGTTTTATGGATAATTTATGCAGAAAATATGTTGTTTCATGGACTATTTTTACGAGTTTTGTGTTGTTTTGTAGACTATTTATGCAAGGTTATATTATATGTAATGATTAATGACGTTATATATTATGTTAAGTTTATGATTATTTCATTTCATTTCATCCATGTTGAGTTATTTATAATTATTTATATTTGGGAATGAAAAACAGGTTTGAAAAAAATAATTTTTCTAAAAAAATTCATCAATTTAAATGCTCAGTTATGAAAAAGAGAGGCTAACTACTTTAAATATTTCAAACCGAAATAAAAATCCGAAATAACCGAATCGAATTTGTAAAAACCGAACCAAACCGAATTTATGGATGTCATCGATAAATCAAATCGATATTAAACAATCAGACCGAACCGACCGAACGCCCACCCATATTTGCACATCAGTTGTTACTCCTAAAAAATATACACAACTTTTAGCTTCATTTGCCTTCAAGCCAGATACTCTTGAGAACTGAAAGCATTATAAATGAGTAAAATAGTAAAAATTAATTTTATTAAAAATCAAAACTCTAATATATATTTATATGTGAAAATAATAGGTAATTATAATTTTATAAATATATTTCAGTGTAGGTATACAAAATAATTAATAGTTGAGAATCTTTCGAAAGTAATTTCTCTACCTCTCTTAGGTAGTGGTAAGGTTTGTGTACCCCTACCCTTCTCAGATCTCACTTAAAAAATTTCACTAGATATGATGTTGTTATAGATGTATATTTGTCACAAATCAAATGATTGTTGTTGATGAATTTTAAATTATAATTTAGAAAATAATTCATATTAACAATCAAAACTCGTTTATCTATATAGACATTAAAGAATTAGAGAAAATCAAAATATGCATCTATATACATAATTACATACATTAAAGAATAAGAGAAAATCAAAATATGCATCTATATACATAATTACATACTTAATACATCTAATATAAAAATTTTGAATGTAAAAAGTACCTTTAAATTTTGTAATTAATTATAAAAGAATTGATTAATAATGTTAAAAGGTGGGCTTGAGAATTGTATACCTACATTGAAATATATTTATAAAATTATAATTACTTATTATTTTCACGTATAAATATACATATTAGAGTTTTGAATTTTAATAAAATTAATTTTTACTATTTTGCTCATTTATTTCATTATAGTTTGTCATTAAATTATATACTCAATTAATATTTCTCAATTTTATTTTTTATCTTAAAAATTATTTTTAACTTTTATAAAAAATATATTATATAGATTAAAAAATAAAAAAAATATTTTTATAAAAAAGGTATTTTTTTTAAAAAAAGAGAAACAAATGTTGATATAAATATAAGGGTAAAATAGGTATTTTAAAAAATAAAATAGAAAAAAGGAGGAAGAATAATTATTGTTCAAAGTTGGGGGGGGGGGGGGTTGATTTTTACAGCAAAGTTCGGGGGTGGAAACGATTTTAACCCATTTTTTTAAAATTAAAAAATGTAAAAAAAAGATAAATGTTATTCTTGGCTTTAGAGACATGCCACATCATCACTCTAATGTTTCTCTTTTATATTATATATAAACATAAAGGAGGAAAGTTAACTCAATAGACCATTCACTAATTCCATATTAATGCATTTAGACTGATTATCTATTGATTACAGAACTATTTTGGCATATAGTGCTCATCATACTTACTTGCAAAGTTAGATGCATTGTGTGACTAACCAAAAATCTTAGTGTGACATAGACGTATTTTTCTAATTCATAAAAGATATGTGACTTGACGTTGAAGTTAAATATATTGATATAATCATTTTATTCTTTTTATAGGTGTGAGGTCAAATTATTATTTCGATATTCATAATATATTTTAGTGCGATTTGAGTGTGCTTTTAACATGTTAATAAAAGATAAATGACTTGATGACATTGAAGGTAAACAGTACAAAAATAATTATTAAAGAATTTTTTTTTCAACTATGTGAAATGATCCCTTTATGTCTTCATTAATAATTGAAATTAAATATATTTTCACTTCAATATTGGTGTCACACCCCTTTTTAACTCCAAAAGATTAATTTAAGAGTTCGAAAGTATTTTTATTATTAAGTGACAAAATGAAGGTTAGTTTCGAAAAAGGATAATTTATTTTTTTTACATTCAAATTTAGAGTCGCCATTTGGCATAATCCGGTGTGCCAAGTCACCTTTAAAAAATCCTTTTCAAAAACAGTTTTGACTCTTTTAAACTGGTTTGCGAACAGAGATTCCGACTAAGGAATTCTGTTGACCGAGGGAAAGGTGTTAGGCACCCCTCGATCCCGTGGTTCGACCACGGTCGCTCGGTGGAGCATATCAGCTTATTTGACATTACAAATGCATAAACCACACAAAATACATAAAACGATCAATCAAGCAAAACAAAGCAAAACAATCCAGAATTTAATGTCCAGTCCACTTATACAATTCCGAAAAATAAATAAATAAATAAATAAAATAAAAAATGCAAAAATATAAACCTACTTTATTCTAAACAAATCCTGAACTACGCTCCCATGCTACCCGATGCCTCGGGCCTTCATCACGGACGTCTTCCAAATACAGAATACTTCGGGGCATTCCCTGGAAAATGAACACAAATACCTCGAGGCATTCCCCGGCCAAATGAATACATTTGATTAAATGCGATGAAATAGAGAAAAATCATTCAACACAAACATTCACACAGGCCACGACATAAAATCCTACAAGTTGCCTACCCCAAAACCTAGAACATGCCTATCGATCTTGCCTAAAGCATACTATTATTGCATTTAACATCATGAACCAAAATTAATCCAAATTCAACGGCATCAATATCCATTTCAAGTCAAACGATCGATTCAAATTACTTCATTAGTCTCCGATTCCAATTTCCACATTTATACATAACAGTTTCTAAACACAAGCACATCCATATCATCATCAATTTCATGCCACGACTACTTATTTAGATAAAACAACACCAATCATCAACAAAAATGTCGAATAAAAAAGCAACACACTACCACAAAATTCACATACCAAATATCATACACAAAGCAATCAAAGAGTAAGGTTTAGAAATGGACCTTCGAATAAACGATCTGGTTGATAATAATGAGTTAAAAGAAATCTGCACTAGAAATCCCGAATAGAAACCTCAACGACGAGCGAAGCTCCAAACCCCGAATGTTGAGCCCACTAGATCGCAAAAAAAATCCCCCAAAGCACAAAAAATGAGGACGGAGCAAGAAACAGAAGAACCCGAAGCCCCTTTAAAATCCAACAAAAGAACTGAAAATTGAGAGTAACTGAGCTCCAGTGAGCTAAACGGTGACCTCAACGAACTGAAATAGTTGGATTCCGTCTAGCTCTCGTCCGGTAATCGAAGAAAAATAAAGGGATCTTCGCAATTTTTAGACTGGTTTGACCAAGCTCACGACTGGCACTTAACTCCGGCATAAGCTCAGCGTTTTTCGGCCGTAGTTTACTTAGAAATCAAAGGAAAACAAAGGGATTCAAGAAAACTCGATCTAGAGTCGATCAAAAACAGAAACCGTAAACTATTTTCGGCGAAACTTTTGCCGAAAAATCATTGACAACGACTGGATTCTTTTTCCTCGGTCTCTCACTCTTGAATTTGAATATCTCTCCCTCTCTCTTGATTCTCTCCTTCCTTCTCTGATTCGTGTTTGTTCTTTCGTGTGTAGATGTGTGTGTGTGCGAGGTTTCGTGTAGGAGAGAAGAAGATTTCATATGTGCAGTAAAAAAATGGAGAGCTTTTTATGTATTGATCCCGTATGCCTTTTCAGTGAATGGAGAAGAAGACCCCTTCTTATTGTCTTTGTCTGTATATATATATATTGTTAATACCATCCAGAAAAATCCTAGTTGTCCCTATGTGGAAAATATATTGTTGAGGGATTTTTGGGTGCCCCCCCCCCAGGTGTCCTCTTTTGTGTCTATATGTATATCATAAACAAAATGGCCTCCTTTTTTTTTATCCTTCTCATCCGTGTATGTCCACTCCAAGAATGGAAAAATCCCATGGCATCATCTGTGGTCCCGTTGTCTCTCTTTTCTTGAAAATTTTCTTCATTTATTTTTTGGTAGGTGAATACATATATGTAAAGCCTTTTCTTTGTGAACAAGAAATGTGAGGGAGGTGTCACATGGGTAGGTAGGGTATTGGGTGGTGAGGTGTGAGGTGTCCTCTTTTAATTGGAGAGGTTGTTGGAATATTTAAAATAAGATAAAATTTGTTAGGATTTGTTATTTGAATAAAGACAAAAATAAATAAATAAATAAGTAAGATGATGAGGTGGTTATTTATTTGTTTTTCTTGTGGAAAAATTACCACGCGGATAGGATACGAGGTAAGATGGGATAAACGATAAACCTAAGTTGTGAAGGGACAAAATTACGGGTCTACATCATGCCTCCTTTGGATGTAAACACAAGATGTTTTCAGACAAAGAAGTAGACAACGAGACAAAATTTTGTCTCGATCATTATTCGAAGGAAGAAATAGAAGGAGGGCAACCGACTCTTGACTTTGGACATCCTACCTACCCAAGTAACGAGGGAATTAAGTCACAAGTATCTCAAAGGGTTGGAAGAGAAGTGGACTATACCGAATTGGAGAGTCGAGTGAGGTTTCATCGAGGTTCCGGTCCGCGGTTCTGTCATTACATCAGAAATAAAAAATTACAAGCTAAAAATAAATAAAGTTGTAAAAATCCTATCTATACAACTTTTTTTGAACCCCTGACTTAAGTTTCATCACCCTGTTCTTCAGGCGGGCTCCTGACTTGCCATTTCTTCAGCTTATTGCTTAGCTTTCAATTGTTTCACCTTGTTGCATGACTTTTATTTATTTGCCCTGTTCTTCAGGCGGGATTCTGACTTTCGGTTTCATCAACTTCTGATTTCATCACCCTGCTCTTCAGGCGGGCACCTGACTTACAACTTCATCACCCTGTTCTTCAGGCGGGCTCCTGAAATCAAAATAAAAACTAGAACGAGATTTATCCCAAACAAAGATTATGATGAAGAAAGATTTCTTTTTTGAAAGTAGCGTCCCATTTTCCAGGAGGGTCCTGAACATAAAGTAAAATTCCATTTTTCAGGAGGGTCCTGAACAGAAAGTCAAATCTCATTTTCCAGGAGGGTCCCGAACAGAAAGTAAAATCCCATTTTTCAAGAGGGTCCTGAACAGAAAGTAAAAACCCATTTTTCAGGAGGGGCGTGAACAGAAAGTAAAATCTCATTTTTCAAGAGAATCCTGAACAGAAAGTAAAATCTCATTTTTCAGGAGGGTCCTGAACAGAAAGTAAAATCCTATTTTTCAGGAGGGGCCTGAATAGAAAGTAAAATCTTATTTTTCAGGAGAGTCCTGAACAGAAAGTAAAATCTCATTTTCCAGGAGGGTCCTGAACATAAAGTAAAATTCCATTTTTCAGGAGGGTCCTGAACAGAAAGTGAAATCTCATTTTTTAGGAGGGTCCTGAACATAAAGTAAAATCCTATTTTTCAGGAGGGTCCTAAACATAAAGTAAAATCCCATTTTTTAAGGAGGGTCCTGAACAGAAAGTAAAATCTCATTTTTCAGGAGGGGCCTGAACAGAAAGTAAGATCCCATTTTTCAGGAGGGTCCCGAAAAGAAAATAAAGGTACATGAGATATGTTTTCCCAATGATAGCTGAATTTACTGAACAGAAACTTTTGCCCCTAGTTTATCAAAGAAAATTTTTTCAGTTAACTTAGTGGTGGCTTGCAGCACTTGGCTTCCCAGGCATCTGCTCCAGCACCCATTTCTTTCATCTTTGTTTCAGATCACTAATACTTACCCCTGTCTTGTTGCATTATTAACCCAGACCAGATCGGGGAAATGACTTTGACTCAAACACTGAGCTTCTATTTCACCATGCCTCTGACCTTTTGACATCTGATACTCTCATGAATTCAGTAACCTGTCGGTTGATAGACTACCTTTGCCTTGCTTCGAATTATGATCATGTTCCTCTCACATGCTGTCTTGGATTTTTCTCATACAATTAGGATGACTGGTAGCAAGTTTTGAAATTCTTTCTCGCTTATTTTGACACAGAAAAAGACTCAAACATTGTAAAGAAACGATAGTGACTTTTCTTTTGATAAAAGACATAAAAGGACAAAATACAAATATGTAAATGAAAGAAAAGGGCAATGTCCCTCTTTTTAACAAAGAAGAAAACTTATCTGAAGATGACAACCAACTCCAATGACTATGACATGCACTTTGGATTAAGCTGTCTGATCTTTCCATCCGAACTTCCCATTTGTTGTTGAGTTCGTGCCTTTGCCACTGCTGCTTCTTCAAATCCATTGGATTCATGCATCTCATTCAATTGACGATATCTTGAAAGATTTTTGCCAATAAATCTCTTTTCTTTTCACTTTTCTCTCAAACTCGCCATCGCCTTACGGTGTCAATGGGGTTTTCACCAATAAGACTCTCTCATTTCTTATCTCTCTCAACTCACCATCGCCTTATGGTGCTCGTGAGGGTTTTCACCAATAAGACTCTCTCATTTTTATTTCTCTCAACTCACTATCGCCTCATGGTGCCTGCAAGGATTTTCACCAATAAGATTCTCTCATTTTCATTTCTCTCCTGATTTCTTATGCTGAGGAAGACAAGTATTTCCCAAAATGCGTCATCACATCCATTGCATACTTAGCCTTAACATTCTCAAAGATTGATCTAAAGGTCTTTCTTTGGTCGTCACTTGGCTTTTGGATAGGGTTAGAAAGAAAGGATGGCATGAGTCCCAAACGACATTTGATGTGGGGTAGGACTTACAACTTTTGGAATCGACTCAAACTACAAGAATTAACTCATGCCCCAGTTTTGTTGACTGGGTGACTCTAAACTCTTTATTTGGTTAGACCGAGCCTCGAATAGGGAAACCTACGTATCTCACTCCCAGGAGAGGAGAATCAGGTTGCACGTAGTTCCATCAGTTTTTTCATATTTTGATTTAATTTTTCTCTTTTTTTTTTCTTTTTTTTTCATACTTACTTTTTCTTCTTTTCTTGACACTTTATTTTTCACTCTATTTTGATTCCAAAAGAGGGGTATGAAAGAAAAATAAAACTAAGCACAAACAGGGTAAACAAAGGATGACACAATGTTTGGATAGCAGAATGAAATGCCTTCATTATATCAATCTTCAAGAATGCAAGTACTAAACATGCAATAGAACCAACAAAGGATAAAATATCATACATAATATCTTTTGACCGCATCAACATTGATAGCCATTTATGCCATTTTGCCTTCAATATCTTTTAAATATAAGGCTCTATTGGGCAACACTTTCTTCACAATGAAGGGACCTTGCCAATTTGGGGAGAACTTCCCTTTCGCTTCAACCTGGTGAGGAAGGATACGCTTCAATACCAACTGACCAACTTCAAAATGCCTGGGTTATACCTTTTTGTTATACGCTTTAGCCATTCTCTTCTGATACAACTGGCCATGACATACCGACGTTAGCCTTTTTTCCTCAATCAAACTCAATTGTTCCAGTCGGGTTTTGACTCACTCGTCATCATCAATCTCTGCTTCCATAATTACTCAAAGAGAGGGAATTTCAACTTTTGCAGGAATGACTACTTCTGTCCCATACACCAACAAATATGGAGTTGCCCCTGTTAAAGTGCGAACAGTAGTGCGATAACCTAGCAATGCAAACGCCAACTTCTTATGCCATTGTCTAGACCCTTGTACCATTTTCTGCAGTATCTTCTTGATATTCTTATTGGTGGCTTCCACAGTGCCATTTGCCTTCGGACGATATGGAGTGGAATTTCGATGTGCGATCTTAAACTATTGACACACTTCTTACATCAAGTGACTATTGAGATTGGCAGCATTGTCTGTAATGGTCATCTTTGAAATTCCAAACCTACAAATGATGTTGGCATGAACAAAATCTACCACCGCCTTCTTTGTTACTGACTTGAAAGTTACTACTTCTACCCACTTTGTGAAGTAATCAATGGCCACCAAAATGAATCTATGCCCATTCGACGCTTTCAGCTCAATCGGCCCGATCACGTCCATCCCCCAAGCAACGAAAGGCCATGGAGCAGACATTGCGTGCAATTCAGCAGGAGGAGAATATGTCAGATCACCGTGTACCTAACATTGATGACATTTTCGAACAAAATGAATGGAATCCCTCTCCATAGTAAACCAATAATAACCTGCTCTGAGAATCTTCTTTGACGAGACATAACCGTTCATATGAGGCCCGCATACTCCGGAATGAACTTCAACCATGATTGTCGAGGCTTCTTTTACATCAACACACCTCAAAAGTCCCAGATCAGGGGTTCTTTTGTATAAGACTCCCCCGCTTAAGAAAAATCCACTTGCCAAACGCCTAATAGTCCTCTTTTGATCATTGGTGGTATGTGTTGGGTATTCTGCTGACTGGATATACTGTCTGATATCAAAGAACCAAGGTTCGCCATCGAGCTCTTCTTCAATTGCATTACAATAAGCGTGTTGATCATGACTCTGTATATGCACTGGATCGATGTAGGCCTTATCTGGATGTTGGAGCATTGAAGACAAAGTGGCCAAAGCATCAGCCATCTCATTGTGAATTCTTAGAATATGCCTAAACTTTACAGACACAAACCGTTGACACAAATCTTTCAAGCATTGTCGATACGGTATTAGCTTTAAATCTCGTATTTCCCAATCACCTTGAATCTGATGGATGAGCAAATCTGAATCCCCCAACACTAATAGTTCCTGGACTCTCATTCAACAGCTAGCCTCAAACCCAGAATGCAAGCGTCATATTCCGCCATGTTATTAGTACAATAAAATTGAAGTTGCGCTGTTACCGAAAAATGTTGCCCCACCTCAGAGATAAAAACTGCACCTATTCTGACTTTCTTTATGTTAACGGCTCCATCAAAGAACAGCTTCTAACCTGGATCGACATCTATAATGACTTCATCGACACACAATACCTCTTCATCAGGAAAATATGCCTTTAATGGCTCATACTCTTCATCAATGGGATTCTCAGCGAGATGATTTGCTAAGGCTTGGGCTTTCATAATGGTTCGAGTCACATATACAATGTCAAACTTGGTAAGCAATATCTGCCACTTTGCCAATCGACCCATCGACATAGGCTTCTGAAATATATACTTCAACGGATCCATGCGGGGAATGAGATAAGTAGTGTAGGATGAAAAATAATTCTTTAACTTCTGTGCTACCCAAGTTAGGGCAAAACACGTCCTTTCAAAAAGAGTGTACTTGACTTCATATGTTGTGAACTTCTTGCTAAGATAATAAATATCTTGATCCTTTTACCCGTGATATCATGTTGACCCAAGACACAACCGAAGGAATTGTCCATGACTAATAAATATAAGATCAAAGGCTTACCAGGCTCTGGTGGTACCAACACGGGCGGATTTAACAGATATCTTTTGATTTGTTGAACGCTACCTGACATTCTTCAATCCACTCCACCGTAACACTCTTTTTCAGCAACTTGAAAATGGGCTCACACGTGGTTGTGAGTTGAGCAATAAACCTGCTGATGTAGTTCAGTCTTTCCAGCAAACTCATAACCTCCGTCATATTCTTGGTTGGAGGCAGATCCTGTATGGCTTTGATTTTTGAGGGATCCAATTCAATTCCCTGACGGCTAACTACAAACCCCAACATCTTTCCAGACGGAACTCCAAATACACATTTTGCTGGGTTGAGTTTGAGATTATACCTGTGAAGCCTTTCGAAGAACTTCCTTAGATCTTTAACATGGTCAGCCTGATTCTTTGATTTAATAATCACATCATCTACATAGACCTGAATTTCCTTATGCATCATGTCATGAAACATAGTGGTCATGGCTCTCATGTATGTTGCTCCAGCATTATTCAAACCGAACGACATTACTCGATAATAATAAGCTCCCCATGGTGTGATAAAAGACGTCTTCTCTGCGTCTTCATCATCCATAATAATCTGGTGGTATCTGGCATAGCAATCAACAAAAGAAGCAACCTCATATTTAGCGCAGTTGTCCAGCAAAATATGGATGTTGGGCAACGGCATCCTTCGGACTTGCTCTGCTCAAATCATGGTAATCAACACATACTCGAATTTTTCCATCTTTCTTTGGGACAGGAACAACATTGGATAACCATGTAGGATAACGGGCCACTCGAATGACTTTGGCTTCAAGTTGTTTCATGATTTCCTCTTTAATTTTGATACTTACATCAGTCTTAAACTTCCTCAACTTCTGTTTGACAGGTGAGAATGCGGGATCAGTTGGCAATTTATAGGCCACTAATTCAGTGCTTAAGCTAGACATATCATCATAAGACCATGAAAAAACTTCTTTATAATCAATTAATGCTTGAATCATTCCATCATTTAAGAGTGGCGAAGCATGTACACTTATTTTAGTTTCCTTAACATCTTCTTGATTTCCTAGATTAATTGGCTCAATTTCATTCAGATTAAGATTCGGCTTGTCTTCAAACTGTTCCAACTCTTTGCTTATCTCTTCTAGTGCCTCTTCTTCATCACATTCCCCCTCTTGTTTCATTATATCTTGACTAGTTTGGATTTTAAGATCAGGCTAAAAATTTTGCATGCATGTCATGTCATTAGAATCAGCATAAAGAGAACTGTATAAAGAAAAGACAAAAATAAAATATATTAGACACAAAACAAAAGGGACATTGCATTTTATTAAAAGGGAAAGATAGGAGGGTTTAAACACAAACAACAACAGAATATAAACAAGCTAAATTTCGAGTTACAACCCTGGAATAACTCGAAAAATTGAAAGGAAAACAAAACGAACTACCAAAACTCCCCCTTGACAGGGAGATGAGTAACTTCCCAATTGTTGAGACGGACAACTGGAACTATAAACTGTACCTTTTCCGTACTGGTACCTTCTTCTGCTTCAACCATGTCAACTTCAAATAACAAGTTATGACAATCACTAACTGATTCAGCCTCAAACTCTATAGGTGCCACGACACTGCTCTTGATGAATGACTACTGAGTAGAGGCACTGGGCGAGGGATTGACCATGTTTCTTTCTTTCTTTCTTTCTTTCTTTCTTCAGATCTTTAGTCGTAGTTTAGAAACCCAAACCAAAAGTGCCCATGTTCTCACTCGGGCATATGGGACGAACTATACCGTGTAGGGATACTCCTAAACCCTTTCCTGGAACAAATCCATACTTCAACAGCTCATTCACCATCATGATAGAAGTGGAAGAAAATCATGGTCCCGGCATAACCTGCCCCTCAAGAATACAATCCACCGATACTGTATCAAACGACTGATAGATAAATGTTTTCTCTACACTATTTGCTTCAATAAGAGGCATGGGAGAATCTTTGTGGGCGGATAAATCCCCTTCGCCATGAATAACCATTTATTGCCTGTCATGCTCAAACTTGATCATCTGGTGCAATGTAGATGCAACAGCCCTTGCTTTGTGGACCCATGGTCTTCCCAACAACAGATTGTATGATGAGTCAATATTCAACACTTGGAACTCTATGGGGAATTCAACAGGCCCTATAAGTAACATTAGTTTTATTTCGCCAATGGAGTCTGTTTTGGCCCTATCGAAAGCCTTGACACATACATTGTTCGGCCTGATCCTCTCGACACCGATGTTCAACTTTTGTAGGGTAGATATAGGGTAAATTTTTGCACCAGAACCTCTATCAATCATGACATGGGTGACGTAGAAATCTTCACACCTCACGGTAATATAAAGACCCCGGTTATGCCGCGTACCTTCAACTGGCAATTCATCATCAGAGAAGCTGATTTGATTTACTTCAAAGATTTTTCCGACCATTTTCTCAAGCTGATTTACAGTGATCTCCCTAGGAACATATGTTTTATTTAATACCTTCAGTATAATATCACGATGTTCCTTGGAATGCAGCAACAAAGATAAGAGGGAAATTTGAGCAGGGGTTTTCTTCAGCTAATCTATTATCGAGTACTCCGACAGTTTCATCTTTCTCAAAAACTCTTCGACTTCTTCTTCGGTGACAGGCTTCTTGAGAGATGAAGGCCCACTCACCCCTGGCTTGGGCTTCCTCAAACCTTCAGGTACGAAGCATCTTCTTGACCGAGTCAGACCCCCTACCTCATCTACTTCTTCCTCAACTTCCTTCCCCTGATAAGTCATCACAGCCCACTTATAGTTTGAGGGGACCTTTTTCATATCGATGATTGGAAGTTGGGTTCTCAGTTTGATGATAATAGGCACCGCAAGTACTCCTTTTACCGTCAAAATAGGCTTACCCAGAGCTCCTTCCACCGTCAACTTAGGTTTGTCCTAACTTAGACCAACAACTGTTTTGGCTCATTTCACCGTGATCATGAGTTTCTTCGTGCTTTCTTGGACTTTATCTTCTCCCGTTTCTTTCTGGCTAAATGATATTGCTTTCAATGAATCCCCCATATACACGAATTTATCTTCATTAGTCTGTATTCTAACAATAGGCTTATGACACATCGATGACTCTTTGCCATCATATATCAATTCCAATATATTAGTTTCATCATGGGTTCACAGCGGATTCTAGTTGATGTTCGGAACCTCCGGGGCCTGGACCAGAATTTGATTTGCATCGATTAAATCCTGGATGGCTCTCTTCAAATGCTAGTATTTCTAGATATCATGCCCTGGTATGTCAGAACAATACGCACACCTTAAAGAATAATCCAAATTTCTTGGGAGTGGATTCGAAAACCTTTCTTGGATTGGGCTCAAGACCTTCATATTTATCAACCTATAAAACAAGCTAGCATATGACTCCCCAAGAGGTGTGAACTGATTTTTGGCCGCCTTCTCTTTCTTATACTCGGGCCTAGGTTGGAAACCGGGTCTGGAGGGGTTTTGGTAATTTGGTGGGGTTGATGGACGATTTTGTGGAGCTTGCACGCGCCATTGAGGGTAAGAAGAGGTTTGAGCATATGGTTGCGCGCTATATACTGGGTACGGGGGTGGTGGAATGGAATATAATGGGTTTTGCGCATGGTAGTAATCATGGGGAGGAATATATGGAGCTTGGGCGTAGACTTGGGCTTGGGATTGGGGATAAGGGTGAGGCAGTCTTTTGGGATAGGAATGAGTTCCAGCTACAACGGTCGCCACGTCCTCTTTCTACTTCTTACCTTCGAACGCTCCAAATCCACCTTGAATCGCTTGGGTGGTGGCTTTCAAAGCGGTAAAATTTACTATCCAGCCGATCTTGATTCTGTCCTCTATAATCTCTCTCATTTTGAGGACTCCAATAAAAGACTTTCCCATTGCCAGAAGTAAATGTTGAAAATAGGTCTAATCCTGTTCTTGAATGAAGACCTCTACTAGCTTACTCTTCTTCATTGGAGGCTTTACCCTGGCGACCTGTTCACGCCATCTTATCGCGTATTCCCGAAAGCCTTCAGTACTTTTCTTCTTCATGTTGACCAGGGATTTCTCATCAGGAACCAGATCGACGTTATATTGAAAATATTGCACAAACTCATTAGCTAGGTCATCCCAGTTGTTCCAATTGTTAATATCCTGATCGACGAACCATTCTGAAGCCATATCGAAAAGACTCTCACCAAAGAAAGCCATAAGCAACTCTTCTCTTCCCCCTGCAGCCCTCAATTGGTTGCAATAACGTCTCAAATATGCCACGAGATCACCGTGCCCCACGTACTTCTCAAATTTGGGCATTTTAAAACCAAAGAGAAGGTTAACGTCTGGGAACATGCAAAGATCTCTATAGGAAACACTCTTGTAACCTCCGATTCCTTGCAAATTCCTCATGGCCTGTTCCAAACTTTTCAATTTCCTCACCATGACTTCCTGTTCCTCAGTTACAACAGGATTTTCTGTATCAAATGGAAATGTAGGTGGTTGAGTGTACCCATACGGTCCATTCATCTTCAAAGTAGGTTCAGGGGCATAATACTGATTATCTGAAACCTTCAATACTGGATCACTAACAGACCGAGGGAGTACCATTGTCGGACGCATAATATAGGCGGGAGCTTCAGGTAGTGGCGGAACCACGAACATAGGCACTGTCGGTGGCGCCGGCTGAGTCGTGGGCCTTGGTTGAGGAAATGCCAGGGGCACACTGGAAGTGACAGGGTAATATTGACGCAGAGTGAATCTTAGTGCATGCTCTGATGACTCAATGGGAACAGAGAATTGCACCTAAGAGAGCGGTGGGCAATTTGGGATATTCCCAAGTTCTTCAGGGAGTGGAGGAGGAGGCATGCCACTAGACCATGCTCGGTGCAGATCTAGCAATTGTTGTCTAAGTCTCAATACCTCATCATTGCGTTCTGAACTTTCTTCCCTGGGATCCTGATCTGGGTCAATGAGTGAATTTTCAATCTCTCTACTAGCCATGGCAAGCTTCGCTTTTGATCTAGTGAAGTACGGATGACTAGCCAGAGTGCTATAAACCAACCACTTATCTGAAATAACATGCTCATCAAAGACAAAACCCGTTAGGATTAGGTCAGGCAACTAGTATAGAAATCACATTGTATACATCCTAGGTTCATGTACATTTCTACCGGACTTAGAGGGTAATGGGGTCATTTTAACATTATCCTGATCTTTCTCCTACACCTATTGTTTCTTTACTCCAATCACACCTCTCTTTTTTTCTTCTTCTTTTTTTCTTTTTTTTCGCCATCACTTCTTTTATCTCTTGCACCAGTCCCCTTTTTATCCTTCTTTTCCTTCTCTTATTATTCTTTCTTTCTTTTTCTTTCTCGTTGTATCCTCTATTTTTATCATTCTTTATGGCTTTTGTTTTTTCTAAAAATAAAAGAAAAATAATGAGAAACCAAGAAACAAAATGATTAGATTGAACCCAAAAGTAGGTTGCCTACGTATTATGTTGTACATGAATCAGATCTTGCGTAGTTTAGGCGACATATGCACAAATATCACAAAATTGATGATTTTTATTTTTCCTTTTTTTACGATAAACAAACAAAATAAAAGGACAATGCTACATCACCACATATTCATCAGAGAGACAACTAAACAGATTAAGACAACTTAAAACTAGTCAACAAATACTAAACAACACTGTAGACCCATAAGACGACATGTGTGACATTCCTAATAAAGACCTTAATGTTAAAACAAACTTGACACGAACTTAACAAAGACACAACAATACAATGATAGAAAAATAAAGGACTCAAACTAAATAAAAGATAAGAAGTGCTCCTTCAAATTGGTGCGCTGTGTGATGACCCTGGCTGAGATGGATCCGTTTTTGAAGTTCTCTTTCTCCTACTCAAACTCTGTAGCATATCCTGCAAGGACACTCTGATATTCGAGAAGAAGCTTAGGGCGTGTATTCCTGCCTCATGGGGAGTACCCTTGAAAAGACTGTTTTGGAACCCTTCCATAATTATGAGCAAACCTGATAATTAAACTCTCAATAACTTTATTTTATCCCCCACGTCTGCATCCCTCTCATTATCACCTACGCTTGCTTCTTGTGTTCGTCCTCTAAGTTGCACGGACAATGACCTACTAATACCCCGAGGTTTGGCTTGCAGCCAGATCTCATATCGCTGAGTGTACCCCAGATTATCCAAACTTTCTTTGAGAGTATCCACTTCTAGATTATCGGCTAATTTGACATTACAAATGCATAAACCATACAAAACACATAAAACGATCAATCAAGCAAAACAAAATAAAATAATCCAGAATTTAATGTTCAGTCCACTTATACAGTCCCAAAAAATAAATAAATAAATAAAATAAAAAATACAGAAATATAAACCTACTATATTCTAAACTAATCCTGAACTATGCTCTCGTGCTACCCGATGCCTCGGGCCTTCATCACGGACGTCTTCCAAATACAGAATACTTCGGAGAATTCTCCGGCAAACGAACACAAATACCTCGGGGCATTCCCCGGCCAAACGAATACATTTGATTAAATGCGATGAAATAGAGAAAAATCATTCAACACAAATATTCACACAGGTCACGGTATAAAATCCTACAAGTTGCCTACCCCAAAACCTAAAACATGCCTATCGATCTTGCCTAAAGCATGCTACTATTGCATTTAACATCATGAATCAAAATTAATCTGAATTCAACGACATCAATATCCATTTCAAGTCAAACGATCGATTCAAATTACTTCATTAGTCTCCGATTCCAATCCCCACATTTATACATAACAGTTTCTAAACACAAGCACATCCATATCATCATCGATTTCATGCCACGATTACTTATTTAGATAAAACAACACCAATCATCAACAGAAATGTCGAATCAAACAATCAACACACTACCACAAAATCCACATACCAAATATCATACACAAAGCAATCAAAGAGTAAGGTTTAGAAATGGACCTTCGAATAAACAATCTGGCTGATAATAATGAGTTAAAAGAAATCCACACTAGAAACCCCAAATAGAACCTCAACGACGAGCGAAGCTCCAAATCCCGAATATTGAACCCACTAGATCGCAAAAAAAATCCCCTAAAGCATGAAAAATGAGGACTAAGCAAGAAACAGAAGAACCTGAAGCCCCTTTAAAATCCAACAAAAGAACTGAAAATCGAGAGTAACTGAACTCTAGTGAGCTAAACGGTGACCACAACGAACTGAAATAGTCGGATTCTGTCTAGATCTTGTCCGGCAATCGAATGAAAATAAAGGGATCTTGGCGATTTTTAGACTGGTTTGACCAAGCTCACGACTGAAACTTGACTCCGAAAAAAGCTCAGCATTTTTCGGCCATAGTTTACTTCGAAATCAAAGGAAACAAAGGGATTCAAGAAAACTCGATCTAGAGTCGATCAAAAATAGAAACCGTAAACTGTTTCCGGCGAAAATTTTGCCGAAAAATCATTGAAAGCGACTGTATTCTTTTTCCTCGATCTCTCACTCTTGACTTCGAATCTCTCTCCCTCTCTCTTGATTCTCTCCTTCCCTCTCTGATTCGTGTGTGTTTTTTCGTGTGTAGATGTGTGTGTGTGTGTGTGTGTGTGTGTGCAAGGTTTCGTGTAGTAGAGAAGAAGATTTTGGATGTGTAGTAAAAAAATAGAGAGCTTTTTGTGTATTGATCCTGTATGCTTTTTCAGTGAATGGGGAAGAAGACCCCTCCTTATTGTCTTTGTCTGTATATATATATTGTTAATACCCTCCAAAAAATCCTAGTTGTCCCTATGTGGAAAATATATTGTTGAGAGATTTTTGGGTGGCCCCACCTAGGTGTCCTCTTTTGTGTCTATATGTATATCATAAACAAAATGGCCCCCCCTTTTTTTTATCTTTCTCATCCGTGTTTGTCCACTCCAAGAATGAAAAAATCTCATGGCATCATCTGTGGTCCCCTTGTCTCCCTTTTCTTGAAAATTTCCTTCTTTTATTTTTTGGTAGGTGAATACATATATCTAAAGCCTTTTCTTTGTGAACACGAAATGTGAGGGAAGGGTCACATGGGTAGGTAGGGTATTGGGTGGTGAGGTGTGAGGTGTCCTCTTTTAATTGGAGAGATTGTTGGAATATTTAAAATAAGATAAAATTTATTAGAATTTGTTATTTGAATAAAGACAAAAATAAATAAATAAGTAAGATGATGAGGTGGTTATTTATATATTTTTCTTGTGAAAAAATTACCACGCGGATAGGATACGTGGTAAGATGGGATAAACGATAAAACTAAATTGTGAAGGGACAAAATTACGTGTCTACAATTGGTATCAGAGCATAATTGAATTTGCCCTTAAAACATCTATAAGCAAATTCTTATATACAAAGTGAAGCAAACAAACAAAAAAAGCAATTGACGTTAAACTTGTGATAATAAATGATACAATTTATATTATGAAGTCAAATTAATTCTTGATATATTGAATTCATTATACTTATCATAAAAAAGTTAAAATAATTGAGATTAATTCACTAACATATAGGATTCATTATACTTATATTTTAAAAATTTACTGAGTAATAAATTATTTTATATTTAATTCAGTGTCATCATCAATACACAATACTAAGTAGCATAGAGTATAATAATACACGTCTTATCAAGGAAATTTGAAATTTATTTTTTCAATTACTAATTCAAATTTAATTTGTACTAGTAGAAATTAAACGATTAGGGTAAATAATTCACTATGAAGAAATTCTTTATTTTTTTTTAGTCGAACACAAAATCTTGTTTAAAAGTGAAGAGATTCTAATCGGACCTAAATTTTTATCAAAATAAATTCAACATCCATCATTTACATAAAAATAAATTTCTTAAATTTACAACGTATGATTTATTGACAAAGAAGTCAAATTCGGATGAACCACTTTTTATCTTTTTAGCTTTAACCTTGATAATTTCAAAAATAAAATCGACTAATAATTAGTCTTACACCAAATGTAAATTCATGCTGAAAACTCTCACATTAGGAGATAAAACATCCATAACAAAAACAATTGAACTCATTTAGTACGAGGGATAAGAGATAAACTAATCACGGAATTAACTTTACGATGAGTTTATATTATGTTTGGTTGGAATAAAATTACAGAATAACTTATTCCTGAATTAATTATCTCTGAATTATAATATTAATTTTTATCTCACATTAAAAGCGAAAGAACAATTCCAAAACAACTAATCATAAGATAAGTCATCTTGAAACAACTGCTTCCCAACCAAATGAACTTCTATATTATATCTAGCAAAGCTCGAATAAGAGGCGAAGACAAGATTTTTGTTGAGGGGGCTCAAATTCTGAAGAAAAACTCATCAAAGAGGGTTCAACATCTACAATACACATAAAAATTATTTTAACTATATATTAATAGCATAATTTTTAGTTGAAGAAAGTTTGAACGAACTCCCTATTACTAAGCTGGCTCCGCCTCCGACTCGAACCCACTATATCTTTGTCACTATAGTATATTATCTTTAAGGGAACAAAAAGTGGAGATCCATTCAAAATAGTATAAAGTGAGTGTATATATATGCACCAAAAATGGATGTGTCTTGTTTTGAATAAAGTAGTAGATTCTAGTTTTACCCTTGCCACTTGTATGGGATATTAAACATAGACAAACTTCAACTAACGTTAATTAATTACTTTCAATTATAAGTTCTGATTTTGGTTAGGACTAACGAGTGGGTGTGAAGTCAAATCATTCTATCTAAATATAATGTATTTCAGTGTGATTTAAAGCGTGTTTTCAGTAATTATGTCTATTTTTCGATCAACATTTTATAGTGTTTCAATATTAAATTGACATAAGAAAAGTTGTAACCTGTAATATTTCTCTTTTATTTTTGCCGATTTTTTAATTTCTGAAATTTTAATTGTAAAATATGGAGTTGATCTAATTCAATTTAGGTTTGAAGATTAGCCAAATTAATTTTCGATAATCAAAACAAGACAACTAATTTGAGACGGATGAATACTATATGTTGATTTTTGTTGCTTCTTCATGAGTTTATTCAATTTAGGTAATCTTTCATTAGCCGAAAAGAAATAGAGTCAAGAGAGATTAGGGAAAAAGTGATCTAATTTTTCATTTAATTTGCTTGTGCACATATTCAAAACTTCTATATTAATAATAATGTCATTTACTAATATGCATTTAGTTTGAAATAAAGTACAAAAAGACTTATACATTTACTTTTTAAAAAAACATAAAATTTTCCAGTCTTTCTCTGTAATGTTTTAATTTGTATTAGCAGAAAAATTCTTCTCATATTTTGGTGACGTATATAATTTCGAATAGATTGTTTATAGTATTATTTTGTGATTGTCTTGTTTCCTGTATTAGCTAGCAATGTGTTATCCCATTTTGTTGTGTGCTTTTATATTTTTTGTTTGTTATACTGTTATCTGTCCTGAGTCGAGCGTCTATCAAAAACAATCTTTTATTTCATCTAAGGTAGTGGTATAGACTGCGTACACATTATCCTCTCCAAACCCTGCTGAATCGGGAGTCTATTGGAAACAACCTTCTACTTTATCTAAGATAGTAATATTGACTGATGCGTACACATTATCTTTTCCAAACCTCATTTTGTAGAAATACATTGAGTTGTTGAAAAAAATTTGGGAGGTTAAGCATGACCTCAATACTAAATACTTTTTTTTTTTGGTTTCGCACCCATTGCTCGATATCCATATTGAAGCCCCGACTAATTCAAATCGCACATTGCAGGGTCCTTTAAGGGGGTAGCACTCCAACAAAATTTTCTCCATACAAAAGGCTCAAACTCGAAATCTCTGATTAAGGATGGAGCAGTCCCAACACTGCACCACAACCCATATTGGTCAATACTAAACACTTAATGAGTGATTACATCACCCCAACAAAAGATCATGAAGAGGCTACACAACACATGCCAAGTTCTAAAGTACTTTAATTTGGTAGAATCATGATTAAGCCACATTGATTAATTATTGTAAGAAGAAGAAAAAAGGCAAAGGGTAAATCTCATAATTAATCATCAAGAATTGGGTGCACGTGCAATCACATATTTGAATAAGCTAGCTAGGCCCCTCTTTCATAAATTCCTTCTTCAACCCTAAGAAGTCTTCTAGGCTTTACACAAGTGCTTTATACTAGAAAAAATAATAATTTTTGGAGCGTCTATAAGTGGCGGATTCAAAATTTTTACTTAGAAAATTTGAAAAAAGAATTATCCCTAATAATAATTGGGCAATAAAGGTTTAAATTTAAATTAAAAACAATCAAAGCACTTGCGGGCTCAGCAAGAATCAAACCTGAGACGCAAAGGTTTATATCATGGTCCAAGTAGCACACCATAACTATCATGCTACCTCTCATCTTTGGTTCAAGAGATTCAAAATTAATATATGTACAGAAATATAAAAATCTACCCCTATATATACGAAGTAATTTTTTATCGAGGGGGGTGAGGTGAACCTCCTGACACCCATCTAGGTCCGCTCCTGACGCCTAGTTGATTACGATCGACACCCCTCTTATGTTCAGATCATTATTTTTTATGTCCTACCCGTTAGTCACGACCAACATCCCTCTTGAATTTAGGTCATGACTCGAAGTTATGATCTAGACTATAAAGATTAGTTTATTTAGAGCACACTCAACATATAAACATACATATAGTATTTTTATTTATATTATTTATATTATGAGGGGCATTTGACACAACAATTCATGTTTAAGTTGATTTAATCGTCTAATAGTGTAAATGAGAGTGATGTGTCTGATCATTTCGTCTAAAAATTTGAATAGTTAAAAATAATATATTTTCAGTTACTTAATTTGTTCTTAAACACACCCTCTCGTATATGTTCTTAAATTTTCTTGAGGGATAGATACTATATGCGAAGACGAAATCTAGAAAAAATAGAAATTAATGAATTATTTTTTGAAGATATTAAAATTGTATACATCTAGAAAGTAGAAATTGGTGAATTCTTTTGAAGATATTAATATTGTATATATTCTTAGATCATGAAAATAAAAGGCTTCTTGTTTGTATTTTCAATTCTATTAATATATATATAGAGAGGGAGAGATAGATATTTATATACATATATATATATATATATATATATATGTACACACACATATATTAGTGAAAAAATGATCTTTATTTCATGAAAAATGTAAGCTTGGTAGAGCCTCGTTAAATTTTTATGGCATTTTTTTTTCACTATTTGCATTATATATACGTAATAATGAGCTGAAAAATTCGCAATTTTTTGGAATAAAAGCTATTCCATATCTTGGAGGAGGAGATTATAAATTGAGAATCTTTTACGATTTTCTCTCTCATTTCAGTGAAAAATTGATCTCTATTTTTAAAATATAGGTTTGACTGAACCTCGCTAAATATTTTATGGCATTTCTTTGTCACTATTTGCATTATATATACGTAATAATGAGCTGAAAAATACACAATTTTTTAGAATAAAATCTTATTCCACATCTTGGTGGAGGAGACTGTCTCATTTGTTTGCATTTAATGGAGGTCTGAATCTGAATGGTTCAGACTTCAGACCATTAAGTGCATTTGTTTTTTATTGAGATTTTAGCTCTTAATAGGTCTGAATAGGTCTTAATCATTCAGATCTAGAACCAAGTCTTAATAGGTCTGAAGAGATATTCTGGTGTTGGATAGTATTCACCACTCTATTCATAATCAACAGTCACCACCACTAACCACCTTGTCACCGCCACCATTGTCAACCACCACCCACCACCACCAACCACCTCCACCATTGCAACCACTATTGACAACAAATATCGCTACCAACTATTATTGTCAATCAGTACCACACCTACTATCTCTATTTTCTAATTATATTCACTGCTACCACCGCCGTCAATAGCACCATCATCATCAACCAGTACTGGCCAATCTCTACTACCGACCAACTCATCTATAGCAACTAGCACCACCACTAACTACCACTAATACATCACAACCTCCACACATTCTTCGGCCGCCGCCACCATTGTCACTAGTAACGCCACCTTTACCACCACTTCAACCACTACCATCACTACAATTTATCTATACTAACAACCATCTCCATCATCACAACAAATAACATCTCCAACTAACACCAATATATCGTCAACCATCATGCATTCATGTTTCAGCCAACACAATCAACACCTCAAACTACTAACATCAAGCAACGTCACATCACAACCACCATCACCACTATCAATCGTCACCATCGTAACAGTCACTACAATACCAACCATCACAACTATCACCACCAACATTATTAATCACTAACATCAATCATTGTCACCGCAATCACCATTATAAACTATTTCCACTATCACTAACAAATACAAATATTTTTTCTCAATCAAATAATAATTTTGTTGTATTAAATTATATACTTTTCTAATATATAATTAATTTTTTATTTGAATTGTATTTTTTATTTTATTATAGATACAAATAATTTTTTTTGCACATTCAGATGTTGAAAAACAAACAGTCTTAATCATTCAGTTTTCAGATCTAGAAACAACATTTTAATCATTCAGATTCAGACGTCTGAATCTTAAAAAAAAACAAATGCAGCCTATAAATATTAAGATAGGTTCTAGCCGCTAGGTTTAACTTTTGAAAGGAAAGATTACCAAACACATCAAATCACAACAGGCAGTTAACATGGGCTTAGATTAATTAATATCTCTGTATTTAATTGTAACGACCCTCCCGGTCGTTTGTGAATTTTCTCATCTTCTCTATTTTAGCACTCTTCGTAGTGAGTACATAATTTGTGACTTACGGTGATGAGTAGTACCAATTTTTGAGGTGTTTGAAAATTTTGGGTATTTTTAATAATTATTTAATTAATAAATTAATGAATCAAAATAACAATTTAGTTACTTATGTGGTTAATATAAGGGTGAAATTAAATAGTTAGGGTTTACTAGCATTCGTTGTACATTAAAGCACTGATGAAAATTGAGGTATGTTATGATTTCGTCCTAATGGTCTAATAAATATTGATAACACTTTTGTGTGTGTTAAGAATGAGAAGGCAACAGTACGAATTGTGTTCGTTAAGAAACAGTATGGTAGCGATTAAGAAGCAATATTGAGAAACAATAATGTTTGTCTTTATTAAGTTAAGAAACAGTAGCTAGCAATTCACTTTTTTGTCTTTATTAAAGATTAATGAAAAAGAAAAAGAAAAGTTAGGCAATTACAGGTAGAATTTGCCAATTGTTTACAGGTAATTAGCATCATATTATGCTATTACTGGAATTGCACCGTGCTTTTGAAATTGAAAACCAACGGTTGCTAGTTTTGACAGTAAGAACGGAATGGTGATGACGCCATATTCATATTGAGGATATTATTAAGATAGGTTGAGAAACTAAGCTTTAAGCCTAGAGTTTTGCAAGTGCAAGCTATTGTTTTGTTTGTTTCTTTAGGTTTTAAATTTTTAAGTGAGGATGTGTAAAATGGTTGTCATTAGATTGGTACTCTTATTGGAATTATCTACTTGAACAGATTTGAAACATTCGGGAGTTTTACGGAAGGGTCAGACCCTTGCAACGTAGATTTTGTTCGAGTTTTTCGGTTGAGATAGGTTACGGTTTAATTGAAGTTTAGACTCGACTTAATTGCATGCATGCTCCTAAATTGGATACTTGTTGATTGGTATTCGGGCATGCTTGAAATTTTTGATGTTTGGATTGTTGATGCATGTATAAATGATTATTGAAAATTTAATTGATGGAATTGTCTTATGACTTTAGGTGTACTTGTAAAACTTAGTGCATTGTGTTGTATGCTGTGGAGTTTGTGTAAATTTGATATTAATAATACTTGTTTATGTTGGATCGGGTACTACGTCGGTACAGATATGTTTATGTTGAATCGGGTACCACGCCGGTACAGATATTTATATGTTGGATCGGGTGCCACGCCGGTACGGATATGTTTATGTTGGATTGGGTACCATGTCGGGACGGATATTTATACGTTGGATCGGGTACCACGCCGGTACGGATATGTTTATGTTGGATCGGATACCACGCCGGTATGAATATGTTTATGTTGGATCGGGTGTCACACCAGTACGGATATTTATATGCTGGATCGGGTACCACGCCGGTACGGATATGTTTATGTTGGATTGGGTACCATGCTGATACGGATATTTATATGTTGGATTGGGTACCACGCCGGTATGGATATGTTTATGTTGGATCGGGTACCACGCCGGTACGGATATATATATGTTGGATCGGGTACCACACCGGTACGGTACATGAATATAGAATGTTCCCTGCAGGTCATGAATATTTGGGCAAAAATAAGCCCATAGCATGTGTGTACATATTTGTGTTGAGTCTGTGGATATTTACGGTATGGTTGATACTCTTGATGGTTATGTGACTTGTTTGTGAGCAATATTTGATCTGTTATTGTTGTATCATTGATTCATTTAGTATTTTTTGTGTAATGATGTCTGTCTACTTGTTATTTGATTTATATTGTGTACATGTTATTAAATTGAGTTGGCCTATGATACCAACCAGTACATAATGGTTTGTACTGATACTACCCTGTACTCTTCTTTTGTTGAGTGCAGAAAGTGTTCTAGAGGCTCAAACATGACCTCACCTCTAGAGTTTGATGGCAGATCTTGATCCAAGGGTGAGCACTCCATATCCAGGCTACCATGGGTCATCTTATTGGTTCTTGTCCATCTTTCGGGCAATAAAACATTCTTCATTTACTTTATTTTTGGATATCTCTTTAGACATGATCTTTGTTAGTAGTTTTTGTATGATGACTTTCGGGTCTTGGGGATTTTAGTAAGTAAGTTTGTTTGACTTCCGCAATAATGATGATTAGTCCTGAATTATTGTTATTATGTTGATTTTATACTAATTCATCTTAATATTGATTAAGTGTTTGAGTATTGGTTCGATTTAGATGATTCTCCCACAGGAAGATTAGTGTGGGTGTCACTCATGACCTTTTGGGTCATGACATTAATTAATAAAAAAATTAACATAAATATATATCTTAACTTAACATATTTATACTAATCCACATCCTAACAAGTAATTAAAAAATTTCAATGAATTATATATCTTCATTGAATGTATTGAAGAGCTAATTATATATCTCGGCAGACCTAAAATCGAAAAAAATATATCGGAAACTAATTATGTATCTTTACAAAGTATTGAGTTCATTTTTGGAGATCGCGCGATATTCAAGAATAATAAAATTCATCTAATATTCTTGGCCTAGTAAATTTCTAATATTTGTTTTTCTTTTATTACCAATTCCATAATCGATATTTATATTAAAACTTAATTAAATTTGAATTTTCGTCGAAAAGTAAACTTGAAAAATCCATTTTTCTGTTCTCTCTTTTTTCCTTTTATCTTTTTCTGATTTTTTTCTTGACACATGTAAGATGGCTAGGTGGAATTGAATTAGGCCCCTTCATCATTCTCTCTTTTAAAATTAACATCTATACACAAGAATATGCCACTTTCCATAAATCAAAATTGCACTCCTCTAGATATAATAATATAATAATATAATAATATAGTAATAGACCTCCAATAATGATGACTCGTAAGTTAAGTTGTCAATTCTTAACATATTATGTCATTAACAGAAGAGGTCGTTTAAATAAACGCAAAACATCTTATCTAGCATTTCTACCAAAGACTATTTCCAAGATTTAAACCTATGACCGGAGGTCACATGACAGTAACTTTACCAGATGAATATAGTTATAGTAATTATATATATATATAAATATAAAAGCCATCTAATAAAACCGTTGAGATTCCTAAATAATGTGTCTGTTAAATAGTTTTAGTCGGTAAAAAACGACAAAACGAAAAGTCCAAAAAACTATTATTCTAGTAAAACAATTTCTGAAAAATAATTACACCATATAGTTCTTTTTAGGTGGGACCAACCCTTTTTTTTATTTTTAGTATGTGAAAAAAATAGTTTTTTTTTGTTTGGTTTGGTTTTCCTTCGATATACCGTAAGAAGAAAGTCTTAGAGTAACTGCTAAAATTAATATTATATGATTAGAAGTTTATAAGTTCAAGAAGGGGCGGAGCCCCCTTATGGCTAGGGGGAACTCACTTCAGCGAAATTTTTTACAATTTATACATGATTTAATTTATTTTTTATGAATATATAGTTGATGTTGAACCCCCTTTGGCTAGTTCGCGTGCTTACTTCTTTCGATTTCGAACTCCCATAATAAAAATTTGGCTCTGCTATTGAGTTCAAGGCTTTAAGCGATCAAAACAGTAGCTGACAGAAATGCAAAAGTTACGTACAATAGACTCTAGTGGTCCGGCTCTTTTCCAAATACCGCATATAGAGAGAACATAGTGTACCAGATTGCTCTTTTACTTTGGTATTCGGTAAAAGGAAAGAAAGAGGTTTGCATTGCATGGCTCGCTTAAATTTAGATTCATCCATTGCATGATTCATATAGAGATGACGCTTCAACCAAAAAAAATTCCATTCTAAAAGGTTTGAATTCAAAACCGTCAATAAAAATAAAGATATTTCAAAATTCAATCATCTTACCCAACTCATAAGCATTTTAGATTAAATCTCTAACGATCATAATTGATTCATTATATATACTTATTATCTAAGTTAGAATAATTGTGTCATGGATCAAATTCTATCTTAGCGTGATTTGAACATGTTCTCACTAATTAACGAAAGAGATATGACGTGATGTTGAAGGTAAATGAATAATTTTATTATAATTATTGTACCTTTTGTAGAGTGAACATAAAGGAGGAAAATTAACTCAATAGACCATTCACTAATTTCATATTAATGCATTTAGACTGATTCTCAATTGATTATAGAACTATTCTGGCATATAGTGCTCATCATACTTACTTGCAAAGTTAGATGCATTATGTGACTAACCAAAAATCTTAGTGTGACGTGAACGTATTTTTCTAATTTATAAAAAAATACGTGACTTGACTTTGAAGTTAAATGAATTGATATTATCATTTTATTCTTTTTATAGATGTGGGGTCAAATCATTGTTTCGATATTCATAATATATTTTAGTGTGATTTGAGTGTGCTTTTAACATGTTAATAAAAGATAAATGATTTGATGACATTGAAGGTAAACAGTACAAAAACAATTATTAAAGAAAAAATCTTTTTTTTTTCATTTATGTGAAATGATCCCTTTATGTCTTCATTAATAATTGAAATTAAATATATTTTCACTTCAATATTGGTATCAGAGCATAATTAAAATTGCCCTTAAAACACGTATAAGCAAATTTTTATTGTCTTTAGCAAACAGTTAACTTTAATAACCTTGTAAGAATACAAAGTGAAACAAACAAACAAACAAACAAAAAAAACTAATTGATGTTAAACTTATGATAATAAATGATACAATTTATATTATGAAGTTAACTTAATTCTTGATATATAGAATTCATTATACTTATCATAAAAAAGTTAAAATAATTGAGATTAATTCATTAACATATAGGATTCATTATACTTATATTTTAAAAATTTACTGAGTAATAACCTATTTTATATTTAATTCAGTGTCATCGTCAATACACAATACTAAGTAGCATAGAGTATAATAATACACGTCTTATCATGGAAATTTGAAGAAAAAATTTAATTTGTATAGGTAGAAATTAACGATTAAGAAAAATAATTCAATATGAAGAAATTCTTTATTTTTTTGAGTCGAACACAAAACCTTCTTTAAAAGTGAAGAGATTTTGACCAAACTTAAATTTTTATCAAAATAAATTCAACATCCATTATTTACATAAAAATAAATTTCTTAAATTTACAACGTATGATTTATTGACAAAGAAGTCAAATTCGAATGAACCACTTTTCACCTCTTTAGCTTTAACCCTGATAATTTAAAAAATCAAATCGACTAATAATTAGTCTTACGCTACATGTAAATTTATGCTGAAAACTCTCACATTAGGAGATAAAACCTCCATAACAAAAACAATTGAACTCATTTAGTACGAGGGATAAGAGATAAACTAATCACGAAATTAACTTTACAATGAGTTTATATCATGTTTGGTTGAAATAAAATTACAGGATAATTTATTCCAGAACTAATTATCTCTGAATTATAATATTAATTTTTATCTCACATTAAAAGCGAAAGAACAATTCCAAAATAACTAATCATGAGATAAGTCATCCTGAAACAGCTGCTTCCCAACCAAACGAACTTCTATATGACATCTAGCAAAGCTCAAACAAGAGGCTGAACCAAGATTTCTGTTGAAGGGGCTCAAATTTTGAAGAAAAACTTACCGAAGAGGGTTCAACATCTATAATATACATAAAAATTATTTCAACTATATATTAATAGCATAATTTTTCGTCGAAGAAAGTTCGGACGAACTCCCTGTTACTAAGCTGGCTCCGCCTCCGACTCGAACCCACTGTATCTTTGTCACTATAGTATATTATCTTTAAGGAAACAAAAAGTGGAGATCCATTCAAAATAGTATAAAGTGAGTGTATATATATGCACCAAAAATGGATGTGTCTTGTTTTGAATAAAGTAGAAGATTCTAGTTTTACCCTTGCCACTTGTATGGGATATTAAACATAGACAAACTTCAACTAACGTTAATTAATTACTTTCAATTATAAGTTTTGATTTTGGTTAGGACTAATGAGTGTGTCTGAAGTCAAATCATTCTATTAAAATATAATATATTTTAGTGTGACTTAAAGCGTGCTTTCAGTAATTATGTCTATATAATATTCCATTCATATCAAATTAGTTGTTATGTTCTGGTATGTAAATTTTGATCAACATTTTATAGTGTTTCAATATCAAATTGGCATGAGAAAAGTTGTAAGTTGTAGTATTTCTCTTTTATTTGCCTATTTTTTAATCTTTAAAATCTTAATTGTAAAATTTGAGTTGATCTATCTCAATTTAGGTTTGAAAATTAGTCAAATTAACTTTCAATAATAAAAAACAAGACAACTAATTTGAGACGGATGAAGTATTATATGTTGATTTATGTTGCTTCTTCATGAGTTTATTCAATTTAGGTAATCTTTCATTAGCCAAAAAGAAATAGAGTCAAGAGAGATTAGGGAAAAAGTGATCTAATTTTTCATTTAGTTTGCGTGTGCACATATTCAAAACTTCTATATTAATAATAATGTCATTTACTAATATGCATTTAGTTTGAAATAAAGGACAAAAAGACACATACATTTACTTTTTAAAAAAACATAAAATTTTCCAGTCTTTCTCTGTAATGTTTTAATTTGTATTAGCAAAAAAATTCTTCTCATATTTTGGTGATGTATATAATTTCGAATAGATTGTTTATAGTATTATTTTGTGATTGTCTTGTTTCCTGTATTAGCTAGCAATGTGTTATCCCATTTTGTGGTGTGCTTTTATATTTTTTGTTTGTTATATTGTTATCTGTCCTGAGCCCGAGGGTCTATCGAAAACAATCTTCTACTTCATCTAAGGTAGTGGTATAGACTGCGTACACATTATCCTCTCCAAACCCTGCTGAGTCGGGAGTCTATCGAAAACAACCTTCTACTTTATTTAAGGTAGTGATATAGACTGATGCGTACACATTATCTTTTTCAAACCTCATTTTGTAGAAATATATTGAGTTGTTGAAAAAAATTCAGGAGGTTAAGCATGACCTCAATACTAAACACTTTTTTTTGGTTTCGCACCTGGTGTTCAATATCCATATTGGAGCCCCGACTAATTCGAATCACGCGTTGCAGGGTTCATTAAGAGAGTAGCGCTCCCAGCAGAATTTTCTCCATACCCATAGCTCGAACTCGAGACCTCTGATTAAGGATGAAGCAGTCCCAACACTGCACCACAACCCATGTTGGTCAATACTAAACACTTAATGAGTGATTACATCACCCCAACAAAAGATCATGAAGAGGCTACACAACACATGCCAAGTTCTAAAGTAATTTAATTTGGTAGAATCATGATCAAGCCACATTGATTAATTATTATAAGAAGAAGAAGAAGAAGAAAGGCAAGGGTAAATCTCATAATTAATCATCAAGAATTGGGTGCACGTGCAATCACATATTTGAATAAGCTAGCTAGGCCCCTCTTTCATAAATTCCTTCTTCAACACTAAGAAGTCTTCTAGGCTTTACACAAGTACTTTATACTAGAAAAAAAAACACATTTTTTGGGGCGTCTAGTAGTGATGGATTTAAAATTTTTATTCAGGACTCGAAAAAAGAATTATTAGTAGTGACAAACAGAGATTTAAATTTAAATTAAAAACAATCAAAGAAAAAAGAATTATCCCTAATAGTAGCGACCAACAGAGATTTAAATTTAAATTATAAACAATCAAAGAATTTGCGGGCTCAGCAAAAATCGAACCTGAGACGCAGAGGTTTATATCATGCTACCTCTCATCTTTGGTTCAAGAGATTCAAAATTAATATATGTACAGAAATATACAAAATCTACCCCTATATATACGAAGTAATTTTTTACCGAGGGGGTTGAGGTGAACCCCCTAATACCTATCTAGGTCCGCCCCTGACGCCTAGTTGATTACGATCGACACCCCCTCTTATGTTCAGATCATTATTTTTGATGTCCTACCCGTTTGTCACGACCCAACATCCCTCTTTAATTTAGGTCATCACTCCAGGCCATGATTTGGACCAAAAAGATTAGTTTATGAAGTGGGGAGCCCACTCAACCTATTAACATACATATAGTATTTATATTTATATTTATATTTATATTTATATTTATATTTATATTTATATTTATATTTATATTTATATTTATATTTATATTTATATTTATATTTATATTTATATTTATATTTATATTTATATTATGAGGGCGGGGGGCATTTGACATAACAATTCATGTTTAAGTTTGCTTTCATCATCTAATATAGTAAAGAGTAAATGATAGTGGCGTGTCTGATCATTTCGTCTAAAAATTTAAATAGTTAAAAATAGCATATTTTCAGTTACTTAACTTATTCTTAAACACCCTAAATGTATTTGTTCTTAAAATTTCTTGAGAGATAGATACTATATGCGAAGAAGAAATCTAGAAAAAGTAGAAATTAGTGAATTTTTTTTTGAAGATATTAAAATTATATACATCTAGAAAATAGAAATTGATGAATTCTTTTGAAAATATTAATATTTTATATATTCTTAGATCATGAAAATAAAAGGCTTCTTGTTTGTATTTTCAATTCTATTAATCCTTATATATCTATATATATATATATACATATATATATGTACACACACATATATTAGTGAAAAATAATCTTTATTTCATGAAAAATATAAGCTTGGTAGTGCCTCGTTAAATTTTTATGGCATTTCTTTTTCACTATTTGCATTATATATATGTAATAATGAGCTGAAAAATTCGTAATTTTTTTTGCAATAAAAGCTTATTCCATATCTTGGAGGAGGAGATTATAAATTAAGAATTTTTTACGATTTTCTCTCTTATTTCAGTGAAAAATTGATCGATCTCTATTTTAAAAATATAGGTTTGACTGAACCTCGCTAAATATTTTATAGCATCTCTTTGTCACTATTTGCGTTACTTATACGTAATCATGAGCTGAAAAACACACAATTTTTTGGAATAAAATCTGATTCCACATCTTGGTGGAGGATACTATAAATATTAGGATAGGTTCTAGCCAAGCTAGGTTTAACTTAAGAAAGGAAAGATTACCAAACACATCAAATCACAACAGGCAGTTAACATGGGCTTAGATTAATTAATATCTCTGTATTTAATTAATAAAAAATTAATATAAATATACATCTTAACTTAGCATATTTATACTAATCCACATCCTTACAAGTAATTAAAAAATTCCAACGAATTATATATCTTCATTGAATGTATTCATGAGGAGCTAATTATGTATCTCGACAGACCCAAAATCGAAAAAAATATACCGGGAACTAATTTGTATCTTTACAAAGAAAAATGTATCTTCGTAGGATATATTATGGATTTCGACAAACTCAAAATCGAAAAAAATATATCGGGAGCTAATTATATATCTTTCGAAAGGAAAAAATGTATCTTCGTTGGATGTATCAGAAGTTAATTATGTATCTCTATAAACTCATAATCGGAATTTTCAGTAATTATATAAAATTTCAAGATTTCCTATAATTAAGTTTCAAACTATTGGGATTTATGTTGTTTGCCCTAGTTAATTAAAATGAGAATTTCTTAAGGGAAAAGAAAGTGGGAGGTTCATCATGTCATAGAGAATATGGAAACAGTAACAACAACATATATATTCCGAAGTAAATCCACAAGTGGTGTTTGGAAAGATAAGGTAAACATAAATCGTATTCTTTGTGGAGTAAAAAGTTTGTTTTCAATAAATCATCGACACAAAAGAAGTTATTCGGGGAAGAATCGTAACAAGAGAAAATGATAGCAAAATTTCATGTATACCGATATACAATATTATATAATAAAATGAGAATTGAGCTTTCGTTGAGGTTTCAAATTCGAACTTTGAAAATAAAAAACTTGTTGATAAAACAATGTTTTACCCTAGAGTGGACCTATTCGGTGTGAATTTGAACAAGTTGGGCCAATCGACTTCAAATATTGGATGGTTAAAGTGAAAATTATAAAAAGTATGAGTTCATTTTTGGAGATCGCGCGATATTCAACAATAATAAAATTCATCTAATATTCTTGGTCTAGTAAATTCCTAATATTTGTTTCTCTTTTATTATCGATTCGATAATCGATATTTATATTAAAACCTAATTAAATTTGAATTTTCGCGGAAAAGTAAACTTCAAAATTTCATTTTTCTATTCTCTCTTTTTTCCTTTTATCCTTTTCTGATTTTTTTTTTGTGACACATGTAAGATGGCTAGGTGGAATTGAATTAGGCCCCTTCATCATTCTCTCTTTTAAAATTAACATCTATACACAAGAATATGCCACTTTCCAGAAATCAAAATAAAACTCCTCTGGATATAATAATATAGTAATAGACCTCCAATAATGACGATACGTAAGTTGAGCTGTCAATTCTTAAGATGTTATGTCATTAACAGAAGAGGTCGTTCAGATAAGCGCAAAACATCTTATCATACTACCTTTAAAATTATGAAGCAATTATTAAAATACTGTATATAGTGAAGTCTCTCAAAAAGCGTGAAAGTCTAACTTTATAGCCTCCAACAATAATAATAAAACCACATAGTAAATTTTATGGTGGCACATATGATCAATTAAAGTCAATAAGGACGACTCATAAATTGAGTTGTCAATTCTTAAGATATTGTGTCATAACGGAAAAGGCCGCGCATTTGCAAAACGCCTTATCATGCTACCTTTAAAATTACAAAATAATTATTAAAATATTGTATATAATGAGGTCTCTAAAAAAGCGTGATAATTTAGTAAATTTTGTGGTGAAAGCATTTTAGGTTATATATGTATCATAGCTAGCTTCTCAACAATATTAACTTTACCCCTTTTCTTAAGATTTCGTCATTTTATTTTATTTTTTTACTTATAAGATGTGATAATTTATATTAGAATATTATCAGCAAGATTAATACAAGTGTTAATTTCATAAAGTAACATTATAAGATGATCAGTTATTGCTAAAATTTTCTTGCTATACAGCTCCTTAATTACTGTATATTGGGCGGCTAGCTAGCTAATATAATTCGTTTTTAAATAAATATTAAAATGAATTCATTTTAAATACACATAATTCTCAACATTATTAACTTTACCCCTATATATTAAAGAACTTTTTGAATATAAATTAGAGTCCGTTTTTGGAGGATATTCAAAAATATAATTCATCTAATTCTTGGTCTAGTAGTGCTTTTTCTTTTATCTGATTTTAGACTTCATAATCAGTTATACATCAAAGCTTGATTAAATTTAAATTTATGTTTACAATTAAATTCACCATTTCAATTAAATAACATCGATAATGGTGACTCGTAAATTAAGTTGTCAATCCTTAAGATACAATGTCATAACAGTAGAAATCTCTCTCTAAAAAAACCACAAACGTCTTATCATGATACCTTTAGAATTTGGACATATATTAATTATTAAGATGTTGTATATAATATCGTCTTTTAAAAAGCGTGAAAGTCTAATCAAACCACCGATGATAATAAATAATCGAAATAATTTAATTTCGTTAAGGGGAGGGGTATTTTTGAGCCAAATATTTAACAGAGGGGTATTTAACGAAATTAAATTATTTCGATTATTTCGTTAATTTATATAAAGTTCATCATTTAATTTATATTTCGGTAATTTCTTTAAGTGAAAATTTATATTTCGTTAATTTTGTTAATTTCTTTAAAGATTAAAAAGATGTAAAGTGAAAATACCTTTTTAGAATAAATGTATGTTTATTTTCCAAATCAAATTCAACCAATTTATATTATAATTCAAATACTTTTTTTCATTATCTTATTATAAAATTAAAAAATACTTTTATGTAAGAAAATTAAAGTATTAGGATTAAAAAGTTAAAGTTAGGGTTTAATTCAATCGAAATAATTTAATTTCGTTAACGGAAGGGGTATTTTTGAGCCAAATATTTAACAGAGGGGTATTTAACGAAATTAAATTATTTCGATTATTTCGTTAATTTATATAAAGTTCATCATTTAATTTTTATTTCGTTAATTTCTTTAAGTGAAAATTTATATTTCATTAATTTTGTTAATTTATATTTCATTAATTTCTTTAAAGATTAAAAAGATGTAAAGTGAAAATACCTTTTTAGAATAAATGTATGTTTATTTTTCAAATCAAATTCAACCAATTTATATTATAATTCAAATACTTTTTTTTAAAATTAAAAAAATACTTTTATGTAAAAAAAAATAATTAAGTATTAGGGTTAAAAAGTTAAAGTTAGGGTTTAATTCAATCGAAATAATTTAATTTCGTTAAGGGGAGGGGTATTTTTTGAGCCAAATATTTAACAGGGGGTATTTTTGACCCATTTCAGATAGTTTAGAGGTATTTTTGATCCTTTTCCGAATTTCGTTAGACAGGGGTATTTTTGAGCCAAATATTTAACGGAAGGATATTTTTGAGCCAAAAATCTAACGAGAGGTATTTTTGAGCTATTTCAAATAATTCAGGAGTATTTTTGTGTCTTTTTCGAAAGCATGAAAGTCTAATCTAACCACCGATAATAATAAAACCACATGGTAAATTTTGTGGTGGAAGTACTTTTGGGTATATATGTCTTAGCCAGCTTCTCAACAATGTTAACTTATCCCCTTTTTTCCTAGTTTTTATGATTTATTTTTATCATATAAGATGTCATAATTTCTATTAAAAATATTATCAGCATGATTAATACAAGTGTTAATTTCATAAAGTAACATTAGATGATCAATTATATATTGCTAAAATTGCATTGCTATATAGCTAAAAATGATTAAATTTGTATTAGGAGTAATTATTTAAGTTGCTCGACTCTTCAGATACGTTGTCACACCTGTATTATATTCCTTAAAAATATACTATTTTTAAAAATTCAAAAAAAGATAGATATTTTTGAAAAATTTAAGCACATTAACTAATCATTATTAAAAGATGTAAAGGATTCTATAATCAATACTACAATTGACACAAAGCAAGCAAAATATGACAAGATATATATGGTATAATAATTATTGCCTCTTCAATTCATAATATGATTTTTAGACGGCAAATAAAACTAAAAAAAAGTGCTTATTGATCGTTCAATAAAATATTTGTAAACTATATATAATTTAAAATCGATTAAGAAAGTTATTCTCCTCAAGTATTTGAGGTTATAGAATATATCTTCTTAGGATGAAATAAATCACATCAACAGGATAACGGTACCTCAAATTCTATCGATCTTCGAACTCACTCAACGATTTGTAAATCACGTTTGAGTTTTTAGAAAGAAGAAGAAGCTAAGAAGAGTATTTTCACTTATAATTTCATACTCATATCTGAGGAAAATAACAGATATTTATAACCATAGGTGTTGCTTCAGAAAGGAACAATTGTTCATGAAAAGTTGCACCTGTTTCGAAACGTTGGGCTCACCTATAGACCCCATATGCAGTCGCAGATGGTGACATACGGCCACATGTCGTCGCATGTTGTCCAAAACAGAATGTTCAGCAAGGACCTGCGTTCTGACCTGCGATGGCATCTGTATTCGCAGATGGCTAAGTGCACCCGTACCTCCTATTTTATTTTCATAGGTGTTGCTTCAGAAAGGAAACAATTGTTCATGAAAGTTGCACCTGTTTTGAAACGTTGGGCTCACCTGCAAACCCCATATGCAGTCGCAGATGGTGACATGCGGCCGCATGTTGTCCAAAACAGAATGTTTAGCAAGGACCTTCGTCCTGACCTGCGATGGCATTTGCATCCGCAGGTGGCCAAGTGCGCCCGCATGTCCCAATTCTATTTTCAAATAGTGCCTCGAAGGTCGCGTCCTTTCAAGGCGTATCGTGGCATGCGTCCGCACATGTTTGTGTGTGTCTACAAAAGGAGAATATTTTTTGTATTGGATTTTATCACGATCCAAACTACTAGACCGTGCGGGCATCTACGCTATTCTAAGCAGCTAGGAGAATTCTTATCACCCAACTAAAAATATGCGGAAGACTTCTGTTTTAAGAAAATATTGGATTAAATATAATAAGGTAAATTAAATATTAATAAATAAACTTTTTCAAAAACTTCTTACAAGTGCCCTTCATTATCCCAAGACTTGGTCAGACATATACAAGAGCTATTTACTACAGCATAAACTGACAATAAAATAATAATACAAAGACTCTAACATCTGCCAGGATGAAAATGCAGAAGTTAGTGCTGAATATCGTCATCCATCTAGTAACTGCAAACTAACTTGCATCCAGTCTACATTCCAAGAAGAAATGTAGAAGAGTAGGGTCAGTACAACCACACGTTCCTTAATTCCATTTTAGGATTATATGAACTAACACGGTCGACCGATGATGCCTACCAGTACGGTCAGTATGTTTTTACCTTTTAGTTTTTTTTTTCTTTGGTGTTCGATATCTAATATTTATATTAAGGCTTCGTTTAATTTAAATTTATTATATATGGACTAATCGAAAGTATATTTGAAGGGAAAAATAATATATATACATATACTTTAAATTATCATACTTTGCACAAATTTCTACCCTTACAAAGTAATTACAAAAATTTCAACTAATTATGTATCTTTATTCGATGTATCGGGAGCTAATTATGTATCTCGACAGATCCAAAATCGAAAAAAATGTATCGGAAGCTAATTATGTATCTTTACAAAGGCAAAGGGCTCATTAGGTATTTTTACAAAGTAAAAAATGTATCTTCGTTGAATGTATTGTCAATTGTGTATCTCGACAGATCCAAAATAGAAGAAAAAAAAATATCAGTAGTTTATTATATATCTTTACAAAAAAAATGCATCTTCATTGGATGTATCGGGAGCTAATTATGTATATCGACAAACTCAATTTCAATAATTATTTAAAATATAAAAAAAAATTGTAACTAAACTCCAAACTATCGGATTTATGTTATTTTTTGAATTCGAAATTGATAGCTAAATGTGGATTGATCTTATTCATAACACTTGATGGTACGTAATCAACATGCTATGGTCAATCAAATTCAATTAATAGTGTAAATAAATATAACCAGTTAGCAAATTACATGAGTAATACATAATTAACAAAATTTTAAAACTAAGATTTGAAGAATAAATAATGAAAAAAACATTGAAATAAAACAAAAGGGCTTCTTACATAATTCAACTAAATAATCACATGTATATGTAATATATCGATGTTGTATAAACAGTATATAATCATGTATACATGATCCAATGCTATATAATACTTATACGTTGAAGCATTTCATCTTCCTCAATAAAATGTTTTTTTTCCATCTCGACCATCTCAGTTTTTTTCTAAACAGTCTCAAAATTTAGAGACGAGCTCCTCACAATGCTTCTAGTCTTTCGATATATTATTCACTAGAAATGATATATTCACGTTTGTGGCAGGTAATATTTTAAAATTTGAGCTTCGAATCTCTTCAATTGCGGAATTCAATGGACATCAACTCAAATCTTCCTCTAAACAGCTCAAGACATGATCTAGTTTTGTTCATATGAATTTTTTGGAATCGCGAAACAAAGGGATTTTTTGCTGAAGCCTGAAGCTACGAAAATTGAATGGTCATTTTGTCTAATTTTTCCTAAATAAAATGAAAATTTTCAGATACAAAACCTAATATAATTCAAAAATTGACATAAATAACTGTCCATCAAAATAATAGACATTATATATATATATATATATACACTATACACATAATAGATACATTCTTGATACATAATATATACACATATAAAGGGCAGCCCAGTGCACTAAAGCTACCGCTATGCGCGGCGTCCGGGGAAGGGCCCCACCACAAGGGTGTATCGTACGTTGTCTTACCTTACATTTCTGCCACAGGCTATTTCCAAGGCTTGAACCCGTGACCTCCTGGTCACATGACAGCAACTTTATCAGTTACTCCAAGGCTCCCCTTCACATTATATATATATATGTGTGTGTGTTGTGATTTGATTAATGAATATAATTATTTTTGACCGATGGATCAAATATCTGATTTGTCCCAATATTTATCCTAAAATAGTGGTAAATATACATTGTTTTCAGTCACTGGGCCAATATTTTCTGATGAAAGGCCCAAAGTTGTAATTCATCAAAGGTAGAAATTGCATAACAATGACATTATGAAGGGTGGTATTAAATTTGTTGCTTAGCATACATAAATTCTAGTTATAATATTCACATAAATTAATTTTCTGATGAAAGGCCCAAAGTTGTAATTCATCAAAGGTAGAAATTGCATAACAATGACATTATGAAGGGTGGTATTAAATTTGTTGCTTAGCATACATAAATTCTAGTTATAATATTCACATAAATTAATTTTGTCTATAAAACTGAAGTTCGAGGATATTTCAAAAAATTATAGACACTAAAGATAGTACATAATGTATTATCTTCTATTTTTTCAAACGATAGAAAGAATGATTAATTGCTTGAATGCCGGGCTATCTAATCGCAAAATCACCCCAGTCTGAACCCTCTCAACTCCTTACTAAATAAATGAATTCTTGATCGATTGAGCAACTCAGACAACTTTTACTTGTGAGACAACACCTATTGTCGATATATAAATAAATGAATATATCACCAAGGTCCAAGAGATTCTTTAGAATAATAACTAATATTATAGTTTATTGAGTGAGCTAGACATATTGTATTATTTAATATATATATATATATATATATATATATATACCAAAGGAAAATCAAAATCAGCTGTCTTAAGAGACAAAATAATTGAAATTGAGACCCATCAATTTCTAGTCACTCCAAACACATGGGCTATGGCCTGTAAGTTCTTAGAACACCCACATCTCAAAAGAAATGAAGAAGAAGGTGACTCTTCAATGTCCGAAGAGATGTAATCTACAGACATATATATATATATATAATATATTAAAAGTGTGAAGACCCCTATAAAATTGATTTAAACTTTTTACCCTTCATTAACATACTCTTCTTTAGATAAAATTGTCTTTTCACTATTTTTTAAATTTATTATTTAATTAATTTTTATTATATTAACTAGACTTTCTAAAACATATGGGACTCCTAAAATATATGGTAGGTGAATTAATTAATATTTTTCTTTCTACTAGACTTCCTAAAATATATGAGACTCCTAAAATATGGTAGGAGAATTAATTAATATTTTTTTTCACTTTTCAATTAGAAAAATACTCCTAAAATAGTACTCTATTAATGAAATACTTCTATAAATATTGAGATGTACGTTAAGCTAGAGAACAACCCGGTTTGCCTATTAGGAGAATATGATTGATGCTCATCTAACTTGATTCATTTGCATGTCTAGATTGGTGGATGCTTGATTTTCTAATCCTCAATTTCTTCACTGTTTTTGTCAGCATAATCTTCTTTATTTTCATTCAAAATTATTCTTTAGAATCAAAATTTTCGCTCAAACAAGAATTAATTGGATCAAAATCGAAGCTTTGTGATCACTATTATATTTTTTTATAGTTTACAGGTTGTAGATGAATGTCGGTGGGCTTTGAAGAATTTCCTGTGTAAAAGTTAGGTGTAATTGTATTATTTTGATATCTTTATTATCTTATTTTTTATTTTAATTTACAGATGTTAGATGAATGTGAGTTGATTTTGAATTATTTTTTTTAGGTAAAGGTTAGATTTAATTGTATTATCGTAATATCTCTTTTTAGTTTGTTATTTTGTGGTAGTTACAGTTCGTAGATGAATCTCGATTAGCTTTGAAAAAATTTTGTGTGCAAACTTTAAGTTTAATTGCATTGTTTTGATATCACCTTTATCGTATTATTTTGTTGCAATTTACAAGTAATAGATAAATGTTGGTCGGCTTTGAAGAATTTTTTTTATGTAAAGGTTAGGTTTAGTTGTATTATTTTGATATCTCTATTATCGTATTATTTTGTTATTGTTTACAAGTGGTAGATGGAGAGCCGGACGACTTTGAAATTTTTTTTGTGTATAAAGATTAGATTTAATTGTATTATTTTGATGTCTCTATCATTGTATTGTTTTGTTGCAATTTACAGATAGTAGATGAACTTTTTTAAAAAAATTATGTAAAGATTAGGTTTAATATATAAATTTTACATCTTTACATACTCAAAAGATATTAAATTTAATTATTATATTCATCTTTATCATTTAAATACATATTCTATTTAATGTAATGTTTGAACTCATTAAAGTGAGTATATATATACATACATATATATATATATATATATATATATATAAAATTCGGTATACGGTAAATACCGAATACCAAACGGTATTAATATCTTGTACCAAACTCGATCTCAAATATCACAATATTAAAATTTTACTCCTAAATTTCATATGCAATACCAAATTATCAAATACCAATCATCAAATTTTTTTATTTAATTCAATAATTTGATTTTCGATATTTTATACCCACACCTAATTTCCACTATTCCCCTTAAAGTGTGACATGACAATGAAACGTGTCTTGTCTCTTAACAAAACAATGCACAAATAAAGCCAAACACCTATCAAATAGTATATGGGTTGTCTCCCGCTCCCTCTTTTTGACTATACGCTTTCAGTTTAGTCGTTAACTCTGTATTTTTAAAAAAATAATGAATTATATATATAGGGAAGTTACTAAAATTCTTATAAACATTGAATTTTAAATTTATTACTTTATATAAAATGATTAAATTATATATAAGTATTTAATTGTTGAATTTACTAAATCTAAATTTTAGATTATATTTTTTTTCTTCTCCTTTTTCCTACTTATTATAGCTTCTCACTCGTCAAAAAATAATATTTTTTATAAAATAAATAAAGATAGATATTAAAAAGAACAACTAGAATAAGGTCTTACTATAGACAAACTTGGACTAAAGAAGATTTATGTGCAAGATTACACAAAATGCGTAATAATAAATTTTGAAATTTATGATCTCAAATATGTCATATTATTTATATTTATGTAAATGCATGTCGGTGAAGAAGAAAAAGAAGTTTCAAAATATATCCTTTTTTTCAAGTAAAGTACTAAAAAATAAGTAAATAAATATCATATAAAATACAACAACAACAGTCCTAATCTATTCCCACGAAGTGACGTCTGAAAATATCATATAAAATGTAGTAATAAAATATATAAACATACATCATGACTCCTGCTCCCATAAACCTGAACAAAAACTATATATATATATATTTCGAAAATGATTTTTCGAAAGTTTCAATAAAGAAGTAAAATATGCTCTTCAGGAAGAATTCTATGCTGATCTTTCTGTACATAACAAAATAATTGCTTTTGTACCATGGTTCATGGCTAAGTATGTAGATCATTATATCTCTACGATTGCTAGAGATTTTAAACTAGCTACTGGAGAAATCACTACATCAGTGCTCCCTCTCCAACAATCATTTCAAATTGAAAAAGATAATAAAGTAGTTCAGTTTACTATTTTTGCCAAGCTAATTGAGAATGATATTACACTTATCACTGCTCAAAGTGTCAATATGATGTTGAAACAGCATAATTATGCTAATATGTACATGAGTATTTTAAGAGAACAAATTGTTTCTCTACATGAAAAAATTGATAAGGTCCTATCCGAATTGCAAAGGATAGAGCTTAATGAAATTAAGCATAAAGACCAAGAGGTTACTGCTACTACCAGTATCCAGCCTTCTCCTGAGATTAAGACTTTCAGACTGAATAATGACTTCAAAAATATAGAGAAGTTATTAGCAGAAAAATTTAATGGATTACGAATAAATCCTTGCCGATGATCCCGAACTAAAATCAAATTTTTTGTAATTTATTTTAAACCTATGGAAAAATCTATTTCGTATTCAGTTGGATCCATATTAGAAACTGCAGTAGCAATATTCGATTCTGATATTGTGCATCCTAAAACTTTCTCTGATCTAAGAAGTAGAAACTCTAGATGGAGATCTAACAATATAATCAACAAGAGATATGTAAGAAGATGTTGATCTTGTTAGTCTCGATGATGATGCTATACGCAAATCATCAGCCCTATTAAGTAGAGGCAAAGAATCAGAAAATCTAATTTTTACAATGTCATCAACGGCCTGTTCTACTTCTGAAATCTCATTATTGAGATTATTTTGAGGAGGGGCTGCATCCTTGAGGATCCATTCTTTTGGAAAGTCAATTTCATCCCATTTAATAGATCTTCTAGTGACAACTTTAGACCTACAAAAATTGATTTCCATCAGAATAGTTTCATTCTTGAAGTCCATCATTTTACACATAGGATTTAATGTGGACAAATGTTTATAATATATTCTATAACAAATACATATTACCTCAGTTTCTGATATGTAATTATAGCCATGCAATTTAATGTTCAAAATTAACTGACACACATGATAGGGGTATAGCAGAAATGATTACTGCTGTATTTATTGGTCAGCTTAAAGGCTGGTGGGATAATTACCTAACCCCAGACGATAAGGAGAAAATAATGAGTGCAGTCAAACAAGGCATCATTGGCCCCAAAGTTATGAACGTTGTCTATACATTGATTATTAATATTATTAAGCACTTCTCTGAAAGATGGTCAGACAATAGTGAAACTATTAGAACTTTGCTCTAAAACCTTAGATGTAAGACTCTAACATCTTTTAGGTGGTATAAAAATGTTTTCCTGTCAAGAGTCATGGAATTACTTGAGAGTAATAATTCACATTGGAAGTCTAAGTTTATAGATGGTCTTCCTATGTTATTTGCATAGAGAGTTAGGAAACTCCTTAGAGGACCTGATGTAAGTATAAACTGTGACGCTTATACCTACGGAAAAGAATTAGCTTTGTGTAATGAGATAAAGCTAAATCATCAGATTATGTGTGTGTGTGTGTATGTTCCAGTTACATCTGAAAAGGACAGACAAAAATGTCATAGAATATTATCTTTTAATATACGAATTCGGCAGAACACAATAAATTTAATCTAATCACATGTAATAAGAAAATTGAATATTATTAAATTTATAATTCATTTGAAGTTATCGTTCTAAAATTCGGAGTCAATAATGGTCAAATCATAGATCCCCATACGGGATAATTTGAGTGATTGACTATAGTATCTCTCTCATATATTTATGTAATTAATCATTCAATATTCGAAACTCATAGGTGAATTAGCTCAAATTCCCTAACGGAGCTTGGAAATTTTTTTTATTGGGATTTTTATTTTTGGGACTCGATTCTGAGACTTTTTATTTTGTTTAGAGCGAATAAAATTCGGTCTACCCCACCACAATTTTTGATAGTTATTTGTACCATATTTAATCCTTTCACTATTAAGTATTAAGGAGACTAGTTGGTCAAACATTTAATTTAGCTAGTCAAACAATTGTTGTGAAAATCTTTAGCACCAGTTTTATTATTCTTTTGGTTTTATGTTTGCACCAATTAAAAATGACATCTTTCACATGAATACGTATGTACTCTTCAAGTTTTTTTTCTTTTTAATTATTATTGTGTATGATTCTCCTTTTAATGCTGACTAATCTGAATTTACATCGAAAAGTCCTATTTTAGAGGTTAACTTTAATTTTTCACTTAATATTCATCTCCTTATTAAAGACGACTTTATGGTGTTAGGATCGATTAGCAGTTCACACACACTAAATTTGTGGAGGGGATGAAGAAAACTAGAGAGAGTTCTTTAGGAGAGAGAGAGAATTAATTTTGTGGTAACACCCGTAGGTAACCTCCACGGCGGACGGACTATTTATATTAATGATTTGGAGTATGTACAATTACACAGAGAATGAGAATAAAAGGTACAACCTAAAATTTGGGTCGGGGCTCCGCGGAGATTGAATCGCGTGAACATTAATATATAACAGTACGTCACATATTAATCAGACTCCACAACCTAACACATGGTACTGTTACTAGATGGAGACAAGGGTGAATCTAGGTGTCCAGGTGGGGGTTTTCGGAAACCCAGAAATTTTTGTGCGGATCTAGTATTTATATAGAGAAATTTAGTAAATATATAAAAATTATAAATTGAGAACTCCAAAAATAAAATGTATTGTTGATCTAGTGAAGTAGAGAGAGTTGTAAAAATTTTATTCCCTTTAATAACTATTTGGTTTTAGTATATAAAACCAAAAATATATTTTGATACAAATATAACTTTTGTACATATAACTAGCAAATGTAATTATTTTAGTCGATCTATTAAATACTTAACTTGCCAAAAGAAGGCCAAGTAAAATGTATGAGGAAAAAGGAGCAACTAGCAATCAAATCATGTGGCCCATTATTTTTTGTCATCATCTCAATTGGTCCATTGATTTGATTTTCAACAATTTAATCATCCCTCCCATTTTCACCCTATTTTTTTCTATCAACCTTTTCGTTTAAACTCTCAATTATATTTCTCACTAACTCATTAATCAAAATCTTGATCTATTTTGATATATATATTTTTTTCTACTTCCTAGCCATGTCAAGTAGTGATAGGGGCAAAGATCCGGTCGAGGGATCGTCAAGATCCCCAGGCCGCGACCAGCCCCCTAGTCGATACGAGTCTCAGAAACGACGAGATTGGAACACTTTCAACCACTACTTGAAGAATCACAGGCCACCAATCCCACTACCTCATTGCAATAGCAACCACGTGTTGGAGTTCCTCCGATACCTAGATCAGTTCGGAAAGACTAAAGTTCACTTACAGGGTTGTATTTTCTATGGACAACCCGAACCCCCAGCTCCCTGCACTTGTCCACTAAGACAAGCCTGGGGGAGCCTAGACGCGCTCATAGGCAGGCTTAGGGCTGCCTATGAAGAGAACGGGGGGTCGACTGAGACCAACCCGTTCGCGTGCGCGGGGATTCGGGTGTATTTAAGGGAAGTGAAGGAGTGTCAAGCTAAGGCACGTGGCATTAATTATAAGAAGAAACAAAAGAAGTTTGCTAATAGCCCTAGTAAGGGAGATGATTCAAATTCTTCTGGATTCCTCACATTTTCTTAATGATCTACTATGCCTCGAGAAAGATTAAAAAAAAAAAAAGGTAAAATCTTTTATAATGCGTTCGCTACTTTATTAAATTGCTAATTTGTCAGCTCGATTGCTTGTCTTATATATATGTGAAGTAAGAATGTATCTTGATATATATATAGGGGTACTTTTTATATATATATAAATTGTCATTGTAAAACGTTCAATTAGCATCCTAAAAATTAAAGCAGATAATCTGTGTGTTATACAACATGTTAAAGTATATCGACAATATGAAAAATATTCATTCAGAGTACATTCATCACACTGACAATTTAAAGTATGTCAGTGTGAAAAAACGTTCATTCAGATCAGAGTGAATGGTCTCGGAGTAACTTGTAAAGTTGATGTCATGTGACTAAGAGGTCATGGGTTCAAGTCTTGGAAACAGTCTCCAGATCGTGCGCATAGCGGACACTTTAGTGCACCTAGCTGCCCATTTGATAGTGCCATTCACTCTACGGGACTGAAAATCTTGAATCCGACTCCGATTTAACTAGGTTTTTTTTTGAATCCCCAAATGATGATAAGAAATTAAACTTAAACTTAGTTGGGGAAAATAGATACTGAATTTCAACCAACAAAGTGACAAACCCTAGAAATAATTACTTCTAGTGGGTAATATATAACTTCAAAAACTCTAATTTATTGATATTCTGGATTCAATATTTACTTTTACTTGTTTCATAATAAATATTAATTACATATATTTGGTTCATTAAGAAAAAAAATTAAAGATTTTCTAGTGGTAATATATAACTGCAAAAACTCTAATTCTTGATATTCTGGATTCTTTAAAGACGTATAAGCGGCATTGCTTTTGAAAGATTATAGACTTTTTTTTTTACTTTTAGTTCTTTCTATGTACCAAAAAAAGAAAATACGTATTGAATACATAATAATTAAGTAAATAAATATATTTTCTCATTAATCCCTTGGATGAGATTGTCATACGATTCAACATTCTAACTAAAAATACACTGAAAGTTAGTGTGCAGATTTTCTTTTAAAGAACTCCCATTCGGTATTCAGTATTTTCTTTGGAGTCTCGACTAATTTGAATTTGCGTTATGTAAGGCTGTTAAAGGGAAAAACGCTCTCTACCAATTTTTTTTCTAAAAAAATATCATTGCTTGTAGGGAGGAGTGCGTATGTAATAGTAGGAGTGATTTGTTTGTATCTGTGTTTGTAGTTTCTTGTTCGTGGTGTCTGATGATGTTTGTCATCTCGAATAGATAGTTTATAGTATTACTCTGTCGGTGTCTTTTTTCTCTTATTATCTAGCAGTGTTTTATCCCATTTCGTTGTTTATTTTTTATGTTTTTTGTTTGTTATACTGTTATTTGTCCTGAATCAGGGGTATATCGGAAACAACTTGTCTATCGGAAACAACCTCTCTACTTCATCTGAGGAAGTGGTATCGACTGCGTACACTTTACCCTTCACACACCCCCACTTTTTGAAAATACACTGAATATGTTATCGTTTTACTTAAAAACCTCTAGTTATTGGTGAAGGAATCGTATTCGTCCCATCACAATTTTTGATATTTAGTCTTCCAAAAACTTTGTACTTAGCTTATATCATGACAAAATAGAAAAAGGAAAGGAATTTGACATGTGAAGTATGAAAAAACCTCATTTTCCTCACTTTCTGCTATGAATAAAGCTGTTTGCAGAAAGCAATACCCAGATATTTGGTACTTGATGGTTGGTACTTCATTGAGAGACCAACGACAACAACATACCCAGTATATTTTCATAAATAGAGATTTTATTCAGAGCTTGATTAATTTAAATTTGTGTCAAGAACTCAATTTCCAGCAGAGACAAACACTAGGTGATTCTTTCCATCTGTTCTAGCTTTGATGAGCAGAGTTACCTGGTACCTGTGGTCGGTGAGAGGTGACAGGGTATCTTGTGGATTTAGTCGAGGTGCATGCAAGTTGACCTGGATACTACGGTTATAAAAAAAATTGTGTCAAGAACTTTTATTTTGGAGGTAGAAAAATCCTATACCAAAGGTGGTTTCTATTTTTAGGATTCGAATTCAAGACTCTGATTAAAATGGAAGGTATTTACCACCATCACAACCTTATGGCTTATGGTATTGCTACATGCACTCATTTGAGGTTGTAGATGGTTTTGCATTTTTTTATTTGGAGTATTATTCGAATGAATAATAAAATCTTAAGAAATGTATAATGTATAATGTATAAAACGTGCTATTTTAAACATGTCAACGCATGCATTTGTATGGCTATAAGAATTTGTTGATCATTATTAAAATAAAAATAAAAAAAAAAATAATGTCACATAAAATGAGATGAATGGGACATAGAGTATCTACAAAATTTTACTTAATGCTGACAATATATTGTTTTTTATTACATTTTAATTTGCTATGACATGTTATTTATATATCTTCTATATTACTCAAATTAGACTTATTATAGAGAGTTATTTATCATTGTTGATCATCTTATACTCTATGAAGGAAATTAAAATCATAGATATAATATTTCATGAATCAATGTGGCTCTTGTCCACCATGTAAATCTTATTTTGTGGTAAGTCTTAATCTTATATATTCAGTGTAATTTTCTGATTGTCATGAAATTCGGATCATCGATCGACCTACATACGCCCATTGAAATATATAATACCACACATTAACTTATCATTATTACCTAAAATCCAACCCCTTGAATTACATACCTCCCGAATTTTAATTTATACCGTTATACGTTACTTAGAGTCGCGATAAATCATGAGACCGAGAAGATACATCACGGAACCGATTAAGTAATGTATCGTGACCCTAAGTAATGTATCGTGACACCGGTTAAGTAATGTATCGCGATCCTAAGTAATGTATCGCGATACTAAGTAATGTATCCGGCTAGTTCAAAATTTGGGATTTTATGTAATTTTGAAAAGAGTGAGAATATGATGTAATTAGGTATTAAATGGTTGGAATTTAGGAAAATTCTCCTTTTTTTTTAAATTAGACTTGATCTTTTCATGTAAGAGAAACCATATAGATGTGACTAAAATAATGTATAATTTATATCTTAGTGCTAAATTATTCTCACATTAATGAACACACATAAAAACCACATTGTATTGATGGACAAATTTTGAGATTTTGCATCTGCATTATAATGTTTAAATTGTCCTTTAGTATCTTTACAAGATTGCTTACTGTCTATATTGGATCTTGTGGGACATCATATTATTCATTTATTTGTCCTAATGTTCTATATTCTTCAGTAAAATAATAATATGGCATGCATATAATTGATATATATCCTCTAAATACTTTTTTCTTCATGGCATGCAAGTAGTTTTTTTTAAATCTCTTTTTGTGTGGAGGAGAGTATTAGAGTAGAAGGTTAATGATAGTGGCGGAGGCTGGATTTTTATTGAGGAGGTTTAGAAGTAAATATATGAATTAGTCGAAGAAGGTTCAACATCTACTATATATGCATAAAAAATATTTTTAACTATGTAAATATAGTATAATTTTCTATTGAAGGAAGTTCGGATGAATCTCCTGGAGCAAAGGCGGCTCCGCCTTTGGTTAATGGAGAGTAGAATGTTGTGTTGTCTCTACAAGGTTTAGGGTTGCTGGTGTTTGTCATTGTATTAATCGGATCCTTGTAGTTCTTATTTTTGATATATATATATCGTCATATGTTGTTTATTGTGTTTCAATTACCACGTTATTTGGTTGTTGTTATTGTTTCATATGTGTAGGCTCTGAAATGCTTGTTATGCTTTCCTCATTGTTTTCTTCTCCGTGTACTTGAATTTGTTGCACTTGAGCCAATGTTCTCCTGGAAACAACCTTTTTACCTCTATGAGGTAGTGATAAGATATGTGTACATCCTACCGCTCCCAGCCTCTACTTATGAGAACCTACTGAGTATGTTGTTGTTGTGTGTTATAACAACAATAATGATAGATAGGGCGCAAGTTTGAGCCGTGAAAACAGTTACTAATATTTAGTGACGGAGTCAGGATTTCACTAAATATCTTGATTTTGAGTTCTGAGAATAAAGTCGTCTATAGTAGAGAGCATTTTATCCTCCCAAGTGAGACTTTCCGGCGTGAATTCGGATTAGTCGAGTCCCAAAACAGATATTAAACACCAAATGAAAACTGGAAGAAAATGTTAGAGGGAATATTAATCATAAGTAAAGATCAGTGTTTTACCAACTCAAATAAATGTTTACACAAGCTACTGTAAATTAATTATATAAGCATTTTTGTAATATGATTTTGTGACAGCTTATTTAATTAAATAAATCTGCTTCTTTTGAGTTGTAATTATCAACCCCATATTGAGATTACCAACTATTAATCATCCATTTCCCTTTGGTTTGTAGTTTTATAATTTAAGCTAATTAAAAATTTAAATCATGCTCCATGTATAAATTTAACTTTGTTGCGGGCCAATTGTTAAGGTATGGTTCGCTTTGGTTCAACCTCTTCGAGGTCACTTTTAGTTTTTTTGGGCCTCCTGACGGATTTTTTTTTTTTGCGAACAACATAAATTCCGACAGATTGAATTAGCACCCGATACATTCAATTAAGATACATTTTTTATTTTGTAAAGATATATAATTAGCTCCAGATACATTTTTTTCGATTTTGGGTCTGTCAAGATACATAATACATCTGATGAGGATACATTTTTTCTTTTGTAAAAATGCATAATTAGTTCCCGATATATATTTTCTGATTTTGGGTCTGTTGAGATACATAATTAGTTTCTGATACATCCAATGAAGATACATAATTAGTTTAAATAATTTTTATAGTTACTTTATAAGGGTGAGAATTTGTGTAAATATGGTGAGTTAAGGTGTATGTTTATGTTATTGTTTTTGGCCTTAAGCTCTGTGATGAGCTAGATATTTAAACTTTATGAATTCAAATTCGAAATAACTCATCTGGTTTAATTTACTAAGTTTGAAATCAATTATTTAATGTGTACTTTTTAGCGAAATTTCAAGACTCAACTGTTTGATGATGTGTATAACTTAAACTCTATTTTGATAGCTACATACATATGTATATTCCTTTTAGTCCATGGACCATAGTTATATAAGTATTATACATCATTATCAAAACAAAATTTTTATATCATCAAATCACATTTATTTGTTGTAGCAGTTAATCTATATTATTTAAATGACTTGCACTATAAGATTAATGTTGATCCTTTACAACAACAATCTAATCTTCATAGCAAGCTAACTATGATAATCTAAAAAATAAAAATAATAGTTTGTCGTATAATAATGCAATTAAATTTTTTTTACATTATCAGTGTTGATATATCTGAATTAACTTTATATTTTTAACCGATATAATTATATTTCATGAGCAGGATTTTGCATGGATAAAAGAGACTTGCTACGTAGAAGTGGAAGAATGTTATTGCTAATTAAAATCACCATTAGCAATAATCAAAGGCATTTAATTACTTCTAAAATTACAATTACTTCTTTGTTATTATATAATATAGTTCTATAGAGTCCTTCTGCAAATTTTATATTGTTTCTTGTATTCTAAACTCTTTTATACAAGTGAGTTTTATTTTATTTTATTTACTAGGCCAATTATATGACATTTTGGATTTATATCCAACAACAATAACATACGCAGTGTATTCCCGCATAGAGGATCTGAAAAGGGTAGAGTATACGCAGTCCGAATCCAGTGGCGGAGCCAGCATCTTAATTGAGGGGGTTCAAAATCGAAAAATGTGAACGAAATAATTAGTCGAAGGGGGTTCAACGTTAATTATATATACATGAAAAATAATTTTAAGCTTGTATACATAGTATAATTTTCCGCCGAAGGGGGTTCGGATGACCCCCCTCACTATGAGTTGGATCTGCCACTGTCCGTAACACTACCTCATAGCACTACAAAAAAAGGATCAAATTATGGGGATTATTTTGTTAATTTGTGGCAGTTTATAGCCCCCATAAATTAAATTGCGACAGTTTTAAAAAATGTCATAGTTAGCCTTGCCACGAGCTCATTTGTGGCGGTTCTAATAAAGCTCCACAACGACCGTCACAAAATGACTTATAAATTTGTGGAGGGTTTTATTAGCATCAATTTGTGACGATTTAGAACCTTCACAAAATAATTTCAATTTTTTAAAAATTAGATTTGTGTGAATTTATCATTATCGTGATATGAGATTAATATTTACATAATTTAATTTGTAGAGCTTACAACTACCACAAAGTTTCATTTTAAAAAAAATATAACACGTGAAAATTGATTTACATCAATCTTTCAAAATAATATGGATACATAATTTTACTAAATAACACATTCAATATAAATCAAATTTCATCAAACAAATACATACTAATAAGCAAGTCATCATGTTAAATTCGTGATGTTATACAAACTTTGTGTATATTAACTTGAACATTACAATTTTAAATTCTTAAAAATCGAAATAGATCCACATAAAATAAACTTAAAAATCTAAGTATGTACTTGATGATCTGAATTTTACTCATACAATGATGATCTGAATTTTACTCATACAATCCTTTATTCATGGTGACGTGAGCTCAATCTGTACATCTGAAACAGTAAAAATCGAATAGATGATTAGCTAAACATATATTGATATACATATATCTTCATACATCATGATAAAAATTACAAAATTAATCTCATAAACAAATTCATATATATTGATAAATATTTATGAAATTATGGATAAAAGAAAATTATTTTATTAATGATCAAACATTAAATAGTGATTGAGAAATTATAATAATTAATGTTCATCTAAAGTTGTAGAAAATTGTAAGATAAACATTACTCGCCTTACGATTTTCAAAATTATGCAATGAATCTGAGTATATTGATTCAAGTATTTCACACTTCTCCTAATTTATATATTAGACCCCCTTGACTTTATTTTTATGTTACATTATTATCAATCCCGATCTAATCTTTAAAACTATCTTTTAATTTACAATAGTCAAATTCAATCAAAAATAAAAAAATTTCATGATACTTAACTAAACAAAAAAAAAATTGGAACTTACATAAAATCAATTAAAGGCCGAATATGAATGACTTTACGATGTTGTAGGAATTCAAAAAAAAACTTAGAATATGTAAACATATCTATAAATTAAATTTAATAACTTACAAACTACTTATATGCTTATAGAATAAATAATAAAAAGAACTCATGTGATGCTCAAATCAATGTGATAGAGAATTGAGAAAATTGAAGAAAAGATGTCTTTTAAGTCTTGAATAAAGGATTGATGACATTGACCAACTTAAAGGGTCAAACATCATTAGAAAACTTGATTAAGTTAATTATGGACTTGATTAATATTTTCAAAACTTTCTAATCTTTTTAAAACTACAAATCAATCCACACCCCTCTTTAATCCAAATCAACCAGTCTCTCTCCTCTCTCTCTCTCGATCGATAGCTTCTCTCAACTCTTTCCTAGCCAACAGTTCTGCAAAATTCCTCCCTCAATCCCTGGCGACTTCAACCTCCGACGAAAAATAATCGGGCAAATTCCCTTTCGACTTTCATCGTCAATCGACGTGAAGACTTCTCCGGCGACAACAACTTCAAGTTCTTCGTCGTCCCATTTTTTTTTTTCACAAGTAAAAAATTATGAAGAAACAGAGGAACTTGAGCCAACTACTCTTCTAGTATTGAATTGTGGACTGAATAAAACCCTAATTTCTGGCATTTCTTCTTCTTGTTGTCGTACTGTTGATTCAGATTTGTTGGTGATTTTTAGTCACAGTTGATGTTCTTAGTGTGTGTGTATGTGTGATGTGTTGGTGTTACTGGGTTGATTTGTTATTTGTCTTGGTAAAAATGGTGTTGCAACAGATGAAACATCTAATACAACAGATGAAACATCTGATGCAATATATGAAGACATCTGATGCAACAGATGAAAACATCTAATGCAACAGATGAAAACATCTGATGCAACTATGAAAATCTGATACAATAGATAAACAATCTAACAGATCATTCATCTGTTGCGACAGACGACTCTTCTATTTGGAAGAAATCTAAAAAAATATTGATCCAACAGATAACTCATTTTGCAATAAATGAGTGATATGTTTCAACAGATCAGTGATCTATTTTTATTGTTTTCAACAGTTTACTCATCCGTTGCAACAGGTCAGTTATATGTTGCAATAGATAACATACCTATTGCAACAGATTAGTTATCTGTTTTTATGATTTCCAACGGATTATTCATCCGTTGCAACAGGTTAGTTATATGTTGCAACAGATAAACTACCTGGTGCAACAGATTAGTGATCTATTTTTATGGTTTCCAATAGTTTACTCATTTATTGCACCGGTTGGTTATATATTACATCAGATAAAATATCTGGTGCAACAAATTAGTGATCTATTTTTATTATTTCCAACGGTTTACTCATCTGTTGCAACAGGTCGGTTATATGTTGCAACAGATAACATACTTGGTGCAACAGATTAGTGATTTGTTTTTATTATTTCTAACGGTTTACTCACTATTGCAACAGGTGGTTATATGTTACAACAGATAACATATCTGGTGCAACAGATGTGTGATTTGTTTTTATGGTTTCTAATGGATTACTCATCTATTGCAACAGGTTGGTTATATGTTGCAACAGATAAACTACCTGGTGCAACAAATTAGTGATCTATTTTTACTGTTTCCAACGGATTACTCATCCTTGCAACAAGTTGATTATATGTTGCAACAGATAAACTACCTGGTGCAACAGATTAGTGATCTGTTTTTATGGTTTCCAACAGTTTACTCATCCATTCCATCCGGGTTGGTTATATGTTGCATCAGATAAAATACCTGGTACAATAGATTAGAGATCTGTTTTTATTATTTCCAATGGTTTAATCATCCGTTGCAATAGGTCGGTTATATATTGCAACAGATAACATACCTGGTGCAACAGATATGTGGTCTATTGAAACTGTAATTTTACCATTGTGCATGTTAGATTTACTGTTATTCTTTTTTAATGATGCATTAATCAATTATAATCTATTTTATATTCCTGTTAATTTAAGATAATATAGCTCCTAAAAGAAAAGAAACCAAATCAAGTCCAAGTAAAGGAACAAGTGCAGCAGCTCGGCTATATCCACCACTCTATGAGCTTGCTTTACAAGCGTTATCTCAATCAGGAGCAGAACATAATGAACACGGGGAGGAGGAATGTCTCAAAAGAGATGATCCATATGCTAATATCCCTTCCGCCGAAGAGTTGGTCAAAAACTTCAACATTATCGTTATCCTGTGAGAATGCAGTATGATGGTGCTACAGATTTAATGAGTGATTTTGTGGATAAGTCAACGATGGAAAATATTTTGACGCCTTCAGAAAAATACTTTGAGAATAAAAATTAGATGCTTATTTCAGGGAAAGATGCTTTGGGCAATATCTTGATTTGCCGAAGGATAATAATGCTCGTTTTCAAATGAAAATGGTATACGATCTTCTCAAGCGGTTGGTTTATGTATGAAAATAAAGACAAGATAGATGAGGTGTGGATAAATTACTATGGCATACCTGTTTGTTTTGGTTGGAAAGAGTTTTCCATAGTTACCGGACTAAAATGTTATCCTCCTTCTCAAGTTATACCTACTCTGACCCAAAAAAAGCACCCCGCACACTCAAAAAGGCAAAGGCAAGTCGAGTGATCGTGAGGACTTGGTGTCCATTGTTGGTCCAAGCTTTAAAAACAAAATTTGATAGAGGCGTTGAAAGGTGAAGGACTCTCAAAGAAGCACAAGCAATCATTATGCTTGGTTTGGTTATACATAATATTCTTTGGGCGAGAGAGGTTAACAATAACATAAGCCCCAGTTTAATAAATCTCTCTGAGGATCTTGAGGCATTTAAAAGTTATCCTTGGGGTTATGAAAGCTTTAAAATGACTGACCAATATTTGTTGACTCCGTTACTGCCAAAGGCAGTCAACTTATATGATTTTCTATGGGCCTTCATGGTAAATATTTCTTTTATCATGATATGATTCATCATTTTTTTATTCAATAATGCTTTTGATTTATTGGTGTTATGTTATAGGCTTGGGCATTTGAAGTCATTCCTTTTTTGAGACAACAACTGAACTACCGGAAAGAAGTTTTCTGTCCAAGAATCCTGAGATAGTTGTCGGCCAAAATTGATAAAAATGCAAAATTTCTTGATCTTTTCAACCCCCCGAAGGAAGCAGTAAGTCCAATTCTAATCAAGTTTTTATTTTAATTAATGATTATTTTAAATGATGTCATCATCATTCTAATATATGTACTAATTTATTTTAAATTGTCCATCCGTGGCTTGTTCCGACCAACCAAGAGTTGAAGATATCATTTTTTTTACTTTACGATCTTTGCAAACTTTATCAGACCCTAAGATCATTGATGGAATAAAAATAGAATTTTTTGGAGCAACAACCATCAGAAGAAAAATAATTTTGGAGGGTGGGCTTGTTGTTGTTGATGATGGTAGTGGTAGTGGTGCTGCAGTTTTTGAAACAACAAGCCATTATGATTATGATTATACTGGTTGTACAAATTTTTCTCCAGATTTTTCCACATCTAGCGAATGTTCTGCATGCAAATGTCAAGACTGCAAGGTGAAACACGATGGAGTGGTTAATGCTATTAATGCACTAACTGCTTCTGTAAAGAAAATGGCATCTAAGAGGTGTGTCATTCTATCAAAGAGGATTTCATCTTCATACAATCCACTAGAGATCAATATGGCTAAGAGGAGAAGGAAAGATACTCTAAGGCATCATCAAGCATCGAAAAAAGCAAAATTGCAACGTTTCTGTCTTTGCCTTGCACCGTTGTTTAGTGTGCAAAGTCCATAGGAGAGCAGCATGAGCTGAAAAAGGTGAATGTACATCACCTGTTCCAACAAACAAACAGGCACATATTTGTTTCAACAGATGATACATCTGTTGAAAATTATCAAACAGATATATACATCTGTTGCAATTATTGTCTAACCTGTTGCATCAGATGCATTATCTGTTGCAACAGATGAATCTTATGTTGCAACAGATGGGTCATCTGTATGAAATTATCGTACTGCTCTGATTTACCTGTACGAATTCATCCCAACAGATGATCTATCTATTGCAACAGATGGATAATCTATTGTATATCTATAATTAGCATTGATAATTTTTAGCTTTCTAGGTGGATGTCACTGTAGAAGATACTGCTGAAGAGCATAATATCACAGTTGATAATCCATCAACTGCTTTCAAAGAAGAAGAAAAAGTGGAGCCTGTTAGTTCGGGAGAACGAAAGAATTACCCGTTTGAAGGGTTCAACATCTCGAATGAGGCTCCAAAAAAACTAATACAGTTGATCAACGACTATTCAGAATAAATTTTCAATGGGCTGTTAAAGCATCATGCCGGCAGGTACATACATTAATTTTTATAGATATTGGTTTATACAATTCTTGTTGTAAGAACGTGACATTAACACATATAAATCATCATGTAGAAAATAAAATAACGAACACTACAAAGTGAACGAATCGAGTCTTAGTTGTGATATGTTCGACTTTGTTATTGCACATCCCGAAATGAAGAATTGGTTCTATTTGATGTCACAGCCCCAAACTTGCTGGAATGATGAGGTTTAAATGCCATACATATTACTATTATTAATACTTTATTTAATTGCATCTGCGTATTACTTTTTTCATCACGTAATCCAAAATATTTGATAATATGTGCAGCACATTGATGTTATTTTTTACTACCTCCGAAAGAAGGCCAAGTTGCAAATACAAGAACAATAGAGATACATGATACACAATTATTTGTACAAAGTTTGCATCAATAATTTCTACGATAGGTATTGTCAACAACAGTCGAAAGTTTCCCGAAATGAGGAATGCTTAATCAACATCATCAAAGGTTTTAGCATTCCGGCTGGCTTACCTTGGTATTTGATCGACGAAGTGTACATCCCAATCAATTGTGGTGATGAATTCCATTGGGTGTTGGTTGTCGTCGTTCTAAAAGAGAGGCACATCCTAGTTTATTACTCGATGTCATGAAGGAGACGTTTTGAGCCGTCATCTGAGATATAAAAGCTGACCAAAATATTGCCTACTTACCTTGATATGAGTGGTTTTTTAGATCAAAAGGTTCATACTGATTGGTCGGCGATTGAAGCATACCGGGAAAAAATGGGTAATCCATTTGATGTACAATATGTTGAAGGAATTGCTCAACAAACCATTGGTAGCCTGTAAGTTTAAGTGTCATGATTTAGTTTTATTTTACAAATTTCACAACGCTTTCATGAACTGCAAGATATGGATTATCTATATTTTTAAAATGCAGGGATTGAGGTCTTTTTATTGACGCGTACACCGAGTATTTGAGAGATGGATTACAAGTACCAAATGATGGACTTGATGTCGGATTACTCCACAAAAGATATGTTGCTCTTTTATGGAAATATGGAGAAGCAAAAGCTCAAAAGCCGTACGCAAGCGACATTAAAGATCCACGACAACCAAAGTCGAATTTCGCAACACCGGATGAAGAACAACTTGTCCATATTGAGTAGATCTTTATATCTTGAGTTCATCAATGCAATAACCTATCCTCCTTGGTTTAACTTGTTGATTTATTTGTAGAGTAGATCATTTGTACCCATAATGATTTTTTTATATTTCATTTATTTGTTGAGTTATTTCATGTAATTTCTGAAGGCTTCAACTTATTTTATGTTGTCTAGGAATATAATTTAATCCTTAGTTTTAAACATGTTAATTGGAATGGAATACTAGTTTCAAATATCGCAACAGATAATACATTTGTTGCAACAGACGACATATCTTATCAAATAGATTTAGATGTATGTTGCAACATAAGATGCAATACGTAGGTCATCTGCTAGAAATTATATAATACGTCTTCCTACTTTCTTAATTTTTTCCAATAGATTACCTATCAGTTGCAACAGATAGATAATTTATTGTAACTGATAGGTAATCTGTTGCGACAGATAAACTGGAAAATATCTATTAATGCAACAAATGACTAACCTGTTCCAACAGATAATCAATCTGTAACAACAGGTACTGTATCTGTTACAACAGATATTCTATCTATCTCATTATAAGAATTCAACTATCCGCAGACATAAAAATTATTGTCACTAAATGTAAAGTGAGGTGGCTTGAAATAAAAAATAGTTATCGAGTTAGTCTCCGTCTTTGTACATATTTTTCTTTATACACGGGGTCCAACCATTTAGTTAGGTCATCTGCTGGAAATTATATAACAGGTCTTTCTACTTTCTTTATTTGTTCCAACAGATTACCTATCAGTTGCAACAGATGGATTATATGTTGCAACAGATTGTATATCTATTGTGACATATAGACTGGGAATCATCTGCATAATGCAACAGATGACCAACCTATTCCAACAAATAATTAATCTATATCAATAGGTATTATATCTGTTACAACATATATAAAATCTGTTGCATTATAAAAATTCAACTTGGCCAGACATAAAAATTATTGCCACTACATGTAAAGTAAAGTAGCTTGAAATGAAAAATTGTCATCGTGTTCGTTTATGTCTTTGTACATATTTTTTTTTATACAAGGGCTCCAACCATTTAGTTAGTACCCCATAAGCCCAGATCCATTGCATCTTTCCCACATCGGCATCGCACATTACGGTCATTTCTGTGTCGGTCAACAAACACTCGATGTATGTAAGCGGGTACGGCCTGCACACTGCACCGATTCTATTTTTCTGGAGATTAATGTTATTATTTCAACCATAAAAAACCCATGATTCCTTTCTCAAGACTTCCGTCGACAAACGATCCATCAGCTTACTCTGGTTAACAACTTGGGCAACAACTTCAAGAGTGGCTGCATGTGGGTTAAAAACTTGTCCTCGCTGAAGACAGGTAAGTTGCATTCATAAACCTTAATTTTTCCCTCGTAGAGTAGTATCTCAACAGTGAGAAAATGTTTGACTTCCACGTTCATGACTGCAAGGAGACTCTTTTCCTTGATCCAGCTCTTGCCGTGTGGATATGGCCTCTTCCCTCTAACATATTTAATCGTTTCTTCATCCTATTAGAACGTAGAAACTAACTTATCAAATCCTGAGCCACCAGAATTAGCTATCTCACGGAAATCATCATACCTATCCTTGAAATTATTGTAGAAGTTGAGGTCCATTATCCTATCGGCAGCATCATAAGCATCCGAGTACGCTAATTGTTTTCCCCTCATGAGGCAGAGAATTTCATCAACATACTGTGGTATAAGAATATAATTTTTAAATAGGTTAGTAATTTTAAGGAATAAAAACATAGTGGAAAGAATCCGATGCAGAGGGTTCTCTGAATCAGTTCATAGATTACCCATCTAATGCAACTTATGCTACAGATGTGTATTATGCTGTAACAGAATACCAAGATGTTGCAACAAATTACACATCAGCTGCATAGATTCTTCTTCATAAAGTAGATTGGAAGTCTAGGTTAGCAAAAGTAAACTTACATTGTCATCGTACCACTCACGCATATTTGTCATATTCGTGAAGTCTTTGGCGGCAAATGAATGCATGGTGTATTCTTTTCGAACCTTCGTCTTGCCATTCATGATTTCTTTCAGTTCTTTCTTCTTCTCCTTGCCAAGCTCCGCGAATATGTCCACTTTCTTCAGAGGCACCTAAACTTCAACAACTTTGGAGCGGAAGGAGTTACAATTTTTACTGATTTTAGAATGGAGAGAATTTGTCTAATTTCTCTTCTTTTCCTCTTAACCGCCACTGTAGGAGTGCATGGCTTCTGCACCTCGTTAGATGGTATGACACCCCTCCTGGATTTCAACTCCTCGACAGCTTCAGTAATAGCCATTAGCTTTTCAAAGAGTTTATCCTCTCTGTCCTTGCACACTTTGTATTTGCAATGATAACATGAGGGTGAAGAGGGACCACTATAAGGGTAGGAGGGACTAGTGTAGGGGTGAGATGGACCTGTACAAGGGGTGTTTTCAAACGTATTTATTTTTTGCTGAGCACCAACATGCTCATAATCATGACTGGCAGCAGCAGCAGCATCAGGATGGCTGCCACCATCATAAACAACTCCACCAGCAACACCTCCAGAAGAAGCACCCAGATCTGTTGTAGTGTGAGGTTGGTTGTGAAGAGCTTCAACATTAGGCTGACCTTGCCTAAATTTTCTTCTTATGGATGTTTCTCCAGCCAATTCCTTCTTTATTAACTCCACTGTTGGGTCTTCTTTTATATCAACAAGACCTAGAGTAAGAAAATAAGTCATCCCCAACTCATCAACGATAGGCACGATCCAAAGATGCACAACCTATAAAAAAGATAGGAGACATTTAAATCATATAATACTAATTTGTAGTCAGTTGGGTTACATGGATATTAACACAGCCAACTTATGCAACAGACGATCTAGTTACCGCAATAGTTGATCTGTATGTCGCAACATATTGACAATATGTTGCATCAGATTACACATCTGTTGCATAATTTGCATCAGATGGGTAATCTGTTGAGTCGGGTTTAGAGAACCAAAGAAATAGATGGTTAATCTGTTACAAAATATGGGTCATCTATCGCAACAAATTACCCATCTGTTGCACCAGTTACAGTTGACGGGTAATCTGTTGCAACAGATGACCCATCTGTTGCAACAGATGGAATATTTGCTTCAATATCTTTCTTTGAGGTAAATTATTTTAGTTGAAAGAAGACGTACTGCATCATCCGAAGGGTTAAATAGATCAGCCTCCTGCTCTTTAATATTTTTTTTGCTGCCCTTTGCAGTCACCAACCACCTAAGGATCCTTGGATGAGAAACCTTATTCGGGTAATCCTTGAACTACTTTCGGAGGGGAGGAATGACTTCACATGCCCAAGACTAAAAAATGTAAACAGGAAGCAAGCAAAAAAAAGTCATAATAACTATATTCATTATAAATTAATGGATGAGTAAAAATAGAGATCAATTTTACCATGAAAGCCCAGGGAAATCCGTATAATGTGATCGTCTCTGTGGATTTCCTTATCAGTAAATATTGGATAGTCAAGTAGTAGCTGTCATATCACCAAGGATAGTCATTAAATTTGTCAAAATCATCAGCAAGCGCCAAAAAATCATCTTCTATGACTTTCCTGATGTCTCTTGCCAATAAAACGGAATGGACAAACCAAACTAAGCACAACTTCTCCTTGCAGTGCTTTGGTATGTCTTTATCCTCGAGATCTGCCATTAAATCCTCCATTTTGTAGCTATTACGTCCAACAATTTCCAACAACTCTTTTTTTTCTTGCATTTGTTGGACCCTTTGTGGGGTGTTTCCTTGATGATAGGTTCTTCTGGACGATCGCATCTCAAGCCCGTCACTATGGCAAACTCTTTCAACCCAAAACAAATCGACATGCCACAGCAGTTGGTCCAGATTTCATCCATCTTTTTTTGCCCACCTTCAAATCTTTATCATCTACCGCGTACTTGATCTGCTCTTGAGAAGACCATATACCATGCTCATTGGGAAACGGAGAGTGAAGTCCTCAGGCAGCTCAAGAAAGTATGCAAAACAACTCTTGTTAAAAAGTCCGTCTATGTTTTCATTCTTCATAATTTTCCTTTATTCATCAAAGCGTTTCTCCAACTGAAATTTAAGGACAAAATCACCAGTTACTTTGTCAGGGCTATCCATTGGCACGACAACTCGAAACCTGTCGATACTAATGGTTTGACAGAATCATGCTAGGATTTTTATACTATTTCATGCCCCATTGGTGAGAAGGAGTTATCACTTTCCTCGTCTTCATTTTTCCCCAACTGAGATTGTTCAGGAAGTTCCTTCGAATCTATCTGTACTCTAGCCATTTTTGTTGGGTGGTCAGAAGTTGATCCACTTTCAATTTCTTTTCTTTTGGGAGATATTTTTTAACTATAAAAATACATTGCATTTAATGTCTGCATAATTTTTTTTTTAAAAAAAAAAGGTGAGACAAATTTCAATAAATTATTCTACGCCACATTACAAAAAAAATACTCCAATGGATAACCCATCAGTTGGAACAGATGGAGAATCTGTTTGAAGACCTATTTAATATCTCTAACAGATATCCCATCTGTTGCAACAGATGGACCACCAACACCACAACTAATGCCACCAAGACCACCACCAATTCCACCAATACCAACACCAAGACCACCGACACCACCACCAAAAACATAAATACCATCACTAACAACAATATCTACCAATAACACCACAAACACCATCCAACATTACCATGACAGTCAACAATACACTGAGACAAAAACTAGGATTTTCTCGGGTGCTTTCTACTTTTTTAGCATCAAAACACAAAATTGTTAACCCATTCTCGAAGATAATTCAACTAAAAGTCTTCTTTTTTATCATTAACTAAAAAAACTTAATTTTTAGAATAAAGAACAAATGTAGAACTCTTCTCTAACTATGTTACCTGTGAAGACAGAAAAAACGACGGATACAAGAGAGAATGAAGTCAAAAATAACAACTAGTGGTCGAAAATAGGAAGAAAATCAATCTGTTTTGAAGGGTTGAGCAATATGTTGAAAAGTTGTTGTCTGTATTTTTAAGAGAGAGAGAGATGAGCGAGAACTTGAGATTTGAAATGAGAAAAAGTTTTTTTCGCAAATGGATGATTTGTATGGGTTGATTTTTAATTTTGGAAAAGAATGACAAGTTTTGAAATTGTTAATTTGGTCTGAATTGATCTTAATTAATTTTTAAAATTTCAAGAGATACACTAGTTTTTAAAACATTAAGTTAATGAGAGCTCATTTCAACTCAGAGTGATTGATCGACTATCCGGGTCGGGATGAGCACAATACCAATACCAATTGCAAAGACTCAATTGAAGTTGTAGTTGATCCTATAAACTCATTCATTCATTCCTAGTTCCACCTAAATAAATTTAGGTACTATTAATCTTAACATTAAGTTAATGAGAGCTTATTTCAACTTAGAGTGATCGATCGACGACCCAGGTCAGGATGAACGCAATACCTATGCCATGTAATTGCAAAGACTCAATTGAAGTTGTTGTTGACCCTATAAGCTCATTCATTCATCCCTAGTTCCATCTAAATAAATTTAGGTAATATTAATCCTAACATTAAGTTATTGAGAGATCATTTCAACTTAAAGTGATCGATCGATGATCCAAATTAGGATGAACGCAATACCAATGCCATGCAATTGCAAAGACTCAATTGAAGTAGTTGTTGACCCTATGAGCTCATTAATTTATCCATAGTTCCACCTAAATCAATTTAGGTAATATTAATCCTAACATTAAGTTAATGATAGCTCATTTCAACTCAGAGTGATCGATTGACGACCCAGGTCGGGATGAACGCAATACTAATACCAATTGCAAAGACTCAATTAAAGTTGTTGTTGACCCTATGAACTCATTCATTCATTTCTAGTTCCACCTAAATCAATTTAGGTACTATTAATCCTAATATTAAGTTAATGAGAGCTCATTTCAACTCAGAGTGATCGATTGACGACCCGGGTTGGGATGAACGCAATACCAACACTAATTGCAAAGACTCAATTAAAATTGTACTTGACCATATGAACTCATTCATTCATCCCTAGTTCCACCTAAATCAATTTAGGTACTATTAATCTCAACATTAAGTTATTAAGAGCTCATTTCAACTTAGAGTGATCGATCGACGATTCGGGTTGGAATAAATACAATACCAACACCATGCAATTGCAAGGACTCAATTGAAGTTGTAGTTGACCCTATGAACTCATTCATTCATCCCTAGTTCTACCTAAATTAATTTAGGTACTATTAATCTTAACATTAAGTTATTGAGAGTTTATTTCAACTCAGAGTGATCGGTCGACAACCCGGATCGGGATGAACGCAATACCAATGCCATGCAATTACAAAGACTCAATTGAAGTTGTTGTTGACCCTATGAGCTCATTCATTCATCCCTAGTTCCACCTAAATCAATTGCAATAAAATATGTTGGAACAAACGACTGAGCTGGTGAAAATTTCTAACAGATATTCACATCTACTGCAATAAATGATATATCTAATTTAATTATCACATAGACATTTGCATTTGTTGTGACAGATGACTGAGCTATTGGAAATTTTCAAACAGATATTGATATCTGTTGTAACAGATGATATATCTAATTTTATTATCAAATAGACATTTGCATCTACCGTCGCAGATGACTGAGTTGTTGGGATATTTAAATAGATATTGATATTTGTTATAACAGTTGACATATCTGATTTAATTATCAAATAGAAAGGGATTTTTAAATAGATATTTGTATCTGTTGTAATAGATGATTGTGTTGTTGGGATTTTTAAACAGATATTGCTACCTGTTGCAACAGATGACATATCCGTTTGAAAAACTTTTTTTTCTTTCAATTTTAAAGCAAGCTTTTATCCAAGTAGATAAAGTAGTAAGTACTACAAAATGCGATAAAAAATGAAGAGTTTCTTTTTCTTGGATAACTCAAAAATGTGTTCATTGAGTAGTCTTATCTTGTCTTTTCAATGTCACTAGTTTTTCTCGTGCCCCTCAAATTATTAATGAATATTAAAACCCACGTCTACGTACACGATACATCTAGAATTATCTCATCTCTCCTCAGCTTCAACCCTAAATTTATTTTATTCATCTTTCATCTTTTTCTTTCTCTCTTCTTTAGGTTAGGGTTATCACATCCTTTTTTTTTTCTCTTTTCTCTTTTCACTTCTCTTTCTCATAAAGATCCTTTCGGATCTAAACCGATCCATATCTTTCCTCAACTGAAATTATTGTTTTGATCCACTTTTGACATTAAGGTATGGTTTACTATTGCTCTTTCATTCTCGTCTTCTTCTTTGCAAGTTATTTACATCTATTTTTTCATTTAATTATCATTTACCCATATGGTATTTATTTAAAAAATTTGAAGGAACTTTTAAGTGTTGAATAAATGAACCGAGAATTTTTATTACAATATGCGAAAAAAGTATTCTGTTGGGAGAAGTTTAAAAGCCTTGTTGGCAGTATCATTTTTTTATATGTATTTTATTTGTTTCTTTGTTATTTATGTTGTTATTGATGTTTTTGGTGGGGTTGGCGTTGTTATAAGTTATGGTGTGGTGTTGTTGATGGTGTTGGAACAAAGGATGTTGCTTCTTTATTGTTGATGATGTTGTTGATGGTGTTGGAGCAAATATTGTTATTTCTTTGTTGTTGATGTTTTTTATTTGTTGTTTATTTGTAGTTCATGTTGTTGTTGATGTTGCAACAGACGGAGCAACTGTTTGAATAAATCAAACCACCAGCAAAGCTGGATTGATGTATTCCAACAGACTCCACATCTGTTGCAACAGACTCCACATCTGTTGTAACAGACTCTACATCTGATGCAACAGACTCTACATCTATTGAATAGATAAATAATGCTCTTTTTGTGACAATAATTTTTTTCTCTTCTTTGTAGATATAAGGAACTAACAGTTGATCAACTTTTTCCCAACCATCATAAGAGTCTACAGTAAAGATGGGTTCGAAGGAATAAGTTGCATGCAGATGGAACCACTTCATATGTGGGAGGTATGTATTACTGATAATATTATCGTGAAAACACACATAGAGTACACTGATTTTGTGAATGTTGTTTTTACTGATTAGTCATAGATCATTCAAACAAGATATCTGTAATTTTATAGCTAAGTTTAGTACGTTCGAACTAATAAGGCTGAGGGACCATGAATATGGTTTTGATACCCAGTTAAGATTTAATGTTGGTTATTGCTCATGTTTATTTGTCAAGAATTATGAAGAGATCTAATTTTGGTGTTATCGTAAAGAGATTCAATAGTGATTGGACTAACTTTTAAGGTGCATTGAACTCTGAGAAGGCCTTTGAAGCCTAGCACTACATCTAAAAAGAATGGAAAACCAATATAGTATTGCCCTAGACCAAATTTATATGGTTGAGTTGCTTGGGGTGATGATTATACGCCAAAAGGTGCGGTAGGAGAATGCCTTCGAGGAAAAATGGGTGGTTGATAAAAGACTATATTATTTGAGAGCTAATTGAAGAAGACACATAGGGTAGAAAGTAACTTCTACAAATTTGGCCGATGAAATTATCTTAAAACATGAGAAATTTGTATCAAGTGCAAATATGAAAGTGTATTCGATAATGAAAAATCCGTTTGTTGTTTATCTAAGAGAAAAATAGTGCAGATGGTCACTTTGCTAGGGAGCTGCGACTAGATAGCGTGGCCTAGATTATCACCTAGATAGAAAATAGCAAAAGACCAAGAAAGCTCCTTAAGGGAATCAAGGGTTGAAATATTATAGAGTAAGTCTAGAAAACTTCCGCCAATAGCAACTGCAGTTAAAGGAAGGAATCTAAGCGAAGACGGTAATTTCTGAATTTTAAATTGCATCCCATGCCTTCTTGTTTGTGGTTCCGATTAGGTCCACTGTTGTTGACCTGATCAGAACCACAAACGTGATTGAAAGGAAAATTGAGTATCATCACTTCCATAGCAATATGGTTATAATTGATTGTGTTTTATAGCCTTAGCATGGTTTCAACATTTCTTGGAGAAGATCAGAGGCTTGCTTTAGTTTGTGAATTTTGATAATTTTCAAGCTTGCCTCCAGCTTGCTGATTCTATATTCAAGCTGGTTGTTGCCATATTTAAAGTTGGTCTAGAGTTCCTGATCTCTTGTGAGCTCGATCAGAAATACTACCTTCAAAGTTGTGGCATTTTATAAGGCCTTCAGAACACTTTCTTTAGAAGCCTTAAAGGATACATGGAAGGTCGCTGTGTTTGTTTTAGGTCAAAATGTGTTGATGCACACTGAAGCTGTGGTCCCAACAGTTGACAACACACTTTTATCGAGCGTTTCTCAATGCATCTTGCTCAACCAATTTGATAAATTAATAAGAAAAGAGTTATTTAGTGCGTGATCTAAACCGACTATACCAAGCCTATCAAACGTTACATAACTCCAGGCTCATTACCTTATCAAAAAAATTAGCCCGAATTAGTGCACAAATCAAACGAGCTCAATCTCTCAGCCTTTCTGCTGATTGCTCTTCTCCAATATAGATGACAAGATATCTGTTATGCAAAAGTCTACACCGTGCCAGAAATGCTTACCAGGGCACAAGTCTTCAGATGGCATCAATAGTAATTTCTTAATATCAAGTGATATTGAGAGATTCTTAGTCATGCCTTCCCAATACTTTTGCTATGGCAATAATTTCTGCTGATGACAAGATATCCGCCATGCAAAGGTCTACACCGTCAGCAGAAATTCTTGTCAGAGCAAGAGTCTTCAGAAAGCATTATTAATAATCTCTCAATATCAAGAAAGTCTTGTACGAAAGTCTTCAGAAGACATTCAAAAATAAGAAAGTTTTCAGCAATGACTACACATAATTATCATCAACAACCTCACCAGATTCACTCCTCATACAAAAGAAAAGGCATAAATATTTTCATTTGCATTCGCATGTTATTTATTTAACAAACCAGATAAAGATGAATTAAATGCTAGATTTAGTTCATCTTTATTTGGTTTGCTAAATAAATAACATGCGAATGCAAATAAAAATATTTCTGCCTTTTCTTTTGTATGAGGAGTGAATCTGGTGAGGTTGTTGATGTCGTAATTATGTGTAGTCATTGCTGAAAATCTTCTTATTTTTTATTGTCTTCTGAAGACTTTCGTACAAGACTTTCTTGATGTTGAGAGATTACTAATAATGCCTTCTGAAGACTTTTGCTCTGACAAGAATTTTTGCTGATGGTGTAGACTTTTGCATGACAGATATCTTGTCATCAGTAGAAATTCTTGCCATAGCGAACGTCTTGAGAAGGCATGACTAGTAATCTTTCAATATCACTTGATATTGAGAGATTACTGTTGATGTCATCTGAAGACTTGCGCCCTGGAAAGCATTTCTGGCAACGGTGTAGACTTTTGCATAGTAGATATCTTGTCATCTATATTGGAGAAGAGCGATCAATAGAAAGGCTGAGAGATTGAGCTCGTTTGATTTGTGCACTAATTCGAGTCAATTGTTTTGATAGGGTAATGAGCCTGGAGTTACGTAACATTTGATAGGCTTGGTAGGGTTGGTTTAGATCAAAATCTACGTAACTCCTTGCTTATTAATTTATCAAATTGGTTGAGCAAACTACATTGAGCAAAGCTTGATAAAAGTGTGTTGTTCAATTGTTGGGACCACAGCTTCAGTGTGCATCAACACATTTTGACCTAAAACAAACACAACGACCTTCCATGTATCCTTTAAGGCTTTTAGAGAAGGTATTCTGAAGGCTTTCTTCAATTTCACAACTTTGAAGGTAGTGTTCTTGATCGAGCTCACAAGAGATTAGGAACTCTATACCAACTTCAAAGACGGCAACGACTAGCTTGAATACAGAATCAGCAAGCTGGAGGCAAGCTTGAAAATTATCGAAATTCACAAACTAGAGCAAGCCCCTGATCTTCTCCAAGAAATGTTGAAAGCATGTTAAGGCTATAAAACTCAATGAATTAATCCATATTTCTAAGGAAGTAATGACACTCAATCTGTCTTTCAATCACGTTTGTGGTTTCGATCAGGTCAACAACAATGGACCTAATCGGAACCACAAACAAGAAGGCAAGAGATACAATTTAAAATTCAAAAATTATCGTCTTCACTTAGATTCCTTACTTTAACTGCAGTTGCTGTTAGCGCAAGTTTTCTAGACTTATAGTACATCATTTCAACCCTCGATGCCCTTAAGGATGATTTCTTGGGTCTTCTACTATTTTCTATCTAGGTGATAATACCGACCACGCTACCTAGTCACAGCTCCCTAGTAAAGTGTCCATCTGCATTATTTTTCTTTCAGAGAGACAACAAATGAATTTACATTACCGGATACACTTTCATATTTGCACTTGATTCAGATTTCTCATGTTTTAAGATAATTCTATTGGCCAGATTCGCCAAAAGTTACTTTCTACCCTATGTCTCTTCTTCAAATATCTCTCAGATGATATAATCTTTCATCAACTCCCCTTTCCCTCGCAGGCATTCTCCTTCGGCTCCTTCTGACGTATAATCATTTTCTCGATCAACCCTTCCATATAAATTTGGGCCAGGGGAATTTTTATTGATTTTTCGTTCTTGTTTGATGCAATGCGAGGCTTCGAAGGTGTTCTCAAAGTCCAATGAACACTTAAAGTTAAGTCCAATCGCTATTGGTTCTCTGCAATGACACCAAGTATTGATCCCTTCTCAAGACTTGACACGCATAAACACGAGCAACAACCGTCAGTAATTCGTAATAGGGTATCTGCACCATCTTCATAAGGCCCTCATCCTTATCAATTCGAACCCATCAAACTTAAATGTACAATGCAGGATCTTGTTTGAATGATCAGTGCCTAATCGATTAAAAATTGCAATCACAAAAATATTATACTTTGTGTGTGTTGTCCCGGTGACCTATCAATAATACTTCTTAACTCACACATATATGATAGTGGATCCATCTGCACGCACCTTATTCTTCCTAACTCATCTATGGCTTAAATTGAATAAATAAATAACTAGAAAGTTACAACAAACGCTATATCTGTTGGAAAAGCAAACCAATATATCCATCTGTTGCAACAGATTGTCAATATGTAGTAAGTTATCTGACAGATGGAATATATTTTTCAACAGAGTACCCATCTGTTAGATTTATTTTAAAGCAATTTTCTTTTCTTTTTGAAATACAATAAAAGATAAAATGTTGTATTTAGATTTTTTTTTTTAATTTACATATTCAAAAAGTCACCAGTTTTATTTAATTAAGGAATATGAACAGTCGTGGCTTTTTATTTGACTAAGTCACCCCTTCCAATTCAATCATTTATAAATAGGTCCCTCCGGCCTCCTTTCCTTACTCTCACTCGTTCATTCTATTACAATTACAATACAAATATGACTGATCCAGATTCGTACAAGAAGATTCATACCGAGTCCTTGCGGGAACTTCAAAGGAGGTTTGATGAACTCCATAGGGATTTGGCCAACTTCGGAGTAAGGCTGAGAAGGGCTCTGCTACTGCCGGATGAAAATTGTCCGGTTGACAATAATAATAGTAATAATAATAATAATAGTAATGATAATAATAATAGTAGTAGTAATAATAATTAGGTTATGTTTTTTCTTTCTTTTAGCGTATGTATTTTCCTTTTTTATATCGGATCTACCTATAAGGGATTCAAAAATCTATGTATATGTTTGGTTTGGTTTGGTCGATTTTAAATTTTTAATTCTTATTTAATATTTAATTATCATTCTATTTATTCTTTATTCTCAACATGTCGACGGTTGGAGGTAGGGATTAAGCACTTGTGGCAACAGAGGGTGGTGAAAAGTTATGATTCTTCTAAAAATGGTTCATAAATAAATAATAATGAACTAAATGATATACACAATTTATAACCGTAAAAGAAAGATTATTTAATTTAAAAAAAAAGTCACAACATTGGATTAATTAAGTTATATGATGATTGTTAAGAAAAAGGTGAATAGTCGTGACTGTGACCTTTTGTCTAAACACATTCAACAAACAAACAACTCTGCTGATGCATCAAATTCCTCATCTGTTGCGACTGATGAATCAGTTATTAGAAGAAATCAAAAAAGCTCCTAAAATAAATGATCTATTTGTTGCAACAGATGGTATATTGTTGCAACAGATGGGTTGTCTGTTACAACAGATATATAATTTGTTGTCATAACTCAATAAAAAAATGATTATTATTTTATTAAAGAAACGGTTATTGAAAAACAGGTGTCTTCAATTTTTAAATTGAGAAAAAGGTTATTTAAATTTAAGAACAAATTAATAATAATAAGCTGAAAAGTCATGACTTGTCACAATAATAAAAAACTCACCAGCTTGATTTAATTAAGTCATTTTTTTTCATAGAAAACAATTAGAAAATAAATGATAAACACAATTTAAACCGTAAAAAACTCACCAAAAATATTTTATTTTTAAATTTGTTTTATTAATTTATATAATAAAAAATCAGCAAATTTGAATTAATGATATGATGATAATTTAAAAAAAAAAAATAGATAGATTATATATTGCAACAGATAGATTATCTGATGCAACAGGTTATTTATTTGTTGCAATGGATGATATATCTGTTATCACATATGAGTTATCATATGCAACATATATATAATCTGTTGTCACAACTCAATATAAAAATGGTTCTTGGAAAGAACTAATTATTAATAATAATAAGCTGAAAAGTCATGACTTATCACATATTGCTTAATTTAATTAAGTCATAATTTTTTACAGTAATCAAGAATGTCATTAATAAATGGAGGTGAACAGTTACGCTTTTAAATCTGTTTTATTAATTTATATAATTAAAAAGTCAGAAAATTTGGATTTCATGATGATAATTTTTTTTTAAAAAAGATATATATATATTATATGTTGCAACAGATATATTATCTGATACAACATGTTATCTATTTGTTGCAACAGATGATATATTTGTTGTCACAAATGAGTTATCTGATGTAACAGATATATAATTTGTTGTCACAACTCAATATAAAAACGGTTTCTAGAAAGACTAATTATTAATAATAATAAGCTGAAAAGTCATGACTTATCACAATATTGCTTAATTTAATTAAGTCATAACTTTTCACAGTAAGAAACAATGTCATTAATAAATGGAGGTGAACAGTTGCGACTTTTTGCCTAACACATTCAAGTTCAATCCTTTATAAATAGGTTCCTCCTTACTCAATCGTTCATTCTACTACACTCTATTTATTCCTTGCTCTTGTTACACTTTCAACTACTTACTTTCTCTTCAAGGACTTGATAGCTTTTTCCTGTCTTTGGTAAGTTTTTTCTTGCTTTTTGTGTAAATATACGTTGTATTACATTCGAATTTTTTCTTTTCTTTACTTTTGTTTTTACGTGTATGTTTTGTCAACTTATGCATTTTCTAGATATGGCTGATCCAGTGTGGGATGTCACTATTTTACGAGACGCCATGCCGGAATTGCACAAAGAGGTTCATGACCTGCAGTGGGAGTTGGCCGTCGTCAGAGTAAGGATGTTGCGGGAGATCTGCAGGCTGAGGAGGGTGATGTTGTTGCCGGTTGAAGATTGTCTGGCTGGCCATACAAATAATAATGATAATGCTAATAATAACAATTAAGCTTTTTTTTTTCTTTTACCTATGTATTTTTATTTTTTTGTTTAATAAAAACATTATGTTTAGTGCATTTGACGTTTTAATTCTTATTTAATTTTCATGTTGTCTATTTCTTTTTCTCAACAAATGACATGTCTACAATTAAGAAATAATTTGAATCCAGTATCAATAGCAAGAGATCAACATATGAGTCGAGTTATCTGTTGGGTTTGTGACAGGAGTTGTATTTTGTTGTTCGAAACAGATTATTCATCTATTGCAAAAGAATAATTATCTGTTGCAACAAATAAATATTTTGTTACAACAGATTACTTGTCTGTTAGAATAGATAACTAATCTGGTGCAACAGATTATTAATCTGTTGAAACAGATTAATAATCTATTACAACAGAATACCCATCTATTCGATTCATATTACGGGAACCTAGAACCATAAACATGAATCCAACATGAGTCTACTGTTGCAACAGAATATTTATCTGGTGCCACAGATGATGGATCTGTTTAAACAAATTGCTCTTATGTTGCATTCATGTTCGCGTGCTAGCTATTGTTGAAAAAACAGCACACTGGCAGTTACCCAGATGAAAAATTCAACTAAAAAATATAATTTGACTTACCAAAGTCTCCTCTCAAGTAAATTCCAAAGTTGAAAGTGATGTACGAAACAAAATTTGACATAAGAAATTGGTCAAAGAGCAACAGTTGTGGTGACAACAACAACAACAATGGTCAACAAGAAGAATATGATAATGATAATGAAGTATAAGATGATGATAATGAATCAGAAGATGATGAATAAAGCAGCATCAACAATGAACAACAACTATCGCGAAGAGAGAGAAAATAACAACGGATGAGAAGAGAGAAAAATGCGTATTTTTTCCTTCGTTTCCCGTTATATTAACTAATATTTTGATGAAAGTGTAAATTTAGAAACTTTTGGGTTATTTTAAAATTTCTCAAACTTTCTTAATCCATAATTAAGTAATTGTCACTTCCACTCAATTATTAAGACTTGTGGCACCTACACCTCATTTTAAAACTTTTTTGTCACCTATAGCCCAAAGCCTCTAGAGAATTACCTATATATTCATAAAATTATTTATCATCCATTCCACTTTATTGAACTTGCAAAAGATAAAGCCAATTAGCAAACACATAAAAAAATCAAATTGAAAGGGAAAATGAGGTGATACTCATCTTTCAGGTGTGGGAAGAAAACAAAATAAAAAAAGTGGTAAAGAATGAAAGGTATGAGAGGAAGGAAGAGGAATGAGGGAAAAAGAGATAAGGAGTTAGGTGCCAGTTACGTGAGAATTAAGGGGGAGTGGTTATTAGATTGGGTTTTAAATTTTTTGGATTATTAGTTTTTTTTGGTGCATAAAACAAACTTCTTTTTTTCAATACTTTTTCAAAAATTCTACTAATAATTATTAATAAAACGTTTTACCTTAAAAAATAACTATTACAAGAGCATAAATAAAGTTTAAATGCATAAAAAATAAATATAATGAATATGAGTACATGGTTATTGATTTGACATTTAAATTTTATTTTAAAGAGCATATAAATAAATATGTATAATGTATTTGAACAAAAATTGATCATGTAATATTTTTCTATAGCTTTACCCGTTATAAAGTTTAAATTATTGTGTTATGGTGCAACCAACATCACTAAATAACACAAATATCTAATATAATATAGAAGTGTATATAAAGTAAAATGTTGAAATGAAATTGGGTAGATAAAGGATAAAAAATATAGAGACTACCTCACTAGGTTTTAAAAAAAATAAATGATAAATAATTATAATAGTGTTAAAATGAAGAGGGAGAAGAGTGTGTTTTTGTATGTTGTAATATATAATGAGTTAACTTTCAAAATTTGTTATTATATAACATATAATTTGATTATAGTAAAATATAATGTGAAAAAATATAGTTTCTAAAAGTAACAAATTTAATAAATTTGTGAAAGTCAATAAATGCTTTTGTAATCTTCTTGATAAAATCGCAGCTAAAAAATTTTATATTGAGGGGGTTATAACAAAATGCCACAAAATGAATTATTAGTGGGGTTTCTTTAAACTTCCACAAATAAACTGCCATAAATTGAGGTTTTTTTTATAGTGTGAGGTAGAGAGGTTGTTTTCGATAGACCCTCGGTTCAGACAAAATATAGTCCATATTTTTTTTCACAAGAGGTACAAAAGACAGGGGCAGACCTATATTCTTTTTTTTGGTGCTTCAACACTCATTAAATCTGCGCAGACTAAATATAATTATATTACAATATATAAAAATTGGTATAAGCTTCAAAAAAGCACTCAGAAAACAAATAAGATAGCTGGATACTTTAATTTTCAGGCTAAATCTTAAAGCTTTGGGCGTCAATTTGTGTGTTCAAACCTCACGAGCACCCATAACCCCTAAATTCTGAATTCGCCACTGACAAAAAACAATAAAAAATAGCACAACAATAAAAGTAACAGAGTAGTATCACCATAAAATAATGCTACAAGCGACCTACTTTGGTAGTTTGAAATCCAACTGCTAATTAATTGGCAATCTCAATAACAACAATAATAATTTTAATGTGATTCCACAAGTAAAATTTGAAGAGGATAAAATGTATGTTGATTTTACTTTTATACCTTCTAAATTAAAGACGCTATTTACAATAACTTTTGACTAAAAAACATTTTTCAAAATATGTTTGAAAGATCAAGATGATTAATTGGTAGTTTATTCTCTTTAGTAATAAATAAGGGCAAACAATATAAATTTTCATTGTTTTATCCCTTTTCGGATTTTACTTTTTGGCGGAAAAATGGTTTTGATCTTAAAACTATTTCAAAAGAGTTGAAAAAAAAATCGAAATAATTTTAAGAAATTCACAGAGTCGTCACTTGATTTTTTATAGAAAAAAAAATCAAGGAAAAATTTAAAAGATTTTCAAAAGTTCAAAAACAGAAATAAACCTTCAAAACTAGAAATAATGGGTAAGGGTTCAATTAACGCCCTAAGAAGATTTTTAAGGCACTTAGGAAAAAAGAACTAACCTGACTAGTTAAAGTGGCTAATTTTGCAAAGACTTGATTTTATAGAGAATGTTAAGATTATTTAATTAAACATTTAAAAATAACATTTATAATTTAAAAAATGACATTTCGTTTTAAGGAGAAAATCGAAGAAAACAATTTAATCCATCTAAAAAATATAAAATAAAATGACAACGCCTTAGGGGATTTGCCTAGATTAAATGATTAACAAGTTAGTTAATACAAATAAACAATACAAGCTACAAAAATGATGCAAGAATTAAAATTGGGCCCTCAATTGGCCCATTAATGAAGCTGCCCAGTTTTGGGCTTGAATCATGGACTTCAGTCCATTTTCGGAAGTGTATATCAGTTGTATACTGACTGTATATCATCCCTGTTGCTGCTGCATTTTTGTATATCTGGTGTATATTTTTTGTATCTCAGACCTGTTGCTGCTGCGTTTTTTTATATCTGGTGTATATCTTCTGTATACACGCATATACAGACTTGCTTCTGTCTCTCGATCCATTTTTGGGACTTTGTTTGAGGCTTGGATACGACGAAGTTCGAATGCGAGGATAAGTGGAGTCCAAGTGGACTCCAATTCATGTCACATGCATCAAAGAAAAGATAAGAATTAGTACATGACGTTTTGTAGAGCACCACAATATCAAAGAAATTCCGGCTATGAAATATATATATATATATATATATATATATATATATATATATATATATATATATTTATTTTTACTCCTAACTAATATGCATACCTTTCTTTTCGACACGAAAAAAATGACATGGTTGGCACAGACTTAACTTAAACTTCCAAATTCTTAAGGAGATTATACTTTTTTTTTCTTTATTCACACAAGTACTTATGGATGGCTTAACTTGAACCGTAGATTCCAAATAATCTTTTATACTTTCAATTCCGAAACACGCCAAACACGCATATTCTAATACAAACCCGAAGTCCGACCAAAAATCAAAATAACAACATAGTGTTCAACAAGATTACCATTTTGAAATAAATAAAAAAAGAAGAGAAAAAATAAATGCAAAGGGGATGAAGTCTTTACCGGTTTAGGAGAAGCGGACCGGAACAACGAGCGGACAACTTCAAATCGAGAATTTTGGTTACGTAGGATTAGAAGCACGCACCTCCCGAATCTCAATTTTTTTCCCAAAAGTCCTCTGCTAAAAAAATACTACTTTTCTTTTTTCCTCCCTTTTTCGCTCCATATACGTGAGTATTTATAGGAAATTTGAGATTGATTTTGGGGGGAAACAAATAAAAAATTAATGATAAAAATTTTAAAATTCAAACCCAAAGTAATCGTCACCATCCGTATTCATATCAAATCAATTTCTTATTTTCAAACGATCTTGCGAAAATAGAATATTTATAATTTTTCAAACTTTTCACTTTGAATAAATTCTAAAACATTTTTCTTTAACTGAGAATTATATAATTATGTATAATTAAATACTAAATATATTAATTTCACCTAAATTCAAAAGGTAGGGTTGAAATTTATTTCAAAATAACTTAAAATAAATATTTTAAAACTATTTAAAAAGTTAAAAAAATTCAAGAATTAATTTGAAATGGGGAGGACAAAAATTAGGTGTCAACATTCATAATTTGGAGTTTAATTACAAAAAATTTCAACATTTTCCATAATTACTGAAATTTTAATTTTGGGTCTATCGAGATACATTATTAGCTCCTGATACGTTTAACGAAGATATATTTTTTTTTGTAAAGGTACATAATTAGCTCCTGAAATAATTTTTTCGATTTCGGAATAATACATTCAATGAAGATACATTTTTCCTTGTAAAAGACACATAAGTAGCTCCTATTATATTTTTTTAATTTTGAATCTGTCGAGATATATAATTAGTTCTCTAATACATCCAGCGAAGATACATAATTAGCTGAGATTTTTGTAATGACTTTGTAAATGATGAAAAATTGTGTAAATATGATAAGTTAAGGTGTATTTTTGTTATTTTAGCTAAAATAATTTAACATTAATTAATAGTTTGTGTCTAAAATTCATTTTGACTAATTATCAAACGTTCCCAAAAACTATTCTGGTAATAAAGGAACGAAAAAGATGAGGTAAAATTATCTAAAATTTACATATATACACTAACTAAAAATACCTTATTACGTTATATACCAATTTGGTTAAATATTTACACATATCCCAAACTATTTATATAAATCCCTTTATTTTCAACTTTCTCTCTCTTAAAACATTATACATCTTACAAAGGATTTTCTCTTCCATATTTTACTCCTCCATATGCTCCCACTACACACCCGATATATCCTCCATATTTCAATCCCCTTTTTCACGGTAAAATTCAAGTTACCTGTATCTGGGGGTTACAAAATTGTAAGTTTTGAAGATTTATTTGATTTTTCTTTTTCTTTTTTTTCAACTTTACCAGTTTTTGAATTTGCTCGTATATTTTGTGGATGTATGTTTGTTTTAACTTTTTTTTTTCAAGTATTTTCAAGTTTCATAGTTCGATTTTTTCTGTTTTCTTCATATAATATAAGTTCGATTCTTGATTTGTAGATTTTTTATTTTTTTTCAAATTTTCCTATTGTTGAATTTGCAGGTATATTTTATGGATGGATGTTCGTTTATATGAATTTACCTTATTTTGTAAGTATTTTCAAGTTTCGTACTTCGATTCTTTTGGTTTTCTTCAGATAATATAAGTTTGATTTTTTATTTTCTTGGTTTGTAGTTGATTCAGGTTAATCGAATTATTGTAAAAATTGGTAATGGATTCTTTTCCTAACTTTAGTTTAGGACTTAGTCAGTTAGATTCTAAAAAATAAGATATCCCCGTTGGGTTTGTTCCTGGTACATTTGATTTTGAAGAACCCAATTTCGCAGAGAATCGTTCAAAGCATCGAAATGACCCGACAACAATGAAGAAATTGAAGGAAGCGGTCAGTTCCAAATCAAAAAAATCAACTTCAAAAGCGGCCACTAAGAAGAAGTTTGATGATTCCGGTCGACCACGTCTTCCTAAGGTATTGATTGAACATTATACTTTACTTACATTGCAACATTAATGTATAATATATTGGAACATAGAATTTGGTGCAACACTAATGTATAATATTACTATTCTGTTATACATTTCAATATTTTATACATTGGATGTTCTTATTACATATAAGAGGCGTTTTATCTTTTGTGTGTTATTATACAGTTAGGAAGTCTTCACTTTGTATAATGTTTTATTATACATTCTGACAACATTATATGTCATATATGTTTAAGGTGAAATGTATAGTCTGACATTATACATTCCATATATTCGAATACTAATATATAATTTTATTACTCTGATATATAAATATTTATGTTATACATTTCATACTCGTATTATACATAACAGGCATTGTATGTTTTATTTGATATTATATATTTAGGGAGTTTTCATAGTGTATAAAGTGGCATTATACATCTGAATAGTTGATATGTCATACATGTTTTTAAGGTGAACTAGTTTAGTATGTAACATTATACATTACTGCATCTCACTATTTTATTGTATAAGTTCCCCTCAAACGTGTAAATCTTTGTGTAATTATTGTATTATTTTATTATTTCAGGGCATGAAATATCGTATAGACAAAGTCTCGGATCACCCTTTGCATATTTTGAGCTTATGCAACCGTGGTTTTACTGAAGACATAAAGTCTTATTTTGGTGAAGATGTTTTAGGGGTATTTAGAAATACTTTATTTGGAATTTTTCTTGACTTACCGCAGTGCAACTAGATAGGGCAGATTTCAAAATGTATCCTTATGCTAGAAATCCAACAGGATATTAAGGACGAGATTCATGTGTGTGCGCAGGGGAAGATTTTGAAATTTACCATGCTTGAGTTTGCCATTATCACTAGTCTTAAATGCACCGGTGATATTGATGAGTTTATGTATATTTCATCGTCAAAATCCCCTTGGATGTCGAAGTATTATCCTGAATCTGGAGGTGGAACAACTAGGTCAAAATTGATAACACGTGTGAAGATGGAAAACTTCGAGAACTCTGAAGATGTTTTGAACTTTGCAATATTATTTTTTATTCATATATTCATGTTTTCTCAGCATAAGGAAGCACCCATCAGTGTAGCTCACTTCCATATTGTAGAGGATGGCAAAAGATTATATTTGAAAAGTTGATCAACTCATGACGGCAAGATTTCAGAGTCGCAAAACAATTATATTCTTTGGGTGGAATGCCCCACGCTCTAAATGTCTGGATATTTGAGTGTTGCTCTGAGGTAGATAAAAAAACTGTTTTGCGACAAAGAAACATCATCCCAAGAATACTTAACTGGTCTGTGAAGTGTACCAGGACTAAGTATGAATCTTTTATGTCAGGCATGTTCAGTAAGGTAATTGTATAACATGTTAAGTATTTTTATTTTATACTCAATTTAACGAAGTGCTAATATTTCATTTTGAAATTATTTTTTTCAGTATACTTTCAAGAATTTACAACCTACAAGCGAAGAAGTTCGTACTTTCGATTTGTCTTTCTCTGAAGATTTTGAGATTTTTAATCTAATATCTGCTGCTTCCACTTCTGTTGCTCCAACTTTGAAAAGGTCAGGAGATGAAGATCAATCGCGCATTGTCACTACAGATGATGACTATGATGATTTCACCACTAGACCTACTCAGGAATTTCTAAGAAAAGCTCGTTTAGCTTCACCTTTATCAACTGAACAAGCATCCAAAAGAAGAAAAATAGTTATGTTTCAGGAAGCTAGTCCAGCTGCGACAGATGGAGAGAAGTCAACAAGTGCTCCTTTAGTACGTCATGTGTCTGGTATGTTTTCTGAAAATCAATCAGAATCAATAGATAAACTACAAATTGGTGTGTTTGATTTTGATCATCCCCATCAAGAAGAAATTGGTGTATCTCCAGAGCGTGAACAACTCAAGTTTGTTCCTTCATCTTCCACAACGCCTGAAGGGACTTCTAAGTCTAATTTAGATATGGAGTAGATAAAGAGTTATGTCAAAACATATGTAAGTTAATTTTCTTATTCACAAAATTTTATTTTTGAAAAGTATTACTTGTTTCTAATATCTTATTTTTTATCTGTACGCTATAAGGTTGATAAGCAAATTGCTGAGCTGAAAATACTAATCTCCAATATACCTGTTGAGGTCGTTAAAACCTTGAAGAAAGAAGAGAATAAAGAATCACGGATAAAAAATATTATTTCGTTCAAATTTTTTATACTTTGAAAAAATACTCATACATTAATATTATTCATGATATATAGAAGGAGAAAATTGTTGATCAATAAGAAGGTGCAGAAGAAGGCTAAAATATAAATGACAGTGTATATAATAACGATTTGCCTATAATTTTTATCTAGATTATATTGGTGTGTTACCATAAATCTGCATAACTCCAATATCTTAACCTATTTTTGTTTGGTTGTTATACAACATGAAGATGAGGATAAGGAACTAGTCATTGAAATCACAAATGATGGACCATCAGTACTTGAACCTTTGGAAACAGAGATACAAGATTGTGTACACATCCATACTGAATGTCCAACGACAACTGAGGTTCAAAGCAAACAGAAGGTATATATATAATATGTATAAATTTTCTTATACATTCACAACCATGCCTAATAGATATCAAATTATAAAAAATATTTTCATTTTCCATTACATGACTTTGATTAAATGTACACACATGCACTTGTTATTTTTTATAGGATGAGAACATGAATGATAAAGAAGACGGACGTGAAGAAGAATCGAAAAACACACACAGTAATGATATGGAAGATTTATCAGTATATTTTTGTCACTCGTGTTGGTTTGTTACTCCAATTCTGTATATGCAAATGCACCATATGTTATTTTTTTAATAAGCGTAATAATGGTCTCAGATGAATATCAATTTGTTAAAACACTTTAATTAGGGCTGTTACAGAATTATTATACATACATTTGAATGTATAATGATATGTTATACACTATTAATACTAATAGTCTATTCGAGAAAATGAATGTTCTTTATGAACATCGTCATACATATTTATGGTAATTATAATTATTTATGTAGTAACATTTCTCAATCACCTAGCAAATCAAAAAAATATGAATAAATTCATATGCACTCCTTACAATCAACAATTGCAAATCACTGTTATAATTTTTTTTCCGTTCAACTATTGTAACGCCCCGAATCTGGTACCCAGAACGCTACACGGTGCTCATAACCCCGAAGAACCACAAGCTAACCCATGACTAATATTTATACATGTATACTGCATAGAAGACTGAATAAATCCAGAAACATGAACTGAAAGGCCATAAGGTTCAATACTGAACATAAGCTGAATAATATAACATCTGTGTGGGTAATAGAATACCCAAAACAAAACTGGAAATACTGAAGTCTGAAACATAATAGTCTGAAAAGCTTCTAAACATGACTGAACTGTTTGAGTAAGGAGTTGATGGGACATGTCCCCAACTAACTCCAACTAATAAGCTAATCAATGAGATAATAAAAAAATAATCATGTCCTCGAAGGATGAGGACTCACTTCTAACTCTGACTGCTGAGACTGGAATCTACTGTTGATCTGGAGCTCATGTCTCTGAACCTATGGTATAAGACACCATAGCGTGAATGCGTCAGTATGACTGAATGTACTGGTATGCATGTGAGGTAGGCTAAATACATGGGGTTTATATGCATGAACAATAATAATAACTGACTAACTATCATGAGCGTGAGAAAACATGCATGAGACATAATAACTGACACTGATATCGTGATGACATGATTACTAAATCTGAATATTGATAACAGGACATACTGATAACTGATGCATGAATGATTGTATCTGACAGTCCTAAATCTGATGGAACTAGATGAGTTTCGTACTGTATCTGAATTGACTGTATCTGACAGTCCTAAAATCTAAAGAACTATCTAAGTTCTTTTATTGATACTGATATTGAAACTGTGGGAGGTAGTCATCTAACCGCCATGCCCCTAATACACCATTATGACTGAGTTGGGGTCCAATCTTTAACCCCAATTGAAGGGTGTCAATACCGCGCCACTGATAAGGACAAACTGTGGGTGACCCTCATCTGATAGTGTCCTCAAAAGAGAACGGTGGGGCCCTTATCTGACAGTGCTTATCCACCTCATCAACCTTTATCGGAAAGTGTTGATGTCTCAATCTATGCTGGCTACATAGTTCCGGAATGCAAGGATGACTTCTAAGGATCACACCTTTATCTGACAGTGTGTATCCCCATCCTTGGGTTCACTCGGTGCTAATTCCTACTTCCATCTGATTAGACTCTGATCATGATTAACTGAACTATACACAAATTAAGTTACTGAATTCTATTGACTGACGAAATACTACTGATATCTGACAACGCACTGAGTTCATGAGATCATGGAGATTTCCTGAGTTATACGACTGTTTGAAGTTTAAGGATTCATAGCTTGACTGGGAGTATCATGAAAAAATGATATAACTCTAAGCACATAACTAATATTTTGGGTACAAGTACCCCCAGGACTAGATAGACAGAAACTGACGAAGCACGACTTTATCGAGTACAAGACCCACATCAACAATACATAATTTAATAAGTTGTGGATTTCACAAAGTACAGGGTTATCATACTATCTAACATGGATGAGAATGCTGATAATCATATCATAATCTCATATTCTAATATCATGGGCAATCCGACAACATACATATTTCACAATGATAGCATGGAAACTATTTAAACATAAGAGGATGACAAACATGTCACATTTAGCTTATGTCTTGAGCCATAAAGCATGATTTCTACTCTTTCAAGCATTTTATCAACCACCTTGCATGCATAACTTAGGGCATAAGTGAATTCATCAAATTACACATCATAAGCAACTAAATTCTTGAATTTTATCTTGTATGTTAACATAATATCATGATAAACACACCAAGATTCCAACTTTGAAGTCAATCAACGTCAACAACATGATTAAAAATAACCCACAACATAAATACCATGATTTATAGATAAAACAAGGTTCTTGAGCTCCATGGATAGAAGGAATCCATGAATGAACACATCGCATACCTTAGTTCATGATTTCGTGAAGATTGACGGTGAAGCTTTCTTTAATTTGAATTTCCAATGGAAACCCTAGCTTGCTCTTGAGAGAAACTAGTATATTTTGGGTGAAGAATGGCTAAATCACGTGTTAAAGGGCTTAAATAGGGGTGGTAAGTTGACCCTTTTAACCCTGAACGTGTAATTTTAATTTCAGTAAAATCTTCCCGAACTGGGCCCATAGAGCGACGCGGCGCTATCGCGTCGTGTCACTGGAATTTGAAAATTGGGAAAATGAATAATGGCGCGATGCGGAGCCATCGCGTTACCCCTTCTTTTGTGATCTGGAAGTTTGGCGCGTCGTGGGGGAAATCGCGATAAGACACTGGAATTGGACAAGTGCCATTTTAGATTGTGGCGGGGCGCGCCACTGACCAATATGGCGTTGTTTTATAGTGGGAACTTGAAATAGTCATAACTTCTTATCCGGTTATCGGATTTGAGCGAATTTTATATCGATGGAAAGCTTATTAAATTTTCCACATGATAGAAAGTGAAAATCTTAAAAATTCCTCATGGAATAATCATCATTCAATTTAGAAGCTAACACTAGGCATTCTTGAGATGAAATTAGCTAGGAAAAATATGGGGAATTATAATATCTCTCCCTTGAGAACATTCATCCTCGAATGAGGCAAACTGAGAAGAAAAACAATAAGCTGAACATGAACTGAACATGAATAAATGGAACATGATCTCATGACTGACATGACTGACAAGCTGAACATATAATACTGAACATGCATAACTGATTCATGAATGCATGACTGAGTATTCTGAAGAACTAAGTTTTCTCGTAATGAGAATACATGTCTGATACATAATTATATAATTGAACTGATACATAAATGCATGACTGAATATGCAATGGTACTTGATACCAAGTTTGTGATAAACACTGAACATGAAACTGAGTAAGATTAAGGAGAACTGTTACCTTGAGCTTGATCCGAGTTGGCGGGGAAGAGGTGAGGATATTTGGTGCACATATCTGCTTCTGCTTCCCAAGTAGCTCCCTCGACGGACTGGTTTCGCCAAAGAACTTTAACTAGAGGGACTTCTTTGTTTCTCAATCTACGAGTCTGATAGTCTAGGATTTCGACTGGAATATCTTCATAAAAGAGGTTGTTTTAAACATCTATGCTCTGGATAGGGACTACAACTGCTGGGTCACCTATGCACTTCTTGAGCAAAGATACATGGAAGACTGTATGGACTGAAGCTAGATCTGAAGACAATTCGAGCTCATAAGCTACCTTGCCGAAACAACTGAGAATCTTGAAGGGATCGACATATCGGGGACTGAGCTTTCCCTTCTTGCTGAATCTCTCCACTCCCTTCATGGGAGAGATATTGAGGTAGACATAGTCACCAATCTCGAACTCCTGATCCTTTCTATGGACATCTGCATAAGACTTATGTCGGCTCTGAGCAGACCGGAGTCTTTCTTTGATCAACTGGACTTTTTCAAAGGCATCGAATACTAAGTCAGGCCCTATGACTGAGGCCTCACTAACTTCGAACCAACCGATTGGAGATCTACATCTCCTACCATAGAGAGCTTCAAATGGAGCCATCTGAATACTGGAATGATAGCTATTGTCGTATGCAAACTCAATCAAAGGCAAGTGGTCATCCCAACTACCCTTGAAATCAATTGCACACGCTCTTAGCATATCTTCTAAAGTCTGAATGGTCCTCTCTTCTTGACCATCTGTCTGAGGATGAAAGGTTGTACTAAGATAGACTTGGGTACCAAGACCCTTTTGGAATGCTTTCCAGAAATGAGAGGTGAACTGGGTACCTCTGTCTGAGATGATAGCCAACGAAACACCGTGCAATATTACTAACTCTATGATGTAGAGTTTGGCGTAATCCTCGACTAAATAAGAGGTATGAACTGGAAGGAAATGAGTTGATTTGGTCATTCTGTCTATAATGACCCAGACTGAATCATGCCGGTGACGAGTTCGAGGCAAACCCATCACGAAGTCTATGTTCACTTCTTCCCACTTCCAAGTAGGAATAATGAACTCCTATATAGGACCACTAGGCTTCTGGTGCTCTATCTTAACCTGCTAACATGTAGAGCACTTAGCCACAAATTCTGCAATATCTCTCTTCATCCCACTCCATTAATAGACCTCTCGCAAGTTGCGGTACATCTTTGTGGCCCCTGGATGAATAGAGTAGCGCGCACCATGCGCTTCTACCAGAATTTGCTGCCTTAGGTCATCTACATCTGGAACATAGAGACGACCCTGACAATGAAGAACACTATCTCTCCCTTAGGAGAAAACCTCTACTTTCTGATTCTGGACTGACTCTTTCAACTTGACAAGACTGGGATCTCTATCTTGCTTTTCTTTTACCTCAAAAACTAGAGATAATTCTGAACTACTCTGAACACATACACCACCCTTTGAAGAATCGACTAAGCGGACGCCTAGTCTGGTAAGCTGATGGACTTCCTGGGCTAACTTCTTCTTACTATTCTCAACATGAGAAACACTACCCATGGACAGTCTACTGAGAGCATCGGCCACTACGTTGGCCTTGCCTGGATGATAAAGGACAGTCATGTCATAATCTTTCAAGAGCTCTAACCTCCTTCTCTGATGAAGATTGAGATCTTTCTGAGAAAAGACATACTGAAGGCTCTTATGGTCTGTGAAGACATCTACATGAACATCATATAGGTAATGCCTCCAAATCTTTAAGGCAAAAACTACGGTTGCTAACTCAAGATCATGAGTAGGATAATTCTTCTCATGGGGTTTAAGTTGTCTGGAGGCGTAGGCTATGACCTTACCAGGTTGCATGAGGACACAACCTAAACCCACTCTGGAAGCATCACAATACACTATGAACCCATTTGAACCATCTGGAAGAGCTAAGACTGAAGCTGAGGTGAGTCGAGTCTTTAATTCCTGAAAACTCTTCTCGCAAGGATCTGACCACAGAAACTTGACTTTCTTCTGAGTCAATCTGGACATAGGGGATGCAATAGAAGAAAATACCTCAACAAACCATCTGTAATAGCTAGCCAAACCCAAGAAACTCCTGATATCTGATGGAGAGACAGGGCGAGGCCAGTTTCTTACTACCTCGTTCTTTTGAGGATCTACTCTAATGCCATCACCGAAAATAATATGGCCAAGGAATGCTACTGACCTTATCCAAAACTCGCACTTACTGAATTTGGCGAATAACTGATGATCTCTGAGAGTCTGAAGTACTGTTCTGAGATGGTCTGCATGATCTCGCTCACTGCGGGAATAGACCAGAATATCATCTATGAAAACTATGACGAACATGTCCAAGTACTGCTTGAACACGTGGTTCATCAAATCCATGAAAGCGGTTGAGGCATTGGTAAGACCAAATGACATGACTAGAAATTTGAAGTGACCATACCGAGTACGGAAAGTTATTTTCGGAATGTCATATTCTCTAACTCTGAGCTGATGATAGCCAGATCTGAGGTCTATCTTAGAGAAGTAGCTGGCACCCTAAAGTTGGTCAAACAAGTCATCGATTCTTGGAAGAGGATACTTGTTTTTTACCGTGACCTTATTAAGTTGACGATAATCAATGAACATTCTGAGAGAACCGTCTTTCTTGCACACGAATAAGACTGGTGTGCCCCACGGGGACACACTGGGTCTGATGAATCCCTTATCTAATAGATCCTTCAACTGTTCTTTCAATTCTTTGAGCTCTGTTGGTGCCATTCTGTATGGCAGAATAGATATGGGCTGAGTATTTGGAAGAAGATTAATATCGAAGTCTATTTCCCTTTCGGGAGGAATTCCTGGAAGATCTTCGGGAAAGATATCTGAATATTTATTTACAACTGGAACTGACTCAAGACTGGGAGTCTCGAAACTGGAATCCTTAACATGAACAAGATGATAGACACATCCTTTAGATATCATTTTTCTTGCCCGAAGGTAGGAAACAAGCTGACCTCTAAAAGCGGATACACTACCCTTCCACTCAAGGAGGGGTTCATTTGGAAACTGAAATTGGACTATTCTATTTCTGCAGTCGACTGTGGCATAGCAGGAATGAAGCCAATCCATGCCGAGAATGACATCAAAATCAGTCATCTCTAATTCGACTAAGTCTGTTGAAGTAACTTTCTAAAATATCATAACCGGACAGTTCTCGTATACCCACCGAGCTATGATGGTTTTACCCACTAGGGTAGAGACTAAAAAGGGCTCTGCTAGAATTTCAGGATTGACTCCAATATCAACTGCTATATAAGGAGTAACAAAAGACAAAGAAGCTCCTGGATCTAGCAAAGCATAAACATGAACATGAAAGATCTGCAACATACCAGTAACCACATCAGGAGAATTTTCCTGATCCTATTGGTACTGGAGAGCATAGAGATGATTTGGGCGTTGCCCACTAGCAGCACTGAAGGTGGCACCCTACTGATTCGGACGATCAGACTGAGCTGAGGAACGGAGATGACTCTGGTAACCTAATTAAAGGCAGTCTCTGACTCTGTGGCCTGGATTTCCACAATAAAAACAGACATCGTTTCCAGCTCTGCACACACCCTTGTGGTTCTTACATAAGTCTGACAAAGAGGATTAGTTCAGGAACTACTAACACTGCCCTGAGTCTTAGAGCTTGGTGCTCTATCTTTGTTACCCTCTCTGAACTTAGGAACTGGAGCACTGGCTGAAGAAAAAGCTGGAACTGATGACTTAGGACGAAACTGGAAATGGTTTCCTCTATCTGACTTAGGCTGAGCGAAGTTGAAACTACTTGTCTTCGCTCTCTTATTTTGTTTCTCCCTCATCTTAATATTTTGCTCATCTATCTGTTGAGCATGGGTCATAAGCCAGGCTAAAGTCATGTCATTATTGATCATGGATGATCTGCACTCATTAACCACGCTATCGTTTCCCCCTGAAACGAACTTACTTATCCTAGCCCTGCTGTCTGCAACCATATGAGGGGCATATCTGGATAATTAAGTAAGCTTAAGAGAATAATTTTTCACTGTCATATTGCCCTGCCTGAGGTTGATGAATTCTAGCACCTTGGCTTCTCTAAGCTCTAGGGGAAAGAATCTATCAAGGAAAGTTAAAGCAAACTCCTCCCACTCAACTGACCCTGCATCGTCTGCCCTTTCTGACTTCCACTGTCTGAACCAAGTATGAGCAACATCCTGCAACTGATATACAGCTAGCTCAGCACTCTCAACAGTAATCACTCCCATGATGTATGTCACCTTCTGCACCTAATCTAGGAATTCCTGAGGGTCCTCATCTGTCTTAGACCCGAGAAAGGTTGGAGAATCCATCCGGGTGAAGTCCCAAATCCTGGCTGCGGCTAAATTATCCACTGGGTTGGCCGGAACAATAGCTGGTCATTCATTTTGGGCAGTAACTGACTGAGAAAGAGTAGTGAATGCGGCCCTGAACTCCATATGAGAAACATGTTCGTCCAAAGGATCTTCTTGGACAGGCTGAGTTCTTCTCTTGGGAGGCATGTTCTAAAATAAAGAGAAGAGATAGATTAGACTGAGAGATTGACTCGAGGTTATGCTTACTAGCACGACATAAATATTGAAAGAGGGTAAACTGTTCCTAAACATCTTATAGCCTCCTGCACATAAATGTAGCATGCAACACACCCATGTACAAGACTCTACTAGATGTGGCTTTCAGACTTCCTAGGACTCTATTGAACCTTAGGATCTGATACCAAGTTTGTAACACCCCGAATCTGGTACCCAAAATGCTATACGATGCTCATGACCCCGAAGGACCACAAGCTAACCCATGACTGATATTTATACCTGTATACTGCATAGAAGACTGAATAAATGTGGAAACATAAACTGAAAGTCTATAAGGTTCAATACTGAACATAAGATGAATAATATAACATCTGTATGGGGTAATAGAATACCCAAAACAAAACTGGAAATATTGAAGTCTAAAACATAATAGTCTGAAAAGCTTCTAAACATGACTGAACTGTCTGAGTAAGGAGTTGATGGGACATGTCCCCAACTAACTCCAACTAATAAGCTAATCAATGAGATAATAGAAAAATAATCATGCCCTCGAAGGATGAGGACTCACTTCTAACTCTGACTACTAATACTGAAATCTACTGTTGATCTGGAGCTCGTGTCTCTGAACCTATGGTATAAGACACCATAGAGCGAATACGTCAGTACGACTGAATGTACTGGTATGCATGTGAGGTAGGCTAAATACATGGGATTCATATGCATGAACAATAATAATAACTGACTAACTATGATGAGTGTGAGAATACATGCATGAGACATAATAACTGACACTGATATCGTGATGACATGATTACTGAATCTGAATACTAATAACAGGACATACTAATAACTGATGCATAAATAATTGTATCTGACAGTCCTAAATCTGATGGAACTAGATGAGTTCCGTACTGTATCTGAGTTGACTATATCTGACAGTCCTGAAATCTGAAGAACTATATGAGTTCTTTTATTGATATTGATACTGAAACTGTGGGAGGTAGTTATCTAACCAACATGCCCCTAATACTCCATTATGGTTGAGTTGGAGTCCAATCTGTAACCCTAATTGGAAGGGTGTCAATACCGCGCCACGGGTAAGGATAAGCTGTGGGTGACCCTCATCTGATAGTGTCCCCAAAAGAGAACGGTGGGGTTCTTATCTTGAGCTATAAAACATGATTTCTTTTCTTTCAAGCATTTTATCAACCACCTTGCATGCATAACTTAGGGCATAAGTGAATTCATTAAATTACACATCATAAGCAACTAAATTCATGGATTTTATCTTGTATGTTAACATAATATCATGATAAACACACCAAGATTCCAACTTTGAAGTCAATCAACGTCAACAACAAGATTATAAATAACCCACAATACAAATACCATGATTTATAGATAAAACAAAGTTCTTGAGCTCCATGGATGGAAGGAATCCATGAATGAACACATTGCATACTTTAGTTCGCGATTTCGTAAAGATTGACGGTAAAACTTTCTTGAATTTGAATTCCCAATGGAAACCCTAGCTTGTTCTTGACAGAAACTTGAGAGAAACTAGTATATTTTGGGTAAAAAATGGCTAAATCACGTGTTAAAGGTAAAGGGTTTAAATAGGGGTGAAAAGTTGACCCTTTTAACCCTGGATACGTAATTTTAATTTCAGTAAAAATTTTCCGAACTGGGCCCTTGGCGCGACGCGGCGCTATCGCGCCGTATCACTGGAATTTGACAATTGAGAAAATGAACAATGGCGCGACGCGGAGCCATCACGTTACCCCTTCTTTTGTGACTTGGAAGTTTGGCGCGTCGCGGAGGAAATTACGCTAAGACACTGGAATTGGACAATTGTCATTTTAGCTTGTGGTGCGGCGCACCACTGACCAATATGGCGCTGTTTTACGGTGGGAACTTGAAATAGTCATAAATTCTTACCCGGTTATCGGATTTGGGCGAATCTTATATCGATGGAAAGCTTATTGAATTTTCCACATGATAGAAAGTGAAAATCTTAAAAATTCCTCATAGAATAATTATCATTCAATTTAGAAGCTAATACTAGGCATTCTTGAGACGAAATTAGCTAGAAAAAATACGAGGTATTACAACTATGTCTTACTTTGATTAAATATTCAGACCTTCTAATTATCACTTAATTTAGGATGAGCATATGCCTGATAAATAGGAAGCTAGTATTGAAGATTTGGAAAAAGAACACAGTACTGTGATGGTAGATCTGTTGTTATTTTTTGTAACTTTTGCTGGTTTAATACTTCAAAACTATCTAAATAAACTTACCAGCTATTACTGTTTAAAAATGATCATAATATTCCTAGTTGCATATCTAAATTTTTGAATTTTCATTCTACCATGATTTATGTTTGAGTTGTTATTACGTATTCTACACAATAAAATTGGTCTTTATGAATTTTGTCTAATGATGACAATTTGACAGGATATGAATTCATTCTACTAAAGTATAGTGGATTATGTATAATTTGCATCGTAGTACTATATTAATTTGGGGCTGTTTCAGTTTCATTATACATTCATTTGAATGTATAACATTATGTTATGCATTCTTAGAATATTATCAATTCATATGCATTTTTTATAGATAGCAATTTCAAATCACCGGTACAGATTTTTATTTCATTCAACTACATGTCATTTTGAATAAACTTTCATACATGATGATTTTTATTCAATATATGGTGAGCATAATGTTGCAAAAGAAGAAGGTTGTACAGAAGAATTGAACATACAACATAGTCCTGATATGACAGATTTGCAGGTATTTTTTTGGTTGTTCATGTTGTTTTTTAACTTAAACACTATATGCTTATACATTCACACCCATGCCTAATAGATATCAAATTCTTAAAAAACTTTTCACTCACTATAGTATGACTTTGCAAATCACTGTTAGAATTTTTTTTTCATTTAACTATGTCCTGCTTTGATTAAATATTCGGACATTCTAATTATCACTTAATTTAGGATCAGCTTATGCCCGATAAAGAGGAAGCTAGTCTTGAAGATTTGGCGAAAGAGCACAGTCCTGTGATGGTACATTTGTTATTATTTTCTGTTTTACTCCTGCTAGTTTAACACTTTAAATCTAACTACATAAACTTACCAGCTATTACTGTTAAAAAAGAATCATAATATTCCTATCTGCATATCTAAATTTTTGAATTTTCTTTCTACTATGATTTATTTTTGTGCTGTTATTTCGTATTATGCACTAGTAATATTGGTCTTTATGAATTTTGGCTCATGATGACTATTTGACAGTATATGAACTCATTCTACCCAAGTATAGTGGATTATGTATAATATGAATTTGGGGTTGTTTCAACTTCATTATACATTCATTTGAATGTATAACAGTATGTTATACATCCATTCAGAATATTATACATTAATATTTATTTTTTATGTATAGAAATTAGAAATCACCGGTACATATTTTTGTTTCTTACATGATGATTGTTATTTAATATAGGATGAGCATATTGTCGAAAAAGAAGCACGTTGTGCTGAAGAATTGAACATACAGCATAATCCTGATGTGAAAGATTTGCAGATATTTTTTTTGTTGTTCATGTTATTTTTTAACTCAAAGCCTATCAACATAAATGTAGTTGTTGTTTAGGTATAATTAATGTTATACATTAATATGTTTGTTTTTACACATAACACATCAATCTATTTGTTTGTAGGATGATGTCAATACCACAATAACGGAGTCTGTTCAAGACGTTGTAGATGTACTATTATTTGGGTTGTCAACACCTTTCGATACAAAGACATAGGATGTTGTTACACCAAATATAGTGACGGAAAGCTAGTGGTCACTTCCAGATAGTCAGTTTCCACCTGATTTTTTGGATGCTCAAGTTAGGGAGCGTGAAGCAGCAAAAGCACGTGAAGCCACAAAAGCACCTGTAAAAAGAGATAAAAAAAGTCAAAGATTTTCAGGTCACCATACATCACAAAATTTGGATCTATCTCTAAAGATGAAGGAAATTCCGCTAATGAAGAGAAGCAGCTGTATGCTTTTGATAGTTGTATCAATTACGAAGAGTTGCCTAATCAATTAATCAACGATTACTCACAGTGTCTTGAAATTGGGTTACTCAAATATCATACTTCCAAGTAAGTTATTTTGAAACATTTCTAAATTATTGAAAATACTACCAAAGAATAAATCTTGGTGAAGTATAATCTTTGTTTATGTTGCAGGAAACAAACAGACAATCACTATCTAAAAAATGCTCCAAGATTAGGTTATCCTCTGTTGGACTTTGTCGTTGCACAGGCACTCTCAAAGAATTAGTTCTACTTGATGTCGCAACGCAACACATGTTGGAATGATGAGGTAAATTAAACTAAACGATATCATGCATGTTTAAACTTTTATTAAAAATGTACTCATTATTACAACATACATCGAATCTATTGTATGATTAAATATCATACATGTGGTGTGATGTATAATCACATTTTATATATGTAATGGTAACAGATCATACATTCCTATTCTTGACCAATACATAATAAAAACTAAAACATATGTTGTTTTCTTTCAGTGTTTAACATATTTTTATCATTTTTAACATATAGTACTTAGATGTGATATTCTACCACTTGAGAAAAAATCGAAGTTGCAGCAGTGTGATACTTATAGATATACAACAATCAGCTGCTTCTTCAAAACATATATCGATAAGACATACAAATGATATTTTCCAGCGATTGAAACAGATCAGATATCCACGCAAGAAGACTATGCAGAATCTATTGTTGTGGCTACGAATGAAATTGCTATAACAAATATAATTAATGAATTTTATATTTCTGTGGGATCACCATGGCATATGGTTGATGAGGTATATGTTCCTGGTAACTGTGGCAAAGAATATCACTGGGTGTTGGTTGTAATTGTGTTGAAGGAGAGAGTGATACGTGTGTATGACTCATTGTCAAGTAAAAGAAAAAGTGAACCACCAAACGAAATACGAAAGTTAGAAGCCATCCTGCCTACTTACTCACCGGACAGTGATTTCTTTGAAAAGAGTGAAAGAATTGACTGGTCAACACTTAAAGTGTACGAAGGGAAGCTTGGTCTACAAACTGGTGAGATCAGTCACAACCCATTTGATGTTGAATACGTTCAAAATATTTCACAACAAGCGTCTGATAGTTTGTAAGTGACTCTTATTTTTTTTATTTTAACATGTATAATCATGGTAAATTAGTAAACGTATTGGTCTTTCATTTTATTATCAAATCAGGGACTGCGGGGTCTTCGTGTCTGCATATGCAGAAATATTAAGTGAAGGGCAACAAGTGCATTTATTTGAGTTTGAAGCTGCAAGTTAACGTGCACGGTATGCTTCGATACTATGGCATTACGGAGTGACAAAGGCAAAGAAAGATTATACGAGTGATAATGACGATCCTCCTCAGCCAAGGAATACTTTTTTTCAATCACCTGATGAAAGTGCAATTGTTACTTTAGAGTAGCACCTTCTTATAACATTCTAATTGACTTTTAAGTAGTTGCTGGTAAACAATTATATATAGAAATATTTTTTAAATGTTGGATTTTAGTTTACATTATATGGATGTCATTTTTTGTTCTAATACATATTCATGCTTTGAATACTGTTTTTCATTTACATACACTATATTGTGTTGATTCTATATTGTTTACTAATTAATCATTTTGCCTAACCTAATATTACTAACAATGTCTAACAAGAAATTACATATTAATGTTTTATTTATATGTAAAACATTGTGTTTATTTTCAGTATGAAATTATATTATGAATTAATTATACATTGAGCAGGTATCAAATATTTTTTGATAAATTTATTAGATAACATCATACATGTTTACACACTTTAATTTCTTAATTGAAAACAACTACAGTATTTAAAAATATTTAAGAAGAATAACACTAGATCGTACATTGTAAACATACTTAATGTATCAGCCATTAGACGTATTAATGATAAGAAAATAAGAATATTTTGTAATATCATACATTTATCTTAATGTATAATCCATACTCAAACACAAAATTGGTTACTTTAATTTTGCCAGTTCTCATGTTTTTTAATCAAAAACTGTTAATAGTCAATTCTTATACTTTAATATCATACATGTTATTAAGGTATAATAATTTATCATACATAATATATATAAGACAGGTTATAGTGTAACTGTCTTATACATAGTATATAAACACCTATAACTACATATTACTACGTTACAATAATAAGTGATAAAGTAACAAATTATGATATTTGAAAACTGTATTAATTGATTACGAAAATGTCAAACATTCATTAATAACTAAACATCAGATAACAATTAAAAACATAAATTAAACTTCAACCAGCAAATCAACAAAAACAAAATAAAATGATTATTCCATTATAACCAAACTAAGCATAATCATTTAGAACAACAAATTAACATCTTCAACATTCTTTTGGAAAGAAACCACACGTCTTATGGTTGTGGCCTGCACGCCCGCATTTACCGCAATGGTTTGAACTTACAGTAAATGATTCACTAGATTTCAAATGTCTTCCTTTCTTTGACCTCCCTGGAGGTCTTTTGTATTTGGGTGGCAAAACTTCTTCGGCATCAACAAATTTTGAAACATTTCAATCTTTATAGGAACTACGGGGAGTTCATACGTCTTGACAATGGTATTTGGCCTGTACAATTCTGAGCAGTAACATCCATACTCTTTTACATCAACATTTATACTCTTCAAAACGGCAATTGCGTGTGCACATGATATTTCATCAATTTGATACCGGCAACAGTTACACGTGCCACGATCAATATCAACAATGTACCTCCTTCCCGATTCATACACGCAGTACAGTTAACTACCAACTGCCTTAACCTGTTAGCAACGAATAATTTTATACAATTAAAAACATACAAATTAATAACAAATAGAAAGGACGTTATATTATTCTAATACATACCGTCATCCGCAATGATTTAACCCCATTATCAGTCAGTATTTCTTAAAATCTTCTCCCGAGCGTTGTGTTTGTATAAGATGCAATTTCACTGTTCTTACAATTCCATGCAGCAAATAGAATCTAACTTCTTCAAGGAAACCTAAAATAGGAAGTACTCTGGCCTCTACCAAACAACCGTTAATACATTCGGCTATGTTAGTGGTCATCATTCTACCTCTATTAACAGGGGAGTGACATCGAGACCATTTTTCATATCTATCTTCTTCCAGATAGTCCTTAACCCTTGGATCAACCTTACCAACCTTTGACATAATTTAATCAAAATCTTCTTTTCTATAAGCTTTAGCCATTGAATAATAAAGGTCACTAAGTCTATCTTTGCTTTTTCTAAAATATTTGCAAACATTTTTCCATAAATGCCAAATACATGCTAGATGGGGGACATTAGGATAAACATTGCTCACACCTTTTACGATACTCTCGTTTCGATCCGATACAACACACATGTTGTCCCGTTCTTCAAATGCTTCTCTAAATTGATGAAAAAACTAAGTCCACGAATTGTCATTTTCCAAATCCACAACATCGTAAGCTAATGGAAGAATACATCCTAAACAAAAAAAATAAATATGTGCAGGTCTATAATATATGTACACCATTGAACATGTCTCTAATTATTTTAGAATTATGCATTACATCACTTTATACATGTTGTTTCACCTTTATGACTTAATTGAAAACAACTAAAATATATACCATCATACATTTTTATAACGTATAACAATACATCATACACTGTAAACAAGCTGTTAGGGAATTATACTTTTAATTATTATCAAATGTATCATACATTAAACATAAAATTGATAAGAAAATATAGGTATTTTACAACATCATACAAACACCATAATGTATAATCCCTAATGATACACATAAAACACAAAGCAAAAGCTACTTAAATTTTACTCAATTTATTTTAAAATGAATATACACTTTATAACGTTGTTTAAACAGAAACTAGCACCTCTTATATAGAAAAAATGAATAATACAAAATAAAAGGAGTACGTCAATAATATATGTACTGATTTAGCAAGTTTAAAATTTATTATACATCCAAGAGTAACGTATAATCAGTTAGAATACATACAAAATGATCAATGACCAAAGATAAATATTTCAAAGTATTGTACAATACCTGCACCATCAAGAGTACTTGTCGATACAAACGTTCCTTGGTATGGCCCGCTTAAATGTACACCAGCTACAATTACTACTAAATGGCAAAATTCGAACCCCCTTATCATGGGATGTAAGATAATAAATAAGTATTTAAACTCGTTATCTAATGCCTTATGCATCCGAATGTATGATCCAGGATATACCTGGTTCAACATATATATAACGGGGCATTTTTCGATATCCATCAGCTGGTCCACCTCTAAGCATCGCAATTGCCTTTTCTTTTGTCCGCCAAGCCATCATGTAGTTAATATCAACACCGTAAACAACCTTCATCTCTTCAATTATGTCCGTCGGTGTGTGTATTCTCTTGTAATTAATTAATTATGGTCCAGTAAATTCACTGATAAAAGCTGTTGTCGCAACCAAATTATTCAGTACTCTATCACTCAGGCTGCAAGTATGTTCCGAATCAAATATCTTTATCACAAAAATTTTCGAATGATTCATCGAATACGCCTTGAGGACCCATTTTCAATTTTTGACACGACAGTGTAACACATAGTTGCAGTTACATTTTTAAACATATTGTTAATGTATTAACATACATATAAAATTAATAATTTGAATAAAAATACTACAATTAAACTGTTACAGTTTACTTATACATTCGAATGAATGTATAATGGCATATTATACATTGTTAATGAAACTCCATTATGTACAAACAACAAAAATCAGAAATTTCATCAACAATAAAACTCCATTAAAAAAGGCTATTACAAAACAAAAACATCCTTTACAGCATCAACAAATAAAAAATAATATTTTATTCCATACCTTTGTTTGTCAGAATGTTTAATAAAGGTGTTGAAGCCATTCGATATCGCATATTTGGCCATAACCGATACCAAAGTTTGCTTATCCTTATAAAGCTGGTTAACCTTTATTTCATTATTCTTGCAATCAGTAATAAAATTATTAACTTCAAATTTTGAAATGTATAATGAATACTGATTCTGCGTTTCAACTACAGTTAAAGCAATCGAATCAGATTTAGTACCTTCAATACATATCACTGCCCCAGTTTTGCTATCAAACTCGATATCCTTATTTGATTTGTCGGTAATTGTTATACAGAGCAAAAAATTTACAAGCCCAGTACATTGTTTCTGCAACTCAATATAAACCTTCACTCCATTATCATTTCTTATGATAATTGGAGAAGAATTACCATCAACGATGAATTTAACATCAATTTTTTCCGAACATCGTCAATCCCCAATTCATCGCTATTGTTGCAATCAATTTCAAAAAGTTAATACTTTCTGAACTAATAATGACATCACTTTTGTATGCTTTAAAACTGATTTTCGTCTCCCAAACACCAGAATGACACAACAATATTGGAATGTTCATCTTTTTTTTTTCCACCAGAAATCACGAACAAAGAGTTTTTTTTTCAGGAACGTATATCAAAAAGACGACAATTAGAAGTAATGTTTAAGAGTTTTTTTTTTAAATTCAAATTTCAGTTACTATTTTAACACATACAATAATTAATTAAAATTTATTAAATGACGTAATTTAAGGAGTAGGAAGATATTTACTGATTCCCAATCCCATAATTGTAGGCAAATCAGTTTTGTCATACATTCGACCAACGTATAACAAACATCCGAATGTATGACAATATTTTTTAAAATAGGGAGAGAGAAAAATCTCAAGGGAGATTATGTAAATAGTTTCATTTTATGCGGGATTTATGTGGTTTATACTAAAACTATACTATACTACAATAATAACTGTAATTTCATAAGTGGAGTTTGTAAAGGTAGAAAGAATGTTTAGAAAAGATCCTCAACTTGACTAATACACATCAAAACAATTTGAAAAGAAAACTATATGTAGAAATAAAGAGGACATAACAAATTAAAAGAATTTGACATATAAGTATTGAACAGTCCACTAAATGTATATTATTTTAACTAATTAAAAGCGCCTTGAATATCAATTTCAATGATGTTTGGATGATATTTGATGTAAATTTAAATCGATTTTCAAATTCAATACTTGAGATTGGGGGCAACTTCATTCGTGTATTCCTGGATCGTAGTTCAGAGTCAAGTTGGTTTAGTGAAGATGATCGCAAAAGTCACAAAATGGGATGGTCTTTTAATTCTCCCTGATTAGACTATCAAAGGAGGGCGTTGCAGATTCCCGGGGCGAAAGCGCCATACCAGCCAACTCCTCCCAATCTCCGCTTCTTTGTGTATCATTTATCTCATATATATTTTATATGTTTAAATATATTCACGAAAATTTACATAATATCCAATATGATATACACGCCACATTGACGTTTATCATATTTAAATTTTGACTCAAAATAAGTATAATCACCTTTATTCTTAGGGAAAAATGTGCGAAAAATATATGTATTTAGGCGAGATTTGCAGGTACGCACCCTGAACTTTGTGGGGGTCCTATGACCCCCCTAGACTATTTTTTACCGTATTTTACTGGCGTATATTTTCCCCTTATCAAATATATTTTTCCTACGCGTTCAATGTACGTGAAATACACGCAGTGGTCCAAGAGTCAAATATATGCCAGTTAAATACGATAAAAAATAGTCTAGGAGGGTCATAGGACCTCGCAAAGTTTAGGATGCGTAACTACAAATTTTGCCAAAATATAGATATTTTTCGCACCTTTTCCCCTTCTTTCTTATTCAATTTTTCACACCTTTTTCCCTTCATTCTTATTCAAATTTTATATATAATTTCGTTTGGGCATTATCAATCAATTCAAATATATTTACCAATATTAATAAATTTCATGTAGGTTTGTTGCTCAATATGAACACACCTTCGAATTTAAGTGTGTAAACGAATAATCGTATTAACTTTAATTGTCTCCATACGTAATCAATCGTTTTCTTTCAATGGAAAAAAATTATCTTCTTCATACTATACTTCAAAGGAAAAAAGAAGGAAAATCATAACATCTCAAGTTTAAATTTCAGAATAAAAAAAATATTAAGTAACTTATTTTTTCATTTATTTAAATCTTAATGTACAAAATTATCCTATATATTTACTACCAAAAATACAAATAAATAAACACATAAAATAATCGATATACAAACGAACTAATTCGAGCATTATTATTACAATTATTTTTTTCTTAGTGGAAAAAAATGAGTGGACGGTGATAAAAAAAAGTCTTTAAATTTAAAATAATGATAACTTTAATCAGCTAAAGTCAAAACTTTACTTAAATTATAACTAAATTAATTTGGGTGTGGAGATAATTTTTAAAAATAGTTCTCTCCCATTCCAAATTTCAAAATCTAAAATTTTTTGTTACTTATCTTTTCAATCTTTCCTTCTTTTTCTTTATTTCTCTCATAGTATTTTCTTTCTCTCTATATATTTTTTCCTTTCTCGATCTTTTATACTTCTTTTTCTTCCCCCTTTCGTTGTCATTCTTCTTTTTTATGAACTATTTTTAAAAAAAACTTTGAAAAGTTTTTTTTTTTAAACATGATTGAAAAAATTATGTATAAAATTAAGCAACTATAATAGTTGCTTCAACAGCTAAAATAGTCGCTTCAGTAATTATGATAATTACTGCAACAACTATAATAATTGCTACAATAACCATTAGTGATATCTCTTGATTGATGTTAAGATATCTCATGATTGATCTTCCATATCTCAATATCTCATTAGTGATTTAGTTTCTATTTAGGAGAAGATTACAATTCTTTATTAGTTGGTTATTTACTTATTTGGTTTGTGTTCTCTTGTATATAAACAAATACATATCAATAAAATTAATACACTTCTCCCCTGCAGTAAAGTTTAAATGGTATCAGAGTCAGGTCCATCCCAAATCTTTGCTCACCAATGTTGGGGTCTCATATTATATTGTCCACGCTCCAATTAACGAGGCCTGAGCATGCGGAAGAGTGTTAAGTATCCCACATCGAAAAAGAAATGAATATATTGGTCTCCTTATACGGACTTGGACAATCCTCCCTCATGAGCGAGATTATGAGGTTGAGTTAGACTCAAGATCCATTCTTTATCATGGTATCAGAGCTCCATTCGAAGCACTAAGGTCCAAGATTGGTATATCGGATTGATCTACCATCCTGCGGGGGCATATTAGCGATGCCTCTTAATTGATACTAAGATATCGCATGGTTGATCTTCCATATTCTATATTTCATCGATGATTTAGTTTCTACTTAGAAAAAGATTACAATTCTTTATTAGTTGATTCTTTACTTATTTGATTTGTGTTCTCTTGTATATAAATACATACATATCAATAAAATTAATACACTTCTCTCCAGTAGTAAAGTTTATATGGTATTAGAGCCAGGCCCATCCCAAATTTTTGTTCACTAATGTTGGGTCCCCATATTATATTGCCCATGCTCCAGATAACGAGGCCTGGGCATGCGGGAGGGTGTTAAGTATCCCACATCGGAAAAAGAATGGGTAAATTAGTCTCCTTATATGGACTTGGACAATCCTCCCTCATGAGCTAGCTTTTGAGGTTGAGTTAGGCCCAAGATTCATTCTTTATCATGGTATCAGAGCTCCATTCGAAGCACTAAGGTCCAAGATTGATATATCGGACCGATTTACCATCTTGCGGGAGCATATTAACGATATCTCTTGATTGATACTAAAATATCTTATGATTGATTTTCCATATCTCAATATCTCATCAGTGATTTAGTTTCTATTTAGGACAAGATTACAGGTTCTTTTGTTTATATACACATACATATCAATAAAATTAATACATTTCTCTCCAGCAGTAAAGTTTATATGATATCAGAGTTAGGCCCATCCTAAATCTTTGTTCACTGATGTTGGACCCCTATATTATATTGTCCACACTTCAGTTAACGGGGCCTGGGTGTGTAGGAGAGTGTTAAGTATCCCACATCAAAAAAATAATGGGTAAATTGGTCTCCTTATATGGACTTGGATAATCCTCCCTCATGAGCTAACATTTGAGGTTGAGTTAAACCCAAGATCCATTCTTTATCATGGTACCAGAGCTCCATTCGAAGAAATAAGGTCCAAGATTGGTATATCGGACCGATCTACCATCTTGCGAAAGCATATTAACGATATCTCTTGATTGATACTAAGATATCTCATGATTGATCTTCCGTATCTCAATATCTCATCAGTAATTTAGTTTTTATTTAGGAGAAGATTACAATTCTTTATTAGTTGATCTTTACTTATTTGGTTTGTGTTCTCTTGTATATATATACACATACATATCAATAAAATTAATACATTTCTCTCCAGTAGTAAAGTTTATATGATATCAGAGCCAAGCTTATCCCAAATTTTTGTTCACCGATATTGGCCCCCCATATTATATTGTCCATTTTTCAGTTAACGAGACTTGGACGTGTGGGAGAGTGTTAAGTATCCCACATCGGAAAAAGGATGAGTAAATTGGTCTCTTTATATGGACTTGGACAATCCTCCCCCATGAGCTAACTTTTGAGGTTGAATTAGGCCCAAAACTCATTCTTTATCATGGTATCAGAACTCCATTCAAAGCACTGAGATCTAAGATAGGTGCCACGACCCAAAAATGAGGGTCATGATGGCACTTGTCGCAGCGTACCTTGACAAGTAAGCCTATCACCTAAACTGATACGAAAAAAATAAAAGACAAAAATATCCCACGGTAAGGCTTCTAGAATGAGTCTTGAGCCGGGGGTCTATCGGAAACAGCCTCTCTACTCCTTCGGGGGTAGTGGTATGGACTGCGTACAATTTACCCTTCTCAGATCCCATTATGTGGGAATATACTGGGTTTGTTGTTGTTGTTGTTGTTGTTGTTGAAGGCTTCTAGAATGAAGCCGAACTATATAAGTAATCATAACAATGCGGAAAGAACTTATCCAAACTACCAATCATACCCAAAACCAGGTGTCAATAGTGTAAGAACTACTAATATAATCCAAGAGTCAAATACATCAGAAAAATAACCACAAAGGAATAATAACTGTCTCCGAATACTAATAAAGACATAACTAGTATAGAGATATAGAGGTGAACTTCGGACGCATGAATGTCCAACCGCTACCTTGGAAGCTTCAACAATCGCCCGAGTCAAGCAAGTTGAGGCACACTTGAGCTAGGACCTGCACCGAAAAGGCGCAACAGGCATAAGTACGGTTCACTTGTACTCAGTAGGTATCATAGGCCGACCAAGCAAAGTAATAAATAAAGCATACAAAATATACAGTAAGGGCACGTCACCTGCAATCAGAAAATGTCCCACAACGGTATCCCACACCGCTTGCACTAACAATTCTAATATATCTCACACATATTACAAAAACACACCATGATATAGTATAAATAGAACAAGAGAGAACATGTAGATACAAGATCATCAAATACAAGTAAAGAAAAGTAAGACAAATACATAGATGACAAGTCAATAAGGCAATACAACAAAACATAAACACAACCAAGTAAGTGCAATGTATATGATGATGATGATGATGCACGAGGTCGTCGCACAACCTCCGGGATCGTCGCACAATCCCCATATACACCTACGGAGCTAAAGTCTCCCGACGTAGGACCCATGGGGGGTTCGTCAACCCATATACAATCCACATATCTCATATCTCCTTTCCGGCAAATCCCTCAGAAAAGGTTTTATAAGGTATTACAATATTTTTAAAAAGGTATTGCCAATGTTTTTCAGATGTTGCCACGGTGGTACCAATATTTCATGAATGAGTATGATATGAAGATGTAATGCTCATAACCAATCACAATAAGTATTTTCACAACCAACCATATGATATATTTCCACAACCAATCATAATGATACATTTTCAACCACACGAGCCAATGTCCACTCATTATTTTCGTTTCATCCATGAATTTTCACATATCTCATATGTCCATAAGGTATGAATATAATCACAATACACCAATGGTACCACATTAAGAATTTTAACAACACAATACAATTATTCATATGTATTCAAGGCTATTAATATCATATAGGACCCCACACGGTCACACATATCTCATAATAACTCAATTTCGACAATTACATCACATATAGGCCCCCACACGGGCACAACACATAAATAGCCATTTTTCATAATTAGTTTCCACCCTTAACATGTATTTTGTATCATTATTTACTACTCAACCCAGTCTGAAAGAGTTAAGTCATAACCTACCTCGAAAGTCAAAACCGGTTTGCTACACTTGAACCCGTGATCTTACTTTTCGCGAATAATTCCAAACTCCACTAAAAATATCAAATACGAAATCTACGTGTCAAAAAAAAATCAACGACGTCCATATTGACTACTTTTGATCCGGAGTCAAAATGGACCCCCAAAATGGGTTTCCGAAAAAGAAAGGCAAAATCGAAACTTTACTTCAAAAATATGTTCCCCATATTTTTAGGAACCTACATCTGAAAACCCAAGTTAAATTGAGTTAAAAACGAGGTTCAAATCGAAGGAAAATCATTTTTGAGCTTTACCGGGTAAAATATTTGAAATACGGGTTAAAATCAAGAATCAGAGTTGTTTTAAAGGTTAAATTGATGAAAAACTAGTAATTATAAGATAAAAATATTATTCAAGTGAAAATGAGTGAAATTTAGGTTTAAAACCATGTCCTAAGATTTTTGGGATTTTGAGAAATTAATGAAGAAATTACTAAGAAAGGGGTGAATTCTTACCTTTAATCCGTAATAAAACCAAGAAAAAGGTGTTAATTTAGCTTTCCAAGCCCCCACAAACTTCACTTTTAAGCTCCCAGACTATTTAGGGTTTAACTCCCAAGAGACAAGATAAAAAATAAGCAAAATAGGTCAAAAAGGTTATTTAAAGTACAGATTTTTCTGCACTGCTGTCAAAAGAAAAAGTTGTTTTTTTAAACCCAATTCGGACTTCAACGGGGTATCCGGAATTCGTTCGGAGTCCGATTTAAGCAAACGAACTATGCAACTACACTAAATTTGATATTTCGGACGCTACAGCGATATCAGATTTTCCAGAAAATGTCATTTTCACAAAATTGACCTCCGAAACCCGAAATCACAACTTTCCAAACCGAGGGTCGAAATGAGATTTAAAAGCCGTAAAATCATACAAAATATGCTAACACCCTAAAATCGACATTTCGAATCTGTTGGCGAAGTCGAATTTTCCATCCGAGGTCATTTCAATCAAATGTGGGTCCCACACCTAGATTTCCAATTTTTTAACTTTTCGATCAATAGGACGAAATGAGCTCGGGTGCACCGGGACCAGAACCAAAGGTCTACCTAGCCTAAAATTGATATTCCGGAGCTGTTGGCGCAGTCTATTCGGTAATCCGTTGCACAGATCAAATGATATCCACATAAGTTCAAATAAAACTCTTAAAACCATAAAAAACCACAATATTGCATAAATGATACCAAAATGCATCAAAAATCATGTCAATCACTCCTACACCCCAGAAATACCATAATGCAACAACGGAGAGGGATAAAATAGTCAAATCATACAAAATTACAAATTCTACATATTTCATCAAATTTTCAGGTCGTTATAATAGGTATATCAGACCGATCTACCATCCCGCGGAGGCATATTAGCGATATCTCTTGATTTATACTAAGATATCTAATGATTGATCATCCATATCTCAATAACTTATAAGTGATTTAGTTTCTATTTAGGAAAAGATTACAATTTTTTATTAGTTGATTCTTTACTTATTTGGTTTGTGTTCTCTTGCATATATACACATACATATCAATAAAATTAATACACCTCTCTCCAGCAGTAAAATTTATAACAACTACTATTAGTTGATGTGCTACAATAATTATCGAACTACGATAATTGCTAAAGCAATTAAGACTGTTGGTGCAACAATTTTACTAGTTGCTTAATTTTGAAGAAAAAAAATGTGGTGGATGAGGAGCCTACAAAAAGGTGATAGTTATGGTGAAGGAAAATATGGTGTTACTGGTGGCGACGCTAAGGGGTTGTGTTGGTATAGTGTATAAGAATAATGCAAAATAGGGTGTATTAGTAATATTTGCATTAGTTATGCTTGTATTTTTCTTATGCAGTATTTGGTTTGATGTATTAAAAATAACATGAATTACATTATTTTTTTTTACAAAATACCATCCATATATATGTTGGAAAAGATGTGAATTTTTTTATTTAGGGATAATAGTGTCTTTAATTATGTTAATACATACATTTGATCCATTGCATTACTAATACCATGAATTTTGGGGATATTAATTATACACACCTCAATACACAATAGAGTGTATAACTAATGCAAACATTAGTTAACAATAAGGTGAAAAACTATAGCAAATAAGGTACTAGTCGTACATATTAAACAAATGCATACATTAACTTTCTAATACATTCTATCAAACAATCCCTAAATGAAAAGGAGTGATTATTACGGTGTTGCTAGTAGTGAAAGTGGAGGGGAAAGAAGAAGAACAGACAGTGGTAATGTAGGAGGAGGAAATAATGGTAATGGTGGTGGATTAGGAAGAGGTATTAATGATGGCGTGGTGATAATAACAACGACGACAACAATAAAAGGATGTGGAAGGGTGGGTGGATTGGTGTTGGAGGAGGAGTGGCGGTACACCGGTATGGAGAATTTTTTGTGTAAATAATAAAAATTAAAGGTTTTAAATGTTATTAATACTAATTTTTAAATTATTACCTCTACTCAAAAATTAATATTTTATTATTTTTTTTAAAAAAAAATTGTCGGTCTTAATTAATTTTTCCATTAAACAAAAGGCCAAAATCAAATTTCTTTTTCCCGAAGAAAAAAAAGTAGAAAGACCCGACTCCGAACCATTGTGGCCCAAAGCTTAGTTACTTCCGCTCCCACACTTGCCCCTCTTCCCTATTTTTCCTTTTTTCAGCTCGTTCGTCGGAGCTCCGATTAGTTCACTGCCGGAATCCGGTAATTCCCCCTCTCTTCCTCGCCGTTAAAAATCTCTCTCTCTATAGTCTTTTGAAGTTAAATTGTGAATCTAATATTATTGTTAGCAACTTAGAAAATGTATATTTATGGGGTTTTGGTGGTTTACATAGTTAGATTTGATGATTTTGTTAAAAAGGGAAGCTTGATGTACTATAGCCTCTGCTATGTGTGAGGTCCATGGAAGGGCGGGACCACAAGTGTCCCCTTTTTTTTATTTTTATGTTATTTGGATTAATTCCACGGGATACGTGCAAACTCCTATCAGCACCAGCTATTAGAGCACGAGTTATTAGGTAACTCTGTTTATATTTCTAAGAGGCTGTTTCTGCAGCTTGAACTGTGAACTAGGAAAGTTGGATAAAAAAGTTGTTTTTAGTTTTTTTCAATTGTCCACATAAAATGGTAAAATAGAAAGAATAAAAGGACAAAAAAGAAGAGAATACTTAGATTTCATGATCTGTTAAAAGGGAAGTCTGGTGCATTAAAAAATATTTTTTGATAACCATGGTGTCAAGCTTTACTAATTCCACGGGATACCTGCAACCTAAGTTGTTCGGAGACTCTAAAAATGTTGCCGTATCCGTGTTGGATCCTCCAAAAATGCACTACTTTTGAAGGATCCGACACGCACCCCATGATAGTTTTGAAGCTCGAGTAGCATAGCCTGCAACTGTGTAACCGTCCACTAGCAACAGGTGCTAGGTTACCTAGGTAACTTTGTCCATCAGGATTAGAACAGATGGAAAGAATCAAAGAAATCACCTAGTGTGTTGTCTCTGTTGGGAACCACTAGGTCACCCCCCCTTGGGTGCCCAAGTGTCTATTGTATGCAGCTTTATCTTGTATTTCTAAGAGGTTGTTTCTATGGCTTGGACCTGTGAACTAGGAACGTTGGGGAAAAATGTTTCTAGGTTTTCACAATTCTCCCTATAAAATGGTAAAATAGAAAGAATAGAAGGAAAAAAAAAGAGAATACTTTGATTTCATGATCTGTTAAAAGGGAAGGGCAGTCTGGTGCATTAAAAATTATTTTTTGATAACCATGGTGTCAAGTTGGACTAATTCCACGGGATACCTGCAACCTAAGTTTCTCGGACTCTCTAAAAATGTTTCCGCATCTGTGTTGGATCCTCCAAAAATGCACTACTTTTGAAGGATCCGACACGCACACCCATGATATTTTTGAAGAGTTCGAGCAACATAGCCTGCAACCTTGCAGCCGTCCACCAGCAACAGGTGCTAGGTAACTCTGTCCACCAAGGCTGGAACAGATGGGAAGAAATCAGCTGGTGTGTTGTCCCTATTGGAAATTGAATTGAACCTAAGGTTGAACCACTAGGTCACACCTTTAGGTGCACAAGTGTCTATTGTATGCAACTTTATCTTGTATTTCTAAGAGGTTGTTTCTATGGCTTGAACTTGTGAACTAGGAACTTTGGGGGGAAATTATTTCTAGTTTTTTTCTATTGTCCCCATAAAATGGTAAAATAGAAAGAATAGAAGGAAAAAAAAAAGAGAATACTTAGATTTTTCCTGATCTATTAAAAGGGTTGTTAAAAGGCAATCCGGTGAACTAAAACCTCCAGTTATCTTTGGGGTCTAGGGAAGGGCCGAACCTCAAGGTTTTATTCTACGGCAACTTTACTCTGCATTTCTACAAGAAACACAAATAATTATTTCTAGGGTTCTCCATTTTCTCCACAAAATGGTAAAATAGAAAGAGAATAGAGGAAACTTATTGGGATTTATGTGAAATTAATTTGAGCTGAAGTTTAATCATATTTTATCTTTCTTTGGCTAAAATTATGCTGTTGTTATGAACGTAGCGTTGTGTGTTTGTGGGTTTTTTACTGTTGATATACTGCGAGGAACTAAGAAAGCTGGGATCCTTTGATTCCTAGGGTTCTCCATTCCCTCCATAAAATGGTGAGTAGAAGGCGAAAGAGGAAGCACTGTGGGGATTCTTGCTCCCTACTCCTATACCCATATCTTTTAATTTCTGCAGCTCTTTTAACGTTAATTTGAGCCGGAGTCTAATCATATTTTTATCCTACTTTTGGCTAAGATTATGAATCTGATGCTGTTGCTATAACTTAAGCGTTGTGTGTTTGATGTTTTTCATTTTCGATCTCATCTAAGTCCACCACACTGGTAGTAGACAGTGAATTAGGTATCAGAACATTGTTTTGTTGCTGGCATTTGGCTGTCAACTCCCTTAGTGGTTTTTAATAAATAAAAAATAAAAGAGAAAAATCAGTTCCGTTATTGTATAAAGATCTCCGGAAGGCTATAGCAGGTGGCCCAGGACTGCGCAAGCTAGCCCAGATGTGGTCTAGGACGATCCTTCCTTCATGAGCTAGCTTTTGTGGTTGAGTTAGGACCATGGTCTATTTAACATGGTATTAGAGACCAGCCTATCCCATTTCATTTATAGATGTTGGGATCCCATCTTATAGCTCCAGATGTCCAGTCGTGGGCATGTGGGGAGTGTTAAGTTCCACGTCGTTCAGTTAGGAATGGGAAGACCTTATATAGTCTTGGGCAATACTCCCCTTACGAGCTAGATTTTGAGGTTGAGTTAACAGATGCCTTCTAATCGGAAAAAACCAAAACATAGAGCGAGATATAGAAAGAACAAAATGTTAAACTGCCAAGAAAGATTTTTGGCCATTGATTCTTGTCCTGGGTGTTTTGGTAAGTTTTATGTTTGTGGTTCTAACTTCAACATGATCTTCAACAACTAAAGTAAATAGGACACACTCACAATTAAGTCAATGATTCCAAATCCCTAATTGTGTCTTCCCTTGGCTCGTTATTTTTCAGGGTCTCTACTGAAGACTAGCATTTAATCCAATGGGTGATAGTCAGTATTCTTTCTCACTTACCACTTTCAGGTAGGGATTTATGGAAGCACTGTATGCAAATCGATCTATATATACCTTTTCTTCTTTTGACTGCAGTTTCTCTTATCATGGTTTGTTGTGACATAGTCCATCTGGAAAGCTGGTTCAGATTGAACATGCCTTGACAGCAGTTGGATCGGGTCAAACGTCACTGGGGATTAAAGGTAATTCAAGTTATAATAAGTGCATCTTTTATGTCTATAGGTACTTGAGTGTATGGTTAACTATTAATGTCCAATTACTGACATCTTGGCAGTATTGACTATTGCATAAAACCAAAGATTCTGCCTGTCATTATGTTGGTTAGTATTGAATCACGAATCCATAAATAAATTTTATTTAGAGCATGCCGCAGATAGAAGCTCTTGATTATTTCAAATTAGATCTTGTCCGTTTTACTTTATCATAATTGATTTGGATCTCAATGGCTTTTTGCAATAGAGCCGATGTTAGATCTTGTGCTTACACCTTTCATTTAGTCAAGAATGTATTTGCAATGTGATAGATGTATTTTACTATAATCGTTCTATTAAAAAAAAAAAGGGCAGCCTGGTGCACTAAAGCTCCCGCTATGCGCAGGGTCCGGGGGAGGGCCTGACCACAAGGATCTGTTGTATGCTGCCTTATATCGTAAAAAGGATTCCTTATGATTAAGTTGGATAATTGTGCTTTCCTTTTTATCTGATAATAAATTTTCTAGTTCTTTCATAGTGATTTTTACATTTGTAATTGGATGTTTGCAGCTGCTAATGGTGTTGTAATTGCAACTGAGAAGAAACTACCCTCTATCCTGGTTGATGAAACATCTGTAAGTATTGCTCTTTAGGATCATCCTTCAGAGTCTTGACTGATTGTACTACTTGTTGACAAATTCCTGGTGTGGCATCTTTATAGCTTCATCTAGATTGCAAGAATTTATAGTTTTGTGCTTATTTCCGGTAATCACTAGGTAGGAATTTGGTTAGATGTTAAGATTGTACGAAGATGATAGTGGTGTTCGGTTTACTGCTATCAAGAGTAAGTCTCCAAATATCTCAAAATACTGTCATAAGGTTACAACGTATCAACAAGTGCATTCGAGGTCATGGTTGTTGGTCTTAAATGCTTCTCCTCTGAACTGTAGCACTCTGGATCTTGTTCATCCTGTTTTCTTGTTTCTGTATTAGTAGTATGCTTCGTGACTACTGGTGTGTTTTGGAATAAATGGCAATTTCAATAGATTTCTCACCTTTTTGCCGTATATCCCCTAACATTTTCCATACTAACATCTTCATTCCCCCTCTTTTATATGTACAATTCAGGTGCAAAAGATTCAAACTTTGACACCAAATATTGGAGTAGTTTACAGGTGAGATCCTTTATCTTTATCGGCTCCAGTTATCCTTTTCCGATTCCAGGATAAGAGGATGTGTGGTGAACATGGCTAGTGTTGTATGTAAAACTGTATAATCCTTTGTGGTGGGTGAGCTCTTTTATTAGTTTTGTTTGTTGACTTAGGTTATTTACCAAAAGAAAAAATTGACCTGGGTCATGGATTCTTTTCTCACATGTTTAAGGTCAACCATGAAATGAGTTCAACACAATGGGATTTTTTTTCCGACTATACATAAAATTGAGCTGGCTGTTGGATGTTTATTCACATTTGTCCTAGTGAATCACACTTGCAATTGATAGATTATGGAATTCGGTACCAGAATTTCCACGAAAAAGAATGTGCAAGTTCCGTTAATTATCCCAACTCCAGTAGTATTTATAACAAGCAGCGTCAGGTTTAGTAATAGGCACATCTTAAGTATCTTCACATTGGCAGTTTGATGGAGTCAGGTTAACATACTTCATAAGATGTGAGGGAATGAGTTTGTGACTTAGTGCTTATTTTCCCCGTCTGATCTCCTTAGTTTGATGGACCCAGCTTGAACATAGTTAACTTTTCTTCCTCAATTTTTCTAGTGGTCAAGGCATATTCCTGACTGACACTTCTGATCTTTGTTGCAGCGGCATGGGCCCTGATTCTCGAGTTTTGGTGCGAAAAAGTAGAAAGCAGGCTGAGCAATATTATAGACTCTATAAAGTATGAATTAGTTTTTACCATTTTCAAGATTGATTTATGTGGTGTTTGGAGTTACTGTGTGATATAATACCATTTTGCGGGTCCAATATGCTGGCATTTGATACAATTATCTTAAAAATTAACATTAAACATAATTAGGACATTGAAGGAGTTTTTGAGAGTATGATTTCTTGATATTGTTTCGGTCAAGAGTACATTTTTTCCTTGCTTTCTGGGAGCAGATGTGTTTTTTTTCCTCCTTTGTCCTTTTTCAACTAGGAGCAGTATGGTCAGTGAAGATTCATGTAGCCGATCCCAACTTGTTTGGAATCAGAGCATAGCAGTTGTTGTTGTGTCCTTTTCAACTAAATGTAATATTAATGGCGTTTCATTGAGCCTGTGTGATGCTGAATTTTTAAGCATAACTTATGTATAATGTTTTTGCCTAATGTGTTGTCTATATAGGAACCAATACCAGTCACACAACTGGTGAGGGAAACTGCTGCTGTCATGCAGGAATTCACCCAATCAGGGTAACTGCTGTTTTATATCATAATTCACTGAACATTTGTCCTATATTAGCAATTTGCGTCTTTTACTTGTTTATTCTTTTTAAGTCATTTAATTCTGTTGTTTTTATCTTATGAGGTTTATTGACTCATTTTATGACGCGTCAAAGATTAACTTTGATAATTTTCTTATTAGTGATGTGGTTGACCTCTCTTGTTCTATTAACTTAGTAATCATCACGATGATGTATTTACAGGTAAAAGTCTAAGGAGGTCAGCCTGTTCTTAATTGATTCGACACTGTTAAAATTCTTGAAGCACAGTACTTGGCGAACATTTGCTAAATGTGTAGCTTGTGACACATATGATGATACATTTTTGCCTCAAATGGTATTAATGAATGGTAGAGAAAGTGGTCTGTAGTGTGCATAATAAACCAACTCCTTGACATATCCATATATTGAAAGCATCCTTGCCCTCATTTTCTAGTGGAACCTTGTTGACAAATTTGTATATTGGTTTTGGAAGTAGGGAATTTGGAAAAGAAGCAGCAGTTTTTACCTTGTATGTGAATATCATGTGAGAAGGGAAGACAGTGAAAATACTGCTACAATTTTGATGTTCTTGTGATTTCGGTTCTCTATGTTCTTCCTTTTATTTATTCCTCTTCTCCATGCTCTTTTTTGCTTGGGTTCAAAGTATCAGTTGGAAAACATGCTGCTCATGTTATACTAAACTAGATTTTCTTGGTCTTTATCAGTTTATGATTTTTAATGTCAGATACACAGTGGGGAGTCATTTCGTGTAGTCTTCTTGAGCAATCTCTTAATTCTGTCCATTCCCTTTTGTGCTTTATGCAGTGGTGTAAGGCCATTCGGTGTTTCACTCTTGGTTGCGGGGTATGATGACAAGGGTCCTCAGCTATATCAGGTATATCATCTACCTCTTTGTTCTGGTGTGTTCACTTGTTTCTTTATGGTGTTTACTGTTATTAAGGTGCATATGAGCTACTTGCCTATTCTTGGTTGGTCTATCATTCATTCCCATGCTTCACCTGTAACTTCTCTCACCTGATTATTGTAGAACGCCTCTTTGTATGACCTGTTTAACCCATAAAGGCTCCTGGTTTATGATGCATGAAATGTCTAAATATTCAGTTTATTTTTCTCATTTAGGTGGATCCATCAGGTTCTTACTTTTCTTGGAAGGCCTCAGCCATGGGGAAGAATGTGTCTAATGCGAAGACATTTCTAGAGAAGAGGTAAGTTATTATGAACTTTTGTACCCCTCACGTTTGAGCTTTAGCTTTCCAAGTTGATCAGACTTTTGTCATACTGGTAGTCCAATCACAGTTACTCTATTCAAAGGCACACTTCAAGCACAGATCAATTAATAGAAAATACCACTAGAAGTTTTAAAAGGTCCTCCTTGGACACTACCTTGTGAACTGAACTCTAAAAACCCTTGGTTTATCCCATGACACTATACTACCTTCTGATAATTCCCGCAAACATCCAATTCCACCCAGTGCCTTTTGGACGACGAACTTTCTCTATCTTTAACAGTTCAAGTTCTTAGTACCACATTATATCCTCCCTGTTTCTTCTTTTACCAAAAGCAGGGAAGTGGTAGAGACTATGATTTCCCGTAGAAACATTCTCGATAGGTAACACCTATTGGTGTATATATTATAGTGCAAGTATAACTTTGTGGTGGGCAAGGAACCTGCATCATTTTGCAACTATCAAGTTAGGTAGAATTTCGGAGTAGAAGACAGCCAGCAGAGCTAGTGTGTCAATTGTTAAATCTTCTCTTTGTATTCTTGCAAGTGTATGTGTAAAAGATCCCGTGTGCCTTTGTTAAGAAATTTGAATCATCTTAGTCTCATCAGTCATCACCCATTAGGATTCTTATTACGCTTGGATGTGCCATCTCCAAATTACAATTCAGTAAGTATAATTATCAAGCCAACCATCATGACGAGAGGTGGGTCGGAGGGTGGTGAAAAGGAGAAGGGATTGCTGTCTAGGGTAGTCTCTACTGATTGCTAGTTCACGAAATCATCAACTCTGCAAGTTTCACATGAATGAACAGACTCGTACTAACGCAGAGGGTTAAGTCATAAATGAAATAGGTGATAATTAACTGATCAAGTTTGAAGCAAACACCCACCAGTGAACATTTGCCTATTGCTGACTGATAGTAGCAGCAACTTGCGGTTGGAATTGTTGAAACTCTTGTAACCCCAGAAGGATGTAAAGTATTTTTCCTTTTCCACTTGTAAAACGTTTTCCACATTGTGACATAAAAAATGGACCATCATGTTATTTTCCAGCTAATAGCCAATCTGAAGTGGTTTTGATGATTACTGCTGAACTTTTATTTGCTTCTAAAACTGATATTCATGCTTCTCGCAGATACACTGAGGAATTGGAACTTGATGATGCCGTACACACTGCTATACTTACCCTGAAAGAGGGGTAAGCATCTTAACTTTTTTCACGTATGCATTGTTGTTGTAGTCGTGAATTTCTCCCCTTGGTGCATTGTGTTTCTACACATCCCTGTACTTTTCTTGGAAAGGGTTGTGATTCTGATCCCCCTCTGTTATCTTTGATTCATCGGTTAACATCAGAATTAGAACAGAAGTTACCCTGTTTGTCATCTCAGAAGTAGGTTACACCGAAATTGTCATGCACTCAGTACTCGCACACTGCATTGCCACAGAATGTTTTGCTTCATGAGCCTCTGAGTAGATCCTTAACGATAATCGTACTTTCTGTGTCCATCCAGATTTGAGGGGCAGATCTCCGGAAAAAACATCGAGATTGGCATCATTGGCAATGACAAAGTATTCAGGCAAGTGTTCTCTTTGTCCTTCATTGATAAGATGGTCTTTTTTTGAGCTGGTTATTAAGCTCTACTAGTTCATTTCTTTGCAGAGTTCTTACACCAGCTGAAATCGACGATTACCTACAAGAAGTGGAATAGACTCTTTTCTTATCTAACGTCGACGAAATTTAGTTACCAGGAAAGGAGGACACTGTGGAGTTTGATATGGCACAACTATCTGAAAATCTTGTTAAACCTTCTTTGCTTTGTTGATTTATCTCTGTGACAGTTTGATTATGGCACAGCTATATGAGGATCTTGTTGATTTTCTTTCCAACAGTTTGACCTTTTATTGAAACTTAGTTATGGTTGTTCCCATCTTTTCTTTTGCCCCAAAAGATTAATATAATTTTGGAAAAATAACAAGCACACACCTTTTAAGTTATCATATTTACACAAATTTCACCCTTACAAAGTAATTATAAAAATTTCAGCTAATTATGTATCTTTGTTGGATGTATCGGAGTTAATTATGTATCCGAACACACTCAAAATTAAAGAAAATGTATCAGAAGGTAATTATGTATCTTTACAAAGGAAAACATGTATTTTCGATGGATGTATTATGTACTTCGACAAATCTAAAGTCAGAAAAAATGTATTGGAAGCTAATTATGAATCTTTACAAAGGAAAAAATGTGTATTCGTTGAATGTATTGGGAGTTAATCATGTGTCTCGATAGATCTAAAAATTGAGATTTTTAGTAATTATGTAAAATATCGAATTTTTTTTATAATTAAGCTTCAAATTATCGGAATTTATATTATTTGAACCCTTTTTCGTGTTTGAAATAGACTGCAAAAGGAGACAGGAAAATTGAAATGCCTTGATACTTGAGGTGGGTGGGTATGTAAGCAAGTGTTATTGAACTTATTGTGGAGTCTACTTGTGAAGGTAGAGAGGTGGTTTTTAATAGATCCCCGATTCAAATATAACATATCGAAGTTGGTTAGAAGGGGAACTACAACAATTAACATCACTATGTCAATATAATAATTTCCCTGTTTGGAAAAGAAAGTTATTTCAGAGGCAGAGGTTTGAATATAAACTTCCTCTCTTTGGAACGAAGGAAGTTTATTTAGAGCGTACATTGTTCCATCGATCAGGGGTTGTTCACATTGTTTCATCGATCAGAGGTTGTTCACATTGGAGACTTGATGCGGTTAATGAGTACGACCGAACGTGGACGACATTTGGTCCTTCGGATTTTCAAGGGCCATCGGGAGCGCGTCGGACACCACGCGACGTGTGGTGTTCTTCTAATTGTTGGACCCTACAAGATAAGACTACGTACACCACACTGTTGTGGTTTAGTCCTTCTTCGAACCTCGCGCGTAACGGGAGCTTGCACGTGCGTATAACCTCACAAGTATCTTCCATCAGTATTTTAAATTGGTAATGGGTATGTTCTTTACATCACTTGGTTGTATGGGTAGATGAACATAAACATAAAAAAGTATATGGTTAAAATATAAAATAAATAAAAATTTGACAATAACCAGCTCTCGTAGCTCAGTTGGTTAGAGCACCCGCTTAGTAAGCGGGAGGTCTTGAGTTCGACTCTCAACGAGAGCATTCCTTTTTTTTTTTTAGCATAAGCCGTAAAGCGTCGTTTGGTTTTCAAATTTGGATTTTTTCGGATTATTTTATTTCATGTTTGGTGTATATATTAGTTAATATCAAAATTATTTTTTTCGGGATAAATAATTTAAGAAATTTTTGATTTTGCGATCTTAAATTAAAGTTCATGTATCAAAATACTTTTTAATCTTGTTGTGATCTTAAACATACCGCGTGGAAAATTGAAATTAAAATATTGACAGAATAGGAAAGGATCATTCTTTTTTACATGAAGTAAATACTAAATATGTCATTATTATTACTACCTCCGTCCCATTTTATGTGTCGTTATTTGACCAGACACGAAGTTTAAGAAATAAGTGATGACTTTGTAAAGGTTACAAAATTGCTCCTTTTAAAGTTATTTTAATGTTTACTTTTTTTGTTGTCTTTTCTTAATAAATGGAACCCATTAAAGATAAAATGAGAATGATGTCATTAAATAATTACCAAATAAGGAAAGATGACATTCTTTTTGAAACAGACAAAAAAGAAAATAGCGACACATAAAATGGGACGGAGCGAGTCATTTGGTTGGGAAAGAATCATCTCGAGATAATTAATTCTGAAATTATTTATCCCATCATATATATAGAATTACTTATCCGATCACCATAGCAAAAAAAATAATCACGAAACTAACTTATACCTCCAATCAAATACGGAATAAACTGCTCCTCCATTTTATATACCTTACATGAAACTTGAAAGGAACAAGCTTTATTAGGGGTCATTTCGTACAAATCAAAAACTCTAAAGGACTAAGAGTGGAATTACTCATTTATCAAAGCCCTTTGTTTGTAATTTTTCATACACAGAACAAAATGGTCAGAGGCAAAGAATAACGAAAAAAGAGGAAAGTGAAAGAGGAATCAAAAATCTCCTCACTGAAAAACCCTTCGTTCGTCGGAACCAAAAAAATCGGAAAATGGCGGCGGCTGCATCTAAAGAACGTGAGAACTTCGTCTACCTCGCTAAACTTGCTGAACAAGCTGAACGATATGATGGTTAGCGCTTCTTTTTTCTCTATCTATTGATGTATTTTTTTGTTTTTATCGATTTTTTGAGCTCAAATTGGTGGTTTTTTTTAACTCAATTTGGTGATTTTTTGATCTCAAATTGGTGATTTTTTCTTTGAGCTCAAACGATGTAGTTCAAATTGGTAATTTTTTGTGCTCAAATTGGTGATTTTTGAGCTTAAATCGATGATTTTTTTGATCTCAAATTGGTGATTTTCTGAGCTCGAATTGATGATTTGTTTTTTGAACTCAAGTCGATGATTATTTGAGCTCAAATTGGTGATTTTTAAAAACTCAAATTGGTGATTTTTGAACTCGAATTGATAATTTGTTGAACTCAAATTGATGATTTTCTGAACTCAAATTGATTATTTTTTGAGATCAAATTGGTATTTTTTGAGCTCAATTTGATAATTTTATGATTTATATGTTTAATTTGACTGATCACTCCGATTACCTCGCAATCGATTATCGAACTTCATTTATTAATATGATTAATCACTCAAAGAACGGGAAAACTTCGTCTACCCCGCGAAACAAGCTGAACGATATGATGGTTAGCGCTTCTTTTTCTCTATATATTGATGTATTTTTTTGTTTTTATCATTTTTTTGAGTTCAAATTGATGGTTTTGACCCAAAGTTTATTTTTTTGAACTCAGATATCAGATTTGTTTTTTTAAAACTCAAATTGATGATTTTTGGACCTCAAATTGGTGATTTTTGGAGCTCAAATTGAGGATTTTTTAAACTCAAATTGGTGATTTTTTTGGAGCTCAAATTGGTGATTTTTTGAGCTCAAGTTGGTGATTTTTTGAGCTCAAATTGGTGATATTTGGACCTCAAGTTGATGATTTGTTTGAGCTCAAATTGGTTATCTTTTGATCTCAACTTGATGATTTTTTTTAACTCAAATTGGTGATCTTTTTAGCTCAAATTGATGATTTTTTGACCTCAAATTGTTAATTTTTGAACTCAAATTGATGATTTTTTGAGCTGAAATTGATTTTTTCGGGGACACAAATTGATGATTTTGTGGTTTGTATGTTTAATTTTACTGATTTTGTTTTGACTGATTTTGCTATCTAATTACTCCGGTTATATTTATCAAACTTCATTTATTAATATTATTAATCACTCAAAGAATGTGAAAACTTCGTCTACCTCGCCAAACTCGCTGAACGATATGATTGTTAGCGCTTCTTTTTCTCTATAGATTGATGTATTTTTTTGTTTTTATAGATTTTTTGAGCTCAAATTGGTGGTTTTTGAGCTCAAATTTGTGATTTTTTGAAGTCAATTTGGTGATTTTTTGAGCTCAAATGGGGGATTTTTGAGCCCAAATTAATGATTTTTTTTAACTCAAATTGGTGATTTTTGGACCTCAAATCGGTGATTGTTTGAGCTCAAATTGATGATTTTTTGAGCTGAAATTAATTATTTTCGGCACTAAAATTTATGATTTTGTGATTTATATGTTTTGATAACTCCGATTACCTTCCAAATCGACTATTAAACCTCATTTATTAATATTATTAATCACTCAAAGAACGCGGAAATTTTGTATACCTCGCTGAACAAGCTGAACGCTATGATGGTTAGCGCTTTTTTTTCCCTCTCTCCACACATATAATTTTGTTTTTATCGATATTTTGGAGCTCAAATTGATGATTTTGTGAGCTCAAATTCATGATATTTTAGAAACTGAAATTGATTATTTTTTGAGCTCAAATTGACGATTTTGTGATTTATATGTTTAATTTGATCGATGCTTAGTCGGAAAAACCTTCACAATCGAATATCAAACTTGTACTGGTCTCTAAGGTGGCCGAGCAAGCTGAAAGCTATGATGGTTAGGGATCTCTTTTCTCTCTGTATACATATAATTTTTTGTTTCTATCAATTTTTCATGAGCTCAAATTGATGATTGATTTGATATATATGTTTTATTTGACTAATTTTGACATCTGATTACTCGGAAAATGATAAAAGTTGAAACTTCATTGAAGCCACACAAAAAGGCTATGGTTGAAGCCAGTAGTAAGATCATACGTGCAATGGTCCAAATACTATTAATAATACATAAAAATCAAGAGTGGTGCATTCTTTGTCTCACTATGCATCATCGTTGGGAGAGCAATAAAAAGAATTCAAAGAGACTTCTTTGATTGGATGGAAATGAATAAAAAAAAATATATTAAATTGTAACATGGTTTTTGACGTTTTGGTTCTTCCTAAAATGTGTATTACTTTATAGTGTATATAAGGTGAAACTATAGATTAAACCAATAAGATTACTCCAGTAAAATTTGAGTACTTCTCCGTGGATTGATTTTGTTTGATGTGTTTCTTCTCTCCCTTTGGTTAAAACTGATTTAGGCATTTTTGTTGTCAGTAGTTAGAATTTATATTTGGACACTATTTTACAGAGATGGTTGATGCAATGAAGAAGGTCGCAAATATGGACGTTGAATTGACTGTGGAGGAGAGGAATTTGCTTTCTGTTGGTTATAAGAATGTCGTAGGTGCGAGGAGAGCATCATGGAGGATCTTATCCTCTATTGAGCAGAAGGAGGAGTCAAGAGGAAATGAGCAGAATGCAAAATGGATCAAGGAGTACCGGCATAAGGTTGAAACAGAGCTTACCAACATTTGCAATGATATCATGACTGTGATTGATGAGCATCTTATTCCCTCGTGTCCTGCTGGCGAATCGTCTGTATTTTACTATAAGATGTGAGGGCTTTTGCATTAAATCAGCTTGAGTAGGAAATATTGTATTTGGTGGTTTAGGAAGTTCTAAACTTCAGTGGTTGTTCATTTATGTTGGGTTTATCTTTGTGTACAGGAAAGGGGATTATTATCGCTATCTTGCAGAGTTCAAAAGCAGTGATGATAAGAAAGAAGTTTCTGATCTTTCATTGAAGGCATATCAGGTAATGGTTGCTTGTACCTAGCTTCTTCTAGCAAAAAATAGAGGTACATTTATAAGTGGCCACCCCCTTTTACTTGGTTCAGACTTTTTATGCAAGAACTGAAAGGTCTACCATTTGATTACTCCGTATTGAAAGACTTAAATTCAAGATTTTGATCTCTTAAAGCAGCTTTGCTATAAATTACGGGTGCACATCCACATGTACGTTTGTGTGTGTCTGTGTCTGTGTGCACACATATATATGTCTGTATCTGATTGAAGATTAAACTCCTTAATGCCACAGAGACTCTTTTTGAGTGCTAACGTTGTGGATGTCAATTTTAGGATGGACAGTCTTTTTGAATAGAATTCTTCTTCAGTTAGACTGCACTACACATGAAAATCCCTTTCATTTCTGATTCATGAAGGTTCGAAAGGATCCCGGATGAGAAGGTTACTTTTTTCCCTTTGGTAATATATAAATGCTAGCTGGGAAGTTAACAGAATTATGAGAATCTAGACTCTGATATATTGGTTGCAGCCTACAAGTGTGGGGTTCAGTTTTTGCCATGTTAACTAGGCTCCTTTATATATTCTTGGTTCTTTTAATTTCATGATGCACCACACAACAAAAGGTGATACTCAAGTGCTTTGTCATTTTTCTTTTAATGTTTTATTATCTTTTGAACTTTTGCAAACCATTACATTTTTAAGCCCAAGTTTTGGTACTTGGCCGTTGGAAAGCAATGACCTTTTCCATAAAAAAAAATATGATGTCCTTATGGGAGTTCATCTAATCTTATTTCAACTTTTCAGTATAACAAACGTTATGCATAAACTCTATTGTCATGTTTGAATGTAGTTGTGTTTGATTATACAACATGTGAATCTATATTTATCTCGTTCTGCTTATTGTTCCTTCTAAACCTCATGTGCAGTCAGCTACAACTACCGCTGAGGCTGAATTACCACCTACCCACCCCATTAGGTTGGGTTTGGCTTTGAATTTCTCTGTTTTCTACTATGAGATCCTGAACTCTCCTGAAAGGTCTGTTATTTTTTGGATCATCATTTTCTTGAAGTCTACTCGTGACCCGTATATAATCTCAAATTGATTATAATCTATCTTCTCCAGGGCATGCCACCTTGCAAAGCAGGCTTTTGATGAAGCAATATCAGAGTTGGATACCCTGAATGAGGAGTCCTACAAAGATAGCACCTTGATTATGCAACTTCTGAGGGACAATCTCACCTTGTGGACTTCTGATATTCCAGAGGATCCAGGTATACTTCAAGTCATATTCTCGATTGCCTTGATGTTTGTATAATATATGATTTGCGATTACGGATTCAGTTTGCTTGTAATGGTTGCTAGGATAGTGCACTTTTCTCTCTTTTATTTTCATTTTTCTGTTGTAGGCTGAAACTACTTTCGTTAAGCTTTATTTGAACTTTCCGACTGCCCTTCTCTGGTATAGTTGACCGTAGTTTTCGAGTATTATGGATCATAACTTGTCAATCAAGATATCAGATATCTTCAGGAAAATTATACTATCATTTGCACAACATTCTAAATGGCATTTGTGAATTTGGAAGTGTAGTGTACTGCTGGAAAAATAAGTCTAGAAAAAACGGGAGTTGTAGGTCTAGGAAAAAACATGATGCCTTCGCCAACATTGTAAAGCCATTACATTAACTTTTTTGCCTTCTCAACAGAAGATGCCCAAAAGGGAGATGCTACCACAAGCAAAACTGGACCTGAGGGCGCCGAAGTGAGTTCTTTGTACATCTTTCTGGTCCCTTTATTCGAACAATTATTAATTTTTCACCTACACTCGATTCCTTTACCTTCCAACCTATTCTGAACCATATCTTTTATTCTATTTTTGCAGTGAGGGGCCAAACAATTAGAATCTATTATCAGTATTTGTACAAGGGAGGAGGATGAAACATCGAGGGTGCTTGTTCTTTAGGGTCCTAATATATGCTTGTTTTATAGTCCTGTTGTGTCATAGTTTGTTCGATTATCAGTTGGATGTGCGTGTATTGTTCGATTTTGCATCCCAGTGCTATTTCCCTCCCTAACACAGTGAGTTGTTGTTCAGTCCTGTTTTAGTTGATTGGTCTGTTCTACAGAGGTAGCTTTTAGTTTTCACATGACTGCTGCAGCCAAATGGGAGGATATCAGTTTGTTCGTCCTCTCAACCTTTATGATCTAAATTTTACCAAATTTTAATATATTTCTTGCCGCCTTTGTGCTGCTTGCAATGAATACTTTTAGGGATCATTTGGTTGGAAAACAAGTTATTCCGGGTAACTAATCTCGGGCTGAGTTATCCCACATAAGAAAAACACTACAATCTCGGAATAACTGATCCCAAAATGAGTTATCTCATGTATTTTGTCCCAACAAAATATGGGATAAGTTCCTCTTCTAAATTAATCTCGGAATTAGTTATCTTTGTCCCTCCTGCCTTAGGGGTTGTTTGCCTCTTTATATGGTTTTGAGCATTTTTCATAATACAACATCAACCTCAACTGTATCTCCACAGAGTAGTAAGTGGTGAGTCACCGTTTCACTCCGGGTTAAATTTTGTAAACTGTAGTGCATATTGCTAGTATACAAAGCTTGAACAAGTGCTCATTTTCTTTTTGGAAAATCAACGTAAATTCCAACAGTTTAGAATTTAATTACAGAAAATTTCGACATTTATCATAATTATTGAAATTTTGATATTGGGTTTGTTAAGATAACATAATTAGTTCTCGATATATTTTTTTTCTTTGTAAAGATACATAATTAACTCTTGATATATTTTTTTTTAATTTTTAGTCTGTTGAGATGCATAATACATTCAATATGAAGATATATTTTTTTTCTTTGTAAAGATACATAATTAGCTCAATTAGTTGGGATTTTTGTTATTATTTTGTAACCGTGGGATTTTGTATAAATAAGATAAGTGTATGTTTATGTTATTTTTTCTTCATTTTAAAAAAGACTGTACCCTGTGACCCACTGGAGCATCAACTAATTCTCCAACTACAACTTTGGTGCAACGGTGTTAGATTCACTCAAGCTTTTTCGGATCACAATTCAAACCACATCAACAAGGCTTGTAATGATATTATTGATTTATACAACAACATATCAAGTGTATTCACACAAAGTAAGGTTCGGGAAGAGTAAAGCGTACGCAGTTCATACCACTACCTCAAATAAAGTAAAAAGGTTGTTTCCGATAGACCTCGACTGCGGAATATTATTGATTTATACGAAGTTTCGAAACACGCTTGTACCATAAAAAGGGACAAGCTCGGTGTACTAAAGCTTTCGTTATGCGTAGGGTCCGCGAATACGTCTCACCACAGGGTGGTATTGTACGCTGCTTTTCTGTCAGAGGTTGTTTTCAAGACTTGAACCCGTTACCTCTTCAATGTTTTTTTGTACCATAAACATAGGCATAAGGTCACTATTTTCTGGATGACATAACCTTAAGGGAAAAGACATCATTTCCACCCTATACTATACAAGAAAAGTCTAAGTCACACCTAAATTATATAAGTGACCTATTACACACCTTAACTATATAAAAGTGATATTATTACCTCCCCGCGACCCCCATTCTAAGGCGCGTGTGTTACACTTATTTTAGGCGCGTCCAGCCTATTAAATAACAAAAGTAAACGGCTAAAACATTAAGGGAAAAGACATCGTTTCCACCCCAAACTATAGTCGAAAAGTCGAATCCACACCTAAACTATATAAGTGACCTATTACACACCTTAACTATAAAAAAGTGATACTTTTTACTGACGTGGTGCTGACGTGGCAGCGCGTGTAAAACACTACACCTCATGCAATTGGTGGTAGCCTGACAGGGTGTAAATAGTCTCACTTTTTTATAGTTTAGGTGTGTAATATGTCACTAGTATAGTTTAAGTGTGGCTTCGACTTTTCGGGTATAGTTTGGGTGGAAACGATGCCTTTTTCCCTAACCTTAAAAAACACACAAAATAAAAACTCTCTATCATTTAGTAAGTATAGAAAGTACACGTGTTCCCTTCTCATTGGTCCATTATGATTTCAGAGATTTTGTTGGTCTTTCAATTCAAACCACAAGAAAACATAATCAGTTAGAATAGTAAGAAAATAACTGCTCTCTTTCAAGAGCATCAACAAAAATGGCCTTCACCTTCAAGCTCAACACATGTAATCCAATTTTCTTCACCATAACCAACACCTCAAGCTACGATCCATTACTGAAGAATGCAAGAAGAAGTGGATTTTTGAGTTTCAGATTTTCTGCTTCAACGACGAGTAGTGGAAGTACTGCATTTGAAGAAGGAGAACTTGAAAGACCAAAATGGGCAGGAGAAACACCGCTTTCGCGTCTCGTTGGAGCTCTCATTTCCATTAAGCCATTGTTTTCTGTGCTTAAACTTGGTGCTAGACAGGTTTTTATAAGGTCATCTCTACCTTAGTTACTACTATTTTTCATGAATTGTCTCAACAATAGACTCATCTCAGTTACAAAATGAACTATTTTCATTTTTGACCAAAATAAGCCGTTTTTTTAAATCAATTCACCAACTTTACAACACTAGTGTTGGCAGTAACCTATTAGGTTTTAAAAAGTAGAAATCATTAATGATAGTAACGTTTTTGGTTTAAAATGTTACCAATGGTAACGAGACTCTGCAACTCCACCATCAGACTCTTGCAGAGTTGATTTGGTAGAGTGGCAGTCTCGTTACTGTTGGCAATGTTCTAATTTGAAATCAGTAACGATTACTACTTTAACGTCGTCTACTGTTCATTTTGGTCTGTTATTTTTTTTAAAGCCTAATATGTTATACTAGTTTTGTAAAGTTTTCAAAAAAACATACTATTACTTTGGTGAATTGATTTTAAAAATGGCTTATTTTGATCAAAACTTCTACATAAACGTGCCGTTTAACTTGCCCTCAGTTGGCATCTATACACCCTTCAACTTCAGGTGTGCATCAATAGGAACTTAAACTTGTATAAAATTGAGCACGTAGACACACACGTCATGCATGGCATAATACAAACAAACAGTTCAAGTGTGTGTCACGCGAATTGCCACGTAGGATGAGTGTGCCAACTGGTTCAACTTTATACTAGTTTTAAGTGTCTACTTGTGCACATCTAAAGTTTGAGGGAATAGATGCGCCAAGTTAAATAATATGTTTTATGTATTATGCCTTTTTATAATCGTGGTCTCTTGGCTAGCCTTCCCACTATCTGGTGTATATGGTATGTATATGTTGTGTATACGTATATATAGATATGTGGATTATGTGTATAAGTATGTATAGTATATGTATATTAGTATAAACTATACACTAGCTATACAGAACGGGAGCCTTGGAGTAACTGGTAAAGTTGCTGTCATGTGACCAGGAGGTCATGGGTTCAAGCCTTAGAAACAGCCTCAAACAGACTCTTGCAGAAATGCATGGTAAGGCTGCATACAATATACCCTTGTGGTGGGGCCCTTCCCCGGCCTTGGAAACAACCTTTGGCAGAAATGCAAGGTGGGGCCCTTCCCCGGCCTTGGAAACAGCCTTTGGCAGAAATGCAAGATAAGGCTGCGTACAATACACCCTTGTGGTGGGGCCCTGCACCGGGCTGCCCTATACAGTACGATACACCCTTGTGGTGGAGCCCTTCCCCGGACACCGCGCATAGCGGTAGTTTCAGTGCACCGGGCTGCCCTATACAGTACAATACACCCTTGTGGTGGGGTCCTTCCCCGGACACCGCGCATAGCGGTAGCTTCAGTGCACCGGGCTGCCCTATACAGTACAATACACCCTTGTGGTGGGGCCCTTCCCCGGACACCGGTAGCTTCAGTGCACCGGGCTGCCCTATACAGTACAATACACCCTTGTGGTGGGGCCCTTCCCCGGACACCCCGCATAGCGGTAGCTTCAGTGCACCGGACTGCCCTATACAGTACAATACACCCTTGTGGTGGGGCCCTTCCCCGGACACCCGCATAGCTGTATAGCTTGCTCTATACAGCGCGTACATATTTTGTAAGCTAGATGACCCAAAGGTATTGGCCTGCAATTTTCTCTTCGTTTTACCTTTTTTTCCTTTAATATTTAAGTTTGTAGTTTGTTACTCATTTGTGGTCGGATTATTTTTCTTGAATGAATCCGCTTTGTTTGTTGATATGTAGGGACATACTGAACTTAGAACTTTGTCTACTATTCAATATTGAAATGTTCGCGTTAGCTCAGACAACTTAAAAACGCGAAAATTTTGGTATTCTGATGTTATTTCTATTTTCTTGAGGAGTTGTTGAAATGAAAGTGAATTGATCTTATTTAGTGGTGTTTGAACAGTACAGCTGAGAAAACTAACATTCCATGGAGAGAGATGACAAAGGAGATACTCGATTCGGATGTTTACAAAGAGCTGGAGAGCATTGAGAATCCTGCTATTGTATACCCTGATTGTGAGTTTCTCATGTAAACTTTTAACATCTCTTTCCCTTTTCACCCTCGCTGATTCGAGGTGGATGTGCCCTTTCAATTGATCAAGGAATGACACTTTTAGCAATTGCAGGTTCACTTTGAAAAATCAATCATCATATTGTAAAAGTTGGATGACTTCAATCTATAGTTATTACTTATTTGGTCTTCCTAAAACGATGTACTAAACTCGTTGAGTTGTTCCAAGTGGTTTGACTTAGCGTTGTTAGTCAAAAGCCTAACCGATGATTCGAGGTGGATGTGCCCTATCAATTGATCAAGGAATGACACTTTTAGCAATTGCAGGTTCACTTTGAAAAATCAATCATCATATTGTAAAAGTTGGATGACTTCAATCTATAGTTATTACTTATTAGGTCTGCCTAAAACGATGTACTAAATTTGTTGAGTTGTTCCAAGTGGTTCGACTTACCGTTGTTAGTCAAAAGCCTAACCGGTGATTCGAGGTGGATGTGCCCTATCAATTGATCAAGGAATGACACTTTTAGCAATTGCAGGTTCACTTTTTCCTGTAGGAATCACCTTATTCCGAACTGTGAGCTCTAGCCATTAGACCTCCGTAACACCTTAGGCCTAACGATTGTCCTTTGTAACACAAACTCCTCTTAGAATCTGTGTTTACAACAACAACAACAACATACCCAGTGTATTCCCACATAGGGTCTGAGGAGGGTAACGTGTACGCAGTCCATACTACTATCTCGGTTGAAGTAGAGAAACTGTTTCCGATAGACACGTAGAATCTGTGTTTAAGAACTGGAAACAACCTTTTCATTTGAGCTTCTGCTATTATCGATCATCCTTCTGAAAAAAAACAAACCAGCTGACAAATGATTTCTTTTTCCAGATTATCTCAATCCCTTCCACGCATATGATGAGGGCAACCTCTCCTGGCTGGTAAGAGTTAACATCCAACACTTGTTTTGAGTGTAGGCCATAACTTCTTTATGTTGAGTTTCTATTGGTAAGTCAAGTGATATAGGTTGAATGGCTTTTGGTTTCGTTCATACTTCGTTGGTTATCTGTGCCTTGGTTTGTTGTTTGGTTTCTGGTGATCTAGTTATCGAGGTTATGATATATATCTTTTGGTATCTGCTTATGGCTCTAGTGTTGATTTCATTTCAAGTATGTCCAACTGCGTTTGGTTTGCATTTTAATGGACGGAACTAATATGCCAACAAAAAACTGTCTGATTCAAGCATCACGTGGTTCCTATGTTGCTCGGACTCTTCAAAAATGTTGCCGCACCTGTGCCAGATCCTCCAAAAATAATGCATTTTGAAGAGTCCGAGCAACATAGCATGGTTTGACTTACCTCATTCTTTTCCGCCCAATCCTTTCTCTGTGTGTTTTTCCTATGGTTTTCATAAATACGATATACTCCCTCTGTTCTATTTTATGTGACACACTTTCTATATTAGTCCCTTCCGAAAAAGAATGACATCTTTCAATATTTGTAAGTAATTTAACTTTAAACTTCTCATTTTACGCTTGATGACATGCTTATATAACGACAGAAGTCTCATGTCATGTTTAAGATTACATGTTTTCCAAAAGTCTTTCTTTCTTAAATTTCATGCCAGTCAAACTACGCCACATAAATTGAGACGAGAGGAGTATAAGTTACTATACAGTGGTGCATGGGGAGATCTCGTTCTCACTATCTGTGACGAAAATGTTCAACGCTTAGACCTTAACTCAACTCTATCACACGAGATATGATGAAAGAAGTGAACTTCTTCGAAAGTGTGTTCTTTTTATTGCATGGACAATCAGTGAAACTTAATTAACTACTGTAGGCTGCAGCTGAAGTAGAGGCAGCAACTATGTCGATGGTGAGACGAGCAATACCTTATGCGTCTTCACTTGATGAAGCAAATCAGATAGTACGCGGAAATTGGCTTGATGCAATCGAAAAACATCATCAGCAATATTCAGCAGACTTCTCAATCAGAGACATTCTTGACATTGGATGCTCTGCTGGTGTGAGCACAGGATACATTGCAGACAAATATCCTTCTGCTAAAGTTACCGTGAGTATAGACAAACATTTACGTATCTTTTTTCTTACTAGATAGAGAAGACCCGTTGTTTATTGTGTTTCCGTTATCACACTGTATTGTCATTGTTACTGTTCCTTTTCTGAATGCCTTTCCTTATTAGCTGCTGTGTTCTCTTCACTGTCGTTTTTCCTTTTTATACCTACTTTAATTTGCTGCACTTTAGCCGAGGGTCCTTCAGAAACAGCCTCTCCACCTCCACGAGGTAAGGGTAAGGTCTGCGTACACTCTACACTCCCAAGACTCCACTCGTGGGATTTCACTGGGTATGTTGCTGTCGTTAGTAGAAAGAGAAGGCAAGATAATACCAAATGCAGTAATAACAACTGAAACGCAGCCAAACTAAAGTTTCCGGTATACAACTATGATTCGGTCAATCTTAAATAGTTAGTATCTTTCTGATTCTTGATCCTTTTCTGCAGGGTTTGGATCTCTCACCTTATTTTCTTTCGGTTGCTCAATATAAAGAAAAGAAGAGAAACCAGAGAAAGAATCCTATCAGCTGGATACACGCAAATGGTGAAGACACTGGCTTGCCTTCCGAATCATTTGACCTCGTTTCAATTGCTTATGTGGTATGTCGTCTTGCAAACTACAAATATAAATCTCACACTTTACAAGAAAATTAGCTCGCATCGTTATGAACACTATACCAAAATTTGCGGCAACATACTTTGTTTCAGCATATATGATCTTTGTGACTGCACAATGCAACATTGGTTCATTAGTTTTTCAATAAGTTAGAACATGAAATATGAAAATTGGAAGATTCAGTTACCCTTATCTATGACCAAGTTTTGCCTAGCATAAGTTTAGAGAACTTTACCCTTGCTCGGCATAAGTTCTATAACGAAGTTATGACATAACTCGTGGGTTCTGAAACTGAAGTTTTGTCTCTATCGGTATAAGTTCTGCACTACCAAGGAAGATAGATTGCAGGAGGAACATTCAGTTCATGTCGAAGCGCCTACTAATGGTTGTTACTGTTTGTGCAGTTTCATGAATGTCCTGAAAGAGCAATACGAAATATAGTGAAAGAGTCATTCCGGCTGCTTCGGCCTGGAGGAACTATTGCTATAACTGATAACTCGGTAAATTTACCAGATCACGCGATCTAATTAACTGATAACTATCGCTATTAGTACTGTTTTACATGAGTCTTATTTCATCTTCTTGATTTCTTCTGCAGCCAAAGTCGAAGATTCTTCAGGTACGTCCATTCTTTCAGTTACACATCTTCAAACACAAACGATTCAATATAAAAGTTTCGAATTGGTTGTCCTGCTCTGAAAGAACTCCACGTTTTCGTGAGTTTCATACCTATAAGGCATTTGCATTTTCTATCTGAACTATCACCAACTATTTATCAAAACACAACTTCGAGCTGAGTAGACCAAGTGTTAAGGTGTGTTTTGTTAAGGTGATCGTTCAAGTAAGAAACTTACAACAAAGTGGCACTTCAAGTGTCACACCATCAGATACTAGTCGAGTTGTGTTTTGATAAACAACTGGTGATAGTTGTCTAACACCTTATAATTTAGTTAGAAAACTCACAAAACGTAATACTACAAGTGTGTTTTCGGGTCTTATCATTATAATTCTTCGGCAAAGAGGATTCAGATGAACCCCCTTCGGCCAACATGGCTCCGCCACTGAGTCTAGTTTCTTTCAATGCACAGGAACTACCACCAGTGTTGTTTACATTGATGAAGAGTACTGAACCTTTTCTGGATGAATACTACTTGACTGATCTTGAAAGAGTGATGAAGGATACTGGTTTTGCCAATGTACAAACTGTTCTCACTGATCCTAGACACAGAACCGTTACCGCCACCATGCCTTACTAGCATTTTCGGAAACAACCTCTCTATCTCACCGAGGTAGGAATAACGTCTGTATACACTGTACTAATGCAGCACTGCCTATCTAAACTAGGTAGTTGAACTGTATTCAAAGATTTCAATTTGTTTGTCTGGTTTTGACTTGGCACGAAGTTTAAGAAAGTAAGAAAATTTGACGGATGCAGCATGTCGTGCTCATGAAAACTCAACATCATGCCGTGATTCTCAGGGAAGCAAGTAAAAAGCAGGGGCGAACCCACGTGGTAGCGAGGGGGTTCACCCGACCCCCTCGGAAAAAAAGTACGTTGTATATATAAGGTAGAAAATCTATATTTATGTATATATATTAAATTTGAACCACCTAAATCAAGGATGTTAGACAGCTTAGTGGTTCAATCCTCCTGGGGCGCACAAACTGCCATTTTCTTTAGTTAATTCACTATTTTGTTGCTACAATGAAATTTCAACCCCCTAAGAAAAAATTCTAGATCCGCCACTGGTAAAAAGGACAGCCCGGTGCACTAAATCTACCGCTGTGTGCGGTGTGCGGGGAAGGGCCCCACCACAAGGGTGTATCATACGCAGCCTTACCTTGCATTTCTAGCGAGACTATTTTCAAGGCTTGAACTCGCCACTCCTAAGAAGAAACAGTGGCTAATCTGAGATGCCACCTAGAAATAAATAGATGATCATGTTTCCTTTTGTTATATATACTTAATACAATTTGTTAAGCCATATCTCACCACATCTGTTGTGAAATTTGAACAATTCAACCACTCTAATTTTCATTCTAAATATTCTAAAATATAAAAGATAATTTTTTTTTAAAATAGATAAAAAAGAAAGACGAACTATGTACATTTTATTAAAAATATTTTAGAAGTTTTTTAAATTTTCAAGGTAATTTTCATATAATAATATTCAAGGTAATGTATTGCAAATAAACGACTAACATCTCATTAATTAAATGTTCAATGTCTTCTAAGAATATCACATTAAAAAAAGTAGTACGTAAGAATCAAAATATTAACTCTAAATTATTGATAATATTTTGGTACGTGCATATATTGCATGTCTCATATTAAAATTTGATTTTAGGCCACAAACTTTAACTTTGTTGATAGAAAATTCTTTCAATTCAACGAAAGAGATTCTCATATTCCCACAATTTAAGTAGATGCGAGATATAGAAATTTTCTTTTCACAAACTTTAACTTTATTGATAGAAAATTCTTTCAATTCAACGAAAGAGATTCTCATATTCCCACAATTTAAATATATGCGAGATATAGAAATTTTCTTTTCACAAACTTTAACTTTATTGATAGAAAATTCTTTCAATTCAACGAAAGAGATTCGCATATTCCCACAATTTAAGTATATGCGAGATATAAAAATTTTCTTTTCGTAGTTGTGGAAGTTAATGGTCGAATAAGAAATGAGAGTAATAGATCATATTTAATAAAATAATTGGAATTCATAGTTGTAATGTATTGTTGTGGATAAGATGACCTTGTCGAGAAACTTAGAAACTCTAGGATATGTCTAAACTACTGCTAAATTCTTCAACTCTTCAATCAATTGAAAACTTTAGGATATGTCTAAACTACTGCTAAATTCTTGAACTCTTTAATAATGGATTCTGGATGTCGTTTCCGTTTTCTTCTTGACATAATTTTCATCCTTTATTGATCTCTTCTTGTCAACTGCTTCACTCCAATATGAAACCAATCAAAAGATATTTCTTTGTTAATTATTAAATAAACATTCTTGAAGTCAGCCTTCTCTCCTCCGTTTTCTTCTTGTGTCACAATCTGTTTTTTTTTTTAAAAAATAAAAATAAAAATCAACATTTAACTAAATTGACCGTATTAAATCTTCAAAAGGAATTTAATCAAGTTTACCGTTGCTGAGGCTTCTGCATTATTAGATGTGTCATTTTTCACAGATTATTATCTAATCAGTAAGATGCAAATATCAGTAACACAGATAAAGAAAAATCAAGATTTAACTAAATTTATCTATAAAATCTTCAAAAGGAATTTAATCAAGTTTAGCTTCTGCATTGTTAGATGTGTCATTTTTCACAGAATTCATTTTACCTAAACAGTAAAATGCAAATATCCGTAGACAAAGAAAAATTAAGATTTAACTAAATTGAGTAATTTAATCAAGTTTACCATTGAAGCTTCTGCATTGTTAGGTGTGTCATTTTTCACAGAATTCATTTTTACGCAGATATCAGTAACAGAGATAAAATCTTCAAAAGGAATTTAATCAAGTAAGCTATTTGTTTGCAATGCATTAACTTGGATGTTGTTGTTAAAACTTTATTTATTAATATAGAGTTTGAGTTGTTTAGTTCAAAGTTCTAAAATATTTCTTGTAAAAATGATATAACTTTTTCTCTTTTTATTATTATGATTTTTTAGATATTTTTTAAAAATATATTTCACAATCTTCATTATTATTTCAAGTGAAATTGAAATTATAGAGTTTACTATTAAAAATTTTGAAGCTTCGAAAATTTGGAGACATAAAGCGAAGGCTTTACTAGCTTTACCCTTGAGCCACCTATTCAAGTATCACACCATCAGATACTAGTCGAGTTGTGTTTTGAAAGAGTGATGAAGGAAACTTGTTTTGCCAATGTACAAACTGTTCTCACTGATCCTAGACACAGAACGGTTACCGCCACCGTGCCTTACTAGCATTTTCGGAGACAACCTCTCTATCTCACCGAGGTAGGAATAACGTCTGTGTATACTTTACCCTCTCCAAACCTCACTTGTCGGGATACACATGATATTTTGTTGATGTTGTTGTTATTGTTGGTGAGACATGTTTTTGGAAACAGTTTCTCTATCTCCACGAGGTAGGGATAATGTCTGTGTTACACTATCCAAACCTCACCTGTGGGGATACACAGGATATTTGTGTTATTGTTGTTTTTGTTGTTGCTGCTGAGACATGTTTTCGGAAACAGTCTCTCCATCTCCACGAGTTAGGGATAACGTCTGTGTACATTTTACCCTCTCCAAATCTCAATTATGAGGATGCATGAGATATTTTTGTTGTTGTTGTTGTTGTTGCTGACACTTTTCCGGAAACAGTCTCTCTATCTCCATGAGGTAGGGATAACATCTGTGTATACTTTACCCTCTCCAAACCTCACTTGGGATACACGAGATATGATCGTTGTTGTTGTTGCTTAGACATGTTTGTTAGCCACCTACTCTCAACCTTTCTATCTCCACGAGGTAAGAATAACATATGTGTACACTTTTTCCTCTTCAAACCTCACTTGTGCGGATACATAGGATATGTTTGTTGTTGTTGTTGTTGAGACATGTTTGTTAGCCATCTACTCATGAATTTGTAAGAGAAAACATGTATAATCTATAAACATTGGTTTCTTTGGATCTCGCACCTCGGCTAAATTCACGGGATATCTGCCACCTCCCGCATGAGATTGCATGCTTTTATGTGTGCGTACCAAATGGCGAATACCTAACGATAATATTGAAAAAAAATAGGCATTTTTATGTTTGAATTTTGGGAAGAGAAACTCATGGTATCTCTCTTTTTTTGGTGAATTTCACATGACAAGAATCCGAATTAATTAGGTGAATGCGCATTACAACGACAATATATTCAGTGTAATCTCATAAATGTTATACACAATCTTAATCTAACCTTTTGAACTAAAGACATTGTTTTCGATAGACCAATCAGCTCAGGTAAAATATACCAAAAACCAATTTATCCTAATTTATACAACAACTACAACAATGTACCCAATATAATCTTATAAATAAGGTATGAGGGGTGTGTATACGCAACCTTACACCTACCTCGTGAAATAGATTAGAAAGACTATTCCAATAGACCTCGGACTCATATAAACATATCAAAAACTAATTCATCCTACTTTATACAACAACAACGACAAACACGCCACTCAGTGTAATCTCATTGTATGAGGAGTGGTGTGCATGCAGCCTTACACCTACCTTGTAAAATAAATTAGAAATGTTGTTTCGATAGATCCCTGACTCAAATAAATATATCAAAAATCAATTTATCCTACTTTATACAACAACAAAGACATACTCGCCACTCGATGTAATCTCATAGTATGAGGGGTGGTGTGTATGCAGCCTTACATGTACATTGTGAAATAGATTAAAACGACCGTTTTCGATAGACCTTGGCTCAAATAAACATATCAAAAACTAGTTCATCCTACTCTACACAACAACAATAACAACAACAACATACTAATCTCATAAATAAGGTTTGAAGGGTGGTGTATATGCAACCTTACACCTAGCTACCTCGTGAAATAGATTAGAAAAACTGGTCCGATGGACCCCCGATGCAAGTAAACATATCAAAAATCAATTCATCCTACTTTATACAACAACGACATATTCACCACTCGGTATAATCTCATAAATGGAGTATAGAGATTGTGTGTACACAACCTTACATGTACATTGTAAAATAGATTAAAAAGACCACTTTCGATAGACCTCCGACTCAAATAAACATATCAAAAACCAATTCATCCTACTTTATACAACAATAACGACATACTCGCCACTCGGTGTAATCTCATAGTGCCAGAGGTGATGTGTATGCAGACGTCCCTGTACATTGTGAAATAGATTAAAAAAATCGTTTTCGATAGAGCTTAAATAAATATATCAAAAACCTATTCAACCTACTTAATAAAATAATAATAAGCAACTCCATTTTGAAAATTGAGATTTTAAATGAATGTACAAATCCTTCACTCCAAAAATTGTTGTAAAATTGTCTGTTGTTTGGGTTTCTTATTGTTTTTCCACTTATTGGGGTGTGTTTGGTATGGAGGAAAATATTTTTCAATTTTATTTTATGATTAATTCGTCAAAATATTTTGAAAAACAACTTTTTTAAAGAAAATAAATTTATTAAAGATGATAAAAATAACTTTTCTGATAGAATTGGTAAAATAAATCTCATAAGTGACATTTTTATATCGATAATACTCCACCCTCCCCATCCCTCTTACCAAACATATAAAATAAGTAAGAAAATCGTTCATATTCATGAAAAATAGTTTTCATATATATATAATATATAATATATTAAAAGTGTGAAGGACCTCAGAAATGTTGTTTGAACTTTTTGCCCTTCATTAAAAGTTTTTACTTTAGATAAAATTATTTTTTCACTATTTTTTTCTAATATTTAAGAATTGAAAATTAATTAAATATATTTATGCTAAAACCTTTCCTTATTAGAAGTCATCAGAACTAATGATAACTAATATTTTTTTCATTAGCTTAAGAATTCTAAATCAACTAAATTTAATTTTAAGAAGATTTAAAAAATCTATAAATCTACATCTACATCTATAATATATTAAATCCATTAATCAATTAAAACTTCTGGTTGTAATTAAAATATATCTGTGCTTACAATAAAATACTTCCTCCGTCTCAAATTATCCGTCCCAAATTTTCTAATTTGATTTCTCATTTTACTTATTTTTTTTTTCATTAATCAAGAAAAGACAATTTTTTTTCATGTTTTACCCTTTGCATTAATTACTTTTTCTTCAAATTAAAATGTAAACATCATTTAATAGGGTACTATGGTAAACTAGGCATGTTATTAATTATTTTTCTTAATCAATGTGCCATCTCAATTTGAGACGGGTAATTTGGGACTGAGGAAGTATATGTTTTGAACTTTTTGCACTTCATTAAAAACTTCCGTGATAGATAAAATTGTCTAATTTTAAATAATTAAAAATTACACGTGTGAGGCACGTAGGACTAAACTAGTATCTATATATATAAAATCATTGTTATTATAAATATTATTATTATTTAAGAGTGAATGTTCATAACCTCTATCATTATGTTAGTTAAATACTCACATCTTCACGGCTATTCTCACATTCTTAAGGGTTAGTGTCATATTTATTTAATATAATATAATAAAAAAATAATAAGAAAGCCCTCCTTTATTGTTTATATTGTTATAATATATATCAATTATAGTGAATGTCTATCAAAATCTATCAAGATCTATTTGATGTCTATTAAGATTTGATGTATTTGTCTTTTAGTGTGAAACTAGGGACAAATTCCTCCTATAAATAGAAGGGCTTCTTTCATTGTAAATCATCCCTCAAGAGAAGAAATAAGAATCACTCTCTCTACTATTTTTCTTGTTCTTTCTTGTTTTATAACACGTTATCAGCATGAGACTTTACCGTCTCAAATTTGAAGACTAAGGCTAAGATATGGATAATTTTCAAGACGATATTTGTTTGATTAATTCTGGCACTACACATACGATATTCAAAGACGAGAAATATTTCTCTCATCTAAACATGGACAAGATTAATGTTACTACAATTTTTGGTAGTGCTAATTTGATTGAAGGCTTCGGAAAAGCCATTATAATCTTGCCCAAGGGAACTAAACTCATCATAAATAATGCTATGTTCTCTCCCAAGTCTCGGTAAAACTTGATGAGTTTTAAAGATATCCGTGAAAAATGGTTATCATATCAAGACATTTGATGAGAAGAATTATCACGTCCCAAAATCCCATCGGGCCGGACTGGCACCCGAAGCCGAAAAGGCCCGGGAGAACCCGTTCAAATACTTGTACTTTCACTTACATGTCACCAAAAATTTGGACAGCACTTCGTTGTATATAGAAGGGTCTAATTACCTGTATCAGCACAACATGCACAAATATATATATATGTAATACTTGGCCGTCGGGGCCACCATATATACAAATATAACATCACTATATAAACTTCCATGACTTTACCCTTCCTTATGTCTACAAAGCCTCTAGGATATACATGACATAACTAGGGTCGGGACAAACCTCCCGCCCACACATGACTCCTGTACAATAACAAAACATAAGGAACCGACTTGGAAAGCTCCGAAGCAAACTGGAGCTCACCAACAATAGCTGTATGACCTGGCTCCTATCTATGCTGTGTATGAGCTGAAGCACCTGTGCCTGCAGCGTGAAATGCAGGTCCCCCGTGAGGGACGTCAGTACAAAATATGTACTGAGTATGTAAAGCTGTAAATAATCATATGTGATATGGGGGATCAAGAAAATCAGACACAAGTGAATAAATCATAATAGAAGTGAACCACACTTCATAAACACTTTTAGGATCATGTATATTATCATTAATCTGAATTGGGTTCTTGAATTCAAACACTTTTGTGGAACGGTATACATTCGTTCATTTCATTCTTTACAATTATCATTCGCCATTACCTCCTCCTCCCGAACCTCCAACCACCTAACAATAATCAATACTGTGCCGTACTGTGACCATTAGGCTGCCCCCAGTACATATCAACTGTAATCATATCAAGTATCGGGATCAGCCCATGCTAGGCTTAAGCCCCTGAGCTACCACCCACACGTATATCAAGTAACTCACATAAGAGATCTTTCCAATAACTTAGTTCAAAAGCTTTTGAGATTATTACATTAGTGTTCATGTCAATATAGTACCTTTGGAACAATGATACATCAATAGGAACCAAGTAATAGACCTTCTATACAATAACGATGTAATAAAGACTCATTGGTACATCAACAATATGTTTCAGAATCATCAATATCACAACAATAAAATAGGAGCCTTTTGGTATATCAATGAAACATTTTGACACTTTATAGAATGGAAACAACTTCATTGGTAACGTAGAACAATACATGTTTTTTTGGATAACCTTGGAATCTTACTTGATGGAACATTGGTGTTTTCATGCCAAAGAACATCGTTAGAGTATGCTTTACATACCTCGTTGTAGATTCGGATACCAATTCAACACAACTTCCCGCCTTTACAAATCACTTATCTACAATGAAATGTTTGGCATCTAGTATTAGCAACCCAACACCACAATTCTCTTCCATAATTTCATACAACCAATATTTGCAAAGCATTCCAAAAATCAACTTGAACAGTAGGTTTATGTGTATATATATATATATATATAATCATCATTTCAATACCACATCATCACACCAAATCCCTTCACAATTCAACATAATCCAACCATGCACACGAATAATCCAACATCATTTCCAATCATCTTTCAACAACAATCAAATAACATACTTCTTATGCTCACATGCATATATATACATATCCATATAAATAACACCAACATAATTTACATCCTTACCATAAAATGGCCCTTTTGATTTCGAAGTCCTGTTGGCACAAATAAGGGGTGCTTCTCGAAGCCCTCGAGACGGTGAACACAACTACGGAATCAATTTGGATTTTCTACGGTTGAATCACAAGATAATTGAAGTTGAAATTAGGCTAGGGTTTCTTATTCTTCAATAATTTGGATGATAAATGATGGATATGAGGCTAAGTATATGTATATAATGACCAATTTTCGTCCATGAGGTGATGGAAAATGACCATATTGCCCTTAAAATTTAAGTAAATCCGAATCTGTCCATGGTGGACTGTTTTGATAGGCTAAAGTAAATCGACCATAACTCTTTGCTCCGATAATGGATTTGGGTGAAACCAATTGCATTAGAAAGAAGACTCTCGGGGATTCTCATCGATATATAGAATCTCACACAGTTCATTTTGTACAAGGAGTTATGATCATTTAAAATTGACCCAAAAATCTGTTTGGCTACAGTACTTTTGTGTGCAGAAATTTTTTGCACATTTACTGTTCATTGCGTCCACCGTTTTCAAGTTTTGAACATGTTCGCTTATATCCGTTACTCATCTGTTTTTAGAAATCTTTATATCGTTGGAAAGCTAACTCGATAAACTTCACATAGAAACTTCGACGAGCAAATTCCGGTATAAATAAAGTCGATTCCTATACACATATAATCAAACTATACCCTTGAAACCATCTCAAAATAATCAATACTCATACTTAAACTCATATATACCTAACTTATGATCAATACATATACTCCAACACATATAACCATGGCTAATGCACGTAATTAAGTACGGGGTGTTACAAGAATCTTGAATATCTTGGTATCACCAAGAATGTCTCTGGGCAGACATGTGTTATTGAAAAGTTCCCTGCTTTATCTTCTGACCTGTATTGGACAAAGATTTGCGCAATTGAGGCACATTTTATAGTAAACCGGAAGTTTACTGATTCCAATACTTTCGTACTTTGGCATGATCGTCTGGGACATCCACGATTAATAATGATGAGACAAATAATAGAAAATTCAAATGAGCATCCATTAAAGAACTTGAAGGTTCTTTTGAATGGTGAATTTTCATGTAATGCTTGTTATCAAGACAAGTTGATTGTGAGATCATCGCCAACAAAAGTTGGGATTGAGTCCCCCGCGTTCTTGGAACGCATACATGGTGACATTTATGGACCAATTCACCCACCAAGTGGGTCGTTTAGATACTTCATGGTCCTAATAGATGTTTCTTCTAGATGGTTTCATGTGTGCCTTTTGTCATCTCGCAACTTGGCATTTGCAAAATTGTTGGAACAATTAATACGATTACGGGCACAATTTCCTGATAATCAAATTAAGTCTATTCGCCTTGATAATGCTGCAGAATTTTCATCCCAGGCATTTAATGACTATTGCTTATCGATTGGGATAAGAGTGGAACATCCTGTATCCCATGTTCACACTCAAAATGGACTTATTGAGTCATTAATTAAACGTCTGCAGTTGATAGCAAGACCATTACTGATGAGAACTAAGTTGCCCACTTCTGTTTGGGGTCATGTAATTTTGCATGCTGCAACACTTGTTCGTCTTAGACCGACAAATTATCATAAATTTTCTCCGTTGCAATTAGTTTTGGGTCAAGAGCCTAATATATCTCACTTGAGAACTTTTGGGTGCGGCGTATATGTGCCTATAGCACCACCAAACCGCACCAAGATGGCCCCCAAAGAAGGTTAAGAATTTATGTTGGGTTTGAATCACCCTCTATTATTCGCTATCTTGAACCATTAACGGGAGATATGTTCACTACTCGATTTGCAGATTGTCGATTTGATGAGATACTTTTCCCAAAATTAAGGAGAGAAGATAGTGATATCAAAAGAGAAATTTTATGGAAAAATTCATCACTATCTCATTTTGATCCACGTGCTTCTATTTGTGAGCAAGAAGTATAAAAGATTATTCATCTGCAGAGAATTGCAAATCAAATGCCGAACGCATTTACAGATTTGAAAAGGATCACTAAATCACATATTCCTGCAGAGAATATCCCAATTCGAATTGATGTCTCTAAAGGACCATCCACTAGTGTCATAGCTAATGAGTCTAAAGCACGCTTGAAGCGTGGCAGACCATTAGGTTCTAAGGATCGAAATCCTAGAAAAAGAAAAATAAATGGTCAAGATGACACTACAAAAGATCCTCATATGAAAGCTCAAGATTTGAGCAATGTTGATATCTCTGAAGGGATCAATGAGCCTGAGACTCAAGAAAATGAGGAACTATCCATAAATTCAAGTGATGTTGAAACTAATTTGAATCGATCTGAAATAGTAGTGGATCATGTCTTTGCATATAATGTTGCAACGAAAATCATGCAATATAGTGAGGATCTTGAACCTCGATCTGTCACAGAATGTCGACAAAGAAATGACGGGACAAAATGGCAAGAAGCAATTCAATCTGAATTGAATTCACTTGCCAAGCGTGAAGTTTTTGGACCTATAACTCAAACACCTAATGGTGTTAAGCCTGTTGGCTATAAATGGGTCTTTGTGCGAAAAAGAAATGAGAAAAATAAAATACAAAGGTATAAAGCACGCCTAATAAAATACAAAGGTATAAAGCACGCCTTGTCGCACAAGGATTTTCACAATGGCCTGGTGTCGATTATGATGAGACATATTCACCAGTTATGGACGCAATAACATTGCGTTATCTTATTAGTTTCACTATCCATGAGGGACTTGAAATGCATTTGATGGATGTGGTAACAACCTATCTATATGGATCACTTGATAATGAGATATACATAAAAATTCCCAAAGGATTTAAAATGCCGAAAGCATATAGTTCAAAGCCTCGGAAAATTTATTTCATTCAATTGCCAAGATCATTGTATGGTTTGAAGCAATCTGGACGCATGTGGTATAACCATCTTAGTGAATATTTATCTAACGAAGGTTATACGAATGATGAAATTTGCCCATGTATTTTCATAAAGAAAACAACGTCGAAGTTTGTTATACTTGTTGTCTATGTGGATGACATAAACCTTATTGGAATGCCAATAGAGCTTCAAAAGACAATTGATTACCTAAAGAAAGAATTTGAGATGAAAGATCTCGGAAAGACAAAGTTATACCTTGGTTTGCAAATTGAGCATTTGACAAACGACATCTTTGTTCATTAATCTGCCTACACAGAAAAAGGTGTTGAAACGATTCTATATGGATGGAGCACATCCATTAAGTACTCCAATGGTTGTTCGATCACTTGATGTGAATAAGGATCCATTCTGGCCTCAAGAAAATAATGAGGAACTCGTTGGTCCTGAAATACCACATCTTAGTGCAATTAGTGCACTAATATATCTTGCAAATACTACAAGGCCTGATATTGCTTTTTCAGTAAATTTACTAGCAAGGTATAGTTCTGCTCCTACTAGGAGACATTGGAATGGGATCAAACAAATATTACGGTATCTAAAAGAGACTACCAATATGGGCTTATTTTATTCTAAAAATTACAATTCCGATCTTGTTGGTTATGCTGATCCTGGATACTTATCCGACCAGCATAAAGCTCGGTCTCAAACAGGCTATGTATTCATATGTGGGGGTACTGCCATATCTTAGAGATCAACAAAGCAGTCTATCGTAGCCACTTCATCGAATCACGCTGAGATTATAGCTATTCATGAAGCAAGCTGAGAGTGTGTGTGGTTTAGGTCCATAATACATCTCACTCGAGAAAAATGTGGCTTGAAATGTGATAAAATACCCATAATTTTATATGAAGATAATGCAGCATGCATAACACAACTGAAAGGTGGATTCATAAAAAGAGATAGAACGAAGCATATTTCGCCAAAACTCTTCTATACACATGAGCTCCAAAAGAATGGTGATATTGATGTACAACAGATTCGTTCAAGTGACAATGTGGCTGATTTATTCACCAAGTCTCTTCCAACTGCAACTTTCAAGAAGATGTGCACAAGATCGGAATGCAAAGGTTCAAGGAAGTTCTTATTAGGGGGAGCTAATACGCGCTGTACTTTTTTTTTCTTACAAGGTTTTGTCCCACTGGGTTTTCCTTGTAAGGTTTTTAATGGGGCGGCCTATATGCGTATTGTTAGACATTCAATGGGGAGTGTTATGATATATATCAATTATAGTAAATGTCTATCAAGATTTATTTGATGTCTATTAGGATTTGATGTATTTGTCTTTTAGTGTGAAACTAGGGACAAATTCCTCCTATAAATAGAAGGGCTTCCTTCATTGTAAATCATCCCTCAAGAGAAGAAATAAGAATCACTCTCTCTATTCTCTCTACTCTTCTTCTTGTTCTTTCTTGTTTTATAACATATATGCATTTCTTGTTGTTTTATATTATTATTAACACGTTATTAACACGATTGTTCTGCTATAGAGGATTTGATTTATTTTAGCAAAGTTGGTCTAGACTTTTAATTTGTTATTAAAGGGAGTTTCATACCTATGTTTTGAGTATATATTATTCGTTCCGTTTATGTTTACTTGTCACATATTTAGATTTGCAAGCGATTTAGAAAACAGTAGTTGATGTGATATTTCCCACACTACCGTATTGATTGATGTTTAGTATTAGATAATGGAGAATGATTAAAAAAATAAGTAATTAATGATCATCGTAAAATATGAATAATAATAATTATCTTTTTTTTATAGGTTAAAAGTGACAAGTAAGTGAAGATCTTATTTAAAATAGAAAAAATAATATAAACATACACCTTAACTTATCATATTTACACAAATTTTCACCCTTAAAAAAGTAATTACAAAAATCCCAACTACTTATGTATCGTCGATGGATGTATGAGAAGCTAATTATATATCTCGATAGACACAAAATTGAAAAAATATATCGGAGCTAATTATGTATCTTTACAGAGGAAAATTTTTATCTTCGTTGGATGTATTATGTATCTCAACAAACCCAAAAAAAAATAAAAAAATATCGAGAGCTAATTATGTATCTTTACAAAGGAAAAAATGTATCTTCGATAAATGTATCGGGAGCTAATTATGTATCTCGACAGATTCAAAATTAGAATTTTTAGTAATTAGTATGTAAAATGTTAAAATTTTCTGTAATTAAGCTTTAAAATTTTGTGCGATTAAACTTCAAAGATTTATATTATTTTAATTTTTAAAATAATGGACAAGTACAAGTGAACGAAGTGAATAATTAACAGAAGCCTCTAAATGTCTATTGTATTTATGGTATTTATTTTGGGAACCTTTTGAGATGAGAAGTTTGTTGTACTAAATATTGCATTATGTTTCTTGGTATGTTTAGTTTGGTGTATGGACACTTAATTTATTGATTGCAATGTTATCCCAACTTTAATTTATTGTTAGTGTTATAAATGTATCACTTATAGTGAATACCTATTTTATTATATACAGTGAATATCTATTTTATCATATATTATGTATGTCTATTTATGAAGAAGTTATAAACCCAAAAATTAGTTTTCCCCTATAAATAAAGGGGTTTTCCTTCATTATAATTCATCCCTAGGAGAAATAAGAATTACTCACTCTATTCTCTCTACTCTTCTTCTTTATTCTTTATTAGTTTATAACAGTTAGTCCACTTTAATAACTTAATTTTTTCATGTATGATATTATTGGTACTAATAATTTTTTTTTTAATTAATTACAGTGTAACAATTAGCAACCACAATTCCAGGAGGACAACCTACATAAGCTGGCAGCATGCTTTATTTATATTTATATAAAATACATTCAGTATCTCCGAACTATGACTAAAGTTGTTACGACATATTTCAACTTTATAGGGGTTCAATTATTTTTCTGAACTCGATTTTAGCGTATTTGTGTCACCCTTTTATGCTGACGTGACATTTTCATTACATAAAATAAGACTCACATCAAATGTGTCATGTCAGCTAATTAAAAAGGTTGGCAAAAGGTGTCACGCCGGCTAAAAAGGTTAGTCTACGGGGTAATAGGACTCCCATGAAGTTAGAGTGTGTCGTAACAAATTTGATCATAATTCGGAAGGGTACGAGATGCTTTACTCTATAAAGTATAATAGTTTTGGCGGGACTAGACTTTTAAAGTACATAATATACTTTTGAAAAAGACAGCATGGTACACTAAAATCTCCCTATATACAGAATTTAAAGAAGGGTCGGATTGGAAGAATCTATCTTATGACGTTGCATTTTGCCAGAGGTGTTACATAATACTATACTTTTGAAATGTAATTATATTCAAGTGATATAATTATGAAATGCTTGATTAGAAGGAAAGTCATGGTCTAATTAAGAGAATAATAATCTCCTTTTTCTTGTTACAACCTAATTGAACAACTAATTAATAATATATCTTCTTTTAGAAGTCAAATTTAGTCTATTATAGATGCATATGAGTGTCAATATGTGGTCATTTATCAAATAGACGAATTCAAGTTTTGAAATTAATTTATTGGTTTTTATTAGGAAAAATTTCAGAAATAATAATTATAGAGCTTTAATTGTAAGTTTTACAGCAATCCTTTCAAAATTATAAAAAATAGCAATATGTATTTTGTATTTGATTAAACTGTTGCTAGTTAAATACATATACAATTAAAGATTTTGTTCCTAATTTAACTCCAATCTGTTTCAGTTTAATATGGGAAAAACGGTTCCTTAATTTAAGGAACATTTAATTTGACAGATTTCTTAACCTTTTACAGATACCTTTTTCTTTAATGACTCTATTTTAACCACAACCATTATTTTACAGCAACATAATTCAAAATTCAAAAATATTTTTCATAATCTGTAACTCATATCAATTTCAAAAAAATGATTGCTTCAAAAATTTATGTTCATCGTCTAATGTTTTGAGAAAAGTTTGATAAGACAACGCTGCAAATACAGGTATCAATAAATAAATATGATTTTGTTTGTGAATTTTCGAACTATATTTGTGAAAATCGCTGAAAAAATTGTAACAATAATGGTTTGATCAGTTCTCGAACAAAGTGGCTTGATTGATAATTTTTTTCCACAAATTAGAGTTTTTCATCGCGTTATGTAGGTTGAATATTGATATACAATTGTTACAGTTTATTTTATATTTTTTTCCATTTTTAATTAAATAATTTGTTCTTGTTGGATTTCGTTTTGTATATACTAATAAGTTATTGTATCAAAGGGTTCGAACATTGTAAACCTGTAATAATAGTTGATGCAAGTCATCTCAGAAAACTGTATACTGATACTTTTGTAGCTGCTTATACTATGGATGGAACCGGTAAGTCCTTCTTATATATGTATTTAACATTACATATGCTGCCAGCTATATGTATTTGTAAAATACATATGCAGTCTGTTTATGTGATCACTGATAGTTACTTTTATGTATTTTAGTTTACATATGCTGCCAGCTATATGTATTTAAAAAATACATATGCACTCTGTTTTAAGTGTTTGATTGCACTTGTTTTTTTTTTTTTTAAATAAATAAAATATGCAGGCCATATATTTCTAAAAATACATATTGAGACATGCAATATACATATGCAGAGTTGGTAAAATACAATTGCTAAACTGGAATAATTACAAATGTCAAATAAATAATTATTGTTATAATTTTAATTTTGTTTTAATAATTTCAGGTTATACGAGCCTCAGAGTATGTCTATACAGTACATGACAAGGATAAACATTTTATTGTTTGCATTAAGGAAAAAAAATTCTTGCCATGTATTTCAATAGGACGAGATACCGTGTGTGCATGCTTATGCAGTACTTGATAGCAAGAATTTTAAAAGGGATCATATTGCTCTGATCTATACAAATCAAAAACTGTGTCAAGAACGTATGATCTTCCCATTTATCCTATATCCCACAAAGATGATTGGGTGATTCCACAAGAGATATTGGAGGAGATAGTTTTGCCCCCAAAACACAAGTGACCCCTTGGAAGACCTGCAAAGAAGGATCGTGAAAAAATGGAAAGAGATATGTTCGGAAAGAAAAACAAAAATTAATGTAGTTCATTCACAATAGATGTTCATGTAGGAAATATAATAAATGATAAATTTATTGATGTATTCAGTCAAAAAATAATTGCTTCATTTTTTCACTGATTATTATATGATTCTAAATTTTGATTAAATTTTTTAATTTTATTGAACTTTTTGTAGTTAAATTGTTGCAAATGTTATAATTAAGAATATAGTATATAGTATACAAGACATGTAACACCATTTATTTATATTTAATAAACTGTATGCCACACAAGTTAAATTTTTAATTTGAAAAAATGCATATGAGAATCGAATAAAAATCTATGCCAATCTATAAAAACTAAGAATAAGTTAACATACATTTATGTAATAAATAAAATAATTTAAAATACATATAATGACTTATAATTACGTAGCTAAAACTTTAAATACGTTTTTTTTAAAAAAAAACATATGCATTAATCATACATAAATATGCATTATTCATAGATATATACACATATATGAATAAAATCTATGGATAATTCATAAATACATATGCTTATATGGTAAAATACATATATGTTAAACTGGACAAATACACATACATATGCAGAGCCAAAAAAATATACATTCAGACAAATGTATATATATATATAGCAGAAAATATATATTCAGACTTATAAAAAACATATGCAGTATTCATATATACATATGCATTATGCATAACTACATATGTGTTAATTATATATACATATGCATTATGCATAACATAAAAGGATACAACACGCATTTTTGGTAAAATACTTATGTATTAATCATAAATACTTATGCATTACTCAGAAATACATATGCATTACTCAGAAATATATATGCATAAAATGAAAAATACAAATACATAAATAAAAAATACATATAATGACTGAAACATACATATTTATTACTGAAAAATATATTCAAAACTGGAAAGCACATATTCATACCAAAATATACATAACAGTAGCATAAATTAAGCACGAACAATTGTGTTTTAGAAACTTAAACATAAAAAATCTAACAATTACAGCAAAGAAAATATTAAGATATCAAATTTCAACATTAAAGTGACATATGAAACCTAAGAAATATTCAACTAAATTTTAGTCTACCTAAAGTTCACTATTATAAAATACAACAAATTCAAAATAATCTTCAAATATCATGCACTTCAATATTTTCTGTTATTCCAATATTTTTAGGAGGCCTCATTGGTGCTTCATCATCACTTTGTGCCTTCTCTTCTTCTTTCCTCAAATCATAATGCCGCAAAATTAAAGCATATCTCGTACGAAGAAGATTTGGATCAAAGTCAACAGTTGAAACACCGTCAACAGTTGGAACATATACATGCATTACTTTTGCCATGTATATTTTGATCACGCAATACCTATACAACACAAAAATATAATTATATGTATAACAGTGCAACATATGTATTTAAGAAAATACATCTTAAAAGTTACATTACATCTTAAAGTAACATTCCTGCTCCATATCTTAATTATCAAACATCAAAATACAAACATTGTCATCACTGGTCCATAGCTTAGTTATCAAACATCAATATACAAACATTGTCATTTACTCTTAATAAACATATACAACTGAGCAAAAAATACAAATATTAACAGTACAAATAATAAAATACATATCTAACAGATAATAAATACATTTCATATGATTCCAGAAAAATAAATTAAATATGTATTTTATTTATATATAATTTGTCCAAATATCATATTTATCAATAAAAAAGAAGAACATATCATAGTCAAAAACATATCTTATTTGTAAACAAAACAGATACATATCTAACTTGTACCATGTATAACATTTACATGTCAAAATAGTGATACTTATGTATTTACAATATACATATTATATTTACATTGAAACATATATATATATTTCATGAATACACGAATGGTACAAATTTAACTTACAAGAAAAATATATAACTGAACATCAATTACAAACCTTATCAATAACAAATACAAATATCTTACACATACAAATCGAAAATCTTAGATATAACAGATGCATATCAGCAAATTAGCAACAAAACTAAAAAAATAAACACCTTATAAAATGTATATATAAAATACATATATGAACATATTGTCCAGAAACTATAAAACTTTACACAAATCAAAATACCTCATTCACTCTCTCTTCTTCAGATTCAAAATCAGATGAAACGGAACTTGTAATTTTACTAGATTCCGCTTTTTCATCCGACTTTCTTTTTTCCACCGATTTTTGAATTTTTATGAATTTTGGGGATGGAGATTTTGTCAATGCTTTCCGTTTCATGGTTTTCAGAGTCTTTACAGGATCGCTATGCTGCTTCGATCTCAACTCTTCAATGCTAGTAGAAACAAGTTAACGTCTTTATCTTGTGTTAAATCAAGATTAAACGACGAAATTTCATCGAAAACTAAATTAATCGGTTGAATATCTCTAACTGAACTACTACTATTTGCAAATTCTGCCATTACAGTAGAAATCCAAAAAATACAACACAGCAAAAAAATAAATTCAAAAAATCACATAATCTTCGTGTAAATTTCAGATCCAACATAAAAAGAGAAAGAAATAATTTTGTGTAGGTAAAAGAAAAACAAAATATTGGGGTCTGAATAAACTACTACTAGTTCTTCACTCTGTCATTTTCATCTTATTGTTGAGTAAAATCTATTGTTTTATTTACTGCAAAAGGTTAAGCTTTTTGAAAAATCAAAGACAAAAAAGGTTACCATATATAATTTTGACAGTGTTCATGAAAGATTACAAGATTTAGAAAGAGAAAGAGAAAAAAAGAAGTGGGTGAAAGAGTCAACCAAACCTTTTTCTGTGATCTTTTAGATGTAAAATCACATACGAAGATTCAAGAAAAATGAAGACAAGTACAGAAAAGAAAAATCAAACAGACCAATTAGCAGAAGAAAATTGAAAAAACTGGCGACAAAAAAACACATAATTTTTTTTTTATGGAAAATATAACATGCAGTAACTCTAAAAATAAACTTACCTTAATATATGGAGCGAGTGTTTATCAAGATCTTGAGAGAAAAAAATGGAATTTGAAAAAAAATAAAAATCAGGGAAGTGCAATTGGTAAAGTAGCATGAATATAGGGTAAAGTAAAAAAAAGGATTTAAAGACACGCGCTTCTAAAAAAAAAGGTAAAATATTGCTAGTTTTGTTATTAGTTGTAATTTTGAGAAACTATTACTATTAGTTGTAATTAATGTCTTAAGGTTGTTAGTTTGTGTAATTTTTCCTTTCTATAATAATTTTTAGTCAATATATAATAATAATATCTGAATTCATAATCCAATCTAGATCTTGATTCACTATTTCCATATTTTTTCTTTTTTCTGATTGATTACTTTTTTTTTTTTTTGACGACAAGTTTTCGTTTTTAATCTTAATGCAGGAGCATTCAACCACTTGACTCTAAGGAAAGGAAATATCTTGCATCCAACCTTTTTTTTGGGGGTGGGGGTGGGGTGCGGGGGGCTAAGTTTCGAGTACTCGTGTGAACGTTATCTAGTTTTCAATTTATTCTTTACTCCTTTCGATTTAGTTTATGTGATAAAATTTTAACTATGTATTTAAGAAAGTAGAAATATAAAAAGACTTCTGAAATTGTGGTGTTAAATATATTATATTAGTAACATTTATGTAGATATAAATGCTTTAGAAACTTATGAAATTGATTAATCGTAAAGGGATGGTAAGTAGATTATTCGATAGCTTATCTATGAAGATGAATTTTTTCTTCAACATATCATAACTATTTGTATGGCTAAAAATGCTTGTTATTAAGGTAAGGAGTAAAATATCTTTCCTTTTTTGGTTAGAAAAATGTCAAGAAATACAAGTTTATGACAATTAAAAAAAAAAAAGACTAAATTCTTGGTAATAGTATTAAGTTTTATAAGCCATTGCTCACAATTGATTATCTCCTCTCCACTTTAACATCTTGCCCCTCCTTCATATACAGTGACGAAGTTAAGATTTTTACTAAGGAATTTCAGAAGTAAACATACGAACTAGTCGAAGAGAGTTCAACGCTAATAATATATACATAAAAGATAATTTAATTATGTATAAATAATATAATTTTTTATTGGAGGGCGTTCATCCAATCCCCTTGAGTTAAAGGTGGCTCCGCTTCCATATTTTCTTTCCACATCGGCTGATAAGTATTTCTTTATTTTTATTTAAAGATTATGAATTCTATCAAGTCATTGCATTGTATGAAGACGTCTTTGATATAGAGCAACTCATCTCAAGGAAATGTTTTTGATACGTATTTAAATTAATCAGACCTAAAGTGCATACCAAACATAAAATGTTGAAAAAAAAAAAAGATGATGCGCCTACATTTTCCATAAATAATTCAAAAAAATTCATGCATGATAACCCAAGTCCAAATTATTTGTAATGGTATAGACACTTATCGGTAGTTTGAAGCTTAATTATAGAAAATTCTGATATTTTATATAATTATTAAAAAGCTCAATTTTAAATCCATCGAGATACATAATTAGCTTCCGATACATCCGACGAACGATACATTTTTTTTTTTGTAAAGATATAAAATTAGCTTTCGATACATTTTTTTTTTCGATTTTGAATCTGTTGAGATATAAAATTAGCCCCCTGATACATTTAACGAAGATACATAATTAATTGAGATTTTTATAATTACTTTGTAAGGGTGAAAATTTATATAAATATGATAAGTAGATGTATGTTTATGTTATTTTTTCAAAAAAAAAAAAAAAAAAGAGATGAATTTGTTGTATACAACTTTGCATTTGACTTAGAAGGTGATAATGCTGACAATAGTTGGCACAAAAATTTTAAACAAATCACATATCACGATAAATTAGGTAGCTAATTAATTGTTTCAAATTAAAATGCTTGATTGATGGTAACTTTTAAATTATTTGTATAGGGTGTTTTCATCAAATTAATAAAGTTAATATTAGTATTAAATAGAAAAAGTGTAAAATATGAAAATTAACATCTCATAAGTTTTTAGCAAAAGGCTCTGAGATTTCAAATTTAAATTCACTCCAATAAAAATAAAAATAGTCGAATTATTTAATATTTATTCTGATATAAGATAATCGAATTATCTCTTTTAAAATTAAATGTGTGGCGCTGCTAATAGTCAAGTGCTATTGCTCGATAAAGTTTACTTGTATTGGATGTTTTCATTAAATTAATAAAGTTAACATTAGTATTAAAGAAAAGAAGTGTAAACTATGAAAGTCTTACGTTTATTGATTTGGAGGAAACATCTGATAAGTTTCTAGCGAAAGACACTGGGATTTCAGATTCAAATTCACTTTAACAGAAATAAAATTAATCGAATTATCTGATGTCTCATTATGTTGGCAATAATTGTAACTTATACTTAAATCCACATGAAAATATTAATATCTATTTGTTATTGTAAAATGAACATGATATATAGAGGAATCATGTCAACAGATCACAATCCTTCACCAAGTATTTTTCAGATTTCAACTTAGGTATGGGCTAGCACATGACAAATTAATGTGCCCCCCCCCCCCCCCCCCCCCAAAAAAAAAAAAAAAATCAATTAACACATCACTATAATAATAATAATAATAATAATAATAATGTGAGGTTTTGAATTTGAGTCTTCAAAATGAAGAAAATTGTGATCAAAAGTATTAAACTTTCTGTTTTAATGAACTTTAGCTTATTTGACGCGATATCAAACTAGTCGAGTCAATAGATTTTAAACCTTTTCAGCAGGAGGCCAAAAGAAAAAAAAAACTTGCCTAGACATAATAGTTTGCACCTTTAATTGGTATATATTCATCGTATATACTAATTATATATTAATAATACAATGCATACTAGCCAGTTAAAATTATATATAAATAAAAAACATACAAATTAAAGTTATTTTTTGTTTTGAAATTTTTTTTTTGAGCAATCGTGTAGTTTAAAAATCCCACCCACCCCACAAAAAGAAACTACTAGTATAATAATTCTTTCCTTTTTTTTTTTTTTCAAAATGAAACAATATTCTATGGTGGGGTCAACTACCCTCCAAAAGAAAATCCATGTGAAAATAATTATTTTTTAAAAAGGAGTGCTTAGTTTCCTCTGTTGCAAATGAAATAGTATTTCCTCCGTCCCATTTTATTTATCGTCATTTGATTGGGCGCAGAATTTAAGAAATAAGGAATTACTTGATAATGTTTATTAAATTGTCTTTCATAAAAAAATGTGCTATTTACTTTTTTTTTAATTAAGTGGAACCACTAAGGGTAAAATTATAATTTTGCCTTTAAAAACTTATCAAATAAGAAAAGACGACATTCTTTTTGGGACGGACCAAAATGGAAATGACGACACATAATTTAGAACGGAGGGAATAACAACAATAATCATGTGTAGTTTTAAATTTTGCAAATAAAATAACTCCATGTTGCTCCCAAATCTCATTAAAAAAAAAAAACAATCAAATTCTTACAAACATTACTTTAATTTATAATTAGTAGTAGTAGAAAATTCCGAGATGAATAGGATTTCTCCAATCTTTAACTAGCTTGTTCAAGTTCTGAAAATGAAGAAAATCTTGATAATAAAAGTTTTCTTCTTAAATAATCCTACGTCGCATGAATTTAGATTAGACGGGAAAAAGAATTTTCAGTATCAAAGCATTATATAAAAGAAATAAAAAAACTAAAACTTTCGAAGGGTTGTTGTGGGGTAGATGAAATTTCTCCGTCTTTAATTATAGATCGAAGATTCGAGTCTCGAGAATGAAGAGAATTCTGATAGAGACTATTTCCTTCTTTAATGATCCACACTCGTGAATTCAGACTAGACCAACCAGTGAATTTTCAATATCAAATCATTATATAATTTAAAAGAAAAAAAAAGAAAAATTATCCTTCAAAATAAATTCACGGAAAAAAAAAAAAATTCTCCTCATTTATAGGACTCACTTTCTTTTTAGTTAATTTTAAAAAATATATATATATTTTTATATTTAATAATAATTTAATTTTAAAATATTTATTTAATCCTCAATGAAATGACTAACAACCAGTAACCACACAAACATCCGCGACCACAGGCGGACCTATGGCTAACTTTTTGGTGCTTTGATACCCATTAAATCCGACGCAGACGAAATATAATTATAGTAAAAATATGTATAAAATTTGGTATAAGATTTAAAAAAACACCCAATAATCCTAGAAGATAGATGCGTGCTATACTTTTCAGAAGAAATATTAAAACTTTGGACGTCAATACATGTGTTCGAACCTTCTGAATATCCACGATCCACAAATTCTGAATCCACCACTCTCTCTTGACTCATTTTGAATCACAAATTTCAAAAATCTTTCTTTCTTAAATTTCGTGTCAAATGACACGGAGAAATAACCATGCAGGTGTAGCTCCAAATTTTCAAATAAAACAACTCCATGTTGCCCCCACATCAAATTAAAAAAATCAAATTCTGACAAACATCAATTTAATTTATTCTCTTCTACAGTATTACTTATATATATTACACAATTTCCCACTATTCTTCTCACCCCAAATAGAGAAAAAAAAAAAAAAAAAACTTACAAAGATGGGAGTTTTATTACTCTCTCTATTCTTGATGTTTTTTGTAAAAACAAATAATTATGTGAATGCCACAAATTATTCTATAGATGCAATTAGCAATATTGGTTGCAATATTTATAGTGGAAAATGGATTTATGATTCTTCATATCCTATGTATGATTTCTCAAAATGTCCATTTATTGATAATCAATTCAATTGCAAGAAGTACAATAGGCCTGATAATTTGTACCTCAAATATAGATGGCAACCTTTCTCATGCAATCTCCCAAGGTAAGAGAACTACTACGAATTTGAGTTATATATACTGACTGTGTAATTTTTTTCCGTCTTCTTATATTATCAGTGTAGTTTCACCTACTATAGTCTTTTCTGACTCTTTAAAAATATTGATACATGTGTGTCAGATTCTCTAAAAATAAGTACATTATTTGAAGGATTTGACATGAGTGTGTTAACATTTTGAAGAGTATTTCGAGCAACAAAGATATATAGCTACAGACAGTAGCGAAGTCAGTTTTTCATTAAGGGGGTTCAGAAGTAAACATACAAACTAGCCGGAGGAGGTTCAACATCTATAATATATACATACAAAGT